>CM029602.1:99047434-100400709 GCA_017311375.1 Mytilus coruscus | reverse complement strand
GTTATTTTTATTGCCTTTTTTCCATCCTTTTTGCATATTTTATTTTTTATTGACAACATATGGCAAAGGCTTAAAAAGATAAAACTTGTCAAACCTGTGTTAGGGCTATTTAAACTACAAATGTTATGAGAAGAAATAAAAAAATAGACGACAAAACTGACCTTAAGGTTGATGCAAGTTGTATTGCAATTAATATTTTTCCGTCGAAGTCGGTAATAGTTTCGAATTGTCTGCAATTGATCTAACGATGCTAATCTGTGGTAACGGCGTGGGCGGTGTCGCTGATCTGTTCTCTGATTAGACATTGTAAATGTGCGAAAATACGCTAGATAAATAATTTGTGATATTTTATATAAAAACTCTCCAATCATGCCATATCTTCTTATTTTATGTTTTAACAGTGGTACAATTAATGTATTCTTGATTAATACCTTATTACTACAAAAAAAAACATAATCTTGTAGAAAAGCTTTATTTTCGACATAAACAATTCTATATCGCATTAATCCATGCTGGTTTTTTCGCGGGGTTTTAAAGAACTTAAACATTCAGGCCTTTCTAAAAGACAAATCTATTCGTTAACAGAAAATTTTACATCTTTGAATTGGAAAAATTAGATAACATAATGAAAGTATTAAAATGGTCATTATCCAATGCGAAATTACTTCTAAACTTGCATCTGTTTACCCTTGCGCCTGCGATCATCCTGTGTTTTACGTGGGATTCGTGTTGCTCAATCTTTCTATGGAAGTTTCAGTTTCAACATTAATGCGATTTGTGTATATGCAAAGCAGTCAAAATTTGAATGATATAATAAAGAATCGATATATATTATTATTTATAGATACGATTTTTAATACTTGAAATAAAGAGTTTAAAAAATGATTATTTTAAGGCGTTGGGTATCTTTTTTAAAGACATAACTTGTTTCTCAATATTGACGTCTGTATTATGAGAGTATTGAAACCAATGTTAAAACTAAAATTGTAGTTCTGTGATTTAATTTGTATTATTTTTACGATTGTAATTCTTTGATTTAGTTTATACTATTTTTACGATTGTAATTCTGTTATTTAATTTTTTTTTATTTACGATTGTTTTTCTGTGCATTTCCTTATGTTTACTGTTTATTAGTAATGATAAAATTTAAATTGGAAGAAGAATGCAAAATTTATCTATCTAATAGGCCCTCAGGTTAATTGAAAATTAAATTACAGACACTGAAAATTGTATTAGCCCAAACATATGCTTTTGGATGGTATTATGTGTGTATCAGCATTCATGTAGCGCCTGTATATGCAGTATATATCTCCAAGTTGATAAGGTACTTCAGGGATTGTGTTTCCTATTATGTTTCTCCTAACAAGGTTAACATTAAACATAAGAGTTCCACATGCTTGGATTGTCATTCCGAAAGTTATACAGACTCCGTCATTGTTCGGATGACTGCCTTGCAGTATATCTAAAACGTTGAATAACAAAAATACCGAACTCCGAGGAAAATTCAAAATCAAAAGCTCATACACATCAATCGAATGGATAACAACATAAACAACTGTCATATTCCTGGCTTGGTACCGGCATTTTCTTATGTAGAGAGTTGTGGATAATATGTCACAGGAAAACAAGGATATTTTCAACTTGTTTAACTTTATTGAAACATCAACAAATGCAACTCATCGTTCTATGTTCAGTTGCAGGAGAATCACGACGGATGACAACATTGGAACAGGTTTACACCAGGTTTACACTAGGTTCATAGTAGGTTCAGCGCCTGCATACGGAGTATATATCTCCCAATTGATACGATATTCCCGGGCTTGTGTTTCCTATCATGATTTCCTTGATAGAGGATTGCTGCTCACAAGGAAGCTATTAAACCAAGAGTTCCAAATGGTGAAGTTGAAATCATCCCTTCGTAAATTTTACGGACGCCATCACGAGTTGGTTGACCGTTATGGAATAACCGTTTCACAGATGATATCGGATATGTTCCTTATGTCGTAACTACAATACCCTTCCATATTCACGAATGTGACTTACCGAATTAGACTATTTACCGGATTTGTAATAACATAAGCAACACGACGGGTGCCACATGTGGAGCAGGATCTGCTTACCCTTCCGGAGCACCTGAGATCACCCCCAGTTTTTGGTGGGGTTCGTGTTGCTTAGTCTTTAGTTTTCTATGTTGTGTCATCTGTACTATTATTTGTCTGTTTGTCTTTTTATTTTTGGCCATGGCGTTGTCAGTTTGTTTTCGATTTATGAGTTTGACTGTCCCTCTGGTATCTTTCGTCCCTCTTTTTCTTCTTACTTATTATTCATTTTTTTATTTTTTGGCATGTCGTTTGCCTTTACTCGACTTCTGATTTTAATTGCTATTTGTATTGTGTCTCTAAGTCTCTGGCGGAATTTCTAAAGAAATTGGTACAAATAATAGTACATGTCAAACCTATAAGTAGTAGGGTAATAGTAGTTTAACATAATTTTATAACTATTCTAAATATGTATTTATTACCATATACTTGGCATCCGATGAATTCAGCTTTGAAACAAGCAATTTCATGACTGGGCTCTATGACTTTGATCTTTATGTATCTTGTTAGTATTACGTGCAAAAACATAAATTTTTGTAGAATGTGTACATCTTGGGTAGTATCGACAGTGAAAATCTGAAAACAATGACAAAGATTGAAATTCCGTTTAACATCGGTTTGAGAAGAATTATTTGCAAAGAAATTTGGATGGACTTTGTAATTTGCAACCAGGCCTTCCCCTTAGTCGACATTTGCGACCCCCTGGCCACACTAAGGCAGATCTCAATCGACTAACCATTACCATCATAGACCACAACATTGCTTGGTCTAGGGAGGATAGACTCACTCGGGAAAGATTTTGGATAAGAAAATTAAAAACTTTGGCACCAAATGGGATAAATGAAAAGGTATAGTTCTAATTACCGCAGTGCCTTTCGTTTGGGTTATACTACATATTACTACGCAGTCTCTGTTGCTTTTCCTTTACTTTTGTCAACTCTAAAATTATTGAATTACACCAGTTTAAATCGCATGATTCTACTCATTCACGATGTTTAAGTACGCAGCCACGTTCGATTACTTAACCTTTGTCAAAATTATAATTATCTTTTTTAATCATTATCAAACTGCTATTTATTTGGGATGTTTAAATACACAATATCTGTTGTAATTACTTTACCGTTGTCAAATTTGAAATATTATACCATCTCAGATAGGTCAGTGCTGTTCATTTGGAATGTATTTTCATGCAGTCTTTGTTGTAACATCTGAACTGTCGTCACCTTTGAGATTTTAGAACTGTACCAGTTCATATCGCACTATTTATATTAGAAGCATATCCATGCAGTCTTTGTTGTACATACCTATATAACCTATGCAATTTTTGAAATTTTAGAAATGTACAAGCGTTTTTTGTGTTCGGTTTTAATGTATAAAATTCAAGATTGTTATAGTTAAATCAGAATAGACTGATATGATTCATTTGACATCATAATAAAACTCATGAAGGATATCTGTTATCCGAAATATTTATAGAGACAATTACATTTAATATTTTCTTTTTTTTTTATCATTGGTGTTGTTTTGTACAAATTTTAGGCGTTTATATAATTTTTCTATTTTGTACATGTATCGTTACTTGTAACGATCCAGCGCCCACGTAAGAAAGATCATTGACTAATATTCAGACGTTTTATATATTATCTATATGGTCATACCTCGATAAGTCGAAGTTAATGGGACACAAACAAAACTACTCGCCTTCTCCAAGGTGTGAGTCATCCAATATCATGTTCTTCGTTTACAATATTGTAATATGTATTGAAAAGTTAAGGTGAAAGACGTATTTTATATTCCAATTAATCTGCATTCATAGAACGTGTAGTTTTGAATAACATATTTTTTTCTATATGAACTTGACAGGATAACAACAAATCGTAAAAAAAAGATGAAAAAATATATAGAATACGGAAGTACTTGTTGAACGAAAGAGTTGGAGAAGTTTGTATTAATCTCTCTCTTTTGCCAAAGCATGTTGAAGTCGAGTTTTACTCAGTTATCTAAATTGTACCAGTTTTTATACAATTTGATGATTTTTTTCATCTTTTATGGATTGTCTTTGATTGGGTCTATTAATATGTTCCATATTTAAGACACATGCAAAATGTTTATATAATTTTCAACATGGTCAAAAATCAATAATGCCGACATTCATTGTTCATTGTTCAATCACAAATCGACAAGGAAATAGTTAAGAAAACTCATTTTGTTGCATAATATAAAAAAAAAAGTGATTTCAATATGTGCATTGTTTATTTATGTTGATCATTGTCATTTTGCGTAGTTTCTTCAGTTACCTTTTCACACATCAGACTCTGAATTCTTTTAAAGGGAGTTTTACTGTGCGTATTGCTGTGTGTATGTTTATTGTACATTGACAAGTAGTATAGGGGAGGGTTGAGAACTCGCAAAGAATGTTTAACCCCGCCAGATTATTGCGCCTGTCAAAAGTCAGGAACTTCTGGCCTTTTTTTTTTTTTTACATATATTTTTTTTAATTTTGGTTCATTTATATGTTTCGTCCATTTTCGGTGAACACGTATATATTTTTGATAACGGTCAGCTGAAGCCCGCCTCCGGGTGCTGGATTTTTTTCGCTGTGTTGAAGACCCATTGGTGGCCTTGTGCTGATTTCTTCTCTTTGGTCGGGTTGTTGTCTCTTTGACACATTCCCCGTTTCCAATCTCAATTTAATCAATGTCTTGAACTAAAATGTTTTTTTCTCCTTCTGAATGTTTTTTTTTTAACTTTGATAGGTTGAGGTTGATTTGTGTACATTTTTGTCTTTTGGACTAGGACATATACTCGAGTTAACCGAGTATAGAGTTCGACGAAGTTCGCTTGTGCAGAAGTCACATTTTCTGTAGATATGGGAAAGTAGTGAAAGCGCTAGTAAAAGTGATGAATTGAAACCGTTATTATCTTTTATTAATTTTCTCATATGCTAGCAACATACGGGTTCATACGGATTCAACTGAACCTCTTCTATATTTGTTAAAGAATTCTCAACGGCTTCTTTTAACTGATTAAACAATCAAACACAATCATTTTCTTGAAGGACCATGTGGCATATTAAAGTGAAAGGATAGATATATTGCAAATGATTCTTGATTGTAATTTCTTAAAACTTTAAAAAGAGAACAAAGTTGTTTTTGATTAATTATGTGTAATCGTGATCTCAAACAAACGTTTATAATCATGTCGTTCTTCATGAAGAAGCCTTTGTGAAAATGCACGAAAGTTGTATAGTAATGGGATATCATGATTGACAATTGATGTTAATGTTTGGCTTCATGTAATGGCAACTAGAACATTTTCTATTCATTTGAGGCCGACAATAGATTGAAATATCTGGTTTGACGGATCATAATGAAAAATTAAATGACGTTTACAATAGCGAACCACAAACAAACACGTGATACTTGTACTTCTATATCGTCCTAACGCCCAGAGAAGCTATACATTTTAAATTTTCTTACCTTTAGATTCAGATTATCTTCACCATAACGTATAAGATTATCTTCTTGAAGACCAAACTCTACCACAAACGATTGAATGAACATCCGTTTTATCTGATACCAACCATGTAGTATTACTCCTTGAACCTTTGTAGGTGCAATGAAATCAACCTGGTATTTTTAGTAAAAGAAAGAACAATTGATTATCAGTATCATGAATAATACAAAACATTTTAAAACTTATTAATTTAGTTAACGTTATCTAACAGATGACTCATAAAGACTGTTGGCAAACCACGCCTGTTTTTTAGTTATGTGATACAAGTGTCACATATAATCACTGATATGTTGCAATCATCAAAGACACAATCCCACCCTCCTTTCGTTTGTAACTTATTTGAAAATATCATATATGAATATAACTGATTGAACAAAATAGTTTATACGATCGATGGGAGACAATTGTAATATAGCAACCATGGGAAATGTGTATTAATGTTCATTAATTAAAGTTTATGTAAGTGGTTATTTCCTTGCAGCTGCCATTTGTTACCTTGTCTCTTAATATTGACTTATTTAGGGATGTCCTGTAAACTGTTTAACCGCAGTGTTTTGATAGTCTACTTTATCTGATAAATCAGGCGTGTCAAACTTGAGGTCACTCTTCCCCAAAATCGTCTATAGTTATCAGAACGTTTGTTTTAAGTAGCAGTTGAATTTGTGTAGGAAATAGATATACATGTGTATTTTTGTAACAATTTTATTTGCATTTATTGACCGGCCGTCCACCCCTAACACCTCCGAGATTGTGGTTTGTGCTTTTGCAACATGCTATGAGGGCAATGTAATAATAGATTTTACCCATTCTTTACTTGTCACAAAATTATTACCTGAGTTCTCAGGCAGCCCTGAATAAAACGGGTAACTAGGCAGTCCTCTCGTCGGATGAACGAATCATTTGTTTGTCCATTTGACAGTTTTTTTTGATAAATGTATTAGTGTGCAAATGTTTTTTTTCACTCGAGGTTATCAGTCTCAGGTTGCATAGTGAGCCCATACCATCTAAGCATGGGCTGGGCCAGCGCTCAACATGCAGGTATATTATTTAAGAGTAGGTATTAAATATACTTGAGTTACCTATGTTTGACATGAGATTGGCCAGCGCTCAACATGTCACGCGTTGAGAGGTATATTATTTCGAAGTAACACATGTTCTTCGAATTATGATACGAGCTCTTGTCAATACTCTCTTTTAAAGGCTCTCTTTGCTATTAAGTTCACATTGTTTGAGGTTTCATTCAATACTCTACGAGTTATGTTTGTGATAGATGTATACTCAAGCGGCTCGTAACTTTCCCCTTATGGTCTGAGTTATATGAAGTCACAGTAAAACATCTACACTCTATCGTCTATTGAAGTTGCAGCGATAGATGCTCGAATGATGTGAATTTAATTTCTTTATTGATATATATATATATTATTTATTTTTAAATACATATCAATCATAAGCATGTTGCCCGTAACGCCAATTTTGATAATATTTTATAGTTGTATTTATTGTGTTTTTATTTTGTTATGTATATATATTAAATATTTTTCATTTTTGATTTATTTTGATTTTTTCCATTAGATTATTATTATTATTATTTTTATCTTAATTGATATTTCTTCATCAGTCGTTCTGGGTCTGTTTACATAACAGGTTTGATAAATTGCGCGAAGATGCTTCTAACACTCATTAAATCTTAAATCAGCTGGGGGAAGGTTACCGTCCGTTCATATCTTTGTTTGAAAGAAAAACGGCACATAAAATAATCATTTTTCATTTTTTACTAATTATGTTGAAAACTAAATCGTGTTTACAACTTATTGCCTGTCTATAGTAAGTATAACTGATTCAGAAACACTACTGAAGAGTATGATTTTCACTACAAATAGCAGCCTTCAACATCTATAAACAAACTCATCAAAGATATAAAAGGAGAGCTACTTGAAAAATAATTTTTATGAAAACAATCACATTTAAATATATGATGTACTCTAAACCTAAACAATGTTAAAAGTTCCTCAAGTTTCTTATTTGTATAGTAAAAGTTGTTCGGTTAATGTAATGGATACAGTCTCAAATTGTATTGTATTTTTGTGATTATCATATATCCTGTAGATCGTGGTAATTTCTATGAAAATTTTGAAAAAATTATACTCAGTTCTTTATCATTTAGAAAAACACAGCTTTCGTTTTCTGATTAGATGGTAATTATGTACTATAATAAATTTTCAGATTTAAATTCAAGTGCTAAAAATAAGCTATTGCAACGTTCCTATGCACTTCAACAGTTAAAACGGGACGTTTAACGTTCATTATCGATTTAATAGATATCTCCCCGGAAACTGTACCGAGTCCCTTTAACAATAAAATCAAAGTCTGTCTATTTCATTTTACAATCGATTTAGTAGATCAATTTACGGATTGTTTCTTAAATATCTTACATAAGTTTCACAGTCACCATCACTACTCGGTTGACAAAATACGATATAACTGTGTCTCGACTCTCAATCGACATGTTTTCGCGATCTTTAGATACCGAAATAGTGTTCTATTCCCAATTGTGACTTGGTGGACTTAAATGATGGTCGATGCATGTTAAGAAAGAGATGATAACCTTATCGGCTAATGTTTCTTTCTCTTTTTGCAATGCCCTCAGTTTTTGTTTTTTCGATTTAAGTATCTTCTTCTTGATGATTTCGTGAGTTTTTTTTAATATAGGTAAATAACTGTTGCCTCGAAAAAAACACGATAAAAACAGAACGTTATATTATGACAGAACTATTAAACTTACCATTAACCACCTATCCCTGTCTTCAGGTGATGAACACCAGCCCTCTGTTCCTTGCATTGCTCTGCTATGATGTATGTCTTTATAATTGGAAGATGTTTCTATCTGGTAATCCTTAATGTCACCCGTTATCATCCCAAGGTTACGCCCACATCCTGTGGCTGAGTATAACGGAAATTATAATTATGAATAACATAAATAGTAAAGATTCAAAGTATGCTAAGAGGATACAATTTCTAAAACCAAGTAAAGAGAAAAAAATTAAATATGCGTCAATATAATAGCATTAAACTTTACACTATTACATAGGAATTGTGTATGTTCTTCATTTAGAATAAATATTGGCTGAATATTTTAATTTATACACGCAATTTTATGTGTGCGTCTTGTGTATTAAAAAGGGATTTCTCACAATAAACATCGTCAGACTTAAACAAATTCGAACTATAAGTAAACATAATTATTGTGCCTGTTAATTATTGTATTGCTTTTGAAATAATATTATTATCATTTCCTGAAGGCTGAAGCTATTTGGTCCTTTCTTTTGTTAGACACCACTTGGCAAAGATATTTTACATAGCAAACGTCAGGGACGGAATATCTAAAAACCATTGTTGTCAAAAAAATTGACAACAATTACTATAGAGAAGAACCATCCAAACTATACATCGATTAAAACCATAACTTAAAAGATTAATTCATCGCAGAATCGGGTTAGAGTGATGTTGATAACCTACAGTCGCCATGATGGCTTGACTGACAGTTTAATACAATTTTAAATCTCAATAAAGTTCAGTAACAAATCAAGAAAAAAGAAATATCTTATTAGAGTTAAATGAGCAGAATTTCTTCACGGTTAAAACTCAAACTTAGGATAGGGTTAACATTTAACTATCATTTCAGTCCGGATGTGGATAATTCTCTTGGTGCATGACTTTAGGTAAAATCTAATTGCAATTTTTTATATGTTCTTGCATATTGTTAAATAAAAGCTGAATCATTGTTAAGATTTTTTATAGCAAATTATTGCTGAAATCATCGCCAATTACTTATAACCGTTCCCATGTAAGATTCGAATTTTTTTTATCCTGTTTTTATCTGCACAATAGGAAAACTGTAAAACATGTATAATGTTTACTCTATCCTGAGTTAGATTTTAAGATGTTGGATGAATCCTACAATTATACTCTTAAAATAAGCGACTTTTTCTTGATTTGTCACTGCACTAAATAACAAATAATTTTCTCTGACGTGTTGTCCATGAGCTTATCAAATTTTAAACATTGTTATATAATACTAATTAAATTATAATTTGATAATTGATATTACTTCTTACGTTTAAGCGATCCCATTTTAAATACTTACGAAAACCATAGACTTTAAAATCCGCTAAGTCTTGTATGGCAGTGATATACTCAAGTTCAAGTGTGAGTGTTACATACTGTCCAATAATTGGACGTCGACAAAGAAAATCAGTCTTTGTTACCCCAAAGAAGCATGTCATAGCTCCTCTGTTTACAAAATCCCATTGGTTTATACTGACGTACATCCCATATAGGTGATGATGAGGGCGCATGAGAGGACCTGTGAAGAAAGGAACACAATTGTTTTATTCAGATTGCCTTGTTTGTCTCTCCCATCAATTACAACACCTATTTAACTTGTTAGCATCTACATAAATTTGCGACTGTTTGATGACATTGCTAATTTGTCTAAGTAAAAGTTAAAGTAACATTCATTTTAATTCCTGCATAATAAATATTAGTTATTGGTTATTATTTTTACACAGAAACCAATGAACACTTGGCGTTCCGGGTGCGGGTGCGAGTGCGAATCGGTAGCAAGAGTTTCTTTTAGTGTAGTTTCCATTTTGTTTACCCATGTATTTATCATTTATGTAATTTGTACTAAATCGAAAGTTTTAACTACATGTATATACGTTTATACTTCAACAATTATTTATCGGCGTCTTTGTCAAATTATAATCATGTACAAAATTTTTTTGTTAGCGGTTTTGTTAGATTGTTTTGTTTGTTTGTTTGAATTTTTTAGTCAGCTGTGTTGTATGTATTTGATGCATGATTAAACAGTTTTGGCTACTGGCTCCCAATTAAAAATGAGTTTTTTCTCACAGTGTTGAAGACCCATTGGTGGTCTTGGGCTGTTTTCTGCTCTTTAGTCAGGTTAACAAATGCTCCATATAGTACAGCTATTATTTATAGGTTTAACCCTGTGTGTCAACTGTCAAATTACCCAGGGGATTGACTGGACGAAATTGTGTAGTCTTCTGTGTAAGAGTTAAATATACATATGTATTTACTTTGCGGACATCTGTTTTCTCCGTTTAAGATTAGTTATTTACAGCAATTTATTTATGAACACGTGTTACTTGCTGTTGGATTTAAAACGATCATATTTTATCAGGTTAATCTTCAAAAGAAGTATGGAAGGCTTATTTGTGTACATGTATGTATCAATTAAAAATATCTTTAATCATCGAAATTATTAAAAAAATAATGTTTTCTGAAACAAAAGTAGATATTTCAACCGGTCTGATTTCTTCAAAATTAAACATAAGAAAAAACATCACTAATTTAGAAAATCGTATTGTGTCCTTTACTAATATAAATACGACAATAGTACATACATCGTTTACATTATTTAAGTCACCCATCGGTTTCTCTTTTCCCCGATCTTTAATAAATTTATCAGTATTGTTTGTATGATTGACTTACTTAAATCCATCGTAATAACATGAGTAATCCTGATAAATTGTTGAAGATCAATCTGAACCCATGGTCTACGTGTCAAAATTGTAGAAAACAGTGTACCTATTAGTTTCACTGTAAGGAAATACAAACTATGTTTTAAAACAAATTCAATACTCAAAAATTATGTTGCCCACTAAGTATTCCTTCAATCAAATAAAAGATATTAGTTTATCGTTTTCAACTTACAGTACATGTAATCAGGTATATCTTCACCAAAACTTAGAAATCTTATCATGTGAAACGTGTTTCAGGAGGTCCTCCAGAGAACCTCAAAACTCGATAAAGGTTGACTTTACATGATTGCGTTGTCACTGCGTTGCGATAACGCCATTAATAACTGTCTTCTATCAGTAATATCAACCAGTTGATAGTGTTATAACCATACGATACCTTTTGGTGCACACGAAACGATTTTGTCGAGCCTGCGACTTCTGTTGCAGAAAGCACGATATATGGATAGTGAACCGGAGGTGGCGGCGTCGGCGGCATTAACTAACTCCTTAAAAACTTCATCTGTTAGAAGGTGGAGGACCTGAGTGCTTGATACTTTGTATATAGATGCCTTATGTTATGAAGTTTCCGTCTGTCATATGTCCATTGTCCTTGACCTTGTTTTCATGTTTCAGTGACTACTTGAAAAAAGTTAAGATTTTTTGTAATGTTAGTTTATCTCTTATTATGAGTAAATGGATAACTATAATTAGTATGTGCGTACCTTGCAAGGTCTTCATGCCTGTCAGATAGTTTTCATATGACCTCAGTGAACAAGGTAAAGTTTTCGTGGTTAAGTCCATATCTCAGATACTATAAGCAATAGGTCAACTAGATGTGGTGAATGGAATGAATGTAAGGTGTATATGTCTGTCTGGTAGGTACCATCTGACCTTGACCTCATTTTTATGGTTCATCGGTCAATGTTAAGTTTTCATGGTTAAATTTGTTTCTAAGATACTATAAGCAATATTTCAACTATATGTAATCCATATATTGATTGCAAGGTGTACATGTCTGTTTGTCCCTTATATGGAAAATCTCTTTTTGTCTGAATTGACGTTCTGTCTACGGAAATTATAGAATGCCCAATATATGTAATATCTCAAATTATTCATTCTCAGCAATCATCTTGACATTTGCTTACAGACATATTGATTTAGATAACACCTATGGTTGGATGTTTAACTAATTGAAGGCATTTTTAAAATTTTATGTGTATTATTGATATCCGTTTGTACTAATATGCAGGCCGGTTTTTTGTTTGTTTAAAACAAATCACGCCTAAAGGCTGAATACCGACTAAGAGTAGTTCATAGTTAATCAGTTTTAGTTTTCTATGTTGTGTTTTGTGTACACTATTTGTCTTTTAGTCTTTTTCTTTTTTTTTTTTTTTTTGCTATGGCGTTGTAAGTTAATTTTCGACTTATTAGTTTGAATATCCCTCTGATATCTTTCGCTATTATTTTATATATATATACATATATATAGATAATTACATTGAATGTTTTCTTTTTTTAATATTGGTGTTGTTTGGTACACTTTTGAGGCGTTTATATAATTTATTTATTGTGAACATGTATCGTTACTTGTAATGATCCAGCACCCTCGTAACTACTGATCACAGCCAGTCAACACTGAGGTTGTGAGTTCGTAAGAAAGATCGTTGGTTTTCCGGGCACTAATAAAACTCTTGAAAAGTGGCGTTAAAACACCAAAATTTCAAATCCAGCACCCTATCGTTGATAATATCTTGACCTATATATATAAAAGGTTCGGCTATGTGATGAATATATGTCATAAACATTAAAGGTTTGAAATGTTTAGATTTCATCATTATTAGCATTTTTAATATTTTTCAGCTTTAAATATTATCAATCTCATTAAAAGAAATATACTGAAAAAGTAAAATAACAGAAATACCGAACTCCAAGGAAAATTCAAAACGGAAAGCAAAATCAAAAGCTCAAACACATCAAAGGTATGGAAAACAACTGTCATATTCCTGACAAGGTACATGCATTTCCGTATGTATAAAATGGTTTTATAGCTAGTTAAACCTCTCACTTGTATTACTGAGCTTTTGAAATAGTTATTAAATATAGGTTTCTGGGTGATAAAGATTTACTAATTCAAAATTTTTATGTGGTATGAAAACGCTGGCAGTGTTCCAACTCTTCTGCTTGAAGATGAAGTGGTATGTTTTATTTTGTAATATTCTGATTCGAATTTTGTATGACAATACACGTTAGCGTATATCTAATAAGTGAATTTGCTTTACCTTCATCTACTACAAAATTCGGGTTATTGTCGGTAGATTTGACGTAGGGTGATGAATATACTGGCCTTCCAAGACTGTAGAAGTCTGATAACGGATATGGATTCTGTAATTCTAAAAAGTATGGAAAAAAAATTATCGATGAATATAATACCATATCATTATAAAGTTGCCAAGATGCATGCTCAATATTTATTTCAATGGAAAATAAATCAATATGTATTGATAAATATTTTAATTGATATTTATACTGTTTTTAGTTTGTTGCAATTTATGAGCTCAGTTCACACGTTTTGCAGTGTTGTTTTCATGTAAACTCAGTTATCTAACTTTTGTAAGAAAACCAAAGAAACATGAAAATTTAATATAAAGAACTGAATGTTGTCAACCTTGTCAGAGTTCAGTTGATAGTTTTGTTTATTAATCAGTAGTTTTGATATGTTAGGATCAAGAGAATTGAAAATCCAGTCAATGTCTTGCTTTAAAATCAAAGCGGCATCGGTTGCCGATTTGTTCATGTAGTTCAACTACTGTATTACTGGTATATTAACGCTGTGTTTTTTAGTTTGAACCTAGAACGTGACAGGTGTGCTCGAAAACAATCTTAAATTACAAGGATTGTCAGTTTCCTGCAAAAGGCTATTTGATACTCCCTTATGTTGCTGTTAAGTTTTAATCTCTCAATTGTATGTTCTAGTTGGTGCTATCGATTGTTTTTCTTTGTATGCTTAGAACTTTCTCAGTCTTGTATAATCGTCCGTATCTTTTGCTTTGGTTTATATTAAAAGATATATAACTACATTATATTTTAATGATATTTCGTTGTAATCATGAAACCGAGTATCGGTAGACATTATTCAATGATATTTCTTTTGACCATGATTGAAGATGTTGATTGTGCAATATTCATATTAATTCATCGTTTAAAAAGGAGAAGAATAAACCAATAAGGAAATCAAGAATGGTTATTCGAATAAAAACAGACATCACCATGGCCAAAAGAAAACCACGAATAGTTCGCAGAACCTCACACAGAAAACTTCAGACAACACGAACACCGCTAAAACTAGGTTAACATGTTATGCTCTGTTTTAATCATGAAAGTGGTACATCATAATCATGTTTTCATTTGTCTTCAACTGAAAGAACATTGGCAATTTAGAAAAAATCCACAGTTATTTATTTATTTTTTATCCTTTTTTTCTTTTGCTGCAAATAAATCAAAAAGTTTTCTTAGAATATTTGTTTTTTTCGTGTTCAAACTCCTATATTGCAGACTTTAGTTAGACTGGTGCCTCGTGTGGGGCAGGATTTACTTACAAATCTGGATAACCTGAGATCACCCCCAGTTTTTGGTAGGATTCATTTTGCTCAGTCTTTATTTTTTTATGTTGTGTTTTATGTACTGTTATTTGTCTGTTGGTCTTTTTTTAGCCATAATGTAGTCAGTTTATTTTCGTCTTTGAATGCCCCTTTGGTATCTTTCGCCTCCATTTTGTTATGTGTGGCTTATCAGATGTCTTTTGACATACGTACCTCCACTATCAAAAGCGGTGTAACTTTCCGGTTGATAGAAACAAAAATGGATTCCGATATGTCTATCTATCTTGGTCACATTAGGAATCGTTCCATGAAATTCCCAATCTATACCTTGTCTCAACATGAACATAATGTCTTCGCTAACAAACATATCACTTATACGTTCGCAACTGTCTGTGCTTGGACCCTAATTTATGCAAATAATCTTAGAATTTAAAAAAGTTCACAATTAACAGCATTATCCACTGCTATAATACAGTTCTTAAAGAACAGGAAACATGGAGATAAATAATAACAACTACTGACGAGGTTCTTGACTTGGTAAAAGCCCATGAACAAGCGTCGAAGGTAAACAGATTTATTTAAGAACTTAACGTATTACACTACGTAATAGTACCGATTTTGATTAACATGCACGTGTCTACAGAATAATCATCGTCCTTTTTGCTGTATGTATTTAAAACCCCAAAAAGTAAAAAGAGACCAACTAATTCTGTCTGCAGTCTGCTTTTGAATGACTTAAAATGACTTAAACCTTAGTTTAAGTACAGTAACAAATTCAGTTAATTGTAAATCTACTATTGATATGTATCTTTTAAATTATACAGTAACCGACACACTGTCTTCAAATACCTTCGTTAACTCGTATGGATAGAGGTATACATGTAAATAGATTTCAGTCTTTAACGGAAATTTTGATTATAACAACATCTAAACATAAAACGTTAAGTCTTGTTAAGAGTTTAGGTTAATTTTCAGATATGTTCTTGTTGGAAATTTGGTACCGTTTAGACGTATTGCTTGCATTCGATGAAATACTATTCAATAACTTTTCACACAACTCCGCATGATTTTTTTTTACAGGTAAATAACAACTACCGATCAGTCTACACATAGACTGTTCTGATCTTCATTGACTGGAAGCGAATTGTTTAATCAGGACTTAATTTACAGCAGTCAATTGACTGAAAGACTGAATATGCTCAAACAAATCATTGTTCAGTTTTCTGAAGAAAAAAAACTGTGATGATCCAATTGATCGTTTCAGTTCAAATTGGTCTTTACGTGTATCTACAGACAAATCTAAACTTCTTCACTATCAAATGCTTTTGTTTTCAAGAAAGATCAAATAAAATATATCGTTAATTTTCATGCGAGATTTATTCTAGTTTTTCGTAATGACAATAGCTTCCAAATCTATTTCGGAATCGTGTTTCAATTGATTAATTTATAGCAAGTTATGTTTTCTCTGCTGAATCACGAAGCTGACCTCACCGTACTACGAGGGAATGTGATTCTATTGGTTCTTATCCTCCAATCGTTTTGTTTTTTGCAATAATGAAATAGATAACTTTCACCTGGACTTAATAACTTAATAAACGTAATAAATCGAAAAACATATTTTTCTTACATAAACGTTATGAAATATAAGCTGATCGACACATTTGGAGCTTTTTTGGCTAGTTCACTACGCTCACTCGACCACAATTATCATAATAAAAATCGGAGCTTGTGATTTTACATTTTAATCTAAATATATGGAAGTTAAAGTATTTCGTTTTATACATGACGTCTCATACATGACAAAGAATCCATATCTGTACATTCCTACTCACACTTCACTCATTGGTTTGTTATGTAGTATGATAATTACAGTAGTATGTATTGGTCGATGTGGGTTATTGAATAGTATTAATATTTAAGGTCTATTAACACTCATATCGACTCATTTTAAATACTATAATTGTGTATTATCAACAAGTACAAAACTAGTGGCAAATCAACATTGCCTGGTATGTTGCTTGACAGTGAAATATGTTTAAAGTAAAATATCGTCATACCTTCAATAATACAAATGGGAAGTCATGTGGAAATACTTCGGACAAAGTGCTGTTACTATCTTCTTTGCAACAAAATGTCACAGTAGTTGAATTCGTTGAATGAATACCAAATCCCACTATGTCAATATGATAGCCTCTTACAGTCATATTGCCTTCTTTAAAACCTGTCAATAGTATAAAGATGAATTTTACTTACATATCCAGGAGTGTTTAGAATAATCAATTAATAGCAAGTTAATCATGTTAATAATTTTGTTTACTATTTTTTAGGTGAATGTGTAAATTTCCTTAGTTTACTTCTACTGTTCTCTGAGGAAGTGCATAACATTCAGACCAATTGTCCTTGTCTATACGGGTTAAACGGGGCTCTTTCCCAAATGTAAATATTGACAGATGACAGCTAAGGCCAAATAAATTTATTTCATCTTGTTTCTGATACTTTAGCTAGCACTTCTGAAATCAAGCTTCCAGATTTAATCATTCTAATCTTTGATTAAAAGAAGCAACATATATTCCTATGCATGCATCGCCAAAATAAAACTTCACTGCCAGTCCAAATATCAACATATATAATGGGTTACAATCGGTAAGATTACAGATTAAACAACTATACTTGTATCGAAAGACCTTCAAATCACTATTAAGATGAGATCTCGACACATCGTTCATGTAAACCAGTTTGTGATGGTGAACATAAAACTAACGTGTTGTAAATTAGTCAATTTCAGTCGTTTTTTCTCTTGACACTTTTGAAGCAGTTTTTTGTGTAAGTAGCACACCCTGTAACGTATTAATGTCGATATGTAAACGCCGAGGGTATGCTACTTTTGAGAAATGGGAAAGTTTGCAATTGGAAAGTTGAATCATTATGTTTATCATGAATTCAAGTTTGAGTTCGATCATTGGTGTGAATATCGAGGATAAGATCAATTTACTGGGACATATGAGATATAAGTATTCATTGAATTGTATGTTTATGAATGACAGAACATCAGCAATATATTTGATGTTAAATTTAAAAAACTTGAAAAATAGAGGCAAAAGATACCAAAAGGACATTTAACTCAAAAGTCGAAAATAAACTGACAACGCCATGGCTAAAAAGGAGAAACAGACCAACAGACAAACAATACTAAATACTGAGCAACACGAACCCCAACAAAAACTAGGTGTGATCTCAGGTGCTCCGAAAGGATAAGAAGATCCTGCTCCACATGTGGCACCACTCGTGTTTCTCATGTTAATACGAACCCGGTAATAAGTCTAATCCGGTAGGTCACATTCCGAAAAAGGGGACGGTATTGTGGCTGTTACATTAGCAATATATCCGCTATCATCTGTAAAAAGGATATTTCGTAAAGGTCAACAAGCTCGTGATGGCGTCGGTTAATGTAACGAAGGGATGATTACGACTTCACCACTTGGAACTCTTGGTTTATTGGCTTCCTTGTGAGCAACAACCCTCTATCAAGGAAATCGTGATACCAAATACAAGCCCTGGAGTATCGTATCAACTGGGAGATATCTACAGGCGCTGCTGGAATGTTGCTACATAAAAATGGAAACTTTACAATTGGGAAGCTGAAATCATATCTTTTGTCAAAGTTTTGTTTTCAACCGACCGTCATTGTCATTTTCTGGATGTAAGTCAAGATATGAGGCAGACTTAACTGCAAGATGCTTTTTCTTTTTGTCTTTGTGAAGTTTCTTGTGAATTTTGCTGCATATGAGTACAAAAGCTGGTCGGCCAGTAGTGGTGTACACTTAGATTTACTGTCCCTTTGGTATCTTTCGTCCCTCTTTTAGTACCCGTTTGAATACCGACTGTCTGCTGGATTATCAATTTACTGAACTGAACAAATATAATGTCAAGCAAAAAGTCCAGCATCTTGGTAATATCTTCTTCGGTGTATTCAATGCAAGATATTTTCTTCTAATGTAAATTATTGTTCTTTGGCAAGTATAACCTTGCCCTAGCCTTCAAAAACAAATTAACTTAAAATGTAATTTATAAATAAAAAATATATATAAATATAGTTACAGAACATTGTTTCTTTATTCGATTATTTTTCGTTTGGGTACATGATAATATGGTAATTCGTGACGCTATTCAATAGTTAAAAGAATTGCTACGCCAAAGCGAAATGTTCCCTACCACTTTGAAATGTAGAATACAGTCACAAAGTACGACCATGCTGTAATTGGTCGAATAATTCCAGCAAAAAATGTAAAAACATAAAAAATGACAATCAACTACACATGATTACAAAAGTCGTACAAATTGTCAATTATGAATCTGTCTGTCAACGGTTTTCGGGGGAGTTGTGTTCACAAGGTGTCAAATAAGTCCGATAAAACCCCCGAAAAGTATGCCTGTATGGTCAACTATGCCTGATGACATACTAAGTAGGAAAGTTTTAAATAATGGTCTGAGTGGAGTTGTATACACACACGACAGTCAAAAAAAAAATGATCAAAGTTCCATAGCTCCAGCAAAAACAGTATCAAATCATAATGCTGACAACAAGTCAAAGTGATGTTGCTTTTGTATAGTAACCTTACGATATCAGTATTAAAAAATGGTGAAAGTCTCATTATTTCTAAAAACAATTGGCAAATCTGAATGATGGTATGTCAGTTTTATCTACATAGATGACGAACAATCCAACCAAGTAAAAACGATTTCATGCTAACGGTGTCAGAGAAGCTGTGTATACGAGTTGCCATTGTGTTACATTAGTAAAATATGAATCGAGGTCTAATTTAACCTATATACACTGTCAAATCTAAATGACTGTATGGCTGAAAGATTACGATGACAAATTATCCTAACAAACTGATACTTTCTGACGTACAGTCTCTGAGTGTAGTTATAATAATAACGGGTAGACGGATACACTAGCGGATTGACAATGACGTTTATACGTAAACGCGCTGAACACGGCAGTTGACAACATTCTGAAGAAAGATTCTAAAGGTTACAGTTAATATTTAGTCATGAATTTGATGTTTTCTCATGATGATGCAGAACTATCAAATCATAAATATCTACTATAATGTTAATAAACATACGTGTACATGAATGCGATTTTTGAATTACTATACACAAAAGAAATCTGTTTTGTCAAATATGAATATATCAATTGTAAGAACGTTCTGCTTCAAACACCTCCATAAACAAAATATGGAAAACAAAATTAAATCAAACGCAAATCTTTATATTTTGAATATTTTAACTTAATTGAGAATTTATAAATTTTGAAAAAGACTTAAAAAAAACACACAAAAGAAAGTGTTATGTAAATATATATATAATTAACGATAAAACAAAAAAGGAAAAGTAAATTCAACTTAATGAATATATAAGGTAGACAACACGGGCTATAAAACACCATTTGAACAGCCTTTCCGATATCGTTTATACAGAAACTTACTATCATACACCCTTTTCAAATATCGTACACGCAGAAGTTATCATTTCCACACCCATGCCCTAATATTGTATATAAAAGACTTACCATTTGCGCATCCTTTTCCGATGTCGTACAAACAGAAATTTCCTTGTGCTGTTTGAAGTCCAGAAGAATCATTACTATCTTTGACACAAAAATTCAGCTGGAAACTTCTCTTGGAGTAAGGTCCCAAAATGTGCAAATCTTTTAAATGTGAATAATTGAATACATCTCCATAGTATCTAAGACTGTAAAATGTTCCACTGCTCTCCCAGTACATATCATTTGATGAAATTGGTAGTGTTAAATTAATATATCGCATCTCCCAATCATCTTCAGGACATCCATACATGCTGGCCGGTAACGCGTAGCTTCCTGTGGGCCAGATACTAGGAGGATTTGTATCTGTAAAGTGAATTGATAAGTTATAACTTTTGTCTGAGACGTTTACAATATATATGAGCGGTGTTATATTTTAGGCCTTCTGTTGTCTTTTTCATTTCAGTCATGTAATTTCAAACGTATATCATTTCTTGTGTACATTCAAGGTGACCTCAACTCCAAACCTGTTTTTTCTTATCAATATATATTATTTAGTTTATATGTCTACTACCTACAGTTGGGCTAATCAGCGTTAACATTCTGTATAATTCTTTACAATAGCCGAGTCATATTCTAAGAAAAGATGATCGTTCAGATTTTTATTCTGATTTTGGTTTCAATAAGAAAAGACAATTTCAAAATGATTTAAAAATGTATAGTGTGTTTTATTTTGTTTTTTTGTTTTTTGGGGTTTTTTTTGCATGTTGAAATAAATGAAAAACATCGAGCAGTTTTATACAGGTACAAAATCAGTTGTGGTAATGTTCCCCAAAATAACAAAGAAACTGAAAGATCATGAAAATAAACTCTCAGGGCCATGCGTTGGAAGAGTTAAATGACAAATTGGAGTCGGATAATTTCAGATTCGTAATTTTAAATATATTTCAGAAAATACTTCATCTGAATTTTATTTCTCCTCTCGCGGACGTCAGGAGAGGAGAAATAAAATTCAGATGAATATATATAACATGTATAAATTGATGATCTGTAATGAATATTGCTTCCATTTATGCAAATGTGTATATCTATGAAAGGCATGTACGTTTTATTTGACCAGAAATTAAACTTGTTGATTGAACATTCATCCAGTTATTTAGAATTATCAAAAGGGGATTCATTTTGAACTTTTGACCTAGAATTCACACTTCCCTCTAGCAAATTTACTGTCAATATAAAATTAACTAATCCAAAATATAATTGATTGATTGATTTGGAAAGGGAATCGAGTTTTAAAATACATTGGTTAGTAATCAGGTTAACGTAATACTTGTCTTAGAATTTTACATTGAACACTGAAACGTATGGAGGTCTGTATTTCTATTACTTTTTTTGCACACTGCCCTTAATGTAATTTAAACGTTTTTACTCTAAGGGAAACCAGTATTATTTGAAAGTGTGTATATTCGGAGAGGAATTGACATTAGTATTTCCAAAAACATCAATTGTGATAATTTATTTTCCACCTATCTGGCAAGACATTTATTCCACTCCATTATAAATATAATAAATTGAGAAACAGTACCTAAATTATGCGGGGAGGAGACCATTCATAAGTCCTAATCTCTTGAGATTGGTGTATGAAGTGCTGTTATGGGTCTGATTGATAATCTATGAACAGTTAGATCAAACAGAGGATAGTTTGAACGCTAGGTACAACAGGTCGCATTAAAAATAAACTCAGTCTGATGAAAGCATGATACATTGTATTGACCGAATAGTGACATCCAAACGTCCTTTGACTTTCGTTCTAATTGATTGATTGACTACTACATATATCAAAAGTACTAAATTAAGTTTGAGAAATCTTTACATTTTAGTAGTATACATGTATGCAAGCTGTTATATTTAGTAATATGAACTCACATGTAATAAATTTTGATAATTTTCTTGATAATAAGTTACTACTTACCATTAAAACATAGTCCAGCATTCTCGTTGCAGATACACCTACACGTAGATATTTTGATCTCTTGACCATTCAGACATTCTATGCCTGGACATGCTAACAAATTAAAAGCAAGGTAAAATTTGAAATTAGAGATTACAAGCAATATACAATGGTCTTGAAGTATAATTCTAGGTAATGACGTTGTTTATCATCTTAATTACGTGTGATAATGTTATTTTATTTGTCTGTGTGAATTATTTCTTTAACTGTTTAGTCTTTTTTTGGTGATGTCCATTTGACGTAGCTCGGTACTTATACATCCCGTCATTGTGTTATTGTGCTATGGTAAATTTTTGTGTTCTTATCTTCCGTTTTTGCTGGTGTGCTTTGCCGGTATGTCTTTTTTGTTTTTCTTTGTTAATATTTTTGTTTTTATAGTGATTAAGATTATAACACCATGTTGACTGCTGTACTCCTATTTTTGACATTTTAACCTATTATGTCTGTTTGCTTTGTTCACACATTGTTGTTAAAATAATGATATTTTATGCGACTGTCGAAATGAGAGGTTAAGCTAGCTATAAAACGAGGTTTAATCCAAGTCAGGAATTTTACAGTTGTTATCCATTCTTTTTAATGTCTTTGAGCATTTGATTTTGTCATTTGATTAGGGATTTTCTGTTTCGAATTTTCCTCGGAGTTCGGTATTTTTGTTATTTTACTTATCACGCTATAAACTAAATATTAAGTGTTTAGATCTGAAATCGATCTATTTACAAATAGAACACATTTAGAACAACATAAACTAAAATTCAGTTCAGTAAATTTTAACCATTGCTGTGCCGTCAGTATATTTGTTAACCATTTTTTCTCTATGTCTAAAATCAACGATTAGTAGAAAGGTTGTTACCTTTTTAAACTGTTCTCTTTGTTTAGTATGAATTAGCTGAATTATTGATTTTGTACACAAAAAGTTTCAAAAAAAACTTTGATATTTTTTTAATGTTAATGCCGTCACTGGCCTGATAAGCAGTATGACTTAAAGTGACCTAAACAGAATGATCAAAATCGTATTCAGTGGACACAAAGGGTTTGCGACTTTGTTATGTAAAACAGTTGTTTGTAATATTTTCTTTTGTAACATTTAATGTTACCATTACATCTTTCAAGAACTCTCAATTTGAAAAGACGACCCAGTCATAGTTCATTAAAAGAGAGAATGGAATAGCTCTATTTTTTATCAAATCATTGTTAATCCGTTATAGACTGAACCGTATTATAACGGTAAAATACACAACAAAAGTCACAGGCCAACACATAATCTAAAATCCTGTCTGCTTATATGACATTATGGACACACAATTGTTCAAAACCGAAAAATTAAAATAAATGCAGATGGATTTTCATCGTGTTTAATAATGATGCAGCCAGGTGATTAAAGCAATTGTCACAAAGTAATATCCGGATTACTGAAAACATGCATGTATACATCTACAAGCGGCAATCTGACTTCATTTCTTATGACTTTGTTTCCCTCCTCGCTGAAATTAATATTTTACATAAATGATTGTTCTGCAACTTAATGTTGAATCAGTTAATATAAATATCGCTCCTGTTAACGTTTACAATAACACTAGCAGGTATTAGTAAATTCAGATGTCTGGTACAGCTACCTCGGGCTAAGTTGACCTTCCATGGATTTGTCTATTTTTAAAGTATTTTTATTTTTGTAATGAAGTGATGAAGTTAAATCAAGAAAAGTGCTTTGCACGTATTTCATTTTTATAGCACTCGGTCGATACCTCTGCTGGTGGACTATCAGTCCCCGAGGGTATCATCAGCTCAGTTGCTGACATGATTAATAACAAACCTTTCACCTATTCGACTTTTAGCGTTCCTAATGAAGCTAAATCCAGAAAAGCGCTTTGGACGTTACGTTGGACGAAATTAATAACGTGTTGTTTTTCTTTTTTTACAGCACCGGGTCGATGCCTCTGCTGGTGGACTTTCATTCCCCGAGGGCATCATCAGCTCAGTAGTCGGTAATTTGGTACTGATATGATTAATAACAAACATTTCCAAAATTGTCCGTTTATAAATTTTAAAATTATAAGAAACCAAGATTTCAACTCCCTCTGTCAAAATGGACCTTATATGGATTTTGCTATTTTTTAAGTAAATAGACAGGATGTTTCCGAGTATTTACAAATGTTATACCTAAACCTATTTTAAAATTTGTTTTAGCGCAATGCATATTTTTTTTTAAATTGATATTATATTCTCTTTTTAAAGAAAATGGAGAACAGGTTCATTTCTTATCATAATTACATAAAAAAGAAAGTTATGTGTTTATTTCAACTTATTTCTTTTTTTCATTATTTACCAGCACGTTTTCCCGTGAATTTATAACTGATAGCGTCCTTGCTAAAACGGAACAAACATTGAAAAGATCTAGTTTTTCAGTGTGTACAAGTAAGGTAGTATTTTGTCACTAGATTTCCCACTGTATTATGCGATGTGTTTTCTAGATTTTATCTTTGTTTTTTTTTTTGGTATTTCAATGCTGCTTTCAATTTCCTTTTAATCCGGGATGTATTGCTCAGACATTTTTTTTTAATTATTTATAACTCATTCGAGTTCATTTAGCAGAGCTATTGATTGTATTTCAACATAAATACTAACTGATATACGCCACATTGATTTTTATGTTTGTTTTAAAATTTCAAAACATAATATTTAAGTATAGCAGGGGAAAACGATTTAAAGTTTGGTGTACATAAAATAACATTTTTAAATGATCTCTTCATAAATTCTTTTTTAGCATTGATTTTGTAATCTTCACTACTTTTGTACTAATTGTGCGCCATAACTTATAATCGAGAGGCGGAATATACCAATTGAATGGTCACACCCAATGCCATGGTAAAAGCAAAACATGACCACAAAATAAACAAACGTCTACAAACACAACATAGAAATCTTAACACTGAGCAAAACGAACACTATCAAGAATTAGATGTGATCTCAGATGTTCGGGAGGACTACAAACCATTGAAAGTCTGAAATGGCCTATATTTGTACTCGACTGTATTGATTTTTACTCGACCAGTCTGAATTGGTCTAAAATTTACTTGATAATACTCGACTGTAGTCTGAACCATACTTAACCGTCTGAACTTGTACTCGACCAGTACTTAATCATTTTATTTACGTCTGAACCATGCTCGACCTAGTCTGAACAATACTCGACCTAGTCTGAACCATACTAGACCTAGTCTGAACCGTACTCGACCTAGTCTGAACCATACTCGACCAAGTCTTAACCAACCTAGACCTATTTTGTTTGTATTTATCTATTGTATTTCATCAATTTAGGAACTGTTTTTAACAGCTATTTCCCCAGGCTATAAATTTGAACAACAATTTGAAATTTAAAATGTATTCAATATGGCATTGAAACCAAAATTTCACAATAAACATAATATAAATTCAACACCATATTCATCAACACTTACATATATATATATCACCTTTAAAATAAAAATAAAATAAGCTGATCAAATAATCTCAAAACTGAATTGTGACTAATATTTTCAATGTTATTCAAAATTTTTTGAATGTTTCAGATATATTTTATGGTAGCTGGACAATTTTCACCATTTACTTAAGCCTTGTATAGATTTATGGTGTCAGTTGAGTTTAGTTAATAATGCAGTGAACATTTTTTTATCAAAATATTTTTAAAATAGTATATAAAGCAACTTAATAAATTTAAAAATCACATCTTTGTTTTGAAAAACCAAGAATTTAATATAATCATGATGATAGAACTTCCATAGCAATCCTTGATAACCATTTAAAAAAGGAAATGTGTTCCAAAGTTGCAGAAAAAAAAATTATTTCAATCAAATTTAAATAACTTTTGTCAAAATTAAAGACATGGCATACAAGAAGCACTTTAATAAGGTTTAATTACCTCAGTACATGTGTGTTTTACAGGTAAAAAGAAAGCCCTATTTTTCTTAAACTCGTGTATTACTTATCTAGTGAATTCAAAAGGCCTTGCGATTTAAGTTTTACAGGATATTGTAATTTCTAATGAATGTTAATTAGAAATTAATTTTCTCTGACCAGGTGTGATCTTTTAATGAATTTGCCCCAAGCAGGAGGTATTACTTTATACTTTACCACTAATCAGAAGAAAATATTATTTATCTCTTTAATTTTTTATCCCTTTTGATATGTATTATATATAATATATCCCAAATTATAATAAGAATAGATATATTTCTTATATAAGGTTAAACAATTTCAGTGATTTTTGGCTGTTGTTAACGCATTAAAAGATAATTATATAACTATTGTATGTAACCATAAGACCTTTGTAGTTTTTCTTTAGGAATTTAGGAAAATTAAGTTAAAAAAAAAGACACATGCCAAACAAGAAGCACCTTAATAAGATTTTATTACCCTCAGTAAAGGTGTGATTTTGAGGTAAAATAATCTTTTTTTTTAACAAAACTTTAAAACTTTAAAATTAATATAAATAAATTATTATGCAAGATAATTTGATTTAACTATCTCTATTTGATAAATCTGAGAATCATGTAAGGATGTAAAATATGTTTTATGCACATATCTTTATTCTATTGTGGCTGTTTTCATGTTAGAAAAAAAAATTAATTTTAACAGCTAAAATTAAAAAAAATAGAGGTTACTTGGTCAAGTATGGTTCAGACTGGTCGAGTATTGTTCAGACCTTTGGTCGAGTATGGTTTAGACCAAAAAAAAAATAGGTCGAGTACAGGTCGAGAATGGGTTAAGACTGTTTCAGACTGGTCGAGTAATAGTTCAGACTATTTTCAATGGCAAAGATAAGGGTCAAGTACAAATCAGTACGGTCGAGTATGGTTAAGAATGGGGTCGAGTAATGTCGAGTAAAATTCAGACCAATTCAGACTGGTCGAGTAAAAATCAGTACAGTGGAGTACAGATATAGGCCATTTCAGACTTTTACTGGTTTGTAGTGAAGAGTAAGCATCACCTTGTGAAATGATTCAGTACAAAAAAGGCAACAGAAGTATACCGCTGTTCAATAATCATAACTCGATTAAGCGAAAACAAATCCGGGTCTCAAACCAAAACCGAGGGAAATACGTCAACTATAAGAGGATAAGTGTTGAATGCCAATCCACAAACAAATCATTCTCAGTGTGTTTCAGTTGTGGAAAGCCAACGAATAATTATTTTCGATATTTTTAAAACTGCACTTATAGCAAAAGATAAATATTATATTTATAACCATCTGTTTCTATAGAAAAAAAAAATATTTAAATAAATTCGCATTGAAAATTATATGATCTGCAGTGCATCTTTTTCGCCGTCCATTCTATTTTTGATGGACAAGCAGTAAGAAAAAACCTAACGCCTTTTCGTGGCAAGTACTCCAAACAGTTCAGTAAACAAATAAGATATATGTATGCCTTTTCGTTGAATCACTTTCTTGTTAAATTATATGATTGATTCATTCATTAAAACTTTATATTAGATAGCAATACATATTGAGTGACTAAATAAACTATTAAAAATAAAATCAATGCTTGTACCGATAAAGACAATATCCAAAGATCGTAAATCAATGTTAAAAAATACAATCGGTGACGATAATACAAATGATTGAGGCAAAACAAAGTCCCATACTAATGTGCCAATTTTTGCAATGATGCAAAAGCAAAACCATAATCATTCACATGTACAGTGTATTAAAAAGGTAATATTTTTTGCTTAAATATGATAATTCCCTAACTGTTAAATTCAATTATATCAATATGTCTGTGACATAATGACTACAAGAATCTTATAGTTTAAATAAGAATTAATGGTTTAGGGAATATAAACTCAAGTTGTTTGATGACAGTATTTGTTCATACGTGTGTTTAAATATTTGATAATGTCTTGACAATGACATTCAACATGATACATATAGATTAATTGTATTTTTCTTTTTGATACTGACTTTGAGCAAGAATATCAAGCGAGCCCGAAAGGGCGAGCTGATATTCGAACTGATGATGTCAGTATCAAAACATAAAAGACCATCATTCTTTTTATCGGCAATTTGTCTTAACTGTGTGTTTTTTTGGGGTCGAGAATATGAAGTAAAGTGAAATAGGTAGTTAAACTACTTTTACGCGTGCAAAACTTTGGGATATTTGTTAGGTATGAATGAAGTCGCGTGCACTTCATTGGTAAAATGATGCGGATGCACTCGCGCACGTATCGTTGCTGCACTGATACAGGACGTCATCGCCTAATATTTTCGAGTATCAAGTCATGTCCGTGATCTTAAAAATATTAGGCAGTAAGATCAAGGGGAAACTGTTCAAATTGCTGATAAATTAGGGTATCGTACAGCTATATTTTTGACGAAAGTATTTTTGTGAATTGTAAATATTCAGCTTTGTTTATGCCGGTGTCACCAAAATAGAGGAATTGTATGAAGAATGATTTATGGAGTTTTGTTTTCATACACAGACGTGCATGTTTGTGAATCTAAAACGGTTATACTTTTTAATTTCGAAATATAAGAAGCAGGTCACAGACAAATATCATTGAACACCAATAGCTTTGTTCATGTGATTATCCGAAATATTTTGTACAGTCTGTAATATGTTCGAAAATAGTAAACCACTATGAGGTAACATTTAATTCTTATAAACTTATGTGATCATCAAAAACAGATTTTGTTAAGTCTTTTATTCTCGAATTCGATTCCAAAGAAACATTTTTATTCCTTCTCTCTCTCTCTCTTTATTGTTAACTATTCAACAGTAAAGAAAATATACGTATTAAAACCAACTGTTATATACACATACTTCGTAGGACAGAAATACAAGATAAATGGTAAATAAAATTTAAATATTCACACTTTTAGTTATGCTTATTTTCATTAGAAAATATCTTTTGTCAAACACGGACATTTGAAGATAAACGGAAATAATATTAATTAAAACCATACCTGGTTCGGAAGCTGACCGCACAATGAAAGAATATGTATACCCGGGAAAACAAATACATCCAAAAAACACAAAATAAAACATAGTTTTAAATATTGATCTTATACGCATTTGTCGAATTATGTTGATCATTTGTTGTAAATGAACTGTTTTATATACATTAATTGATTTTTAGAAGTGATTTACATATTCATTATCACGGTTTTTCTGAAATATTTAAACTTTCCCAGAGACGAGGCGTAATGTTAGCAAATAGATCGATTACATAAACTACAAAACTGACATTGAAAACAAAACTCCTTGTTCTGTCCAATGGGAAAATTTGAAGATTTAACATGATCTTTGGGTACGTGTTACTGCAAGAGATCTTGGAAGATGTCCAAGTTGTCAAATGAAGCAGGAATTTGACGGATGATTTCTTGGATTTAAGCGTTTATAATTCGTTGAACATTATTTTAAGGTGTCCAAAATTAAAAGAGTATGTAATATTTCCCCCTCCTATGATACAACAACAAAAAATGTGACATTAATGCACAGAATGTTATTAGAAATCGTCCTAAAAAGCATTCTTTTCTTTTGAAATTGTTATATCTCGCAAAATATGAGTTTTATATAATAACATTTTATTGCTATGATCATGTCCGTTTTTTTTAAACTGGCGATCGTTTTCTTAATTGTCAGAAGAAATCATTACTACAAAATGCCGTGACGACCTCACGTTACAAAAATTGCAGATTTTCATGTTTTTAAATAGACTTGTCACAACTAAATGATTTATACAGCAATAATGAATCCAGTAGCACACTAATATTTTTGTATCTTGAAATGGAAATGATTACAATAATATAATATCATCAAAATTCTGCAGATGGATTTCAACAAACTATCTCAATTTTAAGTGCAATAGCAAAATTTCTCCGCGCTTCTTACGTAAATTTATTCCATGTCTTTTTGATAAATGGATAGCATCTCCAATGATATCATTACTACGGTTGTCAAATGCAAATTCAGTCAAAATATTTACAGAATTTCATAAAATCCGAAATACCACGATCTTTTGATCCAGTTTCAAATCCGCTACATTTTCTAGTGCATTCCCCAACTCAAAACATTATCAGTGATTGTCGTGTTTATTTTCTAAAAAAAAAATATTTGGAAAATTTGGTTTTGATGGTTGTTTTGATGAAAAGCTTCACAGAAAATATATAGACACCTGTGTATTGTGAAGATCCATATATTGATCTCTATTTGTCTTTACAATTTTGTTTGTCGGTGGTCTGTAGCTTCATTGACGTATATAGTACGCATACACTAGCAAAACCAATTTTGATCTGAAACGGTCATTTTGATCTTAACATTATCTGAAAAGTTTGAACAATCAGGTATTCAATCATTGTCGGTATTTTGGTCAACTTTCAGACGATTCGCTTGCAGTCAATACAGAACTGTTCAGACTATTCGCCTGCAGTCAATTCAGTACTGTTCAGACTATTCACCTGCAGTCAATTCAGTACTGTTCTGACAATTCGCCTGCAGTCAATTCAGTATTGTTCAGACTATTCACCTGCAGTCAATTCAGTACTGTTCTGACAATTCACATGCAGTCAATTCAGTATTGTTCAGACTATTCACCTGCAGTCAATTCAGTACTGTTCTGACAATTCACCTGCAGTCAATTCAGTACTGTTCTGACGATTCACTTGCAATCAATTCAGTACTGTTCTGACGATTCACTTGCAATCAATTCAGTACTCTTCTGACAATTCCCTTGCAGTCAATTCAGTATTGTTCAGACTATTCACCTGCAGTCAATTCAGTACTGTTCTGACAATTCACCTGCAGTCAATTCAGTACTGTTCAGACTATTCACCTGCAGTCAATTCAGTACTGTTCAGACAATTCACCTGCAGTCAATACAGAACTGTTCAGACAATTCACCTGCAGTCAATTCAGTACTGTTCAGACAATTCACCTGCAGTCAATACAGAACTGTTCAGACAATTCACCTGCAGTCAATTCAGTACTGTTCAGACGATTCACTTGCAGTCAATTCAGTACTGTTCTGACACATCACCTGCAGTCAATCCAGTACTGTTCTGACAATTCACCTGCAGTCAATCCAGTACTGTTCTGACAATTCACCTGCAGTCAATTCAGTACTGTTCAGACAATTCACCTGCAGTCAATTCAGTACTGTTCTGACAATTCACCTGCAGTCAATTCAGTACTGTTCAGACAATTCACCTGCAGTCAATCCAGTACTGTTCTGACAATTCACCTGCAGTCAATTCAGTACTGTTCTGACAATTCACCTGCAGTCAATCCAGTACTGTTCTGACAATTCACCTGCAGTCAATTCAGTACTGTTCTGACAATTCACCTGCAGTCAATTCAGTACTGTTCAGACAATTCGCCTGCAGTCAATACAGAACTGTTCAGACTATTCGCCTGCAGTCAATTCAGTACTGTTTACAAGCTTTTCAGATCTTAATTGACGGTAACCGCGAATCATCTGGACATTGGACAGATCTGAAATTTTATGGAAAGATACTTATTTATAAATTATTCAGTTTTTTTTTAGAGATGTTCATTTTTCAAAATCGTTATTACAAATCGAAATTCGTTCACTAGTGAGATCCTTTTATTTTTATAAAGTATTCACATCTACTTTGTGTTTTTGTTAGGGGTATTTCTATTTGTATCCATATGATGAGTTAAGCCATTTTCATCTGATTTTTATAGTTTGATCTTATGTTGTACTGTTACACCACTGTTCCAGGTTACGGGAGGGTTGTGTGCTCACAAACATGTTTAACCCGCTGTTTTGTTATAAATTAGGCCGTTGGTTATCTCAATTGAATTGTTTCATATTTTCATATCAGGACATTTTAAAGACGACAATGCGGTATGGGATTTTCTCATTGGTAAAGGCCTAACGGTTGCCTATAATTGCTTTCACCCACTTCATTTGAACTTGGTGGATAGTTGTCTCATTTGCAATCATACCACATATCCTTATTGAATACAGAAATAAAGAACATTTACACAGGCAAATTTTGTTCACGTGAAATTAACGTGAAATTAACGTGAATTTCACGTGAAAAAATTCACGTGAATTTCACGTTAATCGAGCTTATACGCGTAATTCACGTGAAATATTTCACGTGAATTTCACGTTAAACTCACGTGAATTTCACGTGAAATACTGATTCACGTGAATTTCACGTGAAATTTTCATGTGAAATTCACGTGAATTGAGTCTTCACGTGAAATTCACGTGAATTTTTTCATGTGAAATTCACGTGAATTGAGCTTTCACGTGAAATTCACGTGAACTTTTCACGTGAAATTAACATGAATCGAGCTTTTTTTTTTTTAAATTAAAGTGAATTCGCCTCAATCACACAAATTTGAGCTAATTTATGTAAGTCAATTCTAATCTAATACAGATTCTGTTTTGATATGTATAAGCATGAAAAATATTCTTCTTGTTCTTGACCATGTGTTCATACTTCCATTCTATTTTATTTTCTTTGTATCCAAAATTTGTTGGTCTTAAACAAAGAAGGCAAGAAAATGCATCACAGGTTATGAATAATATCCAGGGCACCTTAGTTCACTCCTAGAACTTTTTGGGTTGTGTTCGAGTCTCAATCCTTTTTTGTAAATGATTTATGGACTGTGGTCATTTATAGAAGATGTTTGCACTGATGTATATTTCATTTGAGTTGATTTTTATTATGTATGTACAAGTCATATTGTGTGATCATCAGTTTTGACACAAACCAATCACATTATGAAAAATACCTACTTGCAAAAGATGCCAATTCTTTTAAGAAGGTTTTGAAGAAAAAATAGTTCACCTAGCCACATATTCATGTACCGTTTAAAGCCAGAAACCTTTTCAGTAGTTGTCCAAAATTTCATCTTAATTAAAAAAAAAATATTCAAAGAATTTGGTGTTGATGGCTATTCTTGATTCATATTGTAATTGTTTATAGCCTCTGGTCAATTAAATAGATCATGGCATATCTTTTAGACACGTCTCTTGTTGAGGACTGCATGTTAGCACCTAAATGCTTTTCAGGTGTTTTGTTGTTGTATTGCTGTCTGATTGATGTATACTTCATATCTCATTGTACTAATAAACTAAAATAGAAAGTTCCGTGAAATATAGATGATATACAGATGTATCAAATTGAAAGTCTCTCTGTAATTTACAACTATTTAGTTTTTGTTTCATATATGCAAAAATAGTTTTTTCTCATTTTAACACTGATCTTAAGATTTAGGCAAAATGTTGACAAAAACAACAGGCATATACCATTAAAGGATCTCAAAGTTTGGCTGCAAAATAAGCTAAAAATTCTTGTTATTTCATTTTTTTTTTTTTATATAAAATTCATTTTAAAAACATGCATTTTCATTTTTTACTGTAACTTGTATGTTGACACAATAATTTGAATTGAATTGTATTATATTCTGAAAGTACTTGTTGTTGAAAAATCAACACAATAGTTAATTCCAGGTGGTTTACACTTCTTGAATACACCACTACTATGACTACATGTCTGTTAATAATGTTGTAAGAGTCCTCTTCTGCATATAATTGCTATTTGTACCCAAGGATTCCTTCATACATTTGCACTTATCCTCCTAAGATGTTGCTCCAATGATAAAATCCTGTAATGCATACTTAGCAATCATACTCTTGAATACTTCCTATACAGTTCCTGTAATATAATAAATTCAGCATGTTTGTTTCTGTACGTGTAGTCAAGTAAAAAGATAACATCAATTTAATCTCCAATGATTTACCAAACTTATAATTAGGAGATAACTGTTATTTTATTTTTAGCTCTGACATGATCAATTAGTGATTTACCCACAATGTAGTAAACCCAGTAAAACCCGGGTTTTCACAGTATTTCCCACTGGGCTGGGCAATACTAAAAAAACCCAGGTTTTTGCCAACCCTGTTTCAGGACATTTTTTAGCTCGCTATGCTGTATCAGTTTTTCTCAATGTTGAAAACTGTACATGATCATTTATAGTTGGCAATATTCAGTCATTTGGACTCTGGTGGATAGTTGTCTCATTGGCAATCATACCACGTCACATTTTTATAATAAATTACTTATGAAAACAAACTCTATTCATGTATGTGTACTACACATTACCTGTGTATATAAGTATACTTAGTGCCTATAGAAACACAATTCATTTTCAAGCCCCCTTCTTACATGTCTTAGACCCATTTAAATTACAATACTAACATAGTATGTTTATGGCTCTATGCATTCTAGAACATCTGGTTACCTTATACTTTTCCAGTCAAGAAATTTGTGATAAGCTTCCATAGGGTATAAATCAAAACTCCAAATGCTCTGAAAATTGATAATCTAGCAGACTGTACATTTTTTTAATTACCTCAGCAACGGAGGTGTGGAGGTTCATAATGGTTGAAATTTGCCATGTTAACATTACAAATTATTAAAGCTGTACCTCCAAAACTGTAGGGGGAGATAGCCAGACAAACAAAGTATCCTAATATGGACGGACAGGGGTAAATTGATATTATCCCCCACTCGACTGTTGCTGGGGCATAATTACATGTACTGTAGCATGTAAGGGGACCAGAATTGTGTTTTATTGGCACTCAGTATAAATTTCATGTAAAATAGATATAACAAGAGACAAGTAGACACGCTGAAATGTCTTGCCTGCTTTACTATTCATGATAAATTTTATGTTGATTGTCCTAAATATGCTAAAGATGTAATTTTACTATTTAAGTATCATATAAACTTAACATAACCAATGATCCATGAAAAAATACTGTCTATAAGCAAATAATGTCAAGGTCAGAAAACTAAGCCAGACAGACATGTGCACCTTACAACCATTGCTTACACCAAATATAGCTGATCTCTTAATTGATTATAGCTTGCATAGTATACAACAAACAGACCAAAATATGAAACTTAATATTGACCAATGAACCATGAATATCAGGTCATGGTAAGATTAACCCTGCCCAGACAGACATTTTTTACATAAATTAGGCCGTTAGTTTTCTCGTTTGAATTGTTTTACATTGTTATTTCGGAGCCTTTATAGCTGACTATGCGGTATGGGCTTTGCTCATTGTTGAAGGCCGTACGGTGACCTATAGTTGTAATTTCTGTGTTATTTTGGTCTCTTGTGGAGAGTTGTCTCATTGACAATCATACCACATCTTCTTTTTTTATATGTACACCATGCATACAATCAGTTGCCGACAAGACAAAAAATTAAATGGCCGAATTCATGATATCAGTAATTGTTTAATCTTGGTCAAGCCATTTTGATAATTTTTCTCAAACTACAAGCATAACACATGGGAATATTAATATGAAATAAGAATTGAAATCTTAGGAAATCCAGAATATAAAATTCTATTCTCATCAATTTACATGGACTGAAAAGGGGTAAATAAATGTAACTACATGCCTATTCCATACATGTATATACAAATGTAGCAGATTAACTTTTCCCTTGATCTGTTGATTGATAGTGTTTTTATTTTGTCACTTTGTATGGACTCCTTTTAAATTTGCACAGGATTCAGCATTTTGTTATACCATTTTGACTACAAATACTGTAACAAATACATACCAGTTACATGTACTGTAGCTATAGGGTCTCATCTACATGTATATCTAATCAAGTCATTCATTTGATTGTATAACTTCACTTCCACTTACATCTGGGGAGCAACAAATGTGTAATTCTGAAAATTTAAATTCCAGTGATTATTATAAATATAAGACCTGAACCTGATGAACTGTTTTCCAAATAAAAAAATGGCAATACATTGTACAACTGAAAATTCATTTAGATATATGTCAAATTCACACAAACAACAGTTGTAAAAATATTCACCAAGAGAGAAAACAATTACTTTTTCTTTCAATAACCAATAAGTGAACATCACTAGCAAAATGACTAGTACTACATTGTAGTTTTCTAGATTGAACTGTTCTTTTGTTTGTTTTTTATTGAGCATTTGTCAGTATCTTTAACAGCTGACTAAGCAGTATTGTTAGGTTCATTGTTGAAGGACAAGGTCATAATAGAAGTGGCCTAAAAGAGCTTACATTCCCTTTATTTTGACTGTGGCTCATCATGATAGTTTTCTTATTGGCAATCCTACCACATCTCCTTATTTTTAAAATTACTAAAAATTTTCAATCTGCAACAATTAAATTCTATTTATATACACAGCTACTTTTGCATAGGTACTATTTCTGTACCAAAAATATGTAGTACTGAAATCTACTTTTAATATTCAGTACTATTTTGTTACTTTAGAATTATTGTAATATTTAGGTACCTGTATTTAACAGTACTTGATTTGTACTTGAAATTTAAGTACAATAGTTTTTATTCATGTTATTACACCGTTATATATATTTTCAGCATTTTGAAAGTTTGTCTATTTTAAATCTCTTTAAAGTTATGATTTTCAAATATGGAATATTGTGATCACTGTGGGTATTATTTCTGTACCAAATTTTTAGTACAAAACAAGTACTGTAAAATACAGGTACCTAAATATTACAATAATTTTAAAGTAAAGAAAAAGTACTAAATATTAAAAGTAAATGTCCACTACTACAGATTTTTAGTACAGAAATAGTACATTTTGTACCTATTCAAAAGTAGCAGTGTACATGTACATTATATATATATTGATTAAAGGTAAACTGATCATCACTATGAAGCAATGTTCAAAACACTCTGCCATTATCAGAAATCAAATTTATTTTAACTCCAATGACAATGTATATGTGCAAAACACTCAAAACTTTTTTTTAAGTAAATGTACCACAATCTGACAGAAATCATACATATACACAATCATGATCAGTGAGGCATAAAATTAAGGTCAAAAAGATATACTTTTTGTTGGATGCTGCATCATAATTATTACAAGTTAAATGAATGCACGTCACTAGTACATAATATTTGAACTTAAAATAAAGGGTAATCTGATTATTATCAGTCTCTGATCAGAAATGAAGCCACACAACAGTGAAATATAAGTCTCAGAGATGCACATATACAATCATTGTATATACATGTATGATTAAGATTAATACTTAGCATTGGCTGTCAACGTACATTTTTGTAATTCAGTGGTTGTCCTTTGTTGCTTTGTAACATATTTGTTTTCGTTCATTTTTGTACATTAATGAGGGTGGTAAAGGGTTATTTTGGTGCAACATGTTTTGCCATTTTATTTCACGTGCAGCCGTGAAAAGGGTTCGTTATTCACCGTGTTTCGTGAAATCGGTAAAAGATCAACATGCAAAATTTTAAAATTGTTTGTTCATCGTGAAATGGCAATTTTATTTCGCGTTCTTTCATGCAGATACCCCTTTACACCCCTGATTAATTAGGCCATTAGTTTTCTTGTTCGAATGTTTTACATTTGTGATTTTGGGGCTTTTATAGCTGAGTATGTGGGCTTTGCTCATTGTTGAAGGCTGTGTCATTTTGGTCTGTTGTGGAGAGATGTCTCATTGGCAATCAATTACACATCTTCTTTTTTTATATTGTATCGTCTTGTTGTCGTTATTGATTCATGCCATTTGCGAGTTCAAGACTTATGGGAACATTTCCTTCCCCTAGTTGGAAATCCCTTGGCCCTTGTGGTTGTTTTCTGTAATCTTAATATGTTTGAATAAAAAATCTACACAATTGTTTTCCTTCTGATATGACGTTAAATCTAATGTCAAAGTGAGGTACAGTTACCTGTATAAGAGTGTACACCAGATTAGGTATTTGAGCTGGCTTTCAGTTACTGCTAGCAAGTCTGGAAATTTGTCAGTGATTGTCTTGGGTCATGTAATACATGTTTCAGTATGTGATAACTGCAAGTGTTTTGTTATCTATATAACTTAGAGTTAATCATAGATAAGATACATGTAATACAATGTAGTATCGGTTTGATTCATACACAAATAAAAAAAAGTGACAAATTTATACTGTATACATTACATGTAAGACTCAGTCAGAATTTATCATATCCATCTCCTTTATTCATAAAATTTTCAATCTGCCATTAAAGTAAAGTAATCTTTATTTACAGTCAGGTTGCAAAAAAATATTCTGTAGCGGGTTATCGTAATATCGAGCACTGGTCAGGGAGTCTAATAACAATGAACAAGAGCTCTTAAGAGCTCTTTAACCGACTGATATTAATAAACAAAACATACATGTGTCTGGGAAGTTCAACACTAAAAGAATTCGATATGAGAAACTAAATGCTTTTGAAAAGATTTAAGTATCCATCTGAACATTGCAGTCAGGACAGATTGGTGAATTCAATTGATTGAATGAATGAAAATAATGCAGGTAATCAACTAATAAGTTAGTAGTATAACTTTAGTTTAAAACACATTAACCTTATCTATTTTGATGAAGTAAAGTAAACAAACACTGAAACAGTTAATATTTTTCATAGATAATTTCTTCTTGTTCAAATTTTTATTGTTAAACAAATCGATAGCTAAGACCCCATGACTTCGTGAATAATAGAAGGCAAGCTAAGTAACTGTTTACAAATAATAAAATATCTTATAATTCAACTGGAATTAGAAATTAGATGCGTACGGACCTATGGGGCGAACGTATATAATTTGGGAGCGAACGGACACGATACAAAAGTCGAAGATGAAAACCATTCTCATTCAGTCATTGCAGATTTCTGTTTATTCCTGCACTATTAAATCATTTGTTTGAGTTACCTGTAGTATATCCTCGAGTATTCATAGCTCCTTGGTATTGTTTGTCTTGTTAAATTAACTGAAACAAATACTGTTGTTGTTGACAGTTGACAATCGGCTGTCGGCGTCCTTCTCTTCAAAACGCGTCATAATCTGTATCTTTCAAGCGTTTTAACAAACCGACTCCGGACGAGAGATTCACGGATATTGTTCTGATGTTCAAAGTATTTCTCCATGTGAAAATAGGTACCTGCTAGTTCCCCATTCTTAAGTTACTATACAAATCTTTGGAACATATAACAAATTATTTATATATATATCTCTATACATGTTTAACTTTAATTCAATGAGAAATAAACCAGCCTTGTCTAATTGGCAATCATTTACCACACATGCACTTATTAAAGCTTTCAAATAATATTTTACTGTCAATCAATAATTTAACATACATAAAATTGAGAATGGAAATGGAGAACATGTCAATGAGACAACAACCCGACCAAAGAGCAGACAACAGCCGACTAATGCATCTGGGACACTATGTATATTAACATGATTAAAGACATTAAATTTATTTATTATCAATAAAGTTTAAAAGATAATTAAAAATATTTGAAAAGCTTACAGCTTTTTAAGTTTGGTGTAAATTTCCTGGTTTTAAGAATGTAACTTTTTTAATAACAAAGTGTAAATGTAACCATTCATTTTTCTGAATAAAACATTAATCTAAGAATACAGGGACATTGTTTTGTAATTTTAAATGTGTCCCAGTGCAACAATTGATCATGCAATCTTTCAATTTCAATGATTATAAAAAAATTTGCTTCTTGTAAAGATCTCATGTTATAAAAAGCAAAACAATAAATTGTAATATTCATGCAACTAAGTCTTAAACCTGGAATAACTAGTTCAATTTAACTATTAACATTTCCTGTCATTATCTACTGTTATGGACAGAATGCAACTTTTATTAACTTTGGAACTATTTAAACATGTTGATATAAAAACATTTTTTTAAAGTATATTCTGTTTTTGAAACTCAAAATTAAGTTTAAGAAAGAGAAAAGAAATGCAGTTCATTTTAAACATTTTAAAGAAATACTTTTTATGTTTGAAATCAGAAGCAGATTTTAGGAGGAAAAAAAGGGGGGGTATTTCACCACATTCCCACCTTTTGGAGACTTTTTACAAGTCTTCTCACTCTTTTTCATGATGCTGGACCCATGTCTGCCAATTATTGCAACTTTGCCCTTTTTCTGTAACTATTTTCCATCATTGATTGGAAAAAATTCCCATAATAATGGGGACACTCAAAATTTTACATTAACCTTTTTCCAGAGTTACGGACAATCCTAAATAAACTACTTAAAATTTACCTTATATTTAATACCCAAAATTATCAAACTAAATAAAGATAAAGCTTTTACATGTTTTAGTTAAAATTTTCCCATTGATTGACAAACCCGGACAACTCATCAACTCATAAGGAAAATTGAGAAATCTTTTACATTATAAAAAACAGTATGGAATATTTTTTAAAGTATACAAACAAATAAATTGCTATCCAGTCAATACACATATAAACCCTGATATTATGATATTTATTTCTTCCTTATTTAGGGTGAGGGATCAAGTTATTAACATTCACCACTTTTATAATGCACGTTGAATCAAACATTTTTGATATTTGTGAAAGCATAGCAGTTTTATACTGCACTTTCAATATACTTAAAAAATTGATAAACATTCAAATTTACATTTATTGACTAACTATAGTATATATAAAATTCTTTTCTGTAAATATACTTACTTGTTTTTATTCATATGTCCTAATGTTAAACTTATGTGCGATTCAAATTGCTCACAATTTTTCTTGACTTATAATAATATATGCACAGTAAAAAGGGAGATAACTCATGTTTGGAAGTAAATGATATATATATATTATCCTTTCTTTTCTTTGCAATTATGGGAAGTAAAGAATCTATTACAGTAACAGTAATCTATTTCATAAGTTGGGGTTACCTCCCACATTTTTTAAAAGTATAAAAGTGAAGAAGACATAAGATGTGTGAAAGTAATTAAATTTACAAATTAATAATTAATAATTATAGAAATATTACTAGTAAATCAATTAGTCCATCACTATAATATATGCATCTATGAATTTGAAATTCAAATAAGAGTTACACATGTATACAAAATTCCATTTTCATGACTCTACTAGAGATAAATATAAACAGTGATAAAAAAATATAATTCAAGACCCAACATATTTTTGTAGTTGCATCTAATCCACTATCAAGGGAGATAATTCATGCTTAAAAAAAGGATAAATATCAACCATTTACATTGGTTCTATGTCCTTCTTTTATGTACATCTTGAGACACAAAGAATAACAGCTTTGAAATGATTCAATTTATCAAAATTGAAATGAATAATAGTATGTGTAAAATTCAGGTGAATTTGTTTTCATATTGCAAAATTTAACTCAATAAATTTAAATTTCTCTTATGAACTCATGGTTTAATTCAGATAAAATGAAAATAAATTTCACAGGAGTTTTGATTCATGTTAATTTCATGTGAAATTGTTCACGTGAATTTAACGTGAAATTTTCACGTGAATTTAACATGAATATTTTCACGTGAATTTAACGTGAAATATTCACGTGAATTTCACGTGAAAATAGAATTTTTTAAATTAAATTGAGATTCCCAGGGAATATATGATACATATAATACAAGGTATGAGATGTTGACAAAATTTTTGATTTTCAGTTAATTTTTTATAACTTAGACACCATTTATATTTTTTCACGTGAAATTCACGTGAAATTTTTTACGTGAAATTCATGTGAAATAATTTCACGTGAAATTCACGTGAAAATTTAATGTGAATTTCACGTGAAATTAACGTGAAAAGTTAACGTGAATTTCACGTGAAATCACTTCACGTGAAATTAACGTGAAATTCATGTGAAATTCACGTGAAATGAGATTCACGTGAAATTCACGTGAGCAAAATTTGGCTGTGTAATATGTGTGATTTGCATGTTTACCCCGTGAACTTTATCGTCTTGATTATTTGCAGTTTGCGTTAGTCGGTTGATCATGCTTTCACCAATTCAGATTTTACCATAACCTTCCTTAGCTTTGTAAAAGAAACCTAGCTCTGTTGTTAAAGTGCTTTCTTTCTGTGTCTCAGTTGTTCCATGGGTTTTATTATAGAATATTATACTTTACAATTTCGATTGGCATACTAATTAAAAAACCTTTTGGATGTGGATGAGATTAAAGGACTTAAGGCATTGTCACAGATAATGTAACATATTCAAATGATTAAAAATAGATAAATTAATCATGCTATCTGATATTTTGATCTGTTTTAGATTTCAATTACTTTGATGAATTTAACATCGTTTCAATAACTCAAATTATCAAAACATCCCAAGATACGTTGTTCTAAGCAGGTATCAAATAAATATTTAAATATTTAATATCATAAACTTTCAACATGACTTGGTCCATTTGGTTTTTCATTTGGAAAACAGGAAAAAGTTTATCTCTGCCCTAAATGCTTAAACAAATAAATTAAACTCATCAGGCAAATAGGACCTAAGAAACGGCATTTTTTAGTTTTGCTCCAGCGTTGATGGAAAGCAATCAACATCTACATTACTTATTTATAATGAAATGTACATTGGGTAAATCATCAAGTTCTAATGCTAAACCAACAAAATGAATTCAGCTCGCAAATTTTATTAAAAAAACTGTCATCATTTAAGTCAAAGACAAACTGACAACTCCATAGCAATAACGTAAAACGATGAAAAGAGAACCAGCAGTCTACAAAACACAACATAGAAAAAACCAAACACTGAGGAACACGAACCCAGCCAAACACTGAGGAACACGAACCCAGCCAAACACTGAGGAACACGAACCCAGCCAAACACTGAGGAACACGAACCCAGCCAAACACTGAGGAACACGAACCCAGCCAAACACTGAGGAACATGAACCCAGCCAAACACTGGATGTTCTATTGAGCTCTAATTGAATAGAAGTTTGATTACTCTATTATAAACTTCCGTTAATTAACTCTCTTGATAGCAACAACCCTCTGTAAAAAATAAAGCATTGCTCCAGCTCATTTAATTTCATATTCAGATATATTGATGATGTTCTTTCCATTAATAATCAAAACTTTTGTAGTTGGGTTCCATTAATATATCCTACAGAACTAGAAATTAAAGAAACAACAGACACGGCTTCCTCTGTCTCATTTTTAGACTTATAACTCGAATTTGACATAAGCGGTCATTTCAGTACCAGAATTTATGACAAACGAGATGATTTTAATTTTGAAATAATCAATTTTCTCCCACCTTAGTAGCAATATACCAACTTCACCTGCATATGGGATATACATTTCCTAACTCATTCTGCATTTAAGAGCTTGCAGTTCCTACTCAGACTTTGTAAAACATCACCAGTATCTAAGCAGAAAGTTGATAAACTAGGCGTATGTCAAAGAACGTCTCGTCCTTTTTCTAAAAAAAGTACATCGGAAGATACCAAGACCTTGTTGTTAAATATTCCGTATCAACTTCACAAATAAAACAAGATGGTCTTGAAGTATAGATTCTAGGTACTGACGTTGTTTATCATCTTAATAACGTGTTATAGTATTCTTTTATTTGTCTTTGTAAATAATCAATTTTACTGTTATAGTCTATTTTTAATAATATCCATTTGACGTGGCTCGGCACTTATACATCCCGTCATTGTGTTATTGTACTATGGTAAATTTTTGTATTCTTGTCATTCGTTTTTACTTATGTGCTTTGTCTATATGCCTTTTTGTTTTTCTATGTTGGCATATTTTTTTTTTTTAGTGATTAAGACTATAATACAATGTTGAATGCTGTACCCCTAATTTTGACATTTTTACCTATTATGTCTGTTTGTTTGTTCACACATCGTTGTCAATATAAAGGAAACTTACATGTATGTAAGTTTTACGGTAATATTGTACTAAAAGCGCGAAAATCACTTTATCTTCTGTGTAAACTCATCGAACCTGTAAACAAACTTATTAGTAAAGGTTATCTTACAAATGTTGTAATTAGATCTTTGAATATAGTTTACATTGGCACTAATATCGATTTTGTCATCATCAAATTAAAACATAACTAAACTTGAATTTTTTTTCAAACGGGATATATAAAGACACACCCACGTTCATTTTTATTTATAAAGAGGTTACCTCCTAACTATCCTACTGCCTGTCGATACATTTATTTTGGCATTGCACATGTCATGTCTTCTTTGACTGTCCATGACGTTAAAATACTAAATCCATGGGATGTGTATTAGTTGATTTTAGTCTCTGATGCATGATTTTTTTATTATTAATTGTTTTTGGCTTTTAACTAGATGTCAGTAACTGCCAGTACTCTCAAATCGTTCTTTCTTGTTAATTTGATACTATTCGTAATGCTTTTTTGTTATTTAATGTTTACTTATTCAGGGTTATATCTGGTCTATTTATCAGCTTTGATAAGTGTTTGGTATTACTATAAATTTTCACTTCTTTGCACTATGAATATCAAAATTATTCATTTTGTAATAATATTTCCTTTCACCATTTAAACTGTATACCTAACAACAAAATTATTTTCATTTACCTGTGTATGATATTATTGTAAATGGCGAATTTTCGTTCAAGGTTTTTGTTGTTTTTCTGAAATTGTTAAACATTTCACAGCGGTATAATACTGTTACTTTAATTATTCATCCCTTATCCTATTGATTTGTCTTTACATTGTATCATAGATTAAATTTATTCGTCCAGTGTATGTTCACTTGTGTTAATATGTCTTTTGATTGATTTTAGCCATTTCAATTGATATTTTATAGTGTGTCTTTCTATGTTGTGATGTTACACTATTGTTTCAGATAAGGGTGAAGGTTTGGTACCATTAAAACGTTTAAACCCGCTGCAATTGTTTACAATGTTCTAAGTCAGGAATCTGATGTTCAGTAGTTTGTTGATGTGGTTCATAAGTGTTTCTCGTTTCTCGTTTTTTATATAGATTAGACCGTTGGTTCTCTCGTTTGAATGGTTTTACACAGTAATTTTTGGGGCCCTTTATAGCTTGCTGTTCGGGTTGAGTCAAGGCTCCACGTTGAAGACTGTACTTTGACCTATAATGGTTTACTTTTATAAATTGTGACTTGGATGGAGAGTTGTCTCATTGGCTCTCATACCACATCTATATGACTGTCATACAAGTGAGAGGTTTAGATAGCTATAAAACCATTTTCTACGTAAGAAAATTCCTGTACCAAGTCAGGAATATGACAGTTGTTATCTATTCGTTTGGTGTGTTTGAGCTTTTGATTTTGCTATTTGCTTAGGGACTTTTGGTTTAGAATTTTCCTAGGAGTTTTGTTATTTTTACTTTTTGCTTACATTTGGTTAAAAGAATAATTTAGAAACATTAAAATTGTTCAGACAGGATTCACCTGCGCTAGATTCATACTTGATTGTCGACACTAAGTTGTTAGAAACTGGTCCTTGCAGGCTTTATGAGTTTATGTCAGCATTTGGGGTTCATCTTTTTTTTTTTAATTTTGAAACCATGCAGCCTTGGTTGTAAGAATGTATTGCATGTCCTCTTCAAACGATCACCATTTTGATTCTATTCGACAAAAAACATAATGTCGTCCATTATGATATTCTTCTAGACAGATTATTTCACCAAAATTTTGACCCACATATCTGAGAAACTATTTTTGGTAAGTAGAACTTCTAAATTTAAAGGGAAAACGGATTTAACTTTCCAGTATATCAGGGGATCCGTAAAGGAGGAATACGCCCCGCTCGAATAAACAAACTAAACATTAATGACCTTTTAAAAGAATTAAAAGAAAATTGATGCTTGGCCTACCAAATTAGAAATATCACCGGGTTTTTATTTGCACTAGCAATGTGTGGAGCAAATGAGATTACCCTCGGGTTTTTATGGGGTTCGTGTTGCTGAGTCTTTACTTTTCTATGTTGTGTTTTGTATACTGTTGTTTGTCTGTTGGTCTTATTCATCTTTTGTCATGTAGTTTTCAATAGAAATAAGAAGATGTGGTATGAATGTCAATGAGACAATAATAGGTCAAAGTACGGCCTTCAATACGAAGCCTTGGCTCACACCGAACAGCAAGTTATAAAGGACCCCAAAATTATTAGTGTAAAACAATTCAAACAGGAAAACCAACGGTCTAATTTATAAACAAAAAACGAGAAACGAGAAACAGTTATGTACCACATCAACAAACGACAATTACTGAACAACAGGTTCCTAACTTAGGAGAGGCGCAAACAAATGCAGCGGGTTTAAACGTTTTAACAGGCGCCAACCTTTACCAGTTCATTTTTGTTTTATGAGTCTGAATGTCCCTTTAATATGCTATGTTCTCATTTTTGACATAAATAGTAATTCTTATAAATATTTATCAAAGGTACCAGGCTTATAATTCAATACGCCAGATGTGCGTTTCGTCTACATAAGACACATCAGTGACGCTCAGATCAAAATAGTTAGAAAGCCAAACAAGTACAAAGTTGAAGAGCATTGATGAACCAAAATTCCAAAAAGTTGTGCCAAATACGGCTAAGGTTATCTATGCCTGGGATAAGAAAATCCTTAAACAAAGATTAAGAATACACCAAACTAAACGTGGTACAACATATAAATATAATAATTCAAAAAGCCTTAACGCACAAGGAATATATATTAAAGCAAAAAGGAACAAAATAAAACAAACATCCAAGACCAAATCAGTTTAGACAAAAGGACATCTCTCTCCCTTATAAATGTGGTTGGAGCACATGGTACTAACGGATTAAACCCCAAACAATTATATAAAATATAAGGTGTATATGTTGTTTGTGTACTGTTGTTTGTTTGTCTTTTCTTTTTTATCCTTGGCGTTGTCAGTTTATTTTCAACTTATGAGTCCGAATGTGCGTTTGGTATATTTCGCCTCTCTTTTTCTGCCCAGGTTCTTATACAGTTTTGAAATGTTGCTGTTTACTAATGTTGACATCAAGTTACTCAGAGGCTTCTATGTAAAATTTCTAAAACAAATGCAAGCACTACCTTCACCAACAGGAATTTCAGTAGAAAATCTAACTTTGAAACTCTTCGAATAGAAGCAGAAATTCAAAAAGTTTCACTCCTAAAAGGCAATATGTCCTTCAGACTCATGAACTAAATCCCCTTAACTGAGTAACAAATCTGCTATACATGCATGATATTCCATTATGAAAAAATCTGAAAAATCGTTATCAACAAATTATCATGGAAATGTCAGGATAGAGAAACAATATTTATTGGATAAGTAACGTTAGTAACAAATCAGCATTAAAATTTCTTTGTACATGTATCCCCAATCTAGACATTTGTATATTTCATACTGTCTGTCACAGTTTCCCAGCTAATATTGGTGGGTTCAGGGAAACAAGGCTATGTACCGGAACAATCAATTTGAAGCACAAAATATAAATCTAAATGCTACCTGCCCAACCCGTCAATTTAAAAAAAAGAAGATATCATACATTTTCTCACTGTGTCCAGCTTTCGTCCTAATACACCAATATGCATTACTATCAATACTGCCAATAGACTAACGATCTGTAGAACTGGGTTATGAAACTGGAATTCCAGTTTTCAACAAAGAACAAGTATTGATCAGCTGAGTTTAGATTATCAACAACTAGTCCTTGCCAAAAATCTCCCTCAATATGAATTCTTTCTGAATACACTTTAAAAACAAAGCAGACACTTATTATAAAGACTTAAAATGAAAAGAGTTCCATTCTGAATGATTAGGATTTGCAAGGTCAGTGTGGTTGTTCCGCTCGATAGCTGTAATTGATTTTTTTATTCATTCTTAATACGAGTCGAATAAAGTAGTTTTATTTGTGTAAATTCAGATACAAAAATTATAGCGGCTGACATTTACAAAATATAAAGAAAAATACAAATACAACATCAAAAACAAACTCATAGATACAGACACGTATTTTTTCAGTGATAAGAGACAACCATAGTATATCTACATTTGTAAATTGCAGAACAGTGTTATTATGGGCCGGCACTAAGCCGGTCCATTATATGATATGGGTTTGAGATTGTTACATGAGTTTCTGCGGATCTATATTATTATTTTCTATATATGCAAAATTAAAGATTTTAGGTAATTGAAATAAATACATTTTTTAATTAATTTTAATATAAGAAGAAGATGCCAAATATTTATAACAATGAATGTTCATTGTTTTATTATGCACAGAATGCGTGACCCGTATTTGGGGAATTCCCACACCAGATTATTTTTAGAAATGTAAACAAGGTACCATGTTCTTATAGCCTGGGATCCTGGCTCACTGCTCGACAGTAGAGCCAGGCGGAATACAACGACATGTTTTCGTCAATTGGATGTTAGAATGATGCATCGTGGGATAGCGTCATTTCTTGACACATGGCGGGAAATATTTATATTGTCACGAATTTATTGAAAATTATTTTTTCATTTCATATGATATGCAAATTTCGAAAAATTTAGCATATATAATTCAAACGTTATTGATTTACATCGTGAATCAACTGTTAATTAACGATCAGATCGATATATTCCTCGTTTATATAACATGCACATGCGCAGTAATTCAGTCCTGTTCAGCGCTGATAGTTGGTCACGTGGATTGTATTACGCCTGGCCCTATCGACAAAGTATTAGATTGGGTCAGGATGCCAGGCTACATGTTCTTACAACAACTCGTCGTCGGAACATGGGAAATGATGTATAGTTTGCGTTTTTTTTTTTTTTTCTCAAAATAGTTATTTTATATTCTATTTTGTATATTTTATATACAGTTTTCATCATTTAGAAAAATATTCAAAATAAAGATATCTTTACTTTCAACCAAGAACATATATATTGACTGTTCCCAGCTTTCAACGTAAACGATCTCGGGAGTTTTTATAGGTAACCTGTTTCAGTAACTGAAAGTGATTTTCAAACCTCTCAAATATCTACTTGGTGTTTGCTAATACTTTGCAATTTTACTGCAACCAAACAGATTGCAATGAAAACATTTTGTCAAGGATTTGTCAGTTGTTACAAAGAGAATAATTTGCTATACTGTCTGAAGCTTTCTGATTTTTAGTTGTAGTATGTAAGCAGTTTTTTAGTCTGTCGTATACCCAATGAAAATATGAAGGGATATGGAGTAAATGTACATGAGACAATATTAATATCAATACATGGTAAAACCCAAATATGGAACGTTTTTATTGTCCTTCATTTTCAAGTCACCATGATGCATTCAACAATGATCAATATTTCTCATAACTGGTAGTAAGTTCAAGTTGACCCTTTGGATCGGTTTGAGCAGAATTCATGGTTAAATATAATAAAAAGCTACATCCCAATTTTATGACTGTTTGTTGATACTTTTAAATTTCACCAAAACCGAATAGACATGAAAACATTATGTCTAGGATTTCTCAACCTTTACTGAGAGGAATAATTTGACATTTGTTTGCTTTAAGATTTTTATATCTTTTGTCATGTTTGTCAAACGAAGTTGGGGAAGGGGTATAGTGTTTCATCTGTCCGTCACAAAGTTAAAGTCCATCTATCTGTGGAAGTATAAGTCATAGTTCATGAGCTTTTGTTCATACATGCGTCTTGAATAACCAAGGGGTCCTGATAAAAATGAGGTAATCTTGACCTACATTTCACTTATGAGCGACTGATTAAAGTTTGCGTTAGAGTCCATATCTGAGATACAACTCGTGGAGAAATAATATTTTGTCAGTAGATGCCTCTGTAATAGTCAGAATCGAGGGTCCTAAAAATAGTCATCTTGACATAAAATTCATGGATGAGTAAATGAGGTGAAAGGCTGCGTTTAAGTCCATATCTGAGATAAGGAATACAAATATTTTGTCAGTAGATGCAACTTTGATAGTCACGAGTTTTAAAATCAGTAGCCCATTTCACAAAAAATCTTAAGTGTAAAAATATTTAGTTGAATTGTTAAGGAATATTTTAGACTTACGATAAATTTTACACTTAAGATTTTTTGTGAAAAGGGCTACTGGTCTTGAAAATTAATTAAATGATATTCCATTTCATCAACTGCACTTAATAGATATTTGATTTCATCAACTGCACAATTAAGTTATATTTTATAGCATTATCATAACTAATTGATTGGACCAGTTCTGGCAATTGAGGATTAAAGTCAACTCAATATACAGATTGTTTATATAATATTTTGCACTTTTTTTACATCAAAAACCTCCATATTTCCGGCCCAAAAATTTGGTGCGTGCACCAATTAACTCTCTTGTTCCTATTGTTTTAAGAAGATAATACATTCAGTGTACACTATACAGCAGGTCTGGGTAATTTTTTGTTTGCTTTAAATGAATACTGGTATCATGCATGTCGTTTATTCCAGCTTCACATACAGTACGAATGACAACATCATTATTTTTCAAAATGAAACAAAATTGTTCTGGTACAGACATAATTAAAAACAGATGGAACTGTATCACTTAATTTACAAAAAAAAAAGATATATGTCTACTAGTATTTAATTCTTAAACTTTATATTTCATGAGGAAAAAGAATTCATTTTCAATTTCAATCATGCAAAGCGGACAAATAAATTATATGTTGAAAAGGTGTTCTACTAAATCTGCCAACTTCTTTGGTATTTTGTTTGCTATTAATCATTCTTATCTTTACCATTTCATAAATGACATTTTTTAAAGGTCTGGTAGAAGATATTTTTCTAATTCAAAATTATTCTACGTTTTGATATACGTATTTAGTTTTAATACAATACAATAGTATATTTTTTTTTTTTTCAAAAGAACGATTAATAATATTTTGTTAGAATCATTAGGTCAGTACAGGTGTTTTTATTTATGTATTTCAATACCATTTAAGAACTGTCCAGATTTTTATCAAAATTTCCCGATGATAAGTTGAACAACCAATTGTAATATGGTTCAATTTTACCGACAGGATACATTGCGTCTTTTACATTGCATGACCTACACAATGCTCAGCAACTGAGTGATACACTTCCGCTAATGACCATAACTATTGATATTTCGAGTAAAGACTCCGACAGGGGCTTACATCAGCCAATAATGATATCAAATGAACGACAATACACAGTGTGGCCATACAGTACTATCAATTTGAAAAACTCTCTTCTGGATAACATTTATAGTTTACCATATTCAATCTGATAAAAGTCGTATATATTGTAACTTGCACATATGAGCATAATGAAATCAGATATCTATATTGTAATTAGATTGGATTACATTTTGATCAAATTGAAAGACACGAATTAGCAATAATGAGTTATCTGCCAGACGTAGGTGATAATAGAAGCAAATGAAATCAAGACATTAAATGAAATGAGAGATAGGCTACCATTAGTTATTTAACTTTGTTTATTCCAGCGTCACTGATTAGACTGTTGAATCCGAAACGCGTGTCTAGCGTACACAATTTTAATCCGGGTATCTATGATGAGTTTAGTTGGTTGTTTACGATATTTATTAGTATTTACAGAAACGTAAGGGTTGTAAAACAAGCATAAATATGAGCATAAGCCTGCAATATAGATTATAAATTCTTTTAAATCATTGCTAATACTTGTGTCCCTCTTCTTGCAGTTTTCTGGTATTTCTAAGTACCAATTCAATTATCTGTTAGATGTTGTCAACATCCTTCGTAATATCCAATTTATTTCTAATGTCTTTTATTTCAGAAATCACCTTTATTCGTTCGATGGTTTGAATTATGAATATTTATGTTTAAGAATTAGATTATTCATATTATCTGAATTGTATAAGATGAAAGACATATGTCATTGTGAGCCAAGGAATTCCGTAGGCAAACATTGAAATTCAGAAAAATCCGCACAATAATGTTAACAAGGGGCAAAAGGTTATGATGACTTTCTTTTGCTATCATTATTCACATGATTTTTTTTTAAATTATGCCGGCAATATCTTACTTAAGATTTTAACTTAAAAAACATTTCAGTTGGTATAACATGAACGACTATACTAGAATTAACAAGAAATTAAGAAGGTACAAGACATTTTTTGTTTTTGTTTGTTTGTATTTTTGTAACGAAACCAAATATGTTTATTCAATCATTTCCTGATTTATAAACACCTAAGTAGCACAGAGAGCATACTAAGGGACCCTGCATGTTCAACAGCCTCACTTAACCAGGGAAAAAATCAATGAGTTTAAACTCCTATTGTTTTATGTACATGTATTCAAATAACCAGTACTATTGATTCTACTTGATAAGCATGATTGTAATACATATTCATTATTGTATGTCCAGTTCAATGAATAAATTATGTATTACATTTGAAATACATCCATGTATGGATTTTAAAAAGAATATTTGTAAAGAAAACTGCATAAAACGAGGTGAATCAGACTAAATGCAGACTTTTTACATTACGTTATTATTCTACAACTTTACACCAAAGAACCGTTCAACAAATGAAAAGCAATATATTTCAAATCCTCATTCTATTCGTGCAATTTTCATCAAAACAATTTCATTATACAACTTTGTTCTCAATTCAAAATTTATAAACGGACAAATCATATTCTTTAATTTTGATTTCTTTTCTCAACTGTGATGCCTTATAATACATTCATTACTTTCATTATTTCGAAACTTTTATCACATCATCGAAAATATAAATATGGCCTGATAGCTGTAATCATGGTAATGATTATCTTAAATATAGGGTCATAGTGTCGAAGTAAGATTCCACTTACAGAAATTGAAATAAATAAAAAAAATAAAAAAATAAAAAAATAAACAGTACTGTTGTTTGTCTGTTTCTTTTTCTTTTTCAGCAATGGCGTTGTCATTGTATTTTCGACTTATGAGTTTGAATATCCCTTTGGTATTCTTCGCTTGTTTTTTGATACAGGTTATTATGATTATTGCCGTATTAGTGGAGTTAATGTACGCAATCTAAAAACACGATATACACAATACTTGAGTTTGTTTGTCGGTGCATACAGTATTATTTGATGCTATATCATATACTATATAGTCTCATTATTAATATTATTATCAAATTATTAATAATGAACTTTTAATTGTTGTATTTTTATGTTCTCTGATATCGACATTTGGCAATATGAGTCCCTTCGAAAGAGAAACTGTGCCGGTATTTGTAATTTAGGAATTTGGTGTTTTGTCCATTTCGAATTTTGATGTTGATAGTATATCATTTAGAAACTATCTCGAATTTATTCAAAAATCGCAGCGTGTTGTAAAGCTTAACATATGGGCTGTACAATACTGTATATGACTTGTCGTATCGTCGTTTAAAAGTCTACCTTAAAAGATTGGCGAAAGATACCAGAGGAACATTCAAACTCATAGATCGAAAATAAACCAACAACGTCATGGCTAAAAAAGAAAAAGACAAACAGACAAACAATTGTACACAAGACACAAGATAGAAAATGTAAAAAGTAACGTAAACTCATAGATCGAAAATAAACCGACAACGCTATGGCTAAAAAAGAAAAAGACAAACAGACAAACAATGGTACACAAGACACAAGATAGAAAACGTAAGGTGTAAAAAAATGCATTTTCACTGCGAATTGATATGTAGTAGATCGAAACACAATGAATTAAAATTGAGAAGGGAAACAGGAATAATGTCAAAGAGACAATAACAACAACTTTATTATAAAACGATTTGTATGAGATAAAAATAATCCTCACTGATAACATTCAAAATTACCTTTCTATCCTTAAAGACAACCAAAGTATCCAAGGAAACTGGTTGACAAAGTGTTAAATAACGCCGATGTAAGTATGCTATTGCAGCGGTAAGTTGAGAGATCAGACGAATACTCTCCCTAATGGTAAGTTTCCTCGTAGCAAAAGTTCTCTCAGCGTAATTTGCCTCGTCTGAAGCATATGTCCGTCGTTGATAAATACAGAAGCCATGAGCATTTCATCAGACGCAGCTGAAATAGTATATCATGCTAATTGATATAAACAATGTACGTTTCCATTTGAAAGATCAAATAAAAATACACACAAGAAATGTACGGTGAAACCTCATTTTTTATCTTTTAAAACTTACCACATAAATGTATGCGCATGTTTAAAATATTTCAGAAAAAAAATGCCAAATCAAGTAGCTAATACATAAAATACAAAGAGAATTTTCAATTAATTTTGGTTTATGATTATGTTTCTTTTCAGAAGAATTCTACAGCCTTTTAATTGCGCTCTTATGATCAAGTGATTACATGAAACATCATTGATAATTATAAAGTCCTTCAATCAGACGTTTCTACTTCCGGTACAGAAACATTTTTTGTTTAAAATTTCCTTCAACTTAGTTATTGATTTGGCGTTTTTACGATCTGCCGTCATACATATTTTATTTTTATTGCCACTGGTTATCGCAAAAAAACAATAGAATTACTGAGTAGAATATAGAAATAAGTTTGATGTAAATATAAATGGATTTTTAAAGACTTTTTACATGATCTCATATTTATTGATATAAAATAAATTATATTTGCGAGCTGTTCAACAAAACGGTATTTTTTGGACGACGTTACGCTCTTCGTTTATTTGAAATATAAATTTACATGTATCTCTCAACAGATCAACTAATCATTATATGCTTTTAATCTGAGTTTTCAATAAAATCGCATCTAACAGTATCTTCTTAATCGATTTATGAGATTTGATGATGGTAAACTACCGTAACTTCGAAATAAAAAAAGAGTGTAATACTTCATCCACTTTTCACACGTATTTCAAGACTAAATTGTTAATCAGCACACTGCTAATGGATATAGTGTGAATAACCTTGTGTAATATCTTAATATAAGTAAAGACAAAATTAAGCACCATAATTTTTGGATTCAATTCCACATAAAAATTCTGTGAAAGGTAATTTATGGAAGGAAAGTATACAAATCACGATAAATGATTATTTTTGGATATTTTTTTCAGAATCCTGTTATAACAAAAGCTCACTTTATTGGGTGTCACATTAGCAGCAGGATCTTCTCACGGAGCACATGCGATTATCCCATATTTTTTGTGGGGTTCGTGTTGCTGATTCTTAAGGTTTTGATATTCTGTTTTGTATACTTTTGTTTGTACTATGCTTGAATACAAGAATTTCTATCGTAAATAATATGTTGGCAGTAAAAAAAAAATATGTAATGAATATTATATTTTGGTATTCTCGCCCGTTTCAAGATTTGCATGTATTTACAGTTATAGCAATAGTGTTATCATTTACTTTGCGTTTTTAAGATGGGGTTACCAAGTTTCATCATTCATAAATAAGTTCAGCTATAATTAGTAAGCCCACTGTTTTTCAAGGTTGTTCTTTGTTTCATAACTTGAATTTAACTATCAATACCAGATGTTTTTCTGTTTTGTTGACCTTGTTCTCAGAGCCCTACCAGGTGCCCTACCAGCTCTACCATTGGTGCTGTAGTGCCCTACCAGTTTATGTGTCACCTTTTCATTGGTTAAGGGAGTTAAGTGTTTTATAATTATTCAGGTTAATTGGGGGAGTATAAATAGTGGGGTTAGGCATTATTTTAGTCAGTAAGCAGTCAGCAGTCGAGAGTTTTGTAGTCCGTAGGGTGAATTTCAAAGAGACAACAACCCGACAACAGCCGAAGGCCACCAATGGGTCTTCAACGCAGCGAGAAAATCCCGCACCCAGAGGTGGTCCTCAGCTGGCCCATAATTATAATTGTGTACTAGTTCAGTGAAAATGGACGTCACACTAAATTCCAAAATATATAAATGAACTAAATTGGAAAACATACAAGACTAACAAAGGCCAGAGGCTCCTGACTTGGGACAGGCGCTAAAATGCGGCGGGGTTAATCATGTTTTGTGAGATCTCAACCCTCCCCCTTTACCTCTAGCCAATGTAGAATAAAGAAACACATAGCAATACGCACAGTAAAACTCAGTTTAAAAGAGTTCCGAGTCCGATGTCAGAACAGGTAACAAAAGAAACTAAGCAAAATGACAATGATACATGCATTAACAAAGGACTACTAGCAGTTACTGACATGCCAGCTCCAGACCTCAATTAAACTGATTAAAGGATTATGTCTTCATCATATGAAACCGTCCGTTTACTATATATGCACTGTTAAATTGTGTATTTTTTACATGTCTTTTTAATACAAGTTGGAACTTATCATTGACTATGAGTATCTTTTAGTTATACACTACTCAAGGATCCATTTATAATTTATATGACCAGGAACATTCTCAGTATAACTCTACCTGATTCATGAAACTTAACAATACTTGGAGGATCAACCTGAGAGAAAGCGGAGCACCACAGGAGTATAAGGAAATTGCCATCACTTGCATTCGTCGTCGTCAGGTTCAGGCATTTCTGGTTCCCCCAGTTCCCCAACCATTCTCTCTTTTTCGTCAATACTACTAGTATTACTATGAGATGGTCTTGAGTTATAGATATTAGGTGTTTAAGTTGTGTATCTTTCTTTTTACTTTAGGTTCCCCGTACTGTTATGTTTCTTTTTTGACGTATGACTTTTGACGGGTCTCGGTATTTATGCATCCCGCCATCAGGTTTTTGACTTTTTAACTTAGGCATTCCTGGTGCAGTTGGGTTGCGATTCGTAGCAGCGTTTTTGCAGTGTTGTGTCTATTTTGTTTACACTACTTAGTTTTTATAAAGTGCGTATACACGGAATGTACCATCAACGACCAAAAAAAATATGTTGAGGTCATTGTCAAATTTACAACCTACTACACCTTTTTTGTCGGCGTCTTTGTTTTGATTAATTTTTATGTTTGTTTGAATTTTCAATCAATTTTGTTGTATGTCTGTGATGTATGTATACACAGCTTTGGCTGCTGGATCCCAATTATTGTCACGTTAACCTATTATGTCTGTTTGGGTTGCTGACCCAATTTTGGCAATAAAAAGAATTATAAACAACAAATATCTCACAAGTGGGAGGTTTAGCTAGCTGTTAATTCAAGTTTAACCTACAATTTTCTTCGGAAAATACCCGTACCAAGTCAGGAGTGTGGCAGTTGTTTTTACTTGTTCCGTTGATTGATAGCGCTTGATATTGACAGTTTGTATGGTCTTCCCTTTTTTGAATTTGCCTTGGAGTTCGGTATTTTTGTTTTAAAATCTTTTGAAATAAGTTCATGAACATATGGATAAACCAAAAGGGAGTACACATTTGTATTCTCATTATCTTATGTGACCATCCAAAATAGTTTGTTAAGTGTTAACCAAAATAGGCAATTCTTGGTATCATCTCTTTGTTCCTGATTTACTCAATACGAGCAAAAGAAACTCATCAACTAGACAAGGTTTATTATTTTGTACGCAAAACACGCGTTACAAAAGTTAAAAAGGGTCAGAGTACGAATATAAAAGGGATTGAAGACCACAAATTCCGAATAGTTTTCCCAAATACTTAATTAGTAGTGACCTTTTAGTGCTAAATTCAATTGCTTAATATACATACACTTTTTTAAAAAGCAATTTAAAATAATTCCTATTTTGAAATGTAGACGGGATGGAGACAATCGAAAGGAGATGGAACGTTTCTTCATAACAACGTTCCGATGAAGATTAAATCCCGAGAACTTTTAATTACGAACAATGCCGTAACGTCACAAGCCTCCTTAGTGACGTCGCCCATAACGACGCTAATTTAGTTATCCTGAAGAGTCCCAATGGAAGGATGAAATCGATTGAACTGTTAATTTGCTTACTTGTCTTACTATTTATTTTATGAATATATATATATATATATATATATATATACTCTAAAATAGAGCATTTTGAAATTTAATTGTTTTTGAATTTTATATACAAGTCTAAATTGGAAACAACGTTTAAACCTATGATTCCGTTGGATAAAAACCGCAATTTTTATACGTGCGCATGTAAAACAAATTTCTAGGTAGAGGGGTCTAAATACGGCACAAACAACATTTTCCAAAAGACCAAAAAAGTGTAAAAGTATATTTTAACAAAACGCGTTTGACTAACGGGTCGAACAACGGATGTTCTTAAAGCCTGCTGACTGCCATCGGCGATTGCCAAATAAATTGATCACCAGATGTAACAAAATGGATCTTAATATTAATTTAACACAAAACAGAAAACAATAAACTCGTGGAAAAGATGGTATACCACAAACATGAGGTGCAAAAATATGTACGCCATATCCGGATTTCGAAAATAAATGTCTTTTCAGTGATGTAAGGGATCGAAACGGTATTTGGAAGGCCATACAATTTACCTCAATTTAGGATAGACTCTTGAATTTTGAGGAGTCAAAATAGGATGAACGGATCATATTAACCCGGAGGAAAATATAGTACAAGCCCGAACGAAAAATACAAACAAGTCTAAATTGAAAACAACGTTCAAACCTATGATTGCATTGGATAAAAACCGCAATTTTTATACGTGTGCATGTAAAACAAATTTCTAGATAGGGGGTCTAAATACAGCACAAACAACATTTTCCAAAAGACCAAAAAAGTGAAAAAATATATTTTAACAAAACGCATTTGACTAACAGGTCGAACAACGGATGTTCTTAAAGCCTGCTGATCAATAAATACTCGTTTGGTAAATTGATTCATATAATTCCATCCTTTATTATATGACTAGGACCTGTTATTATTTCTGAAACGGTAATTTTGAGCTGATCAACTCTTAAATGCATGAACTTACCGCAAAGAAAAATGTCAAGATCTTTTTCAGTTATTCAGCACTTATTCAATACCCTGGCCACCGTAGGATATTCGGTACCAGTCAGTACGTACTGGCTCATGTAATTAAGTTAAGAACGCCTTGCGTTTGATTCAGAAATGTCCAGAATATTTACGTACAAATCAGTACATCGATGAAATAGATGTTTGGAAACTTTGGGAAGCGTTAAGTGACAGGTAATTCGAAATCATTTTGACATGAAATTGTTTTTTGTAGATCTAGATTTATAAGTCTTGTATCTTTATTTAAGTTTAGTCTATAGTTTTCAATACGCTGATCGGCTTCTCATGATATGCATTTCCTTCCATGAAAAAAAAATTCTGCTTTGTTCAATTATCAAAATTAAATATATTTGACAATTAATTGATTACAAATTACAATGAAAATGAAATCTGTTTTCGAAATTGCGTATTTTTTTTTTTACCTAGCTTTAACAACAGAAGCGGCTACTGAAAAAAAATGCAAACATTAAAAGTGGCAATCCTCGCTTTCAGTAAAACTCGAGTTTCTACAGTTTGATGACTTTATATTTTGTTAAATAAATCGCATAGGTCAATTATATTTTTTTATTGGTGAATATCAATTTTCTCTGTGACTATGACACGTAGATTTATGAGAATCATTCATTCACTATGCAATTTTTATTCGTTTTATGTTTGATCGAATACATGATCATTAAGTGTTTAAATCTGTTAAATGTGACACATTAAATCACTCCCATTATGAATATTGCAAATATGACCTAAAAACTTGATTTAGATATTTATGCTTAATTAATCTTTGCACAATTATTTCTATGGCATATACAAACTTAAATATATGATATCAAAATTGTTCTAGGCAATTTTGTCCCAACTTGCGTAAATAAAAATATAATACAAAAAGAACGGACGATATTTTGTCCAATGATTATTTGACAAAATTCACCTGAACATGGTTTTGGTAATATCCTTTTTGACGTCGATCGGCAGTTGTGCATCCCGCCAATGTGTTGTAGTGCTGTGGTCATTTTTTGTATTCTTGTCTTTAAATTTTGCTTATGTGTTTTGTCTTTATGCCATTATGCTTTTCTTTGTTGACATATTTAATTGCTTGTATAGTGATTAATATTATAACACAATGTTGATCGCTGTACCCTACCCTTATATTTGAACCACACGAGTTGGTTGACCGTTATGAAGAGACATTGATTGTCGAAATGCGCATCTGGTGCAGAAAAATTGGTACCGTTTATGCATGGAATATCCGTTTCACAGATGATAACGGATATGTTCCTAATGTCGTAACAACAATCCCGTCCCCTTTTTCCGAATGAGACCTACGGAATTAAACTTATTAATGGGTTTGTGCTAATATGAGCAAGATGATGGGTGACACATGTGGAGCAGGATCTGCTTACCCTTCCGAATCACCTGAGATACCTACAGCTTTTGATGTGGTTCGTGTTGCTAAGTCTTTAGTTTTTTATGTTGTGTATTGTGTTCTATTGCTTGTCTGTTGGTCTTTTTTTTTTCTTTTTTAGCCATAGTGTTGTCAGCTTATTTTCGACTTATGAGTTTAAATGCCCCTCTGGTATCTTTCCCCTTTCTTTTACATTTTCTTTTATTATATCAGTATGTTAAGTTCACACATTGGTGTCAATATAAAGACATTTAATCCACTGTCCTACAAGTAAGAGGTTAAGCTATCTGTAAAACCTGGTTTAATCTAGCTACTTGTTTCTACATAAGAAAATGCCACTACTAAGACAGGAGTATGACAGTTGTTTTCCATTTGTTTAATGTGTTTGAGCTTTTAATTTTGGTATTTGATTAGGGATATTTCGATTAGAATTTTCCTTGGAGTTCGGTATTTTTTTATTTTACTTTTTTCTAATAGCATAGAACCGATCAACACTCTTGTAAAAATTACTTTTCAGTTAATATTAAGTGTGACAAGTTAGCATTACAGAATAATGTTTTATAAAGGTGTGGTAAGCAAAAAACGACAGTTCTTGAATTCACAAGCATTGTTTTAATCAAAGCTAGATTAAAAACTTTTTTTTCTCAAATTTAGTTGTAATGCTAGTCATACTTTAACAATAATTCATATATTTGAGATAAACTTTAAAGCTATTAAAACATATGATAAACACACATGTGGTGAAAGCATTGTTTTCATTTGATGATGATGATGATGATGATGATGATGATGATGATGATGATGATGATGATGATGATGATGATGATGATGTGTAACCTTTTAACCTTTCATTCAACAATGTGGATCCTCGGAGCAGTTCAACAACTATCCTTTAACAAATTGTTTCGATATAAGAAGACATGGTATGAGTGCAAATGAAACAACTCTCCATCCAAGTGATCAGTTGTAAAAAGTAAACCATTATAGGTCAAACTACGGCCTTCAACACGGAGCCTTGGCTCACACTGAACCGCAAGATATAAAGGGCCCCAAAGTTACTAGTGTAAAAAAATTCAAACAGGAAAACCAACGGTCTAGTCTATAAAAAAAAACGAGAAACACTCATGAACCACATCAACAAACGACAGCCACTGAACAACAGGTTCCTGACTAAGGACAGATGCAAACAAATGATAAGTCACTTTCGATTTGATGATGCATTTTGGATTTCCGAGTTATCAATTTTGAAATAAATCTAATGGTTTCATTATTTAGGAGAAGTTTTTTGACACAAGAAAAAATTATAAATGTTTTAATAGTTTGAATAAAAGTCTCAAATACATGGAATATGACAGTTGCTGTCCATTCGTTTGATGTGTTTGAGCTTTCTGTTTTGAATTTTCCTCGGAGTTCAGTATTTATTGGTGATTTTACTTTTAATTGTAGAAGCATGACTTAATTTGCAGGAGTAATCTATCTTTGATTAAAACAGTATTTGTAAGGCTTAAGAATTGTCGATTTTTGCTATGCCTACCACAACGTTATGAACATTATTTTATAATGTTAAGTTATCTCACTTTTTTTCACATTAACTGAAAAGATGTGTTGTTTAAGTTCTAAAAGGCTACATGATGCTAGCTATGAAATATGAAACCTCACAGCTATGTGTAATATATATATATATATATATATATATATATGCATTTTTTTAAATAATTAACAATTATCAATCAATAACTTTATATGTTGTTTTACGTAATGCAATATCGGATCACAAAAAAGTATTTTCAAACATCATAAAAGGGATGGATAGTAAAAAAAAATCATCTTAAAAATGTGTTAAGAGAATAATGAAGCAACATTGAAGTTTGTCAGATAGGAGTAATCTGTGCTAGATTCATGCTTAACCGTCGTCATTTAGATTTTAAAAAGAGACTCTTTAAGGCTTGTTGAGCTTATACTAGTATGTGTGTCTCACCTATAGTAAATAAACTCATCATGGATACCAGGATTTAAATTTTGTATTTACGCTAGACGCGCGTTTCGTCTACAAAAGACTCATCAGTGACGCTCGAATCCAAAAAAGTTTGAAAAAAAGGCCAAATAAAGTAAAAAGTTGAAGAGCGATGGTATTTTTTTCCTCCTATTCGCTGAAAACATGGACACCACAGGTAAACATTGAACAAATTGCTATAGAAGTACATCTGCAGTTTTCGGTATATGATAAATGCGTTGTCTCTTTAAACGCTTTTGATGTCATCCATCATCATATTCTTCCAGACGGATTATTGACTCAAATACTTGGGAAATTCTTTCTGGTAAGTATAACTCTAAGGTTAAAAGGAAAAACGGATTTTTCATATCAAGTATATCAGATCATTAGTAAAGGAGTAATACGTCCCATTCCACTAAACAAAGTATACCTTAATAACCTATTATAAGAATTAAAAAATAATTGTATGGGCTAATACATCGGCACAAACTATGCTGTATTCCAAACTTTGCAGACAATTGTCAATATAAATGAAATTTATGCGACTGTCAAAACAAGTGAGAGGTTTAGCTAGGTATAAAACCAGACTTAATCCGCCATTTTCTACATACGAAAATGCCTGTACCAAGTCAGGAATATGACAGTTGTTATCCATTCGTTTGATGTGTGAGCGCCTTTGATTTTGCCATTTGATTACGGACTTTGCGTTTTGAATTTTCCTCGGAGTTCGGGTATTTTTGTTATTTTACTTTATATTATATAATAATCATTAACTAAAGTAGAATAACAATCTATGCCTGACCTACCGAATTAGAATTATCACAAGATTTGTAGTTGCATGAGCACACGTTTAATGCCACATGTGGAAGATGATCTGCGTTCTTTTCCAACGCACCTAAGATCACCCCGTTTTTTGTGGGGTTCATGTTCCTCAGTCTTAACTTTTCAGTGTAGTGTTTTGTAAACTTTTGTTTGTCTACTTGTCTTTTATTTTCCTTTGCCATGTAGTTGTCAGTTTATTCTCCTTTTATGAGTCTGAGTGTCCCTTTGGTTAAAAAAAAATCCAATTTACACACAATTTATTCTTAATTGTAATCAAACGGTAAATTACTGTATTGAATCATTGAATCATTGAAAGGATTACAGAAAGAAAACGAAGTCGTTTGAGTTTTTAAATATGGAGTAAAAGGTCAACTACATTTGTATCTAGTTCATTGAATGAATTATCTAACTCTGTTATTATTATGCCAACCTTTGCCCTAATTTTATGCAACACATCTTCTTTAGGTGCTAGAACCATGTGCAAAATATGATAGCTTATGCGAAATGATAGACAATTATGTTGAACAAACTGGCAAAAAAAACACCGCTTCGTGTTGAAAATAACTTGACGTTTGCGAATCGAAACTCTATTGCCTAGATATTTATATCGAGTGTTTGTCCTAATAAGATGCTTTATTAAATTTAAATTTATCTCATCATTTTTAGTTTCCTCGAAAATATTTAGATTTTTCGATCAGGAGACTTGACAGTTTTCGCACAAACTTCAAGTTTGAAGATAAAAAGAAGAATAAAGAATTTGTACTGATGTGTGAGTTTTGACGACGAGTTAAAACTATGTATATTCAAGATTATTTTTACCAAGAAGTTTTTATCATGACAGTGGTATTTTAGTGAGTAAAATGAGGTTTGTCTCATCCGTAGTTTTACTGAATTTTCACTGTCACGTGACTCTGTTGTTGCTGATAGACTTGGGGTCAAACCGTGACCTGCTTTCCAACTGTGAAGACAAAAACAGTAATCGATGACGTCACCATTAATAGTAAACGTAATGTCTTGCAACCAATATGAAATCTATTTTAAGTACTTACCCCATATGGATCCATAGGTGGTCGCCACGTGACGGCGTTAAACCAATCATAACGTCATAATTTATCAGAGGTGCAATAAATGAAATAGGATACCAGTTGTTGTAAACGTTATTTATTGATATTTACAGAAAAAGATAGGTAAACACATATATACATGATAACAGTTTATAATGTAGAATTTGTAATCTGATCATAAATTGCTAATACATATTTCCATCTTCTGGCAGTTTTCTTGTATTCCTTAGTACCAGTTTAGTTATCTTACCGATGTTGTCTACATCTTGAGCAGTATCCAGTTCATTTCTAATATCTTTTATTTCAGAAATCACCTTTATTCGTATGATGGTCTGAATTATAAATATGCATGTTTTTTAAACAAGATTGGTCATATTATTTAATTGCATGATAAATAATTTGTTGTGAGAACACGATAGAGATTCCGTTTTCACATAAAAATTTATAACAAAAGAACAATTTATCTTGCCTATTTTTGATTATTTTTTAATTGTCAGGCATTCTTTATGTCTGAGTTGTTTTATTAAATCTACGTTCATTATGTTCTTTTATCAAGTTAATAAATTGATTCCGTTTTCACTTAAACATTTATAAGAAAGGAACAATCTATCTTGCCTATTTTTGATTATTTTTTTAATTTTGAGGCATTCTATATGTTTGAGTTGTTCAAAAATTTTAATAAATCTAATTCTTTCATTTCTTAAAAGCTTTTCAACAAGGAGAATGTAGATATGCTCTAAAAGCTTGGAATGTTCTCAAAAAGATATGGTCGTAAAATCAACTTTGATGAAACAATATTCGTGAGTTTATTAACACACATTTGTGTTTTGGTTTACAAATCTGTTGGCGTATTATTTATAGTGTTTTGTTTCTATCAATTTTAGCTACATTAAATAACATTTTGTTTAGATACAAACAAATATTCCATTTTCCTGATCTGGAATTCTATGCAGCAATTTATTCATACTATCTTGAAAGATTGAATTTTCACATTATTTGTTCAGTTCATGAACGAAATCTAAAGAAACGATTTAAACTCCAGTATATATAAGCACATATAGCCAACGTTTCAGTTAACAGTATTATTTAATAATATTTTATTTACAGTCGTCTTATGGTTGTATGTGTTTCATCTATATTACGGATATTTGTCAAGAAGCGTCCTTCTATAATTATTTTTGTATTGTGTGCTTTTGTTTGTTTTCCTTGGTATTCAAATCATTGACGGTGAGAAGTCGGTCAATTCGTTGAAATGCAAATCCGAAATTAAAAACCCTGTCAATAATTGATGTTATTCATATTTAGTGTTTTAGTCCATTACAAAATTTAGTGTAGGAGGTATAACTTTGAAAGTTTACGTCGAATCACTATGTTACTAGTCCAAACTATTCCAAGCTCTGTGAGCGTTATGTTACTAGTCCAAACTATTCCAAGCTCTGTGAGCGTTATAGTTTTTTAGACATATGGTATTGAGACTTGTATACCACTGAAAACAGTATGTTGACATATAAATACATTTGTTATAACGGGCTATGTTTGCTGTATGATTTTAATGAAACTTTATTTAAGTAGAACAAAAAGGTGAACTTTACTAAAACATTTTACTTCTAACGGAGGTTATTCTGTAAATAAAATATACAATGAAAAATGTAAATGTTACGTATATGTATTAAATTATACATATGTAACATAAATATTTTCATTATAAGCAGGCACATAAAAATCATCTTTTTCGGAATGACTTGACATGATAAAAACAACGTTTCCGGTACCAGAACGATCGTAGCATAAACACAAATCATCAAGGATACCAGGCTTATTTGTAAGACAGACTTCCAGTTTCTTTCTCATTACCGTTTCCTTTTTCTAATTAATAAAAGCAAGAAACAATTCTACCATCGCATAAAGATGAAAAAGACCTTGCTAACAAGTTCTGTCAGTTTTTCATGAACAAGATTGAAACGATTCGGGAAAATTTAAGCGCATCTAATAAAAGATCCATCACTATGTGTGACATTATGAAATCAGACGAAAAGTTTAACGGTGAACATTTATCATCATTCAAACCAACAACCATTACGGAACTCACGAAGATCATACAATCTGCACTATCAAAACACTGTGAACTAGATCCAATGCCTACCTATTTGCTAAAATCTTGTTCAAACGAACTTCTACCGGCAATGACAAACATAGTTAATTGCTCGTTGTCAGAATCACTGGTGTCATCTTCATTTAAGCAAGCTATCGTTCGGCCATTGCTGAAGAAACCTAGTCTAGATCGTGAAGTGTTCAAAAATTACCGTCCGGTGTCAAACCTTCCGTTTTTGTCGAAGGTCTTGGAAAAACTTGTTTCATCTCGGCTTGAACACCACATAGAATCGAATAATCTGCACGAAAACCTGCAATCTGCATACCGAGCTCGTCATTCTACAGAAACAGCTCTTCTACGTGTTCACCACGGTATAGTTTCTGCACTGGACAAAAACAGTTGTGTTATACTTCTGATGCTCGATCTTTCGGCCGCATTTGATGTTATTGACCACAAGATTTTACTAGAACGTCTGAACTATTCTTTCGGAGTCTCCGATAGCGCCTTATCGTGGATCGAGTCTTACTTGAAAGATAGAACTCAGCGAGTTGCCATTGGCACCAAACAATCTGACGATCTATGTCTTCAATATGGTGTGCCTCAAGGCTCTGTTCTAGGACCAAAGTTATACTGCATGTACTCCAAACCTGTTGGTGAAATATGCAGGCGACATAAAATGCTATACCACTCGTATGCCGACGACACTCAGGCATATCAAGTGATTAAACCGGAAGGTGATTGGGACGATCTATCCGACCGTTTGAAAGCGTGTTTGTCACAGATAAGCGACTGGATGACTTCAAATATGCTGAAACTGAATCAGGACAAAACAGAGCTCATCGTCTTTGCTCTGAAACATCGAGTTAAACAGTTATCAAAGTATGAGCTACCCTTCGATGGCACTATTTTAAGTGATGCGAACTATGTTAGGAATCTGGGAGTGTTCTTTGATAAGACCTTGACTATGGAACAGCAGGTAACAGCCGTCTCAAAATCATGTTACCACCAGATTCGAACCATCGGAAACATTAGATCATATATCACTGAAAATGCGTGTAAGACACTAGTCTGCTCTCTTGTCACCTCCAGATTAGACTATGGGAACGCTTTGTTATATAATGTAAACTCTTCCACTATAGCAAGACTGCAACGCGTTCAAAACACAGCAGCTAGACTTATCCCAAGAAAAAGGAAGTTTGATTCCATAACACTTGTTCTGATGCAGCTGCATTGGCTCCCCGTGCAATACCGATCACATTTTAAACTTTTACTTTACGTTTTTAAGGCACTACACGATAATGCACCTAAATATTTGGAAGAACTAATTGTACCATACGCTCCTATTAGAACACTTCGGTCAGAAAATAAAGGACTCATAACAAAACCAAGAGATGTCCGCACTAAAACATACGTAGAAAGGCGATTCGACCGAGCTGGAGCTACATTGTGGAATGACCTACCAATTCATTTACGGAAAGAACAATCGCTTCCTCGTTTTAAAAAAGGTTTAAAGACACATATTTTTGGACTGGCGTACTGTGATGTGTAAGACCTGTGATATTTATTTATTATTCTAACAGTTTAAGTGATAGGGCTTTTTTATTTTTATTTTATTTAAATTTTTTAATTTTTAGTTTTAAAGTTTTTATTTAAGAGACAGTTTTATTTACTTTTTCTCTGTGTTTTACTGGTTAAATTTCTACCTTTCTATAATTTTCATCATTATTTTATTTAATTTTGGTTGACTGTTATATTCTAATATGTTTTATGGTATTCATTGTGATATATATTTCCCTTTCAATGCTTTTAATTTACATCATTATTCTATTTAATTTCTGTTTCATTCTTATGTTCATATATATATTTATATATATATATATATATATATTTTGCTATTATTTTATGCATTGTGATATATATTTTCCTTCAATTTTATATGTTAAGCGCTCAGAGTATTATGTTTATTAGATAGGCGCTATATAAAAGCTATGTAATAAATAAATAAATAAATAAATAATTTTTAAGAAGGCATTTATTGAAAGCGTTTATACCTAACCATCTAAAAACTGATCGAGGTATCAATTGTATGTTCATTAAAGATTTTTTTGAGTATGTATCTATTTGTATATATTCATAAGAATTACTTTAACATAAAAAGAAATGTAACTGTTTTAAGACATGTGACTAAGCGATGAGGTATGTAATATAATCTTTTGAATTTTATTGTAAAAATTTAAATTAAAAAAAAAAACATTTCAGATTTCCTTTCCCATAGCATACTTGAATGGAGATTTATCCAATTAATGATTGCACATTTAAAGGAAAAACACATTTTGTAAACCAATCAAACTAAAAAGCGTGCAAATCAATTATGGAGCCAGATTGAAATAGTCCTAAATGATGACATTTAAAATTACCTTTCTATCCATAAAGACAGCTAAAGTATCTAATGAAAGTGGTTGACAAAGTGTTAAATAATGATGATGCAAATATGCTACTGCGGCGGTAAGTTGTGACACTAGATGAATACTCTCCTTAATGGTAAGTTTCCTAGAAGCAAATAGTTCTCGCAGGGTCATGTGCTTCATCTTCAACATCTGTGAGTTGTTGATAAATGCAGAAGCCATAAACATTTCATCTGATGTATCTGGAAAAAAAACCATGATTTATCGGTCAACATATGCAGTTTGTAACGTTGGAATTTTGTGAAACATGATCAATATACACGCACAATTCATTGATTAATTGATTGATTGTTATTTAACGCCACTTTCAACACTATTTTGCTATTTCGTGTCAGTTTTTATGTGTGGAAAAAACCGAGTGACCAACGGGATCCACCGATTATAGGTAGGAATACTGACGATCCTAGTCAATTGTGATTGGAGTCGAGAGCACTTGCCCCGTGCGGGATTCGAACTCACAACCTAAGTGTTGACCGGCTCGTGGCTTTTCTAGATTAAGACATAAATTTTTTCATAGATACAAAGATTTGATAAGTAAATTTGGCTGTACCTGTATATAACTGATTAAAAATGGTATTTTACATCCTAAATTTTACGGTAATATTGTACTAAAAGCGCGGAAATCACTATGTGATCCGTGTAAACTCATCGAACCTTTAAACAAACTTATTAGCAAAGGTTATCTTACCAATGTTGTAATTAGATCTTTGAATATAGTTTACATTGGCACTAATATCGATTTTGTCATCATCAAATTAAAACATAACTAAATTTGTGTTCTTTTCAAACGGGATGCATAAAGAAACACCCACGTTCATTTTTATCTATTAAGAGGTTAACTCCTAACTATCCTACTGCCTGTCGATACACTAATTTTTGGCATTGCACAAGTCATGTCTTCTTTGACTGTCCATGACGTTAAAATACTAAATCCCTGGGATGTGTTTTACCTTTGATAATTATTTTAGTTGATTTTAGTCTCTGATGCATGATTTTTTATTATTAATTTTGGCTTTTAACTAGCTGTCAGTAACTGCGAGTACTCTCAAATCGTACTTCCTTGTTAATTTGACGTGTTGATACTATTTGTAATGCTTTTTTTGTTATTTAATGTTTACTTATTCAGGGTTATATCTGTTCTATATACCAGCTTTGACAAGTGTTTGGTATTACTATAAATATTCACTTCTTCGTACTATGAACATCAAAATTATTTATTTTGTAAAAATTAAGATATTTTTTCTCCTTTTAAACTGTATACCTAACAACAAAATTATTTTCATTTACCTGTGTATAATAGTATTGGAAATGGCAGAATTTTTTCACGGTTAATGTTGTTTTTTTCTCAATTGTTTAACATTTTACAGCGGTATATTACGGTTACTTTAATTATTCATCCCTTATTTTATTTATTTGGTATTTTCATTGTATCATAGATCCAATTTATTCGTTCAGTGTATGTTCACTCGTGTTAATATGTCTTTTGATTGAGTTAAGCCATTTCAATTGATATTTTGTAGTGTTTCTTTCTATGTTGTGGTGTTACACTATTGTTTCAGATAAGGGTGAAGGTTTGGTACAATTAAAACGTTTAAATCCGCTGCAATTGTTTCCACCTGTCCTAAGTCAGGAATCTGATGTTCAGTAGTTGTCGTTTGTTGATGTGGTTCATAAGTGTTTCTCGTTTCACGTTTTATTTATATAGATTAGACCGTTGGTTTTCCGGTTTGAACGGTTTTACACTAGTAATTTTTGGAGCCTTTATAGCTTGCTGTTCGGTGTGAGCCAAGGCACCGTGTTGAAGACCATACTTTGACATATAATGGTTTACTTTTATAAATTGCGACTTGGATGGACAGTTGTCTCATTGGCACTCATATCGCATCTTCTTATATCTATTTCAATTTTTAAAGGGTAACTCCGTACTAGAATTTACGACAAAGAGACGATTTTTTATTCTCTATTGTTAATTTTCATGTTCGAAACGGCGATGTTCCTTTTGTTCCATTAAGCGGTGTTAATATATCACAATTCGTTCGTTATAACCGTGTGTTTAGCGGTGTCATAGATTTAAACGTACGTAATCAATGCATCTCTGGTAAATTATAAAGTCAGGGATTTCTTTTCCATAAATTACCTTTAAGTCGGTCTTTAACTTTGGACATCTGGAATATTTTGCCAAACATCTTACCTAAAATATTAGGTTTCTAGAAAAAAAAACCAGCAGAAGTTTAAACAATTAAGAAAATATATTGCATACAGTTAATCTTGAATTCATTGATATTCAGCATGTAAATAACAATAATCCATATCGTAAAGAGTGTCCCCTCAACTCAAGTGAGCCAAAGTATTGGCTATAAAATGAACAATTTTTTGAATTCCAGCTTGATTCAAATGTAATAGTTCAGTTTTGTGAAATAACGGGAATAGAGGCCTATGAAGTCTGTCAGTTTGACACCATATCTAATCTGCAGCTTGACCGTGGTCGCGTTTAATGTAAAAAAAAATAATTTCCTGTTTGCCGATGCTTTACTCTTTTAATATTTAAATTGAACTCAATGTCACACATTTCAACTGTACTATACAGTATCAGAATATCTTCATATCTGACAGTGATGAATTTTAATGCGCTTTTAGGATCGACTTTTACTACATTTTCAATAACATGAAGTTCTGACTAGAATGCCAACGCTTGCAACTTTAATTAATCTTTAATTATATTTTCAAAAATCCTTTCGTATAAAGGTCGTAGCATGCATTCCTCAAATGTTGTGAACGGCATTACAGTTACTTACAAAATATGTAAAAGGCGTAATCAGGTGAATTCAAAAGGGCCAGATCCAAGCTTGATGAATAATGTTTTTTTACTAAAATTGTTGTTCACATGTGGTTATTGTAAAGTACCTGTTTCATTGTTGAAAACGTGTAAAGAAAAGGGTTCAATGCCGCATTCAACGGCATCACGAATACAGCAACCCAAGAATAAACTTCTGATGGAAATACTTGACCAGTCATTGCAAGTATACCTAAAATAAAAAAGAAATCTTTATCTATAAAATTATTAATCGCTAAATTGATAGAGACAACTTTGTAAGCTGAAAAGTAAATATAGTCCAATCTGCAGGTCCCCTCCAGTTATTTAGATTTAAATATTTTGTTATTTGGGATTTTGCGATACTAAACAAACTTAAAGGCCGTACGGTGACCTATAACTGTTAATTTCTGTGTCATTTTGTGGAAGGTTGTGTCATTTGCAATCATACTACATCTTCTTTTTTGTATTTAAACCTTACAGAGTGTCGTAACTTTGGTGCTGATAAAATCCATGATACAACCTTGCACTTAACATAGAAGGCTATGAAAATATGTAAAATAAATCTTCCGCATATTTTCTTCAAAACTGTAATCGTTATATAACTTGACGTTTTCTAATACATTTAAGGGATAAAATGTGCCTTCTACTGAATTCATTTTAAAACGAACAATCATATCTATTATTCAAAATTGCGAATCGTCAAAAAAAGTAAAATGGCTAAATGACAGACAACAGAACACCCCAAAAACATAAAGAAAATGTTAGTGAACTCAGGAGATCTACATGGGTACACAGTTCATGTTTCGTAATGGGCACCTGTCGTGTTACTTATTGCAGTTAAGGTAAGGAGATAGGTCAGAAATGTCTAAATTATAAAGGAAGTCTTTTATTTTAGTTGTAACAAATAGAACATATCCGTGGGCATTTGTGACATACACATTAATAAGTTCAACCAAATCTTGATGGAGCCCGTACAGTATTTGGTGGGCTACCTTCAGCTTTACATTTGGAACCCATTGTGCAACAGCTTTCATGTAAGTAGAAACCTCTCTATTAAGTTCGTAATAGGAAACTCTAGTCAAGTTATATCGCATCAGCAGGGCGATGTGCAGATGTTGCTTGAATGGGGTAATATAGAGATGGAAAGTTCAAAACTGGAGCATGGAAATGTTTGGTTTTATTCTCAACCGACCTCTATTAGACTTTACATAGTGTGTAGATGTAGGTCAAGATGTGAAGCAAGTTAAACTGTATGTGTCGTATCCTCTATTTGAAGTTCATTACGCAACAAGTCGGCCAGTAAATCTTATATTAAGGATTCAATTTAGATTGTTGCGCTAATGCGTAACCACAGAAGGTTTTATGAGGAACACTTGATGTCGGACGAAAATCATTTACTGTGTTTTTGGCAGAATTATTATATAACCAAAAAAATACAGATTCTGGCAAAATCTACTTGATATCAAGCTTTTTGGAAATATATAGATATAAGAAGATGTGGTATGAGTGCCAATGAGACAACTTTCCATCCAAGTCACAATTTGTAAAAGTAAACCATTATAGGTCAAAGTACGGCATTTAACACTGAGCCTTGGCTCACACAATACAGCAAGCTATAAAGGACCCCAAAAATAACTAATGTAAAACCATTCAAACAGGAAAACCAACGGTCTAATCTATATAAAAAACGAGAAACGAGAAACAGTTATGAACTACATCAACAAACGCCAAGCTTCCCTAACCTGAAAAAATAGTTTGACATCACAACAGAGAAAGAAATAAATTGAATTGGCGTTACTCAATCAAAACACAAAAACAAGTAAACCTACACTGAACAAATAAATTCGATCTATGACATGTAAAATAATATCAGAAAGACAGTGCACGATTAAATATTTCGATCTTATAAACCTTTGATTTCCAAAACTAAAGGCAACAGTAGTATACCGCTGTTCAAAAGTCATAAATCGATTGAGAGAAAACAAATCCGGGTTAAAAACTAAAACCGAGGGAAACACATCAACTATAAGAGGAAAACAACGAAATAATAGAACACAGAAGTGCAACAAAAAACAAACAGCAATGCAACATGCATAGAAACGAACTATTAGATAACAACTGCAATATTCATATACAGGACATTTTAAGAAAAAATGGTGGTTTGAACCTGGTTTTGTGGCTAGCCAAACCTCCGCGCTTTATAACAATGTTAAATATACCGCTAAAATGAGGAAGTACACCACTAATTCACGGCCCCATTGCTTTCTATGTTAAATTCCTCAATTTCAAGCAGACACAGCTCTTTTGTTTTAAGTTCAAATAAAGTGACAATCATTGCATGTCACAGCAACACTTTATGGTGTCTTGTACTGGAAAAATCAACATACCTTTAATGGCATATAAGAAAGAACTGGTTCCCGGAACTTCGGATGTACCAAAACAGGTACTTCAGATCTGACATACAGACAAAAAGTACCCTCTTTATAAAATTTGGTGCAGTTTTTTTTAATATTCAAAATTATAAGTGTTCTACAATGATCACCAGTCATTCAGCTTTCATTTGATACCAACAATACCTAAATATTCTACATATTTTGAAAGTTACACTCATGCGTAGGAACTATTTTGTGTTAAATATGTACTACTTTCTGGTACGTGCTTTCTGGCCGGGCCGAATTAGTGGTGTTACACCATGACAACATTACATATAGTTTAATAGAATTACGAAGTGTGTGTCTGTAACACGAATGGATCAACGCCACAAAAAGTAACGTCACAGGTATTTTTTTTTAAAATTGGATATAAATCAAGATTAGGTTTCTAACTATGTTATTTGATGTATTTTATAACAATTACAAAAATATTAATATAGAATTATGTTAGTAATAGTGCAACTAACTATGTCGACCTTTTTTCCAAATCAAACTGTATAAACAATGAACTGGGTGGTTAATTATCTTTACTTTCACATACGAATAGAAAATAAAAAAAAATAGAATTACAAATAAAACTTCATAACTAAATACATGAACGCTGGATAAACAAATACTAAGACACGACTTATAGCAATGCAAATTCACACTCAGTAAAACATTCATATTCGGGAATAGGTCACGTTCGTTCTTTTAAAGACCAGACGACGTAAATGGTAAACCAAAAAACGGCTTACAGTGTTCCAGGTGAATGAATGTAAATGTAGAAAAGCATTTCGAAAGCATAAACTTTATAGCGTGTTGTTTCCATTTTCTAATTCGCATGGAGTTACATGTACTAGTAGCACGATTTGCATGCATTGTCCACGCACTCTGACGCTTATTTGGAGTTACCCAAATGTGGTCATATTTCAAGTTTGAATTTATAACTTCCAGTTTTTGTTATTAAATTGTGCAATAAGACAGCCCCATTCAAAGACTTTCATCATGAAAAAGAAAAAAAAATAACCAGTGTACTTGGAAACGCAATACTGTTGTAAAACACGAAAATTGCTGTTGAATATTCCGATCCGCTGTCTTTCTGTCAAGAAAATAGTAAGGCCAAACAAACTGCTGTTCTGGAATCAAGCATATTTGAAAAATATGACGTGTTAAAAAGCAATATGCTTGCATTGTTCACGCACTCTGACTCGCTTATTTGGAAATACTCGAATGTGGTAATATTTCAAGTTTGAATTATAATTTCCGGTTTTTGTTTTTAAATTGTGAAATAATACAGCTCCTTTTAAAGACTTTCATAATGAAAAAGAAAAAAAAGTAACCATTGTACTTGTTTATTTACAAAAGCATTTGAGATAGTTTTACCTTGGTTTTTGTGTCCTGGGTGGGGGAGCGGGGTATGGGGCTTTGTCTCTGAAATGACTATTTATCTGTATTTATGAAAATATAACCGTGAGTTTGACAACCAATATTGCTTACCTTGCTTCGTGAATCACTTACCCATTATTCCAACTGGAAACCAACACAGAAAGTCTGTCAAAACAACTAAAAATAATCGTCTAGCCAGTGTTAGGTCTTGTTTTGTCCTCTTCGCCATTATTCTATTACTACTCTTAGCTATTTGGTAAATTGACAATTGACACCAAGCTATTACAATAAATGCAATACTGTTGTAAAACACGAAAACTGCTGTTGAATATTCCCATCCGCTGACTTTCTGTCGAGAAAATGGTAAAGCCAAACAAACTGCTGTTCTTGAATAAAACATATTTGAAAAATATGACGTGTTAAAAGCGGGAACACAGCTATAATGATAACAAAACCCAGCATAGAAATGTCAAAATTTTTGCTATTTTGTATGTCATTCTCATTCTGCCAAATGGGAACTTTACCATAAAATAGCACTCCAGAGTTGTTAACATAATAAAATTAACGGATGCCTCGGATGATACGGCTGCAAGGATACCTGCAAATTTACAAACAAGACTATCTCGCCATTCTCTGTCATGTAAAATATAGTTTCCCGAGTAGTATATATCCGCAACAGCAATAATCCCGAGATACACACCCATCAACATGTCTGAAACACCAAGATTCATAATAAATAGCCCATTTGCCTTAAAATCAATGCTTTTTCGTAGATTATACGATAAAGTATAACTCCAATATTTCCAATTAAAGCATTTATAGCTATAATCCATAGGCACACACGCAATACATCATTTCTCATCAAATCGCTACACGAGGAAAATTCGTCCATTTTGGGATAACAATTATCTGCGGAAACAGATTCTGGTTTTAAACAACAAAATATATAGGAATCAGTGTTCATTTGTGTTAAATGAGAAAGACGGAAAATATATCAAGAGAAAATTTTGTCACATCGTTTTGTGTCAAATCAATAGACAAAAGAGATACAAGTCCATCAAATACGTTTTCCTCTACAGTTGTTAGTCCATTCCCTGTTATGTTAAACTGTTCAAGGTTGTCTAAACCATTAAATGTCCCATTGAAAAGTTTTATTATTCTGGTTCCAGACAGTTCTAAATCTTTGACATTAGGTAATGACACGAACGCATTTGGTTTGATTAATCCCAGCATCAGATTGTCTTTTAAGTTTAATGTTAGTAGTTTGGTGAGACCATAGAATGTGTAACTATCTAAAATCTTTATCTTGTTATTGCTCAAATCTAAATGAAGGAGATTCATTAATTTCTCAAATGAGAATGGCGTAATATTTTCAATGTTGCAGTTGAACAGTTTAAGTTCAGCAAGGTACGTATATGCAGGAAGAATCAAATTATTGTTGGGAAATACTGAGCTGCTTAAATCTAATTTTCTTGCTTCAACGGACAGAACCCCGAAAACATCTTCTAATTCTTTTGGTGACATATAAATACAAAACCTTCACATGAACATCCAATAGGACATGTGACATCACATCCGATTTCATCATCCCCATGAGGACATTGTCTAATTTTGTCACAAACCTCATCAAATAACAAACAAGTGGTTGACTGTTGACATCTATATAATCCAGGACAGGTCAAATTTCCTGTAAGCAAATATATATATACTTACATCAATAAAAAGATTTTGGCTGATTAATTATGATTGCAAAGTTCTGTTTAAAAATCAAAGAATTGTTTAAATCCAGATATCCACTTCACTTGAGCAAAGTTGACATTTTGATGTTTTGACTTTGTTTGATTAAACACCTCTGCGATCGATTCTCCGAAAGTTTAGTCCTGGAGGTTACGGTATAAAAGTGTTTATCGTTCTCCATTCCTTTCATTTCTTTAAATCGATATTTTACGATCGTTTATATTATAAAAATAACTTTTTTTTGTAGATTTTGAAAAACAAAATGTTAAGAAAAAAACAATTGTCATACACCATTCTTATGTACACGTGAGAAATGTATGTACCAAGTGTGGAAAAAGTAAAATAACAAAAATACCGAACAGGCATTTCTTTATAGAAAATGAATAATTAAACCTGGTTTCATAGCTAGCTAAAGCTCTCACTTGTATATGGTATTTGCTTTCCATTCATCTCGCTGGTTGATATAGACGTGCGTTTGGTTGTATCAGGATTTATGAACTTCTCCCTTTTTAGTTTTATTAGTATTCTGATATGTCATACATTCCTTATTATGGTAAAAACAATAGAGTAACTGACTTTAATAGGGGATTATTAAAGGAGATAGTTCAATCATTTCTAGAATGAACCATTTAACTAATGTTCTAAAATTTCTCTAAATCATACAGCTTTAAGACTGAACAGTGTGTTTTTAAAATCATCTGGAATAATCACTTGGATAAATAAAATCGGTTAAGAACTTATAACTTATGGTTACCACAAAATAATTCATCATCGCCATGCATGCAGTGTTTTCTCCCGTCACAAAGTAAGCTCGATGAAATGCAGTGACCCTCTATGCATTTGAAGAAACCTGGCTGGCAAATCTCTTTCTCTACAAAAAAAATAGTTTTTTGTCTATGTGTGATTAAAAATAAATATGTTCGATCGTTGCCTCAGAATTTTTTTTTTTTGTGGTAGTGAATATATCTGCGGTTTGAAATAAGATCTATTTTTTTTTTTTTAAAAAAAGTAAAAATACCCAATTGATGTTTGGTACTAAAGAAGATCATTTCCCTTAAATAATACAATGAGATTGCAAAACATCGGCACAAATAACAAAAAGACTTCTAGGTGTCCAATATTGTCATGAGAGTCTCTAAGAACAGACAGATGTCAATACGACTTTGTAAAGCTTTCAATCATCTCGAGTTATAAATACCTATTGTTATATTAAAACTGTTTTAGTAACAACATGAAATTTGGAAAATAAGAGTAGAGAGAAAACTAATAATCTTGTAAAATTTTATTGACATCAAAATAGGCGGAAAAAAAAGAATTCGAAAGAATCTATCTTAAGAATGAAAACAAAAAGAAAAAAAGGGTGGTCCATGCCTAGTGCACACAAGCGCGAAAATTAAAAATTAACTTAGCATACAATCCATTTCAATGAATAACAAAACCATAGCGGGATATTCTAAATATGTGTATGAATAAAAAAGACAATTGGTATAAACCGCTGAAATAGCCACCAACGACAAAAAACAAAAGGTATAAAAATAGACGATCATTATACGGTTTTCATATCAACAAATTTCCCACTAAAATATCAAGCCTTCAAATTAACTCAAAAACACACTTGTTATTTTTTTTTCAAACGCATAAAAGTTTTAAATGAGCTAACTATTCAATTATGAAGTATGTATTATTTTTGCTCAATATCTGTTTAGACGTATTTCATCAACAGATTTTCAGAAAACGTAAATCTGAATTTGTTTAATGACCACTTCACCTTTGTTCAACCAATGTAAAACTCATTTGATGAATTTCAAATGTTTGTTCCTTTTGAGTTCGATTGATTTGAAATCGTTCTTCAAAGTATTTTTTTTTTTTTCATTCAATTATGTTAAGAGTGAACCAATACTCTTAACAGCAGAAAAGGATGAAGAGAAAAGGTATCCATTCCATTTTCTAATATGAAGGACTTTGAGTTCAGTGCTCAAGACACACCCTTTTATCGACAATCGGTTCGACAGATGCAATATTTTACACAAATCAAACTACAATTGTTTTTTTTTTTTTTTTTTGGCATGGATGAAAGGTAAATTTTTCGCTTTTCTACTGTTTGCAGTACATCTATAGTAAAATGTTTTTATTATCTGTTTCACGTATTTTGTATGCAAAAGGATACGTAACTGTCAACAGTTAGGACTCCACCTTTAACAAGAACGTCAATTAATTAAGTCGTCTGTTCAGATGTTTCTCCAAAAGTTGTTAAAAAAAAGAAAATTTCTTAAAAACTACATTTGTAATGTCATATTTATGGTTTCAAGTTATGCATATAGATTGATTGATTATTGTTGCTTAACGTCCAGTGGCAAATATAATATATAAAGAACTTCATCTCAAAGTATAAACATTTCTATTATTCAACTGATTTTATAAACACTATTGCAAGTTGGGCAATCAACTCGTTTAGGTTCGTGTACATCGATAACCAATTTACCTACAAACACTGACGGCATATCTTGCCTATCGTAAACAATGACAGCAACTACTGTCTTAAAGTATGACTAATATAATTTATTTCCTTTCTTGTTTATATTATTTAAAACAACAGTATATCTATCATTTTATATGTCATATACGTTTCAATTCCACAAAACGTTTGTTGAAGTTGAAAATTTTATGAGTACTACAATTTAAGCTCATTTACATATTTTTCAACTGGGTAATGTATCACAATGAAAAGATGTTGATAAATTAGGGACGACTTCATTCATAGATACAGAACAATGACAATTGTGTTCCTATTTTCAATTGTTTTTATAAAACAATGTGTGTGTCTTACCACAATGCTGAAGATGAGTCATATCCCTACAACCATTCAAATCTCTTTTATCATTTACACGCATTTTGCAGTGATCTGTATAGTTATACAACTTTCCGTCAGAACACAAGGACTGGCTAAGGGTACCGTTTTTAGAAATTTCTGAAATACACACAAAAATTATATCATAAGATAATTAAAAACATATTTTTAAATATTAATGTCAAAATCTGAGCATTAGCATTCATCAAAGAGTTTGAAGTAAAAAATAAATATCAGCATACTATAATGATATTGAAATTGTCATATTTATTTATCTTAACCTAATTTGTTTTTATGGCCTCATGGTTTTTTACAAAATAATATTATAATTGTGCAGTATAGAAATCACGAGAACAATCATAGATACTAATGGAATAAGTAGGACTTTCTACTTGACTTACATTATAATTCCGGAATGATCATAACCTACAATGCGTAATTTAAACCTCTATAGTATTCTAGAAGTTTTCCTTTTCTCTGTTTTCTAAGAATTTCTCTCATACAATGTTCTAGAAATTTACGTGAGAATTACATATACAAACACAGAAAGTAGACTTATCAGACATTAATATATTTTGATTTTCAGAAGATCTCTGTAGTTATTGGAATGCTACATTAATTTACGACAAACATCATACTAAATTGTGACATATATATTCCATTGGATTCGGTAACAGTTAAGAGAAGAATTTCGGATAAAGAAAAGACAAAGGATCGGACTTATTTCTTGTAAACTTGTGTACAATGATTTTTATTATTGATTTATTTATTTTGTTTGCTACAATTTTAAGGTGATTTCTGGCCTTAAAAATACGAATCTCATTATCTAATTCAATAGAGCAATAAAAAAGACACAAATGACTTTAATAAGGGGAAGAAGTTACATAGGACATAATATTTACGGAGGAAAACTGACAATTCTAGTCAATCAAGATTGTAGTCGAGTGGACCTGCAAAGTGTGGGGTTCGTAATCATAACATGTGTTGACTGGATAATATTACAGTAGTTCGACTACTTAGACAACCTGGCCACCGAGGCCCCCTCATGAGTCGAAAACAAACTGGCAATGCCATTAATTATACAATCATGCTGTATTTTTTCATAGTTTACCTGATTTACATACAACAGGTCCAACTGTCACATCGTAAAATCCCTCGTCACTGTAAGATTTGTCTGGAATAAGATAACCATTAAACGGAAGTCTGTCGTGATTTGAAATTTTTATATCATCAGTAAACACTTTATTGATATCTGCTTGTCTCCAGTCTATACCTCCAATACAATGGCAACTACAAAAAAGACGATCCAAACTCATGATAATTGACTAGAATTTGTTATAAAGAGTTCAGTAGAGCACAACAACGGAAACTAGTGTACAGTGTTGTATTTGTTTCAATTCGTAAGTTTTGGGGGTTTCATATGTGACTCTTACCCATTGGAGTGACCTTCATAAACATATTTTAATATTTAATGGCATATCAATCTAAATTATACAGTTAAACAGCAATAAAATAAGGAATATAAACAAAATGTTTGTGGAATATTCTAAATTATAAGTGCTATATGAAATCTGTCGATTAAAAAACCGAAGCATAAGTTAATGACAGCTGTCGTAGCTTATTTCCAAAGACAGTTTTTATAAGAAAAAACATATGACGACTCAGATAATTGCCAATGAGACAACTATCCACCAAATTGAAATGAAGTGGATGTTAGCAATTATAGGCAATTGTACAGTCTTTAATAATGAGAAAAACCCATATCGTGTAGTCGGCTATAAAAGGCCCCGACATGACAAGCATAAAAAATTCAATTCAGGAAATTAAGGGCCTTATTCATAACAAAACAATTTCCGAAAAACAAATATGTCAGACACGAACCAACGACATCACCTGAACTACAGGCTCATGACTTTGGACAGGCACATATAGAATGTGGCGGGTTTAAACTAGTCTGAAGGCACCAAGCCTCTCGTTAACCTGGCACAGTTATGTTACAGTATTACAAAAGAACAAACTATAATAAATAATTGAATAGGGATTATCTCATCCAATGGATACAAAGCAGAAAACATCTACATTTCCGGGCTCGATAAACAACATTCCCGGCAAAATTAGGATGTGATATTTCGTTTGAAATAAGTTTTCTATAACCAAACTTGCAAACGACATGCACATGTTGTATCTATGGAGGAACTGAGTAAAGGTTTCAAGTAATGTGAAGTAACAAAGTCCCACATTTGATGGTTCTTCAGTAATACATAGATTATGCTCATTGAAATCCACAATGTCACTGCAGACACGGGCAGAGCGAATATTTTTCTATTTTGTGTTTTGTGTACTGATGTTTGTCTTTTTGTCTGTTCTTCTATTCATACGAGTCAACTGTTACTTACCTATCATTACATGCCTCGACAACAGTTTCTAGGTACTTTCCACTATTATCAAAATGTAAGGCGTCGTGGTAATAGCATGTCAATTTAACATTTTGTGAACACCCCTGATCGTTATTTTGCATTACACTCTTTATCATGTCCACAGGAAATATAAATATATTTGATTCTTTTTTAATGTGACCAATAAGGCTTTCAGCTTTGCCAACAAAATTATAATGAAAGGACGTTGAAACCAGTATCGTATTGTCTTCTTCGTTGAAGTCACAATATACCAAATATTTATCTACAATAAAAGATGTTTTTTTTTTTTTTTTTTAAATTCAAATTAACAAAAATACTGAACTCCGGAGGAAAATTCATAAACGGAACGTCCCTTATCAAATCATGCAAATGGCAGAATCAAAATCTCAAACACATCAAACGAATGGACAACAACTGCCATATTCCTGACTTTAGCTAGCTAAACCTCTCACTTGTATGACAGTCGTATAAAATTCCATTATATTGACAATGATGTGTGAACAAAACAAGCAGTCAACATATGTTATTATCTTAATCCCTATAAAAATAAACAAATATATTAACAAACATTTACCATGGCACAATAATACAATGACGGGATTTATCAGTACAGAGCCATGTCATATGTAAGAAAGAAACACAAAAAGGCGTAAAGACAAAGTCTATTAGCAAAAATGAAAGACAAGAATACAGAAATTATCATAGAACAATAACACAATGACGAGATGTATAAGTACAGAACCACGTCATATGTAACAAACAAACACAAAAAGGCATATAGACAAAGTATATTAGCAAAAAATGAAAGACAAGAATACAAAAATTATCAAAGAACAATAACACATGACGGAATGTACAAGTACAGAGCCACGACAAATGGATACCACCAAAAACAGACTAAACCGTAAAAGTAATATTCATAAAGACAAATAAAAGAATAATATAGCAATATAGCACGTTATAAAGATGATAAACACCGTCAATACCCAGAATCTATACTTCAAGACCATCGTCTGTTATTTGTGAAGTTGATACCGGATATTTATCAACAAGGTCTTGGTACCTTCCGATGATTTTTTTTTAGACACTGGTGACTTTTTTCTTCTACAATATTCACGATTTCAACTACGTTGAATCTTTCACACTACACATTTTTGTAAATCAAAAGTTGATAGCAAGAAGAACTACTATCGTTTTTTTTATTTATCTTCCAAACTATACAATATAAAAATTGATATAAAAATCACCCAATCATCTAAAATATTTCATAACTGTTGGTCAATCACAACATTTGTTGGGATTCGTCTTGTTGCTCAGTCTTTAGTTGTGTTTTGTGAACTGTTGTGTGTCTTTTTGGTTTTTTTTCCCCGTTTTGTGTCAAGTCGTTGTCAGTTTATTTTCGACTTATGAGTTTGAATGTCAATTTGTTATCTTTTGCCTCTGTTAAAATCTCAACAAAAATGTTTAGATGAACAAAAAATTATTTATAGTGAATTCAAAAATATAACACTACATTGACACAATTGTTGCAACGTATAAAGCATATCAATTTGAATAGAAAATCAATCTTTCCATCATTTTTTTTTAGGTTAATAGTTTACGTTTCTTGAATAATTCAGTGTTCTTGTAAATTCTGTAACGAAAACTGACTATAAATTTTTTTATGTATTATACCATCTGTTCCTTGATCGACAAAATACATCCCATTCAATCTCGCTCCGATGAACCACCATTGTTCACACGATGTCTGTATGGCACTATGTGTGCAGCCATACTCGTCCTCTAAGTATCTTCCAGGGCAGTCAGATATAGTATCACATACACGATCTTGACTAATACATGATTTATCATAACATTGAAAACTGTTTAGACTACAGGTTTCTGTGAAACAAATAAAAATATAATTAGGTGTATAGCAAAACAACTGTACTAGTAGCATAATGACACTAAAAAAGGGTTAGTTTTTCATTTTCATTTTTGAAACTCTTAAAATTCCCAAAACTATGTTTCTGTTCTTTAGCAATACTAGCATGTGTTTCTTTAGATTTATAGAATCCACTGATATGTTTTATGTGCAATGAAACTAATTTTGTTCCGAAAAAATCGAAATTATTAAAAACATACACCTATAAATTGTGTTTTATTACAGATGGGGAGTTTCATGACTTGTGAGGAGTAAAATGTAAACACTTGGTTTTTAATTCGCTTATATTGGTCTAAAACATTCCGATGTACATTCTGTTCAAGTAAGTATCATATAAGCCAATGAAATTTCAGCATTCATTTTTGAAGGTGTATCATTATGAGAAACTAAGAATCCCGAAGGTCTTTCGGTTTTTAAAAAAAGAAAGTAGAATGAAGCTTTAACCAATTCTTGTACGTAAAGCGTAGACAAAGGATCCGTATTTTAATCAGATTATGATTATTCCAACATGAACATTTTGTTTGTGGGAACACGACCTGTGTCTAAACGAAGGATCAATTCAACAGTTAAAATTGACATTTCCTTCTAAAATGATAAGTTTTTTTTTTTTTAATTTTCCAAATCATCTTTTTACATCAACATGATCAATTGACAAAATTCAATACTCTAGTTCAGGGAAACAATGCGCATGTGCAAAATCGATCGTGATTTTGCGTTATCGACTGATTAGATACGAAATTTTATGAACTGGGGGCATTATCAGTTTATTGATTTATCAGATCGACATCGTTATTACTGTAATCAGATTATTTATAAAATGTGATTGATTACACTGACAGATTAAAACAGACTATTTTGACTGTTATGTTAATTAATCTTTATTACAAAAGAAACGGTTTGATATGTCACCTGACTTTGAGTGTCACCTGCACGCAAAAATGGACAGATTCATGCTGTGATGTTCACTTAGCAGATATATTCAATAATTTACAGGTGCTATTTCATTACCATATCTTAGGTCATAAAAATAAAAGTCAATCGACACCTTGGCCATATGGTATCATAGAATTTTACCTTAAAATATTAATCTCACCAGGCGACAGTTGGACAAAATTAATATACCCTTAATAATTATAATCATGTTCTGACAGTTACCGTTAAAACATATGTTCAAAATACTAGCCCTGATTGCATGCGTGTATAAAATTTACATAAAGGTATTGTTGTGCTTAATTCAAATGCATCAGATATTGACAATTTTGAAAGGAAGGGGATCTGGGTCGTTCAGCATTTTATCTTGTCTTATCGTGAAGCATACATAATATAATTATGGAGAATATCTAATTAATTTCAATGAGATTTTATAAGATCTTAAACATTTTAAACAGAATAAAAGATACTTTATATATTTTTTATATCTTCAGAAAATAAATTTTTACATATATATATAGTTAGGCATTTGATTACATACTTTTAATGAACAGTTCTGTTGTATATAGATATAGGAAGATGTGGTATGAGTGCCAATATTTTTGTGTCAGATAATTCACGTTAATAGGTAGACAAATGATAATAAATGTGAAAAAAATATTGTAATATTACAATTAATTTAGAAAAAGTAACCCCCTTCCCGGACAAAAAAAAACAATGATTTTCGTCTTGTCGAAAGCAAGGAGATCTTCAAGATTTATGAGTGAAATAACTGTCTACTTGGATCTTTTGACATACATCCTTCTTTTAGTCAAGCTTGCTTAATTTATTTCGCGTAAGCGAGACTTGGCGATCCTAGGTTCCGTCGACAGCGTTACGCCGGCTGCGTCAGCATTTAGGTTCAGTCCCTGGTTAAAGTTTTCTTTAACATCAAAATCTTTGTCAAACATAATGGAATTCCGGGAAATTGGGACAGAAGCTTCTTTATGTCCAAAATACAGTATCCAGGGCAAAATTTTGCAAATATTTATTTTCATTTTTCCGTTTTTTACTACTAGATGGACTTCGTTTTTCCTTAACAGCTAAATTCAGGTTTTGTCTGAGGTTAAAGTTTTTCATGCAGTCATCAATAACCGTTTTGTTTAATCGTCCAAGTTAAATGCATATCCATCTAGGTCAAGATCATGATAATGATATATGAATGTCAAAACTGTTTTGTTCTACATTGCACTGTACTTTTCACTTGTTTGTTCAAAATGCAACAGTCAGAGTAAAGACATTGTATAGCTTATTAGTGGGTGTGTCTTTTTTGCTAGGAGTTGAAATTCCATACGACAACCTGTAGCTGTTTGTTTTTATGGGAACTTTTTTATTATGGGTTGAACAAGGATCGTATTTACTTTTCCAAGTTTAAACGATCAGACTATTTATACAATATTGAAAACATAACATTTATGAAGCCATGGTTATATTTTATTGAATACTTCGCATAATATCATTCATGATATCCACTTTGTGTTATGACCAGCAACAATTTTTCAAAAAGCTCCGTTTTACATGACAATCATATGGTTTAAATTGTTTATCTATATCCGCCCGACACAAGCCAAAGAGAATAAATTATGTAGTGTCACCGTTGAATGATGTACTGTTTTGGCAATTAATGCCATTACGTCAGCATGTATCAGGAAATTATTCTCAATCTCCAAAGATTATATATTTCTGCACATAAACTTCCTCAACGTTTTTGGAAGCTTCCAGGGACTTGTAGGCCCTAGTTCCTTCTTTTTCAAACATTTCGTTTTGGTTTTTGCAAGGTAAATTTCAAGTTTCCTTCAAATTTCTTTCCCAATTTTCTACCGTAATTTTCAAAAACTAGGTCTCGAAATTCTTCACAATATTTTTTACTTTATCAAACATAAATATAAACCAAAAAACAGATGACACTCAACGACTTCACAGGTAAACTGGAAAAAGGAGGGCGTCCTTAACATCGAATATTGATTTGTACCAAATGACTTTACCCCCAGTTCATCCAAATCTCGCATATTCTCGTATGAATTTTAATTAAACGCTTGACCCACTCAGAATTCTAGGTCGCGAACAAGCTTACCCTGAACTAGAGTATTTAGATCTTCTTAATGACAAACTGTTGTATTAACGCGTGTTCTATCTACCGCAGTTGATGTTATGATCACATGCATGTCGGTATGTTTGACGATATATCATAATTGAATCAGGTATCAATAGCCTGCAAATCTTGAATGAAAGTGATACCTTAATTGGGAAGGCTTTTTCTTTAACATATAATATGCAATTTTTAAACCAATGTTTCATAACTTGAAAATTACAAATAGTTCTAAATTTAAATCTATAATCCGTACGTTTTAGTTTTCAATCCCTATTTCAAAGGGAGACCAAATATTGAAAGAATTTGTTTTTTTTTTTATCTTAACTAATTCAAACGCATGATAAAGAGAAGCGAAAGATACCAAAGGGACATTAACACTCATAATTCATAAACTGACAACGCCAAGGCTAAAATATTACTAAACAACAAACAAACAACAATACACAAGGAGCGATCTCAGGTGCCTCGGAAGGATAAGCAGAAACTGATCCAAATGTGACACTCGTCGTGGGGTTCATATAAGTACAAACCCGGTGATAAGTCCTATTCTGTAGGCAACATTTGGGAAAAGAGGACGGGACTGTAGTTACGAAGATTGGAACATATCAGTCGTCATCTGTGAAATGGGTATTCCATATCCGTCAACCAGGCAACATGTACAGTCCGTAAAACTAAGGAAGAATTGATTTCGACTTCACCACTTCAAGAGAGGTGAAAGATACACAGCTTCATTTTTCCCTAGAATTCCCACCAAGTTAAATGGAAACAAGTAGTTATTATATCCGTTTATACTGCTTACCAAATTTAAACGGTTACAAATAGAAAAATACCGTAATTCATCATTGTCTCAATAGATACGTAGTCAAGAAGGCAAACAGTAAGGGACTTAATTCAAAATTGTGTTCGATAGGCCCATTTGACCGACCAATATGCTACATATTAGCTGCTTTCAAGAAAATATAAAATAGTAAAAAACTTTAAAGATGCGTCATAACGATTATCGATTCTTTTGATTTTTATTGAAAAAACAGTGTTGGTTACTTTTTTTGTAGTGGTGCCATTATTTTTTTTTTTTTTTTTTTTTTTGTGATGGCTATACAGTCTGCTAACAAATTATTGGAATTGGAATTGCCGGCTCGTGCTTTATCCAAGAATAAAATATTTTCCTGAAATTTTCTGAAAAACAATATTTTTGCCAAATATCAGTACAGTTTCAGCTGAAGTTACCTTGATTTTAATCAGATTGACTTTAAATTCAATTGCAATCTTCCTGATTATGCAATTTTTTAGAGGATTAATTTCGACACCAAAAAAAATATTGTCCTGAAACAAACGTTTTACTCAAATTTGCCTCGATTCGATAAAATTTATCAAACAGACTTTGAAAATGACTTGATGCATTGATCAAAAGTTATTATGCAATGTGACCTTGACCTTGACCTTTGACATGCTGACCCCAAATTAAAACGGTCATGTGCAATCTAAGTTTGATGAATGTTTCATATGTAGCTGAAAAGATTTAAGCTGTAATTGATATGTTTGTTTTACTTAAATCTATTAATAACTGCTGTAACATCATCTTTGACCGAGCTTATGCAAATTAATACTGTTTTATTTTTCCTATAGGCCTTATCAAACCATGTTTGGTTAGAATATTTTTTATGAAAAACAAAATTTATACGAAAAACCAACATATTTACTTCTCATGGTAGTTACAACTTACAACTACTTTCATTGGAAAGGGAAGTAGCTCATGTCCAAATGGAATTCTCTAGTTAGATATGGAATTCATTTCATAACTTAAAGATTGCTAATTGATGTAAACGATCAAACTTAGGACTTTAGTGATTGATGAAAGAATCTACGATCATAGAAGGCGATGAGCGAATACTTTTATTTACGCTTGGACAATACGAACTTCCACATTAAGGAATTCTTACAAAATTATATGGTGTATATTCTGTAAATAGTATTTATTATAGTCGCCATCAGGTAAAATTGGCACTGTGTTTTTGGTCGAAATTGTTTAAAATTACCAGCCGCGTTCACTCAAGATAATTAGTTTTTCAATTAGAAGAATCAAAAATCTTTCCAAAAAAACATTACTGTTTTACCTTTTATTGTGTTTGCACTGTATAATTCTGACCTTTACATAATCCAAGATATTTCTAAATCGTGGAATTCGACATTGTTATTACCGGAATTCTTGCCATGGAGTTCCACGTGCAGTCTATTTTCTTGGGCCACTCTGATCTTTTCATCATTTTTATTGTTTACATGCGAAAAACGCTGTAAACTGTACCACATCAGTGACACGGATATTACCGGAGTAACGAATGTTATGTAAATAAAGGATCCTCATAGAAACCATTATGGCAGATTTACAATAGAAAAACAATTGGATAATGTGAAGGTCAGGATTATATAGTGCAATCACATTAAAAGGTAGGACAGAAGTGGTTTTTATGAAAGATTTTTGATTCCACTAATTGAAAAACGTTATCTGGAATGAATGCGGTTGGTAGTTTAAAAATTTTCGACCAAAAACACGGTGCCTATTTTACATGACGGCGACTATAGTTTATACTCAATAAGATTTATACCAAAGCACTGACTGATCATTTTGACCTTGTCCAAACTTGAATACATGTTTATGAATAACTTTGAAAGCAGAGACAGTGTTTTTATGGTATGCTACTGCTTTAGAGACCCCAGGGAATGAATTGGCAAACAACTAAGGATATCTTTAATATACCACAACTGTTCTCATCTGATCCGTCAATACAATCGATTGTGACGTCACAGCGTTGTGCTGAAGGAATACATTGCTTGTTGTCACACTGCCATTCTCCATCTTCACAACTTCTCCATTCTAAACGAAAAAACAGGATTTTAATATAGAGCTTACAATATATTTCCGGGATAAAGATATTTATAATAAACATTTACCAACACGGAAATATTTGTTTTAAATCATTTTCGGTATTGTTAGTGGAACATTGTACTCATTGATGAGATATATTGAAACCCCCTTTCATAAAGGAAGAAGTCAAAGATGCAGATTATGAAACTATTTCTAATGAAGGAATTCATTGTTTTTGTCACACTGCCATTCTCCATCTTCACAATTTCTCCATTCTAAACAAAAAAAAACAAGATTTTAATATAGAGCTTACAATATATTTCCGGGATAAAGATATTTATAATAAGCATTTACCAAAACGAAAATATTTGTTTGAAATCACTTTCGTTTATTAGTGGGACATTGTGTTCTTTGATGAGATATATTGAAACCCCCATTCATAAAGGAATTAGTCAAAGATGCAGATTATGAAACTATTTCTAATGAGTTAACAATTCCGTAGTTAAACAGAAAAACGCGCTTTTTATGAGTATTTCAACTGAATTTTAGATTTTGTTTACATATGAGATGTCCTTCAGTAGTGATATGAAATCTTGTGACTTCTAGTATTAACATTACAACACTAAAATTAACTCTTTACAAATGGTGCAATATGTATGCATGTCAGCTTTTTAAGTAGGGTTAAATGTTGGGGGTGATATGGTTTGTTGTTCCGTCATGTAATTTAGGCGATTCCTCAGTTTTTTATATATAAATATTTTGAAAGATTGGCACCGTCAGAGATTGTACAAAAATACGAATTTCAGCATTTATCTAGGTAACCTTAATTGGAATCGTGATCTTATTTCAAATATCCTGCAATTTACAATCTTCTGTAAAGCCCAATTTATTACACATAGAAAAATCGAAATTCTCTCATTATGTTTCCTTTAGGCAAAACATTTCTAAATACATTATACAGATAACACTTTATAAGTTTTATTCGAACGAAGCGATTTTCATTAAATATCTTGATTAGGAACGCACGAACCTTAACATTTCAAAGACAAGGGAGGGAGTTGGTACCTTCGAATCTAAACAACTTCTTGAGTTATTGACCGAGAATATGAGAAAAGTATGTAATTACTCATGTAAGTACCGAAACACTGTCGACTAAGCAGATGATACCATCGGAGGCTAGCAGACTATTTAGTGGTATCAACCCAGTGTTAGGAAATGAAAATAACAGGAAATTAACTTCGTGCATCCGAAGCTCTTCTGGATTTACCTTTATCCGGTACGCTCAAACATAACATTTCAAAGCCAAGGATATATACATGCCGGAATACTGGAGAGGCTTTTGACCAAAAGAACTTTAAAAGAATAGCATGAGATACACTTTACAGTTTAGGGTTTAGAAATCCTATATTTACTTTTTAAAAAATTCTTTCATTGTTATATTGAAATTAATCATTGAACTTACGGCAATGATGTTCGTCTGATCCATCTTTGCAGTGCACTATGTGGTCACAGTAGAAAGTTAAATGTATACAAGAACCATCTGCACATTGGTACTGGTTATTTAAACAATCTGTTCCTGTAACCGTAATGAAAACTAAGTTCTGCTTCCATATAATCCAATTATTATTGATTAATTGATAGATTGAAAGATTCATTGATTCATTTATTGTTGGTGTCTAACGCCACATTCAGGTTATTTCACAGATGATAGCGAATATGTTCCTACTGTTTTAATTACAATCCCGTCCCCTTTTCCCGAATCGGACCTACTGAATTAGACTTATTACCGGATTTGTACTAACATGAGCAACACGATGGGTGCCACATGTGGGGCAGGATCTGCTTACCCTTACGGGGCAGCTGAGAATACCCCCAGTTTTGGTGGGGTTCGTATTGCTCAGTCTTTAGTCTTCTATGTTCTGTTTTGTGTACTATTGGTTGTCTCTTTGTGTTTTTCATTTTTAGCCATGGCGTTGTCAGTTTATTTTCGACTTTTGAGTTTGAACGTCCCTTTGGTATCTTTCGCCTCTCTTTTACAGCACTTATTCCTTTATCGTAGTTTTTGTCGGTTGAGGAAGCCGGAGTGCGCGGAGAGAACCACCAACATTCGACAGGAAAACTGACTATTCTTGTCCCTTTTGATTAAATTGAAACGCACCTGCCGCGTGCAAGGTTCGAACTCACAGTTTAAGTGATGAAGTACATGAAATACTTAGACAATTCAGCCACCATGGCCTCTCTTTAGATTAAAATTAAGTTAATCAGTATAGAAATCATAGCAGCTGAAAAAAAAATGACAATGTTATAAAACAAATCAACATAGGTCCGAAATTGATCAGTTTCATCAAACTTTTCATTCTTCACTTTACCACGCTTTATTTAAACACATACTAGTATTTAGAAAAAGTCAGGATCAAATAATTGCAATAGTAGTATACCGGTGTTCAAAAGTCATAAATCGATTGAGAGAAAACAAATTCGGATTATAAACTAAAACCGAGGAAACACGTCAACTATGAGAGGAAAACAAAGGAACAACAAGAACACTGAAGTGCAACAAAAAGAAACGCCAACATACATATAAAAAAGTAAAATCACAAAAAAACTCCGAGAAAAATTCAAAAAGGAAAGTCCCTAATCAAATAGCAAAATCAAAAGCCCAAACACATCAAACGAATGGATAACAACTGTCATATTCCTGACTTGGTACAGGCAAGAATAATGCTATTATTAACGAACTATTTGATAACAACTGTCATATTCCTGACTTAGTACAGGACATTTTAAGAGAAAATGGTGGGTTAAACCTGGTTTAATGGCATGCCGAACCTCCTGCTTTATGACAATGTTTAATATATATATAATAATCGTCCAAACAATTTTTATGACAATGATGTTATGGAAAGGCAATTTTTTAATTATTGGACTACAAACGATAAGACATAACAGATTATCCAACCAAAACCATAACGGAAACATCAAAAATAAATACATGAATATTGGATGTACAAAATAACGAGACATGTCGTATAGCAATGCAAATTTACACTCGGTATAACAGTCATATTCGGGAATATGACAGTGATGGTATTGAAAGGCAATTTTATAATTATTTGGACAACAAACGATAAGACATAACACATTATTCAACCGAAACCATAACAGAAACATAAAAAATAAAAACATAAATGTTGGATGTACAAAATACCGAGACACGTCGTATAGCAATGCGAATTCACATTCGGTATAACAGTCATATTCGGGAATAGGTAACATTCGGTACTTAGCAGACAGACGACATAGATGTTAAACCACAATCTAAGACGTGGTAAAAATGGCATTAGTTAGTTTAGACACAGACACATCGTATAGATCAACCAATTCGTGATGGTGTTCATAAAATTTACGGAGTGTCATTTTTAATCTTTCCTCCTCATAACTCTGTTGGAGCAGTTTCTGCGTAAGGAGCACACTCCTGTATGTGAAGTCAGTATAGTGTAAACATGCACGGGCATAACGTATCAATTGAAATATGTAAACACCATACGACGGAGCAGAGGGTATGTTACTGCTGAGAAATGGGAAATTGATAATTGGGAAGTTGAAATCATCCTGTTTGTCGAAGATTTTAGTGTGAAGTCGTCCATCTGTGTCAATATTGAGGAAAACATCAAGGTATGAAGCAGTTCTTCTTGTATCAGTAGTATCCTCAAAGTACGTTAATCGGAGCCTATCCCTGATTTAAATTTTGTACTGAATGTCATAATTACAAATCTAGAGCTGGAATAACCTTCATTATTAATAAATGACTGAATAATTAAGACAAAACGATTGAAACCTTGAATTTAACCGCTTGAGAATGTCAAAACTAAAATTTTATTGAAGCTATTTATTTATTGCGTATTTTGGATAAGTAGTTCCTCATATCAAATGTATCTTCGTCTTTTTACTCTTTTTATTGTATATTTTAGAAATGATCAAGGCAAAATACTATATTTGAAATTACAATTGAATCAAGGTTTCATATCATCATCAATGGTATAATTTCTAATGACATATAGAACATTGATGGTATAACAGGTGAATCTCAGTAAAAAAAATAATGTGAAGCAAACATAAAAAATATCTCACCGCAATATTTTTCATCAGAATTGTCAGAACAATCATTATAAGAATCACAAACTGCTAACTGTGATATAATTTCTCCATTTCCACATGTAAACATGGAACGATTGGAAAATGATGATCCTGTTTTGCTCATTACTCTTACTCCGTCATCGTTCTCTGAAAAAAATGGTCCATTAACTAAAAAAAAGTTAGATAGGAAATACAGTAAAACGTTGACCAAAAACCGATGTAGACATGATATAAGATTAGTATAAATCCGATTAGTATACAACAGGAAACACAATAAATCTCTGTTCTATTGATGATAAAAGTATATATCTAAGTTTATCCAATAAAAGCAATTGAAATTAGAGCCGATGTTCGTGGTTTTCGCATGTCAATTGCAACCTCAAGAATGGTTCCCAGCTGTTTAATAAGATAAGAGTCGACATAAAAATCTATCTCGAAATTAACAAACCAGCTTAAATTACATTTTGTTTTAATAAAAAAGCATAATAATCTGCATTTGTTTATCCAATATCACCTATAGACCAGTACAATAACTGATAATCACAATCAATACTGGTATTTGAATTGTTGGTACACAAAGTTTAATGATGAATGCACGTCCACCCGTATTCCAAAATGAGGTTGAAATGAAAAACCATTTATTTTCAAACTATGTGCAGATGAAAAATATGGTTTGATGACGAATACTTAAATCAGCATATTAGTCACTGATGACCGGTCATCAGACAACATAACTGATCTTTATCAAAATATGTATTTCAAGGTATGTTAAAATTTCTAATGATCAAATGTATGGAAATTATGAAAGAAGAGCATAACATTAAACAGGGTAATTCTGTTTATCCCTAAAGCGATTCCCAGTAGTATATAAATTCAAATAGGAGGAATGAACTACTAGTATAATATTTATTTGTACAGACGTGTTTATATTGTATTCATTTTTCATATTTTCTGTCGTAAAATTTTTAAGGATATTATAGTATACCTTGATTGTGCATGGGATCCAATTGTGTCTCACACATGAAATAATGTATTTTGTCATAAGCACAAGGAACATCATGCCAGTTCTGTTTATTATGAATAGTGTCAAGTATGATTGCCGCGCACTGTTCGTCGTCGAACCCATCTGGTTGAGAGATACTCGTTGACAATTTGTTATACCTTTAAACAAATAATGCAGTGTTTGGACATGGTTATGAAATTACATAACAAATCTAGCACTAGTCAGAAAATTTAGTATATGTCTTATAATTAAATATTGATTTTATATATCCACTTCTTCGATTACTTAAATATCATATAGATATATAGCTAACAAATGAACACCACTAATCAATGAATTTATTAATTTAGGCTTATATCAATGTTTTGTAAATTTACGTTTACTACCACTAAATAGTTGACCGATACTATATGTTTGTGACTAAACACACTAGCTAAACACATTATCCATGCAGTCTAATATATTTAGATACCGTTGATCGTTTATTTAACTAATTAATTTCATAGACAAATTACCTTATGTTGCCTAGGCTATCAAAATTTTCTTCTATTTCAAATAACATTTATAATCACATATGAAGTATCTGAATAACATTTATGCAAGAGAGGTTGTCGTGCATGTAGTCATTCAATCTTCGAAAACTGCGTTCCTTCTTCCTCACAAGCTGAAGTTTTATTCATTAGCTTTCCGTTTTTATTGGATTTGTTTGATACGAGTATTACTTGATCTAAGTAACCTCGGCAACAGTAAATCGCATTAGAAGTGATAAAATGCTTATACATCTCGTACGATATTCCTTCTGCAGAATTTCAAACTGGTTTATTTTTTAATTGAATATAACATTGATTCATATATTTTAGTAAAAACCTGTTTAAATCTACCAGTTTTTTATAGTGTGGGTTTCTTTAATTAGAAAAAAGAATAAGCATATTACCAGGCTGTATACGTAAGTGGTTCACCACTCAACCACTGGAAATCTGTAAACTTGTAACCTTTATTCCTCTTGACCAAACCTGAGAAATACAATTCGAAGGAATCAAAATTAAGTATGGAAATGGGGAATGTGTCAACGAGACAACCAGCCGACCAAAGAGCAGAAAACAGCCAAAGGCCACCAATGGGTCTTCAACACCGCGAAAGAATCCCGCACCCGGAGGCTGGCTTCAGCAGGACCCTAAACAAAAATATGTACAAGTTTAGTGAAAATGGACGTCACACTAAACTCCGAAACATATTAATGAACTAAGATTAAAAAAAAATATACAAGATTAACAAAGGCCAGAGGCTCCCGAATTGGGACAGGCGCAAAAATTTTGCATTGTTCCTTAGCATAATCATCTTATCAAAAAGTATGCAGAAAAGCAATGTAAATGTTCAGGTCATATTATATAGTTTCTGTTATATCGAGGACGTTTTATATTGTTGATGAGCAATTTTTAAAAACGGGTCTAACCATATATGAATGTGAAAGGTTGGTGTTTATAAGAAAAGTACATTTTACGGTGTGATTCATAATAAATGAAAATATTCTTCACATCAAAATTTCCTCAGGTTGTTCATTTTACTTTCACTCACGTTTCCAATCATTCTCAGGTTGCTATTTCAAATTGATGTTACAGTTCGAAAATTCCTTTGAAATGTTAGATGCATTCTGTAAACTTGCCTAATGAAAAAATAGTACAGTCATGATACGAATCTATAAATCATATCAAAAAGAATTAACATGCCTATGTATACTTTGTCAGCTCTTGTCGCTTCAGCCATAGTAAACAATAGTTGATGAACAAATACCATTTCTTCTTCAGAGTTGATACTGACAAGGTGACCCCCTTCTCTCACACATGCATTTTCAGCCTTTTGCTGATTTGTATTGTTGTTGTGAAATAGCTTATAACAACTTGTTTTCAAGTGAGCCCATGTTTGAGCACAATCTGCAAAAAACAGTTGTTCATAAACAAATAGTTATACCATATTTATATAGTTTTAATGGAAAAAGTGTACCACACATTTGATGTCTTATAATGATTGATGGTACCACGTTAAAAAATAATTAAAAAAACTTAAAATTTCATAGACACTATTTTAAGGAAAAGATCACACCTTCATGATAGTCTCGGGAGTGTTTACCTCTGGTGCGAGAGGACTCCGACCAGATCACGCAGAAGACTTTGAAGTTGGCACTTTCTATATTTTCCGTAAAAAGTAGAATAACAAAAATACCGAGCTCCAAGGAAAGTTCAAATCGGAAAGTCCCTTATCAAATGGCAAAATCAGAAGCTCAAACACATCAAACGTATGGAAAACAACTGTCCTATTCCTGATTTGATACAGGCATTTCCTTATGTAGAAAATGTTGGAATAAGATCTGGGTTTATAGCTAGCTAAACCTCTCACTGGTATGACAGTCGCATAAAAAACATTACATTGACAACGATGTATGAACAAAACAAACCGACATAAGAGGTAGAAATGTAAAAAAAAATAGGAGTACAGCAATCAACATTGTGTTATTATCCTAATCACTATGTAAAACAAACAAATATTTTGTATATGTGCATAAAGATGTAGGAGCAAAGAATGGTCGGCCCGGAGTTAGAATAATATGTCCCAGAATATTCCGCGTGTTGGTCTAGTACAAAGTAGTTTTCATATTCATTTTACATTAACATGTTCTCGTCCTGAAAATGCATTTTTTTGTGCAGACTTAAATACCATTCATTTTGAACATCGTACCACATCACTGTTTTCTAACATCTTTTATTATCTACTTGCATTAGAAAGATGTGAATTTCCAAAGAATTTAAGAAGTCGTATAAGTATAAGTTCTTTTCCATATTCAAGATTTGAAAGCTGTTATTGGTATATACTTATGTTTTGGTTTTTTATCTAATTAAATGTCCATATACAAATTGCTCAGTTTTGAATGATGTAAAAATCTATTCACAACGGTAACAAACTTAATATGTTCCTAGTGCTAAGCAATAATGTTAGATTTAACCTAAATGTCCATTAAAAAGTTGGGTTTTATATCACTATTTAGTTCTTTCTGTTGAATTTACTCAACAACTGTTGGGATGACTTATAAATTGTCATGTAGTCCTTCGCTTGTCCATCTATTCAAAAGTTTACCTTTTTTTATTAAAAACACTTTTAGGTTGAATGTTGTCTTATTATTGATAAGCTTTGGTGTTTGTTGCAGATATTTTGCAAATTATGACGAAAAACAAATGTTGTGAGGAAATAGATTGATGGGCCTTTAAATATCATACCAAATACAAGTAAATTGACACTTTCAAAAAACTTACTTGAGTTATTTGAAAAGGTATCAATGACATTATCTTTTATCGTATATAAACCCAGAAAGCCTCTACCAGTCAAGTCATTCCCGACACGAAATTCTACATCCATCATATGCCAACTCGATACTAATCTAAAATGTGGCTTCGTAGCCTTAGTGAATCGACCAAGAGATGCAGATCTTTCTCCCACGATATTAAAGTCAAATACTTCAACAAATGCATCAAGCATTGACAAAATGTTCACATCAAGTTCTATGAATTGAAGTTCAATATATTGTCCATATCGACCTCTGATTTCCCACATATTTGTATCAGACGCCGTATATAAGGACGGGTATAAATATGATGATATATATGCAGTTTCCTCAGTGCATCGTGCATATCTTGTGGCATTTACGCCACATCCAGGATAATCTGTAAATATATAATGAAAAAAATGTAAAAAAGACATATATTGTTTTATCTTTTGCCACGTAAATGATATACATATTTGTTAATCAGATTTTTATTACATTGCTTTTAAAGTAACGGTATGTAATTTGAAATAGACTGTATGAAAAGGCCATTGTTCAAAAACGTTCACGTTACAAAAATTCAAAAATAATTCTTCAATATATTCAAATTGATTTAATAATTAACTATATTGAATGTCATTAGTTATGTTTCAACGACGTCATAAACGTTTAATTTGTTTAGATGAATTGGTTAAACTTAAATATAAGTGAGACTTTTATATCAACGTCTTTGTTTTGCTGGGTTTTTGTCAGAGCATAAAAATAAATTGATAGAAGAAAAAGAAAAACAACAATAAAACACAACATAATCTTACGGACCTCAAAAAACAAGACAATCCTACGCCCCAAACAAAGAAGACGGATTAATGATTTTTGAACCTCTGATTGATTTGTTTTGTTGATATACTTATTATAATATGTATTTGCTTTTACTCAAGTGATCAGAGTGTGGCTTTAAAATTGAATTGAACTTTAAAAGATAGTCGATATTCTTCAATAAGACAACAACCTGACAAGGTAATTTAGATAAAGACTTATTATCTTGTTTTTGGGGTCCGTAAGATTATGTTGTGTTTTATTGTTGTTTTTTCGATTTTTTTCTGCTCTTTGGTCGGGTTGTTGTCTCTTTAACACATTCCCCATTTCCATTCTCAATTTTATTTCTTACATGAAATTCATTCCCATTCAGACAAACAGGCGAGAAATTTCAGCAAATGCACTCTTGGGATTTTGTCTTATTTTGTAACCTTTATATCATTATACGGTATCCATTTTCGAGTTACAAAGTGATAAACGCAACAACATAGAAAAAATTCATCAAAGATACCAGGCTTATAATTTTGTACGCCAGTTTGTCTACAAAAGACTCATCATTGACGCTCGAATCAAAAAATATTAAAAGGCCAAATGAAGTAAGAAGTTGAAGAACAAACTGTTACCTATATTTTCAATCTTAAGTTGATACATTAAGTTATCTGTCGTGAGATACTGAAAACACGATGTAAAATATATGTTGATATAATCTCCAGTTGCCATGAACGACGCATATCTATATCTGTTTTGGTTGTCTCTGGTTATTTTTATTCCTTGTCCTGTTCCAATGTCTATTGATAAGGTGTCTTTACAAGAACTTGGATTTATATACGAATGACCACTCTGTAGAAAAGAAGCAAAATTTAAATCAATAATTATCGTTATCGTGTTGTAAACATGAGTTTCCTTAGTTAGAACTTTCATCCATTCACTACTACATTCGGCATTGTAGTTAATAGAAAAGTTAAGGTTATTTACAAAACTGGCATGGTGCTGCAATTTATATCTTAAAAGCTGAAAGTAATTATACTTGTATTAAAGGTGAAAGACAAATATCTAGGCTATTTTAATATAGTAATGCCATCAAACAATTATAAATAGCAGAGAAGATTATTGTCATGCGTAATAAGTAAACATTCTAGGAAATTCAATGTGAAAATTACAATTTAAACGTTTACCTTTTTCGTTTTTAAGAGTCAACTTACTTGACTAAGCTGCGCTTCAGTTGCAGTTTGGGCAAATGATGCATAGAGAATGGTCAATTTTAAGTACATTCCCGGAAAGCTCCATATGGTTAAATGTTCATGTATTCCCTTTGGGTAATTCGATGGAAACATTGGAGAGTCTATATAATCAGTATATCCGTGTAAGGGAGGAAACATGATTCCCCCAGCACCGTGAAACGTTGGTCTATAAAAGTCTTTTGAAAAGAGAATTATTGTTAGCAATAGTGTTAGGAAAATTGTGAAGATGTACTTCTGTAGGCATAATATTTGTTTGAAAAGAAAGGAAGTGACGTTGAACATAACTGAAACTCTCTAATGAGGAGGATGAAATGGTAAATTTGGATTGTTTACATAGGTTAGTCTGTAAACACTTTGAAGAATTTTATTTCAGATCTATACTTTTTGGTTTGATCATTTCGGACTCATCAACATTATAAAGAGTTATTTTAATTTTACATAAAGCTTAATCTAATAGTGTCCTTTGACAGTTAGTTTAGCTTTGCATTTCGACTTTTTTCTAAGAACTAGAAAGAAAATACAGGTCAGATAAGAGCTAACTGCTGTTATTTGTCTTCATTTTCTAAAATTTCCATTCAGATTGTTTTAAATGTTCAAATTTCTAAATTTCGCCTTCATAACCAGATCAAAACCAACTATGCAATGATTTTGAAGATATAAATATCCTATTATTCATAAGTTGTGAATTAACAATAAATGTCCCGATTTGTATTCTATATAGAATACTTCAAGATTTACCCAAGGTAATGGGATTCTTTTACATTCTCAGAAAGCCAATGACGAATTCATGTATTTGTACCTGGCATGATAATATAAGTTTTCAAAAATGGCATAACAGAATCATCTTTAACTATCTTTGGAACCTTCTCAACGCATCAAGAAAAATAAATTAAGTTTTATGGAATTTACTTTAAAAACTGTTAAGTTTTTGTTTCAATGATTTATTAAAGGGATTATGCTAGACAAAACGGATCATGTATTTCATATAAAGATATCTGAAAAAAGAGAAGAAATATATCCAAATTATTCAAAGAATTTCATTATTGTTTTTTTTTTTTTTTTTTCTTATTTCAACGTCATAATAGAGGTAGAATTTAAATCCCTACTATTGTAATTGTATACTGATCTACAGAATAGTACCTTTCAATCAATTTTCCCGTGTTTGCTAAATTAATAATGCTATCACACTATGTACATGTGTACTAAAGATGTGGGGAATATACATGAGACAGTAGCTAAATTGTCTCATTGCTAATCATACAACATCTAAATATTTATATAAAAGGCAGCAGCTAATAAAAACAAAAAAGCATCTAACGGTTAATATTCATAAGATTTAATGTTAGTTATTTAACCATGACATTAGCTGTCCCTTTTGAATATTTTCATTTTTTACTTTAAGAAACTATCATTGTCTCACCTTATGTTAGGTGTTTTGCTTGTCATTGAGACTGCAAACGGCCATGTATTATGATTATCCTCTTTCTTTTTTTCAATGGGGATAGTTTTCTATGTTTTTTTATTGTCATTGTCTTTTTTTCGGTTTTTAGAAATGGCGTTGTCAGTTTTTTTTTCGAATTCAGAGTTTGAATGTTCTTTTGGTATCTTTCACCTGTCTTTTACAGGAACGTATAGCGAATTTTATATATTAATTAGCTCATTTTTTTAATTAAGTTCAAAATGCCATGTTGCAAGAAAAACCGCATATTTAATACACATTTTGTCTTACAACTAAGAGTGACAATAACAAATGGAGGCTTTTTTTTTTTAGTTGATCGTAAGTTAAATACCGTAAACATCGTTAGATAATTTCTTTGTTTTCAAGAATATAGGTGTTATGATTTTATGTTCACATCTTAATATCTGTTCACGTTTAAAATCTCAATATGTCTCAGATGCCATGTTTCCCTTCAATTACTAGTAAACAAAAATCATATATTTTCTTATTAAAGTCATATGAAACGAGTTTCTAGTTAGGTCTTTCCACTTTTCTATGGAAAGACCTATTGGTTTTCTTCTGATTATTATTATTATTATTATTATTTTATTTTTTTTCTTCTTCTTCCGCCACATACGGTGCTTTGTGGTTTTGCAAGATGTTGCTTAGATTTTTTGCATATGATATCAAACAGTTATTGCGCTTTTGAAACTGACCCTGTTTAGCCGTACTCTTTTTATTGTAAGAGTTATCTCCCCAAACACTGTTTTTCTTGTGTGCGCATCTCCTTCGCAACCGTTAAAGATTACGACAAAATTATTTCACCAATTTGCTCATTATATCCTTAGGATCTTAAAAATAATTTGACCGAAGTGGTCCGGAGACTCCATATGAGAGTTATTTCCCCTTCTGTATTTAAAATAAGTTAAATGTAATTGTAACTGGTAAACCATAAGTGATAGAGACCTAGGGTCTTTTGATTTGAGGTCCTTGGTCCAAAAAAAGAAAAAATGGTCAAGGTCAGGTCAAGGTCATATTCTTAATTTAGATTTTGGCTTATTTTCACTATTTTCAAACACCGCATAAGATATTGACAACATATATTTACTAAATTGTTAGTTGCGACATGTCGTAACACATACATTTCGGTTTAAAGGGTACGCTAACATTAGATTAGAGTTTTCTCCCCTCGTGTATTTAAAATACGCGTATGGTGATATAACTCATTAACCATATATAATTCAGACCAAGAGGCTTTTGATTTGAGGTCCTTGGTTTATGACCTTGATATTGAGCTCAAGGTCATAGGTAAATTTGACGTTCTAGATTTTGACCTTTGCTTTTACATCATATGTATACATGATAAAACCATGGGACTTTTAGCATAAGGTTGCAAGCCATTTGACCTTGGAAAAGCCAACCGGAAGTGACCTTGTGTAAACCGGAAGTAGCTACTTTTTGTACTTATTTGATATAAAAGTATATAGAACCATATATTTTTGGAACCAGTGTCAAGTAAACATTCAAATAATACTGGAGGTAAAATTTTTCAAACCGGAAGTAAAAAATTCTCTCCCTTATTTAAAAAAAAAATGTATAGAAACCATATATTTTTGGAATCAGCGTACAATAACTTATCATTTGACGTTGGAAATGACATTTTAAACCGAATTTTACTCTTTTCATATCAAAATAGATCTTTACGGTTGGAAAGACTTTCAATTGTTCTCTGAACAATTGGTTTTTAATATTATCATGTCAAAGAAAGTATTAAACCAATGCATGCACATATATTAAACTTCTTTGTATTCGGACATTTTTTACATTTATCATGAATCCATACAGCACAATCGACAAAAAAAATTCATTTCGTGATTGTTAAACGAAAATTGTACCTACAAATTAACTGTCGGATTTTGGTGCCGAAGTTTTTTGTTCGTTACCTTTTGATAAACACCCAACACAGAAATCATGGAACACGTAGAAAATACGTGATTTGATAGAGTGATAAATATTTGTTCTTTTGTGTTTTCATGCGTTCCCATTTGTTAATTAAACTTAATTATAACATTTGTTAAATTATTTTGTGTATTATCTTTTTAATATTTCAGAATCTGTTAATAAAATCTCATTTCCATGTGTATTTACCTTTCCTTGCATCACGGTTTTCTAATAAACTTGCACTACAGGATTGCCGAAGTTTCCATTGCACTTGCACTGCAGGGTGTCACATGTGGAGCAGGATCTGCTTACCCATCCAGAGCACCTGAGATCACCCCCATTTTTTTGGTGGGGTTCGTGATGCTCAGTCTTTAGTTTTCTATGTTGTGTTTTCTGTACTATTGTTTGTCTGTTTGTCTTTTTCTTTTGTAGCCATGACGTTGTCAGTTTATTTTCGACTTATGAGTTTGAATTTCCCTCTGGATTCTTTCGCCTCTCATTTTTAACGAAAGGTGTTATGGTTACGGTCACTTCAAACGGAAAAGCTGTCGGCAATCAGAATACGGGATTAAAATAATTCAATAGCATTACATTTCGGATGATTTCGATAAAATAAAGGATTTTCTTTTATAAGAACGTCTATGTTCACGTTTTTTATCGTTAAACTTAGCCATTCAAATATATAGAACATTTTCAACATTTTCATTAAATTTGCAGTATTATATGACTTTAAGAAGTACCTGAATAAATCTCACTATAATTTAATAAGTCAGAAATATGAAAATATTGAGTTTTTCTTTTATTACTTGTTTAATGACATCATGACATTTCATTTAAAAAGAACGATTGCTAACAAACAATTTATTTCAGAGGAAAAAATAATCTCAAATTCAAATGATGCGGCCAGATTCAATAAAAAGACATAATAACATCGGACATACCGACAAAAACATAAATGAACTCATCATAGATACCAGGATAACTTGTTGAACTCTTTTAAAACTATAATACCATTCAAATACGCTAAAGATCATGACTATTGCAATTTTATGTTTAAACCATTAAAATGCAGTTAACGCTGGTGAAATGTTAATACCTTTCCAAGATCAACTTTAAAAAAAAGCGAATATACTAGGAGCTCTCAAGGCGGTACATCATCTCTTCAGCAGCTACTTTTTTCTTCATAATAATAATACATATTATATTTGGAGACAAATCCAATGAGTTAAAAATAATTGTACAGACCGAAGGAATAAACTGTATAATCATTTGACCTTTTTATGTTGATAACACTACACATTTTAAATTCAAATGAATTTCACACGCCTTATATTATTGAACTTGTTAAAACTCACGTTTTTCCTCATATCTATATTTTAAATTTGGATTTCGTACGTTTCCTGGTTTGTATGATGTATTTTTATTGGGCGTTTGAATATACAGATTACGAGTCTCCATTAGGCGATCACATTTTCTATAGTTCCGGCTTATTGTTTGTGGTACAGTATTCAATATACTTGTGATAGATATATTTTATCAATGAAAATAATGAAATTTAACATTATTTTATTACCTGAAAAACATAGTCTTTCGGATGAAATTACATCTTTATTTTCTTCTCTTTTCCACAGATGTTTGTAATGTCTATTGGTGCTACTTGTATTATAATAACAGCAGTGTGGAAAATTTGATTCCTGATAAACATTTCCAATGTATCCTTTATCTATAGTCCGTTGCTGGCAATCTTTTAAGGTGATACTTGAATCATAATCACAAAAACCATTTGTTTCCATGTATCGAACAGAGGCAAACCCCATGTCAATGCTTCTCTTAGGACTACCGAGGATGCTATCACTCGAGGATTCTTTGCACAATATATTGCGGGAAGCTTTCGTAGAATAATACGAAACAATAGATAAATTGGTATGTACAATATTATTATGAATTTTGATTTAAACAGAAAGCCATTTATATTGAGATAACTGGTCTGATTGATTATATAGCCCTAAATAGAGACTACACAGCAAAAAGAATGATAAATGGTAAGACTTAAATAAATAGAAAAGAACTCTTGTATATTTCTTGAATACAAAACTCTTCTCTGGATTTACCTTGATCATGCAAGCTTAACCGTAAACATTTGAAAGCCAGGTATGTATATATACTTAGAAACATAAGGAGCTTAATGATCAAAATGGATCTACAAGTAATAGTCAAATTCATTTAATGTCAACTATGTCTAAGGAATTGAAACCTTATAAATCTTCTGCAAATTTGGTCTATTGGAAACAGACAGTATTGTTATCTTCCGACAGGTAACCTATTCTTGCAAGTGATTATGCCTGGTTCACGATGTTGTCTGTATAAAGTTTTTTAGACAATTGTTTGTGTCGTCTTCTTGTCATGGTGTTTGACTTCCTTCTCCGAATGTTTGTATTGCCCCTCCACTCCCTTTCTTTTGATATATTTCCATTTTTAAAAAACTACAAAGTCTTTTAGAGTACAGAAATATTCGAACCAACTGCATTGATTGGATAGTGTTTTTTTGTGTAATACGATTGACGGAATAAAACAAAAGTTCCGAGAAGAGAAATATTCTTCCTGCAAAACAGACATTAATGCTGGTTATAATGTTACTGCAAAAGAACTTTTCAATTACATACGTCTTTTTTATTTCCAAAATAACTCCACCAACAGTAAATCTAATATATATTCTTTTACTAATCTGATTCCCATAAAACAAAAAAATGTCGTTCCATTCCTTTTGTATATATAAAGTAGGGTATAACAATAAGCTCTGGAAATTATTGAAAATGTTATAAGGCGTAGAGGATTGTTTTAGCCCCGAAACAGATTTTTGGAGATCACATTCTTTACGTATTACAAGATTTCTTTTGAAATTCACAGTTTGCTATAATGTAAAAATGAAGTGTAAAAAGTAAAATGAAGTACTGTCACTGTGTTTTGAATACTGTTGCATTTGTCTTTTGGTCGGTTTTTTTTTTTTTTTTTTTTTTTGCGATGACTTGTGAGTATTAATGTCCCTGTGGTATCTTTTGCCTCTCTATTTCTCACTGTTGAATACATTAACTTTTAACAAAACTGTTAAATTATTTGAAACTATTATAATTATTACCATATACTTGGCATCCGATGAATTCTGCCTTAAAACAAGCAATGTCGTTACTGGGTTCTATGACTCTGATCTTTATGTATCTTGTCAGTATAACATGTAAAAACATAAACTTTTGTAGAATGTGTACGTCTTGGGAAGTATCAATGGTGAAAACCTACAAAAAGTCTAAATTGACAGATAATGATATTTTATACTGATCGAAAACTTTAAAAGAGCATAATCGTTCAAACAAATTAGATAATCTTTCTCTCTTCTTTTTACATTCTATAACACTTAGTAAATTTATTGATAGATAGCGTCCAATGCAATATGTATTTAGAAAGAAAAAAATAGATAAACATAACATGCAGAAGCTTTTAAACCAAATAAGTAATTTTTGTCTACAAAGAGTTGGTATTTTTCTGTATCATTAGATTAGGGAAACATAGTTCTGTTTCATAAATTTTTATACATAACAAACTGTTTTCAATAAGAAAATCACACTAAAGTAACGCAACTTATCAACTTATTAAAATTTCAAATGCGTTGTTGACGATTAAGAGGTTGCTGAGCTTTGGCTCTACTGTTTGTACTTTTAGGTTTAATTAGCTCTTCAATTTCTGAAAATGATTTGGATTTTCAAATATTTTGACCTTGAGCTCACTGAAGAAACATTTATTGACCAAATGCACATCTGGTGCCGTAAATTTGGTACCATTCAAGTTATTCAAGGATATTTTACGTTGCAAATTACGACTAATATCACAAGAAATGATCCCTCGCATTCGAGAAAACTCCTATTATGAATTGGTTTCACCTAAATTACCTTTGGATTACGACCATCTTCACCATACAGTTTAAGATTATGTTCTTGAAGACCAAACTCTACCACAAAGGAATAAATAAACATCCTTTTCAACTGATACCACCCATGGAGTATTACTCCCTGGACCTCTGTGGGTGCAATGAGATCAACCTTAAAGTGAAAGATAAAATAATCAATAACCAGTGTTGTAAAAGAACTTGAAACCTTTCATAACTTATTTGCATTTCGTATTTTCATAGGGAATATCCATTAAACCCTGTTACTTTTTAATACGTTCGTGTTGTTATGTTAGTGTACTGACTATAAAATGAAAGTCTGTATTTTTAAACTTCAAGTCAAATAAAAAGATCAGTTCAACTGATTTTGCTTTTATCTTGAACATAATTTAATGTACATTTAATGCCACAAAAATACATTTAGAATTGGTTGTTATGTAATCACATTGAAACAACGTAACAATGTCTTGTAAACTGACCATTAACCACCTATCCATGTCTTCAGTTGATGAACACCAGCCCTCTTTTCCTTGCATTGCTCTGCTGTGATGTATGTCTTTATAATTAGATGATGTTTCTATCTGGTAATCATTAATGTCACCCGTAATCATCCCAAGATTACGCCCACAGCCTGTTGCTGGAAATAATTGTAATGTACCGTAGTATAGGATAAACATTAACGAGACAATGCATACTAAATAGACTCCTTTTTTTAAATCAAGTAACAAAAAATATTTATTGTTTGAGAAGGATAAGTGTTAGTGAACTTTGTTCCCTTACTATACAATTTTGTATGTTTTAATGTCATAAATATGGTTTTATCGGATTGATCTCAATCTTTGAATTGTGTTACTTTGGAAAATAACCATCCAATATTTCTCATGCTGAATTTGAATTTGTTTCACTTCATATGACGAACATAAAAGGAAAAAGTAAAAAGTAAATTAGAGACAATAGTAATTAACCGATGCTCATATCTCATAAATCCATTGAAAAGATACAAACCAAGGTTAATAAACCTGAGAGAATCACACGAATTCTTAAAGGAGCGAACCTCATCGGGGGGTTTTGTTGTAGTGTGTTCACCTCGAGTGTTGAGGGTGTGGATTCGATCCATGGCTGGATCAAACTAAAACTGGAAAATTAGTATTTGCTACTTCTCCACCCTTAGCATATAGAATTCAGAAGAAAGAGCAGAGACTGGTTATTAATCAAACAAAAGGCGCGATCAGCTGTGTCGACAGGGTAAGCGTCTCCTGCGATGTATGCATCACCCGTCATGTAAATCTGCACTCAGTCAAACTATCGGTAATAAGACACAATCGGTAAATTTACATATCAAACCGCTTTTCTAGTTTTTAAAGATCTAAGTCCGCGAAAACATGTTCAAATCAGCATTTTATACACATGAAAATGTCTGTATCAAGTCAGGAATATGACAGTTGTTTTCCATTCGAAAATATCAAGATATGAAGCGGACCTTTAAGTCTCAATAATATCCATAATCTTAAGTTCAGTGAGAATTATGAGATGCAAGAACTCACTATAATGTGTGTCATTGAGTCACTGGACATCATCAATATATCAATATTAAAAATAAAGAAAGTTTCAAGATGTTTTTGCTTTGTGTCTTTGAAAAGTTCTGTGTGAATTCACGTCATATGAGTACAAAAATAAATCAGTTAGTGAGGATGCAAAATTAGTACCCATTGGAATACACACTGTCTTTGAAATATCATTCATCGTGTAGAATCAGGGTTTTGAAATATCATTCAACGTGTAGAATCAGGGGTACTTAAGCATTCACCATGCAACTACTATGGATACTATGGTTATGTTCCAAGGTCGTCATCATTGATTCGTTGACATTTTTTACCCTATGTATGTCCACTGCTGTCAATTTTGCATTATTGCCGCTATTGTTGTGTTTCTGCCATAGACATTAATTTTTTGGATATAAATTTTGAATCATATAAAGGATGATTAGGAGCAACCTGTCGGAGCCAATGACTTCCCTAAATTGGGGTTCATTCGACTGAATGTAATTTCACTCCCAGCATTGTCAATTTATAAAAATGTACTTTAAGTGAGCATCGACATAGTACATTTGTTTTAATGATCAGATTACATTCTTCAATAGGACTATCGAAATTGCTAAACGACTTCATGTTCAAATACTTACGAAAGCCGAAGACTTTAAAATCCATTAAAGCTTTCAAGTTCATATCTTGCTCATATTCTAGTGTAAGTGTCACATACTGTCCGATAATTGGATGACGACAGTAAAACTCGTGCTCTGTTAGACCAAAGAAACATGCCCTAGCTCCTCTGTTTACAAAATCCCATTGGTGTTTACTGACGTACATTCCGTATAAGTCCTGCGGAGGATTTTTCTGAGCTGTAGAGATATAGCATGTAAATAAATTTGCGACAACTTTATATCACTGCTATGTAGTCTCGGTGATAGAGATAGTTAATTAAAACGATTTTTTTCTATATCAGGTACCATGTACTCAAAGATGCAATCATTCAATAATAACATTATTTATGCATATTCATATCTAATTTTACGGTAATAAAGTAAAACTCAAAAACATGTTGTATGATTACAAATGACGTAAATGTACACATCTATCGGGCTCTATTCGACCTTCACCAATGAGTAAATTCCTGCCGTAATATATAAAACATCGTGTGATAACAAAGTTCAAAACCATTCAAAAAAGAAAACCAAACCGTCAGCCTGATTGATGCTGAATACAGTAATAAAATGAAAATAGTATGACAAACAGCAACTAACGACAACCACTGAAATGCAGGATCCTGTCTTTGGGCAGACACACACAAAATGCACAGGTGTTAAAAATGTCACATCACAAACACTAACAAAAAGACCAAAATACAAGATGGTAATGTAAAAGTGAATACATTTACTGAAAGTTAGATCAAAGGCAATTCAAACTCATCAATAACCATGTTTCCCACGACTTGAATATCAGTGATTCCAAAAATAGTGAATTTAATGTAAAGACATCAAAATCAGCCTGAGAATATACTGGCCTTATGCCACTCAAAGATGTGATTTTTGACGGGATGTTAGACCAAAAGTGTTTATATTTGAAAGTCATTCGCATTTGGTTTTGTATTAATTCTATTTAAAAAAAACAATAATTGTAATGGTGAAGACAATATTCATATTACAATGTTACACTGATAACTTTTTAGAAAAAGTTTATTCAAATGGTCAATAAGTTTACCATATCTAAAGAATATCGCCCTTAAAATTAGATGTGGTATTCGGTTATTATTAAGTCTCTACAGGTACAACTAAACTTCAAAATCACCTTTTTTCTATTTATGAAAGAATTTTGACTATTTCGTAAACAAATAGTTTTGAAACGAACCCTTACATTTAACCTGTTGGTGTTTTTGTAAGCCAAAATTGTAGACAGTTGTTGTAAATGCTTGATACAAGCAGTGAATTTGTTTCATTAGATGTGGCTTTTAAAAAATGTCTTATCGAAATACCGCAAACTGAATTTGGGAAAACTAAAATCATCAAAAACAGAACACACATTAAACTCTAGATAACACAAAGTTATCACCCAAATCAAATACGAACATATTTAACGCCGTTATAGTGACACATACATGCAATTTTATGTCTAAATAACAGATGCATTTGATGGAAAACACAAATAAACATATAAAAGTATATAACTGCAGAGCTAAAGAAATGGATGTAAAGATACATATCAAATATATACACCGGCATGTTAAAAATATATGTAAAGATGTCCCTGACGAGGTATATGATAACTTTACCGTTACGTAGAAGGAGAATGAAAATGTTTTGCATAACGAAGCTCAAGTTTTTACACAATTTTTTTAAAAGTTTTAACAAGTCGTATAACAACAAGAAGAAAACATTGTTCGGTTTATAACAATATAGTTTTTGTTTGTATTTTAGGAACCTGTTTATATAGATTAGACCGTTGGTTTTCCTGTTTGAATGGTTTTACACTAGTCATTTTTTGGGGCCCTTTATAGCTTGCTGTTCGGTATGAGCCAAGGCTCCGTGTTGAAGGCCGTACTTTGACCTATAATGGTTTACTTTTTACATTTTGTGACTTGGAAGGAGAGTTGTCTCATTGGCACTCATACCACATCTTCTTATATCTATTAATTAGAATGTATTTTTTATTGATTTTTTTCAAAATCTGTTGCTCCCTCTATGGTTTGAAGCACGTTCCATTTTGATGTTTGTTTACTGAGTATGTTTTCAGATTTTCCTTTGGCAAACATATTGGGTCAAATTTCTTTCTACTCTAAAATTGGAGAAATCTTTTTGTGTCAAAAAACAAATAATCTAACTGCGTGTGTTTGGTTCGAAAGAACAATGAGATATTTCAGAGAACGATCTACCAAAACAAAGCATGTAAAAATTTTATATTAACAAAGACAAATAATATACTTCAACGATAAACAAAAATGACGATTCAAACAAAATAAGAATTCAAGCAATTTCTTTTATAAGAGAGATGAAAGAGACACTAAACTAAAAAGTCGAAAACGATATAACAACGCCATGGCTAAACAAAAAACTACCAAAAGACAAACAGCAGCATAAAAAACACAGCACCCAAAGAAAAGACAGGGTGATTTCAGGTTCTTACTAGCATCACACTTTACTTATATTCTCGCAAGAAGGATCTAATACTTATGTTACCTTCCTTGACGCAGAAATGCAATCTCAATCAACATGGTTTCAATTGTTTTATTTTAATAAAGATGTACTTAAAGCACAATCATCACAAAAAAACAGCACTCTGCAATATCTATTTAGAAACAAGTAAAAAACATTTTTTTGTGTAATTCAAAGTTTTTCCATATCTCTTTTAATGCAAAGCATATATCAAAGATTTAACAATGGTCCCTTGAATCATGGAAATATTCAACTTACTGGTATATTCATGTAAACTAAGATTAAGAGAAAATACACAATGAAACTGCTTGATTGACCACTTTAAAAGTCACATAAAACATCGGATAGAAATAAAATAAAAGAATTTTCAAAAAACTTCTTCAAATTGGGGGGGACATAAAATATTTATATATTCAGAATTTACATAAGACTTACATCTTATATCTCGCTTAATAACATGAGTGACGATGATAAATTGTTGAAGATCGATCTGAATCCATGGTCTATATGTGTATTCTGTATAAAACACTTCACCTGGTTGATCCACTGTACGAAAATAAAAACTATGAGAAAAGAAGTCCGTGTAAATTGTATATACCTATAAAAATCTGTTTCGTCATTGAGGTGTTCTTAGTTTCAAATAAATATAATACCAGTATGACGTTTTAAGCGTACACTTCACGACCTGTTAATTCTAATCATGCAAACGCTCCACACCAAATTTTGGAGGCAAAACTACATAAAACAAATATCAGTTTGCTCTTCTATAATGATGTTATTTCACTTTCCAAGATTAGTGGGAGAGTTGAGCGCTTACAAGCATATTCAATCCTCCACATCTTAATGTACCTATCCGAAGTAAGGAACATGTAATTCAGTGGTTGAAGTAGGTGCCGGATGCCATATCTGTTTTGGTTATTGTTGCTTTTCTCTTTTGCATTACTTCAAACTACTCCTAGCTTACTTTGAATGAGTTTTGCTCCTTGTTGAAGGCCGAACGGTTGTCAATGGTTGTTTAGGTTTGATCATTCTTGATGAAAGTAAATCCAGAAGTGTGCCTTGGACGGACAAAATTTATAAAGTGTAGATATCATTTACTAGCACTGGTTTATACCGCTGCTGGTGGACTGTTGATCCTTGAGTGTATCACCACTTCAGTTGTCAGTGTTTGATACTGACATAATTTATACAGTTAACTTAATTAAAATTCTCAATTCATATATTAAGGAATTATTCAGAACTAAGGTCCCAACTCATTCAAGTAAGGGTGAACGGGAGAGCTTTTTCACTCTCCTCTTCCTATGACATTACCTGAAAAACTCAAAACCTTATTTATGTGGTAACTTGAACCCGGCCCAAGTGTGGTATTCAATATGTGGGACAGACGGAACGAGAATATTACAGAAGAAATCAAAAGCACCTTTACCGCTTTCGAAGACCTAAAAAATTCAAAAGTTTGATATACCAACATTTAGATAAGCATAATCACAATCTAAAATTTATAAAATTCCAACCACTTGAAATCGTTCAGAAACAACCAGGACAATCACATATTAAGCAATTTGAAAAATCCCGCAATGTTCGCGAACTATTTTGGATAAAAAAAACTTCAAACAGCTCATCCTCTCGGTCTCAATGACAAAATATTGGGACAGGGGAACATATCTAAAACTTCTATCGATGTCATTAATATTATCGATAAATGGCGAAGAAATAATAGGTCTCATGGTAAACGTAAAAACCGTAATCTACGTATTAAACATCGTTTAAATTGTACACTTGCTGATTTGTTATCTATAATAAAAAATAATGGTAGACATCAATTCTTATGCAAACTTGGTCATATATCAATAAGTAAACTATATGATATTTTCTGGAGTGTGATAAAATTTCACTTTTTAGTATGAATACACTCGTATTATTACAGCCTTTTGTCATCACAGGTTGTTTCCTAGTATCGATAAACCTAAAAATCCTACACGGTATTTTCTTAAATTAAAATGTATAAATAGAGGTATTGATTTTATTAACTTATCTAGTATATTCAATGACTACCATGCATAGCCAAATACCTCCATATTTTGATAATAAAGAACCACCTATTATTTCGTATTCTTATGAAAAAAACCAGCAGAAGTTTGATTTTTAATTATACGTCAATTACATCAGACGTCAATATAGAAAATAATGCTCCTTCCACTTGAGACTGTGAAACATCTAGTTTTAGATATGTTCCCTATGGTCATGTCATTACAGGAGACCTCAACATCGTTGAAGACCGTGAGGTCAAAACTTTTCCTAAGAAAGGACCTAATTTTCGTCCTCCATCTAATTTAGATTGGAAACAGTGTCGTCAGGTCATTAAAGGCACTCTGTCTGCCTACAGTAAAAATTGGTGTAAACGTAAAAAATCTGATAAAAAAATATCTAGGCAGTTATTTGAATAAAATTAGGAATACTGTTGATATTCGTATATATCGTTTTGAAAACAATTCTGAAATTAATGATAGGTTCATGATATAACCATTTCTAAAATAAAAGATAAACTCAAAGTACTCGCAAAGCGGTTTGTGTTCGTACCGGCAGACAAAGCAGTCAATAATGTAGTGGTGGTGTGACGCATATACTACATGGAAGTTCTCTAAAACGACAGTTATGATTTTTCTTCTCTCTACACTACATTTCCACACAATCTTATCAAGAATCAAGAAAAAACTTTTCATATTTGATTAAATAGTCTTTTGAAAAATTTATTTGCTGTAACTCGTTTAAAGCCTTTTTCTGTGAAGAAAAGGTAAGTATGCTAGATGCACTTACTGGAAATGTGAAGATATGATTGAAGCTTTATATTTTTAAACAGATATATGTACGTTTCGGCGATAAAGTGTATTGACAGGTAGCAGGTATTTCTATGGGCACTAATCGTGCCCCTTTAATAGCAGATTTATTCCTTTATTGCTACAAATCTCAATTTATGACTCAGTAAAGACACGTCATTGTTACATTTGGTGGACACATTCTACAATACCTACGTTATCTTGATGATATTTTTTCGTGAAATAATCCAGAGTTTTCTAAATATACTACCGAAATTTACCCAAAGGAAATTACTTCAAATAAAACTAACATAACCAGTAGTAGTTGTCCTTTTCTAGATTTAGACATTTCAATTTCTAAGGGAAACTCCATACTAAAATTTACGACAATAGAGACGATTTTTCATTCCCTAATTTTAATTTTCCTTTATTGACGACGATATCGTCCTTTGGGTCCATCATACGGTGTTTATATATCCCAACTCGTTCCTTACGCTTGTGTGTGTAGTGATGTCATAGATTTTAACGAACGTTATCAATGCATCACTGGTAAATTATTAAGTCAGGCATTTCATTATCATAAATTACTAAAAACTTTTTCTAAATTCTTTCATAGATACAAAGATTAATTTAGTAAATTTGGCTGAACATGTAGAAAAACTTATTAAAAACGGTATTTCACATCCTAAATTTTACGTTAATATTGTACTTAAAGCGCGGAAATCACTATGTGATCCGTGCAAACTCATCGAACCATTAACCAAACTTATTAGTAAAGGTTATTTTATTGATGTTGTTATAAAATCTTTGAATATTGTTTATATTGGCACACATATCGATTTTGACATCAACAAATTACAACATAACTAAATTTATAGTCTTGTTTTTTTTTTTGTCTTTTTTTTTGGGGGGGGGGGGAGGTATAAATACACATCCCAGTTTATTTTCCATATAGAGATTGCTTTATCTGTGTATAACATTATACAAGTTTATTATAAGGTTAAATCCTAACTATCCTACTGCCTGTCTTTACTTTTATTTTGGCTTGCACAAGTCATGTCTTTTTGACTGTCCATGGCGTTAAAACACTTAATCCCTGGGATGTGTCTTGATTGGTTTTAGTCTCTGATGCATGATTTTTTTTATCATTTTAAAATTGTTTTTTGGCTTTTAACTAGCTTTCAGTAACTGCGAGTACTCTCAAATTGTCCTTTCGTGTTGATTTGACCTGTTGACACAATGTGTAATACATTTTTGTTATTCAAAATTTTCTTGTATTGTGTTTTATCTCGTCTCACTTATTTTTATATGTACCACCTTTGATAAGTGTTTAGTATTACGATAAATTTTGACGTCTTTTCACGTACTATGAACAACAAATTTATTTTGTAAAAAATATTTCCGTGATCCTAAAAACTAAATTATTATATCTAAAGTTACCTGTGTACGTTAGTTTAGTCAAAACCATTTTGTCCCAGGTTATAGTTGTCTTTTTGACAATTTTTTACATAATTGTATTTATATTGTGTCAAAGATCAAATTTGCTAGCTATCAAACAAGGGTTAATCCACCATTTTCTACAAGAAAATGCCTGTACCAAGTCAGGAATATGACAGTTGTTATGCATTCGTTTGATGTGTTTGAGCTTTTGATTTTGTCATTTGACTATGGATTTTCCCGTTAAAACGTTTCAACCCGTTGCATTTGTTTGCACCTGTCCTGTCAGGAACCGGTATTCAGTGGTTGTCGTTTGTTGATGTGGTTCATAAGTGTTTCTCGTCTCTCGTTTTTTATATAGATTAAACCGTTGGTTTTCCTGTTTGAATTGTTTTACACTAGTTATTTTGAGGCCCTTTATAGCTTGCTGTTCGGTGTGAGCCAATGCTCCGTGTTGAAGGCAGTACTTTGACCTATAATAGTTTTAACAAATTGTGACTTGTATTGATAATTGTCTCATTGGCACCCATACCACATCCTCTTATATCTATTAGCTATTCTGTTTAGGTCCTTTGTTATCATATTATTGTATTTACACATCCATGGCTTTCAAGTGTTAAAGTTTGAGCATTCCCAATGAAGGTAAATCTAACAAACGCGTCGGACACATGAAATTTATACGTTCTTATTTCATTGTTTGCATTCTCGTTCGTTTATCTATGTTGGATAGTTGTCTTATTTGCAGTTTTACAATATTTCCCTATTTTTTTTTACATCACTATGATGCCCTTAAGGGGATATTCAAACTCATCCAGTGACCACGGTTAACATTTCCTGATAGTGTTGCAACATCAATTTAATTACAATTAGAGATAAATCCAAAATATTAAATTTACAGTCAAAATTTATCATTTAAAACATATCATTACAAAAGCAGTGGTTAAGTTGAGAAGTCAACATCGATGACCTACAAGTACACCAGAAGTAGCAGCGGCGACCTATTTGTACCGATATGTGTAATGATCAATAGATTCAGTTACTTAGGAGATATCATGAGGACATGTGATGTGCTTATTGTTGTAGTATTTTGTTTTTTTAATTGTTCGCGTCATTCTTTTTTCTTTTTCTCAAACGACATTCTCTCATTTAACTATAAAGTTCAAAATATGAATTTTAACTCAAATCATTCTCTTTCAATAGTCTTAAAAATATTTGTTTAAAAAATTTTGAGTTTGAACTTTTTCAATTAAAGTCAAGTATTGCTTAGTTTATAAACGATTTACCTAGAAGCTACTTGAGAAACAAATTACAATAGAGGGGTGAGACAATAATGGCTGTAGCTTTTATATATGAACAACGACGACAGTAGTTTACCTATGTTCAAATCTCGTTAATCGGTGGTAACCCACAAATCTCGTTAATCGGTGGTAACCCACAAAAACTGAGTGAATCGCATGAACTCCAAATGGAGCGATACCAGGTGCGTCGACAGGTTAGCGTTTCCTGCAATGCATGCATCACCCGAGAAGCGAATTCAAACTCAATTAAAATGTTGCAATTGAGAAAAAGATACAATCGGTCAAATTACGGATCACTGGTATCGTAAGATATAAGACTGCGAAAACATGTGGCGAGTGAATTGAGACGACACATCGCATTGGTGATCCTATAATAAAAGTGAATGTATTGTCGATTTTGCCACTAGGCTTTACGTTACCAACAATTAATCAATCAATATATCTGAAAGTGACATTAAAGAGATACTTGTTGTCTTTGAAAAAGTTATGTATTCATTCTGCTTCATACGATTACAAAGACAAGTAGACCAGTAGTGGTGCACATTTAGAAATACCGACTGTGTGCTGAAATATCAGTCCACCAACTCAGCACATATGGTGTCGATAAAAATGACCATGATTTTCATGATATCATCTTCGGTGTATATATTATGGGATGTAGTATAGTTCATCACAAAGTAATATTTTTCGTAACTTCAACCATGTACGCTTCCCATTTTGAAGAAAAAGCTCTGTTTAATGAAACAATGTAGTTGATTTTAATCATGTATTTGAATAGTACTGTAAAGCGTAGGTTTTGATATTACTGCAAAATAATAAAGAATGTGATTTTGGGGTAGCTCTTAAGCATGTTAAAGAATTTGCGGATCTTCATCATGTGTGAAATTTTTGAATAAAGTTGAAGAAAAACCTGTTGGACTAAGTAATTTTATACCTTTCAATAATACACTAACGACTAAATACCACACATTGGAAACCTAGAAATATTAGTTTAATCACTCAAAACTGCCAAACAAAGCAGATGCACAAATTCAATATATGTGCAATCAATGTTGAAAATCTTTTATTAAGGAAAGATGTTTGATTTACCGTGCATAACACAATCAACCTTCATTTTATGTGTTTCGATCGGACGGACAGAATAAAAGAAGAAGTGTGGTGGTTACTATACCTTGTCTCGCCTCGGTGAGTACGAAAATGTAATATATATTTTTTATACAAATGTAAAGTATCGCAATTCTAATGTAAATGTGACAAAATATAACTACTTTATAATGTTTTTTCCGCATTATCACCTACTTAATTCTTAAAAGATAGTAAATGTACTGAGATATTGACCATAATATGATGATGACGGAGGACTGTTTAAAGTGCACTACATCATAATATAAATTACGGTCCAGTATGATAAAACCTTGTTAATTCAAATTGCCAAAGGAATACGATGTTTATGTTTCAGTTGTTATGCTTGAACATGTTATAAGTGTTATAACATGTTTTTCCAATATTCGGACTTTATAACATATATCTAAAATGAATTTGCTTTACCTTCATCAACTACAAAGAAAGGGTTATTGGTTGGCGATTTCAAATATGGCGATGAGTATACTGGCCTTCCAAGACTGTACGAATCTGATAACCAAGATGGATTCTGTAGTTCTAGAAAATATAGAAGACAAATTATACAACTTAATATTTACCAAGATACACGGTCATCATCTAGTTTAAAGGAAAAAAATTATGAATAAAATGTTGCATCGTTAGTACACAATGGAATGTAAAAAAAACCTTTCCAATTTTAGAGCATAGGACCGATGTTTTGTGAGAAGTTTTTTTTTACAGTTAAATGCTTGAAGTGTATAATTAAAAGAAATCTACTGAAAATCATGTTAAGCAAACAATAAATTCAAAATATAACAACAAGAGACGTCTCGTGTAAACTTAGTCAGAGGTTATATGGAAACTTTAGTTTTTCGAAAACGTTCATTTCAGATATAAGAGCATGACATACGCCAAATCTTTCAAATGTTATAATACTGTTTTCCATATAAGAAAAAGTATAGCACTACAACTATTTGTGGAGATCTTATTGTTCAAGTTTCTTATTATTGTGTTTGTACACTTAACATTTTATCGGTATTGTTTACTGATCAGGATATATCGTTTTGGGATCTAAAAACATACATGTAATTTGCATTATTATCAAAATATTAATTATTGCCAAGTCATTGGTTGTTTCATATTTTGGATCTAAGAATGATCATTTTTGACAGTATTCAATACAGTTTACGATTGTAACTTTTGACCTTGATTAAGCCTCTGATTATGAAATGTTTATGTGTGTCCGTGTTTTAAAATAGCGTACGATACCAAGTGGATGATCAATAACGAGGAGTGGAAGAAAACAGCGTACGATACCAAGTGGATGATCAATAACGAGGAGTGGAAGAAAACAGCGTACGATACCAAGTGGATGATCAATAACGAGGAGTGGAAGAAAATAGCGTACGATACCAAGTGGATGATCAATAACGAGGAGTGGAAGAAAATAGCGTACGATACCAAGTGGATGATCAATAACGAGGAGTGGAAGAAAATAGCGTACGATACCAAGTGGATGATCAATAACGAGGAGTGGAAGAAAACAGCGTACGATACCAAGTGGATGATCAATAACGAGGAGTGGAAGAAAACAGCGTACGATACCAAGTGGATGATCAATAACGAGGAGTGGAAGAAAACAGCGTACGATACCAAGTGGATGATCAATAACGAGGAGTGGAAGAAAACAGCGTACGATACCAAGTGGATGATCAATAACGAGGAGTGGAAGAAAACAGCGTACGATACCAAGTGGATGATCAATAACGAGGAGTGGAAGAAAACAGCGTACGATACCAAGTGGATGATCAATAACGAGGAGTGGAAGAAAACAGCGTACGATACCAAGTGGATGATCAATAACGAGGAGTGGAAGAAAACAGCGTACGATACCAAGTGGATGATCAATAACGAGGAGTGGAAGAAAACAGCGTACGATACCAGGGATGATCAATAACGAGGTGGAAGAAATAGCGTACGATACCATCAAATCAATAACGAGGTTGAACTCAGATGCTCCAGCAGGTACGACATGTGAAGAACTCAGATGCTCCAGCAGGGTACGACATGAAGAACTCAGATGCTCCAGCAGGGTACGACATGTGAAGAACTCAGATGCTCCAGCAGGGTACGACATGTGAAGAACTCAGATGCTCCAGCAGGGTACGACATGTGAAGAACTCAGATGCTCCAGCAGGGTACGACATGTATACGCCGCTCCAGCAGGGTACGACATGTATACGCCGCTCCAGCAGGGTACGACATGTATACGCCGCTCCAGCAGGGTACGACATGTATACGCCGCTCCAGCAGGGTACGACATGTATACGCCGCTCCAGCAGGGTACGACATGTATACGCCTTTATCTTTTAAATAATAGTTGTTTGACTTTTAGGACTCACTTAAAGTGTTAAGTAGTTTTACTTGGACATCTGAACCGGGCGTTGCAGAGCAAGAAAGTTCAAAGATCTTCAAAATGTGTTCGTCATTATATGTACAACATATAGTATAACTAAGTCTGGTGAAGTTTGACTGACTTGTTAACCACAATAGTATAATGTCGTTTCAGTCAATAAGTGTCACACAACTGTATAAGTAACATATTTTGATTAACTGACTTTTAATGTGCGTATTGTTATGCGTTTACTTTTCTACATTGGCTAGAGGTATAGGGGGAGGGTTGAGATCTCATAAACATGTTTAACCCCGCCGCATTTTTGCGCCTGTCCTAAGTCAGGAGCTTCTGGCCTTTGTTAGTCTTGTATTATTTTTAATTTTAGTTTCTTGTGTATAATTTGGAGTTTAGTATGACGTCCATTATCACTGAACTAGTATATATATTTGTTTAGGGGCCAGCTTAAGGACGCCTCCGGGTGCGGGAATTTCTCGCTGCATTGAAGACCTATTGGTGACCTTCTGTTGTTGTCTGTTCTGTGGTCGGGTTGTTGTCTCTTTGACACATTCCCCATTTCCATTCTCAATTTTATTGATCAATAACAAAGCATAGCATACTGGTTTCTATTGACACGACGCTTGTTTCAGGAGTAAACTTTATGCCCGACAACTCAACTTTGAGGAGGCAAATGCATAAAACGTTAAAGAACATCAGAGCAAAATGGGTCTCACAGAACAACCAAAATCGACTGAGGTCTTCTTTGGCCGAGGAAGTTGAAAACTTTTGTTTAGTACTTAAGGTAACTACAAGTTGCAAAAGAAATACAATCAAAATGTATCAATCCAATAATGTCAGTACGATTGGCGGTTGGTATTCCCTTCATATAAGTTCGATAGTACACGGATCTTGTCTAAGTTGGCGGCGACGCCGTAATCTATTTGTATAATGCTTTCTATTTCAGAGGGTACAAGACCTGGATTCTTTACAACTTTTATACAAATGCTTTATGTTACCAAGTTTCTGTCTGTCATTTATCCCTTGTTCTTTATCTCATTTTCATGGTTGACTGCTATAATTTTCTTATCACGTGATATTCTCACTTTCCCCGAATATGACCTACCGAATAAGAGTTATTATCGGGTTTATACTAACATGAGGAACACGACGGGTGCCACATGCGGAACAGGATCTGCTTACCCTTCCGGAGCACCTTAGATCCCCCCCCCCCCCAGTTATTGGTGGGGTTCGTGTTGCTCAGTCTTTAGTTTTCTATGTTGTGTTTTGTATATTGTTGTCTGTCTGTTGGTCTTTTTCTTTTTTAGCCATGGCGTTGTCAGTTTATTTTTGACATGTTCCTTTGGTATCTTTCGCCTTTCTTTTACGAGTGATAGGAAACTCTATTAAGTATATGGAATCATTACATGGTCTACGTATCGGTTAGGCAGGATAAAGATGACCTTCACCTCACTTTATTGATTAGTGATCAAGGTCAAGTCATTGACGCAAATACTATCATTAAAAGCTGAACTATTTTGGTGTAAAATGATGGTAAGATGTACATGTTCGTCTTGCAGGGTTCACCCGACCTTGAACTAATTTTTTTTTTGTTCATCGGTTAACGTGTTTTCGTGCTAAGGTCTCTTTTCAGATACTGTAAGCGATAAGTCAACTATATATGATGCAAGTAATAAATACGAGGTGTACATTTCAGTCTGCCAGGGCTCCTCTGACCTTGACCTCATTTTCATGGATCATTGATAATGTTAAGTTTATGTGATACCCGTAGTGGAACTTTTCTAACATAATTTCAACATAATATTTAATCATGATCAGTTAAGCAGCCGGGACATTGCGTGTGCGTACTCTTGTTCGTGTTACAATGTTTTGAACTGATTTTAATAGCGTGTTGGTCTTTTTGTATCAGAAGCCTACAGCAAGGAATCCAAGATAAAAAAAATGGTCCCAACATATTGTATATATTTGATATGTAACATACGTGCACATATAAAGATTAAATACCAACCTCCATAATTAATATCATAATTGTAACTTTCCGGTTGATAGAAACAAAAGATTATTCCGACATGTGTATCTGATATGGTCAAATTAGGGATCGTTCCATGAAAGTCCCAATATATACCCCGTCTTGACATGTACATTGTGTCTTCGATGACAGTCATGTCGTTCATAGGTTCGCAACTTTCTGTACTTGGACCCTATTGCATGCAATAGAAAACAATTCTTACAACAAATAAGTAGTGTAAATAAATAGCTTGTCCTTCTGCCATTATAACCTATCACGATTAGATGAGTCATAATTACATCAAAACAGTTACTTTTATCAAACATTGCTACGATACAAATTTTTAAAGCTTGTTCTTAAAACAGCCAAAGGACATTATAATATAGCTACACGAACTCATCGTCATTTTATCATATAAAACGGTGCAAGTAGATATCAAATACAAAAATGTACTGCTTTCGAACAGTCTAATGTCTTATGAACATCTGAATGGTGAAATTAGGTATACTTATAATACTTTGTTTTCTAATTCAAGAATCAAAAAAGTAGCCTCGTCATTTTCTTCTTAAGAAGGGATTTAAAATATTCGTAAGGGTTCCGCGGATCCCAGTGTCTCGCCTACTTTTGCTGTTAGTCGCAGGCTCAACAAAAATGGGGATAAAATTATTAAAAATTTTCCTCTAGATACTATCTTTGTAAGAAGCTTCTATCCAAGTTTGGTAAAAATCCAGGAGTGTTTATGTAATTTATAAATGTTTTAAAAACTTTAACTGCAGACTGTATGTAATGTTAACTGGAAGAAAAACTAAGTCCATTTATAAGTACTATACAGAAAAACAGGAAATCAATTTTTACGAAATTTCCTTCTAGATATTAGCTTTTGATCATAAACAAGCTTCTGTCCAAGTTTGGTACAAATCCAGGATAGTTTAAGAAAGTTATTAAAATTTCAAAAATTTTAACCACAGAGTAAATGTAATGTTAACTGGCAAAAAAACTAAGTCCATTTATAATTTATAAGTAAAATATACGGAAAAAGAGGATTTTTTTTTTACAAAATTTACTTCTGGATACTATCTTATGATCATAAACAAGCTTCTGTCCAAGTTTGGTAGAAATCCAGGATAGTTTAAGAAAGTTATTAAAATTTCAAAAACTTTAACCACAGAGTGAATATTTGTGGACGCCGCCGACGACGACGACGGAATGTAGGATCGCTATGTCTCGCTTTTGCGACAAAAGTCGCAGGCTCGACAAAAATTTTTGGTTGAAGGACAAAAATATTTACATATGTCAAAAGACAGGCACTGACTGAGGACGGCCTTTGATAATATGGTGGACGATACGCTTAGGAATCGACATTACACCAACAGCGCTTTCATTAACTATGCAAAAATTAGTTTGGAAGATTACTTAATCTATTTCTGAAAAAATTATCACAAAAATATATATTTGTATTTTATCTCACATTTTTTTTTTTTTTTTTTTTTAATGTAAAGTCTTTTTCCTAGCTATAACACTTACAGTTTACAACTAAACATATTGTTTTAAACTATGTCAATGCCGACACACTGGCTAATTGGCGGATGATACCCATAGGGATTTGCATTACATCAACAGCGTTATCATATTCCAGACAAAACTTGTTTTTCGAGATAGCTTATTTCCTTTTTTGAGAAGACTTTCACAAAAATATATCGTTGTTTTTTGTATCTAGCATTGCTTACGGTTTTGTCTTGTTCCTGGCTTTGAAACTTACAATTCACAATAAAACATAGTTTAAACTAAGCTAATGACGACGCATTAGTTACTTAACAGGTGATACCCTTTAGAATTGACATTACACCAACAGCGTTTTCATATACTAAAAAATTGTTTTAAAAGATTTACTATACCTTCAATAATACGAACGGGTAGTTATGTGGAAATACTTCCGACAAAGTGCTGTTACTATCTTCTTTGCAACAAAATGACACAGTAGTTGACTCTCCTGAATCAATACCGAATCCTACAATGTCAATATGGTAGCCTCCGATGGTCATATTGCCTCCTTTGAAACCTAACAATTTTTGTACAATGCTCAGTTAATCATTTAGTACACTATTTTATCGGCAAACATCTAAATCATTACTTACTCTTAATGTTCTTTAAGAAAATTGTAATTTTAAGTTGAATTGTGAGTTTTCAGTAAAATGTGATAGACAAATTCATTTATTTAGTGGTTGTCGTTTGATGCTGTTTCATATTTGTTTTTTTCATTTATTGTCTTTTACATGAATAGTTTTCTCGTTTTGAACTTTTTACCTTTGTCATTTCGAGGCCTTTTAAAGTTTGCCATGAGGTATAGGTTTTGCTCATTGTTTGAAAGCCGCACGGTGACCTTAAGTTGTTTACTTCTATGTAATTTGGTCTCTGTTTGAAAGGTTTTTTTTATTGAAGACTGAGTGATGAAAACCATACAAGAAAACAGTCAAAAAAATATGAATTGAGGTGTTCCTATCATATGACAAAAAGAAATGAGTAAACCAAATTAAACAAATTACCCTTTGCACATCCATTTCCGATATCGTACATACAAAAATTTCCATGTGCTGTTTGTAGTCTGGAAGAATAATTACCATCTTGAACACAAAAATTCAGCTGGACATTTCTTATCGAATAAGGCCCCAAAATGTACAAATCTTTCGAATGTGGTACGGAGATTACATTGCGTCCATCACCTATGTAAAATGTCCCACTGCTCTCCCAGTACATATCATTCGATGAAATTGGTAGTGTCAAGTTTATATATCGCATCTCCCAATCATCTTCAGGACATCCATACATGCTTGCTGGTAGCGCGTAGCTTCCTGTGGGCCAGATAGATGGAGGTTTTATATCTGTAAAATGTAGGAACAGTTATACAAATAACATACATCTTTTCTTGAGTGAACTTTTGCTTGCGTCCATCGCATGTCATTTATGTCAAAAGTTAAGTTATCAAAGCAGATATGGAATAAATCTTGTCTGAATCATTCCTGTATCCTCCGCTACTACATGTAACTTGTTGCCTTACCGCAATATATTTTATTTAGTTTCAATGTGCGATCACAATAAAAGAATAGTCTTAACATAGAGTTGTCGATATCGGTTAATCTTCATACAATATGTGTTCTGTTAATTTGAGTAAGGGTATTAAAGCCTTTATGTGACCCTACATATGGTGCAAATAGAAGAGTCAACATAAAAGATAACAACTTATTAAAAAGTTAAAAGTGTAATTCAGGAAATAAGGAAAACATTTACATTCCATAGAAACAAATTAAATTTCATGTTGTGAATATTCTTGTATTATTCTTGGTTTTTTTTTTTTTTTTTATCAATATTTACATCGATTTTGCAAAGGAGAAGTATGAGCAGACCAAAGAAAAACATTATGTTTACAGTGAAAATATGTAGTCTGGGAAAATATATCTTCTCTAAAAAAAGTTTTCTGCTTCTCGAATGTGCTAGAAGTTTCTTCAAATCAGATATGCATGCAAATTCTGTCGAAATTTGCTTTTATGTCTTTTTAAACTTAATGACTTTCAGATTTGAGAATGAAAACACTAGTCATAAAAACACCTTTTTAACATACCACATGAAATAGATACATGTCATTAAAACAACTTGCTACATACCTAAACAAAGCGGTCCATCATTCCCGCTGCAGATACACCTACAGGTAGTAATATTCACCTTTCCACCAAATGAGCATTGTATGCCTGGGCATGCTAATAAATACATGGTAAACAAAAAATCAGAATGACAATGATAAATAAAACAATCCAAAACAAACATTTATAGTGTTTCTTTCTCTGTTGTAATGTTACACTTCTGTTTCAGGTAAGTTTGAAGGTCGGCGCCTGTTAAAACGTTTAAACCCGCTGCATTTGTTTGCACCTGTCCTAAGTCAGGAACCTGTTTGAGTGGTTGTCGTTTGTTGATGTGGTTCTCAAGTGTTTCTCGTTTTTTTTTTTATAGATTAGACCGTTGGTTTTCCTGTTTGAATAGTTTTAAACTAGTCATTTTGGGGCCCTTTATAGCTTGCTGTTTGGTGAGAGCCAAGGCTCCGTGTTGAAGGCCGTACTTTGACCTATAATTGTTTACTTTTTACACATTGTGACTTGGATGGAGAGTTGTCTCATTGGCACTCATTCCACATCTTCTTATTTCTATTAACTAGATTATAATGTCGAAAACGACAGTTATTCCAACTTTTTCGAGTCACATCTCTCATTTTAGTACTTCGGTACTAGCATGAAAATACGGATATTGTTTTATTCAATTTGCTGTAATCAAATTTCGAAATCATTTTTGATGAAGGAATGTATCTCACTCATTGATAGCTTTGAATTGTTGTCCGGGTTTGACTTTACTGTTAGTCCTTTTTGGTTTTATCAGCCCCACAACATTTGTTTTAGGTTTTGGCCTCGAGCAACATTGAAGAGACACTTATTGTCAAAATGCGCATCTGGTGTAATATAAATGGTACCGTTAATATTATTACAGTAATACAGTAATAAAATAGCTGAGATATTTATATAAAAAATGTATGAGATTTGCCTTTAAACACTCAAACGTGACAATTTGAATTAAACTCACGCACAAAAACCACTTATTTGTAATGATAATATACTTAGAATGAAGTGAATTCCTGTGTAAAATGTTTATTTTATCTTATACTTTATTATTGTCTTGTTTCATTAAATCACAATGTACAATTATAATTCAATATTATTGTATGGTTATACGTGTGATACTTTCTATCTTCATATGTAATTTTCATTATTTTTTTACTCTTCAATTACTTATTCGCAAACACATAGGACAAACATTTGGCATTGAGCGTTCCTGATGAAGGTAAATCCAGAAAAGCGCTTCGGACGCATGAAATTATTAAACGTGTTGTTTTCAATTTTTTACATCACTGGGTCGATACCTCTGCTGGTGGACTATCAGTCCCCGAGGGTATCATCAGCTCAGTAGTCAGTACTTCGGTACTGACATGATTTATAACAAACTTTTCTAAAATTGTCCGTTTATAAATTTTTAAATTATAAAGAAACTAAGGTTTCAACTCCCTCAGGCAAAGTTGACCTTAGATGAATTTGGCTATATTTTTTTTAGGTATTTTTGTCATATAGCTCTTCAACTGTTTCGGTACTTATAGATCCCTCGGATTTCAAATGTTTGGCATTGAGCGTTCCTGATGAAGGTAAATCCAGAAAAGCGCTTCGGACGCATGAAATTATTAAACGTGTTGTTTTCAATTTTTACATCACTGGGTCGATACCTCTGCTGGTGGACTATCAGTCCCCGAGGGTATCATCAGCTCAGTAGTCAGTACTTCGGTACTGACATGATTTATAACAAACTTTTCTAAAATTGTCCGTTTATAAATTTTAAATTATAAAGAAACTAAGGTTTCAACTCCCTCAGGCAAAGTTGACCTTAGATGAATTTGGCTATATTTTTTAGGTATTTTGTCATATAGCTCTTCAACTGTTTCGGTACTTATAGATCCCTCGGATTTCAAATGTTTGGCATTGAGCGTTCCTGATGAAGGTAAATCCAGAAAAGCGCTTCGGACGCATGAAATTATTAAACGTGTTGTTTTCAATTTTTTAAGACACATTAGCCAGGATTAGCAAGAGAACTTCGATGTGCATTATAAGACATAAAAGTAGGTCCGTCTTTACACTATCATAAATTATATCAAAATATCTTCTTTACATATATATGCTCTAAATTTATGTAACAGTTCTTTAGAAATAATTCATTTTATTAAATTTTCATAATTTTATAGAAAAAACGGCATTTTATGCTGAATATTTATCTAATTACAGAAATCTTGTTTATTTGATTTGTTTATAAAAATAGGTAAACAAAATTTCATACATAATCAAGCAAAATGACATTTAAAAATGAGGGGTCTATGTACTCGATTTCAAGAAATGATTAATTCAATCGAAAAATGTTAATGGTATAATAGACACAAATAACACTGGTAAAATCCACACACAAAAAATGATTAGGTGCATATAAATAGGAATAAGATGTTTTACTTATTTAGCTTTCGTTTTTTTTTTTTTTTTATCGAGTCAAATGACTGTTCAGCAATGAACCGCCTATAGCAACTGTAATCAATTTATTCCTTTATTTGTTTTCCAGATCAATTGATACACTTTCCTCTGTCAATTTAAAGTCGATTCCATTAGTTAATGTGTCTGGGATGTGTATTCTTTTTAATATTTAACATTAATGGCTCTTCCGTTCCTTAATGTTAAATCAATTAATCTATTCAATGCTCTTGATAATGTTTACATCAACACTAATATCTGTAGTTACAGCTAAATTGTAAACAAAAATAAGGAGATTGGTATATTTTAAAGGACAATTATCCACAAGAGACCAAACCATAAAAGTGTAAACTACTACAGGTCATCGATATATATTTACATTTAAAATGAACTAGAAGAATATTTCGTTATATACATGTATTTTGTAAATCACAAGAAATAATCAGTTCAAATCGAATTTACGAAGTACATGTTTCTCTTGTTACTTTAACTTTAGCATGGTAACTTATTTAGTAATATTTTCCTAATTAGATTTTTTTTACATATATATTAATGTGTATTCTTTGATCTTGTGTGCTTTGCTGGACTGGCGTTCATTAACCTTTCAGATTTAAGTTTGGAATTCCTTTCTGATTTATGCTATTATGACCGGACGAAAATCTTGTCAATTATTTGAACTATCATCTTTCGGATTTTAATTATTATATCTTTTAGTTGTCATCTATAGCTCAATTTTTCCCATATAATTATCTTTTGTTTTTAATGTATGTTTCTACTAATCCGATAATGGACTTCGTATCTACGTGTCAAAGATAGTTTTTAGCAGATTATCTTAACAATGGACAACAATTGCGTTATCCATAGTTACATGTATTTCTTTATTATTATGTTTTATATACTTCTTAAAAATAATTTATATTCAGTTTTGGAAAGGTATTCTGACCGTAAACACCGGGCTCAATATATTGTATATCGTTTATATTCTTGTTGGATCGTTTATTAAATGTTAAACTTTATACCGACTTAAACCTTCATTTGATAGCCAGCAAATACTCTGCTTATACAATACAGACTCTACAGAATAAGACAGAAGAAATAATATTCAATTTTGCTAAATCATAGTTATTGTTATGAACAATATGGACTGAGGGATATTTTTTCTGTTCAATGTGGTAGTTCCCTTACTGTTAAATTCCATTTTTCACAGTTTCTTTGTCATAATGGTTACTCGATATATGTTGACAAATGTTTAGTTTAGAAAATATTAACTCAAGTTTCGATGACTTCATTTGTAAAGAATTATTACGTTTCGTTATTATACACTGTCTTGAACATGACCACCGATATCATATTTATGTTAAAAAAAAGCCAGCTATATTTCGAATGCATGTACTTGTGTTAACTATAAACAGTTAGCTGTCTATATAACTGTATCTTAAGAAAAGACTCAATATATAAAACTTATTTGGAAGATTTGTTTCTATCCACAATGAAAGACGTGCGTGTATACGAGACTATAAAAACTATATATTAAGAATTATTTTTGAAGTTTTGTATTCATTCATTATTAAAAACGTGCATGTATACGAGCCTATAGAGACTTTACTTGGTAATTCCATAATATCAAGAAAAGGACCTGCAACAGCGAAAATCATTGAAATCCGATAGTTTTATTTCTTGCGAACATCCCAAATAATTTGTCAGTCTTTTATATTTTCGAAGTCGATGAACCAAAAGAATGTGGCATGTTTACATTTTTGGAAACTTCTCCTTTTCCTGATTTATATTGTTATGGATTACTCCATCAGTAGTGAACATATACGTAAGAAACCAACTCTTTTATATACATATACTTTGTATCGCAGGAAAAGGAAAATGATACTTAATAAATTGAATATAACTAGAGGCTCCAAGGAGCCTGTGTCGCTCACCTGATATTTGTGTTTACAATTGATGTATGAAATAATGCAATCATTATACTTTTTTTAAAGGAAACTGCATGTGTGGACCAAAATCTAATCTTTCTTATAATTTTAACTGCTTTCAACCTATTTATCATTTTAAGTTTAAAACCCACTTTTCAAGTATGCCGTGTTGCTGTCTCATTGACATACATTTTTATATATTTGTTGAAAGTCAAAATATGACAGTAAATGACAGTATATATGAGAAGCAACACACTGATTGCATTATGATATGAGAATGGTTTCCATAACTTGACCTTTAAAATGCCTTGAAGTTAATTTGTAGGAAACACTTGTTGAGAAGAATTTTCATCAGTTTTTTTCAACTTAAAAGTCTAGATTCTATATTGCATTTCCTCTTAGGCATTTAACAAATATTATGTCAAAGTAATTGTCATTTTTGTTTCCTTTCTTTTCATTGTATACTGAGTTATACCAGAGTATCTCTGTTTTAAATTTCATTCATATCAATTTTAGTTGATTTTCTTTACTGTAAAATTCAAGAGTTTACTCCATACGTTATTGTTGTATGTAAATATAACAACCACTGAAACAATCTGTATTATTCCAATTTTCTTCAGCAGTTAGTTTACTGAATTTACATTACATTGGCTTACAGTAATACAGTATTATCAATGTTCACAAATTTCTACTCTATAAAGCAAATGTTTACATAAATTGTTCATTAATTACTGTTTTACTACACATTGATCCAATGTAAGCAAACACATAGTTGAGTAAAACAACAGTTTAATGCATTATTTGAATTTTTTTTTTTTTTTTTTTTTTCAACATTCAGCCCTTTCCATGAATTAATGATTTACACATTTTGATAAACTTGTACTTAGTATAACAAACAAATGAAATCCTAAGAAACCAAAAATGTCAGATTTATGCATTTTTTTTTTTTCAATTTGAAGAACTTCATGTACTGTAATTATATTATAGTCAAATATGTGGTTATTGTACAGAAACTGATTTATTTTGTCTGATGATATATGAAAATGAGAGCATTTCTTAAAGAGAAATATCAATGAAAATTGGATAAGATAATTATAGATAAATTTGGCATTACAAAAGTGAATTGCACATAAACATGATAAATGTTTAGTAAAACATATATATTGTAAAAACTATCGACACTGACGAAGGCTATTTGTTAAGCCGAAATATTTGTCAACACGATTTTATAACATCACCTTCGTATATATTACCATCTTATATTAGTACCGTTGTGCAAATCTTTAGACTTTTATATATATATATATATATATATATATATATATATATATATATATATATATATATATATATATATATATATATATCAGCTGATCTGTAACAATTCCATCTTCATGCCTTATATATCATGTACTGTGTTACGACGCTAGATTAAAACTGACGAGGAAAGATTTAACATTGTTGGGCTGATGTTTAGACGAATTATATATATGGAATGTATTTTCAGCCTTGTATCACCATCACTGCTAGTGATCCGATGGATAAAATCTGTTGTAGAGTCGTCACTGGTTCAGACGTACTTATAATATAAATATTTCTGTGACTGCATCTTACATTAATTTGTAGGATCGTTTACAATAGATAATTCAGCTGATCTGTAACAATTCCATTTTCATGACTTATATATCATATACTGTGTTACGACGCCAGATAAAAACTGACCAGGAAAGGTAACACCCGGCCACCGAAAGCTTTATTTTTTTACAGCCTAGGTGGTCGAGAGGTCTAGCGCGTTGGGCATAGTGCAAGGCGATTTTGTGCCACGATATCTCACTAGCATGAGTTCGGATCCCGGCCAGGGAAGAACAAAAAAAATTGCTTCCGCACATTTACAGATCTAACATTGTTGGGCGGTTGTTTAGACGAATTATATATATAATTCGCCTAAACAGCAAGGATTTTAACATTCATAAACATTTTGATGATTTAATCATAGTTCATCAAACAGCAAGTAAAATTATTATAATATTAAATTAAGCTTTGTAAAGAAAGTTCTCCTATACAGGTTATACTGGATATCAGGAGTCTTGAAGCCCACTATTTAAAACAATTCTTTTCTATTGCTACTTATGAAAAGGCAAATCAGTTGGAGTGGAAACCCATTTTTCCTTTAAAACAACTCCATGCACATTTGAGGTTGCATTTTCAGCAACCTTAAATGTGCCTTATTTTTTCAGCGGGTTTAATTTTCATCGTTTCAAGCAAAGCTGGTTTTGGTACATAAAATAATCATTACACTGAATCATTGTCTTTCTATGGCCACATATATAACTTTATGATCTGACCAAAAGGAATCAAGAACATCTGTTTCAAAATTTACCATACTATCAAAATTTAGGAAAATTAAGTCCAACAATGTGCCATAAGATGTAGAAGCTTAAGACACAATTTGTGAACAGCAAAATGTATCTCTCATGAACTTTAAAAAAGAAGTTTTTCCAGTGTTTAAATCAATGTTAAAGTCTCCCATTATGATAATTTTGGATGTCTTAAATACACATCAGGAAGAAGGTCTGCAAGGAAAGTATCTTTCAGTTGTTGCAATTTGCATTTTGGTGCTTTGTAAACAAAGACAACCTGAAAAAAGGCCTTTGCTGGATGATATTATGTCTGCTATTACAAACTCTAAAGTTTGAATTGAGTATTTTATTGTATTGTGAAGAATACAATCAGTTCGATAATATAATACCAACCCATGAGGTGGTCTTGTATTACAGTCTGTTTGCTTTTGGTCTAAGCGAACTGGTAAAACCAGGTACATAAAAATCATCATTTGCATCTGTTGAAATAAGTCTCGATTCAGCAATACCAATAACATCAGTATCTAAGATGTTAGGGTCTGATTTTAGATCATTAAAATGAGCATGCAATGACCTTGAGTTGTTGAAAACTACTTAAAAATAGCTACTTGATAAGTTATACAATGGCTTAATGCACAACTGTAAAGTTACATCTGTCCTTAGCCTGTGTAATTCTTGTCGAACACACTCTACTACAGCTATTGCTTCTTGATTGAGATCTAATATCTGTAATCCGGTTACAGATGTTACTCTGCTAAGCGTAGCATAATGAATATGTGGTATTTTCCCTTTACGTTTTAATTTCAGACTAACAACACTTTCGTGTAATGTATCTCCTTGCGATTTATGAATTGTTTTTCCGGCTGTTGGACAAAGACGAAACTAAACTGAATTCTTTCAAAGCACTTATATTTATAAATAAATGACCTTTTAATGTCAAATATTGGGGTCCATGTTTTATCAACATCTTTTCCATACAAGTGTGAATATTTTCTTCTGTTGTGAGCACCTATTCTTGCATCCTCAAACTTGACCTATATGATACTTGGTCTTAAAGATTTAGTTTTGCACTCAATCAATTTAAGATCACATGTTGAACCATTTGTAAGACCATCAGTGACTTCAATATTAGTGAAAGATCATATTTCATTCCAATTGCTAATACTACCTCTTTTGCAAGATTGGCTGTATTTCTAGTAAAGAACTAAGTAACTTTGTTTTTACAGATGCTGGTAAATCCTCACAAACTGTGTCAACTGCTTTAACTTTAACTTTTTGTGAGCATAATTTAGAAATGTATTGCAAATTAAAATTATCCAGTAAAGCATTTTCAACAAACAAATGAGTAGCATTAGTTCTGTATGTTGGATCATTAACTGAAACAATTCAGGTACTTAAAACTGCAAAATCATTTTCAGTCAGCTGATTTTGTCTCAACCTCTTCAGTAACTAAGCAAATTCTAAATCATCTTTTTGTCTCATTATTTCAGTAAGTTCATGAAAAGAAAATAATACTTTCCAGTATTTAGGTACTAATGTTGTTAATCCTTTGCTAAGATCATTGAAAGTCCAACTGTCAAATACAGGTTGGAGTTGGAAAAAGTCACCAATAGCTATGATACTCACGCCATCAAATGAACAGTTGCTACCCTTGTTTTTTTTCAGCCTTGTCTCAAGCAAAGAGAACATTTTGTTACCAACCATTGAAGTTTTATCAATAAAAATCAGAGACAAATTTCTGTATTTCATTCGGAGTGTATTGAGGACAGTGACTGGTCAAGTCCTTTATTTGGTTGTATCTGGAAAGCATTTGAATGGTCAGATCATTTATATTGTAAGCTGCCTTTCCAGTAGGAGCACAAAGAAGAATTCTAATATCATCAGAGTCCTTACCTTTAGTAGAACATAAGTGTCTATGTAAAGCTTGAATAAACTGTTAACACAGAGATATGTCTCACCTATTTGTTATTTTGATAATGCAAATGTTGAAATTAAAATAGCAATACTTTAACATGTAAGTTATGCAAATATTCAAAGTCAATGAATCATGACTAAAGGTACAGGGCTAAACAATCTCCATGGAAATGAGATGTGCCAATGCTAATACAACTGCAAACCAAATACCATTGACTTTTCATAAGTCGTTCCCTTTAAATAAACCTAAACACAAACATTAACTTGTAAACATGTAAAAGTTTAAAAGTCAATGAACCATAATTAGGGGGTGGGGTTATATAATCTCCATGGAAATGAAACTTGCAAATGCCAATACATTTGCATACCGAATATCATTGACTTAACATTAGTGGTTCATCTTGAACTGACCTAATCACAAACTTATACATGTAAACTAAGCAAAAGTTTCAAAGTCAATAGACCATGACTGAGGGATAAGGACCAAATATTCTCCATGGAAATGAGATGTGCTAAAGCTTATACAACTGCATACCAATTATCATTGACCTACCACTAGTGGTTCCCCATAAATTGACCTAATCACAAACTAATACATCTAAACTAAGTAAAGTTTCAAAGTCTGTAGACCTTGGCTGAGGGGGCGGTGCCATATAATCTCCATGGTAATGAAATGTGCCAATGCTAATACAACTGCATACCAAATATCATTGACCTACCACTAGTGGTTCACCATGAACTAGACCTAATCACAAACTAATACATTGTTGACGCCGCCGCCGGAAACAGCATACTTCTGTCTCGCTTTTTGACTCCGTCAAGGCGAGACAAAAATTGCTTTGACAACAACAGATTTTCCACATCCTGCTCCACCTATCAAAAATGTTTAAAATGGTTTTGTTTTAACCCATGTGGCAACATGTTGGAAAAAGTCCCACTGCTTCTTATTCAAGGATCTAATCAATGCAAAATTATCACTCTCACTTATTCTATTGGCATGATTTGTTAATTCTACTGTTCTTGCTTCTATTCCAACTTGACGGGACATATCATACAGTCTATGTTCTGTTGCTCTATCTGGATTGAAATTAACATACTGTTCAGATTCTGTTGGGCCTATTTCAGCATCTTCCATTTCTACTTGCTGACTGGCAGGTGCTATTTGATCATTCTCATTACAATCATTTTCTGCCTCTTCTATAGCTTTCTCTAGATCTATAACTTTTCCTTCATATTACTTAGCTTTCTTTTCTTACAGTCTTGAAACAGTCAAGTACATTTTTTCATATGTTTCATGTCCACATTGCAAATCTGAAAGTCCATTTCTCCATGGATAAAATAACATTAAGCGTTCTCTGTAGAAGTTTTCAGAGTCAGTCTTGTAATTGTATTTCCATCTAACATATCTTATCAACTTGGGTTTTTTTCTTTGGTACATTCTTATACCATTCTTCAGGGTTATGTTGATTTTGTTATTGTTTTCTTCTGCATTTGCCTCTTCATATTGATTTTCAGATTCATTTTCCTGCTGTTCTGTTTCATAATCTGAGGACTCTGAATTTTTAGGATACTGCAATTCAAGCTGAGATATATAGTCTGCTAGACACCACTTCTCGAGTTGTTTTGGTCTACGCGAGTATCTTTTAATATCATTGTTTGATTCTATTTCAGTAGAGTCTGGGCCTAGTTTTTATAGGGCTGGTGATTGCTTTAGGAGGAAAGTTCTTTTGTCTCGTGGAGATGTATTAATGAATACAACTTGTCTTGTACCTTTTGTTAAAGGCATCTGTAGTGTTAAGTATGTTGCTTCTTGTGCGCTTTTTTCAACAGAATTTGAAAAGTAATTCCCAATGTGCCTTTCTTGATGCTTCAAGTCTAAATTTCCCTGTCGTGCTTTTTTTGCTACTTGGTCTAGTAATGCACTCATACCTTTTTGAGACTTGCTTATGTATGAAACAATATACACTGCACATGCAAATGCATCTAAAACAAACTGTAAATCATTATTTGCTTGCCAAGTTACCAACACAGTTTTTATGTAACCATTAACACGGACTTCAGATGATTTTCGTTTGAGAAAAACTTTTGGACCACTCAAGTTGCTTCTAATGGCCTTTATGTAATTTTCATCATTCATTTGTAACACATCATCTAAAACAAGTCATATGTCATCTGGTCTATATCTTCAGAATTGTGAAGTGAATTAATTTCATTATGTATCTCTTTATATATAGCCTTGTACTTTTCAATGTCATCATTTTCTTTCAATGGCTTTAATATAACTGTTTCTTTCATAGGTGGAAAGGGAAAACCAAAACTACAGATTGGATGACCCTTTTTGTTCTGTATGTTTTTGAATGTTTATGGACTTGTAATTTGACTAAACTATTGTCATTTTCCATGAATGAACAGGAGACATATTCATCAATAAACTTTACTACATCTTCATTTGAATCGCTTTCATTTTCAATCCAGATCAAGATATGAATGTGGGGTGAGCCTCTTTGTTGAAATTTAACCCTAAAAAAATAATCTGTCAATTTCCCTATTGGATTGTGATCACTTTTCAACACCAAGTTGATAAACTGTTGGACACGATAATCAAAATATCTAGAGCATGTCACAGGGTCTTTCTGAGCAAGTTTAGATTTCTGATTCCAATCCAGTTCTTCTTATTCACTGTTAGTATACTCTTTGCCATCATTTAATTTGCCTAGAATTCGTAATAAATCTTTCCAGTTAGTGTCTGCATATGATAGAGAGCCAAACAATGTTGGAAGACCCAACTGCCTGATCATTGCAAACAAATCTTTCTTCCTCTTTTCAAGGTATACAGGATAGTTTCTTAAACTTCTGAAGATATAATAACCTTCATCCAATCTTACAATATCATTCACAGTGTTAGGATTCAGAATCTCTTTTGCTGTCCATTTTTTTCCATCTGATTGACACCTACTTAGAGCAAGATTGACCTTATCACTTATGTTTTTTAACTGAATTTTCCTTAACTTGAAAAATAGGTTTGGTACAGACTGTGCTACTCGCCTATCCACGGACCTTAGTTCTCATTTGCCAATATCAGTATAGTGAACAGAAACATACCTCTCTGTGTTATCTGGGCTTCTTTGACCACAAAATATACTTGGAAAAGATAAGTACTCTGCATCAGGATCACTATAGAGGCTAATTGGTTGTTGACCTTTACCAGGAGCAAAAGTTAAACCTGTATCACATGGTGGATTGTCGTCTGGAATGTAATCTAACAGTGTATCTGTATTTCCAACATGTGTTTCATTTTCATCTACTTCACTGAAATGATCGGAGTCATCATCTGTATCATTTTGATCTCGGTTATCCTCATGCTCTGTACTATTTTTTTTATTTTGTTTCTTCTCCATTTATTTTTGCTTTTTCTGTAATCAAATCCTTATTTATTTCTATTCCAGAAGACTTGTACAAGTCACTTGTTCTCATCAAATAGTGTAATGCACATATAACAGCAAATGGTCTGACATTTTCACTAAAATCACACTTTTTGAATGCCAGTTTCTTCTTCAGTTTAACTGCTATTGTACCCGATTCTCTAATGTATGTGGAAGTGAATTTATTGTAGGTTGAACTTCAACAGGCACATTTACAACATTGCCTTTAACTGATAACTGTCCACCTCTAGGCAACTGTCGAATCTGCATAAAAGGAATTCTTAATGATAACAGTCTCTTTTCTAAAGGATACAAATTTAGTTCTTTTGGTCTTTGAGGAAATCCCATTTTATTGACTATTGAAAATCGGGGATTTTTTTGTTTTTTAATTGCATTGAGACAAGTGTGGCATATCCATTCTATGCGTTGTACAGATTTAAAATGGTAAAGCAATAAGACATGTTAGCAAGAGTCTTCATTTTTACAGTTTTAGAATTTACTACAGAATCACAAAACCAAGTTTGATGACATGAAGTGCATATATATGTAGGACCTTCATTAACTTTTGTTTTAAAATTTCGTATGCAAGCGTCAAGGATTATACCTTGAATTATTTTCTTTTTTAGTTCTTTTTCATGATCTGTAAAATCGGTGTTTTTCTTTTAGTATTTTTGACTGACTGATTATTACTTCTGTCTTTGTCTAGGTTCTCTGTCTAGAACTCTGTTTTGTCAAACGCTCATGCTCTAAATTTTCTGGATTTGAACTATACTCTTGTTTTCTGTGGAAGTCGCGTTTGGACTCATGTTTTCTGTACTCTTCATCTTGCCTTGCTATTTTTTTCTTTTCTGTTTCATTTCTTTTGAAAACATCATTCTGTCTAGCTTCTCTTTTAGCAGCAAGTTCTCTTTTTATGAAATCTTCATTCTTTCTAGCCTATCTTTTGTAGACGAAACGCGCGTCTGGCGTAAATATAAAATTTCAATCCTGGTATCTATGATGAGTTTATTTAGAAGAAAGTTCTCTTTGTCTCTCTGTCAGTCTAAAATCAGAATTATCTCTTTGAGACTTCTTACTTTCTGCTTTAGCTTTTCTATAATTGTTATCCTTTCTTACTTCTCTTTTAGCAGCAAGTTCTCTTTGTCTCTTTATCAGTCTAAAATCAGAATTATCTCTTTGAGACTTCTTACTTTCTGCTTCGACTTTTCTATAATTTTTATTCTTTCTAGCTTCTCTTTTAGCAGCAAGTTCTCTTTGTCTCTCAGCTTTTCTATAATTTTCATCTTTTCTTGAATATCTTGAGCATTTAGTTCTTTTTCCCTGAATGTTTTTTTTCTTCTATTTTCATGTAGTTTTTCATATATAAAAAATTGGATACCTTTGTAATAACTTTACTCTTCAACAGAACAGCTCGATCACCTTTTTCATTGCTAACAGAATGTTCCTTGCCACAAGATTTGATATACTGGTAATCAATCATTTTTTTTGTTTTGTGTTCTCTAGTTTCTGATCTTCAAAATAATTCTTGATCTGCTTGTTTAGGACTGTATCTTTACTACTGATGCACACAGGTAGAATTTCATATTGTGAGTCTAAATCAATTTGTAAACTTGTGTAAAAAGCATACAAATAACTGACAAAGTCATGTAAGTCAGCAAATCAAATCAATATACTTTTACCCGTGAAATCTAATGGGTTATTTAGTGTACATTTGGAGTGAGGATGAGTGTCAAAAAATAGTATACATGATTATAATAACAAACTGCTGAACATATGGCTCCAATCATAGTAAGAAATTTGTTTGACTGCTTTATACAATTTTGAACTGCTTCTGTAGTGTGAGAAATCCAGACAGCTCTTGGTACTGTATAGCTATACCAAACAGAATATTTTGTTTGTTAATTTTAACAATTCCTTCAGAAATTTCTTTCTTGACGGGAATGTCATCAAAATTTAAAAGCATATTTTGAAACAATCCCTGTGTTGTTAATTCTTGAACATGCTTCCTGTAAATTTCATCTCCTTTATTTAAAATGTAATCCAGATTCAGTGTGTTTGGATCAAAATTTAAAGTAGTCAGTGATAACAAAACTAAGCAATTAAAAGTACATTGGTTGCCCCTGCTTTGATAGGCAAATTTTGTGGCATACTGGTCAAATGTTCCAAATTTAACAAAATGTGCTTTAAAAGAATTGATTTTTTTTTATACTTCTTGTTCTGAATTATTTTAGATTGCTCATTCTGGTTTTGCAACAGATCTGTTTGGGTGTTACTATAAGAATATTTCTTTGCATAACTATTGATTGATTGATTTGACAGAAAATCTGTTAGATTATGAGAGGTATGAGAAGTTTCTTTTGCATTATTATTGTTACTGTTTTGATTCAATTCAGACAGTTCAAGTTGGTTCAATTCAGATAGTTCATTTTGATTCAATTCAGATTGTTCATTTTGATTATGTGACAGAACAACTGTTTTAGTATAACTTCGAGAAGTTTGTTTGGCATATCTTTTGATACTGTTGTTTGAATGTTTTTACCTATTGTTTTGTTTGTTTTGTTCACACATCGTTGTCAATATAATGGAATTTGACGCAACTGTCATACAAGTGAGAGGTTTAGCTAGCTTTAAAACCAGATTCAATCCACCATTTTCTACATAAGAAAATGCCTGTACCAAGTCAGGAATATGACAGTTGTTATCCATTCGTTTGATGTGTTTGAGCTTTTGATTTTGCCATTTGATTAGGGACTTTCCTTTTTGAATTTTCCTCGGAGTTCAGTATTTTTGTGATTTTACTTTTGAATTTGAGAGGAGGTCAGTATCCCCCAAGTTATTTGAGTTACTGTTGTTGAGGGTGTCAGTATCACCCTTGTCAAGGTCAAATTTTGTACTGTGAAAGGGGCCAGTATCCCCAGTCAAGTTCGTCAGTCTATGTTTCTTTTGGTTCTTCACACCATGTTTAGCCTCTGCTGCTCTCCATTTTTTTTTCTTGGCATCTTTAAAAATCTATCATTACATATATGTAAAAAATGTACAATGCTGAGGACAACAAACTGTTGCAAATATACAAATTGAAAGAAATATTAAAAGCTAGATGAACAATTTCCTAATAAGAGCTTATATGATTGGGCTAGACATACTTTGTAGAACACATATAAATATATTAGACACAGTAATTACTATGTAGGCCCCTTATTTTGGAGTACAATATGTTAAAGTGCAATTATGGTTTGTAAACATGTGGTTGGCTTTTGGTTAAATAAATTGTAGGCCATTTATTTGTACAATTTAGGCTTCTTGTTCAACTTCTTTTTTTATCATAAACAATATTAGAGTATGTTAACCAACAGTTCATACTATCAACAATGGTAAAAGATAATGAGCAAAGAAAACAGATTTTTCATATTTTTTTGTTCAAAAAAAAACTTATCAAATGAATTATATAAAATACATTTAATAGTCTTGTCAATCTAAGTGCTACAGTACAAAATGTATGCACCAAACACAAATCAGACAATGTTTTGCTATCATAGGGGGGCAAGCGTAAAATTTAAGGTCAGAGTGACCTAATTTTGATATAAGACCCCTCTTCCCATGATGTATTAGCGTACCAAGTTTGGTGAACCTAAGTTCTATAGTACAAAAGTTATGTGCAGGACACAAATCAGACAAGGTTTAACCATGATAGGGGTCAAAGGTCAGAGTGAACAGACTACAAGCCATGATGCAACTGCACACCAAGTTTAATTAAGTTATATGGTACAAAAGTTATGCACCAGACACAAAGCAGGACAGAGAGACATGGTGATTCCTATATACCCATATACCCCCAAAAAAAAACTTGGTTTGCGGGAGGTATAAAAACTAGAAGATACATGTATATCCTTTATACCCTTATGGAACAAAATCAAACTATTGTAAAATAGTTCATAAAGGATTCCTCTGAAACATGTGTGTTTCCTAAATTTATTGTTAAATACATGAAAAAAATAAAAGAAGAATGTGTCCGAGAACAAATATGTCCCCGCTCAAGCTTTGCAATTTTCCAAGTTAACCCTAGAACAGTTAATGTCTCACTGTCCAAATTCGAACTCTGTCCGACAGTTCTTGTTCATATGATTGTGTATGAGTTTCATAAAATTTGGGTAAGACAAACTGTAGAGTGTGGAAACTGACAAAATTGCAATTTTCCAATTCATAAAGGGGCATTACTCTATAACGGTCAATGAATTGCAATTTAAAAGTTATTAAGAGGCATAACTCTAGAAGAGTAAGCTAATCACAGCCTAAATTCAAACTCTGTCTTCAAGTTTTGGTTCCAAGCATTGTGTGCGAGTTTCATAAAATTTGGATGATGAAAACTTAAGTTAGTGGAAACAAAAATGAGACGGAGGGAAAGACGGAAGGACAGATAGTCAAGGGTAACACTTAATGTTCCCATTGCCTATGGCAATTAAGGTCCACATGCTTAGCATGGACAAACTAGAAAAAAATTTAAAGGCTAATTTCATGTGTTTTTCCCATCCCAAAAACAGTGTAAAATTCTATGGCAATCAAAGTAATACATAAATTCAGGATGTGTCTGCTTTTATGAAACATATAAAAAATCAAAAAAGGTTCCATTGAAGCCCCTAACATATCTGAGAAACAGATTAAATTGCATAACTAACCTTGATGACTGACCAACCAAATGAAGCAGAGGTCAGACTTGTAGAACTTGCAAGGATTCTATTTACCAAATATTGTTATTCTATTACACATAATAAGTTAGCAATTCACATAGCAAAACGACTATAGGTTGTTAAGCAGTAGCTAAACCATGAAAATGAGAACGTAACATAAGGCATTTATATACAAAATATTAAGCATCCAGGTTTGTTGTATTACTTTCAAAAATATAAAGCTTTTAATACAAATAATTTACACTAATGTCACATATCTGACTGACAAAAGTAGTATTTGACAGTTATTCTTATATAACGTTCCTCTTTCGCTTTGGAAACAAAGTCATGTTCTAATTCCAATAAAAACATGGGCTGCACTTGATTGACTTCATAATTGAAATTGCAACATCAGCTGTGTTTTGAACAACGCCAGAAATCAAAATGGACATTTGTTTTGGTGTTGCTCGCTAGGAAATTAAATAAAATCATTGTAAAAGTAAGTTTACATGTATCTGTTCATTTTTTTATCTTGAAACGGTTGATTTTCTGCAACATTTTGGCTTCATCAAATCAAAATGGATGCCTTAAGAACGTGTATTATAGGTCCGCTTTGAAGTACAAAAGTTCCAAATTTTCCTATTAAAATCGAAAACTTCTATCATGCCATGCTCTTTGCTAATTTTAACATGGGTAGGCATTATATTTGTCCACATTTTACTCCTATTTAACGCTCGGTATAAAAGAATTATTTCTTAAACACACATAATTTTTCTTCTTTTTAAAGGGGAGGGGAGGAGCATCTTATTTAAGTCAGGATAAACTAAAGTATGATTGTGCAGTTCTCCTTAATAACGATAACGCTGTAGGGCTTCTTGGCTTTTCATTAATTAATATTAAAGGTTATGGAAAAAGGAAATTAATTTATAGATCAATAACAACTGGTTCAATTTTTATTTTATAGACCGACATATAAAGTGTCAGTAAACAACAAACAGAACAGAATTTGTTACATATTTTTATTGAATTAAAACGCAATATTCATCAGACATATATATATTGTAACATTATTGTTTTTATTTTCATCCTTATTTCTTTTGCAGAACATGCAAAACATTTGTATTGTTAAAGCTTTTTCCATCATTCAAATTTTATTTGCTGTCTTTATATTCGGCTTTGGCAGACCCCCAATTTTGGGAAATGCACAAATAACAAATATATTTTTTGTATTATTCTTTCATCATCATCATTTTACCGTTACGTTCTAAATTTAATATTCTAGCTATAGCTATATAAGTACTAAACAGTCTTTCAATTAGACTGATCCTATTCATCTATATTATATCATTTGCCAATTTCTATTTCATTATATTGAGCAACTTTTGTTTTAAACTTTAACAATTTTCCAGCATGCACTCCGTGCATTACTTTCAAAAGTTCACCAAAAAGAACGTTTTTGTAACTTTTCATTGACGAGTTTCTATCTGCTATATCTTAATACCACAAAGAATCTATATCGCAACAAAGTCCAATAAATATGATTAAAATTCATTACACTAAGAATATGGTCTTCATTCATGTAAAGTATATGGTGTGTTTCAAATATTTCTTAAATATACCGATATTTTATATTTAATTTATCACTACTGGATATGAAAAAAATGGACACAATTCAATTTAAAAATATTTTTCTTAAACTTCTATTGCAGATAGATATACTAAATTTTTCAACAGCTGTTATTCTCAAAAGGAATTGTAAACTAAAACTTCATACATGAACTGTAACTCATATTCTCCCTAGACAATGAAAGGTCCACAATTAAATTTAATATCTACAAAGGCATCACTGTACAACAGAACACTGCTATTTTCTCAATATTCTGGGAAAAACTTCTATGATAGTCTATTGCCATTGACACGAATATGAATTAACTTGGAGATCTTGTATTGTTGCCGAATTTAGACTTCCAAAGTGTCTGTTTTACTATAAAGTTTTACTGATATTATATGTTAAAATACTTTAATTGTTAAAATCATTTATTGGCAAATAATCTTGTGACTTGCTGGAAAACTTCTGTCATATATTGAATTATTGCTAAAGCTTCTTTTTAATTACTCCTAAAAGGAATCAACTGATAACTAAATAATGCCTACGTGGTTTTTAAGGTAAAAGGCAAATACGCACACAATATGGTAATTATCACCATTTAGGGTCAATTCAACAAATGATTTATGACATGCTATATTATGCTATATTATTATTAGATTTTGTCTTCCTGATTATTATTGCGGTTTATTACCGTTTACAGTTTCTATTTATTTATTATAGTTTTCAAGATAATAGGCAAATTAAAAAAAAATGGCAAAATTTTCATTAATGGGCAATAACTCCAATAAGGAGTTGTTTGACAATTTCCGACATTTGACTTATTTGTAGGTCTTGTTTTGCTGATCATTTTTGCTGTTTAAAGTTCCTCTCTATCTGTAATGGTTTTCAAGTAAATAGGCAAAAACGGATAAAAGATTGTAAAATTTGTCATTAAGGGCAATAACTCTTATAAAAGTCGTCTGATAGTGTAATGTAAATGAACAGAAGGTATGTCTCATCATTCTGAACATGTTTGCTCCTGTCAAGATTTTCTCTATTTATAGCGGTTTTCAAGATAATAGACAAAGCTTGCATTTAACCCCTATATTCTATTTTTAACCACGTCGGCCATGTTGTTTTGCAGGCAAGGTCATCGGACACATTTTTCAAACTAGATACCCCAATGATGATTGTAGCCAAGTTTAGTTATATTTGACCCAGTAGTGTTAGAGGAGAAGATTTTTGTAAAAGTTAACGATGGACGCAAAGTGATGAGAAAAGCTTTTGTAAAAGTTAACGATGGATGCAAAGTGATGAGAAAAGCTCAGAGCTAACAACGGGTTGTCTGATTTGTCTGAAAATTTCAAAACAGATAGATCTTAGCCTGATGAACATTTTTACTCCGCCAGATTTGCTCTAAATCCTTTAGTTTTAGAGATATAAGCCTAAAACTGCATTTTACTCCTATGTTCTATTTTTAGCCATGTCGGCCATGTTGGTTGGCAGGCAGGGTCATCGGACAAATTTTTTAAAACTAGATACCCTAATGATGATTGTGGCCAAGTTTGGTTAAATTTGTCTCAGTAGTTTCAGAGAAGAAGATTTTTGTAAAAGATTACAAAAATTTACAAAATATTGTTAAAAATTGACTATAAAGGGCAATAACTCATCAAGGGGTCAATTGATCATTTTGGTCATGTTGACTTATTTGTAGATCTTACTTTGCTGAACATTATTGCTGTTTACAGTTTATCGCTATTTATAATAATATTCAAGATAATAACCCAAAACTGCAAAATTTCCTTAAAATTACCAGTTCTAGGGCAGCAACCCAAATACGGGTTGTCTGGTTTGTCTGAAAATTTCAGGGAGATAGATCTTAACCTGATGAACAAATTTAACCTATCAGATTTGCTCTAAATGCTTTGGTTTCAGAGATATAAGCCAAAATCTCTATTTTTAGCCATGGCGACATCTTGGTTGGCAGGCCGGATCAATGGACACATTTTTAAACTACAAACCCCAATGCTGATTGTGGCCAAGTTTGGTTAAATTTGGCCCAGTAGTTTCAGAGGAGAAGATGTTTGTAAAAGTTAACGACGGACGACAGACGACAGACGACGGACGCCAAGTGATGAGAAAAACTCACTTGTCCCTTTTGGCCAGGTGAGCTAAAAAGCAAATTAACGATAACAATGAAAAATGTCACTATACTCCAGAAATCAAAAAATTATCCAAATTGTAGATCTCGCGTGTTTGGAAACGACATTAATGTAACAATTTAATATCTTATTTCAAAGCCTTTTAGTTCTGCGTGTACTCATAAAAATTATGTACTCCGCAAAAACTAACATTGAAGAAACACGAAAAATAATTCTTGAAAGACTAACCTGGTTCTGAAGCTGATGGCACAATGAAGGAATATGTATACTTTGAAAAACAAATATACCCAAATAACACAAAATAAATCATAGTTTCACAATGAATACATTGGTCGAACTAACTTCATCATTTGTTGTAAGTTTAATTTATTTATATAAATTAATTGATTTCTTTGGTCGAGATTTGCATGTTTATTATCATGGTTTCTGAAATGTCAAAATCTCTCTAGAGACAAGACGAAACGCTTACAAATAGATCGATTACAAAGACCATAAAGTTGACATTGAAAACAACACTCCTATTTATTTGAGAAATAGAAAAAAAATATTTTTATTATTTATACTTCCAGAGATACAGCGAAAAAATGTGCATTTAATATTAAATCTAATGAATTCATGTAAAAATAGCCTGTATCTATTTTTTTCAACTATAAATACTCAGAAAACCTTTTCTTCTTTTTTTCTTTCTTTAATGACATGCTGTTAATTCGACCTGTTGATACTATTTTTAATACTTTTTTGTTATTTCATATTAATATAGATCTTGTCTGTATACCAGCTTTGATATTTGGAATATCTACTAATTTTCACTTCTTCATACTACATTTGTATGAACATCAAGATTATTCTCCTTAAATCTGTACAGGGAAGTTTTATTGTTGATATTTACCCCTTATGTATCTAGTGTTGAATTAGGTATTTATATGACAGACCTTTCTTGGTATTCCTAATTATTGGAAGATTTTATATAGACAGAAGTAGTATACCTAAAACGACAAAGTTATTTTTCATTTACCTGTATATATTATGAAAACCGTTTTTTTTCAAAAGTGATTATTTTCCAAGGGTTAAATATTTCGCGGTGGTGTCTTGCCATGGCTTTGTTTGGACTTGTTTGTTTGCTTTTTGGCCTTGAATGTTTGTCCCTAATATTTTATTAACTATGTATTTACTTTCAGGTATCACAGATCGAATTTATTCGTTCATAGTGTTTTAATTTACGTTTTTTGATTGAGTTAAGCCTTCCAATTGATATTTTATCGTGTGTTTTTCTATGTTGTGATGTTATACTATTGTTTCAGAAAAAGGGAGAAGGTTTGGTACCATTAAAACGTTTAATCCCGCTGCAAATGTTTGCACCTGTCCTAAGTCAGGAATCTGATGTACAGTAGTTGTCGTTTGTTTATGTAATTTATACGTGTTTCTCGTTTCTCGTTTTTTATATAGACTAGACCGTTGGTTTTCCCGTTTGAATGGTTTTACACTAGTAATTTTGGGACCCTTTATAGCTTGTTGTTCGGTGTGAGCCAAGGCTCCGTGTTGAAGGCCGTACATTGACCTATAATGGTTTACTTTTCTAAATTGTTATTTGGATGGAGAGTTGTCTCATTGGCACTCACACCACATCTTCCTATATCTATTTTAGTTTTACCGTGTCCATTTTGATGATATACATTTTATAAAGGGGAACCGAATTCATATTTGTCAGTAAAATCAATTATATTGATTGTGAGTAGTGAACATGCGCAAAACATGAGGAAAAAGTTCAGCGTAACGTCCAAACTTTAAAATTAAAGATTTTAATGTTTTTGCATTCACCACTCAAAATTGATTGATAGTGACGGCAAATGCGAATACGGTAACCCACTAATTTGTCCATATCTTCAACAATAACATATCCAAGGGCGTTATTTGTTTTTACTTTGTCCGTTGATCACTATTTGTTTGAAGTTACATAGGAGTAAAGTTCGTTGATCGAGTAGGCTACTGGTCCGTTGAGAGTAATTCGTAAAAACTTGCTGCACTTTTTGTAGACTTTTATTATTTTCTGACAGTCGTTTTTTTTTTTTTTTTTTGGCAAATAGTGTTTATTATTTTAATGGACTTCCCCTTTTGATTTTACCTTTTGAAATCGGTATTTTTGTTAATACTTTTTTTCATGCACTAATTTCTATTTCCTTCATGTTTTATGTTATCAAATAAAAAATTTTTAAAAGAAAACACAAAACTTTGAGACCTCTGTAAGTCTCATTATCACGTCCAGTTCGTTAGAAATACAGTGGTCTTTTTTCTCATCCTTTAAACCTTTCAAAAACGATTTTTTGGGGAAAGGGAGAAGGAAAAAGTATGTGGTGTGTATCAGCAACACACTTAGCTTGAATGTTAGTTTAAAGACCAAACAAGAAGATTATCCTTTAAAATAAACAATAGAATACAGAATGAAATGAAAAAATGATTGTATTTACATAAATAACATTACAATATATTTCCAAATATCAACTTTTATTGGATTTTTTTTATAATTATATTAAATCCACTTGTTTAGTACTAAAAATACTGTGTATAATTTGCAATCTGTTTGCTAATTAACAAAAAAAGAGTGCGAGACTTAGTATCATTTGGTTACATTTCAAATTATTCAGACATTTTTTTTCTTGTGAATGTCTTTTCTTAATTACCATATATGAATAAAGGGATATGCGGGATGAATATAAATCAGCTTGTATCATAAAAAATTTAACCACAGACGACATCTAAAATGCAAGATTCAACAAGCTGTAAATAAATATAACATGATAGGTGACCAAATATCTCACACCAACACCAATTTCAATCAATTAAAATCCTGAAAATTATACAAATCGAGCGCCGTTTGAGGAAAAAAACAGACTAAAGTTCTGCTCCATCTTATAACGTTTACATATCTCAGTTGATATGCTACGCTTTTGCATGTTCACGCTATATGTAGTTAATCAAAAAGGTGTGCTACTTACACGCAATCTGCACCAACAGAGTTAGGAGGATGAACGACTGAAACCGACACTTCATAAGTTTTAAGGTCAACGTCACAAATTGGTTGACCTATTCGATGAATCTGTGTTCAAACTCACTAGCGACATATTTTCCCGATATTAGATCTTTAGATACCACGATAATCATCTGATCTGTAAATTTACCAATTGTATCCTATTCCCGATGGTGACAGTTTGACTGAGTGTGGATTCGCATAACGGGTGATCCTTGCATAGTGCTTACCTTGTCTCCACACCCGGTCTTGTTCCTTTTGGAGTTCATGTGATTCCCTCTGTTTTCGTTTTTCACATTCATTTGTATCTTCTTGATGGATTTGTGAGATTTGAACATTGGCAAACTACTGTTGCCTCAAATTTAAACTTTATTTCTATCGAATAAATATACCATGCTCTCCCAGACTAAAATATCAATCAAAACACCACCAATGGAATTAGTGAAAAGACATCATAAGCAATCTGATAAAGCATGACCATTTGCAATGCCAATTTATAAGTATTGACAGGATGTAGGACCATAAAATTCATCCCCGGTGAACAATGCATATGTTTATTTTTGTATTAACCGGAAACTACTTAAAACAAAATCAATGCTTGTATCAATTAAGACAACGTTCAAAGATCTTACTACAATGCTTATTTATGCACAAAATGAGGCCGTTCGTTTTCTTGTTTGAATTTTTTTTTACATTTGTCATTTCGGGTTATTTTAAAGCTTACTATGTGGTATGGGTTTTGCTTATTGTTGAAGGTCGTATAATGACCTGTAGTTGTTGACTTCTTTGTCATTTGGTGTCTGGTGGATAGTTGTCTCATTGGCAATCAACCCACGTCTTCTTACTTTTATAATTAATTTTTGTGATAACCTTTAAAAATTGAAAACAACACTTTTTAAATTTCATTCGGCCGAAGTGCTTTTCTGAATTTACCTTCACGAGGAACGCTCAAAGCCGAACATTTGAAAGCCAAGGATGTATAAGAAGTTAACAGTTAAAGAGATATATGACCAAACAAGACCTAAAAATAACAGCAAAATCCATCTAAGGTCAACTTTACCTGAGGGAGATGAAACCTTAACTGTACGTCCGAAGCGCTTTTCTTGATTAAAGAGTGAGTTTGTTTAACGGAACAATAAGTGTATACAGACTGTAGCTTTAATTTAAAAGCTCTAAAAATAACATCCAATAAAATAAGAAGTGCTGACTCACATATAGATATACCGACTATCTTCATCTTTGGCGCCAAAGAAACTAAAATAAAACTACGGTCAGAATATCCAATTTGACGGTGAGTCTCTCTGACATATACCTAAATCTACATTTATTAATAAGATAAAATGATAAAAATGATATGACAAAACCAGGTCTTATATGGATTAAAATTACAAAATCTTACGACAAACATAATTTATCTTATCTGATATAAGATGTATGTTGTTACTGATTAATAGTTGAGAAAGAACACTGCACAGTTTTATCAACATGGCAATGTCCCTACCACAAGGACAATGTCCCATACAATGTCCGTTATGTGAAGGAGATCCTAAAGTTAATTGGAAGTGTATAGATTGTGGCTTATTCATGTGTAGAACATGTAAAGATAAAGTACATTCTAAATTCAAGTCTGAAAAGGAACATATAATTGTTGACATAAAGGAAGTGGGCCAACGAGACATGAAAGAGAACCAACAATGCAGGACGGTTAGACAACAAGAAAAAGTTGTGTCCATCTTTGGTCAGCGCCACTATGGAGTAAGCAGTTCTTCAACTAATGTGAAACTAATAAACATAAAAGAATATCAGACCAAAACGATTTTCGTGAATTCGTTGACAGTTTCCTTGAATGATTCATTATGGGTTGGTGATGGGTATAAGAAAGGTTTCAATCCCTTTTCATCACCTACAGCATTGCAGAAAGTAAAACTTAAAGGAAATAAAGTGAAGGTCAGATCCAGTTTTAACATCAACGTATCAGATATAGCTGTTACACCTAACAATGACCTCCTACTAGCTATACAGGAACCACGACTGAAACAGATTAAGGCTGGATCCAGAAAAATAACAGACTCGGTCTTATGTGTAGAATTGTCCAATCTCTTTAGTGTACATGTAACCAAAGATGGCACAGTGAAAGTAGGTGGAACGAAAGTTGTTACTGTTATGGATGCAGATGGTAACCATCTCACAAGGTATGAAAATGATATGAACAATAAACCTTTATTTGATGGAACTATTTGGTCTTTAACCAGTACCCTTAATGGCAATATTTTTTGTCATAGAGTTTATCGATAATCCAAGAGTGGTTGGGTTGGGAAAGTCAGATCTCATCAGTATCTACACAGGACATCCTTCCATTAACATAAAGAACACGTTTCATCCAATGTCAGTAGTAACTACGCCATTGGACCATGTTATTATGGCTGACTGTGACAATCATACACTTAACATACTGGACAATACTGGTCATTTACTGACCATCTACGATACCATGGACCTCCATATTAGATATCCAAGATCTCTAGCCATTAATGCTATAGGAGGACCAGTTGCAGTATTATATATTGGATGCCTGCATGGGAGGAAGTTATACAAGATGAGCATATTAGGATATTAACTTTGTTGCATATACATATTTTTTGAACTTTACATAAATACATTAAAACTGTAAATTTAACAAATAAAATCGCAATAAAAAATTAAATCTGCTTTTAATGTAATATGTTAGCTGTTGTGGCTTTTTAAAATTCATACTTAAATTGGAAGCTCGATTTCAATAAAATTGAGAATGGAAACGTGGAATGTGTCAAAGAGACAACAACACAATACATTTGTTTTGCTTTCAGAGGAGATTTGGGATGTATACCTGAATACCCCTAACTACAGGTATGGTTCGTTTGTATAAATCAGTGTATTAAATGTCAGGTCAACATTTCTCACGGCGGAATACCAATAAATCCAGAAAGTGGCCCGATCTGACATCAATAAAAGTTGAAACAATATCTAAAATAATACTTCTAGAAGAAACTCATTTCTGCAAGAACATAGCGACTAGTATATGTGGAAAACAAGAAAGTATTTCCATGAACCTGATAATCATGAGAACTAAACTAAGGATAATCATGATTATAAGATATACGAGGAATCATCGGATAATTTTGGTTGAAATAGAAAAAGTTAGATCCTGAGATTTTGCATAGTTAAATTTCCTCTATCAGTTATGCTTTTTTCAAGAAATTACACATTGGAAATAACATCTTTTTTTTAAATTTCGTGTGTCCGAAGCGTTTGTTCTGGATTCTCCTTCGTTTAACGCTCAACACACAACTCCCACCATAAAAAGCCAAGGATGTATAAATAGCAGAAAAAGTCCGGAGCTATATGACCAAACAGTCGGGATTCTACTTCGTCAAAATTATCTCCCCATTACGCCAGTCAATTTTTACAATCGTAAAAATGGAAGCCATTGTAGGGATGACGCGCTGCCAATTTAGCTCTTGAAAACCGATAAATTTATCCACATGATACCATTATGATCCTTATATGCCAGTTTTATTTTAAAAGACAAATGTATCTACTAGCTATTGAGCATCATTTGATGTACCTTTCTGCATTCAGTCAACTCAAAACTATTGTCTGATCGGTTGTCAGGTGGAATTTTCGAAAGTTCAAAAACATTTTAAAAAATTCGAATTAAATATTTTGTGGAAGGGCAGACTAAAAGTTTTCAGAGATTGAAGACTAATAACCCTAGATAACATACACAAAAAATGAAGTTTTTTTTTTGAAGTTATGCATTTTAAGATCCAGTTGTAAAGTCTGTCGTCAAGTACTTTTAGTAAAAATTTGTTATTCGAACACACCTACTCTGTTATTATTACTCATTAGAAAGGTATTTCACTTGACCCATATATTTCATTTTTAGTACTGTGAATTGTTAGCTCACCTGACCTAAAGGTCAAGTTAGCTTTTCTCATCACTTGGCATCCGTCGTCCGTCGTCCGTATTCCGTCGTCCGTTAACTTTTTACATTTTGAACTTCTTCTAGAGAACCACTGAATGGAATGAAACCAAACATTGCATGAATATTCCTTATGAGGTGCTGACCAAGTGTTGTTACTTTGTAGCTGATCCATCATCCAAGATGGCCGCCAGCGGGGGACTTCGTTTAACATAGGACCCTATGGACAATACATACAAATGTCTTCTTTTAGAGAACCACTAAACGGAATGAAACCAAACATGGCATGAATGATCCTTATGAGGTGCTGACCAAGTGTTGTTACTTTGAAGCCGATCCATCATCCATGATGGCCGCCAGAGAGGGACTCAGTTTAACATAGGACCCTATGGGAAATACATACAAATGTCTTCTTTTAGAGAACCACTAAATGAAATGAAATAAAATATGCAATGAAAATGTTCCTTATGAGGTGCTGACAAAGTGTTGTAACTTTGTAGGCGATCAATCATCCAAGATGGCCGCCACCGGGGACTTAGTTTAACATAGGACCCTATGGGAAATACATACAAATGTTTTCTTTAGAGAACCACTGAATGGAATGAAACCAAACATGGCATGAATATTCATAATGAGGTGCTGACCAAGTTTTGTTACTTTGTAGCCAATCAATCATCCAAGATGGCTGCCAGCGGGGAACTTAGTTTAACAAAGGACCCTATGTGAAATACATACAAAAGTCTTCTTTTGAAGAACCACTGAATGGAATGAAACCAAATATGGCATGAATGTTCCTTATGAGGTGCTGACCAAGTGTTGTTACTTTGTAGCGAATCCATCCACCAAGATGGCTGCCAACGGGGGACTTAGCTTAACAATGGACCCTATCAGAAATATATACAAATGTCTTCTTCTAGAAAACCGCTTAATGGATTGAAACCAAACATGGTATGACTGTTTCCACTGAATAGATAAAACCAAACATGGCATGAATGTTCCTAATGAGGTGATGACCAAGTGTTGTTACTTTTTAGCCGAACCATCATCAAAGATGGCCGCTAGCAGGGGACTTAGTTTAACATAATACCCTATGGACAATACATACAAATGCCTCTTCTAGAGGAGCACTGAATGTCATGAAACCAAACATGGCATAAATGTTCCTTGTGAGGTGATGATGAATTGTTGCTACTTTGTTGCCGATTTACTGTTCAAGATGGCCACCAGAGGACCTTAGTTTAACATAGAACACTTACCCATATGTAAACAATTTCTTCTTTTAAGAACCTTTGAATGGATTGAAACCAAACATGGTATTAATGTTCCTTATGAGGTGCTTATCCGGTACTTACCAAGTTTTGTAACTTTGTTACTGATTTTTCATCCAAGATGGCCACCAACGGGAGACCTAGTTATAGGAATTACATAAAAATGTTTTCTTATATGAACCACTGAATGGAATGAAAACAAATATGGCATGAATGTTCCTCATGAGGTGCAAACCAGTAAATAGGGTATCTTTTATGATTTTAATCTATTTTTACATGATTTCCAAAACCAAAATAGAAATAGGTGAGCGACACAGGCTCTTGAGGGCCTCTTGTTAATGTTATTAAATATACCTGTAGCCTAAATGTATAAAAATAATAGAATCTGAAGCGAGGTGATGTATCAAATATTTTTTGCTTTATCCGTTTTCAAGAAAGAATAGTCAACTCAAACACGCCCGAACATAAAAAGGTGCACTCGACTTTCTCTTTTCGATGCAATTATTGCCCATTTTGGGATTTTTTCCCAAAAAACTATCGCCGGGGTCAGAGATGCAAATTAATGCTTTAGAAAGATCAATCTATTATCTTTCAGTGGAATTTTTATCGGCGGAATTTATGCTTATGCACAAAAAAGATCCACTATGATTTGAACCTGCCACAATCGACTGTTTTATGAAAATTTGTCTATAATTTAAAAGTTTACAAATATCTCGAAGCTCCATACTACAATTCAAGTAAAACCACGTATATAAGATGCATAAAATCCTTAATTATGCACCTTTATTAAACTTTTAATTCCCATAGAAACCGATGTAAACAATTCAAATATACCAATTTTGCTTTTTTACCTTGTCTAACAAAGAGTTCCATTTCTTTTGTTTAATTTCAACTGGGTTTCCGCCTGCAAAGGAATCCTAAAATAAACAAATTCATCTAAGATCAACTTTGCCTGAGGGAAATTGTAACTGTACGAATTTACCAATATGTTCTATGTTTAGCAATGGTGTTCATATTGGTTGATTGAAAAAAAAACAAACATTAAATCAGATACCATAAGGATAATACAAGGCGTTTGGTTGAAATTGGTCCAATGAATGTAGAGGGGAAGATTTATAAACGCTTTGAAATAGAGAAGGGACGAAAAGTGATTGCAATAGCTTACATATATTTTGCCAATATTTTCAGGTGAACTTATCAAAGCGCAACAGCGTTGAAAAACACATGTGTCGTATACCAAGCTCTTACATTATCAGTTTTGGGTATATTATGAATGGGAAAATTTGGTAATTATTTTTAATTGCATTGTTGTTGCTGTGATCAAGCCGATATCACTTGAACTTCAACGATGTAAACTATTACATAAAACAGTTTCTTTACAAATGTTTTATGCAAAGCAGCAGTAGTTGGAAGAAGATAAAGGCATATACATTAATTTTAATGTCAAGAGCTCAGAATAAGACTATTTTTTGCACTAAATTCAAGAAGTTTGATTTTATGTCAATAAATACGTTACTATCATAAATTCTGAGTACATCCATCTGCGCAAGTCTGACAGGCGGAAATCCCCAAATAAAAATATCATCCAATGAGAACAAGGGATGACATATGCCCATATAACCATGCGTTTATATCATCCATTTAATTTCCGCCTGCGCAACAAGACACACGTGTATATCATTTTTTGCTTTCAATATATTTACAGAGAAGACTTTTTGGTTTTGTTTTTTTTTTTTTTTTGGTAGTGTGAATATTGTAGGTATCCCCATACTATTTTTTATTGCTTATTATTGTGTTGTTACAATATTGTGTATTAGAAGTATTTAACTTCGTAATTATTTAAATTATTTAATTATGGAGTTAAATGCTTCCAGTCCGTTCGAGGCCATTCCAGTAAATGATGTATTTTTAGATGGGTCATTACCCTATCATGTGACTGCAACAACGGTAAGTCAAGGAACCCCTCCTAATATAGATAGTCAATTAACTGACGTTTTTACTTCGGTGACTACTAATACCGGTCAGCAGACCCTCAATACAGGTTCTGTCGATTATGATGGAGGTGTCCCTACCATTACCACTGTTACTCACACAGTTTCTAGGCCAGTTGACACCACTAGGTCTATTTCATCCTATCCGGGTATTTCTATGGGTCTAAACTTACCTGGGCCTAGACCCCCAGCTTCATACTGTGGTTTCACTTTACCTGCTTCGGCTAGTAACGCCATGTCTTGGTACAGACCTCCTTGGCCTCAGGTTTATCCTTAGTCAGGTTTTCCTGGTCAGTGGTTTCCTGGTCAAGGGTTTCCTGGTCAGGATTTTCCTAGTCAGGATTTTCCTAGTTTTCCTAGTCAGAGTTTTCCTGGTCAGTCTTTTCCAGGTTTCTGGCCTTATTGTGGACCAGTTACTACTCTAGTTGTTGGTCCTCAGATTGCTACATCTAATCTGTCAGTTCCTGCTCCTCCTTTAGCGGTGTCATCTAGTAGTTTTAGTAGTGTATCTGTACCTGCTGCTCTGCATACCTCTTCTGTTATGCACCAGGTTAATCAGGTTACTGACTCTAACCCCTCTTTAGAGGGATTCAAGAGTATTCTGGACGACTTTCGTCGGTCTATTTCTTCTAAATTGACTTCTTTCTCCAACCGCCTGGGTACGCTAGAGAACAATGCCAATAAGTCCAGTGATTTCACTCCCTCCAAATCAAAATATTAAAAGTGATCAGGAGGACAGTGATGAGGAAGAACGTATTTCAGTGGCCCCAGGCAGTCAGGAAGAAGGTTTTACTTCTGATGAAGAAGGTAATAATCAAGTTCAGAACTCACAAAATGTTTCTCGACCTTCTATTCCTGTGTCTATCCCTTCTTCTCCTGTAATTGGTCGTTCTCTTACCAATTCCAGTAAGGATCCTGAGGCTGAGGATACTCCTTCTTCTTTGAAGGATCTTAGATATTCGGTTTATACCATTATGAGAGACGTCAACAAGGTACCATTTCAGTCTCCTCCCAGACCCAAGAGACTTACTTCTACTTTCGAGGCTTCTTGTGGTCTGTCTATAGACAACGCAAAGTCACATACTAGTTTTCCACAATCCAACCATATGTCGACATCTATTCAGATCATCATCAATGATGGGATTGCGGCTAATGAGTCCCAATTTTCCCAAGTGAGTGGTTTTGGTCTTGCCTCATTTACTGAAAAGTCCGGTTCTAAAGATTATGATATCTTTGATTCTACTTTGGGTGAATTGGTACCTAAAATTGACAAGGCTTTATTATCTTCGATTCTTTCTAAACCTGCTGATGGACGCGTCTCTCTCATTCTGTTTGGTCCAAAACAGAGAATCTTCTCAGGAATTTCTCTCATGTTTAAGCCACTGCTGATCATTTTTTTACTGCAGTTGCTCCGGTACTTAAGGACTCTTCTCTTCCACCTGAGGAAAAGTCTTTTCTCTTACAGGTGATAAGGCTTTGGGTGCCTCTCAGTTGTTGATTATGGGTTCTATAGCCAACTGCACTTTATCCAAAAAAGCTGAAATTTTGGATAAAGCAAAAGTTTCTGATAATCTCAAGGAAATTAAGCCTCCTTTAGATGATAAGATTTTCGGTTTGCCACTTAATGAGATTCAGAAGCATCTCAGTTAAACCCCAGCTCTAGTGAAGGTGAATGTTTCTCTTTCTGGAAATAATTCGAAATGGTAGTAGGTAGTAGGTAGTTTTTCTTCCGCTGGAGGCTCATCTTTCACTTCTCAAGAGAACAGGAGGAAAGTGACTAATGATGGAGGTAATAAGGGTGGTCCTAATAAGTCTTCTATCCCTAGGTCTAACCCTTGCAGTTTTAAGAGAGGCGGCAAGAGGGCCAATCCTTCTTCCTAGGAAGTTGCCCTCTCGTACGTTACTGTCAGAACCCAATCCAGAGATGTATTACAAAGCTCCTCTTTCTCAAATACCAGTAGGGGGAGGTTAACTCATTTTCTAAAAATGTATTACCTCAGATTGTTTGGTTCTGTCAGTAATTCGAGGGGGATTGACTCTTCAATTCAGAGAACAACCTCCTCTTTCTTCTGTTCCTATCCCACTGTCCAATACTCAAGATCCACAGAAATTTCTTCTTCTGTCGTTGACAAAGAGGGCAGTGGAGGAAGTCCCTGTATCTTCAATAGATCCAGGTTTCTATTCTCGTCTCTTCCTTGTTTCGAAGGGGGAATGAGACCAGTCATCGATTTGTCTATCCTCAATTCTTATTTGATTATTCCCCATTTCAAAATGGAGACCAATCGTTCAATCAGAGCTTCCATTCTTACAGGTATGTGGACCACATCCCTGGATCTGACGGATGCTTATTTTCATGTTTCGGTTTGCCATTCATTCCGCAAATTCCTTCGGTTTTTTTGGAACAACAGGGTTTACCAATTCAGAGCTCTCCCTTTTGGTCTGTCAACTGCACCACTAGCCTTTACCAAACTCATGCAGGTAGCCATAGCGCACCTTCATTCACAGGCTATTCAGGTTCATTCTTACCTGGACGACTTACTGATCAAGGAACTTTCTCCCAAGAAACTCTATCTCAGCGCTGATGTAGTCATCAGGCTGCTTCTCTCTCTGGAGTTTCTCATCTCTTGGAAAAAGTCAGACCTGATTCCGTCTCAGGACTTTATTTTCCTAGGCGAACATTACCTTACTCATCAGGGCATGATTCGACCTCCACAGTAAAAGTTTCAGAATCTTTGTTCAAAAATTCATCTGTTTCCATCTCAAAAAACAGTTACTGCTCGCCAATTTTCACAACTACTAGGACTGTTGAATTCTCTAGCAGACGTTGTTCCTCTTGGTCGCCTCCACATTCGACCTCTTTAATTTTATCTACATCAACATTGGCTCCCAGCTACGCAGGATTGGGAATTACCAGTTCCAATCATTTATCAGGAATTGTATCCTCATCTGGTTTGGTGGACTTTTCAAGCAAACGTTTTGAGAGGCCAACTTCTGTCCTCTCCAGTTCCAAATCAGACTCTGTTACAGATGCCTCCAACCTCGGTTGGGGAGCTTATCTGGAAGGTCTTTCAGTCTCGGGAGTGTGGACTCCAGATCTTTTGAAGGAACACATCAACATACTAGAAATGAAGGCAATTCTTCTTGCACTTTCTCATTTTCAGTCCCTACTGCAGAAAAAATCTCTGGTTCTAGCATCGGACAACACCACAGTGGTGGCTTATTTGCGAAACCAAGGAGGAACTCATTGTTACGAGCTGTTCCTTTTAGCAAGAGAAATTCTCCTTCTTAGCAATCACCTTCATCTACAGATTGTAGTTCGTCATGTCCCAGGGAAGCTCAATGTGTTAGCAGATGCTCTGTCCAGGACACTTACCCCAGTCAATACACAGTGGGAACTTCTCCAATCAGTATTTCAGGCAATAACCCTTCAGTGGGGGTCTTCTCATGTAGACCTGTTTGCAACAAGCCTCAATTACAAAGTTCAAGTGTTCATGTCTCCTGTATCAGATCCGAAAGCCTACGCAGTGGACTGCATGAGTGTTCTTTGGGATGGAATGTTTGCTTACGCATTCCCTCCGTTCAGATTTCTGTCGGAAGTTCTTCGGAAGATCTCAGCAGAGCAAGGGCTGATCATTCTTATTGCTCCAGCTTGGCCCAAACAAGCCTGGTTTCCAGATCTTCTTCACCTGTCTTGTGCTCGTCCACTGGTTCTACCAGTACAACACAATCTTCTGTCCCAATTTAAGGGCAAGATTCTTCATTCCAATCCAGTTTGCGTGGCTTCTCTCAGGGACGGCTTCAAGGAGAGAGGTTTTTCTGAATGCGCAGCCAGAAATCTCTCCCGAGCAGTTAGAGATTCAACTAGCATCGTCTATGATACCAAGTGGACAATCTTCAGTAGCTGGTGTAGTGAGAAGGAAGTTGATCCTTTCCAAATTTCTGTACAGCATCTAGAAGACTTCCTGATCCACCTTTTGAAAAATTATCTCCCTCTACTATTATAGGCTATAGATCAGCTATTTCTAGGACGATTCAACTGTCTGGAGGTCCAGATTTCAGTAATAATGAGTTCATTTCTCTTTTAGTTAAGAATTTCACTCTTGAATGCCCTAGATTCATGCATTTTCCACTTCCGATTACAGCATTCGTTTTAATAAGGATACGTCCTCTGTTACTCTCTTAACGGACCCAGTTTTTTTTAGCCAAAAATCAAATTCCGGGCCGAGGTTCAGAACCGATAGTGATTCCAGCCCTTCCTGATGATTCGAGTTCTAAAGTACTCTGTCCTATCCGAGTCTTACTTTTATATCTTCAGAGAACTCGAAGTCTTCGCACCTCCTCAAATTCCAAGTTATTTGTTCCTATTAACAAAGGAAAACAAGATTTGTCTGCTAAAACCGTTTCAATTTGGATCTGTAAAACTATTCAATAAGCTTACAATTCTTCTAATGAAGAACTAGAGCTATTTCTACCTCCTGGGCACTTTTCAATAACGCTTCTTTAGAGGAAGTTTTATCTGCAGGTTTCTGGAGAACTGAAAATTCTTTTCATTAAACATATCTCCATTAAGTTGAGACACAGACACTTCGCGTTATGTTTACCAATTCGTGATGGTGACCGTAAAAACTCATCAAAGATACCAGGCTTATAACTTGGTAGGCCAGACGCTCGTTTTGTCTACATAAGACTCATCAGTGACACTCGAATCAAAACATTTAAAAGGCCTGTGAACAGCATTGAAAACTTAAAATTCCGAAAACTGGTGCCAAATACGGCTAAGCCAAAGTATGCCTGGGATAATTCGACATTTTATAAACAGTTCATGTTAACACAAAAGTGCTAACTACTGGGTTAATGCTAACCTGGTGCTTGTAAAAACTCATCAACGATACCGGGTTTATCATTACGTAAAACCAGAGACATATATTTTATTCATTTCAGCCTTTCTTCTGCATAACTCTGTTGGAGTAGTATTTTATATGTAAGGAGCACAATCCTGTAAAATAAAATACATCTATTGAAATACACAATTTAATATCTATCTATGAATTACAGAATCTGTGATTTCACTAGGGGCGACAACTAGTGTACTGAGTTAGCTTTCAGTAAACGCGAGTACTCTGAGATCGGTACTTTGCGTCTTTTGTCTTTTTGGTAGACATTTTGTTTTGTGCTAAGTATCGTGAGAGGCCTCAGTGCCCAAGTGGTGGTCTAGGTAATTCAACTACTGCATCACTGTCCAGTCAAACCTGAGGTGAATTCCAACCCCGCACATAGCAGGTGCATTAGACTCCAATCTTAATTGATAAATTACCAGTTTTCCTCCACCAACAAAAACTGGCCACCACCATATAGCCAAGTGCTGAAAGTGGAGTAAAATACAAACAAACAATCAAGCAAGCAAGCAAGCATTGCTTAGTATTTATATAATGAGCCAAGCCCTATCCAACTGATTTGTATTTTGTTCTAATGTTCAGCTGTTAAACCAATCCCGTTTTAGGGAGAGTTTTGCAATCATGTTATCCAGTGGTTTTCATTACATAGTTGCTGTCTTCCATAATTGTTTTAATATAAATTAGGCCATAATTTTCTCTTTTGAACTGTTTGACTTTTGTTTAACATGGTCTTTTGAAATTTCTATAGGGTACACGTTTTTGCTCATAATTGAAAACCTGTAGCTTATTGCCTTATTGTCCTTTACTCTTTTGTAGAAAGTGGTCTCATGGCCAATCGTTCCTCACCTCTTAATGTTAAACACAAATTGTATATTAAGACGGTGATTAGAAAGCTATCATGGTAATTCCCATTTGTTTTTGTTTTTTATAAAAGTTTCATTAAAATATTCTCATACTGTTTTACATTTCTATACAATTTCTAAGTGTCTGTTGTACATAACTTTTATCTTTAACTTTTATTAGGAGCTTAATGTACAAAATAAAACTATACCATTAACGTTACGCAGGCTGTTCCTACAACCCATAGGATTTAAAAAAGAATCTACGACATTTCCTCCAAACCATAAAAAAAATGTTAGCAAACACTAACCCTATAAAAACAAATTCAGTACATGTTTTCAATAATGTTCTTATAGCTCTTGGTCATATGCTTAGTAATATCTAGTATATTTGAGGATTAAAACAACAAAGCTATATGTGAAAAACGGATGTCCAACGTTACATTTTGAACAACTGTTTTAACTCTTATGTATAGTGATCCTATTTCTTATTCTCTGATCTTCCTGAAACTTGGCGAGAACAACGACATGTGTCGGTTCTTTGTGACAATTAAGTCATTATTTTGTCAAATTTCATTTGACTCGGCGGCTGCATATTAAGCTGGAATAAGAAAATGTCCAACGACGTTTTCGTTGACTCAACGACTGAAAGTGTATTTTATAAGTAGATATAGCAGAAAATGTCTAAAATGTTAAGATAATAATAACATCTACCAATAGTACAAATATTTGCCTCATTGTTCGTGAGTTCAAATATTGTAGATTCTATAAAATCTTCTCTTTAGAGTCGTTTTTCAAGCGGTAGTCATTTTGTCCAAGTTGACATTTCATTTGTCAAAGCAATTAATGCGGGTTTTTTACCTGATATTTCAATAAGATATTTATAATTTATAAAAACAAAAGTTAGATACACGAAGAGTACACAATGCCTAGATTTGTTTTTTATTAACTACATGCCTGGGTCTGAAAGGAATAAAATGCTACGAATCATTACAAAACGGTAGTCATTTTGTCCAAACGGGTGAAAACGTCGAAAAATCCGAAAAACGCTTATTTCCGACGTTGCATGTGCTAGATTTGTTTCAATTAAATGTTCCTGATAATAAAAACAAAAATCGTGTGGTGAAATTTGGAAAAAGATATTGAAGGCTGTCGAAAAAAGAATAGTGCATATTGACAAACTCGGAACATAGATTCGACACAGATTAAATTTTGATATTTTATAACCATTTTTAGCTTTTAGTGATTTATTGTTGCTAGAGGCAAATGTTTGATTCAGAATGCGAATGATATGTACAACTTTTGCAAAGACAATTTGGAGACACCAAGACAGTCCTCTATATGTTAAAGGTGAATTTTTCGTTATGTTGCGGAAGTACCCTGAAATAGATATAGATCATTTAAAGTCGCCCCTTCAGTAAGGTACATTCACCAAATTAAAAGTACAAGTACTCGAAAAGTTTTAGTTCACGACTTGTCCTGCTACTTATGTTATAACTGTCGTACTGAAACTAATTCATGTACTAGCGAAGCCGGACCTTTTCGTCAAAATAAACTTGTGCATGAAACGGAGGTAACTGAAAGACTAATTGCAAACATCGACGAAAACAGTTTCATTGAGATAATACAACCCGGGATTGTATTACCCGTTTTTACAGACGATTCAGGAGAAGATTTCTAAAATTTAAAAAGTACATCAGACGTTAGAAAACTTAAGCAAGAAACTAGAGATGACTGGGGAAATAATTTTGAAGCCGGGGTTCAAATAATTGAAGGGCTGCATTTCGACAAATTGTGTGTCAAGGAAAGTACAATTCATTTCAAATTAATCAAGGGTAAAAAAATGATTTACTTGCAGAGTGTGGGATATATTTGTATTGGGATTGAATCAAGATATGGAAAATTTACAATGACATATGATATGCACCATAAAATTTTAGCAGCCTGTGATTAAAGTTTTGTGCTTCTAAAATTATGTTTTAATTTATTTATGGAAAACTGTTTATTTAATAATTCCGTCCCATTTTGCCTTCCTACATTATTTACGACAATACAGCATTTTAAGGGGAATTAAGGGTAAACATTGTTAATCGATTTCTACAACTTGAGGTAATTCATTGTAAAAATACATCACAAAAATAACAGAGACAGAATCAACCCATAACATATAAAAAAAAAACGAATGAAACTAACAAATTTAATTAATCGACGTCCAAATTTCAGAAAACACTCTTTGACATCCCATTTTTGGTGTAACGTCGTGTTGTAGGAACATCATGCACAATGTTATTGCATCCTTCTGACATCTTTTTTTGAAGACCACATTTTGATGTATATTTGGTTTCCCTAAACTATCTTTCCTTCCTTCTGACATCTTTTTTTGAAGACCACATTTTGATGTATATTTGGTTTCCCTAAACTATCTTTCCTTTAACCAAAGCTTTCATACTTGTGTTAACCAAGGAAAACAATCAGGACATAAAAACTGGAACTGTATATTCAGAATTTTTTGCGTTTTTTTTTTTTTTAACTGATCAAAAATGTGAGATTAATTATTGCGTAAGGAAATGATGCATACAATTAATGCAAGCAAATTTTTAATTGCAAGTTTTTATTTTTTCAATACCTTTCCCATTGCAAATTTCGCAATAAAAAATATTGCAAAAATTTCTGAATTTACAGTAATTTGAAATATACCTCTTATCTCAATGCCAATAATTAATGATGATGATGACAATGGATGGCTAGTTAACATCCAGCGTCAAATGCATATTCAGGACCAGAACATGTTAATGTAATATGAATATGAACCTTGCTTTGTACTAGACTGACACACTGAGCCAGATTTTAAATGTGCTAGTTCATAAGGTAACAGTATGCAGGAAGACATCTTCACCTTCCCCAACACATTATCTTACTCCGAGCCGACCAGTCTTTGCTCTTACTAATTAATGCTGTATGTTTAGCAGAGAAGCAGAAAATACGAACTTTGAAGTTTTTTATTTAGGTTCTAGCCCACCAGAACTCGAGGTGAACACCCTACCACAAGACCACCATGGTTGTAGCCAACAAATAATGGAACACCTTATTAAGTTATTCACATTGGAAAAAAATCATTTCCAGGCTTTCTATCACAATCCAGATTGAAGATAAAACATAGAATGTTATGAAGCTATTGGGCAATTATTTAAAATGGACACACTTTTCATAATATCATTTATTTTGTTGATGTCTGGCATTCATACCTCCATACCATTGCATAATTTATTCTGTTGTTAATAATGCTATATAAAGAATGCTGGGAACAAATATGACAGAGCTCTAACATTCACAGACCAGTTACAAACTGGGACTTGAAAAATATAAAATGTATGTATAGATACTTATAAACACTTTTTGACTGAATATTAAACTTATTTCACACATAAAATGAAAGCATTTCCACTCTGATGCTTCTTTAATATAATCATGATACATTTGTAATGGTATGGTCACATTTTTATATGAATGTCTTAGGATGTACAGTTCTGCTTTTCCTTTTCATACAATCTGACAACTTTACAAGGTTCTTTATGTGTTTTTCGTTTCACATACTGAATGGACTAATACTAAAAAAATTTGTGAAAGTTTTTGAAACTAATTATTCTGTACTGCTGTTCACTGCATTTAGCATCACTTTCTATTGGCTCAATATTATTGGTCAAATGAAAAGGTTACTATCAATTAAAATATAGAAGGCAATTGGGGGTACTACTGAAAATGAACCAACAGAAGTTAAACATCAATAAGCAGTATTTGATTTTTGAAGAAAGGGAAGTTTTATTCTTATGCATTATAATATGCAGAAACTGGATGTTATCCTACAAATGCAGAAAACAGCAATTAAAAAGTATAAAGTTTTGATAACTTTGAATGTTCTGTTAATTACTAACCATACATTTACATATGCTGTTAGTTAGAGTTTCAATCACATTCATTTATTTGTTATTCTTTCAATATTTTATTCCAATGATTGTCCAATGGAACAGCTAACGTTCCAAATAGCTTTCTCTATGAAAGCAGTAATGATGGTGTCATTTAACCAATATCTCTTAGCTGTTCAAAACATCTTTTTGCACTTTTTGTGATATTTTAGTTCCTTTTTTAGATAAATGGTGATAAAATTGCAACCGTAATTTCTTGTTGAGGGAATCTAAATGATTGACAAGATAAAATTGACATGACCTTTCTGAATATTATATACAATTCCTTTTTTGTTAACTTATCATTTGATGCTAAAATTCTTAATAATTCTATGCATGAAGAACTCTGGGACAAGGTGTCTGATCCAAAAGAACATGAAATTCTGCTCATGAGAATACTTTCTCCTGTGACATAACATTTTCTTATATTATTCTTTTTTAAAGGGGGAGAAAGAGCAAAAAATCTATTGGAGAGAAAATAACTTTTCACTCAATATGCAAATAACTGTTTGCCCGTCACAGCTAAAGAGAACTGGTGTCTTATATCTTAATATTTACTAAATTTCAATTAATCCTGATCTTTTCAAATTTTTCATTGCCATTTCACCTCATGAGAAAATATTAAAGAATCAATAAATGACTTCAAAGAAATTTCAGGAAAATTCTTCATATCCTAGATGGCGATGAAAAACATGAATGTCCTAGCTTAAATAACTCATCAGAAAACATGATATTCACAGCGACTTATAAGTTACTGAATAATGTTGTACCATGATAGAGGACTGAAGTGGTGAACATTAAAACATAAACAAAGATTATTGAGAAACTGACATAAAGGCAATGCCTAAACAGATAAAAGTAAATGTAGAAGTGAATACAATGAACAGTGCTATACATTACTGAAGTGTGGAAATATCATTAATATATATTTACCATATTTTCAAGAAAAAAGGGCTTAAACGCCAATATTAACAAAATCAGGACATTACTAAAGACAGATTTGATCACAAAAGTAGACAGACAAACAAAGGTAAACTAACATGTTGCTGTCTGTAGATAGTTCAAGCACAATAACTTCTCAAGTGGAAAACTATTGATGTAGAAAGTGGAAGCTGACTTGTAAGTTGTGGTTATTAAGTTATATTCTAACATTTCTAGGCTACCTTTGAAAGCAAAATAAACTTAACATGTTTACTGATTTCAGTATTTTAAAGTGCAAAACTATTCAACAAATTTCAAATCACTAATTCTTGAGGTATTTCAATGTGTGTTAATTAAATTTTCCATTAAATTACACAAAAATATATATATATTAAACTTATTTGTATAGTACAATCCACATATTTGTTGCAGAAACTGGATTTTAATATTTGTCTTATATTGAACAAAATAAAATAGATTAATACAGGAAACAACTTTTTTAAACTTTCCATATGAACACAGCTGTCTGTTGGGTAAATAAATGATGCAAACATTTCAATGGCTTATGATTGTGTTGAAAACAGAAAAGGAACATATTCTCAGATTTTGCATGTAATATTTTTTTGCTATAATACATGTAAATATTAATTTAACCAATATCTATGTTTATCTATAAACCTTGCATCTTTTTTTCTCATGTCATGTCATAACAGTGCAATAAATTACCATGAATGAAAATAAGATTTAAATAGGTTAAAAAAAATTCAATTAGTTCTGGTAATCTGACTCTCCTAAAACTGCTTGTGACTAACTGTTATTGTTTTACTTTTATACTAATGCAATGGTGTACTAAAAGTAAACTTAATACGAAACTATGAGATTTTTTTGTATCTTAAGCTACCAAACTTTGTTTTATCTGTACTATTTTTAGAAATCCAAACACTCATCTCTCGTATACATTTATACAAACAGTCACACTTATGACTTCTGTATATTTGTATAAGATTTTTATGAAGCTAATTATTTTGAGCATATGTGCAAAGTACCATCATCCTGTGATTAAATAAAATGAAATACAGGGTCTTCACAAAAAAATGAATATTTACAACAATTTAAAAATATGACAAAGAGTACACAGTTTTAGCAAATAATGAACAAATGTAATAAACATAATGAAAAGTCTACCTTCGTTGTCAAGAAGTTTACCATTTTGGGGTATACGTTAATGTTCTATAATAATTTTCAGATTTATTCAGCACAAATATAACTATAAATGGCCCTCTAAAATGTATAGAATAAATCAAGACTTTACAACTGAAAAAAGTATATTCACTAGATTCAACAATTCCATTTGTAATAATGCTATGAAATAATTTGATGCAATAGATGACATGTTATACTGACACAATAAAAATATGAAATAATTTTTTTTTCAATAGCTTTAAATATTTGACTTACTCAGCACAGACTGGATCTGTTCATATACAAGCACACCTTTGTGTTAACTATTTTATCCTTAATGTTTGTCAAATTTTTAGATTATATGAATTCATTTGCTAGTTAATTAAAATCTTCTTCCAAGTCAAATCTCAACATCTATAACTACATTCAATTGGAATGTTGATACCATGGCACTTTACACTTGTATTTATGTTGTACCTATCTTAAGCATTCAAATAAATGAATCTTAATAAAAGGATAGTGAAATAATTAAAAACTATGAAGGAAATTTTGTTATCATATTTTTCTTTTGTCCATCAGGTTTCTCTTTAAAATGTTAAGAAAACTTGTCATTTGGTATAAATATCAAAAGATCAAAATTGAAAAGTAACGGTTTCAACAAACAAGAAGTTTCAAGTAGTTTTACAAAGAGGAACTTATTTTGATATAAAAAAATTCTGAATATACTCAGATGTTTATTGTTTATAAAATATAACTAATATGATTGTTTCACTAGATTGATGTTACTATAAATATATTTATAGAATTTTAAGGCATTTAACTCAATTGTGAAAGTAAATGGGAGCAAGCAGGATAAATCACTTGACCAACAACTAACAAAACTCCATCCAATATCTGAAGGTCATTGACACATGAAGGAAGACAGTATTGTTACCTAGTGTGTACACTGATATAGACCAAGAGCAATTGTTGTTTTCCCTTAGTATCCAACTATAACTGTTTACCATTAATGCGTTAATATCATCTGGTTTTCTTGACTAGATAGCCATCAAGTTTCCAAATAAAACTCCACTGTAACATTTCTAGCATATTATTGACATGGCCGTTTAATGAGTAACATTGTTAATTATGGAAATATTGAAGTTTCATCTCCTCCTAGACATAAAATATTTCAGATATCAATAATCTAATCAAAATTTACTGTTCAATGATATAAGCAGGAAAGCAGGATGAGTGAAAGCCTATATTTATATATTTTAATAAATATTATTTTCTATACACATATATATATATATATATATATATACTTTAATTTGTGGAAGACATATATTACACAACACGAGAAGTTGGGATTCAGTGATAAAAATATGACATAAAATCGGAAGTACGCAGAAATAAAAATGTTTCAATAATATACAATATACCAATGGAGCTTTTTATTATTATTGGGGGTTTCTAGGAGAGAAGAAATTGAATTAATATAAAGGGGTTGGGGGTAGCAAAATTTCTCTATATTACCATTTTAACATTCTTAATGAATCCTTTTACAGATTATAATTCAAATTTTAAAAGTTCATATTAAAAGAAAAAGGTCAAAATGGTAGACATTATTTGAGACTTATTCAAGATGGGAATTTACCCTATGTCATAGACATCATTCAATAATGAGTTCATTCTTTTCAAGAAAATCATTGTGACCAAATTTTCCTCAATGATCTTTTCTTTTTTTATGTTCTAAAAAACAATACAAATAATTACTATGGCATATTAATATTAAAAAGTAATTTCTTGTTAAGTAGGTAATTGTGACCTGCATGTAGATATCAACTAAATGTTGTAATTGTAATACATTTTATTCAATTAAAATCAAAAGCCATCACAATCTGCATACCAAAAATGTGGTGAACCAGTACCCAATTCATTTTCATTTTAGAATTCTTGATATGGAGACCAGCGGTATACAGGGTTGTTTAATTAAATCATACCATTCTAAAAACAAGGCCTGATATATCAGACAATGTTGTTCATCAGTAAAATCATTACAGCCTTCACTTCAAATGCTGTTGTTTATTGGACTCCTTCAATTAACAATATTTTTCATTATTTTATTTTTCTATTTTTCTTTTCTTTTTACATGTAAAATACTTCATCAACACAAATTTATACACAGAATTATAAATATGACATCCAAATAAAAAGTAAACATATAAATTGTAGAAACATTATATCGATTCATTATTATTTTTATCAGTCTTGAAGTGCATAAATTTCATTTCTGTTTAATGCATTTAAAACAAAAATTGGAATGCTTTCCATGGAAGTTAGTTTTATTATTCCGTTCTACACTATGTACCATTGTTTATATTTTGCATAAAACTGGAAGAAAAAGCAGTTTTAAATAATTTTTAATAATTTAGACCTTTGAAATTGTTCTTAACCGATAAACAAGTTTTAAAACCTATGCATATTTTTAAAGGTTTACTATTTTGGAAAAATTTTACTTCTGAACATAAAATTTGAAAATGTAAAATTAACATGCTGATGGACTTCATTGAATCTTTCAGTTTCTAATATAATTTAATGAAAACAATGATCAAGAAAAAAAAAAAAAATAAACACAATAATGTCTAACATTTGTATAAATAAAACAAAAAATTTAAATAATTAACATATACTAATAAAACATGTATAAACTTACATTCATGACAAAAAATAATGTGTATTTTATAAGTCTATAAGCATGATAAGGTCAAACAAAGAACTGTCAAAAAATAAACTTTTATGGGAACCTGATTTTTTTTATAAATTCTATTCAATGCCAATATCAAACATTCCCTGTTGCCAGTCCATTCACAATCCTTGTCCATAACTCTTTACGACAAGATTTTGATCGCCTTAGACTTTGGAGAAGTTCTTGAAATTGTATCATGCCTCCTTGAGTCAAACAAAAGGCGTTTCTTGCACTGCAAATTGTACTGACAAAGTCATCATAATCTGCTTGATTGATATGGTGTATACGTTGATGAGCACATTGTATGAACCTGCAACAGAAAATACAGTGCTATAAGAAAACGATCATTAAACGAATTTACAGCTACATAAATGATATGTACTCACCTCTTTTAAGAGATACATATCCTTTTGTGTAACTGTATTTTCACAAGATGTGTAGTAATTACAGTTTAAAAATATGTAGGACACGGTCTTGAAGTGCTTTATCTGTGTGAGGCATGATAAGATTGTCATCTTTACACCATTCAATGAATTGATTTTAACTTAATAACAGACATTTTTTTATTTTAGCTATCAACAAAAGTCAACTGTTAGCAATGCATGATATGAATAAAACTAGAAGAAAAGGGCTAATTTATTTTTTACACAATCTCTACTGTGAAAATTCCTGAAAATGCTTTTTTGCTGCTTTTCCCATTTTCAGCAGCTAAAATTTCTAAAACAATATTAGCCTAATAGTGAAAAAAAGAACATGACCTGTATTTTCTAATTAATAGTATTACTCCATAGTAACAGGGCATACATATGTCAAACTGCACTTATCTTATGGAATTCATTTGTTATGAATAAAAAGACTGACAGAGGAGAGTATACACAAATCAGAAATGATAAGCTCCCCTAAACTATTTCTTTTTTTTTTTTTTTTTTTTTTATTCAACAACAATATATCACATGCTGTTAACAGATTTCTTCACTGGTACAGCTATTACAGTGAAGATCCCTGTATGTTAGTACCTTAAGACCAGGGTATCTTCAGGTAGTATATTTTATATCTATATCTTATATCTGTTTAATTTTGTTAGTTTACATATTATATGTCATTAATACATTCTTTATCATTAGTACAGTATTTATCTTTAATACATTATTTCTCTATAATTTTACAATTATAACTCTGAATATGAACTTTATATATATCTGATAGATGTTGAGAATAAAACAGAATAACGGGTTATTTAAGCGTGTTCTGAATTTGGTTTGTGGTTTAATGTATTTCTCTGTTGTCCGTATAACGGTAAACTCATTTGTTATTTTTTGTGTAGATTAATTGCTTTCACCACGTGCTTGCCAAATTTAAATGAATTAGCCACGGAAGGTATGTTTACATAAGAATCTTGTTCTCATGATATATTAAGCATAACTTGCATATCTTACGATAATCTAAAGTTACAGTATATAGATTTGGGGAAGAGGTACTTTCACTTTCAAAACTCATTGAAATAATTTGTAAAATAAGAAAAAATCATCTATCAAACAATTTAAGTACAAGGAGTTCTGTAAAATACACATATTATTACAATATTGACAATAATATAACAATGCTGTCAAATATAAGAATATATCTTTTCTAGTATCCTTTTCCTTCAATATTAATATATTTTTTGTAATAATAATCCTATTTTAAATTCTGACCTAAAACATTATATATATTGATATTTTTGTTCTATATTCTGACAAATAGTGTATTTTGTGTATAGTGAACACAATAATTGTAAGTAAAAAGTTTATTTCATAATAATGTTCATCATGAATTTTATATCCCCAGATTAAATTTTTTTCAGTGAAAATGTGTCTACCAATCTTAACTAATTCAAGTATCTTATATATTTCCTCAAAACTCATCTAAAAAGTGGCATGTTACAAAAAAATGTTTATAGTCTTCTGTAAGGTTACAAAAATTACAAGTAGAGTTATGGCTTATTTTCCATTGTTTTAATAAAACTTTGTTTGGAAGAATAAAGTGTAATAGTTTCCATCTGCACATTTTCAGTTTATTATCTTTTAAATAGTTGTGAATAAATTTTTGCATATATTGAGCTTCAATTAGTATGTTTTCACATTTTAAGACTCTATTCCACTTATTATACCCTATTGGAACTTCTTTATCATATTCTATTAAGATTGAATAAATTTTCTTCAAATCTAATTTTTCTAGTTTATGTTTGCAATTATTTTTTCACTTATATATAGTGATTTATTTGTTAAAACACTAGTTTTTATTGAACATTCTTCCTTTAATATTTTTAACCATTCTTTTGGAATTGCTTTTCTTAATCTTGAGAATTCAGCTATCCAATTTGATTTATTTTTTAGTTTTAAACTTATAAATTTTTCTGAAAAGACTCCATTTTCATCGATAATATCATTTATATGGATGATATTGCTGTCTATCCAATTTTGGAAAAGAAGTGTTTTCTTTTGAAATTTAATTAATTGATTTCCCCAAATGACTTCTTGGCGGATAAGTCTGTAATTATTTGGACTTTTAGTTTTATTATTTTTATTTTTAACCATACTTTAATCATATCAAGATAAAATTCTGGTAGCTCTTTGGTACCGGTATAGAGTATATGTTATTAGTATTCATTCTTAAGATAAGTAGATTACTACCAAATTTATTTAGATAAAATTTTGGTATAACCATCCAATTAAGAAATTTATCAGCAGTTAATCTTTTATCCAACCTATCTTAATAGATTCTATATATTTATCTATATCTACCATTTTAATCCGCCATCTAGTTGGTTATAGCTTAATACAATGCGTTTAACTTTTCTGTCTTATTGTTCCATAAAAATTCATATATAATTTTTTAAATTTGTCTAAATACTCTTTGCCAAAGGTTGAGACTGTAGCCAAATAAGTGATTATAGGAATAATTAATGATTTAATAACTGTTATTCTTCCTATCATGGTTAAGTTTTTTTTCCCAGTTAGATATAATTTTGCAGACTTTTCTAGCTGTTTATCAAAATTTAGTTTTGACACTCTTCTTTGTTATGCCCAAAATATATCCCCAGACTTTTAATTGGTTTATCTGTAAAGTTAATATTTTCATATTTTTCTTTACAATGTTTTTGCTTCCTAGCCAAATACCCTCTGTTTTAGATCTGTTAAGTTGTAATCCTGAAAGTGATCCAAATTTTTCAATCATGTTAAGAGCTTTTGAAATATCTTGTTTTGATTTTAGAAAAGAGTGGTGTCATCAGCTAACTGACTTATTTTTATAGTATTGGTTTTCCATCTATCTTGATTTCAAATCCTTTAAGGTTATGGTCTTGCCTAATTTTACAAGCAAGAATCTCCACAGCAATAACAAAATTATCGCACTGCACGGGCAGCCTTGACGTATTCCACGATATATACTCACGGGTTTTGAAATCCACCCATTGTTTAAAACTGAACTTTTATGTCAGTATATAAAAGTTTTATCCATCTCATCATAGAATTTTTAAAGCCAAATTTTGTAAAGCAAAGAACATAAAATCCCATTCTAATGAATCGAATGCTTTCAAAAATCTAAAAATAGTAAGGCACCCTCTATATTAAATTTGTCTGCATAATCTATGACATCTTGAATTTGTCTAATATTATATCCTATATATCTGTTTTTAACATACCCATTTTGATCTCCATGAATAATTTGTGGTAATATTTTGATGATCCTTTGAGCAAGTGAATAAGCAACTAATTTTGTGTCAACATTCAATAATGTTATTGGTCTATAATTGTCTAAACTGAGAGGATCATTTTTTTTATGTAAAAGGGAAATAACTCCTAATTTTTGTGAATTTGTTAACTCCCCTTTATCAAATGAGAGATTAAAAGTTTTGACTGCAAACTCTTTAAGATGTTCCAAAAAAAAGTTCTATAAAATTCTACACTTAACCCATCAATTCCTGGGGCTTTATTAAGTTTCATTTTAAATAATGAATCTGTGCATTCTTGAGTGCTTAATAAACCTTCCATACTATTGCTGTTAGGACATGATCACATTCTGTATTCATAACATAATCTTTTACAAAATTTTTATTGGGATTTGAACTTTTATAAATTTCTTCATAAAACTCTTTTTCAAGATTAAGTATTTCTGTAGGATGTGTATGTATCACCCCCTCTTTGTCTCTGAGCGCTGTAATAGTTTTTCTTGTTTGTCTAGCTTTTCTAGTGCCAAGAAGAATTTTGTGTTTTTCTCCTTCTTCTACCCATTTAATTCTAGATCTTATTTGTGCTCCTTTTGTTTTTGAATCATATAGTTTACCAAGTTTTTCTTCTATAATATTAATTTCCTCTTTAAGAGAGGTAATATCATCCATTTACATTTTTGTTTATACCCTCATTTAATTTCTTCAATTTGTTTTCTAAAATATGTATTTCTTTTACATTATTTTGTGCTTTTCTTTTGCAGAATGCTATGGTATGGTCTCTAACCTCAGTTTTAAAAAGATCCCACTTGACACCAATATCCTTGGTGAGTATAATTTTCTTTTCATATTGTTTGATTAGAATTTTAATAAGGTTTTGATATTCTTCATTTTCTAAAATACTATTATTAATTTTAAAGTATCCTTTACCTTTTTGGTCTGATCGACCTTTTATTTTTATAGAAATTGCCTGATGGTCTGTATGGGTTATAATAGCTGGCCTAATATCAGCAGATTTTATTTTAGTTCTTATTTCAGGACAGGTTAAGAAAAATCTATTCTAGATGCTACATTTAGATTATTTTACGTCGCCAAGTAAATTGTATTTCCTACCATGAAGCTCTCTCCAAATATCACTTAGTTTTGAGTTTTAATTAAAGATTTAAGGCTAAATACTGGTTTTGTTTGTTTTGATTTTTGTGTTGACATTTTATTTTGTTATCTATTTTTGTTAAAGTATCATTCATATCTCCTCCAATTATAACCATTCCTAAGCTATTTTTTGTAATTACTTCTTTAACTTTTTTGAAAAAAATATTTCTTTTTTTAGGTATATTTGGTGCATAGACATTTACTAAAGTGTAAATACTGTCTTCAATTTCAACATTTATTAAGAGTAGCCTGCCCTCTTGTCCTTTGAATATATTTATAAATTTGTATTCTAAATCATTATTAATAAAAATTGAAACTCCTCTGGACTGTGAGGTTCCAAAGCTATGATATTGTTGACCTTTAATTTCAGAATTTAAGTCTTTCTCTAAATCTTCAGTGAAGTGACTTTCCTGAACAAACAAAATATTACATTTTTGATATTTCATCCACAAATATAATCTATGTCTTTTATCTTTTACTCTGAGACCTTGACAATTTAAAGAACATATGTGAATTGTTTTTGTCATAAGTATTTTGTTTGAGTTATATTTACTTGAATGTTCATAGAGCATGCCCAATAATATTCTTGTATTCTCAAAGTTTTAATTATTCTTTTACATGTATACACATATTTCAATAATAAATAATATTCATTTTCATTAAGTACAGCTCTTTGTAAGAACCAGGCAGAGTCGATTTATGAAGGTTTCAGATTTTATCTTTAATTGGCCTAGTAGAAGAAGTAAATGAATAATGCTCAAAAATAATTTTCAGTGGGAAAATATGAGTGGTTGCCATGGTAACGGACACTCTATTTTTGGTTGTTAGCGTGGTAAAATCTTTCAAAATCAGCTAAATCACTAGAATTCAGAGCCTGATTATGAATAGAATCATGCATTTTCATTAATGTTCATATGTAACATCGATGCAACTTGGTTTAAGCTTCATTTTATTGAAGATTGCATGTTAACCAAATTTGTAAATTTTTGAAAAATTTTGCCAAAAATGCATAATTTCAACTTTTCTGAAATAGGAATTTTATGAAATTATCAAATTTTCTGTGGTGTTTTTCAGAAAAGTGCAAATGTGTACAGAATAGTTAGCACTGTAGTTATGAAGTTTGGAAACTACTTTACCAAATTAAATAGAAAATGCGTGGGACTTTCTTTAGTTTTATCACCATAGCAACCGATTTTTCCTTGGAAACGGAGTTTTATTTGCAGAATATTGCAGTTTAAGAGCTTAAATGTCATTAATTGTTTCATTACCGATAAGAAAATACATAAAACCTAATGCAAACTTTAAATTACTATCGTCAAGTGTTGTTGACTTGATTGTTACAATGGAAACACATATTATCCATAGCAACATCAATTCAAAACTGCATAAATAGAAATTTATGTAAAAAGTACATAAATAGAGGGTGTTTATTTTCAAATTGGAATATGACTTCATTCTTTGCTTCACTCACAGTCTTGTCTGGTATTTTTCTTCAGATGGTCCAATAAATGTAATATATCATGTAATATTGGGGTTGGGGTTGGGGTTGGGGTTGGGGGTTGGGGTTGGAAAAAAAGGGGGTATGTTGATTTTTTTTAAATGTTTCATACAAGTAGATCCTTGAAAAGACAATTGCGTTTGGTCGGACTTTGTGTCGAGTTCATTATCTGATAATCAATTTTTGAAAGTTAACAGATGATGAACTTCATGGGATTGCCGGGCCAACCTGGCTTATGGTAAGGCAAGATAGATATGGCCCTTAACAATTGTAGAATTGTGCTAATCCCGGTTAAATAATAATGCTGTTACCGGTAATATTATCAAATCAAAATTATTGTACAAAATTGTATTAATTATGAATCATTCCTTACTATGCATCGTACTACATATATCTCATAAAATTATGATTCCGATAACATTAGATCTTGTTTTGTGTGTGTGTTGTGGGGGAGGAGGGTCAGCTGAAGCACACTTCTTATCCTCTGAAATCCCCTCCTCTCTTTAAGATAGTAAACATGTAAAAGGTATCCTTTTTTAGGTTGAATCTTCAAAAAAAATCGTTTGCTACTCTCAACGTTTTTTAACCTTTACATGAATTACGCCCCTATTTTCTGTATCTGTCTCTGTAACCTTTATAAAAGACTTTGCATTAATCCGAGATTTGGAATGAAACCACTAAGCTGATAATGTCTGCATAAATACAAGATTAATAACAGTAATAATTTGAAGACAAATTCCACACATGGTCTTATTCAATTAACTGCAACACTAGAATCAGCGCAGTACATACCAATCTTATTTTTTTCTTTGTAACTATCAATGCTTTCTAGTCCCAACAAGTTGTAATCTTTCATGAATACAAGACTTTAGTGTCCCATGTGAAATAAAAGAACAAATTTCCAATGTCCCGTGCATTGCACACATTTGATTTCAAGGTACAAGGCCAAAACTAAAATAAACACTTTTATGGCGCGCCAAATTGGGGGTAGCAGGTTTAACCCATGTCCGTCAGTACAATAGTCGTCACAAAGTTGGTTTCCATTTTATAGTTTTAGTTTGCCTCAACCAAATCTTATGAAACATATATATACACAATGCTTATTACCACAAAACAGAGATCAAGTTTGAATTTTGTTGGTGCCACTGCATGTCAACTGTATAATTTGCCTTAAAGTGACCATCTTATGAGAACCTTTCTGGAGCCCTTTTTTTCTGTCATACATACCATATAATAATTTTCGACTTTCATCTAGATTTTTTTCATCTTTTCTGTTAATTTAAAAAAGGAGATGTGGTATAATTGTTAATGAGACAACTCTCTACAAGAGACCAACATGACACAGAAATTAACAACTATAGGTTATCATACGGCCTACAACAATGAGCAAAGCTTATGCCGCATACTCAGCTGTAAAAGGTCCCAAAATGACAATGTAAAACAATCCAAACAAGAAAACCTAACGGCCGAACTTTGGAGTTGGGTTTATATCAATTAACATAACCTCCTTTATTTTTCATGAATTTGTGATATGACATTGAGAAGTTATTGAAATTTATTCTTTGAAAAGCGACGGGCGTAATATGCGCTCATGGGGCAGCTGTTTATTTTTATTTTATGGAACTACACCTCTTTCAAAGTCTAGGATCAGCCCTTTAAGGTATGAGTACATTTGAATTGTGCAGTATATCTGAGGTAGTTAATGTACACCTTAGCATTGCATTATCCTGATTGTAGCACAGTAATAACAAAGAGATTTTACCTTTGTTATGTGTGAAGTGTTCTAAAAAGACCATGACTTTATATGTTTTCTTTTGGTCAGTCCGTCCATCTGTCTGTCCTTGTCACTGCAGTTTCAGTTTGGAAATGCTTAAACCAAATGTTTCTATAATGGGTTTATAAGCTTATATTTATAAGTGAGATTTCAAGTTGAGTCTCTTGCTGTTTGGATTAAATTTGTGAAAGTTATTGTGCTAGGAAAATTAGAATTTTGCCAAAATTTCATAATTTCTTCCCATTGGTGAAGGACATTATATTGTCAGAGCAATACTTTCAAAAATTACATGGACCTTCACAAAAGCTAGAATGTGCTATTGCAATTCCCATGAAGTCCATCATCTGTTAGTAACATTTCATGAATAATTATAGATTACCAGATTGAAACCAAATGTTGTAGGAAAAAAGTAAAATAACAAATATATGGAACACTGAGGATAATTCTAAACAGAAAGTCCATAAGCAAATGACAGATCAAAAGCTAAAACACATCAAACAAATGGATAAAACTGTCATATATTACTGACTTGGTACAGGCATTTTCTTATGTAGAAATTGGTAGATTAAACCAGGTTTTATAGCTAAACCTCTCAATTTTCCTTATATGGATTTATGAAAGATTCACACAAAACTACCAAACCTCCACTTCTCCCCAAAATGCTACAGTGTGTATATTCAAATTTGTTGAGTCTTCTCAAGGAGCAAAGACAGGACTGAGAGTTAAACAGATTAAAGCATGCAGTTATATTCCCATTAGAAAAATGAAAATTATTAACATAATTTTTTACATAAAATTATATTATATATCTTTTGATTGGATGTTGTTATGGGTGATATTTGTTACCATGGCAACTGTTGTAATAATACTTAGTCGTTGTAGTTTAGATTTAGAGTATATATATGCTTCTATGTATTTTCATAAAGGTTTGGAAACAATTGAGAATATTGAATTCCCTATACTGCAGAAGTCAACAAATAATAACGCTGTTTCAAAGGGGAAAATACGTTAATATGGTGATAAAATTCAAGAGAACCCCACGCAGTATTCTATTTATTTTGGTCAAGTAGTATTCAAACTTTGTTACTACAATGCTAGCTATGCTTTACTTATTTACACTTTTCAATGAAAAAAAAACATATGAGAAAATTTGATAATTTCACAAAACTCCATGATTCAAAAAAAAAAATGAAAATAAGTGTTTTTTTGTATATTTTAACAAAAATCTAAAAGTAGGGTTGAACTGCAATCTTAAGGGAGTTCGCTTCTCAGTTTCAAATTAATTAACTTTTCAAAACACTAGTTAATATCGATAGGGATTAATAAAGGAATCAAAAGATTTTAAAAATGTACAGGTCAATGTGCTTGTTTTCGAGATATTAGCCATTAGAATTTGGCGGAAAATATTCTCTTTGACTTTTCATAGCTTTATCCATAACAAGTTTACATTCTCAAAAACTTTTAAAGAATAATTGAAATTTTATAAGACTTTTACAAATGGCTTATCATTATACATGTAAAGATTTATAAAAAGAAAATGGGGTCAATGGCCAATTTTTTTAGGCATTCAAATGAATAAAACCAGAGGTTTCGAAAATTTGACAAAATCCCAAAACATGACAAGAGAACTTCCTTAACTAAGCTCTGAAGCTCAAACCTAGTATCGATGTTATATCGAAATTTCTGAAAAAAAATTGATTCTATTTATAATCAGGCTCTCCGACCAAACGTTATCTTTTCAAAATCTACATGTATGATATTTTTAAAAATAGAACCTACCCCCTTTTTTGTCCCAACCTTCCAACCCCAATGTTAAATTATATATTACATTTGTTGAACCTTATGAAAAGAACAGACAAGACTGTGAGTGAAGCAAAGCATGCAGTCATATTCCAATTTGAATATAAACACCCTCTATTTATTTATTTTTTTACATAAATTTCTATTAATGCAGTTTTTGAATAGATGTTGCTATGGATAATATGTGTTTCCGTGGTAACCATTGAAGTCAGCAACTATTAACAATGGTAATTTAGTGTTAGCGGATGCTTTTATGTATTTTCTTATCGGTTATGAAACAATTCAGGACATTTAAGCTCTTAAACTGCAATATTCTGCAAATAATAAATCCGTTTCCAAGGAAAAAATTGGTTGCTATGGTGATAAAATTAAAGAAAGTCCCACGCATTTTTCTATTTAATTTGGTAAAGTAGTTTCCAAACTTCATAACTACAGTGCTAACTATTCTGTACACATTTGCACTTTTCTGAAAAACACCACAGAAAATTTGATAATTTCGCAAAAATTCCTATTTCAGAAAAGTTGAAAATATGCATTTTTTGGCAAAATTTTTCAAAAAATTTACAAATTTGGTTGACATGCAATCTTCACTAAAATGATGCTTAAGCCAAATTGTATCAATGTTACATATGAACATTAATGAAAAATGCATGATACTATTCATAAACAGGCTCTGAATTTTAGTGATTTAGCTGATTTTTAAAAGATTTTACCACGCTTAACAACCAAAAAATAGAGTGTCCGTTACCATAGCAACCACTCATATTTTCCCACTCAAAATTATTTTTTGAGCAGTATTCATTTACTTCTTCTACTAGGCCAATTATAGATAAAATCTGGAACCTTCATAAATCACATGTATATGGCACTCTGCCTGGTTCTTATAAAGAGCTGTACTTAATACACAAGTTCAAAATGATACAAGACAGAGATTAACAAATGAATTTGTAACTGTTACAGAACATTTGATCAAAATTAAATACACATTATCTGAGACATATGTGTCTCTTCCATTATTAGTTCTATTGCATTGTGATTTTGTGCAAAAATCATGCTGTGACATGTCACTTTCAGTAATATAAACAATTGATTTCTTTCATTTTGTAACACCTGTTGTTTTCTATTTTAGACACCAGACAACGTAGGTGTATGCATGGCTGAAGATACCGCGTAATTGGATCTTATCGTGTAAATTCTGGAATAGTAATTTCGTGAAACTTTGTGTTCTATTAAAGGAAATTGAGTTATGCTTATAAAGAATCGAAATGCATTGAACGGAAAAAAGTAAAGGATGTAATAACATAGTACTAAACAAAAGGAAAATAGACATTGACAATTGTACAAATAAGACGATGTGAGCTTTTCTGTGTAATAAATTGTAGAGTTCAATATCTGGAACATAAACAAGATTTTACCTGTTGGAAACAGAATAGGTACTATTAATAGATTTATTTTTCCAAGATTTCTATTCTCTTTTATTAAGAATAATTGTAAATAGTTCAAGTTTCTGCATAATTATTGTATTTTCTTTTCTATTGAAAAAATATTGTACAAACTACAACTGTTTTGTATTTTATTAATATAATTATAATTAAAGTATTTTAAATTGACATACTTTTGTATTCTATTATACATCATTTTGTTTGTTTCAGATTTGTCTGAAATATTTTCATACACATGTGAATGTATGTAATCATAATTACATCACACTCATTTTATTTTTATTTTTTGTTATATAAAAACAGGTTAAATATTACAATTATATACAAATATTTACACTTGGAGTTCATTATTTATTTTGTGTTTGGTTTATTGGTTTGGTTACAATTCCGTTTACAACTGACCCTAAGTTTTAGTCTTTTGAATAGGGACAGCTTCTTTGTGTTTATCTTCTGTTGGCGTGCTGGCATTTCTTTTCCATTTTTTTTTTTGAGGCCGGGTATTTGTGTTTTCTGTCTGTCCTTTGAAATATTGTTCAATATTCCCACCGGTTCCATATTTTTTCTTCTTCTTATGTTTTGACTTTTTTATCAACATTTTCTCCATCATTCACTATTTCTTGATCGCACGGTATTTTATCTTGTAAATGGTTATTTACTGATTGGGTGTTATCTTTGGCATGAATGTTGCTAAGGACATCACCTGAATTGGAAGGTTGAATTGTGTCCTGAGCAGGCATGACATCAGTGTCTTCTGTGTCGGCATCATTAGCATCTGATTCCTCTTCACTAGAGGGGTTGGAAGTGTTTAACTCTTCAGGACAGTCGGCTTGTCTGTGGCCAGGTTTTTGCAATGTAAGCATATCCAATCGTTAGGACATTGCATAACTTTATGTCCTGACTGTAAACACTTTCTGCAAACTATTTTGTGACTATCTGAAGCATTTTGATCAGCATGTAAGACTGTAGCAACATATTTGCCTATTAGCATAGATCTTGGCAGGGGTTCACTGACAGGATCGCACATAACTATTCTGTCCCCTGTTTGACAATTAGTCAGCTCACCATCTACCCGAAGGCGTTCACGATACGATTTGTGCACAATGCATCCATGGTATTCTAATGCACGTTCAATTTGTCCATCTTCAGCTGAGCAGGGTACATTTTTGACACGTACTTTTAAATGATTTGGATTTTCATTTACCATGATTCTTGGATTCCGTGTATACACTGGGATTATTTTGTCTCTAACCCACATCCCCTTTGAAATCATAAATTCTCTGTCAGTATCATTATCGAAATAAATTCTCCAAAGACCTCTGACTCTGTCAGTATCATTATCGAAATAAATTCTCCAAAGACCTCTGACTCTTTGGAGTCCTTTAAGATGGCTACCTGGACATATATTGGCATCAATAGTTTTATAGAGTTCTAGATGTGTTATGAACTGCTCCTTGCTTGGTTTTGTTGATCCAAATATATCATTTTCTAATATAAATACAGGTTTGACACTGGAAAGCACACTCTCAATAACAAAGTTTTTTTTTACTGCAGATGAGTATGTTTCCCTTTAGGTTTTGGTCGGCCATCTTGTCTTCATTATTTAAAATGGAATGTTCTTTTGGTTTTCAGTTGGCATTTGTGACATCTTTTAGACTCAAATTCATTCATTTACGACATATAACCATCAATATTTATATCTTACTAATATCCACTGCGGATATCATTCGAACTCTGACTATTATCAATCTTTTTTGGAAGGAACCAAAAACACCGCCGTAGCAATTGAAGGCCCCTTCTATCCTCTCTAAACTATTTCAGTAGGTATAAAAACCTGCATCAAATTCTCTATAAATCAAAATTTGTGTTATCACTGAAAGTTGGGTAAACGAGGATAGTGATAGGTAAAGTAGCCAAAAGTACATGTATATTTTATCTAAACAATAAACAAAGAATTATCAGTATGGTCTTACAAAGTAAAGATGGAGATAAGTACTTATGAATTCAATAGGATGAATACTGTACTGAATTTCATTTTTCCATATGAATGCTTTACAGGAAAATTTGAGTTTACTGCCCCTGACAAGAGAAGTAAAACTGGAAAATGGATGTAGATGAATTGGTTATTGTCATACAAACATAAGTGATGCTATACGATAATAATCATAGGTAGATGTTCTATTCTTGACCACCTAACATGAACTTTCATTACTTGGTTGATGTTCTGTAAAGCACTTTTCTACTTACATTTGTGTACATTTCTGTATGATAGGATTAAGTATGGTGGATCTAAGATGGTTCTGTGCAATGGTGGGGTTGTTCCTGGCCAACACATGTGCAGCTTCTATGGCTATGTCATACAATACAAATGGACTCACTACAGCATTCACTGAACTCATACAAAACTGCTGTATGTAGTTTGTACCTAAGATTTAAAGAGGAAACATTTTTTTCTCATGTTAAACTAAATGAAACAGCTAAATACATGACAGGGCATAATTCATATTAAATACATCATGCTACAAATGTTTATGTAACTGTATAAAAGAAAACAAGGATGACAAATAAAAACTTTCTTGGTCTCATTTTTTCAATTTCACTTTGTGAATGATTAAAAAACTTATTTTTTTTTGGGGAGGGTTAAGTCAACTTTGCCCTTCAAATCATTTAAGCCAAACAACTATTCAACGACTTCTCTACATAAACGTTTTGAACTTCATCAATTTAATTGTATATAAAACTAATTGTATTCCAAAAAAAAAGAAGCCTATTTATACATTGTTTATTCCTAGAAAGTATTTTTCTCATGTCTGAAAGCATGACACTCAGAAAAAAATGTGTGTACTTTACGTTTATAAAACAACAGAATGTTGTTGATTTCACAAAATAATTATGAATTACTTTGTTATTTCCTACATTCCAATCTGTATGATCTAGCATCCACAAAATTTTAAAATATATCTAGAAACAAATGAATGGTATTCATACCTAGTTTTACAGCAATATTCAAAAGCCATTTAACATCTTCTCCATAGGGTGGATTCCTAGCATACTTTGCCTGTGGTCTATCATCATGTACACGTCTAGCTAGGGTTTCCATGGCTAACATTCCTGTACGGAAAGCAGCATTGAGATAATTCAGTTGAGCTTGGTTGTGATGACCAACGGGATGAACATGTGGAGGACTAGGAGAATCAGAATCGTGTTGCTGGTCGACAGGATGCATAGATTGTCCGTTCGCTGAGGATGATGGTGGTGTCTGTACAACAGTACTTAATTGACACTGAGTGTGACTAGGAAACACTTGTATAGCAGGTCCTAGCTGTCTTACAGGCATTCCTCCGTGGGGATACATTGCTTGTGTAGTGTTTGGTAAACCTATATGCTGACCCTGATATGTAAGAGTGGTGACATAAGGATGGATGGGGATATGCTGATGATGAAGCTGGGTACTAAATGGTGGGATTTGTTGGACGTAACTGTAATGCTGGACAAAGGCTTGGTGTGGCATCTGATGAGGCGCTGGCTGGGGTGGTAAAGTTGCGTATGATAATACCAGTGGTTGTTGCGGCATATGATTATTATGGGCCATTGTGGCACTGGCTACTGTGACTGCATTATGTGGTGAAGGTGAACTGAATGGAATAATTGGTAGAGTAGCTGGACTGCAACGTTCTGTTTGAGCTACTGACATAGAATGAACTTCCTTGTTCTCAACATTGGCTGAATTCCTTTTTTGGCCATCTGAGTTATTATTGGATTGAGCAGCCTCTTCAGATAATTCAAACCATTGTCTTGCAACATCAAACAAGACTTCAGGATAAACTCCACCTCCTTTTGCTGCACCTTCCACTGCTAGACAGGCCTTTTCTAGCATATCTCTACTCTGTTCTTTGCACTGGAACAATGCTCTCTGAACTTCTGATGGATTCAGAGCCTGTGCTTGAGGTAGGCAAGATAAAGCTAATTCTGCAGCAGCTCTAACCATGTTAGGGTCACGACCTCTTGCAGCCTTGTCAGCAAGAGAAGCAGCTTCTGGTGGAGTTAGATGACCTTCCCATGTTTCTATTAGGATATTAATAGCAGCAGTTCCTATTTCCATTGCTTGACCTGTTTAAAACAAAATATCATTTTAGCTTACAGTTGTATCTTGTGTAAGAACAATTTCTATTAAGAATCCATCATGTATTAGTATTAAAATGAACTGTTCACTGAAATAAAGTATGCAGCATTTCAAAAATATTTTTTATAATACAATGCATTCACAAGCTACAGTATCTAAACAAGTGTTTGGACAGTCCATTAATTTTATTATAGATTTAATTCATTTAAAATTAAAATTAAATTTTTTTTTTTTTAATTTTTGCAATTTCAGTGACCAAATAATTGCTCTCATCATACCTCTTCCTATTCTATAAATTGCAGTTAGCCTTACATATGCTCATGTTTCTTCTGTTTCTACATGACATGATGATTCAGGCATAAATAATAGGTTTAAGATCAAGAAATCATTGAATGATTGGTGTTTGCTTAAAGGCATACGATACAGTTACAGGGAAGGAAAGATGTTGCTAACGTAAAATGTTATTTTTCGCGACATCAAACTGACATATCGGGAAAAGATGCATTTTTCGACTGATTTTATCATTCAGACTAATTTAACTTTAAAACGAGTTCATAGATCCCTCTTTTTAAAAATGGCATTTGGCTTGATTATGTATGAGGATTATTTGTGCCAATTTTTATAAACAAATCACTGATGAAATTTTTTTAAATTAGATAAATATACAGCAAAAAATCCTGATTTTGACTAAAATCATGAAAATGAGAATAAATAAATTATTTCCAAAGAAGTGTTACACAAATTCAAAGCACACTTCTGTAGAGAAGATATTACAGATGTTTCTACAAAAGTCCGCTTGCGTTTATCTTTTGAAACAAAAAAGTTAGGTATGCCTTTCCAAAGGTTAGACATTTCCAAGAAACCTAAATTTCCAGTAATTGTCTAAAATTTTGACCCTATTATCTCTAAAAGTAGCACATGAAGGTATATTTTTTATTACATATTTGAACTGATTAGGTGAAAAATAGCTTGTATTCAAACTTTAGTCAAAAATTCACTGTGGGATCAAAACTGTATTGTATGCCCTTAACATGCAGTGGTTAAAGAAATAATGCAGAAAAGAACCCATACAATAACATTTTATTATCTAATTATACCTTTTTCAGCAAGCGCTTCACTACAGTTCAAATTTTCATTGTAAATTTTAAACAAATTAAGGACCTAATATCATGTCAATGTAGTTACCTGAAATCCATGAAACATGTGAAGAGTATGTCCTGGAAAGCCAATTTGGTGATACACAGTTATTCAGTCCCAGAGCATATAATCCTATCTGGAATGCACATAAATGAAGGTTGCGATGTGGACCTGTATGTTGATTATTATTAGAAGGCTGTGTAAACAATGATGTAGAACTATTCCCTCCAGCTTTAGCAAGTACTGTCTTTGATAACTCAAACATGAAATGGGCGGAGGCTTCACTTGGTTGATTAGGCAGTGTTGGCATGATGCGATTTTTACCCTTGAATCTAAAAATACACACAAAAATAAAAATTATATAAAATTTTTGACATGAAATATCTTGCAAAATAATTATTTAATTATACTTGTGGCTGTATCAAAGGTAAATTAAATTTAGGACTAATCCATTTTTTTTTTATTTAATGTTCTAATCTAAACCTACCAAATGTCTAATTTTTGTAATAGGTTACTAAAATGGGCTACACTGTCTTTCGTTGACATACCATACACAAATAGAAAAGGGTTGTCATGTTTTACAATTCAGTATATGTGGACAGGATGCACATATGTTCATTCAAGTATCTATTAATTTGTAAATGTGTTGGATAAAAGTGTTTATTTGATAAAATCAATTGATTAAACTTCCAAAACTTTTTTTTTTTATGCCCCACTCGCACTATCATTTTCTATGTTCTGTGGACCGTGAAATTGGGGTCAAAACTCTAATTTGGCATTAAAATTAGAAAGATCATATCATACAGAACATGTGTTCTAAGTTTCAAGTTGATTGGACTTCAACTTCATCAAAAACTACCATGACCAAAAACTTTAACCTGAAGTGGGACAGACGGACAAACGGATGGATGGACAAACGAACCAACGCACAGACCGAAAAACACAAAAGAAACAGCCTTTTTACTGTATTGGGTGATCAGGGTGGACAAGCTAAAAGTTTCCCACTGTGGTGGATGGAAAAAGCAAAATCTCTCAGAGATATTGTGTACCTCCAAAGTTAAATTCTGTAGTTCACCAGTATAAAGACCATTTAATTTTATAAAATGGATTGGTGTTTCAAGTCCATTGTTTAAAATGGGGTAAAACAGTTGAAAAGGTAGTGGCAATTTTTAGTTTTGTTGAAGGGGTTAATAAACTGTTATCAAAGAGATATGTCTTGCTTTTTGGTTATTTCGATAATGCAAATGTTGAAATTAAAATAGCAACACTTTTACATGTAAGTTTTGCAAATATTCAAAGTCAAAGAATCATGACTGAAGGAACATGGCCAAACAATCTCCATGGAAATGAGATGTGCCAATGCTAATACAACTGCATACCAAATACCAATGACTTATCATAAGTAGTTCCCTTTAAATAAACCTAAACACAAACTAATACATGTAAACTAAGCAAAATTTCAAATTCAATAAACCATAACTGAGGGGGTGGGGTCAAATAATCTCCATTGTAATGAGACAGAGTTCTTGAAATCTTTTTTTTCCTGGTGGTCATTGGGACCATCAAGACTAAAAATCTGGTGGTCCTTTGAGAAAATCTGGTGGTCCTGTAATTTTACTTTAATTTATCAAACACCTATTAGTTACATGAAAGTCAATGCTCAATACTATATTAACTCCATCCTGTTTCTATGTTTAATGTTCGGTTTTTTTAATGAAAGTTTGAACTTTGCATTGTTAACTAATTTTTATACTTTGTCAGTTTGATAACATGCTTGATTTCATTTTTGTTTTATGTCTCATGCTTTATACTACCTGTAGAGTCTTTTAAGGGCTCATGTGCAAGGAAATTTAATCCTTTTTAGCACACCTAAATTCGTACCTGTTTTAAAAGCTGAACTCCTAACAATCCTGCATTTTATGGGTCACTTTTGGTTGACGAATAATTCAAATTTTAAATAGTTAATATTTAAAGGAGTCCAAATTCAGCATAAGAGCTGGTATTTAATTTCTTCCTAATGCCAATCCACTCATATTAAGAAACAATAAAAAATTGTAATAAAAATAATTTATCACTAGAGCTGGTACATAACATCTTCCCAATGATGATCAAGTTGTATTTTAAAGTTATCAACGGTATTTGCAGACACAATATTTTGGGTAAACTGTTCCAATCATTTATAATTCATTAGAAAAAATGCCTTTAACGAAATGATGAATTACATCGAGGCTTTATAAGTTTAAAGCTGTGTCCACTGCAATCATTAACAGTGAAAAGTGCATTAAAATGATAGAAATAAAAGACTAAGTCTGATGTTTATTCCTCGGCTGAAAATTTTGTAATATAGAAAAAATGTTCAGTCTCTGTAAAAGTCTTTGTTCAAATACAAAGTTCTCTGGTTTAGCACCCTCTCTGATAGTCCGAGATTATTCTGACGTCTAACGGCTGTTTTGCCAGACAAGCTGGGGCTGTGGTACTGCCCAGCTTGTCTGGTAAAACAGCCGTTGCACGTCAGATTAATCTGGGACTACCTCCCTGAACGAAATGGGCCATTCCGAAGCCATGATGACTTTTATGACTGGTTATTTGTCAAAAGAACCAGTACAAAAACTATCTGAATACCAAAGAAACCGACGACTGGTTCTTTTTCAAAAGTATTCCCGTAATTTTGAGCTATATAGTTAAAGTTTGTTAACATCAGCAACCAGTTCAAAAGCTATCTGAATACCAAAAGATGTTTAAACAAAAGTGAACACCCACCAAAATTTTGTCGGTCATCAGGACTGCCACTACACATGCAATTGTCGGTCCTAGTCAATTTTTGGCGGTAACGACCAATGGTTTTCGAGAACACTGATGAGATGTACCAATGCTAATACAACTGCATACCAATTATCATTAACTTACCACTAGTTGTTCCCCATTAACTGACCTAATCACAAACTAATACATGAAAACTAAGCAAAAATTTCAAAGTCAATAGACCATAACTGAGGGGCGGGCCAAATAATCTCCATGGTAATGAGATGTGCCAATACTAATACAACTGCATTCCAAATATCTTTAACTTACAACTAGTGGTTCATCATAAACTAGACCTAATCACAAACTAATACATTGTTGACGCCGCCGCCGACGCCAGAAACAGCATACCTATGTCTCGCTTTTTGACTCCGTCAAGCGAGACAAAAATTCAAATATCTCTCAATCTGATTTGGAACTGTACCTATTGATACCAGCTGAAGACTTTACATCCTTATCATAAGACAAAAGTTATTCTATATATGTATACAATGTACAATATCTCTCAATCTGATTTGGAACTGTACCTATTGATACCAGCTGAAGACTTTACATCCTTATCATAAGTATGATTGTTGTTTATTATCTAGTTATTCTATATGATACATATTCAAATTTATTTCTGATTATATAATGAAAGTACTTACAATACTATTCTTGTCTTAAAACTATAATCAGAAATAAATTACTCTATATATAGTTTGTTACTGAGACTTACCTTGTATTTTTCACATTAGATGTTGAAGGTGTTAAGCTTCTATCCTGTAAAACTTGGACTGGTAATACTCTGTTTACAAGTTGACTAGGTGGACTAAAAAGACATGTTGAAAGATTTGTTGATATCAGTCTTTAATATTTTACTGATGAAAGATGGCATAGATTAAAACAATTCATGAATGAATTGAAAATATACACATTCGAATACCTTTTATGAAACATGAAGTATATCGTAGAAAAGCCATTTCTAAATATTTATTGTAATTAAAATAGTTATTAATACTTTGAATTTTGACTCTACCCCCTGTAATTACCTTTCATTGTCCCTTATTTTAACCCTGTTTGTTTTTTCTCCTGAGCTACTGGATCCCAGTGAGTCACTGTCACCACTACTACCACAATCACTGCCAGGTCCCTGATGTTTAGGAAATGGGCGTCGCACTAATGTTGGTGAGTTATCACTAGAAGTTGTTTCAGGTGCACTGCTGTCAATACTAGCCATACCTATTGAATCACAATACATGTTTCAGAAAACAGTAAAGTCATTGTGGTGGATTTCTATACATTTAAAGATGAATTTCAGAACAATCAGACCAATATTATGGACTAGTCACTCTTGAAACATAGAAGTGCTATAACTTACTTTTTTATGCATTTCAATCTACTGATATATTTATGGCTAAAATCTAACTGTTTTAGCTGAAAGACACAAGCAAGAGACATTATTCAGAATGTAAAGTGGTAATTCAGAAATCATAGTTCCAAACACTTTTACTACAGAATTATTTCTCTAAAAGCATTTTACCGATAGAAATTTCTAAATAAAGCATCATAATTCTGTCTGTACCAACCAATTGATTGTATACTTGTATAAAAAAGACTGAATATTGCAGAATGCCTGAATGGTTTTAACATCTTTGTAGCATTACTGACTTTATTACTGCCCATTATATGAAAATGTGCATTTAGGTTTATCATTAAATTTTGGAAAGTTGTCCCACAACAATTAAGACTAATGGCTCCAAGGAGTCTTAAATTGAAATTATGTAGGCAAAAATCTTATCTTGCTAATCAATTTCCTTGACCGAGTTACAGTAAAGAAGATTTTTTTTTGTATTCTCAAGGGACAAAGATGGACTAACTTCATACACCAAGCGATGTCAACAGCTCAAACTGACCAGGTGAGGGAATAAAGAAATTTTTAAATCAGCTTGTTAAACTTGGCATCCATTTAAAAAAGAAACATTTCAATTAAGATTGAGTCGAGTGCACCCGCACAGCGGGGTTGAACTCACAACCTCAGTTTGTACCACAAGGTTTGAAAGTCAATTCCAAGAAAATCTTCCAAATTTCAATTTTTAATAACATAAAGTACAATTTTGTGCAGAATGTGGCTACATGTGTCATTTCAAATATCTTATGATACCTTGTGACGGTTTCTTTTTGATTGCCATACACCTTAACTTGGCTTCCAAAGCTCTGAAGTTATCCTCTTCTTCAACAGTGGAACTGTCTGTATCTTTACCACTAAGATTAGAAAAAGAAATGTCAGAATAGAAATGACAATATTGCACTATGAACTTTCTAAAAATGCAAGATATATGATATAAACTTGACAGAATTAGCTGGTAGCTTTAGAAAAGCTTGCAAAAAGGATAAAATACAGTATATCTAACAATATGTACTTTGAGTTTTTGCTAAAAAGTTATACCTCCACTAAATGTTGTCTAAATAGGACAAAACTTTTATAAAAATGTACATGAATAATATTTAAAAGATATTCATTTTTGTAAAAGGAAATAAAAATCAAACGAACTAAAAATGTGTCACTCAGCAGGGCATTTTAAGATGAAGCTTGATTCCATATATCAAAACGTTATGACTAAAAAATGCTGAGAAAATTGAGAGGAAAATTTCATGTATCTGTATACTTATGCTTAATCATACTTTCCATGTTGAGTGCATTCTTTTAATTTGATGTGTAACATCATTAAAAAAATAATTTTATGAATATTTTAAAATATTTACTCTTCTCATTATGTTCATTTATTACCTATTACACCTTCTAGGATATGTAATTTTAGGCCTTGCTCCAACACCTGCAACAGGAGGGTTGGGATGTCTTGCAAGTGGTTCTTCATGGCGTGGAGGATGGTCAATCCTATTCCTATCCCCAGGAGATGCTGATGAACCACTGGGCATCTGATGATATGGTGATACAGGATTTGTTGTGCTGGCAGCTGGTGATGGAAGAGGAACTGCAGGCTGAGAACAGGGAGATCTGCTGCCAAGTAAATCAACTAAACTTGGGGCCTTAAAGGACTGGTGTACTTCTTTGTCAAGTAACTTTTCCATTATCTGTGAAAAGGAATTGTGATGGTTATATAAAGAGATGATTTAGAAATTTCCAATCGACTGATATCCTGTCTGACATCTAGAAATCATTGGGTTATTATTCACCATGAACTTAACTAACTTTAAATTAAAACTAATGTGATGTTTTAAAAAAATATATAAAACACGTAAGGTGAGCACATCATACTTAAATTTGTATTCTATTTCTGTTATTTTTTTTATTACAGCAGTCCTTAAATAGAAGAATAACTGAAAAAAAAAAATGAAATTCAGAGGAGGCAAAAAATGGAATGAATTCATTTCTGAAAATACAGATTACAATTGAAACTGAACTCTCATTAACTTCACAAAAAAGTATGTTGAAACCAAAATAAAATTGTTTGCTTAATTATTGTTGTTAATTTTCATGTTGTAAATACTGCCAGACCAATATAAATATAAGATATGATTGCCAATGAGAAAACTATTCACCAGAGACCAAATGACAAGGATGTAAAAGACTATAGATCTTTGTATAGCTATTACAGTTCTCATTTCTTTTGGTTCTAGCATTGAGACCAAGCATAGCCAGCAGTTAAACTGTCTTATTACTCTTACCTTGCTTAATTTGGACATGTCATCTTTATACTGAACAAGCATAGCTATAGCTAGTTCTCCCCTTTGTCTTCTTGTACTTTCACATAACAATGGGTGTTCAGCTTCAGATACATTTGCTTTCATACCTGTGAAAAGATTTTAATAAATCATTTGTTTATATTGCAGACAAGTTTCAATGTATTGTAAAGGTAAGTTTTCAGCTAATAATTTTCTGCAATTTCACTGCAAATTTTCAATAAAAATTCATCTGATCTGAACTATTATGGTGAACACATTTTTAAATATGACATAGAAAATAATGATAACAAAGTTTATCATCAATCTCACCTAATGCAGCAACAGCACCTTCAAATCCTAACTTCTCATCTCCTGGAAGCCTGGTCGTGACTTGAACTGACCTACTTGGTGGACGACTATTGGTACTACCAACAGGGAATACTGTCAAAAATAAAGTATCCATTGTTAATTGTCCATAATCAAACATAAAACTAAATATATAAGTACAAATCTTAACAAATGTATTGGAAAAATATGTATGGAAAAACATTAAAATAATTTGAAATTTCTACACCCAGGTTTTCTATAATCCCAACAATCACAGTAAAATTTCATTACAATGTTTGTTTAAAGGAATTCTAACATATATAATACGAAATCAGTCATATAAATCACTAAGAGTAGCAATAAGCATACCTTGTAATTTTGCATTCAATTATGACTATAGAGTCAAATTTTTAATTATAAAGTCTACAATTTACATATTGATGACAGCTGAATATACCTGAGTACTTTTCAACAATAACAAAAAAGGTGAATAAACTGCTAAATTTCACCACTTAAAAATTTCCAGACCTATTAAACATTAACACACAAAACAACTAGATATCAAAAGACTAATCAAAAACCATGTCAATAGTACAGATAATATAGAAAATCAAACTTCAAAGAATAGTCTGCAAAACACAGCAGAGCAGACTTAATATTCAGCAACATGAACCCAACTAAAAACTTGAGAGTGAACTAAGATGCTCTGGAAGGGTATGCAGTTCCTGCTTCCCTTGTGACACCCACTATATTACTCATAATTATCACCGGATAAATATAGTTAGTCAAATATCTTACCAGGTAAACAAAGTGAGTCAAAGATAAAACTGGCAAGAGTAAGGGGTAGTAAAGCATCTCCTCTTGACTTGAGAGTTCCATCACGAAGCTGTTCTGCCCTTTCTCTAAGTGCATTTAATTCTGCAGGTCCTAATGGAATCTTCTTCAGAAGACCAATCAGCTCTGATTCTTGATAAGCCAATTTTACCTACAAGAGAAAATAAATGTGAACAAATTTATTGCCTTTTCTTTCACAGAAAAGAAATATTTCATTAATCCGTGGTTTCCATAATTCTTTACTTGGTTAGACTTTTCTTTTTCCAATGGACTGTAAATTTCTCTTCAAAACTAAAATATTGATACCTTTGTATTATATAACATTTCGGTAGATATGCAGGTTCTGTTTTTCAAAATGATGTTCCATTAAAAAAATAATGTATACAAAATATTACCAAAACTATCTATTTAAGACCTTTCATTTAAGTATTTAGAAGTCAATTTATAGCATATGTGGACAATCTCAACAAGGCTGTAACTGCTCAGTTTACACGAAAAACAGATGTAAATAAATCATTTTCTTTCTTAATTTGTCAATAAATTTTTTGGGGGTAGCATCAATTTTTCTTAATAGGTTTGATTTCAGGAAACAAACAATATTTTCTTTAAGGCCTCCAATTGGTCAGACTATCTCATTGGTCTGACTAATAAAATCGTGTAAGTTAGTACTACCTTTGTACATTGCAGAGGTGGATTTAGAGGGGGGCCTGGGCCCCCCTTTTTTCTGGGAAAAATTTGGTTGATAATATAGGGAATCATTGAAGCATGACTGGAGCAGGGCCCCTCTTAGGCAGTCAGTGGGCCCCACTTATGAAAATTTCTGGATCTGCCACTGCATTGAAAGTAAATAACAATTTAACATCTTTTAAAAAGACTACATATAAATCATGTTTGTCCTTTTGTCACTGAGAAACAATGAAGTTTTCAGTTTTTACCAACTGTATAAATGTGACAAAAATATTCTGATTTAAATAAAGTATGTTAATAGTGTGTTAACAGCCACCATTCAGTGATCAGGAAGGACGTGCGCCATGCGCCAATTGCACTTTTCGACCAGAAATGGCTCATAGAGTGACAAATGTAAGCGCCCACGTGGCGCACAATATTTTATTAGTTTTGAAACGTTTAGATATCATAAAATGGATTTCCAATCGTGTGTGTGTGTACAAAACTGTGTAGTGTTCCCTCCAATGATAGGAGCACCGCCTTTATATTTTTGGGACGTCTCTGGCGTTTTCCTATGGTAATAACAGCAACATGCGGTATAACTGATTACCGAAAAAACATAATTAGTTTAAACATATTTATTTATAGTGGATTGGAAAACAAGTTATTGCAACTTATATTAATCCCTTTCCAATAAAACATAATTAACCATCATTCATGGTATAAATTTTTATAAACGACTTAAAATTTGTGAAATTTGGCTAGTACAGACGAGATTTTTTTCTCTAATTATAATCTTTAAAGTAAGCTTGCTATTTTGATTGAAAAACCCAAAAGCCTTTTTATGAATTTAGTATTTGTCTCCACAAAAGGCGCTAAACTGTCCTTGTCAATTTTTGGTCTTTGGCTCGTTTGAATATTTTGTAAACATGCCTTCAGCGAATTGTTGTTGTCCCTTATCAATTAACGAAACTCTCTACTGTTATTTCTTGTCATCGTGATGATGTTATAATAATACAAGAAGTGCAGAGGAAATGTCAGAAACGTCCTCTAATACGGAACGTCTGGAATAAAGGATGGCAATCGACAAAGACCCAAATGTAATGTAAAAAAAAAACATGAACATGAACAAGGCAGCAGCACCAATTTTAACATTGTAGATAAAGGTTATCGTAAATATTGCCAGGTTTGGAAGAAGTTATTCATTGAAATTGAAATTACAAAAGCACAGAAACAATATCCATGATATCAATTAGAATCATACCAGTAACCACTACCTCTTTGCTGAAATATACACTTTTTATTTTTTTCATTGTAAACGAATGGCCCACTCATTTGACAACATGGCCCATTAATTCTAAAAATGGCCCATTGAATTTATGTTTGGGGGGCCCTGGGCCCATAGAGAAAAAATCCTTCCAGATCACTGCCATTTCTCAAAAGAACTGTACATACTGTTTAAGGCCATTTTAATTCCAAAATCAAAAGTTATTATAAATCTATCAAATACCATCCATCCACTGTTCACAAACATAAGTCTGTCCAATATATATATATATTCATATTTTTGAATTGTGTCTTACATATTTGCTTTACAGCTTCAAACTTCTTGCCTTTAATGCAAATCTGCTAAAATCGCTTACCACAAAAGATATTTTGCTGCCACATGTCTTATAGAAAGAGAATGTTATGTGGTTAAAACATCTTTTGGTTAAGGCCTTGGATCATATCTTATTTTGCCAAAAACAATGTGTAAAATTGACCTTTTGACATCAAATATATATCAATGTCAACATTTTTATGATGTCATGGTGGCACACAAATGTTCATTTATCAATAGAAATTACATAAATTTTGAAAGGATTGAAGAATTTTACTATTTTTGGAATTTCAGATGCCAGATAGTAGCTCTTAAAATACCTTTTCCTTTAACAAAGTCTAACATAACATGTCTAAATGAACTTGTAAAAAGAATCATAATATTACTTGATAACATTAACTTGTAATAACCATCAAAGAACCTTAGTGAGCGCGCTCACATACCCCACGTCCCCACATTGTCACTGGAGAAATAAAATAACTGTAAGAAAAAAAATTGTATAAGAAAAAAAAATTGAATCATAATTTCCTGTCGATATGCACATCTGCATAGTATGTCCTTATTATCTACAAAGTTTCATGAAATTCTGTTGTGTGGTTTCAGAGGAGTTGCGATGACAAACTGTTGCAGAGGTATATTGAAGCAAATAAGTTCAAAGGGGGGTAACTCCTAGAAAAAAAATTGAATCATAATTTCCTGTCGATATGCACATCTACATAGTATATCCTTATTATCTACAAAGTTTCATGAAATTCTGTTGTTAATTTTCTGTCGATATGCACATCTACATAGTATGTCCTTATTATCTAAAAAGGTTTCATGAAATTCTGTTGTGTGGTTTGAGAGGAGTTGCGATGACAAGAAACAGGACTGACGGACTGACGGACAGACAGACAGACGGACGGGTCAAAAACATTATACCCTCCGTTGCATGGGGTTTAATTAATGAATCAATACCTCAAGTGATTTACAAGATGCTGGTGGTCTTGGCATTTCAAGTCCAAATATTCCAACTTTGAATGCTAAATGGTAACATTCTAATTCTTCAGTCAGGACACTACATAAGAATGCAGCCTTAGATAATGTTGAACTGGCTAATAAACTTATATTTGTGAGAGCCTTCTTCTTTTTACCTGTAATAAATTTATAATATATATTTAACTATTAAGTTTACAGAAGTGTGTCAAATACAAACTGTACTTCTACCTAAAGGAAAAGTATTCAAAACAAAAAGCTGTACCTTAAACTAAAGGAATATTTTATAGCTTCAGTAAATGTAATTTGACGAAAAGATATATTTAATAATAATATTATTGACTCAAGGAAAAATCTGTAGTAACAAGCTTGCATCTTTCACTTTAAAGAAAAAAGTCTGATAAAATTAAAGTTAACTTAAGGAAAAGACAAAATTTGAAGTTTACAGGAATAATTATATGGTATTAAGTTAACTTAAGGAATGAAAGTCAAAATTTGAAGTTTATAGGAATAATTATATAGTATTGTACATGTCCCCCCTCCTCCCCACCTCAAATTTTTATTTCCCTTTTTATTATAATCAAACTTATCCATGGTTTAGTATATGCAAACTTTTATCTAAATTTGAAGGGAATTCAAGAGAAATGAACTGTTATCCAAAGGACACAAATAATTATGGATAACCCTTAGACCCTTTCCCAAATGTACTGATGAAGTCATCTTAAGGTTTTGATATAAGTAACTTTGCATTCAAATTAAGGTGATTCTAGAAGAAACAAATATACTTTCCAGACAGCAAAAAATAGTGAAAGGTAAATAATAAAATTATATCCTTAGTAATTTAATAGTGTAAAATTTTACCATACCTTTCACTAAAGGAAGATTTGCAGTTTCAGCTAAGAGATCTGGTGGATTTGTCAACAATTCTTCAGCAAGCCTTTGAGCCAGTCTACAAGCCTCCCTTGTATGACCATGTGCATGTAATGCTTCTGCTCTGGCAAACAAAGTCTGCAAACAAAAAAATTATTATATACTCAATTATGAAAATTTTTAATTTTCTGAAATAACCATGATAATTTTTATAAATTTTGTGTGCATCAAATTGTGTGTACAGTATTTTAGTTTGACAAAAATGTTAAACAAAAATAAAAAAATTTGTTTGCTTTTTATTATGTACAACGTGTCAACTTCATAAAATCATGTTTCTAAGACAGCACGTACTATTAACACAGTGACAGAATGTTTACAAAAACAATTTAACTAAGATTTTTATTTTTAGTTAATTTTGATTTTAAATAAATAGTACCACATAGATAGCCATGATTCCAATTGGTAATTAAATTGTAATGATGTTTAAAAAACCCAGCAAAGAAGTACAAATTCTATAAAATGTTTCTTTATATGTTTCTCTATCATAAATAAAACAAGCCAATATAGGCAATAAATTTCATATCTTTTTCATCCGTGTAATAAAATACTACAGAAATTCTGAGTTAACAATAAGTAACATGTAATAAATCACTTAATTATCTTACATCCTGAACATTTTCTTCTGTTAAACCCTGAGAAACTTCAGATTCCCCTTCATTGACTTTTTTATCAGCAGAACTGCCTGGTAAAAACACTTGTCCTTCATCACCAGACTGCTGAGATTCAGAAGAACCTTCAGCTTTCACAGTTACTGACTCTGATATTGGAAAAGATCCTATTTCTAAATCGTTTGGACTGTTTACGTATATATCAGGATTAAATCTACTGTTAGGTGGTGGAATACTAAATCCATTGGACACTAAGGGATGATTAACATAATTATGCATATCTTGTTCTTCATATGAATTGCTACGAGAATTAACTTCTTTCATTTCAGAGCCAGAATCTGAATCTCCTCTAAATAATGAGCTACTCCTCTCTGGTTCACAGAAACCCTCTGAACCAGAACTTATTGCTCCGTCATTTGTTACAGAATCTCTTGGACTAGAATTTTGTCGACTAGGAAAGCTGCTTGAATGATGATCCTGTAATATGTTGTGAGCTTGAGCAAGCGTAGTGTTATTATCAGTACTGATTAAGTTTTCTGAACACACTGTAACAGGTTGTATACGAGATCGCTTCTTTTCACTGTCATGACATTTGTTAAATCTATAATGAAGATTAAAACTCTCATTTTCTGAGTATGTGACACCTGGAATTATATAGTCATCCCAGGTCAGACCACAGGCCTCAATGCCAGGTCTGAAACCAACAAATATATCAAAGTCATTTTTCTTCAAATTATTTGCCCCACCACTAACATTTGAACCTCTGGCTGATTTAACTTTTTCTACTGTTGATATGTGCCATTCTTTGAACTTTGTACAAAGGTCATCACGTTGTATTGGTGACAATTTTGGATTTAAAGCAGCAAGCCGCCATAATGTGACAATTTCGTCACAAAGACTAGATGCAGCATGCTGTGTTGCATTGGCTCCATTAGTTCCATTCCCCCTAGAATTATTGCTGTTTGGAGATGTTTTTGTTGTAAACCACCAAATCAGGATCTGAAACAAAATAAATAAACAATCACTTTTCTTGTAGATTGATTGGTGTGTGCTAAACATTCAGTAGCAAATAATGCATGTGTATTCAGAATAAGATGTCATATCAAAATACTCTCTATTGTTTCAGACCACTAAGGGGAGTCAGATTGTAAACACAGTTTTAAAGATAAGTCTGCAGGAAGACACACGTGTCCCCCAAAAACAAGAGAGAGAGATGAAAACTCTGTTGGTAATGAGTTCATTATCCGTTCTTAAAGATAGGTGTTGTTATCCATTTCTCTCAGTATGCAAAACTTCTTACAAAGCTTTGCCTAATATCAACATATCCCTTATAAGGATGTTATTTTTGTAGTCAAATATTATATTTTAATATAAATAATTATAAAAAAAACCTTGTGCTTCTTATAATAAAGTTCCTTTATCAATAACATATACAATTTTTTTAACATCTACAAATATCACATATATGCTTTCGCCGCAATATAGCCTTTCTGTGCTAATGCGGCGTAAAGCAAACAACAATCAATCAATCACATATATGCTTAATAATTTAAACATTAGAACATAAAACTAATTTCTTTTCTCATACCTGTTCACACTGTAAGACTTCATCAGTTATAATTTCTAGAAGAGGAATGGCATTAGTATCATTTCTTCTGAACATTTCCCTGACAATGGATAACAGATTCCACATTCCTTCTGGTTCCCTTCCACGTAATGGTCTTAATAAACTCTGCCATTCTGCTGCAGCAGGAGGAGCAGTGGCAGACAGATAATTGACATCACTAAAATAGATTAACAATTAATCATGATCCAGAATTAACACTTTAAATGCATATAAAAATGGAACAGAAATATTTTTTTAACTAAAAATCTAACCATGGAAATAAAACTTAATATGAGTAATTGAAAAGTAGAGATAAGTCAGAGTAACCCCCCTTTTTGCAGTTGGATGCTATACTGCCTTAGCCGATCTTTATACTATGATAAATAATTGTAGGTCACTAAATATCTGAGAACAGAACTTGAATGTTAAACTCTGTCAATTGCATGGAAATTGAAGGTCAGAATGAATTATTTTTTGTTAAAATAATTAGTGCATCACTAAAATAAATATACAAGTTTAAAAAAACATAATATAAAATAAGATAATTGTTATACTTTCCTAGATGCAACCTTACACCAAATTATAAGTATGAAGGGAACTAAATAAAGACATAAAACTTGATGTAAGAAATGAAGCTTAAAAACTTTAACAAAACCACTGAAATGTGAAATATGGGTTGTGTGACCTTCACCTTATGGCACAGGTCAGTGTCACTCTGAAACAACTGCATTCCAAATTATTTAGCAGTATATTTATTAATTTCTGTTTGATATCTGTAGGCAAAGCATAAATTCAATCATGTAGCACAGCTAAAGTGTGGTTTTTATTGTAAAAAATGGAAAATCAAAATCACAAACAATGATATAATAATTAGAACATCACTAGAATAAAATATGCAAGTTTAAAAAAAAACGTAATATGAAATAAGATAATTTTTTCACTATAACAAAATATCAGAATTTATAATATTTCAAACAGTACCTGAACACCATTGGTGACGGAACACAGAATTTGACAAGAGTCTTCTTGACATTTTCATGAAGTGTTGCTTCATCAAGACACCAGGATGTCTGTTCATTGGCTGATGGTCCTGCTGTAGGATCTGTTTAAATAAAATTTCATGTGTTATTCATAATTGTTGAAATGCTGTTTTCAGTGGAATAGTGCAAACAAAACTAATCCTCTAGAAATTACACATTTCTGCTTGAAAATTTGTTGATTAAAGGGGCAAAATCTGCATTGGCTGTTTTACAAAATATTGGAAAAACAATAAACTCTGTCAATACATATTATTCATATTAGAAATGAAATGGAATAAATGTTTGTAATTCACAGCAAAATGCTCATAAATAAATAAAATCTTATCTATAATCTATATTCCTTACCTGGTGCCCCTCTGACTGTGTTGATTGCAGCTTTCTGAGAAGATAACAGTTCATCAAGAAGTCTCTGAGCTGTTGGCAGTATCTGTAAAATATGATACCATATTTATCAGTCTTATTATACACATCTTACAAATAAAAAATTCTTTTTCTGTGAAATATGTTCATCAGGTAATTTTTTTCAAAGTGAATTTTAAATGTAAGGAGAGCTACTGGTTGTCTGTTATCCTGGTGAAGAGAATGTGTGAGTCTTCAAAGCAAGACATACATCTACTGCTGTCTCCAAATTATATAAGCAGAAATTGCCATGTTTTGGCATAGGAAACTTTAAATAGATGCTCCGCTGGGCGCAGCTTGATACGACCGCAGAGGTCGAACCTTGAACAGTTGGGGCAAGTATGGACACAACATTCAAGCTTGATACAGCACTGAATTTGGATTGTGATTAAACAGAAGACACAGAATGAATGTGGTCTAAGAATTTAAAAATTTCTAATTTACCTATTCAAACCATATCATTATTATTTGCTTTTATATATAAATCAGAAATAACCAATTCAAAATGGAAAATTTAAAAAAAAAAAATGAAAAAAAAATCCCCCCTCAAATTTTTGAACCCTCTTATGATTCATCACCCCCAAACTCAATCCCAGCCTTCCTTTTGTGGTACGGTACCTTGCAGTTCAATTTCAGAGAGATCTGTACACTTGAACACAAGTTATTGTCTGGAAACTAGCAAAATGCTTGTCATTGGCCCCTTTTTGGCCCCAAATTCCTAAACGTTTAAGGCAATTACCCCCAAACTCAAACCTTGCTTTCCCTTTGTGATATGGAACCTTGTAGTACAATTTCAGAAAGATCCATACACTTACACACAAGTTATTGTCCTGAAACTAGAAAAATGCTTGTTTTTTTTGCCCCTTTTTGGCCCCTAATTCCTAAAATTTTGAGGAAATTACCCCCAATCATCAATCCCAGCCTTACCTTTGTGGTATGGTACATTGCTGTACAATTTCAGAGAGATCCATACACTTGAACACAAGTTATTGTCTGGAAACTAGAAAAATGCTTATTTTTGGCCCCTTTTGGCCCCTTATTCCTAAACATTTTGGGCAATTACCCCCAAACTCAATTCCAGCTTTCCCTTTGTGATATGGAACCTTGTAGTACAATTTCAGAAAGATCCATACACTTACACACAAGTTATTGTCATGAAACTAGAAAATGCTTGTTTTTGCCCTTTTGGCCCCTAATTCCTAAAATTTGGAGGAAATTACCCCCAAAATCAATCCCAGCATTCCTTTGTGATATGGAACCTTGTGGTACAATGTCAGAGAGATCCATACACTAACACACAAGTTATGTCTGGAAGTTACAAAAATGCTTATTTTCGCGCCTTTTTGGCCCCTAATTCCTTAACTGTTGGTACCATAACCCCAAAATCAATCCCAACCTTCCTTTTGTGGTATTGAACCTTATGGTTAAATTTCATAGAGATCCATTCACTTAAACTAAAGTTAGAGTGCGAAAACCAATGTGTCTTCGGATGACGACGGCGATGCCGGACGACAACGCCGAACGACGAAGACGCCAACGTCATAGATATAAGAAGATGTGGTATGAGTGCCAATGAGACAACTCTCCATCCAAGTCAAAATTAATAAATGTAAACCATTATAGGTCAAAGTACGGTCTTCAACACGGAGCCTAGGCTCACACCGAACAGTAGGGCCCCAAAATTACTAGTGTAAAACCATTCAAACGGGAAAACCAACGGTCTAATCTATATAAAAACGAGAAACGAGAAACACTTATGAACCACATCAACAAACGACAACTACTGAACATCAGATTCCTGACTTAGGACAGGTGCAAACAAATGCAGTGGGTTTAAACGCGTTTTAATGGTACCAAACCTTCACCCTTTTTCTGAAACAATAGTGTAACATCACAACATAGGAAGACACACTATAAAATATCAACTGAAATAGCTTAACTCAATCAAAGGACATAGTAACACCATTGAACATACACTGAACAAATAAATTTGACCTATGATACAATGTAAATTCAAAATAAATAAACTAAGGAAGAATAATAAAAGTAACATGTTATATCGGTATGAAATGTTAAACAATTTAAGAAAAACAATATGCTCGAACAAAAATATCAGCCATTTGCAATAACTTTATACCAATATATGACCGCAAAAAAAAAAAAAAATAAAAACAGTAATGTATCAAAATATAAGTAGCAGTTGTACTACTTTGTATTCTGTACAAGAATCTGTGCAAGTTTGTTTGATGTTGAGCTGGTTTCATTGAGTTGTGGATTAACAAAATGTGACACAGACAATGATGTCAGAAGTGATACCTATGTGTCACCACAGCTGGACCCTGTCAGTTACTTTTCAAATTTACATTGTCTTTTTGGTTTTCAACACAATGTTGAACAGAAACACAAACAATTATTTGTCTGTTACTACTATCATGACTATAGAAAGGTATAAAAAGTGTTTTCAGCACACATTTTTACTAATGAAATTCAATTTGGCCATTTTAAAATAGATCTAAAATTCAGAATTCATCTTCAAAACTTCAGAATTATGTTCACATGCATCTGAAAGTTATAGTATACTGATGGCAAGCATAAAGTATATCTTTTCATCAATATCATTATCATTATTTTTCTATATGATACAAATATCTTACAATACAAACCTGTTGTGGTAATTCACTAATAAGATATTGCGCAAACTTTTGCAACTGATCTCTCTGTAATCTTGATAAAGACTCAGAAACAGGTGCCCTTAGTGTTACAGCATTTGCCTATAAAAAGTAAAATTACAACAGGTTTAATCAAAATACAATGCATTTATTTTGTATTCCATGCTGGTCAATCTTAATTTGCGATGCCATCAGAAGGTGCAGAATCTGTAGCCACTTAATTCTGTCTATCATACTTTAACAGTGTTCCAGCTAGGATTTCAAAAAGGCAGGGAGCCAATCATGAAAAGGGCACTTTAGCACGATGATTGATATTTCAAAAAGGACATGTCCTATGTAAACTGTAAGGGGTTTCAGCTAGAAGTTTTGAAAGGGTTTATTAACTTTTACGCTAGATGAATATCAACCTTATTTCAGGTAACAGTAAGGGACCAATGATTATATTACTAGCTATACATATGCCCTAGTCCTGCAAGGACAAGGATCTTTGAAGGCCTAATGCATGCTACAAATGTAGGCAGTCATGGTATGATTCTACTGGTGTGATGCTTAAATATGAAGATAAGAACAAGGATCCAGAAATTTAGTTCACAATTTCAGTTATTTTGAGGGGACATCCTGATCAACAAAAGTCAGGTTCCTCTTTTTCAAAGCAAAGAATCACAGCATAAATGAAATTGTAACAACTATTTCACTGCATAATCAATATCCCTGTGAAACCATTTAAAATCGATATTTGGAATTCATTTTTATGAGCTATTTTAGATATATCAAGAAAAGATCATGTTTACGTTACTTTCGATTTTTAAGCGAAATGAAACAGGAAATGACAAGAGGATAATAAATGCAGAATGAATCGGGGTTCATCTACGGATTGGTTTGTGTTTAAAGTAAAGGCAAGAAATTATCACTTTTTTTAAATTCAGTTGCTCAGTAAAATAAATATTTGTCTCTCTGGTTACTTATTAACTAAATGATATGTATTTTACATTTAAGTGTCTATTTATAAAGATACGTTCACGCATACGCGTTTCATGATAAAGAAAGCACATGTTTGAATCGTGAAAATATTATTGAAGTTTAATCTTTATAATCGAAATTGTCAAAAGATTTCATGAAAAGTTTTATAAAATGTGTCGAAAATACGTTCAAATGACGAAACTATGTCAACTGAGCTGGAATAAGTTATCGTTTGAGAAAATATGAAACTAAATGAACACTCCGGGGAAAAACAATTTTGTTAAATTGACGAAACTACAAAAACATTTATGGATAAACGAACTGCAAATTGTTTTGAGAAATTTTAAAATTGAAATGCTGACTGACTGAATTTTATGGGAAAAATAATTACAATGGTCAATTGTGAGGTTTAATTAACGGATTAATGACCCTTCGATGGCGAAAAGTTTTATCTGTAATCACAACTTATTACACATGCTGTAAATGTTAATTAGCTGAGGGTCATAAACCTGTCATAAATAGGAAGACAGGTAGAATAATAGTATTTTCATCAAAATATTACGAATATAAAGCCATGGACTTGAGAAAAAGGGCAGGGCGTCTGAAAAAGGGCACAGGGCGGCACTTAGGAAAGGGCGGGCGGACCGCCCCGTTAAAGCGACCTAGCTGGAACAGTGCTTAAAAGGTTCATTCTGTCCTTAATCTGTTACTTTTTTAGGTTTTGGGAAATTCATTTTTTTTTTAGTACACAAGAGTATCACTAAAGGCTCCAAGCAGCCTGTATAATCCTTTGATTGGATAAATCAATATTGTTTGAAAAATATCAAAAAAGATATTAAACAGAAAAATTTTCAGAGACCTATGATTAAAGTCAGTGGCCTACATTTTAACCAAAATCTTTTTTGGTTTGTTTCTAAACATGGTATTTATAACACATTAAAACATGTACTCAATATCTTTTCTTCGTTTTATTTTCAGTAAAATACACACCTGATGAATTCTGTACAAACATAATGCTACCACATGTGAACACCAAGATGCTCCATTACATGTACATGTGCAAGATGATATTCTTCTCCTATCAAAGACAACAGCTACTTGGAAACTTCCTTTATTCTGAGCCATAACTGCTGGTGGTGTTAATGTTGCACTCAAATGGAAACCTGAAAATTGTTTGTCAATTATTATTAATATAATAAGAAAAACTCTATCAGTGTAAGTGTATTAAAAAATATGGCACAAATGTAAGTCCACTGACATTGGACACTTCAAAGAATGAACTGTCAGTTAAGGGAACCCATACCAAAGTAAAAAGTCAACATTTTCATGCATTGTAATCAAATTTCTTGATTGTGATCCCCAGTTTGTTTCCTTGATTGGATTGAATGCCAATTTTTTTTTATAAATGTAAATGCTTGACTGTACCTTAAATTGAATATCTATATCCAAATTAAATTAATAAAAGCAGTAATCCTGCAAACAAATCAGGGTCACATGCGAAATTTGTGTTTACATTTGTTGGAAGCCATGTGCTTTTTGGCGGGAAAATATGGGAAATTCCTAAATTAATGACTACACTGTATTTGGTTATTTTTAGTCAGCAAAGAATTTCAATCTAATAAACAGCTGAGATGCAAGTGCTTCCTACAATTATTTAAATAATGCATCAAGTAACGATCAAAATAAGTCATACAGATTCTTAATATTATAAAGATGATTAGAAAATGAAAAAAATATTTTTTCTTGTACATTTTATTAGCAAACCAGTGAAGTTTTATGAAACAAAACATGTTCAAAACCCTCTGGAAATGCTCCAGAACACAGGATTTTGCTTCATTTATCTCAAAATTTTCTGGGGGGGCATGCCCTCACCCTCCTAGATAGGGTTGGCACAACCATCCAAGTGCCTTTGGCACTTGGCGGGCTAGTGAATTTGTACCAGGGCTAGTTAAATGAAAATTTAACTAGCCCTGCAGGCTAGTACAGGAATTTAGTTAGTGTCAAACCCTGAATATGCAATAATAAACCATTGTATTTTATTTCTAATAGCTAATTGAAAGTTTATATAAAGAAACAAAATATATAAGCATCTGAAAACATCTGAAAACAAAGTATATTGCACATTAGCCCAAGAGAACTGCTATCTGATACTCTATTGCAGACTGGAAGCTCAAGACCACATCTAACTGACAAACTATTTATAGCATACTGTGCTCAAGAACACTGGCAAAAGACACACCCTATTGCAAACTGAGCTTAAAATCACCAGTAATAAATACACTCTATTACTCTATAGCTGGTAGCTTAAAGAATACTAATAACTGACACACTATTTTGTAGTTGTACACTAGTAATTCTTTTGTCCTTTTAAGTTTAAGAAATATTACCTATTTGAAGGGCATCTTTAACTGACTTGGTTTTATATAAATGTTCTCCTTTCTGGAATTCATCAGCACTGCCATTTGCTAGACAGGAATATAATCTAAAAAAATAATTCCGTATAAATTTGCATTATAAACACACTGACATTACAAAATAAAGATCTAGTCTGTACAAACACTTGTAAGAAATGAAATTTTACATACTTTCCTACAAATTGACAAATCTAACAGGTAAGCGTGTATTTGTAACTAAGAAGTTCCACCAGCAGAGCCCCCTGCCCTTTGCAAAAAATATGGTTTATTATGGGAAAACCAAAAATTATTCAGACCGAAAAACAAAATAGGTAGTGCACAAGAGCATTATTTGGTCAAAATTGTAATAGGGTCGGTAAAACTTTTATTTTTTTTTGTTTGATCCAAAAAATCTGAAGTAGCCTTATCTAGATAAGGAATTATATCAGGTATTGTATTGACCAGTTAGCATCCATTTGTCAGTCAGATATGTTTTTACTGGGTTTCACACAATATACTTGTTGACAATATTCGGCATTAAACTAGTGGGTTGAACAAAAAGAATATTGCAGTTAAGAACAATGTCAATTAAAATATAATTTGTCTAATTATTAGTGAAAATAAATTGCTTCACTGAGCGCAGCTGGATACGACCGCAGAGGTCCAACCCTGAACAGTTTGGGCAAAAATGGACACAATATTCGTGCTTGATACAGGTCTGAATTTGGATTGAAATTAAATGTTTGACACAATAGGTTTCTGACACAGAATAACTGTAGTCAAAGAACTTAGAATTGGTAATATGATTTGAAATTTTATTCAATTTTTTGCTTTTGTGCAATTCACTTTGCTGTTGCGAATTGCCCCAAAAAAAATTTACCCCTTTTTTGCTTTTGTGCAATACACTATGCTGTTGCAAACTGACCCCCAAAAAAATTTCACCCCTTTTTATTGGCAAAAATTTTTTTAATTTCCTAAATCTGTAATGAGAAAAAAAATTGTTCCCCCATTTTTTTTCACCTCCCTCCCCTCCCTTTTTCCAAAAAAAAAAATCTTTCCCTCAAGATATGGTAATTATCTCAATTCAAATTTCCAATGGAGTTTGCAACTATAATTACCCATTTAAATACATCATAAAAGTCTTAAAATAGAAAATGACATACATTATCATGTCTAAAAATAATATATCTTTAATCAGCATTTTTATTAGTAACTTCTAAAAATAAATTGACAGCTAATCACCTCAAGACAATACAAAATTTCTTTATACATAATTTTAAAGCAGAGTAAGGGAAGTAATCCAAATTTAACATTTAATTTTAAATTTAAAAGTGATCGTCCATTAACAAGGAAACCCTTGTTTTTTCCCCCTTTTTTGCCACTAATTCCTAAACAGTTTGAGCCATTACCCCCCAAAGCCAGTTCTAACCATCCCTTTGTGGTATGGAAACTTCTTGTACAATTTCAGAGAGATCCATACACCATTCCACAAGTTATTGTCTGAAAACTAAAAAAAATGCTTATTTGGGCCCCTTTTTTGGCCCCTCATTCCTAAACTGTTAGGACCATAACCCCCAAAATCAATCCCAACCTTCCTTTTGTGGTTATAAACCTTGTGTTTAAATTTCATAGATTTCTATTTACTAAAGTTATTGTCCAGAAACCAAGTGTCTTCGGACGACGACGACATGATACCAATATATGACCACAAAAATTTTTTGCGGCCTTATGAAAATCAAGGTAATCTCTAAAACTTAAGGTTGGTTGGTTTTTCGGGGCCTAAATGTGCATTTGGTAAAAATAAAATTATGTATCAGCACTTTTGTTTTATTTCAAAATTTGATTGAATTTTTAAATTACTGTACATGATGATGTGCATGAAAAAAAGGTTGAATTTACCAACCTTTATTGAACAGTTTTACAAGGTTCTTGCATTGTCATTTTCCTAATATTTTTAAATAAGTTGACTGTTTAGGTGCTTTTTGACAAATTTAAATTCATAAAAAATATGTGTTATATGAATAGAAAATCAAAAGATATGGGGTATCCATCTATGACACAAAATCAATACATGCACAGCAAAAAACACACAAAAAGCAAAGGAACAGCACTTTTATTGCTGTTCTTCATCTCAAAGTCACAGTGAGGCAACACCGAGCAAAAAAACTCTCACCTGTTTGCAAGTTTAAGATGGCCCCTTGTACCGGCTTGAACGGAATTCTTTGCAAAAATAATTTAGATAGACTTTGTAAGATGTAACACCATCATATCAGACCCAGTCAAAAAAGAACATACTAGAAAGTAGTACATATTCAGAACATAATAGTTCCTTCACATAGGTGTAAATATAAACTTTTAACACAGAGATATGTCTTGCCTTTTTGTTATTTTGATAATGCAAATGTTGAAATTAAAATAGCAATACTTTAACATGAATTTATGCAAATATTCAAGGTCAATGAACCATGACTGAAAGTACAGAGCTAAACAATCTCCATGGAAATGAGCTAATGCTAATACAACTGCATACCAAATACCATTGACTTATCATAAGTCGTTCCCTTTAAACAAACCTAAACACAAACATTAACTTGTAAACTATGTAAAAGTTTCAAAGTCAATGAACCATGATAAGGGGGCGGGGCTATATAATCTCCATGGAAATGAGACTTACAAATGCCAATACATTTGCATACCAACTATCAAGACTTAACATTAGTGGCTCATCTTAAACTGATCTAATCACAAACACATACATGTAAAACTAAGCAAAAGTATCAAAGTCAATAGACCATGCCTGAGGGGGTAAGAACCAATTATTCCCCATGGAAATATGATGTGCTAATGCTTATATAACTGCATACCAATTACCATTGACCTACCACTAATGGTTCCCCTTAAACTGACCTAATCACAAACTAATGCATGTAAAGTAAGCAAAAGTTTCAAAGTCAATAGACCATGACTGAGGGGGCAGGGCCAAATAATTTCCATGGAAATGAAATATGCCAATGCTTATACAATTGCACACCAAATATCGTTGACCACTAACTAATGGTTCCCCATAAACTGACCTAATCTCAAACTACATGTAATACATGTTAACTAAGCAAAAGTTTCAAAGTCAATAGACCATTACTGAGGGGGCGGGCAAAAAATCTCCATGGAAATGAGATCAGTGTTCTCCCCAGGCCGATATGACGCTACGGTCCTGCAGTGCCTTCAAAATATTTTCGCTGATCCCGCAGTGCCTTAATTGGCCGCTGTCCCTTAATACTTCATCCCCCAGCGTGTTAATTTTCACATTTTAATTATAAATGTTGGTTAAAATTGTCAAGTTGCTGAGAGGTCGGTCAGTGTTGCACAATAACTGATAACTAGCAAAAGTCTCTGATTTACCTGTTCCAGCCTTATCAGACCATGTAATCATGTTATAGCGTAAATGATCATCAAGAAGATAGATATTTTTAGTAGAAAATAAAAGTTTTTAAAAACTTCAGTGCAAAAATTGAAGAATTAGATCGCAAATACATTGTATTTACGCATCGTCTGTGTGCGATACTTTGCCATTTAAGTAACGAATTTTTTCATTGGTCGAGAAGAAGAATCTATTTAAACATGTTAAACACAACCAATGAACATGATGAATACACGTGATAAATTTGAATACACATTACTAAAGAAATTTACGATGAAATTTATGAATGAGAGTATTTGTACGTCAAAAAGTAAAAACAAACTTTTATTAAAGATAACGAGGAGTAATTCATTTTATTATAAAGTGAAAAAATGTTGCTTGCAAGTAAAATTTGTCTGTCAACTGTCACCAGGTCACGTTTTAGATATAAAATAATTTTTTAACATCGATCGTTAATTCATCCATCGAGAAATATATGTACGGAATCGCTGCAGCATTTGTATAATGTCACTAGTGAAGAATTTCACTGGTTTTAACTTTGACGAATTTGTCAAGTTTCTTTTATATCTACCTGCCAAAGAAACGTTTTGACAATTATACACACAGAAGCGTAATGTCAAACTACGATCACAGGTCATCTGGTTCATTACAATTTTTTTGTTTTAAAAAGTTGTGTACCAAACATCTTAAACATAATCAATTTTAATGCTGAATCAACATATTCTTTGCAAAGAAAAATTGGGTTAAGCCAAAGGCAGATGATGTTTTCAACTCTAAAGAGGATAAAGACTGAGGAACAGGCTGTCCAACAAAATGTTACTATATCTCTAGAAGGAACAGAGAGTAAAGAAATAAATATTTCTGAAGCTGTTCAGCATTGGAAGGCCCAAAAGAACATGAGGATTTTTCTTGAACTATATATACATTTTGACTTATTTAATTGACTGTGATATAAATGCTTTTTGTATTTAAAATGAATTTATTTCTTATATATATATTCTTATTCTTTATCATGTTTATTAATACTGTGCATTATTGCATGTTACTGCATGTAATGATTTATGACCGATTGCTTCAGTTCACAATAGTTCACTCTAAAATAGAGTTACGCGCCCTTGAAATTTTGCGCCTTAAAAAATTTCTGGGAGAACACTGGAGATGTGCCAATGCTAATACAACTGCATACCAAATATAATTGACCTACCACTAGTGGTTTACCATAAACTAGACCTAATCACAAACTAATACACTGTTGACGCAGCCAGATGAAAGATTGGTGATCCTTGTAGAACACATATTGACTGATAATTTTGAATAATATAAAAATGTATGAATGAATTCTAATATTACCTTGATTGTTTTAGAGAAAACTGAAAAAATTGTTCCTAAAAACATGTTTGCCCAATTGTTGCCTGAAAAACAATTGCTGTCCATCACTTTAGGGCCTGTGCATGTGTAAGCATTGATTCAAGGTACAAATGTTTCAAATGATGAGAGATAATACTTTTTCTGCGCCAGAAGGAACATAAAAACACAGTTGTATTTACATTTGTGAAGCCCAGTGCCACCCCTGAATAATCCCTGCTGGGTAATCAACAGGTAGAATTCAGGAATTGCAGGTTAATTCAATTTTTATAAAGTTTTCTTCAGGAAATTCTTTAAGAAGTTACATTTAACTCAAATCTTCAATTCCTTCAGGACATTAAGAGAAAGGTAGGCAGATGTTCTGTGAATAGTTAAGATCTGATTTATTGTACCTGATATCTTCTTCATTTTCTGGAAAACTCCAAAATGCAATCCTAAGCTGTACTTCATCTGGAATGGGCTGTGGAAAATGTTCTACAACTTCAAATGGTATGTGACAGGCCACAGCTTGGGCAGCTAGTTCTACCAACGATGCTATTTTCCCTTCTACATTAAAAAAAGAAGATGCTTATAAATTTCAATGCATACATATATATAAAATTTATACATCAGTTCAAATTGATTCTTGATTTAAATCTTAACATATGTAAAATTTCTGTCTATTTGTTTGATATTTCTTAGGAATATGCAAAAATGAAATAGAATCAAACTAAAAAAAATAGCCCTTTCATTTGTTAACAATTTTCATATTCATATTGTCATCACTGTACTACTATCATGATTTTTTATTTGTAGTCTTTCAACTTCATGATGGTTTCTCTGTACAAATCATATTTTACTGTACACATATTTACACTTCTGGAGCCATCATTTGTTTTATTTTATTTAAAGAAATCAAGGTGTTTGCCTTTTAGATTATTTTTCAAAAATTAAACAAAAGAAGCTTCAAATGTACATCAACTCTGATTCTGTTGATGGAATTTTGGAATTCTAGAGAATCTTAACAAAAATTTGAGAGATCAAAATGAAAGTAAGTAGACGTTTGAAGAGTTGTTGACAATATTCATGATAATCTAAATCAAAAAATTAAAAAGCAAAATGAGGTTGTTAAATTTGATGTATGCCTTTTTGTGCTTCTTTGTTACATTTGTTTGTTTTTATAGTGATTAAGATGATAACACAATGTTGACTGCTGTACCCCTATTTATAACATTTTTACCTATTGTGTCTGTTTGTTTTGTTCACGCATCGCTGTCAGTATAATGGAATTTGATGCAACTGTCATACAGGTGAAAGGTTTGGCTAGCTATAAAACCAGGTTCAATCCACCATTTTCTACATAAGAAAATGCCTGTACCAAGTCAGGAATATGACAATTGTTATCCATTTGTTTGATGTGTTTGAGCTTTTGATTTTGCCATTTGATTAGGGACTTTCCTTTTTGAATTTTCCTCAGAGTTCAGTATTTTTGTGATTTTACTTTTTTTTATACTAAGATGACCAATAACTGATTGTAACATTTGTGTGCCATTATACCACTTATTGAAAAAGTAGTTGTATGAAAAACTGGACAAAAATTCAGGTCAAAAAGAACAGGCCAATGAATCAATTGAAGGACTTGAGAAATATTTATCTTTTTACTTGTGGAAGTCAACAGACTGACCCCTGGGTCTCATAGAAAAAAAATCTATCGCCTGTAATGATGACTATCTTATTCATGCATTTTCCATAAAAGTCATTTCAATGTCAAAATGCTTTTGCTATTTGTCACAGTAAGAGTCGATGATCCAATGATGTAATTTATATTGATTACTAGCATAAATTAATCATATAACGAAATCAAAAATTTTGAGTTTCTTTAATTGTTAATTATTTAAGTTTTGTCGGTTGACATGAGGTCAATTGGTGAAATTATCGGTCTATAGACTGACAATGTTTTGCCTCTTTTGACTGCATGAGGATGCTTGTCAATGGATTATGAAAAAGAAAAACTAAAATAAAGAGTACATCGACATTGAAGTAATATTAATACGGCAGTGTCTGCTCGACACTGCATTGGGGGACAAGAAGCCAAAATTAGCATTCGTAGGCTACATGTACCCACCTCCTGTTTTATAATAAAATTTCATCAGATCGGGAAAGAAACATGAAATATATGCGGAAATTGTCGCAATTAGTGAATAAATTGATTACTTCAAGAAGTTTTATAAATATTTATATAGTAAGTGAACAGCTTTTCTCAGTTAATAAATAGTCTTAATTTAACTTAAAATGGAAAAGTGTGATATATATATGTGGGAAGACATTTAAAAGTTATAATGAATTGGAACTATTTGTTCCAAATTACCAATCAATAAACTACATACAATTGTATAAAAGAAACTCTGAATCAATTGCAGCTTTAGAGAAAAGAAGACCTGGAAACAGAAAAATTTCAATGCATCTCTAAAGATTTTGAGACATTCATCATGTTCATTGACATTTGAACTGAGACTTGAAGACTTTGTCATCATATTGAAGTCGCTATTGCACTTTGATTGCAGTGTTTAACATAGATTTAGGAGACATACAAAATATTAAGGGAATGTTAATGAAGGCCCCTATAGGAATGAAAATATCAATAGTGTTTACAGAAAGAATTAAAGTAGACCCATGGACATATGGAATGTAACATTGACTCGTGCCATAGGACAGCATCAAAAGTGCTGTATTTCTCATCAATGACTGTAATTCATTGTTTAAGCCGCCTGCATGGCTCTCTATAGCCACATTTACTCACCCTGCGGCTTAGTTATACTGGACGGTTGTTGACCCCCATTTTGCCTTTTCCAACCTCTCCAATTCTGACAAAGACTTTCCGGCTCGCTTATCCACGAACACAAGGAGTCTTCGTCAAAACGATCGCTGTCATCAAATGAAAATCTATCCCCTTCGTTATCCCAATCAAACACGAAATCCATAATGATTAAGGGTTCTTTGTTTCAAGCCCGAAGGCGCAAGTCTGAACCCAACATTGTCGACTGCTCCCAGTATTTTCTCGTGTTGTTTTCGCTCACTTGCATCGTAATTTATTTAATAATCGTTAAGAATTTGATTGAATATCTTTTAAAGGACTTTTTTTACTGTAAATATCGTTAGAAAATTTTGATGAAAGTACTGAAAATAAGCCCAAGTGGCAAGTGGGCAAATTCAGCTGTCCAAAACAATAATATCCGATCGGGAGGACTCGACAGTTTTCGTCCACCGCCGTAATCTCGCGAGATCATTACCAGGTGCCCGTCAGTATCCCAATTTTGTGTTGCCCAATATAGTTATTGCTTGAGGATTTCTACAGAGATACTTTTGATAGATTACTATCTTAAAATTTAGTTGTTAATCTGTTAAAACAACTGATTTTTATAACTGAATACACATGCAATACTAAATCGACTATTTATTTTTTAGAGATATAGATATAGGAAGATGTGGTGTGAGTGCCAATGAGACAACTCTCCATCCAAATAACAATTTATATATATATATATAAAGAAAAAGAAGAAGAAGAAGATGTTTTATTTCTATTAAATGGGCTCACAAAGAGCATATATTACAAGATGACATTATTAAGACAACAACATAAAACAATAATGAAGTATTCTTACAAAGAAAAGAATAGGAAGTTTGGACATGAATGAACTACACATACATATAAATATATATATATTTAATGCGTTTTGTTAAAATATACTTTTTCACTTTTTTTGGTCTTTTGGAAAATGTTGTTTGTGCTGTATTTAGACCCCTCTACCAAGAAAGGAGTAGGCCCGGTAAGACCCCTTTTTGGCCCCAAAATATAGCATTTTTACAAATTGTTAAAATGTAAACTTTTAGCTATTTATTGGAAAGTAGAATACTTCTGTTCCATAAATATGGGCTATTTAGACAATACAATGCACATGCATCAGGTAATTGCATCATAAATTCGTGCAATCTTACTGAAATCTTCATAATTTTAGCATTTATGCTAATTTTAAGACGATTTTTGTCTAAAATGGAAGTGGCCGCATTTGTGTTCAGTCTTAATATTTTAATATATGTTGTATTTGATGATAATTCATAACATATATAAAGGTTAAGACTGAACACGAATGCGACCACTTCCAATTTTGACGAAAACCATCTGAAAAATTACGTTTTATGGCATATTTGATTGAATTTTCATATATAAGCTTGAAATTGAGCGTCTTTAATGACCAAATCAGTTCAAATCAATTACATAAACTAATTAAATCGACTGAAGTAGACACTCAATTGTTTAAAAAATGTCAAAAATCTTTCAGTAGATGTACTTCGAATATTAGGCCAAATCTGGCCCTTACCGGACCTTCTCCTTTGTTTTGCATGCACACGTATAAAAATTGCGGTTTTTATCCAACGCAATCATAGGTTTTAACGTTGTTTTCAATTTAGACTGAATACATGTATATAGAACATCTGTTGTTCGACCTGTGAGTCAAATGCGTTTTGTTAAAATATACTTTTTCACTTTTTTGGTCTTTTGGAAAATGTTGTTTGTGCTGTATTTAGACCCCTCTATCAAGAAATTTGTTTTGCATGCACACGTATAAAAATTGCGGTTTTTATCCAACGCAATCATAGGTTTGAACGTTGTTTTCAATTTAGACTTGTATGTATATATATATATGACGACGTTTACAAGTGTAAACCTCCTTCTCAGGCACACCCCAAATATGAAAAGTGCTTTTAATAAATTGGCAATTTATTGGATATGTAACTTAACTGCAAACGCCACCAAGGGACGGTGCTGCATGAGAAAGTGGTAGATAGACGCACATGGTGTACATGTATGTAAATAGACAAAATTTGGTTTAAAATAATATGAGCAGGTGCTGCATGACAAAGTGAGAGATAGACGTTAAAATGTTATGAGCAGAAGCACAAACCTGGTATGTCATCCTCGTCCTATTTTGCCCATTTTTCTCTATTCCTTATATTTGAAAACCCCATTATTCTCTATTATTTATTTGTTAGCCCAATTTTCTGCAGTATTAGCCCATTATTTTTCTTTATTGTATAAATCACTTTCAGACCCTCATATATTAGTGCAATATTAGTCTATCACAGTGTGTGTGTCGGCTTTTTTCAATGTTTGTGTTGTTTCTACAAGAGACATATATGGTACCTTGTCTATGTTTCTATCAGTTACGGTCCTTAATTTTTCCCGAAAACTCATGTACTCATTTTAAACTATCAGACTCAGTCTTAGTCAGGAACCTTCATTTACTTTAGAGGATCGTCAACCTCATATAGGGCTACTACATTAATCCTTACCCTTAAACCATCTTTTAATCATACTTAATGATTTAATACTAGCCCTACTGACAATAAAACCTTACTCTAACATAAATCAAATCCTAAACTAACCATAACAATAAACTAAACCCTGGCACAGGGTCTTCTAAAGTAACGTTTAAGGATTATAGATAAGAGGTACGGCCAATTTCCCCTGTATTTGAGATGTCTTAGGGTTAAACAGAAGATTGATTGATTGATTGTTGTTTGCTTTACGCCGCATTAGCACAGAAAGGCTATATCGCGGCGAGAGCTAATTCGAATATTATAACAGTTTAAGGTATATTTTTAAAATCAGACAAAAGGTCTTTCAATAAACTAAAATTCTAGAATAACGGAAATAGTTAAACAGAAGACATTCATCAATCCACTATTATATAGTGCCATAAGTTTACCCGTGGAACTTTTTATTGCCACTACTGGCAACCTAACGGTACTACTCGTGTAGCAGGATATGCGTACCATTTCGGAGCACCAGATATAGTCCGCTTTTTGATGTAGTTCGTCTTTAGTTTTATGCCTAGTGTTTTGTAGGCTTTCGTGTTTAGTCTTTCTGTCCATTGTATTGTTTTCTTCGACTTATAAGAGTCTGGATGCATGGAGAGTCCTTAATTTCTTTATTCTTGAAGTTTTAGGGCATTTTTCTTTATCGCTAAAAATAGCGCTTATTCTGAAAAAAATCGTATGAAAATGATTTAACTATTAATTCGCTATTCTTTATATTATTTGGCCATTATTTTCTATTCTGTAAACCCCATCCACACCAGCATTTGTGATTTTTGTATTGTCTCATTGGTATTTTCTTTCTTTCTCTTTTTTTTTAATAAAAGGACAAACACTCGCACTGCTTAAAAAGAACTTGGCATCAAATATATACGTGTAGGAAAGTCAACATAGACAGCAGACACCAATACGAGACAAATCATTTTTTAGGCAGTGGCTATTTTGCCGGCTCTACTCTAGTTAAGCGGAAGCCAGTCACGAATCCCGCACAGGGTCAACTCCGAAGGGACATTATTAGGATTGCCGAGGAGTGCACCATATTGACAGTTCGACACGATTTGATAGATCTGATATTAGTTATGTAGACATTGCTAATAATGATATAAATAGTAACTGTAATGAAACTATGTATAATGAAGAAACATTTGAACAGATTAATTGTATTTTTGAAAATGTAAAAGTTCATGTAGATATTAATATTGATGAAAATGTTACTATAAACAATGAAGACATAAGTGCGTCTTCTCCTGGTGAAACTGTAGATTTGTCTAAAAAAATTGTTACAGACAAAAAAGCTACAGATCTTTTATATGTAAATTGATGTGGCCTAAAACATAGGCTACAATATCCAAAATTTGAAAATTTGATCCGAAAACATGATATTGTTTGCTTTGTTGAATCAAAAACTGACGATATGGATGATATTCATTTATCTGGTTACAAATTAAAATTAAAAAATAGACGTAAAATATCAAGAATGAAATCAGGTGGCATTGTAATCGGGTATAGAGAAAATCTGAATGACTCTATAGAAGTGATTGAAACAAATTGTAAATATGTTCTATGGTGTAAAATTTCTAAATTTTTAAATAACGAAGATATACTATTCGGAGTGGTCTATATCCCACCAGAATATACAGCATATTCTTCCCCTGATGCATTCAATGAAATTGAGAATGAATACTTGGAATTTTCAACCACATTTGAACATATTTTTATTATTGGTGATTTTAACGCACGTACCTCAAATGAGAAAGATTATGTATTTATTGACGAAAAAGATACAAGTAGAGATTTGGAGGGTGTATCTATAAATGATGTATGTAATTTAGAATTGTATAATATACCCAGAGATCGTTTTAGTATGGATAAAGGGAAAACACGTTACGGTAATAACTTGCTTGATTTGTGTAAATGTAACAACTTATTCGTTATGAATGGTAGACTGGGAAATGGTAAAACTGGGAAATTTACCTGCAGAAATGCTAGTGTTGTAGACTATTGTCTGAGTAATGTTAACGTTTTAGAGAAACTTATTGATTTTGATGGGTTAGAATTTTCACACTTGTATTCAAATGTTCATTGTCCATTGTATATACGCTTACAAAGCAATGCATTGTTTATAGATTGTAATGAACAGGACAGTCCGAATGGTCAGTCAAGACAAAAGATTAATGAACAGGACAGTCCGAATGGTCAGTCAAGACAAAAGATTAATAAATGGGATCATAAAAAGGCACCTGAATTTAGAACTAATATCAATGTTGATAGATTAGACAGGTTGTTACGTAATTGGAAAAATGTAAATATAGAAAATGTTGATAATAACAATGTCAACGTATTTGTAAATGAGATTGGAATAGTTGTTTTAAAGTCTGCTAAGACAACGTTTGGAATGCGAACTGATAAACCGAAAAGGCGACCCCCTAAAAACAAGGGAGACAAGCCATGGGTTTAATTATGACTGCAAATTTGCGAGGCAAAACTTTAAAAAGCTTAAGCGCAAGCTGAAATCAACACCTTCGCTTTCATTATATAACAAAGTTAAAGATTCTGCATGAGAGGAAATATAAACTATAGATTTGCCATTGCAAGCAATAGCGGATGTCACCCTTCCCCCATTGCCACTAGATTGCAGCCAGTTTTAAAATTTTAAACAGTGACTGCACATATATACTGATGGCTATACATCTTTCTGTAATTTTTTAGAACATTTAGCGGATTTACAAATTTTACGCATTATTTTTCCTTTTTTGCCTTGTTTCCATGGTAACGGCAGCCATTTTGGAAATTCCAACGCCAATTGCCGCTTCCATACATGACAGTCAACATTATTGTGAAGTTTCATTAAGTTTGAAGCATTCTGAAATTTTTGAAATTTTTGCTCCTGTATCCATGGTAACATTGTAGTTCCAATGATTGTCAAAATCATTCAAAACCTGTATATAATGGACAACTATATTGTATAAAAATTTGATGATTTTAAGTTACAGCATACCAAAATTATTCACCACACCCTGAAGTTTTTGGAGCATTTTGACCTTTTTGCATTGTTTCCAAGGTAACAGCAGCCATTTTGGAAATTCTAACTCAAAATACCACATCTTCCAATGTTGCTCATCGTTACTGTGAAGTTTCATTAAGTTTGGAGCATTTTTGATATTTTTGAAATTTTTGGTGTAGTTTCCATGGCAACATAGTAGTTCCAATGATTGCCAAAATCATTCAACACCAGTATATAGTGGGCACCTACATTGTATTAAAATATAATGATTCTAAGTTTAAGCATATCCAAATAGTTTACCAAAACCAAACACTGGATTTTTTTCACATTTGTTCCGTTTCCATGGTAACGGCAGCCAATTTTATGTTCTTAAGACCTACTGCAACCCAAAATTTTGTGTTCCTCACTATAGTGAACTATCATTAAGATTGGTTCCATTGGCTCCAAAAAAATCTGCCGGACATAAAAAAGGTGGAAGAATAATAATAATAACAAAGAAACAGAAGAATAGCAATATGTCACCCGACATTGTCGATCGGGTAACATAAAAAAGTTATGGACAAAGCCATAAAAACTCATAGACGGGATATGGCTAAAAGATTAAAAAAACCTCAGATTTCAAAATTCAAAAGAGTATTGGAATATTTTGAATAAACGGAAACACACGAAACAACCGGACATAAATTTTGATAATTTACCATACTTTTTCAGAGATCTAAATTCAGGCACCCCCGATCCTATATATATATAGTTTTACCAAATGTAGACCAAGATATTTTAAATGAATTAAATGGTACACTTAATGGTCCAATTACAAAGGATGAGATTATGAATTGTATTAAGAAACTAAAAAGTAACAAAGCCTGTGGCGACGATATGATTATAAATGAATATATTAAATCTTCTTGTGATTTTTTAATTGATGTATATGTTGAATTGTTTAATTTAGTCTTTAGAACTGGGATTACACCAGAATCTTGAGTAATTGGCACGATCAAGCCATTTTATAAGAGTAAGGGAAACAAACTTGATAAAAAAACTATAGACCTTTCACAATTGTCAGTTGTGTTGGGAAATTATTCACTTCGATCTTATGTCATAGATTATCAAATTTTTCCGATGAAGTTTTATTAGTAAATGAAAATCAATTTGGATTTAGAAGTGGATATTCAACAGTCGATTGCATATTTATACTGCATTCTTTCTTTGAAATTTTGAAATTAAAAAAGAAAAAAATGTTTTGTGCGTTTGTCAGAAGAGACGCTTTATGGTATAAGATGTTATTGAATAACATTAATGGTCATATGTATACAATAATTCATAAGATGTATGATAATATTAAGTCATGTTTATCTTATAATGGCAATACATTGGATTATTTTTCATGCAATATTGGTCTACGTCAAGGGGAAAATTTATCTCCTTTCCTGTTCTCACCTTTCTTAAATGATTTGGAAAACTTTTTCATCAACGAGAACTTGATTGGTTTGAACACTATTGAAGATGCACTAGAAGAAAAATTGTATATTTATGTTAAACTTTTTGCAATTCTCTATGCAGATGATACTGTGCTAATGGCGGAATCGACCAAGAACCTCCAATTGTTGCTAGATAAATTCCACTCATATTGTGATGTCTGGAAAATGAAAGTTAATGTTGAAAAAACAAAAATTGTAATTTTTAGTAATGGCAGACAACCCAAAAATCTTAGTTTTACATATAATAACCCTGTCATAGATATCGTTCAAGAATTTAACTATCTTGGGATCTATTTTACCCGAAATGGCACATTTAAATACTGTAGAAAACACCTAGCAGAAAAAGCTACAAAGGAAATGTATGAGGTGATCAAAAAGGGGGGAAAACATGGCTTATCTATTAGTTGCCAATTAGATTTATTTGACAAATTAGTGAAACCGGTCTTATTGTACGGTTGTGAAATTTGGGGGTTTGGGAATAAGACATTCTAAAGAGAGTTCAATTAAAATTCTGTAAGCTTCTTCCGCACTTAAAGTCTTCTACCCCAAATTGTGTAATATATGGTGAACTTGGACGATATCCCATAAATTTAGATATTAAAGTCCGTATGATATCATTTTGGGTGAAATAAGTATGTGGTATACCGACTAAATTGTCAGCTACTATTTATAAACTACTGTATAAGCAGTGGCGGATCCAGAAATTTTCATGAGTGGGGGCCCACTGACTGCATACGAGGGAACCCGCTCCGGTTACGCTCCAGTGATTCCCTATATAATCAACCAAATTTTTCCCAGAAAAGGGGGGCCCGGCCCCCCTGGCCCCCTCTAAATACGCCTCTGATAAGCTGTCAAATGAAAACGATGTAAATTTTAGTTGGTTAAATCATGTTGAATCTATTTTTAATGAAACGGGATTATCTTTTGTGTGGTTATCTCAAACATGTGTTAGTGACATTTGGTTGAAGAATACAATTAGAAAATCACTTCAAGATCAGTTTCAACAAACATGGTTTTCAAATGTGCAAGCATGTTCGAAGACATTAAATTATCGAATTTTTAAGGATATTTTTGGCTTTGAGAACTATTTTGATATTTTAGAATTTCGTGATATTTACACTTTATGCATATTTAGAACTATTAACCATAAATTACCTACTGAGATAGGGAGATGGACAAATATCCAAAGAGATAGACTAACTGGTAAATGGTGTAATTCAAAAGATCTTGGAGATGAGTTTCATTATATTATGAAGTGTAAAGAAATGTCAGAAAAAAGAAACATATGTATTGATAAAAAGTATGTATCTCGCCCAAATATATTGATGTTTAAGGAAGTTATGAATTTAAACAAAAAATCTAAATTGAGAAAACTGTGTACTTTTATTAGATATATAAATTCCCATGTGTGACCTCCTGGCTAAATACTACCAGTATATTTGTAAATAGTGTACATATTTTGCTCTGTGTATTCATGTATTTTTGTCTATTTATTGATGTCATGTAGTGTCTATATGCCATTGTAATTGCAAAAGTTTGACAGAATAAAGATATATAGTAAAAACCGATTCTGTTTATAGATAAGCAATTAAAAAAACTGACTGTTATTTTGAAAGCAAATTTAATTAAAAAATTTACAATTTTGAAGCTATGTGATTGATTTTGTTAGATAGTATAATGTTTTATCAAATTTATATGCAGTGACATTTTTAATATAATGTTTGGTTTATAATCTCTTCATATTTTTAATAAGCTTTGTATTTTCACGTATTTTGGCCTCGAGCATCACTGAAGAGACATTTGTCGAAATGCGCTTCTGGTGCAAAAAAATGGTACCGGTAATGTTATTAACTTTTATTTTTTTACATGAAAAAGTTTGAGATTTTATTCTTATGCATACATGTAGCATTAGATTATTACTGATTTTAGAAGTAATGTTAACTATGTTTTGAAATGATTTCATTGCTACAAATTGATGCTCAATATTTTTATTTTTATTTTTATTTTTATTTCTTTTTACAAATTCTTATATTCACTTGGACTCACAAATGTTTTAAACGATTACCGGTATATGTATCTCAAATATTGTAACTGCATGTTATCTTATTTAACTATATAGTGTAATAATTTGATTCTTTTATGTTGACAATACACATTTTCATAATACTTTTTAAAATTAACTCTTTTCAAATAACTGGCAAAATAACAAATTCCTTGTATTGCCGGCGTCGACAAAATAGCCATTGCTATAGAAACATGCTATTTTGCCGGCTTTAATTGATTTATAAGATATTTTAATCAGAGCCGGCAAACTAGCATATTTTTTATTATACCGGCGCCGCCGAAATAGCCACTGCCTTTTTTTAATAATCAGACTGACGGAGACAGTCAATAAAGATATCCTTGACGTGAGACAGACAGATTTTGTTACATCCTGTCTCGGACCAATACATCAATTGGTTCCAGCCTGCGATATGGTGGGGTTGAATTAGTGTAGTTCGCCCTAAAGGTTTTACCCTCTCCTTTTTCATTATTCTTCTGCTTTCTTCTTCTTCTTTAAGTTTCTAGCAATCCTTCATTTATTGAAGATTATTCGCCGGGCTTCGACTACAAAATTTAGTAATCAAAAAATATCAGTAACTGAGCTGGTGTCATGGAAGCTTCCAAATCAGACGTGTCATCTGTTTTCTTAATTTCCCTATAAATAATGCTGTCATCTGCGAACAATCTTAATGTACTATGTTCGATATATTCTGTCAAATCATTAATAAATATTAAAAATAAAATTGGTCCAAGCACTGTGCCTTGTGGTACTCCAGATGTTACAGGAATTTTATTTGATGTTTCACCTTCAAGGACTACTGTTTGTGTTTTGTTTGTTCAAGAGTCTTGAATCCAATGTAATGCATTACAATTTATACCATAGAAGCCAATTTTTATGTATGAGGTGATGGTGTGAATTTTTGTCAAATGCTTTTGCGAAATCCATTATTATGATGTCTGTTTGAATGTTTTTATTATTTGAATTTGCAAGATCTTGAATAAATGATATTAACTGAGTTTCACAGGAACGGGATGATCGAAAACCATGTTGTAAGTCATATAGAATTTTATTTTTTTCTAGATGTTTCATGAAGTTACCAGCTACAACATGTTCTAATTCTATTAGTCGTAATACTTTTTAATACTCTAACCCCCCTCCTTTTACCCTCTTTTGATGCGAATATGTTAAACATTAGAAATTCTAAGCTAAGTTTTGCGGTCCCTACTTTTTAACCGGAAAAGACAGAAATCGTAATATACTGTATATTTGTTTTTTTTAACATTTCACAAGTTTGGATGTAGAAGGCATTACCTCTCCAACACCGCCATCCCTATTCGAAAGTATTTTCCGCTGCCATTGGTTTGCATCAAGTTTAATCAAGTATTACGAAAAATGACATGCATGCTTATATATACAAGTTAATGACAGACTGGCTGCTCTCTGGTTTTACTATGTAGCATTATCAGGGAACATCATCGTCCACTGGTATTAAGTTGTTTCATTGGCAATCATACCACTCCCTCGTCTATAGAATAAGCTTATGAACCTTGAACTATAAAAATCTCCTTGTTTTATAATTGTCCTTATCATCAAATTTGAATCAACAGTAATGTGAAAAAGTTATTTTTTAGCATGGAGGTCAATCATGTATGATTATCAAATATATTTTGAGGATGACGGCCATTATACTATGAAGGCATTCTTCATTCTAGCAATGACTTTTAATCTAACATGATATTTGTTAAGTTGGCAATATATATACAAATAAGGAGATGTGGTATGTATATACAGATATATTATATTAACTTCAATTTGGTGATAACTATTTATTGAAACTATGCATCAGGAGCCTGCAATTTATTGGTTGTCGTGTGTTGCCGTGTATCATATTTGTTTTTCGTTCATTGTTTTGTACATAAATCAGGTTGTTAGTTTCTTGTTTGAATTGTTTTATATTTGTCATTTCGGGGCCTTTTATAGCCGACTATGCGGTATGGGTTTTGCTCATTTTTGAAGGCCGTACGTTGACCTATAGTTGTTAACTTCTATGTCATTTTGTCTCTAGTGGAGAGTTGTCTCACTGGCAATCATACTTCATCTTTTTATTTTTATACAAGTTGACGAGATATTCACCGTGGCGTAGTATATGTTACATGATTATACACTATTTCACTTTTGACTGGTTATAGATATCTGTTGAAAATGTCTGACATATATATATATATATATATAGTATATCGTGGGACATAAAATAAAATATGTGACCCATTGAATTAGCAGTTAGTGCCTGCAGAGATATAAATACACATGTGTATATATGTCTCTGGCTCTGAGGTCTCTGGTGCCTATAGTATCTATATGTCTCTGATCTAAAATAGTATTTTTTTTTTAACAAGCGTTTGTTTAAATCAAATGAAAAGTTGAGACTAAGAATGGGGTAATCACCCAACTCATCTTATTTAGTCGTCTGTGGATCATCATTTTTCAGAAATACCGAAAAAAAAACAACCAAGCACTTAGGGTAGCATGAAAGTTGACATAGATTATGATCCGTAATACACCGGAAGTACCAACACTATTTCCGGCGGAAGGTCTTTTCTAATATTTTGACTGAGGTCTGCATGTATATTCTCGTTAAATCATTAAATATCTCTTCCATCTGTCTGTTTTTCACATCTATCGATAATGTTTATGTTTAACACAGTTTGTATTTAAAACTTTGTAACCCTTTAACTGCGCTAAGCCACGAACAAAAGAAGAAATTTAAATTGTTTTCTCTTTATAAGTTCTTCGAAAAAGCAACAACTGCATATCAGATTGACTGTTAGTAAGCATATGAAAGCATTAGAGAGTTATAAAATGGAAAACCTTCGCATAATGTCTGTTCTAACCATGGAATTCCTGAAGGTTGTATGTTCTTGAAAATCAACTGATTTTCATCATATCAAAAAAATTGTTCAGAAACTGGATAATTTGTTGTCAACATTTCAGTTGACCTTTTGCCATATCCAGCATGCCTAGAACACTAACCATAAACGTCATTGACGCATTGGTAGTATGTCAGATTGCAAACTTTTTGTAGACCTGGGTAATAAATTATACTATCTGGCATGGTATTGACAAATTATAATTGTCTGAGATGGCATGGTCAAATCTAGATATCTTTCTATGTTAAAACTATATCTTTGGGTTGTTGTCTTAGTGAGTATATACCCTTCTTTGTTTTATTCACATGGTGCCTCATTTGGACAGTACTCTGTTCTGAGCAAAGGAAAGATATTGTTGACTGAATATCTTTAGCCATTTATAACTCTATAATTGATAGAATTGTAATCCCTGAAAAGAACTGTGAAAGTAATAAAATACGATGGAAGCCATCACAATGGCAAATTAGAGAGGCTTCAATTAATACATTGTAGTCAACAATAAAATCAATATTTTGTTTCTTTTATCAGGATGGCACCCAGAAAGGGGAAGACTCAGCAGACGGAGCAAGTGGTGTTAGGACCACAAGTAAAAGAAGGCGAGAATGTGTTCGGAGTTGCACACATCTTTGCCAGTTTCAATGACACATTTGTACATGTGACTGACCTGTCTGGAAAGTAAATATAACTTAAATGGTATCCTCAGTTTGTCTTGCAGTGTTGAAACCAAGTGATTCATTCTCTCCATACATTTCAATAGCAGCGCAATTCAATTTGTACCTGGAAGAAACTTTAGACAATTGAGCCTCATTTTAAAAGGAATTTACAGAGAATTATATTTGATTAACAAAAACATATTTTATCAATGAAAATGGCAGCGTAATTGATTACTTAAGTGTCCATTGTGATTTGTATTTTAAAAATTAAGTGGATTTACAGTTATACTTAAAAAAAAAAGGGGGGGGATTGGTTTGACATGGTTAAGCAAGAAGTGAGGTAGTGACAACTTCCCCATTGATTCAATGATCAAGCCTACATTTAACCAAGAAGATTTCAGTACTTAATAAATGATTCCATATTAATTGAAGTGATGTGAATGCAAGTGAAATTTTAAATAGCTCATTTTCAATGAGCAAGAAAGTTCATATTGCTTTTGACTGACAAAATATGCAGTCAATTCTGATAATTATCAATTGCGTGAATCTGGGGTTTCATTATCTTTTATGTTAACAGGTATTTTTCCATTTCTAGGTGGTACTTTTCAATATATTCCATGAAAGCCTTATATAAAATTTCTAAAATTCAGGTGATACAGTACTTATCAGAAGCTCAATGGGGGTAAAAGTACATGTTACCACTGCCTAATTGATGGCCTAAAGAATTTAATTATTAGGCTAAAAAAGAATGCATGTCTGTTTAAAGTTAAATATCTTTTAAAAAAATAGGGTAGGTACGTCATATTTCCATTTTACTTTTTGCGACATGATTTTTGAGTCGTGTGTTCAGTATTGCCGTTATCAGAGTTGTCCATGGGCCGAGTTTACCTGTATTTTTAATGATTGGATTTTTTCCCTTGGTTATTGGACAGGAAAAAAATGGCGGCAAAGTGTTTATTTCATCACGAGTAGTAAGTTTCCTTAAAACAGCTGTCATATTCACGATTGTGAACATTGGCATGTATCAGGCAAACTATTAGATTTATTGGCAACTCTAACTTCCTTTTTTGACATAAGTTCAGTTAATTTTTCTGTCTTACGACAGAAATAAAATAACTTAGGGTCGGCACTCAAATCAGGGTCTGTCTGGTAACTGTAAATAGACATATGTTTTTTTTTACCTTACTGAAACAAGTTGTTAAGGTTCATTAAAAGGAATTGAAAAATATGGCCGTATTTACACCACAAATTCTACTATGAGTACAGACAAACTGATGCGTCTAGGAAATTTTTAAGGATTGGCTGGACCTAGATATATAAAATTTATATGTAGTTTTATGTTTCAGAAAATTAAAAACTTACCTGGAATTTGATGTGCATTTTTTCTAGTCTGCAGAAGATAGCAAAAATAAACTTACACATAAGTTTCATTTGATACGCCCACTCAGATACACAAATTAAATCACCCATTTGGTTGCAGATATCTACATGTACATGTATTGTCCATTTAAATCAATACTTCTCACAACATTTATTATATGAGAGGAGCTTCTCAAACCTTTTCCCCAACTTAGTTTATTTTGGCCATGGCACCTTCTGCATAGCAAAATCCAGTTAAGTTTTTAATATTCTGAAACGTAAAATGCATTTAAATTTTATATATCAAGGTCCAGCCATGCTCTAGAACTTTTCCAGATGCACTTGTTTGTCTGTACTCCGAGTGAAATTTGTGGTGTAAATATGGCCATATTTGCTATAAGGTAACGGTTAACCTTAAAAAATGTAGAGACACTGGCATGTGCTTCAAAATGGTAACTAGTTTTCATACTACACTGTATAGGAAAGTTGATAACAAACAGTATTATATGAAATATTTTCATGAACTATTGATTACTAGAAATTTATGTAATATGCCATACTTTCTGATCTGTAACAACTACCATCATTGAAAATAACAAAATATATTTGGCAAACTTTCTGGTTGATTTCTTTTAGTTCAAAATTGTCTTTTGTTCAATTTCTTTTGAAAAATTCATAAAAAATTATAGATTTCAATGTTATATTGCCCAGTCTACAAGATTGACTACAACTTGTACAAACCCAGAAAAGTAAAGATCAATATATAATATAATTAACTAAAATTTTCATAAAATTTGGCTTCAGGCCTATGAATTCAAAACTTTAAGGTAAAAAGTGTGGCCAATTGTATTAAAAAAAATTGTTGTTAATCATTGGTCTGTATATTTCAAATTTTGTAAGAAATATGAAAGTATTGGAAAGTAGTAGTAAAAACATGTTTTCAAAAGGATGGCAGTTTGAGTTGTTGATATACTTTTGCCAAAAAAGCATGAGTTTAAAAGTCCCAACATAATCTGGTTTTTACTGGCAAAGTGACTAAAAAGTAAAAATAACTTGTCCATGAAACTTATCCTTTGTTTCACATTAGTTTATTGAGAATTTTCATACATGGTGAAGGTGCTTCATCTCGCATAACAAGGACCATTTGTGAAACGATTATGAATGATCAATTAATTAATGTTGTAGATTTTTTTATCCTTTTCTCTGTGTTATAGGGAAACCATTGCCAGAGTCACTGGTGGTATGAAAGTGAAGGCTGACAGAGATGAAGCATCCCCATATGCTGCTATGTTGGCTGCACAGGATGTAGCTGAAAAATGTAAAACTTTGGGAATTAATGCCTTACACATCAAACTGAGAGCTACTGGAGGAAATAGGTAATTCTAATGGATTGATTCTATAGACATTTTCTATGATATTTACTATAGGTGTTTAAAACACAGACCTTTCAGGAATGAGAAAATGAAAATATGAAGAAATGGGGTGGGGACATGCCCTTAAATTACTATTTTTACCCATTATTTGCATTTTTGCTTCACAGATCTTCAACTGTATTCATCATAATTTGTCTCAGATGATCCTTATTAGAGTTACTGCCATTTTGATGATAATTATGAATTGTAAATTTTTTTTTTTATATTATTATCTTAGGATAGATAGGGCTGTTTGCTAGGGGGTCAAGGGGGCTTGGAATATTTTGCCAGTTTACTATTTTAAACCAAATTTAATGTAAATAAATGAATACATAATGTGATCCTAGCGCTTTGGAATTGTCCTTGATTACTGTTTAAAGTATTCAAAGCAATAATCATCTGAAAATAGAAATTTGTTTCTTGAAAAGACTGTTTGATCACAAAAGAATAAAATAAATATCATTATTATATCACTAAAAAAAATCTCTTTCTCATTGGCTAAAAGCATATGAGTCTTCTATGATAAAACATTGTATTCAACATGGGAATAATCACGAGAGGTTAATATAAGATTTGGAACAGCAAACGTGTACCTAGATAAAGATATTCCAAGGCAACGTCAATTATGTATGTTTTTGATGTCATGCAAATATTTTTCTCTTCCTCTTGTTGTCGGTGTTTTTTTTTTTATTGAAGTTAGCAACTGCAAAAGTAGATGATATATTTAGGATAAAAACAAGGAGCAGTTTTAAAAGTATCTTGAGCAAATACAGTGTTCCAGCTTGAATCTCAGGGCAGAAGGGTTCTAGTTGACCCAAAGGGCTCTTCAGCGCAATCATCCAGATTTTCAGGGCACAGTAGCAAAGTAAAATGAAAGCCAAAAATACCAATTCTGATAAATCCCTCCATATAGAAAATGAGCCAATATAAAGCATTTTTGACAAATTTAACAGTGGGCAGTTAAGCACATCTCCTGAAACCAAAATTCAATATTTCTAGGATAAAGTTTAGGCCACATTTTAAGCATATTTATAAAGTTATTTTGTTCTTGATGTTATTTCCATGTTTTATCACATTATTATAAAATGGAGCATCATGAGACACATAATTTGAAGGTGAAAAAAAGAACAAAAATCAGAACTTTCAATGTTTTGGTACTTTTATACCAGTTTATATAAATGAACAGACAACCTAAATTGCTTAGAACCATTTTCCTAATGCTTTTTATACGACTGCAAAAAAATTTTGTGGTCGTATATTGGTATGACGTTGGTGTCGTCGTCCGAAGACACATTGGTTTTCACACTTTAACTTTAGTTTAAGTGAATGGATCTCTATGAAATTTTACCATAAGGTTCAATACCACAAAAGGAAGGTTGGGATTGATTTTAGGGGTTATGGTACCAACAGTTAAGGAATTAGGGGCCAAAAAAAGCATTTTTGTAACTTCCAGACAATAACTTGTGTGTAAGTGTATGGATCTCTCTGACATTGTACCACAAGGTTCCATATCACAAAGGGAAGGCTGGAATTGATTTTGGGGTAATTGCCTCAAAATTTTAGGAATTAGGGCCAAAAAGGGCAAAAACAAGCATTTTCTAGTTTCATGACAATAACTTGTGTGCAAGTGTTTGGATATTTCTGAAATTGTTCTACAAGGTTCCATATCACAAAGGGAAAGCTGGAATGGAGTTTGGGGTAATTGCCCAAACGTTTAGGAATTGGGGGGGCCAAAAATAAGCATTTTCTAGTTTCCAGACAATAACTCGTGTTCAAGTGTATGGATCTCTCTGAAATTGTACTGCAAAGTACCATACCACAAAGGGAAGGCTGGGATTGATGATGGGGTAATTGCATCAATATTTTATGAATTAGGGGCCAAAAATGGGCAAAAAACAAGCATTTTTCTAGTTTCAGGACAATAACTTGTGTGTAAGTGTATGGATCTTTCTGAAATTGTACTACAAGGTTCCATATCACAAAGGGAAAGCTGGGTTTGAGTTTGGGGTAATTGCCCTAAACTTTTAGGAATTTTGGGCCAAAAGGGCCAAAAACACATTTTCTAGTTTCAGACAATAACTTGTGTTAAAGTGTATGGATCTCTGAAATTGTACTGCAAGGTATCATACCACAAAGGAAGGCTTGGATTGAGTTTGGGGTGATGAATCATAAGGGGTTCAAAAATTTTGAGGTGGGGGCTTTTTTTTCCTTTTTATTTCTTTTAAAATTTTCCATTTTAAGTTGGTTATTTCTGATTTATATTTAAAAGCAAATAATAATGATATGGTAGGAGATACACACCAAACAGGATGTGTAAATTATTATATAATAAGTATTGTGCAATAGCAAGAAATTTTCAATTGCACAGTATTGCACAATAGCAAAAAATCTTCAATTGCACAGTATTGCGCAATAGCAAGAAATCTTCAGTTGCACAATATTGCGCAATAGCAAGAAATTGTCAGTTGTACAGTATCGCGCAATAGCAAGAAATATTCAATTGCACAGTATTGTGCAAAAGAAGGTACTTTGTATAAATTGCTTATTTCTTGACCAATTTCAATGGGGTTTTATTCTTGAATTCTTGGGGTTCTTTAATATGCTGAATCTAACCGTGTATTAAGTTTTTGGATTTTGGGCCCTGTTTTTAAATTGGTCCACATTGAGGTCCAAAGGGTCCAAAATTAAACTTTGTTTGATTTCATCAAAAATTGAATTATTGGGGTTCTTTGATATGCCGAATCTAACCGTGTATTTAGATTCTTAATATTTGGTTCCGTTTTCAAATTGGTCTACATTAAGGTCCAAAGGGTCCAAAATTAAACTTAGTTTGATTTTAACAAAAATTGAATTCTTAGGGTTCTTTGATATGCTGAATCTAAACATGTATTTAGATTTTTGATTATGGGCCCAGTTTTCAAGTTGGTCCAAATTGGGGTCCAAAATTAAACTTAGTTTGATTCTAACACAAATTGAATTCTTAGGGTTCTTTGATATGCTGAATTTAAACATGTATTTAGATTTTTGATTATGGGCCCAGTTTTCAAGTTGGTCCAAATCGGGGTCCAAAATTAAACTTTGTTTGATTTCAACAAAAATTGAATATATGGGGTTCTTTGATATGCTAAATTTAAACATGTATTTAGATTATTGATTTTTGGGCCCCGTTATTAACTTTGTCCACATTGAGGTCAAAAGGGTCCAAAAATAAACTTTGTTTGATTTCATCAAAAATTGAATTCTTGGGGTTCTTTGATATGCTGAATCTAACCATGTATTTAGATTTTGGATATTGGACCATAATAGGTGAATGTCCAATTTAAAATTTTTAAGTTCTTAGACCACATTCATTCTGTGTCAGAAACCTATGCTGTGTCAAATATTTAATCACAATCCAAATTCAGAGCTGTATCAAGCTTGAATGTTGTGTCAATACTTGCCCCAACTGTTCAGGGTTCTACCTCTGCGGTCGTATCAAGCTGCGCCCTGCGGAGCATTTTATTGTTCAAATGTTTTGGTTGGCTTGCTTGCTTTGTTTGTACAAATGTTTGTTCAAGCATTGTAATTAAGATTGACATCTGCTATCAATAGATAGGCAGGGCTTCAGCTTGTATACATTATACTCTGAATTATACTTAACATCCAATAACATTTAAGTGTAATGTATACAAGCTGTGGCCCAGCCTATCTAGTGGGTTATTTTTGTGCAACATTTTTTCGATTATCTCATTATTCATCGTGTTTCATGCAATTGTTTCAAAAAGCAACATATAAGCTGATTCCTGTGTGTCCATACACGTACCCGTGTACCCGTATTACGACCATCTTATTAAAATGTTAAACCGACTGCACACACACACACACACACACTCAATATTATTAATAAAACTCATCATTGTACAACCGTAGTTGTGCCTTTATTGTTCCCAACTCCAATGAAAGCATTTTATCTTTAAACTGTAGTAAAAATGTTGAATCTGACTTTAAAAAAATTATTCTGATTACAGGACCAAGACACCTGGACCTGGAGCTCAGTCAGCTCTTAGAGCTTTAGCTCGATCAGGAATGAAAATTGGCAGAATTGGTAAGTAAATAAAATTTGTTGCAAGGCTAACATTCTTTCTCTAGACAATTTTCACTGTTTAGTCTACAAAGGTTACTTCAATGGTCTCATAATGGGTGTGCTTGCCTTGAGTGCTGGAGGTCATAAGTTTGAACCCTGGATCCCTGACTGGGTCAAACCAAATACTTTAAAATTAGTAATTGCTGTTTTTCAGCTAAATCACTGCATTAAGGAGTATGATCAAAGACTGGTCAGCTCTGAGTTAGAATAATGTGTCCTAGTGGGGTGACATGTCTTCCTGCTGAATGTTCTTTTGTGAACTAGCAAGTTAATAATTCGACACAGTGTGTTGGTCTGGGTTAAAGCAGGGTTCATATTCATATCACATTAACATGATCTCATCCTGAATAGGTTTTTAGTTTGCCACTGTTTCCTAAATTTCAAATTTTAAACGCCCGTTTACGGGACGTATTATGGTATACCGTTGTCCATCCGTCCGTCCGTCGTCAACATGTGGGACATTAACTCAAAAACACTTTAACAAATTTGCATAAAACTTTGGTGAATTGTTTATATCTATTGACGTGAGATCCCTTTCGTTTTTTATAAATTTTAGATTTTGAGTTTCCAAGTTATGGGGTTTTATTCATTAAAAAAGGGGGATTTTCCAGTTTTCGGACAATAGCTCAAGAATGCTTTCACAAAAATGTCAGTATTCACCTCAGAAGCTAACAAAACCTTTAAATAGACTTATTAAGAAGGGATATAGTTACGATACTGTTGTCAGGTCATTAAAGATTGCATATTTTGGCTTTGATATTGATTCACTTATAGGGTCTTTGCATCGGAACTAAACACATTTATTTAAAAACCAGTTTTATTTAAAAACCAGTTGTTGGCATGACACGGGTTATGCTCTTCTCATATATTTTATGATGGTATGATACTAAACCCCTAACGGGAGGGATTGTGCCTGATATTCATATGATGAAGACATAATCTTTCAATCAGTTTAATTGAGGTCTGGAGCTGGCATGTCAGTTAACTGCTAGTAGTCTGTTGTTATTTATGTATTATTGTCATTTTGTTTATTTTCTTTTGTTACATCTTCTGACATCGGACTCGGACTTCTCTTTAACTGATTTTAATGTGCGTATTGTTATGCGTTTTCTTTTCTACATTGGCTAGAGGTATAGGGGTAGGGTTGAGATCACATAAACATGTTTAACCCCACCGCATTTTTGCGCCTGTCCCAAGTCAGGAGCCTCTGGCCTTTGTTAGTCTTGTATTATTTTTACTTTTAGTTTCTTGTGTATAATTTGGAGTTTAGTATGACGTCCATTATCACTGAACTAGTATATATATTTGTTTAGGGGCCAGCTTAAGGACGCCTCCGGGTGCGGGAATTTCTCGCTGCATTGGAGACCTATTGGTGACCTTCTGTTGTTGTCTGTTCTGTGGTCGGGTTGTTGTCTCTTTGACGCATTCCCCATTTCCATTCTCAATTTTATTTCACCAACTTGCAAGAAATTTTGGTTAATTGTTTATATCTATTGACATGAGCTCCCTTTTGATTTTCATAAATTTTAGATTTTACGTTTCCAAGTTTAAGGGTTTTATTCATTAAAAAAAGGGGGGATTTTCCAGTTTTCGGACAATAACTCAGAAATGCTTTCAGCAGTTCTCATGAAACTTTGATGAATTATTGATATCTATTGATGTAAGCTCCCTTTAGAATTTTATAAATTTTAGATTTTACATTTCCGAGTTATGGGGTTTTATTCTTTAAAAAAGGGGGGATTTTCCAGTTTTCAGACAATAACTCAAAAATGCTTTCAGCAATTCCTATGAAACTTTGGTGAATTGTTTATATCTATTGATGTAAGCTCCCCTTAGAATTTTATTTGTTTATAGTCTGACAACAGATTTACTAAGTATTGCGCAACAGCAAAGTGTATTGCACAACAGCAAGAAATCTTTAATTATATATAAATTCAATTCATATAACCAATTTCAAGTTCTTTGACTACATTTATTCAGAAACCTATAATATGTCAAATATTTAATTACAATCCAAATTCAGACCTGTATCAAGCTTGAATATTGTGTCCATTTTTGCCCCAACTGTTCAGGGTTGGACCTCTGCGGGCATATCCAGCTGCGCTCAGCAAAGCAGTTTATTTTCAGTTTTATTACAGTACTGACAGAATGCAAACATTTGCTGGTCCTACGCAAAAATATGTATATTTAACCTTTATGAATATTATATGATCTGTACATGTAGGTTCAAATTTTAATGTATTTTTTGTCAGATCATACAGAAAATTTCCCGGTATTCAAAAAATCTGAATCTGATTATAATAAGGTATATCACTTCACTACTTGCAAATTGTCATTAATCAAAACAAATGGGGCTTTGGTATATTTTTATAACAAATTTAAGTAAAATAAGTTAGCAATTGTAACAAATGATTTGTTTGGGAAAGTTTTTGGAGAAATCTTCATAAATCTAGTGGCCAGAGCTCAAAATTGTGGTCTGTCAGGAAATTCTGAACATGCAATTTTTTTGGCCTTGTCATTTTTAAAGTTCAGCAACCTCTTTAACATACATGATCACTAAACATTAAATAAAAAAAATTGCTCTTTTTTTCAGAGGATGTAACACCTATCCCATCAGACAGTACCAGAAGGAAGGGAGGTCGCAGAGGTCGTCGTTTGTAAACTGCAAATAAATTATCAAAAAGACTCCAGTGTTGAAATATCATTATAAAAAGATATCATTCTATATATATTATTTAATGAGTTCCCAGCAGCTTGTTGAGTAGAAACAAAACATAAATAAATGCCAGATGTCCTTTAGTTACTCATATTTATTAATGTCTCAAATAGAGAAGTAGACATGCTTCAGTTATTAATCTGTTATTTAAGATGTCTTAGGCTTACTGTTTTAGAATTTTCTTTTCAATGAGCTGGTAAGTCCATATTATTGTATATAATGAGAAGTTTTACAAGGTAGCATTTTATTTGGTTGACTTAATTTTTTACAGAAAATTTCATAGATTACTTGAGAACTTCGTTTTGAATCTTGTTCATGATTTATGATAATTGAACAGATTAAAAAATGATGGTAAGATTTTTGTCTCGCCTTGACGGAGTCAAAAAGCGAGACCTAGGTATGCTGTTTCCGGCGACGTCAACAATGTATTAGTTTGTGATAAGGTCTAGTTCATGGTGAACCACTAGTGGTAGGTCAATGATATTTGGTATGCAGTTGTATTAGTATTGGCACATCTCATTACCATGGAGATTATTTGGCCCCACCCCCTCAGTCAAGGTCTATTGACTTTGAAACTTTGCTTAGTTTACATGTATTAGTTTGTGATTAGGTCAGTTTATGGGGAACCACTAGTGGTAGGTCAATGATATTTAGTATGCAGTTGTATAAGCATTGGCATATCTCATTTCCATGGAGATTATTTGGCCCCGCCCCCTCAGTCATGGTCTATTGACTTTAAAACTTTTGCTTAGTTTACATGTATTAATTTATGATTAGGTCAGTTTAAGGGGAACCGTTAGTGGTAGGTCAATGATAATTGGTATGCAGTTGTAGAAGCATTAGCACAACTTATTTCCATGGAGAATATTTGGTCCTTACCCCTCAGTCATGGTCTATTGACTTTGAAACTTTTGCTTAGTTTACATGTATTAGTTTGTGATTAGATCAGTTTAAGATGAACCACTAATGTTAAGTCAATGATATTCGGTATGCAAATGTATTTGCTTTTGCAAGTCTCACTTCCATGAAGATTATATAACCCCACCCCCTAATTATGGTTAATTGACTTTGAAACTTTTACAAAGTTTACAAGTTAATGTTTGTGTTTAGGTTTGTTTAAAGGGAACGACTTATGAAAAGTCAATGGTATTTGGTTTGCAGTTGTATTAGCATTTGCACATCTCATTTTCATGGAGATTGTTTAGCCCCGTACCTTCAGTCATGGTTCATTGACTTTGAATATTTGCATAACTTACATGTTAAAGTATTGTAATTTTAATTTCAACATTTGCATTATCAAAATAACAAATAGGCGAGACATATCTCTGTGTTAACAGTTTATTACCTGTGTCGCAGTCTAGTATCTGCTTGACCGTCCGTCCAAAATACTGGATAGGAAACTTTTTCCAAAACCTTTCTTTTCTTTTACATCTGCCATGCAGCCATTTCCTGTTTGCTGTTAGTTTGAAATTTTACAACACTCATTGTACAAGAAAAACTTTCTTCAATCTTTTTTGGCTTCTTGGAAAGGAATGATTTTGTAATTGTCTGCAGCTTCATAATGTTGGGATGTAGGGGCAGGCAATTCTTACATCTGCTGTGTAGCCACTTCCTGTTTGCTGTTAGTTTGAAACGTTACAACTCATTGTACAAGGAAAACTTTCGCCAAACCCTTACTGTATAGTCGGCTTGAAAAGGCTAGACATGATATAACAAATTGTGAAACAATTCTAATGAAAAATCCAGCGACCTGATTTATGAAAAAATAAACTAAAACAGATATTACACAGCAATAAACAACAACCACTGAATTACAGGCTCCTGACTTCTCCCTTTGTCCTATTTTATTGTCATCACCATGCAAACTGTTCAAATGTTTAGAAAATGGAGGTTGGGATCTTATTCAGTGAGTTTACCATCCTGATTTAAATTCAGACATTTGAGATTTGATACGTTGTAATGTCCGGCTTTTATGCCATGCCTACAAAAGTAAGGGGCATTATGCTTTAAGGTCTCTGCACTTGTCAGTCTATTCTGTATCAGGAAAACGTGGTCCCAACAACTTGAAAACTAAAAAGGAAATTATGTCCATAGGAAGCCATTCCTCGCTCACAGTTACACATTTCCATGTCCAATAAATCACAATTCTGGATCAAAACCTAAACTTCAAGATCACATCTTCTATGATTGGCAATGTGACAACTATCCATCAGAGATGAAATGACTTGAATGAAATCAACTAGATGTCTTTTTTCTGTTTTTGTGCCATACTGTTTTTCTCAAGTTCATGTCTCGAATTTTTGCTTAATCCCATATTGTTTTTTTAAATGATATATTTTTATTATGCCCCCGCCATAGCGGAGGGGGCATTAAGTTTTACCCTTGTCCGTCTGTACGTCCGTATTGAGACCACATTCATTCAGTGTCAGAAACCTATGCTGTGTCAAATATTTAATCACAATCCAAATTCAGAGCTGTATCAAGCTTGAATGTTGTGTCCTTACTTGCCCCAACTGTTCAGGATTAGATCTCTGGGTTCGTATCAAGCTTTCCTGTGAAATATTTCATTGTTAGAATGAGATTGGTTGTTCCCTTTTTATGCAACTAAAAAAATTGAAAATTTTTTGGTCGTATATTGGTATCACGTCGTCGTCAGCGTCGTCCAAAGATGGATGGTTTCCAGATAATAACTTTAGTATAAGTAAATAGAAATCAATAAAATTTTAACACAAGGTTTATAACCACAAAAGGAAGCTTGGGATTAATTTTTGGGGTTATGGTCCCAAAGGTTTAGGAATTGGGGCCAAAAAAGGGCCCAAATAAGCATTTTTGTAATTTCCAGACAATAACTTGTGTTTAAGTGTATAAATCTCTCTGAAATTATACCACAAGTTTCCATACAACAAAGTGATGGTTATGGGGGGTTATAGCTCAAACCATTTAGCAATTGGGGACAAAAAAGGGGGAAAAACAAGGGTTTTCATGGTTAAAGGACAATTTAGACAATTTAAAAGCAGTGTAAGGGAGGTAATCCAATCCATTTAAAGAATACTGTTGTTATGTTTGATTACCTCCCTTACACTGCTTGTAAATTATGTATTAAGAAATGATGATTGTCTTGAGAGGATTAGGCCAAAATTAAAATTTTGTTTGTTTCCCCTCACCCCTGCCGACCCTCAAAAAAAGCAGCGGAGTCAAAAAAACTTATTGGATATTTCATAAAAGATTTTTATGCCCTCGCCATAGCGATGGGGGCATTAAGTTTTACCCTTGTCCGTCTGAACGTACGTCCGTCCATACATCCCAAAATTGGTTTCCGTTCTCTAACTTGAGTTTGCCTCAACCAAATGTTATGAAACTTATACACAATGCTTATTACAACAAAACACAGATCAAGTTTGAATTTTGGTGGCATCACTTTAACCGTTCTAGAGTTATGCCCTTTATAAATGGAAAAATTGCAAAATTTTTAGTTTCCGTTCTCTAACTTAAGTTTGCCTCAACCAAATGTTATGAAACTTATACGCAATGCTTATTACCACAAAACACAGATTAAGATTGAATTTTGGTAGCATCACTTTAACTGTTCTAGAGTTATGCCATAAATGGAAAAATTGCAAAATTTTTAGTTTCCGTTCTTTAACTTAAGTTTGCCTCAGCCAAATGTTATGAAACTTATACACAATGCTTATTACCACAAAACACAGATCAAGTTTGAATTTTGGTGGCGTCACTTTAACTGTTCTAGAGTTATGGCCCTTTATAAATGGAAAAATTGCAAAATTTGTATTTTCTTCTAAATGTCAAGTAATTTTAAAATTTGAGTTATCTTCCTTTGTCCATGATTTTTTTTTTTAATTTAGAAATTTATGGAAAGTACATCGTGTCCAATGTCCAAGGCTCACCAAACTTGATGAGATAGGTGAAATAGTCGCCCTATTGCCAAAGTAGGGACCCTTGTCGCCAAGGAATTTGGAAAGTCACCCCCACGGTATCTTCTTTCCCCTCAATGGAGGCCCTTCTGTTTCTAACAGTTTATTTATGTTATATGGCTTCCTAATCTAAGCTTTAGTTTTATTAACTGTATAACCCGGAAATTATCAATAGCAGAGTACAGGTAAAATGTTTAATTAATTAAATGTCTCAGGTGAACATCAAGATGATGTCCTAAATATTGACCTTAACTACAACGAAAAGGTGTTGAAAATAATGCCAATATATATTAAATTTTTACAACTTAAAATCAATTATAGTATAGTTAAATATTATTTAGTATCTTCAAATGTTGAAAAAACTGTCTTTTGTCTACTATGTTGTTTGTGTCATAAATGTTTTCTATGTATTTTCCTCCTAATAAGGAGCACCACCTAGAGATGAAGTGCAAGGAAATCATTGGGCATACTGAATCCATAGAGATTAAACCATTTCCAAGCCTGCCTATGATGGGGCTTACCTGAAGTTTTCCTTTCAAAATGATGACACTCATTTAGATCTTTGAATTTCTCTCGTGTGAAAATTGCAGATAAAAGAGTTACAGTTACAAACATTCCATGAAATCAGAGAAATATAAGGTTATGTGTCTCTGATGAAATCAAGGAAGCCAGATCATTTATTGGCAAAACATTCTCCATACTTGCCCTCACTTCTCCCTATTATATTCCAGTGTGGTGAGCCCTGGATGTTGTTTTAACGATTACTGAGGTAATTTCATGACAGTAATGGCATCAATTAATAGAAAAGAAGCCCAACAAAAACAGCATAATTGAGTACATTAAACAATGTTCATTGTTTTACATTTTTGATTTCTTGAAAATTATTCTCTGTTTCTAGTCCCTGGATTACTGTAATGACTTCCAACTGTCTGATCTGTTTTCTGCATAATTAACAACACATTTTCTATCATCAAAAAAAAAAAAAAAACCTGCCTGCCTGGTCTACTCTAAAAGTTAGGGTCGGGGAGGGAAACAAACATTCTTTTAATGGTGGCCTTAGCTGTAAATTTATTTTTAGAAGTTACTATTAATTAATATTGATTTTAACCATGACCATGTCATGTCAAACTCGATTATTTAAATGAAATTTGAATTGAGATTATTTTTGGAATAAGGAAAGGGGAGTTGAAAAAATTTGAAGGGGGTTACAAATTTTCTGGTTTCAGATTTCAGAAATTATGTTTCTTCAAATATGTTTTTTTTTTTTTTGGGGGTAATATTCAACAGCATAGTGTTTTGCACAAAAGCAAAAAAACACCTAAATTTTTTTTTTGGGGGCAATTCACAACAGCATAGTGTATTGCACAAAAGCTAAATTCAAATCATATAACCAATTTTAAGTTCTTTGACTACACTTATTCTCTGTCAGAAACCTATTATGTGTCAAATATTTAATTACAATCCAAATTCAGACCTGTATCAAACGGGAATAATGTGTCCATTTTGGCCGCAACTTTTCAGGGTTGGACCTCTGCGGTCGTATCCAGCTGCGCTCAGCGAAGCAATTTATTTGTCCCCTGCGCAACTAATTGCGGGGGACATAGAAATACTTGGTGTCCGTCCGGTCTTGTTAACCCTTTCACATGTACAATTCTTGGCAGATTTTTGTGAAACTTATATCATAGGTTTATATCAGCAATGTCTTGGATGAGTTCGAAAATCAGTGCTGATCAATTAATTTTGAGTTCAGCCACTTGGAAACATTAACTAAATGGAGAATTGCATTGTTAGCACTCTCAAGTGTACAATTCTTGCCAGAAAATTATGAAACTTAAATAATCGGTTTATATCAGCAATGTTTTGGACAAGTTCGAAAATCAGTGCCGATCAATAATTTTTAAAAGAGTTATGCCCTTGGAAATATTAATTATATGGACAATTGCCTTATGGGCCCTCTAATGTGTATAATTCTTGCCAGATTTTTATGAAATTTATATAGTAGGTTTATATCAGCAAATCTTTGGAACTTTTGAAAATAAGATCTGATCAAATATTCTTAACGAGTTATGCCCCTTGGAAATATTAATTATAATGGAAATCACCTTGGATAGATAAAATATGTGCAATGAGGGAGACATTGGAACTCTGTTCTTTTATTAAATAAGAAAAATTTGTCTGCATTGGCAATTCGCACTTCCTCTAGAATAAGAAGTTTTACAGTAATTCTGAAGCCCAGATTTGATTTCTGATAAAGTTCATGTTATAATTCTGAAAAAGATGTTTAGGAGCATTTGGCAGAATCAGCAATATAACTTTGTATGGACACTTGTGAATTTGGGTGTCCAGTTGAGTAAAGATTGAGTCAACACTTAGTTAATACTATTCTAACTACAGCAGCTTTAATAATTTACAGAATACCTTTATATATTGTCCCCAGTTTCACCTAGATAAAATATTTGTATAGACATTGTTTACAATGACCCATATTTTTGTCAAAACAGGGATGAGAAACGAGAAAAAAGCATTACAGGAAATGAGATGGATGGCATAGAGGGAGACAGCTAAGGGGAAGTTAATAAACTGTTGACACAGAGATATGTCTCATGTTTTGTAATTTGATGGTATAATGCAACTGTTGAAACTAAAATGGCAATATTTAGACATGTAAACTATGCAAATCATTCAAAGTCAATGAACCATGACTGGAGGTGAAGGACCAAATAACCTCCATGGAAATGAGAAATGTCGATGCTTATAAAACTGCATCTCAAATACCATTGACTTATCATAAGTAGTTCCCAGTAAACTAACATAAACACAAAATTTGTAAACAATGTAAAAGTTTCAAGGTCAATAAACCATGATGAGGGGGTGAGGCCATATAATATCCATGGAATAGAGACTGGCTAATGATCTACTACCAATGGTTCCCCTTAAAACTGACCTAATCACAAACTAATACATGTAAAGTAAGCAAAAGTTTTAAAGTCAACAGACCATGATTGGGGGAGTGTGGCCAAATAATCTCCATGGAAAAGAGATGAGCCAATCCTAATACAGCTGCATACCAAATATCATTGACTTACCACTAGTGGTTCCCAATAACCTGAACTAATCACAAACAAATTCATATATAGTAAGCAAAAGTTTCAAAGTCAATACACCATAACTGAGGGGGTGGGGCCAAATAATCTCCATTAAAATGAGATGTGCCAATGCTTATACAACTGTATACCAAATCCCGGTATCATTGACCTACAAATAGTGGCTCCCCATAAACTGACCTAATCACAAACTAATATATTGTTGACAACCCCACTGGAAACAGCATGCCTTAGTCTTGCTTTGACTTCGTCGATGCGAGACAATAAGGATAAAGGTCAAAGGTAACCCCTTATATAGTTACCTGTATTATGTTTTCTCTTGACAAACATGTGTATCTTTTTGATTGTGTTTTGCATGTATGTATCAATTTATAAGTTTTTGACTTTTGGGAAATGATTTTCCTATAATAAAATCAAAAGAAATCACAAAACTGGTATTAATTTAATGACACACAAAACAAAACTAGCACATAATCTAAGTGTTTGACAAAGCATAAACAAAAATAGTACTGAAACATACCAAAACAGCATTTAAGATAAAACAGATATATTGCATTAAAAACACTTTCCAGTACAGTTTAAAGTGACAGTTTTAGATACAGCATACCCTGATCCCATTACATTATGATGAGCAATATCAGGAAAGTTCATAGAGATTGGATAATTGAAAAAAATCAAAGGTTTTTTCTTAAAATCCAGTGATGGATCAATCTTATCTATTGAACTGTTCTTTCCTAATTTTGGGTATATGTTGGTAAGTATTATGAAATACAATGTATGACTAAAATGGTTTTGTGCTCAACCTGATCAAAAGCATATAAATCTGAAATACCCATTCACTCTTATATAAAATATTTGGAAACACAATTAAAAAAAAATTTCATGTTGGAAAGTGGTATATTTTACTTATATTATACATAAACAAATGGCACAATTTTAAAATATATTCAAGAAATTTAAAATCAAGAAAACAAAATGAAAATTTACAAAAATTTTCACTAGTACAGGTTTCAAAATTACTAATTAAAAAGTATTAATTATTTGCCCATAATGGAATAACTGACCTGTGAATTTCCATAAGATGTATCTTCAAAGAATTTTTAAGTTACATATACATAGAAGTATAGCAATACATGTTTAAGTTTAAAGTAATTGTCATATATATACTGCAGCAGACAGAACCTAAAATGTAAAAAAAGTTTAAGGTATTTGTGAGAAGATATTGGATATACTTCCCATAAGGAAAATTGTTTTTTATGTGTATAAATACCAGCAACCTGCATGAAAACTCACATACTGCTCAAATCACAAAAAATATGACCCCACAAAAGTGTATCTCCTTTCATGACAATTTATATCAGTATATAAAGTAGAAACATTTTTATTCTGAATACTACAGAAACAAACATTGACATAAAATACTAGGTTGTCATGGTGACCACACTTCTTATATATAATAACTGAAGTAAAAAAATAAATAATAATTCCTAGATTCTCCCCAGCATTTACCACTCATATTGATTTTTTTCATTTGAATTCAAAATTGGGCCATTCATACAATTTGTTCAATAATAATTGAATGAGAATCTTGTCACAGTTTGTTGTTACCTGGCTTTCTATAAAGAATTCTCTCTTTAACGTTCATTATAAAATCTATTTGTTTCCTTTTAATATGTCATGATTTTCTGAAATCAGTAAAAAAAATAAAACATCCGTACATTTGCTAATTATTGTCTACATCTTCTCTCCCTATCCCATCATTTGCTACGCCCTTCTATTACGTATTAAACGAGCTATAGCCTATAGAGAGGAAAACCTACCATTATGTTGATTAATCTGTTATCTGACTATATGAAAATGTCAAAGTGCATTCGCTTTAATCCTTTGAATGAAACAAATCATTTTACATTGATATATCAAGATTTAAAATGGAATGTCTCAAAACAATTTAAGAACTACAGCAAATGATCTAGTACTGGGTACATCTAGCAATCTCTACAAGTAATAAACATTTTAATCTACAATGGAAACTAAAGGAAATCTACTTGCCCATTTAGTTCATTCAATAGTAAAGAAGTTTGTTTTATTTTTTTGCCAAAGTTTAAAACCAGTCATATAGGACCAGAATGGTTAATGATTAACAAAGTAAGTGAAACACTAGCTTTTTAAACAAGTCCCATCAGCAGGGAATCAACTTCAGTTTTACATTCACTGGCAAGTAAGTGAAACACTAGCTTTTTAAACAAGTCCCATCAGCAGGGAATCAACTTCAGTTTTACATTCACTGGCCAAGTGGGTCACAAATTCATGACGTTATTAACCCACATTATTTCTCCACCATTTAATAGCTAGAACTAAGGGAAAAACAATTAATCTGCCTAGAACTTTTCGACTTTTAGGAACCCTATATGATCAGGAAGTATTAATGAATAAAAAGTCGTTAATTCCTACTAATTTCAAACCCTCTGATTCTGCTAGTGATTACAATGACCATTTGTTATACTAGCTATTCGAAAAACATAATTGTCATATTTTTATCGAAACATGAATAATAATAATCGCTTAAGTGTGCACTAGACTTACTGGTTATATAATATATGATTAGGAAAAATGTAAATAAAAAATTCAACTTGATATGAAATTATATGGAAATTATTTACAAACAGTTAGTATTGCTTATGGTCTTTAACTTCTTTGTCATCACAAGAGGATTTTGGCCTCTTTTTACATAAAATACAATTTATTTACATTAATATAAATAAAATCACAATCGTCGAATATTGCACAATGAATACAAAACTAAAGGACAAGCTGCATTAACATAAAATATTTTGATTAAAAGAAAACTGACAGAGAAAAGGGAAGTTCAATTATGGATGATTGAAAATTAAAGGATTTGATACATTATAGGATTTCCTGGGCATCATATTTCAGATCTAACATAGAGAAGGAAACTTCAGTCCAATGACAGGGTCAGCATTGAATAATCTCTGGTCCCTTATTTTTTTAAACAATGATCCAACAAATTATATCAATTTATATTTTTTTTACCTCTCAGTACATTAAACATATCAATAATATCTGTGATTTTAAAACGCGGATGTAACTTAGGAAGATTAAATTCACAATTTATAATCTGCATATATAATGTTAATATAAATTTGGCAAGTCTTCCGTATAATAATAGTTATTAGGATTACTGATTGCGTTCATGTGTTTTTCAATAATTAGTAGGGATGGCAATTTATTGTGGAATCAAATGAGTATTCGGTTCATCAGATGAGTGTCAATTACTCTATATTTTAAAGTTAGAAAGATGTTACTGATGACGATTTTGCAGGTGATTCAGAAAGGCACAAAGATCTTCCAAGCAAGTACTTGATGCCATTAGTTTTTTTTTATATCACATCATCATTTAGTGATTACCTTTTCATTTTTTTAGTCAAATATATTCAGAACTCATAGCTATTTGATCATTTCATTGTGATGATAACATATTGTCTACAACTATACATGCAAACATTTCCCTTGTAATTAAAAAAAGTTCCAAACTTGCAAAAAACTCAATGGTTCAAGATAAAAAGTTGAAAAAAGATTTGAATTATTTGACTGAGCCATTATGAATTATTTTAAAATTGAATGATAGTTATATATAAAACTCAATCAATTCTTGTACAAAAGTTCTGATTTAATAATTTATAAATAATATATTTTTTAATCAAATTTTACTAGTAGAACTGGGTTTTTTTCAAATTCAATTACAATAAAACAATTTTCTCAATCAAACCTATAATAAAAAAAATATGAATTATATTCAATATACTTATATATTATTTCAGAATACAGTCATGAAAATACAGAAGAAATATTTATGTATATGTGGAAACTTCAAAGTTACATTTAATTCACAATTACAACCTTGTATAAAACTTTTTCAAATTATCAAAAATCAATAGGACTGAGTTACAATTATCAAATCATTTCTTCTTTGTGGAAAAGAAATTGTTATTGAACTTGATAAATGTGCTTTCAAAATATTTACCGGTAGTCTCTCATATATTGGACCCATACCCCTCAAAATAAACAACATTCCAGTGACAAAACAGCTATACTATAGTGCATCTGAAGCCTATGCCCTTATACACTACTAATACTTGTGATAAAGCTATTATTAAAATACTTTATATGGAATGAAAAATATTCAAAATGTAAGCACAAAGTTTAATAAATATAAAAGAAAACACTGTGTGAAACTAAAACCACTTTCTTTTTCTGGGATAAAGATTTTTAAAATTTCGAATTTCAACAATTTGATTGTAATATGGCACAGCACCTGAGTAAAAACATTTTAACAATAATTTCAGCCATCAAAATAGAAACATTCTGCTACAATTTTCTCAAACTATGCAAGATATTTTGTCAAATAGCCATAAATTCCCAGAATTCCATATTTTCTCTGAAATGTTGGATACCAGACAACACAAAAAACATCAGCAGACGACACTTTTACAAATAAGTAACAGCATTTTCCTGACTGATATAATCATCAAAGTTCTGTGGCGTAGTTGATTCGACTCTGTGGAAGAAACAGAGAAAAGTTAAAATTTGTATTTGTTATCTTTTTGTTGCTGTTTCAAGATTAATTTTAATGAAATAATACTGATATTTCTTACTCTCTTTTTTGCCACAACTCTGTGGAAATAATTATTATAATATTGATATTAATATATAAATAGTTGCAATAAATTTTCAATTCTGAATACATTGTTTACTGTAACATTGTATTACAATGCATATATACTTGTTTTAACTTGTTTAACTATTCTGAACTAATGTATAAAGGACAACATTTGGCAAAAATGCTTCTTTACCAAAGTTTATTTTATTTTATCCGTCTTCAATATCTAATGCTTGCTTATTTGCTTCTTCAGCTTGAACATGTGCTATTTTGATGTTAAAACTTTATTTTAGTTTTAATGAAGAATGGTATAAAAATTGAAAATCGCTTAATTCCTTAAATTGATTCCAAGGACACTACATGTTAATTATCATGCATCAAGCATAATAAAAATTTTAATTGGTATCTAAAACATGCATATGTTTATTTCAGTGAAAAACTTCCAAAACATGCTGACATTAGATTAAAAAGTATCCTTAAATTATTTTGAAGTAATGTTAAAGCCATGTTGAAAAGAAATAAACAAAATTTACAATGTTTCATGACTTTGGTCTTGTGAAATGTTCACGTATATATGTTTTAAATATTCCTTCCTATTTCAAGTTTCTTAGTCACATTCCAGCAGATGGTCATTTCGATTCCTTTCCTCGCATATTCTGAATTAAAACCCATATACAATTGAAAGAAAAGGGCAATGTATGCCATCACACAAAAAAAAGACTTGGGGGAGACAGTTATATCCCAGTTGCCAACTCACCAAAGATAGATTTGGGCAAGACAGTAATATCCCAGTTACCAACTCACCAAAGATACATCTGGCTGAGACAGTTATATCCTAGTCCATAGCAACCATGCAATAGTTAAGTAACAAAATGGTGGAAATGTTTTTCAACTATAAAAGATTGTAAAGATGGAGAAAGTCATGCAAAAAGGGGAAAAAATCCATTCACTCAGATTACGTATAAATTAAAGATAACTAAAAAAATAATACTGAAGTGGTGCCCCATCATTCTAATATTGTTTATAAACATAATGAGGCTTGGATTTCAGCAACAAAAAATTGATATTTAATAACAAAAAATAAACATAGAATTTTTTAATCAATTCTCAACTTGTTTTTTAGAAATCCAAGCTAGAAGGCTATTGGTAATGAAGAGATTTTTATCAGAATGTGTTCTTATAACTCACCATAAAGTAAAACAACCAATCGTGTGCAATTTAAATAATAAGAGAACAAAATGTTAAAACAGCATACTTTCAATTCAAATTTTAAAAAATATTGTCTTAATTTTTATAACCTTCTCAAGGTATGCAATTTGATTCTTTTATAAAGTAATAACAAAATGAGTTTTTCACAAGTAATTATAAATGTTATTTAGTACCATATAACAAAAAGTGATTCTGTCTGAGAGTCTGTACAAACATCATCTTTTCAACAGATATCTTCATTCATAATAACATACAATTACTGTCTTTTGATGAGGTAAATATGTGGTTTTATTGACTTTTGAAAAACTGATATTCACTAAGGCCAACGGCCGAAGTGAATATCAGTTTTTCAAAAGTCAATTAAACCACATATTTACCGAAACAAAAGACAGTAATTGTTTTATTCCATGTTCCAAGAGAGAAAAATATGTATTTTATTACAGTTATTTACCAAAACAAATTGTACGTCAATCATTTCACTGTTATTATACACGTAAAAGCACGCAACGTTTTGCGCGGTGAATATACTTTTTCAGCAGGTGAATATGCTTTTTTATTCAAAATCCAATTCATATAGAAAATCCTATAAAAGATCTATCAATATGGAATAACATAATTTATTGATAACAAATTGTTTTCACAGATCTTAATACTGAAAAGATGAGGACTTATTAAAACGAGAAGGTGTTATTTGGTGTACTAAAATCAAATGTATTTCAAAATTAATACACTAAGCAGAATCAAAATTTGTACTAAATGAAAAATTGCCTTTTTTCTAACAATTTTCACACATGGATTATACCTCAGAGACATCATAAAGGTGAGACAAAAACTAAGACTCAAGACAAAAAATGAGACAAATAATCAGCAGACCCTTTTCACATAAAAATGTGCACATACATGTATATTTACATCAGAATTTACCATATCAGAATCTGGGGAACTTAATGTTCTTATAACAAATTGAAAATAGTTATTTTTTTCTTTGGTTATGTTGACAATGTTGTTGACAATTTTAACCAATCAGCATTTTAATTAATACCAATCAAAAAATTTCATCAAGAATTCACAAGTTTCTGAAAGGCAAATTTTAATTACAATAAAATAGCTTCTAAGTATGATTCGTCTCCTCCTATTCTATAGCAAAACAACCTAATGAGACTAACCCTAAAATAACTTAAAACTAATGTCAACACTTCACATATATAATGTTTTATAGACTTTTATGTCTATTTAATCTGAATGAATTTGTGACACTCAGTTCAATGTAGATGTGGTATAAACAGGTCTTTACTTTTGTTTTTACATCTATCAACATTTTATTCCTTTAATACTGGAAATATTTCTCAAATTAATGTGTGTCTACGATACCTCATTTATTTATTTATTAATATAATAAACATTATTAACCCTGCTACATTGTGTATATCATTGAAAAGATACATAAATCTTCCAAAAAATTATCAACAAGGTGTTTCGACGAAAGGTACCCATAATTATATATCATAATATTATACAAAAAGTGCAATAGTAAAATTATCTATTAGGAAATAAATGTTGATAGGTATAAATTTTGTATACCGTCTAAGAATATACCTATTATCTTTATTCAGATCTGTTAAGATTGTAAAGGGTTCTATTTAAAACTGTTAATCATTTAAATTAATCAGACTGAACACAGGGACTCTTGAAACTTTACCCAAGTTCTTCCTGAGAAATTTTGATTTCAATAGGTAACAGATCTTTAAATACCCCATTCAATAGTTAGAAAGATCTGACTTGTTGTAAAAGTAAGCACATAAATAAAATGTTCTTGAGACATTTTTTCTTAGGAATATCAGGAATCTTCCACCATTCTGAATATAATACCATACAATGTTAAAAGGATCCAAAGCATGAGACAAATAGTTAAAAAATTATATTCATACAATGGTATATCGCCAAAAAAATCCATGTAGCACAGTTAACTAGATAATGTTTGGCCTATACGTAATAAGAAGCACTAATGTTAAAGCAGCTTATACATACATAAGTCATTATTAAAGCAGAAACGTAAAAATCTGAAATCTTTGAGATTCCTTCCGGTTGACAAATATATACTAAATTAAAAAAAAAGTTGACTAGTACAAAATAAAATTTCTAAACAAATATGGCACCCTGCTGCAATTCAACCTTTGAAAGAAAAAAATCGAAAATAACCCCTGACAAAACCAGATCATATGTAATTAGCCAAAACTGTACATTGGCACAAATGTTTTGTTTAAAGATGTACAAAAACATTTTAAACAATAAAACACATTGTTTGATACAAGAAACATCTTTACAAACAATGAATTATAACAATATTGGTAGTCTTGGCCCTGATTCATATTTTTAATTAACATTTATTTTTCTGCAAGTAATTGTGATTTAAAACATTTTTGATCTGGCCATACAACTAAAAATAAAACCTTGTAAGCAATAAAATTGGAAACAAAAAGAATAAGTCCAATTAAATCTCCTATGGTGCCAAGTTTAGGAAAGTGGTGAATAGAAGTTATTGGAAACTCTTCAAATGTTCAAATTACAATGCATTAGATTCCCATCACAGACTAGCATTCCATCAATTCATGCCAGAATACACCTGTCATATAAATCCCAAGCAGACACACAAACACACAGTTTTACTGTGTATCATTCTAAAAATATATCATACCAAGTATTTACACTAGTGTACCGATCACTGTTAGGTTTTCTGTTCTAATAAATAAATAATAATAATCAATTATTTTACTTCCTGTATAGTTCTTCCCTTTAAGGTGTGACTTAAGGAATAGAAATTGTTTAATCTATACACACATCAATACACTTTTGCTTAAACGTAGTATATCTACACAAAGAACAACATTCGAAAATTTCATATAAAATAAAACAAAAAAATCAGCTCTGTGAACCTAATAAAAAGTAGAGAAAATCTTGTGATGTATAAGGTTTCATAAAAATATATATATATTTATTGTTTGAAATTGTGAGCAGGATTGTCTTAAAAGTCAGAAATTAATCTCAGTTTTCTTCCCAATACAGTAACTGAAGAATCATATTTTCTGTTGGATACATGGTTTGCTGCTTAAATAATGATTTGAACATGAGGCCCCACCCTTTTCCATGGGAATGCCACATAATCAGGAAAGATTTAAAACCAGAATCCTTTAGTTTTAATCTAACTTTAATCTTAATTGTCCTTAAGTTGTTAAAAGGAGATTTTTTAATGTATTATCCAACAAAGTCCTGTGTAAATCCATGTTCTAAGAGGGCAGAATACTGAATACCAGGCAAGTAGTTCAAATAAACCAAAATTAATATATTTTTTTAAGATTTCTACATTACAGCAACCACATTGGTTGAACAGGAGTGGTCATTAAACATTATTCTAAAAATGAAACTTCAAAGAACCAATTCAACATTTGGTTCAAAGGTTGCATATAACTAATGAGAATTTAACAATTACTATAATTATCAGTTTATCTCCTATTTACTATTCTTTGTAACTGTGGTGCTAGTCAACAAAGTCACCAAAGTTATTTTGAAAGATGATCCCAGATAAGATGATTCAGACAAACTTTGGTTTAATGAATTTGGAGGAAAAGTTCTTTAGAAATATTTACCAACTAATAGTGCCGACAGTGGACACTTGCATTAGATATGCAAAGCATTAGCAATAGCTTAATTCGTTTTAAGCCACAAATCAGGTTATAATTAATTGTTTATAATAATGATTTTTTTCAAGACATTTTATCTTATACTGTAGCTTTCTGTATTTGAATGTATCAATCATTAAGAATGTAAACCATGGTATAACATGTATTTATAATTTTACTATAATTTGAATGTAAAAATTTAAGAAACAAGAAATTGCAGCAAAGATATCCACCTCTGTAGTAGTACAACTATTGTACTACTATGTTTTAGTCAACAAGACTTTCTGGCTAAAGCAAAGAAACATTATAGATGAATGGTTTTGTTAGTAGCCTTCTCTCCCATGCTCCCTTCTCCATGCATGTAACTGCCGTGATAACTATTTCAGCACCAATGTTACAAATACTGTTACCACAGTAACCTTATTTATATAATTTGGAAGTCTGAGTGTTCATTATTATAAATAGCCTCACGGTAACTGTACCTATCTGAGAGACTGCGTTGAACAGGATGTTGTCGTGATGGTCGCCCAACTGTGACAGATTCATCATCCTCTCCAATCACAGTTTCCACTAATGAAGGCTCTAGTTCTGGATATGTAGCCAATCGTGACTGTATTAGATAAACATATGTTTTATATCTCTTCAACTGAAACAAAAATGGATGTGTCCATTATAAAAAAGATTTGTCAGAATGCCAACCTTTTTAAATATACAAAAATAAGCATCCTTCACATGATAATCTCTGTTCCAAAATTTAAAAGATTTCTAGCATTAAAATGATCACACATTGCTTTCCAAGGCTGTTCTTTCTGAAGAGCCCTCATTATGCTCTACATTTTCATTAAATGACTAAGTGTTCTCTGGTGGAGAGTTGTCTCATTGGCAATCATACCATATCTTCTTATTTTTATTTAAGGAATGACTGTAATATTTTTTCTGTTTATGAAGAAATAACATAAAACATGTGGTGCACACTGAATAACCCGAAAAGCGGGTTATTTAAAAGTGTGCACCACATTTTTGAGGTTATTTCGAATAGACAGAAAAAATATTACAGTCTTTCCTTATGATTTAATTCTTAATTCCATTTTTAAGGAGTAAATCATGAAAAAACGTTGATGAGGTCACGGTCTCATGATAAAATTATGTCTATGAGCTGATAGACAAAGAACTTTTAGCCAATCAGAAGAAGTCTTACATCCAAAATTAAATTATAAAGACATATTCTTGAAATTCAAATACATAGCTTTGTTATTTATTATATAATGTATTCATAATAAATGTTCTATAATTCAATATTTTAGACTATATACAACACATATCTTAATATCAAATATGTGTCTATTCATATTTTACCTCATATTCTAAAAAACTTTCTTTTTCAATATAATCTGCAATAATTCTGGTCTTAGCACCTTTATCTGGAGGATACTGTCGGTGATCCTTAAGTTCTTGCTCTAATTCTTCTGTCTTCTCTTTATGTTTGGCAAGCTGCTCTCGCTAAATATATAAAATATTATTCATAATCTGAGGAAAAAATTTCACTGCGATACTCTTATAATCTGGGTATACTTTAAATTGCATACACCGTTGAAAACTTAATATATAATGTGAACAATGTTACCATTAAGATGCATTGTATCAATTTGTCATGAAAATATACAAAAAATCAGTTTATGAGAGGTTTTTAAATGTGAAAATAAATTAAACAAGAATGTGTCCGTAGTACACCGATGCCCCACTCGCACTATCATTTTCTATGTTCAGTGGACTGTGAAATTGGGGTCAAAACTCTAATTTGGCATTAAAATTAGAAAGATCATATCATAGGGAACATGTTTACTAAGTTTCAAGTTGATTGGACTTCAACTTCATCAAAAACTACCTTGACCAAAAACTTTAACCTGAAGCAGGACAGACGAACGGACGGACGAACGAACGGACACAGACCGAAAAACATTATGCCCCTCTACTATCATAGGTGGGGCATACAAATTTTGAGAATTAAGACTAAAGTTTCTGAAACAGAAATCAACACTTAATTGACTTTCCATATAATAACTAGATAATAGGGGAGGCAGGTAAGTATAGAATATGTCAAAATAAGACTGAGGCTTACTCATTAGCCCCAGTTATTTCATTTATCTCAACAGTCTTACTTAAATATTTAATATAATTCCTTACAAAACCCTTAGAATTTCTCAAAGCAAAATATACCATACACAACTACAATACATTTCAAAGTAATTATATATGTTTGGACAACTCAATCAGACTGAGTGATTTATTGAAAATTCATTATTATACAGATACAGTAATTCCCTATGTTTTGCTGCTTAAATCTAATCAAAGGAATCATATTGAAGCTTTATACAGGATGCATTGGTGCATCATATTGATATAATATTTCTCTTCAAATCAAAAATTAACACTAAAAGGTTTTAAAGAGTTGAAAGAAACCAGAAAATGTTAGTTGAAGTGAAGAACAATAAAGCATGGATATGTCTCAAGTCATCTATTTGTTGCATAAAAAAACAGGAAACAAGAATTGATTAATGTTTAACAGATATTATTCACAGCCGTGATTTTTCAGCTTACAGTAACACTGTATAAATTTCATTTATCTTCATCTAAGCTATAATGTTATCCTACCAAATTAAATCTTGTGTAAGTAGCAGGCAGTAAAGGCCGTTGAAATTTTCTCTGTGAGCCAACACCACCAGATAAGGCAGGGGCAGATAAAGTAGCTGATACAAAGTTAATGGTGTCAATCCAGTCCTGGAGTTCTTTACTGTCACTACAACATATAAATACAAAGTTAATGGTGTCAATCCAGTCCTGGAGTTCTTTACTGTCACTACAACATATAAATACAAAGTTAATGGTGTCAATCCAGTCCTGGAGTTCTTTACTGTCACTATAACATATAAATACAAGGTTAATGGTGTCAATCCAGGCCTGGAGTTCTTAACTGTCACTATAACCTATAAATACAAAGTTAATTGTGTCAGTCCAGTCCTGGAGTTCTTTACTGTCACTACAACATATAAATACAAAGTTAATGGTGTCAATCCAGTCCTGGAGTTCTTTACTGTCACTACAACATATAAATACAAAGTTAATGGTGTCAATCCAGTCCTGGAGTTCTTTACTGTCACTATAACATATAAATACAAGGTTAATGGTGTCAATCCAGGCCTGGAGTTCTTAACTGTCACTATAACCTATAAATACAAAGTTAATTGTGTCAGTCCAGTGCTGGAGTTCTTCACTGTCACTACAACATATAAATACAAAGTTAATGGTGTCAATCCAGTCCTGGAGTTCTTAACTGTCACTATAACCTATAAATACAAAGTAATTGGTGTCAATTCAGTCCTGGAGTTCTTAACTCTCACTTTATCAATTAAATATAAAACTTCTGAATGGCAAAAGTGAAAACCTTTAAATTTGATCTAGAAACCAAAAATTTGATAGATAGATAATCATTCTTATATACCCCAAAACTCTGTTGATTCCAAGGATGGAAGATATTAAATATCTAAGGTCAAATATATTTATATTCCAGGCATTTTCATAATTTAAAGGGAGCTACAAAATTTCACAAAGATAAATACTCTTATCTGTACTTAACCAGATCATCAAATATGTTTTATGATGTACTTGCATTAAAACAATAGTCTTTAGGAATGCATATCATTTTATATTGATTCTAAATGCAGAGTGACCTCTATATCCTTTAATTGATGTAGAAAAATTAGCTTTATCATGTGCTTTAACTGCGCTGCCCTACCATCTTAACATAATGAACTAACCTTGTTTGGAATAAGAATATGGCCCAGTCAGCTGTCTGTAATCGAAATACATGTTGTTTTTTGGTATAATCTGCAGCTCTAATTGCTAAGCTATGATGGACACGTATGGCATTTTGTGTACCTTCAGGAAGTTGTCCCTTTTTCATCATATGTTGGTCTTTATAAAGGTATAAAACCATGTCTTGTAAACTGGCATAAAACATCTTCCACCCTCTCTTACCCAAAGGAGCTGAAATAGAAAATTGTAAACTAGCTTCAAACATAATTTCAATCCCTTTTATCAGAACACAATCTCCATTCACCTTCCCAAACTTAAAAATATTTATTTACCACATGTGAGCAGCCATTATATGACAAAGGGATACAAATATTTTGCAAACTTTTCGTTTGGTAGTAAAACTATTCACACTTTGTGGCTGTACACTTTTCTCTTACATGCTTAATGCAACACATCAAAGGCAGGACAAAAACTATCATATTGAAATTTTAATATATTTATTTTTCTATTTGAACTACAGCATACAGAGGAGTTTGGTACTTACTTTTCTTTTTATCTGGTTCTTTGCAACATTTTCTCATGACGTATCCATGTTTAAATTCTGTAGCATGGTTTGGATCTGGTACCTGTCAAGAGAAAAGTATTTAAAATTAAAATATATGATAGAAAAGTTTGCTTTTAAAATGTTCACTTAAAAAAATCAAGATCAAGCTCTATTTTTACACAGAGATTTTACTTTTTCGGTGTGAAACCAGCATTCCATAATTTAAAGGTATAGCTACATTACTTATATTAAAGAGTAACATATGTAAAGAGTATAAGGTCAAGTCAGTACTGTCATTACAGAGATGTACACCTTACAATGATTTTACAGACTCAATAGTTTAATTTTTCAATAGTAACTAAGCAACTGTTATTAGTAAAGTTAACATTAATAGGTAAAACTTTACACCTTACAATGATTCTACTGACCAAATATAGTTATCATGAAATTACGATTTTAAGAAATTTGATTGAGAAATAATGTGATTGTAAGGTATTAGTATGAGCTAAAAAGACTAAACATGTACCGTACAGCGGCTATTTTTTCCGGGTGTAAAATTTCGCGATTTTCATTGAATAAGGTATACGAAATATTTTGGTGGATTCCAAACTTTTATCAATTACTTTGCACATGCACTTTTAAATTGGCGAAATTTATTTTGGCGATTTTGTTCTATCTGCGCGAAAATAAGCTATACGGTATCTCCCTAAAAAAAATGTTACATCAACTTTGAAGCACAATTCATTTAGTGTACACAAACTAATGTTGTTATATCCAGTACAATGCAACCATTATTTCCCTGCATCAAATTTAAGAGAATATCTGAACAAAATTTGTTTTTGAAATTTCTACCACTGTGTTTTATCTTATTACTGTGTTTAAACTTACATCTAAATATGGATTATGTCCTATGGCACTTTGTGGCATCGTAGCTGATACTGGTGCCATCTTTTCTTCCACATGATTTGTCTCTTCTTCTGGGTTGTCTCTGTAAACATAATAATTTAAAATGGAAAAGAAAGTATAATAGAAGAACAGAGTTTCAATGCCCCCCGCATTGCACATATTTTATCTGTTCTGTCCAAGGACAATAACTAAAAAAAAATTTTTGTTCTTTCAAACTTTTAAAAACTATCTTACTTGAGAGTTGAAGACTTGAGAGCAATTCCCGATATATTTAGTATTTCCAAGGGAAACTCATAAAATAATTTGATCGGCACTTATTTTTAAAATTGTCTGAGACATTGCTTTTATACTCCTCTGATATGAATTTGATAAAAATCTGGCAAAAATTGTACGTGAGAGAGCACTTACAATGCAATTTTCCATATAATCAATGTTTCCATGTCATAACTCTTTTAAAAATAATTTTCGAACTGGTTAAAGACATTGCTGATATAAACCTTTAATATAAGTTTCATAAAGTTCTTGCAAGAATGGTACACATGAAAACACTAATAATGCAATTTTCCATATAATTAATGTTTCTAAGGGTCATAACTCTTTTAAAAATAATTTATCGGCACTGATTTTCGAACTAGTCCAAGACATTGCTAATATTAACCTATGATATAAATTTCATGAAAATCTGGAAAGAATTGTACAAATAAGAGCGATAACAATGCAATTTGTCCATATAATTAATGTTTCCAAGGGGCATAACTCTTTTAAAAATAAAAGAACAGAGTTCCAATGTCCCCCTCGTTGCACATATTTTTTCTATCCAGGGGCAATAACTAAAAAAAAACACTTTTTTTTTTTGTTGTTCTTTAAAACAATTTATATATAAAAAGGGTGCACGGGGAACAAAAAAGTTTTTTTTATTGTATACTAAATATTTCAAACAGACCTTCAAGGGCATTACTTATAGTATACTATAAGTTTTATAAAAATTGTACCCGTGAGAGCGCTAACGAGGCCATTTTCCATAAATTTAATATTTCCAAGGGCCATAACTCTTTTAAGAAAGGCGATCGTCAACCATTATAGAACTTGTCTGAGATATTGCTGATATTAACCTATAGTATAAGTTTTATAAAAATCTGGCAAGAATTGTACCTGTGAGAGCGCTAACGAGGCCATTTTCCATAAATTTAATATTTTCAAGGGGCATAACTCTTTTTAAAAAAGTTGATCGCCCACCATTATAGAACTTGTCCGAGATATTGCTGATATTAACCTATGATATAAGTTCTATAATAAAATGCTTCGCTGAGCGCAGCCTGATACGACCGCAGAGGTCGAACCCTGAACAGTTGGGGCAAATTTGGACACAATATTTAAGCTTGATACTGTCTGAATTTGGATTATGATCAAATTTTTGACATAATATAGGTTTCTGACACAAAATAAATGTGGTCAAAGATCTTATAAATCCATTGCACAATACTGTGCAAATGAAGATTTCTTCTTGAAACTTTTCAAAAATTTCGAAATTTTAAAAATTTTGAAAAAAAATATGAATCCATAAAAAAAATTCCACCCCTCCCAACTTTTTGAAACCCCCCTTGGAGCAATAACCCTAAAACTCAATCCCAGCATTTCCTTTGTAGTATGGAACCTTGTAGTACAATTTCAGAGAGATCCATACACTTACACACAAGTTATTGTCTGGAAACTAGAAAAATGCTAGTTTTTGGCCATTTTTTGGCCCCTAATTCCTACATGTTTGTGGCAATTAACCCCAAACTCAATCCCAGCCTTCCCTTTGTTATATGGAACCTTGGGGTACAATGTCAGAGAGATCCATATACTTACATAAATGTTATTGTCTGGAAACTAGAAAAATGCTTGTTTTTGGCCCCTTTTTGGCCTTTAATTCCTAAACTGTTGGCCCCATAACCTCTAACATTAATCCCAACCTTCTACTTGTGGTATTAAACATTGTGGTACAATTTCAGGGCAATCGAAATACTTATACACAAGTTATTATCCTGAAACTAAAAAAATGCTTGTTTTGGGCCCCTAATTCCTAAACGGTAGGTACCATCATCCCCAAAATCAATCCCAACCTTACTTTTGTGGTATTGAACCTTCTTAAAAAATTTCATAGAGATCCATTCACTTAAACTAAAGTTATTGTCCGGAAACCAATGTGTCTTCAGACGACGACGCAGACGACATCATACCATTATACGATCACAAAAAATTTTTTGCGGTCATATAAAATCTGGCAAGAATTGTACCTGTGAGAGTGCTAACAAGACCTGACGGACTGACGGACACCCGGTATTTCCATGTCCCCCGTAACGCGTTACATGGGGGACAATAATTTGTCGGCACTGATTTTCAAACTCGTCCAAGACATAATAATTTGCTGATATAAACCTATGATATAAGTTTCATAAAAATCTGGCAAGAATTGTACAAATGAGAGCGCTAACAATGCAACTTTCCATATAATTATTGTTTCAAAGGGTCATAACTCTTTTAAAAATAATTGATCGGCACTAATTTTTGAACTCGTCCAAGACATTGCTGATATAAACCTCGATATAAGTTTCATAAAAATCTGGGAAGAATTGTACCAAGAGAGCGCTAACAAGACCAGACAGACAGACGTTGCCTGGTATTTCTATGTCCTCCGCAATGCATTGCGCGGGGGACAAAAAAGACCTACTATAAAATTTCTGTTGTTTCTTGATTGTTTACTGTATGATGTATCGGTATGGGAAGAAATAATTCCAAAAATATAACTGATTCATTAATAATTTATGAAAGACAGTTTTATGAATTAAATATGAAAGTCTACTGGTCATTTAAAACTTGTGTACCACTGAATATATCTGGTTATATTATGATATTCATCTTGAATTGCCAATTTATTTAAAGCACTTTTTATGTTGGGGTGTGCCTGAGACAGAGGTATCATACTTCAGGGTTTATAAATGTTCACTTATTATAAATTTTTTTTGTTTAAAATAATGACTTAAATTTTGAAAATGCTCCTTGTGAGCCCATTTAATGGAAATAAAACATATTCTTCTTTTTCATCTTAACAATATCAGGGTTTCAGCTAGGATTTTGAAGGCTTTAGTCACTTTTGCGCGAGATGAAAATCAACCTTGTTTTGGGTAACAGCAAGGGATCAAGGACATATATTACTAGCTATGCATATGCCTAAGTCCTTCAAGGACTAGGATCTTTGAAAGCCTTAGGCATGGTACAAATGTTTGCAGTTACTGCATGATTTGACTGATGTAATGCTTAAATATGAAGATAAGAACAGGGATCTGGCAATCTAGTTCACAATTTCACTTCAGTTATTTTCAGGGGACATTCCTGATCAACAAAAGTTGGGTACCTCTTTTTTAAAACCACAGCATAATTGAACTTGTAACCACTATTTCACTGCATAATCATTATCCTTGTTAATACATTTAAATCGATATTTGGAATTCACTTCTTTTAAGTTGGAAACAAGGATTTGTATCAATCCTTATTGGAACGATTCTAAAAATCAGGTCAATATATTTTAAATTGTACATTAATTGAGAAAAGATCACGTTTACTTTCGATTTTTCAACGAAATGAAAACGGGAAGTGACAAGTGGATAATAAATTCAGAATGAATCCGGATTCATCTACGGATTAGTTCGTGTTTAACAAAAGGCAGGAAATTATCATTTTTTAAAAATTAAGTTGCTTAGTAAGAAATATATTTGTCTCTCTCGTTTAATTTGATACTAAATGATTTCGTATTTTACAATTTTAGTGTCTAAATTCATATGAATACTTTCACGCATGCACAGTACATAGTAAAGGAAGCACCTGTTTGACTCCTGAAAAGATTTCTGAACGTTTTGAATAAAGTTCCATCTTTTTAATCGAAATTGTCGAAAAGTTTTGATGAAAAGTTATATCAAATATGACGAAAATATGTTCATATGACAAAACTACGACAAACGAACTGCAAATGTGATCGTTAGAAATTAAAACGCAAACTGTCCGGGGGAAAACAATTTTGTTCAAATGACGAAACTACGATAAACAAACTGCAAATTGTGGTCGTTAAACAAATATTGAAATTGAAATGCCGACTGACTGATTTTACTGGGATAAATAATTATGATGGTCAATTATGAGGTTTATCAATAATTAATGGATTAGTGACCCGTCTGATGGCGTCAGCGGACTACCTGTAATCACAACTTTTAACACCTGTTGTAAACGTTAAAAAAGCTAAAGGTCATAAACTTGTCAGAAACATGAAGACAGGTAGAATTATAGTATTTTCATGCGAAAATATTTTTACACTTTCCAAATTTAAGTGACGAAATTGATTTGAAATACTTTCGTCATTTTGAAAACTGTTTCGTAAATGACGAAAATGACAAGCGCTAGCAAAATAACTGAATATAAACTACTATATATAACTGCAGACACTTTGCTTTAAAATAAGCATGATAAGTAAAATCAAGAATATTCATTCAAACTTACAAAGCCCACTCAAATGGTTCATGTTTTATATTCTGGTATAGAGTCTTAAGTAATTCTTTAGGGAAATTTTCCCCGTCGTTTAATTCTGCTAGATTGTCAATAAATTCTGAACACGTCATCCTTTTTCCTATATTCTGTAAAAAAAAAGCATAAATAATATTAACATAATTTTATATAAACCTGTTCCAATGATCCTTTATAAGTATATGTAATAAGTATTCCAATACAATGGCCATTCTGATGTATAAATATAAATAAAAAAAATTCCTAAGAGGTTCTATGGAACCCTGTGTCTCGCCTACGATTGCTGCTGTCAATGTGAAGTGTAATGTTGACTTAAAAAGTGAGTCCATTTATCAGTAAAATACAGAATTGAAAAAAAATCAAACTTTTTCTTACCAGCCAAAGTTTTATAAAATTCTATGAAGGTTTGACAATGTAATTGATGTGTAACAAACTTTAACCCTAGACTGTATCTACTTGATAACTGTAAAAAAAACTAGGTCCATTTATTAGTAAAATACAAAAAACTGAAAACAAATATTTTCAAAATTTTGCTCAAATTTTATAAGATTCCATGAAGGTTTGACAAAGTTATTGATGACTGAAAAACTTCAACCTCAGACTGAATTAAAATGTTAACTGTAAAAATAAATGCGCTCCGCCTGGAGCAGCTGGATATGCCCGCAGAGGTCGAACTCTGAACAGTTGGGGCAAGTATGGACACAATATTCAAGCTTGATACAGCTCTGAATTTGGTTAGTGATTAAATATTTGACACATAATAGATATCTGACACAGAATAAATGTGGTTAGATAACTTAAAAATTTGAAATGGGACATTTAATCTACTTAATGGTCCAATATCCAAAATCTAATTCCATGGTTAGATTCAGCATATAAAAAAACAACATGAATTCAAACAAAGTTTAATTTTGGACCCTTTGGACCTTAATATGGACTAATTTGAAAATAGGGCCTAAAATTAAAAATCTGAATGCACAGTTAGATTCAGCATACCATAGAACCACAAGAATTCAGTTTTTGATGAAATCAAACAGAGTCTAATTTTTAGAAAATGAAAGGATATGGAGTAAATGTACATGGGACAAAATTGCACACAATACATAGAAAACATAGAAAATTATCAATGAACAGGGCTTTTATTCCTGTTCTTCATCTTGACAGTTGATGTAGGGTCTTCAACAATGAACGAACCATTCATACCCTACAACAAGGTCAAGACGGCCCCTAGCGTCGACTCAAGCGGTACTATTGATAAAAATAAACCACAGTTCACCTTCTTGCTCCCCACCCGCCTCGGAGTGCCAACTTGTGCGATGCTTGTGTACGATGGTTCTCCAGTCGAAAGCACCAGGGATACAAGAAAAGTGCAGTAATTTTGAAAGACATCGATCGCCGCTAAAATATGCCTTGAAGTTACACATGTCAGGAGCTGTCAATGAATTACATAATTTATAATTACGGGCAAGGTTTTTGAACATATATTTGTCATACATTGCCCAACAAAAGACCAATAATTTCGAAACAACAAATGATAAACAATACTTATAAAACTAAACAACAAATGATAGACAGCACGGGGCACATCGAAATATATGTAAGAAAACCTAGCAGTTTAAAATAGTATGAAAGGGCAATATACAAAACAGATGACCAGACCAGTATTTTGAAGAAATTTAACCAAACATGAAATTTTGACGGTGTATTAATATGAGAAATTCTCCCATGAATAAGCACACCATAACTGTAAATATTATAAGAGCATACACCTCAAGCACGGGGAAACGTTCTACTGCCTCCACACAGCACTAGAGACAAACTCTAGAATCAATAGAAAATTGTTTGACCCTTTGGACCTCAAAAGTAGACCTATTTAAAAATATCCAAATATTCAATATAGTACTACATGGTAAAAACCTCAAACAATTCAAGACTTTAAATTAATCCTCATTGAAATTGGTTAAAAGATTTGTATTTATTTTCAATTGAAGATTTCTTGCTGTTGTGCAATACTTTGATGTTGCACAATACTTAGTAAATCTGTTTACAAATTAAATATAATAATTTACACACCCTGTTTGGTGTGTATCTCCTGCCATATCAGTATTTGTTGTTTCTTTATATAGATCAGAAATAATTTATCAGTGGCGGATCCATAACTTTTCATTAGGGGGGCTCGCTGACTGACCTAAGGGGGGCCCGCTTCAGCCATGCTTCAGTGATTCCCTATATAATCAACCAAGGCCCCCCCCTGGATCCGCCTATGTTTATGTTAGAAACAGCTTAGCCAGTATTACAAAAGTCTTGTTTTTGGCCCCTATTTGGCATTTAGTTTCTTAATGATTAAAGCACAACCCACAAAATCGACCCCAACCTTCTGTGTGTGATATGGAACCTTGTGATACAATTTCATAGAGATCCATTCACTTATACTAAAGTTATTGTTCGGAAACCAAATGTCTACGGACGACGACAACGACAACACGATAGCAATATACGAAGTAAAATACGGAAAAATGAAAATATTTTAAAAATTTTGCTCTGAATACTAAATTTTGGTCATACAAAAGCTTCTGTCCAAATTTCATAAAGTTCCATGAAGGTTTCACAAAGTTATTGATGTCTAAAAAAGCTTTAACCCCAGACTGAACCTAAATGTTAACGCTGCCGACGGAATCTAGGATCGCTATGTCTTGTTTTCGCGACATAAATGTTGCAGGCTCGACAAAAACACCTTCAATACATTATTTCTGACATTTTGATTTGGATAAGTGATGTATAGGGAACTATAGTTTCAGGAAATATTATTTAATCAGGCTATTCAAGACGACCATGTTTCCTATTTCTGAAACAAATATACTTACTGAGCCATGTAGATCTGTGTTCAGTAACATTATTGCACATGTTAAAGTATGACAGGAATCTGTAGAATAAAAGAAAATAAATCATTGATTTATTGTTTTCTAATAAAATGTGTGAGTCTTCCAATAAAGACAAGTATTTCCAAATTATATAAGCAAAAATGACGATGTCCATGTTTTGGTATGAGAAACCCCAAAAAATCACTCAGATTAAAATAAAATGGCATGTACACAACTTCATAGGCAAGATTGGTGGAATTCTGTTTTCAAGGAGTTGCTGATACACAAAGTATGGTACAGACAATGATGATGCAAGACAACAGAAGTGATCCCTATGTGTCACTACAGCATTGGTGTCAGGTAACCCAATAATTATTTAATTAGTTAAATAGTCATTCACTGAACGTTACAATTTGTCGAGGTTGTTCACCAGCCCTGCCGATTTGGAAGAAAATATCTGAATTAATTCACACCATGTGATCTTTTATTAGCCAATAGATTTATTCAATTGTACTGTTAGGTACAATGAATTATATCTAAATTTTTAACTACAATTAATACTGTAAATATTTTAACATTGTATCCTGTTTAAACAGAATATTTTGTCATGTATATATATATATAGATATATGGATCTTTTGAGTCTGAAATAAACTAAACTTATCTTATCTTGTCATATGCATTAAAATTAAACAATCAGTGTTCTGCCCACAAGTTTTACAGAACATCCTGGTAGACAGGAAATTTTTAGATAACATCTTGTTTCTAGAAATCATAGCATCAAATCCATAACACAATGATAGATGGATTTACATATGCATATATATGACAATCATTTCAGATAGCATCACATTCAAGCAATATAGCATTGCATTACAAATGCAATGATGCTTAAAGTTCTTGGGAAGAAAACTGAAACAATGTTTGTTTGTTTGTTGCTGTCCAACACCACTTTCAGTTCCCTTGGCTATATAATGGCTGACAGTTTTTACTGGCGAAGGAAGCTGGAGTGCCCCCAGAAAACTACAGATCTTTGACGAAAAATGGACTAGCCCAGTCAAATAAAATCAAAGTTAAACACCTTACCATGAGCAGGAGTCAAACTCACACTTGATCAGTGGAGATGAACTACTTATATCACTCAGCCACAGAGGCCCAAAAATTAAACAATGAAAAATATTACTATTCACATACTTTTGATTTGACAAGAAATCAGTTTTCACAATGTTTTTTTTTTATAAAAATGTTCAACTTAAAGTCTTTCTATTATGTTTCTGTGTAAGTCCTGATTGTTCTGGTCAAATATATATAAAGAACCAGATGTACTACTAATTCACCCACCTTCTGAATTATAAATTCCTGTATTACATTCACAATAACGTCTGGAGAAATGTGCCAGCACTCTCTCTCGTTCCTGAGTTTCTCCAGATAAACAAAACTGCTGTAAAAATTCTCTTAAAGCATAGTCTAATGTACAATCCCCAAAAGAAAATAGTTTTAAATACTCCTCAGCAACCAAAGTACTGAAGTCATTTCTGAAAAAGAAGTAAGTATAAACATATACATAAGTTGTCAAGTTCTTACTATTTGAAAATATATCCATTACTGTATATATAATACTGCCATTGTGACTAAAAATATTCACATTTTTTTGGCTATTTGTGTATTCTTGCACATAAAACAAAACAGTATAAATAATATTAAATACAGATCTAGATCATACCCATAATTGCAGATTAAAATACAAATCTGGTGGAGTAAATGGACATTGCATTTTTTTTATTCGTATGGACATACATCAAACAAATGTTTAGAAAAGGCAATCACAAGGTCATGTTTTTCTCTGACTGTTTATGACGTCTTTACACCAAATCCATTGGATGTTGGATGTGTACGGATTGATAATTTAGTCTTAGATGCATGATTTTTTTATTAGTTGTTAGTGGCTTTGAACTAGCTGTCAGATAACTGCGAGTACTCTCAGATCTGTTCCTAGTGTCTTTTTGTTGTTGGGATGTACAAGTACCCTGCCACGTCCACTTGTATTTTTGTCCATCTGAGAAGTTAAGCCTTTTTCAACTGATTTTTATAGTTCGTTCTTATGTTGTACTGTTATATCACTGTCCCAGGTTAGGGGAGGTTGGGATCCTGCTAACATGTTTAACCCCGCCACATTATGTATGTATGTGCCTGTCCCAAGTCAGGAGCCTGTAATTCAGTGGTTGTCGTTTGTTTATGTGTTACATATTTGTTTTTCGTTCATTTTTGTACATAAATAAGGCCGTTAGTTTTCTCGTTTGAATTGTTTTACATTGTCATTTCGGGGCCTTTTATAGCTGACTATGCGGTATGGGCTTTGCTCATTGTTGAAGGCCGTATGGTGACCTATAGTTGTTAATTTCTGTGTCATTTTGGTCTCTTGTGGACAGTTGTCTCATTGGCAATCATACCACATCTTCTTTTTTATAATCACATGCAAAATTGTCATTGCCTGACTTATACATGGAACTTTCTTCACAGTCTCAGTTTACAAAGATTCATAGGTATATCAATGCATTCTCACATTATCATTTCTTCCTCATAAAATTACCAAAATGCATAAGTCTTTTCCATAAATGTAATGTCTTTTAATTTTGAGATACTTTTAAAATAATAATCTGGCGGTAAGCCATTTCATACTAGAACAGTTTTTATTCCTGATTATTCAAATTAAGTTTTTTTTTCTCGCATTGAATTTAACACAAGGGGGCCTCATTCTATATAAAGGTATATGCAGGTGTCCCACTTGTATTGGTCACTTTTTAAGTGTGTCAAATACATGTACATGTATATCAATTGGGTACAATTTCAAAGTAGTAATATATCACTAGGTAATAACTTCTTTGTCAATGGTTTATAATGTACATCTTCTGATTAGATTTCTGTTAATATATGTGTAAACTGCTTCATTATCTAATTGATATGAACGATCCCATGTAAACAACATCTTTATCTGCTGAAACTTTTATTGACACAAGTTAAATAATCCTTTCACATCTACATGTATTAAGATATCATAGATTGTATGTCTGATAGCCGAGAAATGTATGAATTGGTTATGAATTTGCTATGACATACATATGTATGTTTGATTTGATTTTTGATTTTTTTGTGTTTTAACGCCACTTTTAAGCACCGCTTTTGGGCTATTTCGTGGCAGCCAGTTTTTATTGGTGGAGGAAGCCAGAGTGCCTGGAGAAAACCACCGACCTTCGATAGGAAAACTGACAATCCTAGTCAATTAAGATTGGAGTCGAGTGCACCTCAGTGTTGACTGGCTAGTGATAACAGTAGTAACTACTTCGACCACTCGACCACCGAGGTCCCTATGTATGTTAGAACCAGGACTTATGCAAAACTTTGATAAAATATATGAACGGGTGCGTTTTTCCAACTCCAGCTGCATGTCTGTACCAGAAATTTGAATGTTGAGAGACCCCCTCCCCTTGTGAAATTTAAACAAAAAAAAATATAACAATATCTAACAATATCATCAAGCTTTAAGATTCCTTACTTTTTACTAAGATGTCTGGAGACATCAGATTTTCTGAAGCCATCCAACTGATACAACCTTTTAGCCAGTCTTTGTGCTGATGGCCTATCAACACTTGTAGAAGGTGGTTGATATTCCAATAAGTTTGGATCCCGTGAAGGATCAAATGAGTCTCTATCTGAACGATTAGATGATATACTACTATCAGGAGATTGATTAGATATATCTTGTGGAGAACCATTATAATGTTCAGATGAAGATGGCCACTGTGAATTATTATACTCATTCAAATTGTCTGTTTTTAAGGCAAAATCATCATTCTGTACTCCTCTACCTTTTTTCATGTCAATATTAATAAATCCGGGAATAAACGCTTTGTCACTACTGCGATGTTCTGGAGAGTTATGTAGACTCCTGGATACTTGATCATCTATTATTTCTATAGATTGTGAGCCATGTTGAGGTATCTGATCTAAGGAGTACGCCATATTATCATCAATGTCAATATCTACAATAGCAAATTCACCATCAGATTTTAGTTCTTGACTTTTGCTTGGTCGTACATACTGCTGATGACCAGTCTTGTCCAGAACAATTTTTTCTGCACTTTTGCTAGTCACTATTTTTGATTTTTCTGATTTCTCAACTTTTACAGGTTTCTGTGAACCATCATCATCTGAATTTTCATTATCAATGAATTTCATATTATCATTCAAATTTTCCTGACCTTTTACATCTTCTTCATGAGGTGAAATTAACCCTGAATCACCTTCATTCAGTATAACAGTTTGTTCAGAAATGTCAGACTTCATGTCTGATGATACTGATGATATAGAACTGCTAGCTGCAGACGACTGTGACTGACTCATTACATCACAACCAGTATTTGATAATGAAGGAGCACTTTTCGTTTCCCCGTTTTTATTAGAACTTTGCAGTTCAAGGGTACTGGAAGCAGATAACTGTCCCTGATCTTCAAAACCTGATTCTGCAGACCTCTGAAATTTTTTATCTAACTTTGGAGAATCCTCGATTAAATCATTACTGTAGTGAGATGGGGCATCCATATCAGCTGCAACACAAGAATCTGAACTGTCAGAAGCATTCCTACTTGATGCATCTCGTCTTGACTTTGGTGATGCAGTAGTTCTAATAATCATATCCCCTGTCATTAGGAATGTCTCAAATCCTTTATCTTTCTTCCCGTTTTCCTCCTTAGAGATGTTCCCATTTTCTACTTCAAAATTAGATTCTAAGTTTCCATTGACATTTTGATCTGAGGTTTTCAATTCCAAGGATCCATTTTGCACAACATTTGTGGTTTTGACAGGGACAGGGATACGGGACAGACCGTGGGGAGACCGGTCAACCATGGCAGGAACAGCATAGGTCCTGTCTAACCTTTATCTACATACAACATGGTATCTATCCTTACACTGGCCTACAATATAGAATAAAACAATAAAACAGTGTAAATGTAATATATATTTATTTGTCTAAATGTATATATTCCAGGAATTTCAGTCCTTACTTACTCATTTAAAAATAAGTTCAATTATGTCTAAAACAGCAGGTATACATGTAGGAGTTTTTTTAATTAAGAGTCACAATTGTAGCAGTTTTGAGAAAAACATTTCAGAACATTCAAGGAATATTTCTGACATCATGGACATGGGATTTTCTGTATGTGACCAAGTGCAAGTTCTGTACATAGTTGACGCATGATCATAATACATGTACAAGGAACTATTTTTAGAAAGTTTTAATATCCCTGACAGATTTCTAATTGATAAAGTTTCCTGTTTTCATGTATATACCTAGAATTATCAATAAATTAAGAAACATACTTAATTTTTGGGGCCCTTTATAGCTTACTGTTCGGTGTGAGCCTAGGCTCCGTGTTGAAGACCGTACTTTGACCTATAATGGTTTACATTTATAAATTTTGACTTGGATGGAGAGTTGTCTCATTGGCACTCATACCAAATCTTCTTATATCTATATACAAAGCTATATACTGTGGATTCATTATTATTCGTTGAGTATCAATTTTTACGGATGTTGTGGGTATAGATAAACAACTATTTTTACGGATGTTGTGAATAGATATAAGAAGATGTGGTATGAGTGTCAATGAGACAACTCTCCATCCATGTCACAAAGTGTAAAAAGTAAACAATTATAGGTCAAAGTACGACCTTCAACACGGAGCCTTGGCTCACACCGAACAGCAAGCTATAAAGAGCCCCAAAATGACTAGTGTAAAACAATTCAAATTGGAAAACCAACAGTCTAATCTATATATATAAAAAACAAGAAACGAGAAACACTTAAGAACCACATCAACAAACGACAACCTCTGAAACAGGTTTCTGACTTAGGACAGGTGCAAACAAATGCAGCGGGTTTAAACGTTTAAATAGATGAACAACTAATTTTTACGGATGTCGTGGGTATAGAAGAACCCAATTTTTACAGATGTCATGGGTATAAATGAACAACCAATTTTTACAGATGTCGTGAGTATAGATGAACAACCAATTTTTATGGATGTCGTGGGTATAGATTAACAACCAATTTTTACGGATGACGTGGGTATAGATGAACAATCAAGTTTTACAGATGTCGTTGGTATAGATGTACAACCAATTTTTACGGATGTCGTGGGTATAGATGAACAACTAATTTTTACGGATGTCGTGGGTATAGATGAACAATCAATTTAAATGTTCAACACAGTATAAATCTCTCTTAAGGTTTGTATGCAAACTTTGGCAAAACCTCAAAATTATCAAGTATTAACAAAAAGATAATTTTTCTTCAATCCACGTTGAAGGAAACAGGGTGATTGCTGGTGATTTGGAGTGTTTACATTCTGGTTTAGGACCCTATCATTTAATACCGAATAAGCAGAGATATTCGGAGTAAATCACCAGAAATCATTACATGCATTCGATGTGAAAAATACCCAACAACATGACCAAGAGTGATTTTTATATCCCTATCTGTTGGTACATCATATAGCAATAATGTAATAATAATGCGTCCTGATATTGGATATACTATGTACAACTATGTACATAAAAGATTAGCAAATATAAAGTTAAATATGACATTATTTTACAATAATTATGCACCAAACACCAACATGACCAATGTATGATTAGAACCCAGAGTTTTTGTAATTTGATTCACATACACAAAAATTCACCTACAAATATACATATCAGAAGAACCCTCAATTTAGAAATAACTTTTTATTGTACATTGTATTATGTTGTATTTAATAAAACACAAATATATAAATTATGATTTCATTATCCCTTTTGCAATAAATTTAATGAAATGATATACATTATTAATTTTATCTCTGATGCTCTAAACTTAAGGCAGTCCATTTTGACAATTTTACAGGAAACCAATTCGAACAAGTTTCATTTATTGTGTTCACTATAAACTTTGCTAAATTCCCTTTCTATGACCCTGGTGTATAAACTGTTACAAAATGCATGAAATAGTACATGTATCTTAACAAAAAGACAATTTTTGTAGCTTTATTTGTACTGTAAATTCAGAAATTATTGTATGCATTTATTATTGCAATTGTTGAAGAATGGACAAAACTGCCAGTTTAATTATTTCGATTTCAGGAAAATCTGCATACAGATATATGTATCATACATGTATATCAGAATGCGAGTTCTTATAATTGCGATACTCACCCAGTCGCATTATCATGATTATTTGCATTAATAAAAACCTCGCAATGATTTCTGAATTTACAGTAATCAGTAGGTTTTCTTTTTTTATTACTATATCGATCAAAGAACACTAATTAGGGTTACAGCAGTGTATCTACAGTATTCATTTTTCTATTTTTAACCCAAAAAAAAGTTACATGTAGAAACTTCCAAAGTTTAGTTTTGTTTGAACATTTCAAGATGGGCATTATAATTGGACGATTCGTACTGCCTTTTTTTAACAGGTTTGCAGTCTAGGGGGACCTGGGAATGCCTGTTACAAGCAGGTGCTCATTTCTTGGTATGCACATTACACAAGATTTGATGGTATATAAATATATATGTTGCCAGGATGTCTCAGATGCAGGGGTTCAAATCCTGCTGAGGGAAGAAAAAAGTTTTGCTAACGCAAATTTGCAGATCTAACATTGTTGGGCTAAATTTGAGATGAAGTATATATAAGTTATGGTGTTAGCCCTGTATAACCACAGGTTATCCCATTGAGAACGTCTACCATAAAGTTGTAACAGACTTAAAGTATGTAATAAATTTTAAATATGATGTGACAGCATGGTAAGTAAAATTATCATCCTTTACCACAGACACAAAAAAAAAACAGCTGATCTGCAAGGTATGCCATCTACTTGATACTACATGTATACATCATGTACTGTGTTACAACCCTAGATAAAGCCGATGAGGAAAGGCATTACTCAACTTACGAAAGCTATATTCTTATATAGCTAGTTGGTCGAGTGGTCTAGGGTGTTGCACACAGTGCAGACAGTGTTGATATGATGTCTCAGATGCCAGGGGTTTCCAATCCAGCTGAGGGAAGACCATTGTTTGGCTAAATTTAAGACGAAGAATATATATAATTATGGTGTTAGCCCTGTATAACCACATAATAAAGCATCTTGAAGGATTTTTTTTAGGATTTTGACTGAAGTAATCTATTTTGAATAAATCAATGGTACTTGAAAAACATTCATCAAGTTTCTATATTTAATACAGTCGAACCTCGTTGTGTCGAAGTCGAAGGGACCGGACCAAAGTATTCGACTCATCCGAGGTTCGACTCATCCGAGGTCGAGTGTGACGTCAAAATTTGGAATGCAAGAAATACGGTATGAAATTTGCGTAAACTAGATCATTGACTTTGAACAGTGTGCCTTTTTTTTTCGATATGACACACTTTATAATTGTGTATGCAATCGCCATTGTTGGTCCTTCATAATAATCAAACACACAAGAACAGATACAAATCATGCACAAATAAAATCAATAGTCTACACACATATTTATAAAGGTCAGTCACTATAAATTATGAAATCATTCCCGGAACGAAATAAGTTCTGAACGGTCTCTGATGAGGGTGTCTGCTGTACATTAAATTATCATGAATTTATGATAATTGTCTTAATCCTTTATTTATTGTAATTAATGAGTTTTAATTCTAACGATTGATTTAATCTATGCTAGTGTCATTTAAATTCGTTTCGTTTTTATCTCATGTGAAATATGTTCAACACTCTAAAGTTCCGCTTGAACAATCAACAAAGGTGTTAATTACCGGCAACCATAAACATGTCAATTTAACTGATATACAAACAAGTATGTTTACTCAGCTTTAATCTTTTTTGAAAATGATAAGGTTACATAAGAAATACATCCGATTTGAGTTTTTATCATTGGGTCTGCATCTTTGGAAAATTCTTACTTTAGAACTTCGAGACATCGGGGTCAATTTACATTAATTTTATATCGACGGGACTATAAAATTTACTCGACATAACCGAGTATTCGAATCAACCGAGTTCGACTCATCAGAGGTAATTATGCATTGATCAAACGGGAAATTTTACCGGGACCGAGAAATTACTTCGACTCATCCGAGTTTTCGACACAACGAGGTTCGACTGTATCATGTTTATTGTTCAAATTTCACATGGCATCAGCCAAAATGATTCCTAGGTTGTTTTCTAAAACTTAAAAATGGGTATACAAAGTCCTGTGTGACCCATTATCTTTAACCCGGTACAGAAGTTGTGGATGTATTATATATCTATAATGTTGGAGTTGGAAAATATTTATCTTAAAAGTCAACAAAAAACCCTTAAAATACACAAGTGAAAATATAAGTTTGTGAAGATGACAAGAATAAAGTATTGGTAGCACAAAATTTAAAAGGTAAAAACTACCAAACCGTTTAACAAAAATAGCACAAAAATGCTAAAATTGGAGGTCCTAAATCCTTACAACCTTAAAGGTCTATCAAGGGATCTGACTAAAATGTCTATCAAGGGATCTGACTTAAAGGTCTACCAATTGGATCTGACTAAAAGGTCTATCAAGGGATCTGACTTAAAGGTCTACCAACTGGATCTGACTAAAAGGTCTATCAAGGGATCTGACTTAAAGGTCTATCAAGGGATCTGACTAAAAGGTCTATCAAGGGATCTGACTAAAAGGTCTACCAAATTGGATCTGACTAAAAGGTCTATCAAGGGATCTGACTAAAAGGTCTATCACTAAAAGGTCTATCAAGGGATCTGACTAAAAGGTCTACCAAGGGATCTGACTAGAAGGTCTATCAAGGGATCTGACTAAAAGGTCTATCAAGGATCTGACTAAAAGGTCTATCAAGGGATCTGACTTAAAGGTCTATCAAGGGATCTGACTAAAAGGTCTACCAAGGGATCTGACTAAAAGGTCTCTCATGGGATCTGACTAAAAGGTCTACTAAGGGATCTGACTTAAAGGTCTATCAAGGGATCTGACTAAAAGGTCTACCAAGGGATCTGACTAAAAGGTCTATCAAGGGATCTGACTAAAAGGACTATCAAGGGATCTGACTAAAAGGTCTATCAAGGGATCTGACTAAAAGGACTATCAAGGGATCTGACAAAAAGGTCTACCAACTGAATCTGACTAAAAGGTCTATCAAGGGATCTGACTAAAAGGTCTAGCAATTGAATCTGACTAAAAGGTCTATCAAGGGATCTGACTAAAAGGTCTATCAAGGGATCTGACTAAAAGGTCTACCAAGGGATCTGTCTAAAAGGTATATCAAAGGATATGACTAAAAGGTCTATCAAGGATCTGAACAGAGAATAAAAATGTCTCAAAAGTGTTCATCTATCATGACTGTTAGTTCATCTTAAAACATTGTTGCTCCATTCTCATGTTATACCATAATTTAGATATTTTAATTCTCTGTTTAATATCCCATTATAAGATTATTGCCTTTGTTTGCAAAGATGTCACGAAATAGAAGTTCCTTCATAATATAAGATTCAAGTGGAAAAAATATTCTGTAATATTAATTCCAATAGAATATTTGTTCCAACAGGAACAGATATTATGGCATAGTTTATAACAAAGTGTACAGTGGAACTTCTGTTAGGTGGAACAAAAATATGTTGACAAAGATACATATAAAGTGATCTGAAGACGAAACATCAAATCAAATATGCTTTATTTGAAGTTTGCCAGATAAATAGCAATAAGCTGTCATTGACATTCAACAACAATCAATTATGTACAGAGGTAGTCCTAATAAATATGACGTCTTGTACCAATTTTTTTATATTAATAAGCTAGACATCTTCCTTCATAGCGTCCGAGCAAGAAACATACAATAAACCTTCCAAGATGTCATAATCATTCTGACAAGCAAAGAAGAAGAAAAAATATAAAAGTTTTGATGAATAATAAACGCATATATATATCTGTATATATACATGGCATATCACATAAATATGTGGGCTTTAGTTAAAGTTAAAATAAACCAAAAATGTTCTTTAATTTCTTAAAATATGTCCCACATAAGACAGATAGTAATTAATTGAGAGATTATCCTTCGTCAGTGGGCATGTTCCCACTCAGAAGAATCCTATGATTAATTTGTTGACAAAGGCTTTGTTTAGAGGGTTGGTATTAGATGAGATGAGGTGATTACATTCGATTATTTCAGTGTTAGTTAAAAAGCTTCTTATGGATACATGAAAACTGTATAATTCAATTGGGTTAAGCAGGATTTGGGAGAAATTACACAATATTACCAACAGGAAAATAAGCCACTTCACCTATTTCCTCCCAGGAGCGAGTAATAAAAGAAACGGTATTCGGATTACCGGATTACCGGAAGTAAAAATCAAGATGCATTCGAAATTTTACTCCGGTGTTACCATCCGAAATGTATTATATGATCTTATATATGTCTCTGTTACCACCAACTCCATGTCATATGATCTTATATAGATAAAGAACTTTCTTTTCAGTAATAATGAAGAAATTATTTCACAAAGAATGCATGATTATACGTAAAAAGGCATTAAAAAGGACGCCTCCGGGTGCGGGAATTTCTCGCTGCATTGAAGACCTGTTGGTGACCTTCTGCTGTTGTCTGTTCTATGGTCGGGTTGTTGTCTCTTTGACACATTCCCCATTTCCATTCTCAATTTTATTATGTATAATTAAACTTTCTGTACGGAGATTAATCAAATTTTAAGAACATCCCTACTAATTTAATACTATTCTCAGTGGTGAATTTTTCTTCTTCATTGTTAAGAGTATGGTACAGTGAGTTGTGTGTGAATTTTCACTTTAATTGGTACTTTATATATTGACCTTTGTGTATCTGAAATAAATTTTGTCTTAATTTTTACGTATTTTGTATTATCAAATCAAATCAAATAAGTTTTATTTTAAGTCGGCAAGTAAGATAATAATACAACCCGGGACATAATATATTATCTATAATAGTCCCAGATACAACATAAGCTCTTTGAACCGACAAACATAATAAATTTATGACATGCATATCATATACAGAGAGTGCAGACACAATAGGACAACACAAGACATACACTAGTTTACACATACACAATTGTCACATAAAATGAGTAGTCTAAGCATACTCGGAAGCATATAGAATTAAGTTAAGCAATCACCTAAAACATAGCAATTAAAACTACTATCACTCAAAATAAGCAAAAAACTCTAGCAGTAGAATAAAATAAAAATAACAAACAAAGGAAACATATGTGTTGTTAGGTACGCTTCTGCAGTATACATAGATATAAGAAGATGTGGTATGAGTGCCAATGAGACAACTCTCCATCCAAGTCAAAATTTATAAAAGTAAACCATTATAGGTCAAAGTACGACCTTCAACACGGAGCCTTGGCTCACACCGAACAGCAAGCTATAAAGGGCCCCAAAAATTACTAGTGTAAAACCATTCAAACAGGAAAACCAACGGTCTAATCTATATAAAAAAAACGAGAAACGAGAAACACTTATGAACCACATCAACAAACGACAACTACTGAACATCAGATTCCTGACTTAGGACAGGTGCAAACAATTGCAGCGGGTTTTAACGTTTAAATGGTACCAAACCTTCACCTTTACCTGAAACAATAGTGTACAAGTTTGAGCTATCTAAAAAGCTGTGGACTGCTTCGCTCTATCCTAATTTAAGGTAATGTGTGTGCATGTGGTTGTTAATTTAGTATTGGAAATGTGGTATTTTTAGATATTGATTGATATAAAATGCAATAAATGTTTAGTTTCAGTGAAAATGCTGTTGTTCTGCTTTAAGAGTGTGCGTTATACACCCATGCTTTTAATAATTTATTAACTTAACTTGTTGAAAATTAAAACATTTACATACAAACACGACTCTGGAGGTGTGCCTAGATTGGCAGAAGTTATAAAATACAGATACTGCATTTTTGTAAACATTGTATTGGAACATTCGTTTGTTTCGCAAAACAAATCGTGCATATTGCAGATTAACAAGGCAAATAAACGCGTATTAATTATTTAATTATTGATATTTCAATATTGAATTTCAGTGTGCAATATATGCATAATAGAACGAACATGAATTAATGACAGTTGATCGGAACTGACTCGAATACACATAGTTAATTTTCCGGCATTTGATGTCTTATCCTGAGACGAGAAAAGTCTGTAATTCTTTATCTCATTTAAGCCAATAGCTGTTGCTGTATCTCAGCCGCATCGTAAAGCAACCAATCAAAATCTATATGTTATAAGTAATTATTTCAAGATGGCGTGTATACCGACTGAAACCTAATAGCTCCGCACCGTGATGCGAAGCAAAAACATGTTATACCGCTGTGAAATGTTAAACAATTTAAGAAAAACAATATGATTGAACAAAAATATCAGCCATTTACGATTACTTTAAACACAGTTTAATGAAAATATTTTTGTTGTTAGGTATACGTGTACAGTTCAAATGGAGAAAGGGAATATTTTTACAAAATAAATAATTTTGATGTTTACAGTACGAAGAAGTGAAAATTTATAGTAATACCAAACACTTATCAAAGCTGGTATATAGACCAGATATAACCCTGAAAAATTAAACATTAAATAACAAAAAAGCATTACAATTTATAGTATCAACAGGTCAAATAAACAAGAAAGTACGATTTGAGAGTACTCGCAGTTACTGACAGCTAGTTAAAAGCCAAAAACAATTAATAATAAAAACTCATGCATCAGAGACTTAAATCAACTAAAACACATCCCAGGGATTTAGCATTTTAACGTCATGGACAGTCAAAGAAGACATGACTTGTGTGTATGGATGGAAGTGTGGTCGATATTTATAGGCAACACAGGAACATGCTTTACCATACATACATAAAAGATTGTTTATCATGCCTTGCTGTTCTCAATTGTGGTATCTGTAAAAGATTAGAATACCTGAAATTATATCTATGGCATTGTTTATTAATTAAGTCTGATGAAACAGCTAGGTGGGGCCAAATTATGTAAAACTGTGTTAGTCCCCAAGACCATTGTTCTCACCCTTTTAACACGTAATAATTTCGGATTGACCGACGTCATGGTATTTTTTTCTCTTTTCTCGAGGATGGCTCGTTGCCTACTTGCAGTGATGGATGGAACAATCCGGCATCCTTTCATGTGTTTTAAAATATATATATAAATAAGGAGATGTGGCCAGTATGATTGCCAATGAGACTAATAACTACCAACCAGAGTTCAAACATAGATATAATAGCCATTGTCTATTACCATCGCAAACGATCTAGATTGGGAGAACACAAAACAATTTCACAGGTAAAGCAAACCAATGCCTTGGTTTCCTACACCGAAAACTCCACATCAGCTCAAGTCCATCAAAGAGAGACAGTAAGTATGAAACCTGTTTTATCAAAATCGCATATTTAAAATCGAAATAGTACAAAGACGAACCGAGCCGTACGGTAAGTACCCAGCCAACATGGAAATAGATCCAGTGCCAGTAACATGATAATGGACAGTTTAACCCCGCCACAATCTGTATGTGCCTGTCCCAAGTCAGGAGCCTGTAATTCAGTGGTTGTCGTTTGTTGCTGGATATAATGTTCGTATTTCGTTTATTTGTATGTACATAAATCAGGCCATTAGTTTTCTCGTTTGAATTGTTTTCATTTGTAATGTTGGGGCCTTTTATAGCTTATTTTGCGGTTTGGGTTTCGTTTATCGTTGAAGGCCGTACGGTGATCTATAGTTACATACTTTTACGTCATTTGGTCTTTGGTAGGGAGTTGTCTCAATGGCAATCATACCACATCTTTTATTTTTTATATTGGATGGAAAAGCTCACACACGAGACGTAAAGACGTGTTACAAAATAACAAATGACCTGGTAGCTATAGACAAGAATAAATTACAAAAACCAACAAAAAGAAGCAAGTCGGAAATCATTCATACCTATTACACCCAGCCACAAAAGACTGTAGGAAGTGGTCCATCTTCGTGAACACCGAGACGTTACGCACGGTGTTCGGTTTAATAATGGTAACGTTACTCGACGTCGTTTTTCTGTTATTTAATGCCTCGTTCACACGTACATTTAATTCGAATTTAATTCGAATCGAATGCGAATCGAATTCGCTAATTGCGTTCACACACTCTTCTTTTTTAATTCGAATTGATTCGAATTGGCTAATTCGAATAATCCAATTCGCATTAGAAATACGTTTTTGTTAATACGAATTAAAAGATAACGTCGTTCGGACAGTAAAGCGAATTTGACGCGCATTGCAATTCGAATTAGAATTGACGTTAGGACGTAAAACTTTCGAATGCGAATTAAACTAATTCGAATTAGTTAATGCGAATCGAATTCAAATTACGTGTGAACTCAGCATAAATACGAATTAAAAGTTAACGTCGTTCGGACAGTAAAGCGAATTTGACGCGCACTACAATTCGAATTAGAATTTACGTTTGGACGTAAAACGTTTCGAATGCGAATTAAACTAATTCGAATTAGTTAATGCGAATCGAATTCAAATTACGTGTGAACTCAGCATAAATACGAATTAAAAGTTAACGTCGTTCGGACAGTAAAGCGAATTTGACGCGCACTACAATTCGAATTAGAATTTACGTTTGGACGTAAAACGTTTCGAATGCGAATTAAACTAATTCGAATTAGTTAATGCGAATCGAATTCAAATTACGTGTGAACTCAGCATAAATACGAATTAAAAGTTAACGTCGTTCGGACAGTAAAGCGAATTTGACGCGCACTACAATTCGAATTAGAATTTACGTTTGGACGTAAAACGTTTCGAATGCGAATTAAACTAATTCGAATTAGTTAATGCGAATCGAATTCAAATTACGTGAACTCAGCATAAATACGAATTAAAAGTTAACGTCGTTCGGACAGTAAAGCGAATTTGACGCGCACTACAATTCGAATTAGAATTTACGTTTGACGTAAAACGTTTCGAATGCGAATTAAACTAATTCGAATTAGTTAATGCGAATCGAATTCAAATTACGTGTGAACTCAGCATAAATACGAATTAAAAGTTAACGTCGTTCGGACAGTAAAGCGAATTTGACGCGCACTACAATTCGAATTAGAATTTACGTTTGGACGTAAAACGTTTCGAATGCGAATTAAACTAATTCGAATTAGTTAATGCGAATCGAATTCAAATTACGTGTGAACTCAGCATAAATACGAATTAAAAGTTAACGTCGTTCGGACAGTAAAGCGAATTTGACGCGCACTACAATTCGAATTAGAATTTACGTTTGGACGTAAAACGTTTCGAATGCGAATTAAACTAATTCGAATTAGTTAATGCGAATCGAATTCAAATTACGTGTGAACGCAGCATCAACTGACTTCTGTACAAAACGTCAAAGCTTGGCACCTGACTTCTGTACAAAACGTCAAAGCTTGGCACCTGACTTCTGTACAAAACGTCAAAGCTTGGCAACTGACTTCTGTACAAAACGTCAAAGCTTGGCACCTGACTTCTGTACAAAACGTCAAAGCTTGGCAACTGACTTCTGTACAAAACGTCAAAGCTTGGCACCTGACTTCTGTACAAAACGTCAAAGCTTGGCACCTGACTTCTGTACAAAACGTCAAAGCTTGGCACCTGACTTCTGTACAAAACGTCAAAGCTTGGCACCTGACTTCTGTACAAAACGTCAAAGCTTGGCACCTGACTTCTGTACAAAACGTCAAAGCTTGGCACCTGACTTCTGTAGAAAACGTCAAAGCTTGGCAACTGACTTCTGTACAAAACGTCAAAGCTTGGCACCTGACTTCTGTACAAAACGTCAAAGCTTGGCAACTGACTTCTGTACAAAACGTCAAAGCTTGGCACCTGACTTCTGTACAAAACGTCAAAGCTTGGCAACTGACTTCTGTACAAAACGTCAAAGCTTGGCACCTGACTTCTGTACAAAACGTCAAAGCTTGGCACCTGACTTCTGTACAAAACGTCAAAGCTTGGCAACTGACTTCTGTACAAAACGTCAAAGCTTGGCACCTGACTTCTGTACAAAACGTCAAAGCTTGGCACCTTTTTTTATACAGCTGGCAGTTTGATGTTTAACGTCAAAGCTTGGCACCTTTTTTTATACAGCTGGCAGTTTGATGTTTAACGTCAAAGCTTGGCACCTTTTTTTATACAGCTGGCAGTTTGATGTTTAACGTCAAAGCTTGGCACCTTTTTTTATACAGCTGGCAGTTTGATGTTTAACGTCAAAGCTTGGCACCTTTTTTTATACAGCTGGCAGTTTGATGTTTTAACTATTTATTTTAAAAAAAAAAGAAATAGACTGTTAAGATGACTGATTATATATTTTTGACACATACAACTTTATATCATTTCATCATAATTTAACTTATTAAAAGTATATATTTCAACTATTTGTCATTGCCCAAGAATGTCAATTGTTGCAAAATGCATAACCTCTATGATGGTCAGGATTCTGTCATCATAATTAACTAAGTCTATGCATATATATCGCATAAATTAACTCATGAAAATAGCGTGATTATTTCAAGAGAATCGTGCTTGACAATTTTTCAACCACACTAAACGCCTAAAAACGCATTTTCTTTTGCAGTAAAAATTATTAACCTTTTGCTTGATATATTATTATTTTTTCGAAAACTTCGACGCCTTTAATATCAGCACATGGTTTACAAAACATTGATGGAAGTAAAATTTTCATGTTAATTTATTACCTTTTAAAAGAAATTATAAAAAGTTATCTCCCAAAATAATATCATTATACAGAACGTGCCAAGTGCAAAAAAAATGTACATGCGACACTTACAGTCAATGGAAAATATAATTATATATATAACGTTATTTTGACGTTCCGTGCAAAATTCGTTCAATTTGGACGTGGTAACATTTTGGGGAGATACGGACAACTTGATGGAAATTGATAAAAAATTGAGCGTTTCCTTAACATTAAAAGCTTACACAAATCTTTAAAAAAATCACATTCAGTAATAACGTTTGTTTTCATAGTTCATTTGTCTATCACAAATTTAAAATACCCTAAATTATCATGGTACTGAAAAATCTTGAACAATGGCTCTATGGTAACATTTAAGGGAGACACGGAAAATGCTGAAAAAAAATAAAATGATATAAATTATGTTAAAAATAAAGATGTGTTCGTAAAATCTTATAAAATCACATTTTAAAGTTGAGGTGACATACCTTTTCTATAATTTATGTGAAAATATTATAATATCGAAGTGCTTGCTTTCATTTTTGTCTACACGAATTTTCAAATCTTACAGCTCTATGGAATTTCGAAAATGGACGCTAGATTGGGACCTGACATGATATTTATCCGGACCGTTTCACGCCATGAATATGATCATATTATATCCCACCTGTACAAATTTTATCGAAATCCATTCAGCAGTTTGTATTTTTTCTTCGATTATATTTGGATGGTTGGTTCTTGTTGTTACGTCTTACACGGCAAAAATGGCATTATGAACACGAAAGCATTGCTTAATCATGTAATAAAACATAACATTAAATTTATTAAAATCAGGTTTTATCTAATTTCGAATCAAATGATGAATCAAGAAAGTTACTTTTTAATAATGCGAAGAATTGATTTGTTTTTGTCCTACTTATGCATCAAGAAATTGTCAAATGAAAAATAGACCGAATACCGTGCGTAACGTCCGAGGACTGGAAAAAGACTGCCTCCGGATATAGCCACAGCAAAGTCAAATGAGATATTCAAGTCTCGAGTGACCAACACCACTATATAACCATATCAGCAAAAGTTTTTAACAAGTTTAGATTTAGATTTAGATTTAGAAAAAGAAGAAGAAGATTGGCACGAAGCACAAAACACAAAAAATACAATAGACAAAGTACCGATCTAAGAGTACTCGCAGTTACTGAAAGCTTGTTCAATAACAAACAAAAGATAAATAATTGTCTCCTAGACTATAGTATCAATGGGTACACACCCAACGAATTTAGTTCAGATATGTAATTAAGAGTCAAAGAAAAGTATGACCTTGTTTGGTACTCATATATACCGCATCTTGTTATTTCATATTGTAAAATGCCAATATATAACTACATAATATCAGTATGATGAGCAACCATAAATTTTGATAACTTTATTTCAAGATAGTTTTAGTTATGTTTTGATTTATCAAAATCAAAAACAAAATCAATTCTAGTACAGATAAAAACAATATTCAAAGATCTTACCACGATGTTAAATTGATATCCATAAACAATAAGTTTATTAAAAGGATCAACGAGTTTACATGGATCGTATCTAAATTTACGGGCTTTATAACAACATTACAGTAAAAATTAGGATTTGATATCCCATTTCTATTAAGAATTACAGACAAACTTTCAAACCAAATCTTTGTTTATATGAAATAAAGTTAAAGTTGTAAATAATTTATGGTAACGATATCCTAGACTTGAAAGCGTCACTACAGACACGGGTATATAGAGTTATACATCACCAGAAGGGACAAAAGGAACAACGCCGTCCGAAATAAACAATAGGGAACGAAAATTCGTTTCTTTCGTCATAATTTCCCGTGTGATACTGGTTTAATCGAAATCTAGAATAGGACAGTTATTGCTGTTAATATAAGATTCATTTGCAGTAAGTTTCCTTGTTTTCATTTCCACAGTTAAGTTGTTGAAGCAAAATATTTTTCAATGTATAACGGTAAGTGTTATTAAATTTATCAATTAAATGGAATTTATACGGTTCTTTAATCTATTTGGCTATACACTGTGATACATAACAATACAGGAACAAGTCTGCTATTAAAGAAGCGCAATTAATGCTAATAGAAATGCTTTCAACATGTCATAAACTTTAATGCCGAAACGTACATAGAAATTTTATATACGTACATAGAAGGAGAAAATTAGCAGCTTTAATCATCTCATCGCAGTTCCAGGGAGTATTTCTAATATATTTACCTCTTTCATTACAGTGGGAAGCTTTAAATGAGTGACAGTCAATAAATCTGCAATCAATTTTTTCAAAGGACATACTTACTGAATGATCAATCTGAAATATCAATTTTCAAGTTTTCGGTTCGACCCGGTCGGAGACTTCCGCGCTCAAGGCGAGCACGTTACCACGGCATCATCGAGATAGTAAGGGAATAAGGACGGGATTTTAATAAAAAGCATTTTAACTACTTTTTTCAACAATCCATCGACAATGAAAGTATTCTTAAAAACATTCACAAAACGTCAAATATAGAAAGACTGAGCAACACGACCCATACCAATTGCACAATCGAGTAAAAGAGGACAGAATTACGGTTACGACAATTGGAACATGTCCGTGATCATCTGTGATACAGATATCCTATAACTGTCAACTCATGATGGCGTCCGTAAAACTTTCGAAAAAGAGACAACTTTAACTTTACTGTAACCGCGCGCTTACATAGAAGTGTTATCATTTAGCAGCAAAAAGTTTAGATTTTTGCAATTAAACCAGAAAAAGACAAGATAGTACAACGATTCATATTGCCATACAAAAGCAGTTAAAAGGTTTCAATTTCATTACAGAAAAAAAGACGCAATCAAGATTGCATTCCCGAAATGCATAACTAAAAAACATATTATGAAAGTGTTGCTGCATCTGAATAATTTTAGATAATGACACTTTTCCTGTTTTATCAAGTCTAATTGCTCTTTTTAGAACAAGAGAAAATATAAAATATTTATTTATTATTTCTATGTAAATCAGATGTAATACTCTGATATCTTCGGGGCTGACGCCCCTCAGATATGAGAGGCTTACATGCATCTAATACTTTAACCATTGATCCAAAGGCTTACTTATAAGCAGTAACGCTGTATGAAGGAAATCATGATAGGAAACATTAGCTCTGGAATAAAGTATCAACTGGGAGATATATACTCCATATGCAGGCGCTGCTCAAGAAATGTTGGTACATAAAAATGGAAAGTTCACAATTGGAAGACTGAAATCATCCCTTTTGTCGTAAGTTTTGTTATTAACCAACCCTTATTGTCAATGTCAAGGTGTAAGTCAAAATATGAGCTAGGCAGACTTAACTGTATTTATGTTATTATTTATTCCAAGTTTAATGGGATCGTTGCGCGTTCAACATAGTCATCAAATTTTGAATTATTTAGTGTGCTGACATCATCTATAAAGCGGGATGTGAATTTAAAGGATAATAATAGCCTCTTTTCATTATTCCCGAAAAGCTTTTGTTTGTAGTTTGCCTCATATGAATAAAGAAGCAAGTCGGTAAGAAAGGGAACACAGTTGGTTCCCGTAGGAGTATGCCCATTGCTTGTCGAAAAAACAAAACACACGTCCTACAAACAAAACAAATATGGTGTCAATGAAAAAAAATCAAGCATCCTGATGATGTCAGTCTAAGAATAATTTTTGTTTGAATTAGTGATTGTGTTACAAAGTATGATTTATCCCTTCCTAAACAATACTTTTGTGTCTACGTTGGCCATTCGTTTTAATGAAACGATGTATGACTAATTCTTTCAATTCTGTCTTTAAGTTTAGAAAGGGGAATGTAATTGTTAATGGTAGGAGGTTGAATGTTCTTTTATTATTGCAAGAGGAACGAGACTTAGATTGCCTATAATTTAACTGATCTTTGTAGATTTTGGTATCATGCACATCTGATTTACACCTCCCATATAGCAGATTATTTCACAGTAACTACGATGAGCGGCTTTGATTGCAGATAAAATAGATATTAATAGTTTGGAAAGAGGATTAGTTATTGGAGCATTTGGCCGACCCGCTCGCCATAAATTACAACGTTGTTTGTAAGGACACTAATGCTTTTATGTATTTTGATAAGACTAAGGTCATGTTAACTCGTTCTAATAGACAAAATGGTTTTGAAACAGAATTAAGTGTCAAATTTGACGATGAACATATAATAGACTACGTTCATATAATCAAAAACTACTAGGAATCCATATTGATCAATCTCTTTCGTGGGAAAATCAAAATGACAAACTTTTTGTGCAGTAATTGTAAGCAGAATGTATATCTGTCTGTAAGTGTTCTCAAACTATATTATAATGGATATATACTTTCAATTATGGACTACTGCTGTACCGTGTGGGGAAATCGGCTTCAAAAACTAAGTAGTGACATTCACAGTATACAAGTTACAAAAGAGGGAAGCAAGAATAATTTTGAATACAGGTTTTGATATCTCTTCGTCAGTAATGTTTAAAGGGTTAGGATGGCTTAAATTACCATTTAATAGAATTAAATATTGTATGGCAGTGATGGTATATAAGTGTATGAATAATCTAGCACCTGAATATTTATCTGAACTATTTTCAAGTTGTTCAGTTGTTAATAACTACACATTTAGATCTTCTCAAAATTATATATTTGTTCAACGATATGAAACTAATTATGGTAAAAGTACCTTTATGTATTCTGGAACCTTGTTGTGGAATTCCTTGCCTTTGATTTTGAAAGAAAGTAAAAGTATAATGTTTTTAAAACAAAGTGTCAAGCTTATCTCTTGAAAATACCGGAAGAGAACTTTTCGCTGTTATAATGTAATAATTTGACTATAAATACACTTTTTATTTAAGTCAATGGTGTTTGTATACCTGTATGTGCTCCTGTATACATGCAGTGTATCAGTATGTTTTGCTTATCATGCTATTACTCTTTGTTAGTGTTTTATTATCTTTTAAAAATTGTGTTTTCTTATATGTAGATGTATAGACACTGTTTCAGTTGTGTAACCTTCTGAAAACAAAGAAGTTAATATGATTATTATTATTATCCAGTACAGTGAAAGAAGATCCAGTTCTTCATCTTTGGTTGAAATTCCACTATGATATGAACATATAACAGACCTATGACTGTTTATGATTTCCATGTGAGTACATGCTGAATTCCGAAGTGAATTGTCAGTACCTAATCCCGTTATCGAGCAGTTTATGTAATTTGATATATACACCAAAAAAAAAAAAAAAAAAAAAAAAAAAAAAAAAACGATATTGTTCGGTGATTTACTGAGTCTACGGGAATAACATCATATTTGTCATATTAGTTCAGTTTTAGCAAAGAAGAAAAAATTCTGGATTTTAGATGGGCTGAATGACGATGTGTTTGGTTCATCTGACATACCACTTCGTCTCTTTTTTCTACAAATAAGCAAACTATGATATTTATGGTCATATCAAGTGGAAATTTCGATCATTTAGTTGCGATAACTAGTCCGTTATCGTTCCCCTTTCCGTTTTGAATTTTCCTTGGAGTTCGGTGTTTTTGTTATTTTAGAACTTGCTTTTCAGTGATGATAAGAGGATTTTAAACTTGAGTCTAGTCATCAGATGCCGAACCTAACTTTTTGTATAAAACCTTCATATGATACAAACAATATTTCCTGGACTGAGTTCCTGTACAACAATATAATGGGGTAGCAACTGTAACTGGTATTAGATCGAGACCTGTCATTGAAGCGGTAGGTCTTTTCACCACCGAACACCACCGAACACCCCGATTTTTTTTTTTTTTTTTTTTTTTTTTTAGCTTTTATCGTAACAAATGTGACCTATATATAACATTTAAGTTATTAATTCAACAAATCATAAGATGAAGAGACCAAATATCTACATCGAACAGAAAATAAGAGTCCATAACACCACAACTCCGCAAAACCGTGACCATGGACACCTTAGATCTAAATATATTTTTTTTCATTTTTTTCTATGTCTTCTATTAAATAGTTTTACCAATAATAAGAAAAGAGACAAATATCAAATTCATGAACACATGTTAAATATTTCGGATAAAACTAATATCCTTCATCACACACACAATGTAGAGGTTTGTCAATGAAAAACCGGAAAAAAAGTGATGAATCTGGAGACGTTTTTCTTTATATTGATTATATTGATTATCGACTTTAACATAAAAATGATGCTCATAAAACTCTAAAAATTGATAAAATTATGCGTAACTTAGTTTACTTTATCGTTTTATCGTATAATATCACTGTTTTTCTAGTGGTGGGTATTTTTTTGGGTGTTCGGCGGTGTTCGGTGGTGTGCAGTGGTCATGGTTCGGTGGTGAAAAGACTCACCCGTCATTGAAGACCTATATGTACAGAAAGTTATAGTTGGGTTCGTATTGCTTAGTTTTTAGTTTTCTATTGTGTGTTTTGTATATTGTTGTTTGTCTTTTGGTCTTTTTCTTTTCTTGCCATGGCGTTGTCAGTTTATTTTCGACTTTTGAGTTTGAATGTCCTTCTGAACGACACAGAAGGAATCATACCAAAATTATAAAATAAGAAGACGTGGTATGATTGCCAATGAGACAATTCTCCACAAAACACCAAATGACACAGAAATTAACAACTATAGGTTACCGTACGGCCTTCAACAATAAGTAAAATCCGCATACCGCATAGTCCGCTATAAAAGGCCCCGAAATGACAAATGTAAAACATTTCAAACGAGAAAACTAACGGCCTGATTTATGTAAAAAATAATAAACGAAAAACAAATATGATATACAGCAACAAACGACAACCACAGCACTGAATTACAGCTCCTGACTTGGGACTGTCACATACAGAATCTGGCGGGGTTAAACTAGTTTGAAGGCGCCAACCCTCCCCTAACCTGGGACAGTGGTGTAACAGTACAACATAAGAACAAACTATAAAAATCAGTTGAAAAGGGCTTAACTCATCAGTTGAATACAAAGCAGAAATACATCTAACAAAAACACAGAGTGGACGTGTTAGGGTACGTTAATATACATCCTACAACAAAAGACACTAACGGTACATATCTGAGCGTACTCGCAGTTACTGACAGCTAGTTCAAAGCCAACTAACAACTAATGAAATAAATTATGCATCTAAGACTAGTCTGGATGATAAAAAGGGTCACGGAAATAGGATAATATTATTTTTTGTATAAATGATCATAAATCCGCAATATGAAGACTAGAAACAACATTTCAATAATCGCTTTTCTTCGAACGCACCTTAGATGTTCATTGGTCATGTGACACACAACCCGTACTGTCAAAATGTCGAACGCTCTGAAAGTTGTATTGGTAAGATATTTTAACCTTCTTTGATTTACACTAGTTGATGTGCTGTTGTATTAGAACAAAACATTTTTTTTATTTTTAAGTCTATTAAATTGATCAGACCCGAAGAATTAGGTCTTTAGAGAGTCTACATGTATATAATATATCGTAAACTTGTTGCATAACTTATTATTAACTAATTGATCGATTGGTAACCATATTAAATACAAGGTAGGTGTTACCTGTTAAAGGATACAAACTCCGTATAAGCAGCTATCTAGAATAGTGTAAGAATTGACACGTCTGCTTACCTTAGGTTAAGTGTATAATCGCACTGATGCTCTTGGATGGCTCTGTGCTGGCTGTTAGCGTCTGCTTTAAGTATCCATTATTCCAGAGAGGGGGATTCTGGGTACTTACGGTAGATCGTCTTAAGATGGTGTGACTAAATACCTACCGGGGTACTACACTCCCCCCAATTTTATCAATAAAGACCCCCATATAACAAGGGGTCCCCTTCGGTATTGACTAGATGTACCCCCAGAACCCAGGCCCTTCCATAATAAAACAATGTAACAGGATACATAACAATAGGAAATATTAAAAAACGTATTTACATTTATGTACACCCCCCTCAGTTCATTTGTGTAGCTAGAACCATTACATTGGCCTGGAGGGGGTAAACCTGTCAAAGGTCTTCCAAGCTAAGAGTAGCCAGGGATGACCTGTCAGGCTTCACCCACATTCCTCCAAATGTGAATGGTAAAAAAGGCCAAACAAGAAACAGCTTCCCTTTTCCATCTTATGACAAATGTAAGATTATATATATCTCCCCACATCATCCCCTTTTAAAAATTAGATCCCTATTCCCCTTTGAAGAGGATCAACCTGCACTGCTGGCATGTCCCCTGCTTGGTTGATCCCCTAGTTCCCCGCCCTACAACTGGAAGTCATACTCAAACTGGACGGGCTGGGCTGGAAGTATCCCCTCAATGCCCTCCTTTGAATGACTCCTTTTCCTTCCCTTTGTGGATTGTCTAAAATCCCACACAGAGCATTGTTTTCTAACAGTGGATGCACTGTGATCAACTGCTGATTGTGTTCTAAGAAAGCAATGCCAGGGTCCCATTGCTGTGACTGTTCTCCATTCATCTGAGCTTCTTCTGCCTCGGCCTGCTCCACTCTTTCTGCCCAGTTTCCAACCTCCCTCAACATCTCTGCTGTCCCTGCGGGCATCAAAGCTTCAAACATGCTAAAAGGGGCCTCCCATTCAAGACCAGACATTGTGGAGACCAAGAGGTCCGGGGCACCCCTTCTCTGAAAAAGGATTGGGTCCTTGATTTTGTACTACCCCTGCCTTGAACACAGCTGTACCCCCTTTTTGACCATGAACTGGGGTCTCAGATTGCTCTTTGATCCCTATAGGACTCTGAAGTGGGCTCAGAGAACGGTCTCCTAATTTTCGAGACTCACCTGACTGTATAGTTTCGGATAACTCTAGTTGGTTTAAAGGAGTCTCCCGTTTGGAACATGACAATACATGGCTGGTGTTATTTATTGGGTCCCCCTCTTCTGTCCCCAGAATTTGTTTTTCAATACGTAACTCCCCTAATGGTATCTTTGAAATCATATCAATCCCCTCTGGCATGTGACCTGCTGTTTGAAATGGATTGAGAATGAAGGACTCACCAACAGAAACTTTCTCTTGTAACATCCTTTGCCCCTGTCCTGTGTCCCGTTGCTGACTGATCTCTTCCAGTAGGGTGTCTGTATGGGGTGGAGTGATGTCCTCAGATCCACCTTGATTGACTGCATTAACCATGTTAACCCTGGAAGTAAGAAGCTATCAAACATGAGGCCCTCTACTGGTTTTTTCTGTGAGTTAATTGTCTGTTTGAAGGATAGCCCCCATGGGAGGTCCAATTGGTCCCTCTGGGTAGCACTTATTTGACTTGTAGTACCTTTCTGAATCCTATTTGCATAGGTTGGGTGCTGGTTTATTTTGAGGTCCTTAATACTTCTGTGTATGGGGGCCAGACTCAGACCTCTGGAGTCGACCCGTTGGAGTTTAACAGACCCTTGGTGTCCTCAATAGTAAGTTTCTTGCCCCCTGGTTTAGGAGAACTTGCTCGCAAGAATTTAGGGCATTTCGTTTTAAAATGGCCTACCTCACAGCAGTGGAAACAGCCTCCACCTGGGGACATTTGGGAAGGACTCCCAGATGCTGGGCGGGCATTATTTCTGACAGCAAAGGTTAACCTCTGAATCTCTGACAATAAATTCCCCAGACTTCCCTGTACCTCTCCTTTCAGAGTACTAAACTGGGTTTGCAACTCCCTTACTTCCCTCGGGATGGAAAGCCCAGTGACTTCCGACTTGGTAGTGGAACAAACCAGGTAATTGTTATGCGCCCTTCCTCGGTGTCCAGGCTGACACCTTTTACCTCCTTTCTGGAAGACCAGCCATAGATAGCTTGGTGATTATGCTGGTGCCACCGTATTTTATCCACCGCGTCCTCAATGCTTTGGGGCTTAACATTGGAGGCCAACATTCCCCTCCTTGTCTGCGGCTCCCTGACATAACCTCATGACTGCCTGTTGATACATATGGCCCTCGGGCAGGTGGCGAAATGTTTTGGTGGCGAGGGACAAGACTCTTGACGGCCCAGTCCTCCAGGGTTTTGTCCCTACCTTGCTGGGCAACGTTAAACTGAACCTGGGCTGTTTCAGGCAACTCATAAAACCCAAAACATTTGGCCAATTTATGAACCAGGTCTTCATAGGTCAGGTCATGCCTCCTTTCTACCAGTAAGGCATAAAACTGGCTTGGTTTTCCGTCCAAGGACCAACAGAACTGGTCCTTGCACTGACTGGGGGACCACCCGATTACCTGAGCCAGCCGGGAAAATTGGCATAAAAGGCATGCCAATTTGTTTTTCCATCGTACCTGAGGGTTCTTTGTAGGATTGGAGGTCTACCCCCTGGGGGACCCTTGTTGGTCTTGGACTCTCTGGGTGTATCCCTCCCCCAACTCCCTCCTGCCGCTCAAAAGTATCTCGTTGTGAGCTTCTGTGTTTTCCTGTTCCCCATCTTGTTGCCCCTTGGTACTTGATGCTTCTGACATGCCTCGATTTCACTTTCCCCATTAAAGTCCGGAAACCTTTGTGGCTCTTTTTCGGTATACCTGTTGGCTAGGCCCCCCCGTTTCCCTGTAGGTATCCCCAGGGTTACTGTCCCAAGGTGTTTCGCCCTCGTACCTATAATCTCTGGGTACACTATACAGGGGCCTTTGCCTATCCCCCTGTCTATTTTCTTCAGTGGGGTTAGCCCCGTCCTGATATCCCCCACTTTCTTCCCCGAAACCTCGGTGAATTTCCCCACATTCCTGAAAGTCCTGGCTCCTCCCGAAAGGCTGGAAAGATTACCGAACTGACATCTCCTCCCTTGGTGTTATTTGCACTGGGGTCCTTATCTCCGGACTAGACATAGCCTCTCCAACATAACCAATTGCTTCCCCAGGGGTAACATATCCTGGTTCCCCGGGACCCCTACCCCTAGTCTGTATTAAGCTCTCCATTCGCTGCACTTTTCTCTGGGCCCCTTTCCTCTTTTGCCCTAGGATCTCCCTTCCACAATCCCCTATTATCAGACAAGTGACAGAACTTATTGTGTTAAAAATGGGATTTTTACCACGAGGAGCATCACAAAAGGATACTCGGGTTTGCTAATTATGGAAAAAGTAATCTCACTTCGTATTCGAAAATTTAACCACATATGTGAAAATGTCTCAGCTTGAAACGAGCCATCATACATATCCAAGTTAACGATATGGACTGAGCAACAGAAGAAAACGTTACCATTACCGCCTATGGAGAAACTAATCGCATCTTGACCCAAGATCTTCTAAGAATAATTCAGAGATATCTTAAGATAATTTCACCTTGTACACCACAGAAAATTGTGAAAATGATGGTAAGTAGTTTTTATTTATACCTAGTTATCAGAAATGGTTTAAGATAAATATTATTGATAAAGATCAGCAAAAACTCAATGAAATTTTCGCTTTTAAAATGCATTACTGGCACGGGCTGAACACTTTTTAGGCACAATCATAACTTTGTTTACCTCCGAGACATCCGAAAGGAATTGTTTATTTAATTGAAAAGGCAAGAAATAACTTAATATTATTAAATTGTAAGTAAACATGACACAATATAGTCTTTGTTATGTAATTATCACTCTGGTCTACAGGAATAACTGATAATCAAGGAGATAACACACTTCATACGAGTAAAGTGAGATACATCATCACATGTGCTTTTATCCTATGATTTGACCCCTAGTCAGTAGATTTTAATATGCAAATAAACAGAAAAAACATGTACATGTATTAATAAAATCATGAATTATTATTTTTAATGCACATGAGCAAAACACAAGATATTGTCATTTCTCAGTGAAAAGGGGAGGTCAAACCTTTTTGAAAACAATATTGCTGCACCTATTCAACTATTAAGCTAGTTAGCTACTACTCATTGCTTCTAATATAAAAGGTTTAAATGAAGGTGGCTTAGCCACAAGGGAGAAGCATTTTTCTTTCTTTGTGATAAAACTTTCAAGAATTAGATTTTTCTCTCTCAATAATACTTATGTATTTAAATTAAATGATAACACAGCCTGAGTAAATTTTTTGTCTTATTTCAGTTCCAGACATATCATTACTTTTTAACATGAGATGGCAAACTAGAGGTTTAAAAAAGTCCTGAATAACTGATAAGCATTTTGTTTTATTAGGCAAGCTCTAAATTGTTTATTTATGGTATTTATGCAATTGAAATTACAGTCGGTATGTTAGAAATATGCTAATATGAAAACTGTTGCTATGGTCTTGATATTAAATGAAAATACTTAGTTACTGACCTTTTCGACTAAATATTTCGAGTTAAATCTTGCGCAACTGTTTCTCATGTAACACTGCAAACTATAATTAGCACTATTTTGATCTGTCGTTATTTAATGACGCCATAATACATGTGATGTCACAATGTTTCCTTTAATACCTCATGTGGATTTCTCACTGATAAAGGTTTTCACTGAAATCCATGTAAAAACCTTTTTCTCAAATAGAATTATGTGAAAGGACAAGTTTTGAAAATTTGCACTTCATTGCACTGTAATTATATGATAAGAATGACTTTCCCAGTAGTTTAGAGTGGTTTCCACAGTATTATATACCAGATTTCCACTAGTAAGAATAATTATTTTGGTGTTGTTTTTTTTATAAAATCTACATTTTGCATAATTTCTCTGTCAAAATGCACTTTTAGGCACAAGAAAATTTTATAGAATGCTTTAACAGGGCCTGTGTATTGTAATTTAAGGTTATCATCAGAAGTTTTGTCCTTGTTTTGACTAGTGAAGGTATACTGGAAGAAATTAATTATACATACACATTGTATTCAAAATAAATCAATATAGCGATAAAAGTGTCATTGCCTTATAGTGCCTAAACAACTTTATTTTTTTCAGAAATGGACAAAATGCACAGATTTATTCAGAATGTCATACCGATGAAGATCACATAAAATATTTGGAAAAATCAGAACTATGGATTTCAATATGGGACAATATCCTAATGCGCCTTGAAATGAGGAATAAAATCCATGACCTCCTGGGTGGCTGGTGTCAACCTTAAATACTGTATCTGACTCAGGTCCTCAATGTCAAGACATCCTAGATCATCCCTTAATTCCCATATTTTGCCTGCAATTTTAGGGCCCACCCCAGGAATTGATAACAACTCCTCAAAGGTGGCCGAATTAATGTTCACCCTTGCCATGTGAATGTTGTTCGATTTGGAATGTTTTCGTGTGTGGTGTTGTGCAAGTAATTTTCAAGGATGCCAGATTTTTACACTGGTGCCTTGGAACTGTTCAATTTTACCTACCAGGTTTTGACAGTATATAATACACGGAAACTTTTCGATTGCAATTTCCCCTAGAGAACCCCTCATACAATGTAAGATCCCCAAACACAACAGCGTCGCCACTGTAACAATCCGGGGTTCCCACCGAGGATACCAAGAGTTCCCTGAAAGTTGAAAGTGATGAGAACAAGTTACAAAATAAATCCAACTTAATCTTTCTCCCCTCCTGCAATAATAAAGTAACAGCACAAAAAAAAAAATGAAAAATATATTCTGCTGATGAACTGTCAGGAGCACCAACAGGGGCAATATTGCTAATAATATCGGCTGCTAAATTCCAATACCCAGGAAATTATCAATCAATCACATGGGGTTCACACCTCTCCCTACAAGGGTCCCGCAAACGGCTAAGTGTGATACCTTGATATAATAACTACTTCGTGACTGAAACACAGTCACAAAGTACAAACCCAAAACTCGTTAATTGCTACCTCAGAACAACTGAGAGTAGCAAACACACTGGAAATAAGTGACCTGTCAGGGTTCACCAATGTCAAAATATCGACTGCTGTTCTGGCCCCTTCTCATTAATTTGGTAAAAAAAATGACCTCCCCGCTTAAAAATTCGACCAAAGGTTGCTCGCAGGCGCCAATGTAAGAATTGACATGTCTGCTTACCTTAGGTTAAGTGCATAATCGCACTGATGCTCTTGGATGGCTCTGTGCTGGCTGTTAGCGTCTGCTTTAAGTATCCATTATTCCAAAGAGGGGGATTCTGGGTACTTCCAGTAGATCGTCTTAAGATGGTCAGACACTAGCCTAGGATTACTTCATTTTTATACGCCCGTTTACGGACATATTATGGTATACTAATGACCGTCTGTCTGCCTGTCTGTCCGTCTGACGTCAACATGTCGGACATTAACTCAAAAACGCTTTAACCAATATGCATGAAACTTTAGGTAATTGTTTATATCTATTGACGTGAGCTCCCTTTTCGTTTTTTATAAATTTCAGATTTACCATTTCCGAGTTTTGGGGTTTTATTCATTAAAAAAGGGGGGATTTTCCAGTTTGTGGACAATAACTCAAAAACAATTTCACCAATTTGCAAGAAACTTTGGTGAATTGTTTATTTCTATCGACATGAGCTCCCTTTTGATTTTTATAAATTTTAGACCATATGTTTCCGATTTATGGGGTTTTATTCATTACAAAAAGGGTGATTTTCCAGTTTTCGGACAATAACTCAAAAATGCTTTCAGCATTTTATATGAAACTTTGGTGAATTGTTTATATCTATTCAATATTGATGTAAGCTCCCTTTAGAATTTTATAAATTTTAGATTTTACATTTCCAAGTTATGGGGTTTTATTCATTAAAAGAGGGGGGATTTTCCAGTTTTTGGACAATAACTCAAAAACAATTTCACCAATTTGCAAGAAACTTTAGTGAATTGTTTATTTCTATGGACATGAGCTCCCTTTTGATTTTTTTAAATTTTAGACTATTTGTTTCCGATTTATGGGGTTTTATTCATTACAAGAAGGGGATTTTCCAGTTTTCGGACAATAACTCAAAAATACTAAAGCTTTTTTTATGAAACTTTGGTAAATTGTTTATATCTATTGTTGTAAGCTCCCTTTTGATTTTTATAAATTTAAGATTTTACATTTCCGAGTTATAAGATTTTATTCATAAAAAAAGGGTTGATTTTCAAGTTTTTGAACAATATCCTTAAAGTGCTTAGAGCAGTTTTTATACGACCGCAAAAATTAAAAATTTTTTGGTCATATATTGGTATCACGTTGTCGTCGTCAGTGTCGTTCGAAGACAGATGGTTTCCGGATAATAACTTTAGTATAAGTAAATAGAAATCAATAAAATTTTAACACAAGGTTTATAACCACTGAAGGAAGTTTGGGATTGATTTTGGGGGTTATGGTCCGAACTATTTAGGAATAAGGGGCAAAAAAAGGGGCCCAAATAAGCATTTTTCTAGTTTCCAGACAATAACTTGTGTGTAAGTGTATGGATCTTTCTGAAATTGAATCATAAGGTTGCATACGGAAAAAGGAAGGTTGGGATAGATGTTGGGGGTCATAGCCCTCACTGTTTAGGAATTAGGGGCCAAAAAGGGGCCAAAAACAATACTTTTCTATATTGCTTATTTCTTGACCAATTTCAATGGGGTTTTATTCTTGAATTCTTAGGATTCTTTTATATGCTGAATCTAACAGTGTACTAAGTTTTTGGATTTTGGGCCCCGTTTTTGAATTGGTCCACATTGAGGTGCAAAGGGTCCAAAATTAAACTTTGTTTGATTTCATCAAAAATTGAATTATTGGGGTTCTTTGATATGCCGAATCTAACCGTGTATTTAGATTTTGAGTTTTTGGTCCCGTTATCAAATTGGTCCACATTGAGGTCAAAAGGGTCCAAAATTAAACTTTTGTTTGATTTCATCAAAAATTGAATTCTTGGGGTTCTTTGAAAAGCTGAATTTAACTTGTATTTAGATTTGGGATATTTGACCATAATAGGTAAATGTCCAGTTTAAAATTTTTAAGTTCTTAGATCACATTCATTCTGTGTCAGAAACCTATGCTGTATCAAATTTTTAATCACAATCCAAATTCAGATCTGTATCAAGCTTGAATGTTGTGTCCATACTTGCCCAAACTGTTCAGGGTTGACCTCTGCGGTTGTATCAAGCTGCGCCCTGCGGAGCATTTTATTTGGGGTTTGTATAATGGTATCATGTCATCTTCGGCGTCGTCGTTGTCCAAAGACATATTTAGTTTCCAGATAATAACTTTAGTTTAAGTAGATGGATCTCTATGAAATTTTACCAGAAGGTTCAATACCACAAAAGGAAAGTTGGGAAAACATGATTTTGGGGGTTTTGGTACCAACAGTTTAGGAGTTAGGGGCCAAAAGGGCCAAAATCAGCATTTCTGTAGTTTCCTGGCAATAACTTGTGTGTAAGTGTATGGATCTCTCTGAAATTGTACGACAAGTTTTCATATGACCTTTTGCAGTCGTATATTGGTATGACGTTGGCGTTGTCGTCGTCGTCATTGTCGTCCGAAGACACATTGGTTTTCGCACTATAACTTTAGTTTAAGTGAATGGATCTTTATGAAATTTTACCATAAGGTTAAATACCACAAAAGGAAGATGGGATTGATTTTGGGGGTTATGGTACCAACAGTTAAAGAATTAGGGGCCAAAAATAAGCATTTTCTAGTTTCCAGACAATAACTTGTGGAACGGTGTATGGATCTCTCTGAAATTATACCACAAGTTTCCATACCACAAAGGGATGGTTAGGATTTGCTTTGGGGGTTATGGCTCAAACCGTTTAGGAATTAGGGGCAGAAAAGGGGGAAAAACAAGGTTATCCTGGTGAATGGACAAATACTTTAGTACAAAACATAATTTAAAGCAGTGTAAGGGAGATAAATCAAATACATCATTTGAATTACCTCCCTTACACTGCTTTTAAATGATGTATAAAGTAATGGTTAATGAACAATTAAGACAATTTAAAAGCAGTGTAAGGGAAGTAATCCAAATACAACGTTTTGATTACTTCCCTTACACTGCTTTTAAATTATGTTTAAAGAAATGCATATTTATAAAGGAAGACCAATAAAAATATCTGCAAATGTTGCATCTTTTTTTTTTTACAAAAATCCATATGAAAGATTTGACACCATATTTTAAATTCTATTTTAAAATAGATTAAGTTAGCACTATGGTAAATTTAAATAGGTAATTATGGTTGCAAAATCCATTGGAAATTTGAATTGAGATTATGACCATATCTTGAGGGAAAGAATTTTTTTGGGGAAGAAGGTGGGGGTAAAAGAAATTGTGGGGTCAATTTTTTCTCATTTCAGATTTCAGAAATTAAAAGAATTATTCTTCAAATATTATTTTTTTCAAATTTCAAATATTGAAAAATTTCAAGAAGTAATCTTTAATTGCACAGTATGGCGCATTAGATTTGTAAAATCTTTGACCACATTTATTTCTTTGTTATGCGAATCTAACCATATATTTAGATTTTTAATTTTGGGTCCAGTTTTCAAATTGGTCTAAATTAAGGTCCAAAGGGTCCACAATTAAACTTAGTTTGATTTTAACAAAATTGAATATATGGGGTTCTTTGATATGCTGAATCTAAACATGTAATTAGATTTTGATTTTGGGCCCAGTTTTCAAGTTGGTCCAAATCGGGTCCAAAATTAAACTTTGTTTGATTTCAACAAAATTGAATATATGGGGTTCTTTGATATGCTGAATCTAACCATGTATTTAGATTTTTATTTGTGGGCCCGCTATCAAATTGGTTCATATTGAGGTTAATAGGGTCCAAAATTAAACTTTGTTTGATTTCATCATAAATTGAATTATTAGGGTTCTTTGATATGCCAAATCTAACCGTGTATTTAGATTCTTAATTTTGGGTCCAGTTTTTAGGTAAATTAAAATTTTTAAGTTCTTAGATCACATTCATTCTGTGTCAGAAACCTATGCTGTGTCAAATATTTAATCACAATCCAAATTCAGAGCTGTATCAAGCTTGAATGTTGTGTCCATACTTGCCCCAACTGTTCAGGGATTCGACCTCTGCGGTCGTATCAAGCTGCGTCCAGCGGAGCATTTTATTCAAATTTGAATTGATAAAGATATTTTGAATTTTATTTGATAATTGAATGCTTCTTTTTGTAAATTCATTGGGGTGTAAAAGCGATGACCAAAGTACATTTTTTATGAAGCGCAGAAGCGCTTCATTCTAAAAATGTACGCACGGTCAACGCTTTTACAACCCTATGAAATTACTAAAAGAAGCATTTAATACTTATAATTACATTTTTTGCTATGAGCATGAAAACACGATTACTGTCAAGTTTTTCTTTTATTTACCTGTGCACTTTATTGTGGAAACCTGTGTCATCATGTATGTAACAATTCATGCAATTCATTTTGAAATGAAGAATGACGCGAGATTGCTGTAAGCCAATCAAAATAACGTATTATTATGAAACCTACATCTAATGTAATTATAACATGCCGTAAATTGTGATGCCATCTTTTACATTTGTATGTATGATCACTTATACATCATACAAAAAATAAATTTTCATATCAATAATATTTGATAAAATAATATAATTGGTTAAATCTGGGACTAGTATATCAAGGGACTTGTAACTTCTAGTAGTAATCATCAATAATATAATTTTTCAGTGTATTAGAGCTACTTATTTGCTTGTAATGTTGAACACATCAGATGTAAAAAATTGTTAAAGAAAAATTTAGAGTAGAATCTGTATGAATAAATGCAGGTGGTGTCAATTTTACTTTAAAACCAGTGCTATATTGACCAGTAATTAATTAATATTTGTGTCACAATTATCAGTGATTCACTTCAGACAATAAGCAAAATTGTCTAACTGGTCTATTAAAACTCATAAAAATACAATAAAACTTGTATATATTTATTCCCCATTTCATCATGTTCATTGTCTTTTAACATGTCATTTGAATATTTTATTACAAGAAATGTAGGTTTTGAATAAAGAATAAACCCCCATTTTGATGAAATTTCTTAGGAAATTTTTTTTTCTCCCTGGAAAACTAAAAATTCAATAACATATAGACTTTGCTATCCTTAGAAAAATCATCTTTCCAACCATATAAAAATCATTAATGATAAATTATCAAGAAAGAAAGGAATCCGGACCTGTTTGCCCAAAATCATGTTCGCTTTTAAAAGGTTTTTTGGTATTTTTGTTAGGGAAAATCTTTTAAAATAAAGATAATACATTTTTTGTAGTATTTTATTGTTTTAAAATAAAGTAACATTCTAAAAATGTAAACAGTTTTCTTGTAAGTCGTTTTTGAGAAGTACAATGTATTTTGACAAAATGAAAAATGAATATTGTCATGATGTTCAAAGGCCAAGTTCATTTATCTAAGACTTGTAAAGAACATAAGGTTCAATACCACAAAAGGAAGGTTGGGATTGATTTTGGGGGTTATGGTTACAACAGTTAAGGAATTAGGGGCCAAAAGGGGCCAAAATAAGCATTTTTGTAACTTCCAGACAATAACTTGTGTGTAAGTGTATGGATCTCTCTGACATTGTACCACAAGGTTCCATATCACAAAGGGAATGCTGGGATTGATTTTGGGGTAATTGCCTCAAAATTTTAGGAATTAGGGCCAAAAGGGCAAAAATAAGCATTTTTCTAGTTTCAGGACAATAACTTGTGTGTAAGTGTATGGATCTTTCTGAAATTGTACTACAAGGTTCCATATCACAAAGGAAAGCTGGAATTGAGTTTGGGATAATTGCCATAAACGTTTAGGAATTAGGGCCAAAAGGGGCCAAAAATAAGCATTTTCTAGTTTCCAGACAGTAACTTGTGTTTAAGTGTATGGATCTCTGAAATTGTACTGCAAGGTACCATACCTCATTGAAGGCTGGGCAGAAGATATCAACAGTCATCAAAACTTGTCACAATGACATTGAAGCTTGAAGCAATCATAAACATCAACAGCTCACACAATCATTCAAATCATTCATTATTCCAAATCAAACTTGTCACAATGACATTGCTTAGGGTTCTTTGATATACTGAATCTAATCATGTATTTAGATTTTTGATTATGGGCCCAGTTTTCAAGTTGGTCCAAATTGGGGTCCAAAATTAAACTTTGTTTGATTTCAACAAAATTGAATATATGGGGTTCTTTGATATGCTGAATCTAACCATGTATTTAGATTCTTAATTTTTGGTCCCGTTTTCAAATTGGTCTACATTAAGGTCCAAAGGGTCCAAAATTAAACTTAATTTAATTTTAACAAAAATTGAATTCTTTGGGTTCTTTGATATGCTGAGTCTAAACATGTCTTTAAATTTTTGATTATGGGCCCAGTTTTCAAGTTGGTCCAAATCGGGGTCCAAAATTAAACTTTGTTTGATTTCAACAAAATTGAATATATGGGGTTCTTTGATATGCTGAATCTAACCATGTATTTAGATTTTTGATTTTTGGCCCCGTTATCAACTTTGTCCACATTGAGGTCAAAAGGGTCCAAAATTAAACTTTGTTTGATTTCAACAAAATTGAATATATGGGGTTCTTTGATATGCTGAATCTAACCATGTATTTAGATTCTTAATTTTGGTCCCGTTTTCAAATTGGTCTACATTGAGGTCCAAAGGGTCCAAAATTAAACTTTGTTTGATTTCATCAAAATTGAACTCTTAGGGTTCTTTGATATGCTGAATCTAACCATGTATTTAGATTTTGGATATTGGACCATAATAGGTGAATGTCCAATTTAAAATTTTAAGTTCTTAGACCACATTCATTCTGTGTCAGAAACCTATGCTGTGTCAAATAGTCAATCACAATCCAAATTCAGAGCTGTATCAAGCTTGAATGTTGTGTCCATACTTGCCCCAACTGTTCAGGGTTGACCTCTGCGGTGTGTCAAGCTCTGCGCCCTGCGGAGCATTTTATTTAAATTGGTCTACATTAAGGTCCAAAGGGTCAAAATTAAACTCAATTTGATTTAAACAAAATTGAATTCTTGGGGTTCTTTGATATACTGAATCTAAACATGTCTTTAGATTTTTGATTATGGGCCCAGTATTCAAGTTGGTCCAAGTTGAGTTCAAAATTAAACTTTGTTTGATTTTAACAAAATTGAATATATGGGGTTCTTTGATATGCTGAATCTAACCATGTATTTAGATTTTTGATTTTTGGGCCCGTTATCAACTTTGTCCACATTGAGGTCAAAGGGTCCAAATTAAACTTTGTTGATTTCAACAAAAATTGAATATATGGGGTTCTTTGATATGCTGAATCTAACCATGTATTTAGATTCTTAATTTTTGGTCCGTTTTCAAATTGGTCACATTGAGTCAAAGGGTCCAAAATTAAACTTTGTTTGATTTCATCAAAATTGAATTCTTTGGATTCTTTGATATGCTGAATCTAACCATGTATTTAGATTTTGGATATTGGACCATAATAGGTAAATTAAAATTTTTAAGTTCTTAGATCACATTCATTCTGTGTCAGAAACCTATGCTGTGTCAAATATTTAATCACAATCCAAATTCAGAGCTGTATCAAGCTTGAATGTTGTGTCCATACTTGCCCCAACTGTTCAGGGATTAAGCTTGAAGCAATCATAAACATCAACAGCTCACACAATCATTCAAATCATTCATTATTCCAAATCAAACCGAGCACTTCAGCCATTCATCTTCCATGTCATATAATTTTTATTAAAATCAAAAGGCAATTTTAAGAGGAGTTAGAAAGATAAAAGATCAATGTTTGAACAAAGAAATATGCTTCCAATAAAAATTTACAAGTAAATCTTGATGGACAATCAATATTATATATGAAAATAAAAACTATTTTTACATGTAGTTACAAATCCCTTTATATATTGATCCCAGGTAACATACATAAATACCAATAATACCCTCCATGTAACGCTTTTTATTGAAACCTCAAAAATAAATATTCTGGTTTGTATAACATGTATAACAAATATGTATTTCTCGCACAATTTTCTGTGAAATCTCAGATGAAATAAGAAAACACACCTGATGGTTGGTCAAGGATGTTATTATACAATTTATAAAGGACATCATTATCTATAAAAGAAAGGAACAAGTTATTCAAATTTACAGATAACATTTTACTGATTATTGGACTAAGTTTTTCTTTCCAATTAACATTTCCAAATATTTTGGAATACATTTTTTAGACATAAAAAAATTTGGTAAACCCCATGGTGGAAATATTAGCTTCTTTGAGATAAAAGATATAGCATCTGAAGTAAAAAGTTTAAATTTTTCTGTATTTAACTGTTCAGCATAACACATTTCACTGACAGCAGCAATCAAAGGCTAGAGATATGATTCCGTAGAACACTTTTCACTGACAGCAGCAATCAAAGGCTAGAGACATGGTTCCATAGAACACTTTTCACTGACAGCAGCAATCAAAGGCTACAGACATGGTTCACTTTTCACTGACAGCAGCAATCAAAGGCTACAGACATGGTTCACTTTTCACTGACAGCAGCAATCAAAGGCTACAGACATGGTTCACTTTTCACTGACAGCAGCAATCAAAGGCTATACAGACATGGTTCACTTTTCACTGACAGCAGCAATCAAAGGCTATACAGACATGGTTCACTTTTCACTAACAGCAGCAATCAAAGGCTACAGACATGGTTCACTTTTCACTGACAGTAGCAATCAAAGGCTACAGACATGGTTCACTTTTCACTGACAGTAGCAATCAAAGGCTACAGACATGGTTCACTTTTCACTGACAGTAGCAATCAAAGGCTACAGACATGGTTCACTTTTCACTGACAGCAGCAATCAAAGGCTATACAGACATGGTTCACTTTTCACTGACAGTAGCAATCAAAGGCTATACAGACATGGTTCACTTTTCACTGACAGTAGCAATCAAAGGCTACAGACATGGTTCACTTTTCACTGACAGCAGCAATCAAAGGCTATACAGACATGGTTCACTTTTCACTGACAGCAGCAATCAAAGGCTACAGACATGGTTCACTTTTCACTGACAGCAGCAATCAAAGGCTACAGACATGGTTCACTTTTCACTGACAGCAGCAATCAAAGGCTATACAGACATGGTTCACTTTTCACTGACAGCAGAAATCAAAGGCTACAGACATGGTTCACTTTTCACTGACAGCAGAAATCAAAGGCTACAGACATGGTTCACTTTTCACTGACAGTAGCAATCAAAGGCTATACAGACATGGTTCACTTTTCACTGACAGCAGCAATCACAGGCTACAGACATGGTTCACTTTTCACTGACAGCAGCAATCAAAGGCTACAGACATGGTTCACTTTTCACTGACAGCAGCAATCAAAGGCTACAGACATGGTTCACTTTTCACTGACAGCAGCAATCAAAGGCTACAGACATGGTTCACTTTTCACTGACAGTAGCAATCAAAGGCTATACAGACATGGTTCACTTTTCACTGACAGCAGCAATCACAGGCTACAGACATGGTTCACTTTTCACTGACAGCAGAAATCAAAGGCTATGGTTCACTTTTCACTGACAGCAGAAATCACAGGCTACAGACATGGTTCACTTTTCACTGACAGTAGCAATCAAAGGCTATACAGACATGGTTCACTTTTCACTGACAGCAGCAATCAAAGGCTACAGACATGGTTCACTTTTCACTGACAGCAGCAATCAAAGGCTACAGACATGGTTCACTTTTCACTGACAGCAGCAATCAAAGGCTACAGACATGGTTCACTTTTCACTGACAGCAGCAATCAAAGGCTACAGACATGGTTCACTTTTCACTGACAGCAGCAATCAAAGGCTATACAGACATGGTTCACTTTTCACTGACAGCAGCAATCAAAGGCTACAGACATGGTTCACTTTTCACTGACAGTAGCAATCAAAGGCTACAGACATGGTTCACTTTTCACTGACAGTCAAAGGCTACAGACATGGTTCACTTTTCACTGACAGCAGCATCAAAGGCTACAGACATGGTTCACTTTTCACTGACAGCAGCAATCAAAGGCTATACAGACATGGTTCACTTTTCACTGACAGCAGAAATCAAAGGCTACAGACATGGTTCACTTTTCACTGACAGCAGAAATCACAGGCTACAGACATGGTTCACTTTTCACTGACAGTAGCAATCAAAGGCTATACAGACATGGTTCACTTTTCACTGACAGCAGCAATCACAGGCTACAGAAGCAATCAAAGGCTACAGACATGGTTCACTTTTCACTGACAGCAGCAATCACAGGCTACAGACATGGTTCACTTTTCACTGACAGCAGCAATCAAAGGCTACAGACATGGTTCACTTTTCACTGACAGCAGCAATCAAAGGCTATACAGACATGGTTCACTTTTCACTGACAGCAGAAATCACAGGCTACAGACATGGTTCACTTTTCACTGACAGTAGCAATCAAAGGCTATACAGACATGGTTCACTTTTCACTGACAGCAGCAATCACAGGCTACAGACATGGTTCACTTTTCAGTGACAGCAGAAATCAAAGGCTACAGACATGGTTCACTTTTCACTGACAGCAGCAATCACAGGCTACAGACATGGTTCACTTTTCACTGACAGTAGCAATCAAAGGCTACAGACATGGTTCACTTTTCACTGACAGCAGCAATCAAAGGCTACAGACATGATTCTGTAGAACACTTTGCAAATTTCGTATATGTTACTTAGAATTAAGAAGGAATTTAGATGAAACATACAGTCAATTGTAGAATTGCCTTCTCAAAAGCATTTGTTTATATATGATGATCATATTAACATTTTATTATTGTATTTTCAGGACCCAGCTTTTGCTGGATTAGACATAGTAAAGGATAAAATAAACTGGGTATGTCAGAACTTACAACCATGGCAGGTAGTCCTTTACACATGTGGTACTACAGTTGTTGTTATATCTGTCAAGAATTTTATATTCAATGAAGAAGAAGGTCAGTTGATGACAATATTTGATTATTCTTGGACAATTTGTTTGAATTTAAATAACAATCTTGCAAAACCATTGTCTTAAATATGGTAAAATGATAAAAAATCACAACTATGGCAATACATATATCTGAATCAGAAAGCCATCATTTTGAAAAATAATTTGTTATAGAATGAGTTTGTTTTGTTTTTTTTTATGTGGTTTCAGACATAAATAAAAAGTCATATAAATCTATGAAAAGTTCAAATGGTTAAGTATTTAAATTCAAAGTTTTAATGAACTAAAAAAAGTTCATGAAAATGAGTACTTACAAATCAAAGTACTTAAAACATATTTTGATGAATATAATGAGATGTTGAGTTTACAAAAATGAAATAGCAACCCATCAAAGAGGAAAGACACAAAAGATATTGTGAGGTCAATGGTAGAGAGGTGTCTCTAAATCCCCTAAATTTAGACATACATTTTGTAAGATGTGAGCAAATCAAACAGAAATCACCTAAGAGCTTCTTTTAACATCAAATTGTTTAAAGAGCAAAAAAAAAATCATAAGATTTAACCAAAGACAACTGCAGACAGAGTTCATAACTTTTTTTATTAAGTTTTTTGAGAAAGCAACCCTCTCCCTTTTTATGTTTCTATCAGTGGAATAGCAAAAGGAACTTAGAAGAATGTATGATAAAAATCAGTTCCGTAAAAAGCACTTAACTCTTACCTCGACTCTATCATATCTGTAAAACAAATAACAAGAACACAGATTCATGTAAAACACTCCTGAATAATACCATATCAGAGAAATTTCCCTCTTACTGAAAGCAATGTTAAAGTACTTAATAATCTGATATAGCATATGCATGTATTAAACAAGCAAATGTAAAATTAAGGGTAAATTATATAATGGAATATCTATAAATTAATTTTGTTTGTCTCTTATAGATCTTGTACCTCGTATGAAAAAGAAATTCTTCAGACTTGTCAAAATGATTCCACAAGTGAAGAAGAAAATAAAGGAAGAGAAAAAGAAAATGTCTAATGAAATGGAAGAGTCATTCCACAAACAAGTGGAAGGTTACATTTTAGCTCTTCCTGCTAAAGGATTGCCAATGGTAAGTTAAGTGGTACTTTTGTTTGTTTGGAATATAAAGAAATAGAACTACAGGTATATCATAGGTGATATCTTTTTGGTAACATTAATCTACCTACATGATCTATATACATATATATATAACAAGTTCTATTTTGGAATCATTCCACAAACACATTGTCATAAAATTGACTCCTGGCTCTTCCTGCTTAAGGCATACATATAGTTATATGTATTTGTAATTGTTCTGTTGCAGAATTTAGCAATAGAAGTTTAAGAAGAAATCAGTAGAAATCATTATAAAGAAGATATTGTTTAATGAATGTAAAAACAGTAATTCCTTGAACTTTAAATTTTTTTGTGAAAATTTATATTAAAGTTGTGAACAAGATTATATAATCACAGTAACATGTACCTTTGATTGATAGATTGTTGTTTGCATTATGTCCTGTGTCAAGTATTTCATGCATATTAATCTTTATTTAACAACTTGAAACAAAACAAAATATGAATTGTAATTTTTGTTACTAGGACAGTGTTATAGATGAATTAAAGAAATACCAGCAGATTGGTAAGATTTATGTATTATCAGTGTTATTGAATGGGCATCACCTAATTTTAATAAACCATCTGTTTTTGTTAGATTGAAGACAACAAACCAATAGTAAATATGATATGCAGCAACAAACAAGCACTGAATTACAGGCTCCTGACTTGAGACAGGCACACATTGAATGTCGCTGAGTTAATTGTGTTTGCGGGTGCCCAACGCTCCCCTAACCTGGATCAGTAGGGTAACAGCACCAACAGTACAACATAAGAACAAACTATAAAAATCAGTTGAAAAGGTCTAGACTCATCTGATTGTTACAAAGCTTAAATCAGCTAACAAAAACACTTTTCTCCGAAATCTTTCATAATGGATTACTAAGTAGCAAAATATATTCTTTAAATTGATGGGCTACACACTAGAGCAGACTCCTTAGACATACACTTTTTGCTTAATGTGACAACCATATCACCTAAATTGGTACTGTCAGAGCGAAAATTTTGTCTGCAGGACTGTTAACGTCACGGTACCCAAATTGCACCGAGTACCCAAATTGCACCTATTCAACATAAACAGCTGAGAAATTCTTAAAAGTTTTCTTTGAGACTAAACAATTTATATTTTAGTTATTTGACATTATACAAGTCTTACAAAATAGGTGAATATATTCAAATATACACTAAACGTTCACAGTTTATATCAACAGCTGAAGCTTTCACTGGAAAAGAAAAATGTATGAAAACGCCGCCATGCGACGTTCACAAAAAGTCATCTTTTAAAAATGAACAAAAAAAATATGTTACAAGCATCTATTTTAAAAGAAATGAATAGTGAGCATGTACTAATGTCAAATTGTTCTAAATATTTGAAAAAATAAAACAAAACATCTGTTATTTGATTTTTAATGATGTAAATTTAAGCATGGATGCAATTTGGGTACTCCTCATTACGGAATCATGGATAGTTTTGAGGTCGATTCAAACCCATTTTTCTATGACTCAATAGGGATTAAAATTCAAATTGGTGTACCTATATAATAAAGAAGGGTACGGCTACAAAATAAACACAGAATGGAAATTTTTGTCTTTATCATAAAAAAACTTAGGTGAAAAAACTGTCAAAATAGGTGCAATTTGGGTACCGTCACGTTAGTTACAAATTTATAAATAAAACCATCTTTCACCTGGAATATTTTACAAGATATTTCTGAATAAGTACAAAGATGTCTTGCACTGAGGTGACTTTCATGAAATGGCTTAAGGCATCAGTGCCTTCTATTATTATCATGTCTTTGTAAATTTATGCGTTTTCTTTAGGATTACCAAATATAACTGTTGTTTGTTCTGGTTTGACCTTGTAATCTTTTATTTTCAAAAGGTGTTTATTGAATTATGGATTAGATTATTGTCTACTTAATTAACATGTGTAGTTAATAAGCTATCAATTATAATATAAAATGCCTGTGACTAAATTAATCTGATCCAATATTAATAATGTAGAGGGTAAAATGTCCATTAGACAAAGACCCTTAAATGTGAAAACTTGTGTTCCCATTGTGTAGATATTTTCCTAACAAGTACTCATGATCAAGTATCCATCAGTAAAACAAACCAGTACTTGATTAGTAATTCTTCTCAGGGTTGACATCCCTACTAAATATTTTAAATTGTCAAATCACAGAATTCATTTTCTTTGTCCCTACCTGCTACTGAAAATAGTTTTTCATCAATTTGACAATTAATAGTATTGAGTTATCTTGAAGGGCAGTATGACTGGTTTATGTGTATCTTATAAAATTCATGACAGTCTGATAATTTAATATGACATAAAAAATACCATGAGTATTAAGGTTTTGTAGTTGAACCAAAACTAAGGATCCTTATCCCTCAGACGAAATTCACCATTATGGTAATCATCAGTTTTAGTTCTATAGGTTTTTGTGATTTTGTGCATTTTTTTGGTTTTCCTACATTTTTACTCATTGTAATCCTTATGAAGGTTGATTCAGAAATTCAGTTGAAATGCAACAAATTCAGTATCTTTTACTATGTTTCCTTACAGATGTTATTAATTTCAATGTGGTGTTTTGTGCTAAGGTAAATGTAGCTAGACAAATAAAATTATCATTGTATGAAAATCTTAAATTTAGGAAATTTTTTAATTATGACTGTATACAGCTATTTCAGAGCCATGGCAGCATTTTAATATTTCATCTTTATTATATTTTCATTGTTATCAGAAGCAAATATGAAAATAAGGAGATCATCAGATGTATGTTAGTTTTCATCATGTCACATTTTAGAAGTCTGAAAAAAGTTAGACAAAAGTTATCTTTAAAATGACTTTATTTCCAGCTGGGATTGATTGGGAGTCGGGACTAGTATCTGGTACAGTATATAATGGAGACCCAAAACTTACAGATTTAATGTCAAAGGTATGTATTATCATGTGTTCCCAATACTCCAAATTTGGTGGTGGTGATACTGTATTCAACTTGTCTGTCCACCCATCTGTCCGTTTGGTTGGCCAACAGATATTTCAGTCATACTATTCTCAGGTACTACACAACAGAACAAATTCATATTAGGATAGAAGAATGACAGTGAGCATTTTCAGAACTCTTAAGACATTTACTTACAGTTTGCTGATAATTGAAATTTTTCAATATATTAAATGAACTTTAAGTTTTTCATTTTCACATTTCTTCAGTACTAAACAGAATGACTTCATATTTAGTCAGCAGCTTGGAAGTGATAAGTTGTAATATGAGAGCACTTTTAAGATCTGTAAGACACCTACTTGCTGTTTTCTGATACTTTTAATTATGAGTGGCGTTATGCTTAGCTCGACGCCTCATGCATTCTTGTATACTCTTGTAGAATGTATGCTTATAGATCCTATATGGTATAGTTTTCATTTTCTTTTTTTTATCAGTTTACAGTCAACTAATGATTTTTTTCAGATCTTATAGATTTTACTTTGGATTCATATATTTTTATGGTTACCAATTTTCGTGGAATGAGGAATAATTGCATTTTAAGTTGATACTTGATTTCGAGGTTTTGACAAATTCTGCAATCAAAAACTAATTTTAGTGCATTTTGTTGATAACTGGCAAACCACAAACTTAAAAATTTTTAAGCATTGTTTTATTATAGGCAGTATAGAAAGTTACAAGATCAGGTTTCCTTAAAACCATCTTTTCTCAAACCACAAAAATAAATACCCCTGAAATTTCAAATTTTAAAAGAGTCTTTTGAGAATGTAAGTGGGAATTAACTCTGTGAAGTGACATGCATATTGATGTAAAAAGAATAAAACATCAACCAAGTTAGAACAAATTAGTAAAGGTAAAGGGATGATGGGATTAAAAAGCTACCAAGGCAATTAACAATCAAATGTCAAAGACATGCTGCCATGATAAAAAAAAGAAAATGAAAAGATAACAATAGCAGACAAAAGAGGTTATGTATGCTATGCTTTTCTCAATTATTCTAACCTGCACATTTAAATGTTTCATGAAATCTGAAACTCATTTTTACTTACATAATGTGTATATTGTAGACATATGGGATGTTTGCCTGGACTAACCCATTACATGCTGATGTCTTTCCTGACATTAGGAAGATGGAAGCTGAAGTAGTCAGGATGTGTTGTTCTATGTTTAATGGAGATTCAGACACTGCTGGAACAGTAAGTTTAGAATAAAGTAGTGAAGATGTGTTGTTCTATGTTTAATGGAGATTCAGACACTGCTGGAACAGTAAGTTTAGAATAAAGTAGTGAAGATGTGTTGTTCTATGTTTAACTGAGGACAAGAGACAGATAGAGAATAAGTCTAACATTAAGATTCTGAACAAAATTTTAGAGCCTTAAATATATATATATATATATATATATATATACAATATCTTTACCAAACTTTGATAATGATCCATGGGCTAATAGGGAACCCTGTTGCTTTTGGGGTCAATAGGTCAAAGTTTAAGTCATTGCAGCAACTGATGGACTAGAATTTGGGCAAAATTTTGTTTGTGGATGTTGTCTTTTAAACCACATGTCTAAAACTTAGTTTGATAATGTCCCATTGGATGAGGAAAAACACTATTTATTTTGGGGTTAATGGGTCAAAGGTCAAGGTCAGAGCAGCTAATGATAGATTGAAATTAGAGAAAAATTTTGGTTTCTGTATGTTATCTCTTGAATCATATAAATGATATATCCAACTTTTACCAAACTTAGTGTTATTATGCCCAAAGGGATGAAGATAAGCTCTATTGATTTTGAGGTCATTATTTATAAGGTCAAGGTCACTGGAACAATCAATAGGCTGAAATTTGGACAAAATTTAAATTTTACAGTTATATTTTTTTAACCATATGTCCAACATTCACTAAAATCTAACTTGAAAATGTCCCTTTTTTTAAGGCTTCAGATAGTAGTAAAGCAATGAAAAAACTAATATTTGCAAATTACTATAAAGCTAAAATTTGTTTGTAACCAGTGTAAAAAGGAAGTTGAAGATACCAAGGAAAATTTTAAAAACTCATAAGTAAAAAAAAAACTGACAATGCCATGGCAAAAAACAAAAGACAGTGATGAAAATGGTTGCAAAGAAAGTTTACACCCTTGTTGTTTGGTCTCTGGTGGATAGTTGTTAGATTGGCAATTATACTTCTCTGGTGGATAGTTGTTAGATTGGCAATTATACTTATCTGGTGGATAGTTGTCAGATTGGCAATTATACTTCTCTGGTGGATAGTTGTTAGATTGGCAATTATACTTCTCTGGTGGATAGTTGTCAGATTGGCAATTATACTTCTCTGGTGGATAGTTGTTAGATTGGCAATTATACTTCTCTGGTGGATAGTTGTCAGATTGGCAATTATACTTCTCTGGTGGATAGTTGTCAGATTGGCAATTATACTTCTCTGGTGGATAGTTGTCAGATTGGCAATTATACTTCTCTGGTGGATAGTTGTCAGATTGGCAATTATACTTTTCTGGTGGATAGTTGTCAGATAGGCAATTATAATTCTCTGGTGGATAGTTGTCAGATTCTCCTCATTTTTATATTAAGTTTTGTATTATAATTAGCAATATTTATACAGCTGTAACTATTTGAGTATATTTGAATGGAAATAAGCACTTATCAAAGTTTGAATGGAAATAAGCACTTATCAAAGTTTGAATGGAAATAAGCACTTATCAAAGTATTAATGAAAATAAGCACTTATCAAACTTTGAATGGAAATCTAAGCTTATCAATTAGTATGCCTTTTCCTTACACAGGATATGACCTAACTTATGATTGGATACATTTTGACCTCATTGCAACAAACTCAAATAAAATTTTATTTTTGGAGTCAAATTCCTACTTTCAGGAAAAAGTTATAGTCATATTATTATCTTTTGATTAGATGACATCAGGTGGAACAGAGAGTATATTAATGGCTTGTCTAGCATACAGAAATATAGCCAGAGATAGAGGTGTAAATATTCCAGAAATGTTAGTATTTTGCATATTCAATAGTTAAGTCTGTGTATTAATATTAAGGTGTTGACAATTGTTAAAAAGGAGTGAAAAGCATGCTTTTAAAGCTTGATATTTCAAAAGGTATAAGAACTAGATGATATATATTTGGTTAATGCATGCATTATGGTATGAATTTTCCATCTGGAATATTTCAGTTGATGACCATACTTTCATGGATCAATGAATTTATAAAATTGTGATTCATTTTCATGAGTAGGTCTGTGTCTCAAGTCTATAGAATACCTAGACCCATGCTGCTTGATCTATTGATGTTCTACCACAAGCTCACATTGGTCTGACACATGATAGGTACTCTTAACTCATTTTCAAGATTAAACTGAATTTGTATTATATTTTTGCATATTTGCTCTTGTAATTTATGTTTCTTTAAATTTATTTTCAGTATTGCACCAATCACAGTCCATGCAGCTTTTGACAAGGTATATGTCTATTGGAATGTTTTACTCTGTTAATTGTAGCTGACTGACCTGTAATTGGTCACTTTCTTGTCCTCTTATACTTGGAATTGTAACTATATCATAAACTGTGTTATTTTAGTTTGAAGACAATGTTTGTTGTTGGACTTCTTTGATAAAGGTAACCAATTAAAAAATTCAACACAATACTGATTTTCAGTACTGAGAAGGGATGATGCAGTATTGGTTAAAATCACAAATTCAGGCATCTATAAAAACTCTATTTTTCTTCAAAACCAAGAAAGCTGGTACCCCAAAAATAATGAATCTACAAAGATTTTTGTTTAATCCAGCTGCTGTAGTTAAACTTAAATTTTATTATTTATTATAGGCGGCATCATATTTCCGAATGAAGTTAACTCATATACCTATAGATGAAGAAACAAGGATGGTTGACATCAAGGCTATGAGAAGAGCTATAAATAAAAACACATGCATGGTAAGCGTAAATGTTAAGTTTATTTATAAAACATAATAGGGACAAATGGAATAACCAAAAACATTGGACATTCCAACAGAACACACCCACCAACACCAACTTACTCCTATGAAAATAGTCAAAATAAAAAAAGAACAATAGACAACACATGGTAAAAATAGCCTGATTTAGTACAAACAAGAGAGTATTTGCCTGTTTGTCTATTACAATTAAGGAAGGAATAAAATAAGGAAATTGTCTTAAAGATACCTTCCAACTTTCAGGACTTAGTCTTGATCTACACAAATTGTATCCCTTTCCCAAATTGCACAATCATGATCCAAAAAAATTGTGTAAGCACAATTTAATAACTGCATAAAAAAATTGTATAATCCTGATTGTAGATTTTCCAATTGGGAGACAATTGAGGCCTTTTAATAATCAGCCAGTCAAGTTTGGTTTAAATTTTGTTACATATTCATTAGTTGATTAATCACGTCACATATAAATGGTAACAAAATTGTCCGAATGGAATGCCTTTTTAATGACTTTTAAGAGTATTCCATTGTTAATAAAATTTATTTTGTTTACAGTTAGTTGGATCAGCACCAAATTTCCCTCATGGAATTATTGACTCTATAGAGGAAATATGTCAGGTAATTCACACTTAATGAGCTCTTTTATAGAATTATAAAACTTCATGTGTATAACAGAATTTTTGTTGGTAATTCACACCTACTGATTTCCAGTGTGTAAGTATAGACTCTACAGAAGAAATTTGTCATATGCTGTTTCCAGATTTGTTGATCAATGACTTTCCCACATAATATATAGACAGAGATATATTGTTTTTGTCCTGTCCATCCACTGTGTCATCTGTACTATCACATTATTTGAGGGCCTGTGAGAATATTAGTTGTGTTTAATTACTATTTCATTTTATAAATGGAGAATTATTATTATTGTCTGTCTGTCACAAAGTTTTGTTAATACAAATAAATCTCATACATGTTACATAAGAATTAGATAACACCTAACAGAATGCTATGTGTAAATGTGCACCTTTCATTTAATCTTTTTTTCAACATGACCCTTGCCATTTATACTAATGGAGAAATTTATCAATGCAAAATCTACTTTTTCCATCAATTTTGGATTGATAAGAACGAAGTTCAAGTTAGTACAGATTTCTTCTGTTACATGTGAAGGAAGAAATCGATAGTTTTTTATAGCTACTGTTACTAAGACAGGAGGAATTTGGGGAAGCATATGAATGTTTGCGTTCTTGTGTAAGATAAAAATCTTTTTTTCACACTGCTGCAGTAGTAAAATCATTGAATAGCAATTTAAAAGAATAATTGAAATTTAACCATTGAAAAAATTAGGACAGTACACAACATGTCCTTTGTAAAATAATGTATAAATCAGTAATGAAGTTGAGAGCATAGCTTTGTAAACACTTTATTGCCAACAAGCAGCCATCTGTATAAGTAGGTTGAATTTCTAAATAGATTTTTTTTTAAAAAGTAAAGTTAAAAAAGAAATAAAATAAATATTACTTTTGTTTTATTAGTTGGGATTGAAGTATAACATTCCAGTCCATGTGGACTGCTGTTTAGGAGGATTCTTGGTGCCTTTTATGGAAAAAGCAGGGTACAAAATTCCAATGTGTGATTTCCGTGTAGATGGAGTGACAAGTATATCAGCTGACACACACAAGGTAATTTATATAAGATTTGAAACAAAATTTAGGTAATACCACTCAAATATTTATATAATTGAACTAACTATTTAGGCATGGTTTTCAGATTTTTGGTTACATGTTAAAAGTAATCAGTAAAACGAATCTTGATAAATTTGTTAGTTGACAGTCCAGTGGCACAATAAATGCCTATTCAGGAGGAGAACATGTTGATGTGATATGAATCAGCTTTGTACTATAAACACACAGTGAGCAGGATTTTAACTTGCTTGTTCACATGTTGAATTTTGTAATATACTACCTATGTTTTTTGAGACTGACATTTGGTTAGAGTATTTTTGTTGTACCGGTACATTTAGTTAGGGGATAAAAAAAAAATGTTCTGATGAAAACCAGAAGTTGTGTACTATAGAAAATGAAAGGATATGGAGTAAATGTACATGGGACAAAATTGCACACAATACATAGAAAACATAGAAAATTATCAATGAACAGGGCTTTTATTCCTGTTCTTCATCTTGACAGTTGATGTAGGATCTTCAACAATGAACGAACCATTCATAACCTACAACAAGGTCAAGACGGCCCCTAGCGTCGACTCAAGCGGTACTATTGATAAAAATAAACCACAGTTCACCTTCTTGCTCCCCACCCGCCTCGGAGTGCAAACTTGTGCGATGCTTGTGTACGACGGTTCTCTAATCGAAAGCACCAGGGATTCAAGAAAAGTGCAGTAATTTTGAAAGACATCAATTGCCGCTAAAATATGCCTTGAAGTTACACATGTCGGGAGCGGTCAATGAATTACATAATTTATAATTACGGGCGAGGTTTTTGAACATATATTTGTCATACATTGCCCAACAAAAGACCAATAATTTCGAAACAACAAATGATAGACAATACATATTAAACTAAACAACAAATGATAGGCATCTTAAACCTTAAAATAGACCAAGAAAATGTTACTGTAATGACAGTCTAGTGAATGGAGGTATCAATTATATATTTCAGTATGCATTTGCCCCTAAAGGTTCATCAGTTATCTTGTACAGAAATAAAGACATAAGGCAGAGACAGTTCTTTGTACAGCCAAACTGGCCTGGTGGAATCTATGCTACATCTTCTATGGGAGGTATGATTATTATAAGACTCTTTAAAATTTGATATCAGTCATAATATGTTTTAAAGTTGCAAACCTTCCATAAAAAATAGAGGAGGGAAAAAATAATTGGAAAAGAAATATTTGCTAACAACATTTAAAAGAAAATAACAGAGAAAAAAATAACTGCATAAGAAAATAAAGTTGAAAGGGTTGTAATGCTTGTAAAATTACATTATGATTTGATTTTTCAGGTAGTAGAGCAGGTGCTATCATTGCCGCATGCTGGGCTACACTTGTTTACTTTGGTGAAGAAGGATATGTTAATTCTACAAGAAAAATAATCGCCACAACTAGAAAAATTACAGATGGGTATGTAAAAAGTAGTTTTTTTTAAATGGAATTATTATATATTTATGAATTTATTTTCCAAATTTATTTAAGAAAATTACTGTGTTATGAAAATTGAAAATTGGAATATTTATTTACTTCATATTGGGTCATCTACTTCTGAGTGCAAAAAGTTCAGCCCACCTCACCAAAAATGCCTTTTTTTGCAACCAAACATTTCTAGGTCTAAATTTTCATTCCTTCAGCCATTAAATGATGTTGAATGCCATAGACAAAAAGCTTACACTTGTTGCAGAAGTATATATTCTGTAGAAGGATAGCGGACAAACTCCTTTGAAACTAGAGGACAAAAATGGCAACTGACATGTGAAATGACTGGAACTGCATGATAAGGGTTAAAATTGCAACTTTTACCAAAAAGATATCTATGTAATATGCCAGTTTGTTGAATTGTTTTATTCACTTAGCTTATACTCATTTAGTAGCTTCAAGCTAATAAGATAATGAATTGCAAGTTAATAATTTTCCATCAAAATTAACCTAATTTTCTAATTTTTTGTCGAGCCTTCGACTTTTGTCGAAAAAGCGAGACATAGCGATCCTACATTCCGTCGTCGTCGGCAGCGGCGGCGTCCATGAATATTCACTCTGTGGTTAAAGTTTTTGAAATTTTAATAACTTTCTTAAACTATCCTGGATTTCTACCAAACTTGGACAGAAGCTTGTTTATGATCATAAGATAGTATCCAGAAGTAAATTTTGTAAAAAAAAAAATCCTGTTTTTCCGTATTTTACTTATAAATGGACTTAGTTTTTCTGCTATGAAACATTACATTCACTCTGTGGTTAAAGTTTTTAAAATTTTAATAACGTTCTTAAACTATCCTGGATTTGTACCAAACATGGACAGAAGTTTGTTTATGATCAAAAGCTAGTATCTAGAAGGAAATTTTTATTAAAATTTTGTACTTGTTTATCCATGTTTTACTTATAAATGGACTTAGTTTTTCTTCCAGTTAACATTACATACAGTCTGCAGTTAAATTTTTTAAAACATTTATTAGATTCGTAAACTATCCTGGATTTTTACCTAACTTGGACAGAAGCTTCTTAAAATAAAAAAATTGTATCGAGAGGAATATTTTTATTAAATTTTTTCCTCATCTCATTTTTGTTGAGCCTGCGATTAACAGCAAAAGTAGGCGAGACACTGGGTTCCGCGGAACCCTTACGAATTTTCTTAAGAAAGCAACCTTTAACCAATAAAATATTTAATGCAAAGTGTAAGTTTAAGTGTAACATAACATTTATGTTGACAGGGATGCTAATATGAAATTCTCTCCAAAAGTACTTAATTGTCCATTTGTACACTATCAAATTGACCTCTTAAACTTCTGTCCTATATATGGAAAAATGAAACCACTGTTGAAAATAGTATATGCAGTCTCATATAATATTTGAATACTATATTCAAGTAATAATTTTAATTTCCATGCTAAATGTTTTAAAAGATGTAGTCTTTTATAACTTTTTCCCTATGATGTATTAGTGATCTTACTAGATGGAATCAGGATTATTTTTTATTATCAAAACTGAATAACTGTAAATTCACAAATTAATGTGTGTATATATCATTTGAGAATCCTTGACCACTGGCAAAAATATGAAATCTAATTAATGTGATTGCAAAATTTTATGCACATGTGAGTTTTATTATTTGGAACCTGATACTGTTGCATTTTTTTCGAATTAAAAAAAAAACAAACAAAAAAACCTCCCAAGTACATGTAATAAGATGTTTGAATATTGTTTACCTTGGCACTAACATTGATTTTGTCATCAACAAATTAAAACATAACTAAATTTGTATTCTTTTCGAATGGTTTTTGGGATGTATAAATACACATCCAGGTTTATTTTCTATTTAGAGATTGCTTTATCTATATATAACATGATACATATTTATTATAAGGTTAAATCCTAATGATCCTACTGCCTGTTGATACTTTTATTTTGGCATTGCACAAGTCATGTCTTCTTTGACTATCCATAGCTTCAAAACACTAAAGCCCTGGGATGTGTTTTAATTGATTTTAGTCTCTGATGCATGATTTTTATGCCCCACCTAGGGTCATTATGTTTTTGGGTCTGTGCCGCTTCAGGTTAATTTTCTTTGGTCACGGTAGTTTTTGATGAAGTTGAAGTCCAATCAACTTGAAACTTAGTACACATGTTCCCTATGATATAATCTTTCTAATTTTAATGCAAAATTAGAGTTTTGACCCCAATTTGGCGTTCCACTGAACATAGAAAATGAAAGTACAAGTGGGGCATCCATGTACTATGGACACATTCTTGTTTATTATTAATTGTTTTTGGCTTTTAACTAGCTTTCAGAAACTGCGAGTACTCACAAATCGTACTTTCGTGTTAATTTGACCTGTTGACACAATTTGTAATGTATTTCTGTTATTTAATGTTTACTTATTTTGTGTTATATCTCATATCACTTTTTTTAATATGTACCACCTTTGATAAGTATTTAGTATGATGATAAATTTTCACTTCTGTACTCATACTCTGAACAACAAATTTATTTATTTTGTAAAAAATGTTAACTTCCGAACTCCTAACAACAAAATTATTAGTCCCCTACCGATGAAGTCGAAGGGGACTTTAGGTTTGCACTCTGTCTGTCTGTCCACACATCAGTCTAGCAAATCAGTTTTCCACACTTTTTTCTTCGTGCTTGAAGATATTGATTTGATATTTGGTATTTGGTATACAGTTTAATCATGACAAGTTACAGATCAAGTTCGAATTTTGTTCCGGTCTGATGATTTTGTTTAGAGTTATGGTCCTTGGACTTGGAAAATTCACTCAAATAATCAGAATTTTTAACAGGTAGGGGACTATGCCATGCAGTACTCTCAGAATGCTTGTTATATTTAAATTTACCTGTGGATTGTTTTACTTAATGCCATTTTGTCCCAGGTAAGAGTTGTCTTATTGACACTCTTCCTACAACTTTTTTTATTACTACCTGTAACGTCTATGTTATATAGGCACCAACATTTAATATTGTATTTATATTGTGTCATAGATCAAACTTATCCGTTCAGTGTTTGTTTACTTGTTTTTGTTTAAATTTCTTTTTGATCGAGTTAAGCCATTTCAATTGATATTTAATACTGTATCTTTTTATGTTGTAATGTTACACTACTGTCTCAGGTTATATTAGGGTGCCTGTTAAAAAGTTTAAACCCGCTGCATTTTTATTCACCTGTCCTAAGTCAGGAGCCTGTTGTTCAGTGGTTGTCGTTTGTTGGTGTGGTTTATAGGTGTTTCTCGTTTTTTTATATAGATTAGACCGTTGGTTTTCCTGTTTGAATTGTTTAACACTAGTCATTTTTGGGGCCCTTTATAGCTTGCTGTTCGGTGTGAGCCAGGGCTCTGTGTTGAAGGCTGTACTTGGACCTATAATTGTTATCTTTTTATACATCGTGACTTGGATGGAGAGTTGTTTCATTTGCACTCACACCACATTTTCTTATTTATATAGCAATCATTTCTGACTTTACAGTAGTTATGAAATATGCCATAGAGACTTGATGGATCTTGTTTGGAAAAAAACAACTCAAATCTGCTTGAGACAGTAAAGGGAATATCTTGTTTGGTTAAAATAACATCATTGTTGTTTGACTTGCAGGTTAAGAAAAATCAAAGGAATGAAAGTATATGGTGATCCATTGATGTCAGTAATAGGCTTTGGTTCAGATGAGTTCAACATCTTCAGACTTGCTGATTATATGACCAGTAAAGGATGGGCATTGAATTCATTGCAGTACCCTAACAGGTAAAACTTATTTTATACAGTGTTTATCATACTTTCATCAATAGGTTTATGAGACGTAAAACATATCCAAACTTTGTAGGAATGATATATTAAATATTCTTCAAGCTAATTCCATCTTTTGATTATGAAATAGCTCAATTTATATTAAGATAAAATAGTAAATGCTTTCTTGTCCTCTGTTGTTGTTTTTATGCCCCCACCGTAGCGGAGGGGGCATTAAGTTTTACCCTTGTCCGTCTGTACGTACGTCCCAAAATTGGTTTCCATTCTCTAACTTGAGTTTGCCTCAACCAAATGTTATGAAACTTATACACAATGCTTATTACCACAAAACACAGATCAAGTTTGAATTTTGGTGGCGTCAATTTAACCGTTCTAGACTTATGCCCCTTTATAAATGGAAAAATTTCAAAATTTTTAGTTTCTGTTCTCTAACTTAAGTTTGCCTTAACCAAATGTTATGAAACTTATACACAATGCTTATTAAAACAAAATACAGATCAGTTTTGAATTTTGGTGGTGTCACTCAAACCGTTCTAGAGTAATGCCCCTTTATGAATAGAAAAATTGCAAAATTTTTAGTTTCCTTTCTCTAACTCAAGTTTGCCTCAACCAAATGTTATGAAACTTATACACAATGCTTATAACCACAAAATACAGATCAAGTTGAATTTTGGTGGTGCACTTTAACCATCATCGAGTTATGCCCCTTTTTAAATAAAAAATTGCAAAACTTTTAGTTTCCGTTCTGTAACTTAAGTTTGCCCCAACCAAACATTATGAAACCTATACACAATACTTATTACCACAAAACTCAGATCAAGTAAGAATTTTGGTAGTGTCACTTTAATCGTTCTTGAGTTATGTCCCTTTATAATGTTGTATGCAAGCGGGGGCATTTATTTCTAAATGTGAGACATATATATTTCTTTGCTGGCACAGCTTTACCAATTCTAATACCTGTATATCTAATCAACTCTTACAAAAGATCAACCAGAATTTGTATTGAGATCATTTATTATATGATCTGTTTCATATTTTATTTTTACCTGAACTTGACTTCCTTTAAATGCTATTAAGACCCAGTCAAAGTTTTTGAATAAGATGTTTTCTCAGTACTATACATGTTAAATAAATCAGATTACAACAGACTATAACATAAATTATGTTATAGTCTGTTGTAAGTTAATTATGTCATTATTATCATATTGTCATAGTTCATTTCTCATTCTTATGGTTGGATTTCTGATAAAGTTTCTTTCACTGTTAATGTTCATTACCAGAGATAAGAATGAAAGAATTAAGCAATTTCCCGACTGTTTTCCTTGGTAAAGAAATAAACAAAATTGTTTTATTGAGAAATAGCGTTGAAAAAGTTAATCTAATGTATTTTTCCGCCATTGTTTTGTTTGAATAAAACTTGACATTTGACACGAAACTGGCCTCATTTCTTGTCTCAGTGGTCTATTTCTTTTTTTTCTTAGTAACTATGCATGACTGGCCAGTGATTTGTGATTTATTGAATTTTTATAAGGAATATATGTCTGCCATATGACCTCATTTTCATGTTCCCATAGTTAGGTTACAGTTTTGGACTATATCTGTTTCCCTGGAATTGTACATAATAGGTCAATATGACTAAAAGGAGATGTTGGTTATGTGTCAATAAAACAGCAACCCAACAACATAAATAACCAACAATGGGGGGAAAAATCTTCAACAATAGAGAGGCCTGCATTTCACAAATAATCTTTAGAGTTAAATTGGTTTGCAGAATGGTTCATGACTTACAATCATTACGTAAGATTTTTGTAAAACTAGGGCCTGGTGTCTATATAATATGTCAAGCTCTAAATTGTCCTGAGTCTAGAAGAGTTGTGAATAAATTGAACATAAATATTCAAAGATCTATAATCTACCATTAATTCTCTGAACAACAAATTACATTAAGATATGACACAAGATGAATCCATTTCGTACCCTAACCATTTCGTACCCTGGCAAAATCCATTTCGTACCCTGACCATTTCGTACCTTGACTATTTGGTACCCTATGGAATATTAGTATGTATACCATTTCGTACCTCACGGAAGATTTACATACATGTCATTTCGTACCTCATGGAAGATTTATATGTGTATCATTGGTGTGCTATTTCGTACCTCGTGGAAGATTTATATGTATGCCATTTTGTACCTCATGGAAGATTTATATGTATACCATTTCGTACCTCATAGCAGATTTATATGTATGCCATTTCGTACCTCATGGAAGGTTTGTATGTTTACCATTTCGTTCCTCATGGAAGGTTTGTATGTATACTATTTCGTACCTGTTACTGTTAATAACTATTACAACAGTTGCAGATAATTATTTCTTTGTTGATTAATTAACCTCATATTTCTAGAGTTTAACAATTGATTAAGGACAAATCCTGCAAACAAACAAAGTGTAATTATAACTATTAAAGTTTTCAATTGCTGCTTAATCAAACCAATCATCGGTCTTTATAAAATTTTTACGTCTAGATACATTGTTTTATTCATGTTATATTTAAAAAACATTAAGATCATGAAAATCTTTACAAAAATATGATACGAAATAGTAAACATGTATTAAGTCCATGAGGCACGAAATGGTAGATGCATTTGGCCCATAGGGTACGAAATGGATATTATCGTGGGTACGAAATGGTAAATGTTGGGTATGAAATGGCAAATTTTGGTACGAAATGGCAGAGTTACGAAATGGTCAAGGTACGAAATGACTTGCTTCCCACAAGATAACCATTGACAATGTTCCTACCTGTATATAGCTAGGACAGACTAGTGAATAAGTGTCAGGGTTAGAGCAGACAATACAAACTGTTGTAATGCAACTTTGATCAGTAAAAGTACTATGCACATCAACAAAACTAAATATAATAATTTGAAAGGCAGGGAGGATTTTTTTCCATCACATTGAAAGTTGAATGTTTTGCTTGCTAACAGGGCATCCAAATTTATTTCACTATTTAATGTTACATTTATTCTTTCAGTGTACATTTATGTGTAACATTTGTACATACACATGAAGGTGTAGCAGAACGGTTCCTTGGTGATGTACAAAATGGTGTTACAGAAATTTTGAAGGATCCAAACTCAGAAATTGGAGGAATGGTATGTTTATTTGCTAAAGATTTTTCTCTCTACACTTATATCTAGTGTCTGAAAAATTTGTTGTTCACAATATGTTGACTGTAGTTATATACAGAAAACAAATTAAACTGTGTATATTTTTGAACTAAGTCTAAGGATATGGACAAGTTTTTTTATGTACAAATTTCTTAAGAGTGCACATTTCAGGGCCATTATCAGTCTTAATGTTGTTGTTTTGATGCCATTAAAACAATTACTATGGTTATATACACTTATGGTTAGCTTGAATTATAACCATGTCTTTCTTGACTGTGAATGTTTTTTTCAACATTAAAAAAAGATTACTGTGAAAATCAACAACACCCCAACTTGTACATATTCCATCCCACAAAGGAGCAACTCAAGACAACCAAGAAAGCTTGTTACATTACAAAAAGGACTGACCAAAACACAATTCAGTGTGATTGATCCTTATATTGTTGTCGGGGCCTCGGTGGCCGAGTGGTCTAAGTAGTTACTACTGTAATCACTAGCCAGTCAACACTGAGGTTGTGAGTTCGAACCATGCTCGTGTGGGTGCACTCGACTCCAATCTTAATTGACTAGGATTGTCAGTTTTCCTATCGAAGGTCGGTGGGATCGTTGGTCCGAAGACAAATTGGTTTCGCCTCTATTCTTCAATACCACAAAGGAAGGTTGGGATTGATTTTGGGGTTATGGTACCGGCACTCGGCTTCCTCCACCAATTAAAACTGACCGCCACGAAATAGCCCAAAAGCGGTGCTTAAAAGTGGCGTTAAAACACAAAAAATCAAAAAATCGAAATATATTGTTGTCATTTTTGTTATAAAATAATTCAGTAAATTGACTTAAAATTTCTTTAGGGCTATTCCATTAAAATGTATGTGGGAGGGTAAGAAGGGAAGTTTAATTGTTGAATGTGGGTCATGGGTCTTTTTCAATTGCAAGAAATATTCAGTTGCACAGTATTGTGCAAAGAAGATACTTTGTATAAATTGCTTATTTCTTGACCAATTTCAATGGGGTTTTATTCTTGAATTCTTGGGGTTCTTTAATATGCTGAATCTAACCGTGTATTAAGTTTTTGGATTTTGGGCCCGTTTTAAATTGGTCCACATTGAGGTCCAAAGGGTCCAAAATTAAACTTTGATTTCATCAAAATTGAATTATTGGGGTTCTTTGATATGCCGAATCTAACCGTGTATTTAGATTCTTAATTTTTGGTCCCGTTTTCAAATTGGTCTACATTGAGGTCCAAAGGGTCCAAAATTAAACTTAGTTTGATTTTAACAAAATTGAATTCTTAGGGTTCTTTGATATGCTGAATCTAAACATGTATTTAGATTTTTGATTATGGGCCCAGTTTTCAAGTTGGTCCAAATCGGGTCCAAAATTAAACTTTGTTTGATTTCAACAAAATTGAATATATGGGGTTCTTCAGTATGTGTACATGTCTATTACCATAATGCAAAATTATATAAAAAATGGTTCTTGGTTGTAGGGATATTTTTTGTAAGTCCCTTCCTACCCTCCCACATACATTTTAATGGAATAGCCCTTACAACATATCATATGAATGAGTGTAAGGTCAGCAATCATTCATTCTTGCACAAGAATAGATTTTTCTGGTATATATATATTTAACTATATTTTAAACACAAAAAATGAATAGAATCATGCAATTAAAAAAAATGTAGGAATCATTCCATAAAAAAATTACAAGAATCATGCAGTTCATAGACGGCACATTAGTTCATCATCAGTACAACACAAAAAACGAAAATAATGACAATGGATGGCCATTTAAAGTTTTGTGGTAAATTAAATGTATATTGAGGATGAGAACATGTGAATGTCATATGAATATAAACCTTGCTTTGTACTAGACATGCTGAGCCAGATTTTTAACATCCTTGTTGACAAGGTAACTGTCTGTTTGAAGGCATACCCTCCCCAACACATTATTCTGAATCCCAGCCAACCAGTATTTGATCTTACTCCTAAATGCTGCATGCTTATCAGAGAAGCAGTAAATATGAATTATCAAGTCTAGTATCAAGTATTTTATTTGACCCAGCCAGGGATTGAACCTACAACTTCCCATACTAAAGGCAAGCATGCTGCCACAAGACCACCATGGGGGTTAATAAAATAGAAAAGACATGACACTATTTGAATCGAAAAACAATGCGAAAATTGACAAAAATTGTAACCCTTAAAAAGGTTGTAATGCATAAAACCCCTATATGAAAACTTTTTTTTCTGTGTGGGATGTATGAATTCAGAAGATATATCATTCAATGCCTGTTGTACTTTGAATGCCAATCTCTCTGCATGTTCAAGAACCCTTTGACAGCACTATGAAGGGTCAGCAGGTGGCCTATTGCAAGGCAAAATGTCTGCCCCTATCCAACAAACCCTTACTTCCAAGTGGCATTGCAAATTTCCCACCATTATGGTCATCCCACCTTGCACAACCAACCTAATGTATTAATTGATATTTGTTCTGTCCGGAAAATTCTTGAAACAATTGCCACTCAACAATTAATCATTAAATCTTCTTTCTATAAACGTATTAAAAGTTTTAATTTTGAAATATAAATTGTAGATTGCACATTCTGAAAAGTCATTTAATGATATAGTAAATTGTCTGAGTTTGTGGTCTTGCCTTTCCAGAGCTTCCATGCTTTTGTTTTATTTGAAGAGAACAAGCATGTAATGTACCGGTACTGTATTTTTAACACTATGACACTTGATTTTCAGGGTGCTATCTATGGAATGGCTCAGACTATCCCAGATAAATCTATGGTTACAGAATTAGTTGGATGCTTCTTAGATGCTCTTTACAGTACAGATAAACATTAAAATTTTACTGTGATGTTATGATACTCACATGATAATCTTTGATATTATAGTGGATATAGTCCAGATGTTATACCATTTATGTATTTTTAGAGATTTTGGTGCCAAGGTTACTATTTTTTTCATAGCCTTGCCAATTTACATGTTATCGTGATATTTGAGATACTTTTCACATGTAAATGGCAAAATCATGTGTGTTGTTTACTACATGTGACTGTATGATGGATTTGTTTTATATAACAGAAATGCTGCCAAACAGCATATTTCTGCTTTTCAGAAGTACTGTATCTCTGGAATTGCACTTTATTATTTTCTCTAATTCTTCATGATATATATATATATTTTTAATTGTTGTTTATTTATTTATTTATTTCATAAGAGTTTAGTTATTTTTTATTTCTTAAAAAAGTATGTTGATGTTTATTTGAATTATCAACTAGAATTGTAAGGTAAAAATATTCTACAAAAACATCATGTTAGGTGCAACATTTCTTCATTATTGATAGTCAAAATTATTAGACCGCTTGGCAAGTCTTGCTTATTAAAATTTGAAAATAGAACTGTGTTACGTTCAGAAATATTATATCTGACATTTTGTAGTGATAGAATTTGTATTTCCATATTCTTTTTATAAAAGTTTAATTTATCAATTACAAGTATAGTATTACCAACCTATTTACCTCCCTTATATGCCTGTCTCACTTCTGTTGTTAATTTTGAATTATTGTAAAAATACGTAAATTATAACTGATCTAATTCGAATTCTATACATAATGATTTGCAGTACTTGAAAAAAGACAAGTACAAATGAATACAGAATGTGCTATATAATTTTCTGGGTTATATGGAATCATTAATTAAATGATTTCAATCATAGACATTGTAAATAGGTAGACTCGTCCCACAAAATTTAATATTATGAAATATGTTTTCCAAGTAAATTTTCAAATGATTGATGGATTGTTGTTTGCCCACTTCAAAATGGTAATTGATTTGATAACTTGATTCTTGTGTCAGTATACAAGAATTTACTTTTATGCATTTATTTTAAAAAATGGCTAATATTATAGATAATGCACTGTTTCTCTTTTTTATATGACCGCAAAAAATTTTGCAGTCGTATAGTGGTATCACATTGTCCGCGTCAGTGTCGTCCGAAGACATTTGGTTTCCGGACATTAACTTTAATATAAGTAAATAGAAATCTATGAAATTTGAACACAAGGCTTGAAACCACAAAAGAAAGGTTGGGATTGATTTTTGGGGTTATGGTCCCAACAGTTTAGGAATTAGGGGCCAAAAAGGGGCCCAAATAAGCATTTTTCTAGTTTCCAGACAATAACTTGTGGAACATTGTATGGATCTCTCTGAAATTGTACCACAAGTTTCCATACCACAAAGGGATGATTAGGATTAGCTATGGGGGGTTATGGCTCAAACCGTTTAGTAATTAGGGGCAAAAAAGGGGGAAAAACAAGGGTTTCCTGGTTAATGGACAATTACTTAAGAATTGGTCTTTGAATCTTTATGAAATAGATATTGGACCATTAAGCATTATATAAGGGATAGCATTCAATTGATTCATGATATTTAACAGTATATAGAAGAGAACAATATTTTTGGATTACTGCTCTTTTGAGAAAGCTTTGATTCTTTACGTTGGGACTTTCCGCTATAAGTATTACAGTTTTTCATGCTATTAGTATTTCAATTTATTTCATATGCTGAATTTAACTGTGTATTTGGTTGTTGGTCCCATTTTCTAATTGGTCCAAATTTTGGTCCAAAGGCTATAAAATTTGTTTTGTTTGATTTTATTAACATAAAATTTAAAAGACAATAATTACAATGTTTTATTTGAATTACTTCCCTTACATTGCTTTTAAATTAAGTAAAGTTGTCTGCTAGTTCTAGTATGAATTAATTTTTAGCTGTTTCCAGAAACATGAAATACTGTGATGGAAGTATATATAATCAAAGGGTTCAGTGGTAATAAATTTGTTTATTTGTGATCATTATCATTTGTTTTGGTTTTTTTTTTTTGGCATTAAGAGTTACCTCCCTTACAATGGTTTTGATATAAAGAAATGTTGTATTGTCTTGAGGTGATTAGCTGTCAATTTATTTTTAGAAGTTACTATTAAATGCTGATGAAGGTATATTTATTGTAGTCATGATTATGTATGTCATTTTTTTTAAATACTTTTATGATGTATTTAAGTGGGAAAGATTTTTTTTTGGAAAAAAAGGGGTTAAAAAAAATTGGGGAAGGTAAAAAAAAAAATTTTGGGGGGTGGGGACATCTTTTTCTCCTCAAGATTTTAGAAATTAAAAAAATGATTTCTTCAAATATTTTTTCAAAAAAAAAAGGGGTGGGGGTGGTGGAATTTGCACAAAAGCAAAAAATTGAATATAAATTCAAATCATATAACCAATTCTAAGTTCTTTGATAACAGTTATTCTGTGTCAAAAACTTATTATGCGTCAAATATTTAATTACAATCCAAATTCAGACCTGTATCTAGCGCGAATATTGTGTCCATTTTAGCCCCAACTGTTCAGGGTTGGACCTCTGCGGACGTATCCAGCTGCGCTCGGCGAAACAATTTATTGTTAATATATTTTTATCTCAGCCTAAGAATAGATTTTATATTTAAAAAATGTTTAATAGTAATTAAACAGCAAAATAAAATGTCATAAAAGAAATTTTGTCAGCCATCAGTTCAAGTTTGAAAAAACAATCTTTTGAATGCTGTTTTGCTAAATTTAACATCATAAATCTTCTGCAAACTTTTGATATCAATTTAAAAAGGGCATACATTAAAAATATATCAAGGTTTTAATTTGTTTAGATAACAAATGGGAACAGTAAAAGTTGTATACAGCAATACTTTATTTTCTTGTCTACAATTTTTAGTCTCAAAGACCAAAACATGGATTAATTTCATGATGTTATGACATAAACAATATTCATAGATATATTTGTCATAAAAATAAATGTGAAATGTAAAGAAAACAAGGAAAGATAACTCTGTGTCTTTCATTATTTCCTGAAAATCATGGATTCAAAATAATCTCTTGACAAAAAAAATTCTATGGATCATTTTTGTCTCGCCTGCAACGAAAGTTGCAGAAAGCAAGACAGGGATTGCTTTTCCGGCGACGGCATCGACAATTGTTAAGTTTTCTGCTTAAGCTAGTTTGATAGGAACTACTTGTGATAGATTATTGATATCTTGTATGAAGATGCATTACTATCAGTACATATCAGTTTGACGACAATTTTGAGCCCCTGCCCCCTATGTCATGGTCCAGTGACTTTGAATTAATAAGCAATTTTAAATGTTAAGTTTTCTGCTTAAGTTAAATTGATAGGAACTACTTGTAATAGATCAATGATATATTGTATGAAGTTGCATTACTATCAGTACATATCAGTTTGACGACAAATTTTGAGGCCCGACACCCTAGGTCATGGTCCAGTGACTTTGATTTAATTAGCCATTTTTAATATTAAGTTTTCTGCTTAAGTTAGTTTGATATGAACTACTTGCAATAGATCAATGATATTTTCTATGAAGTTGCATTACTATCAGTGCATATCAGTTTGACGACTATTTTAAGGCCCTACCCCCTAGGTCATGGTCCAGTGACTTTGAATTAATTAGCAATGTTGCTGTCCATCAGATTGTCTTTTTCTGAATTTTATGCCAACAGGTGAGACATATGTCTGTGTCAACAGTTTATTTGTTTTATACAGCAAAGAGGTATATCTCTCTATATATTCTATATAAGTCAATGCAATTTAGAACTTCCATCAAAGAATGGTGAACTTCATTTTTGTCTCGCCTTGGCAAAGTCACAAAAACAAGGCTTAGACATCCTGTTTCCAGTGGCAGGGGCATCAACAATTTGTTAAAGTTCGTGATTAAGTGAGTTTAAGGGGAACTACTAATGGTAGTCAAAAATATTGTAGTTGTATTTCCATTAGCAAATCTCGTTTCCATGGAAATCGTTTAGCCCTGCCCCTTAGTCATTGTCTTTTGACTTCAATACTGCACAACTCAGGATACTTAATATGTATGCTAAAGATAGATGTTATGTTCTTATAAGAATGGCTATCAATTTAAATCAAAAGATAAAAAATTAAAATAGATGTAAGGTTTTTGTTTGAAACAGTATTGTGTTGTAATCAATGTAACTAAGGGTTAGTGTTTTGTGTTATGCAGATTTGGTTAAGTGTTGTATTCAATGTAAATGAGAGAAGATGTTACTTTTGATGTTATTTTTGTATAGTTTCACAGTCATCACTAAATTGCTAAAGAAATCCATGATGTGAAAATTTGTACAATGGAAATGATTGTTTACAGTGATTCTTGTAAGAATCATCCATAAATGCTCAATAGTTCAGAATTTAGAAGAACTGCTTTTATTTTTTATTACAAGGAAAATTCATTGATAATTGATATTTATTACATCAAATATTTTGAAATTTAATATGATCTATTAATCCGAAAAAATTAATGTAAAATAATTGGAGAAATTTGAAAAATTATTACAAGAAATAGATGTTTAATACTAACAATTTTCTGTTTTAAGATTTCTCCACATTGTTTTCAAGATCTTTTTTTTAGTTTGCTTATGTTTGCCTTCTTTTCCTTATTTTTTTGCATTCTGATTAAGTTAAGTTTTTGCCATCACATCTGTTGAACCTGAATGCTTAGGGGGAGGTTTTTAATTTGGTCATGAGCTGTACATTATTGTTATTTCATAGCAATGTTATAATTCTAATATGTAGCTTTCAGTGATGCTGAAAATGTTAATGTTAACAGCAGGTTAAGTGTGTTTACCAATTTTAAAATTTTCCATACAATGAAATTGTTCTTACTGTTAAATAAACAAATATGAAGTTGATCTGTAATTTTATATCAATTATGCCAGATTTGATGGACAGAACCACTAACTGTAGATTGTGTATATATTTAGGGAAAAGTATAATAATATTATTTTCAAATTATTTTATATTTCGAAGGAAAGAGATTTCTGGTAAAAATTTAGCTGTTTTCACTGGATTATTAACTTTATAATTTCGTAAAAGTGCTAGTATTTAATATTTATTTTATTATTTTATGAGTTTTATTAACAGTAAATTATAGATTATTATTGAAGTGATTTCCAAATAATGTCATGTGACTGTTGTCTCATTTATATTTTCATTATATATATATATATTTCATTTAAGAGAATTTGCAATTAAATGCTGACTTTTATTAATCAATTTTTGAGTGCTTACAAAATGTTTTAGGTTTATAATTGTGGTCCTATAGCACTTTTTAAGAAAATAAAAATGTGACCACTAAAGCCTTGTCCAGTAACATTCATAAAAGCAGAGCATAAATTCCTAAGTTTTCAGAATTACTGTTTGTATACTGTGTCTATTTATTGGATTTGATCATAAACATAAATTTTGTGAGATCATCTTTTTAGTAGTTAGTTTCAAATATTTGTTATAGTAAATATTGAAAAAGTTTAAGTTTTGCCAGTCAAAATTCATAATTTGGTTTCACAATGGTCTCAGAAAATATTAGTCAGATCTTTGTTTTTAAAAGAATTTTAAAAATATAATTGATTTAACATGCCTTGAGGTCAACAAAACAGGACTTCTCTTAAATGATATTTCAAATAAGCAAAATTACTATTTTATTTGACTGTAGAACTATTTATTCTTTACTTTTCAATCTAAGATTGAACAAAAATGAGGGTCTTTATTACAAAGATATCTTTTTAAATTGTTAAGTGCTTTTTATAATTTTTGCAAATTATATATCTATCATGACCATACATAGATATTTTTCTTGCACTAATTTTTTCTTTTGTGAATGCACAAACAATGCAATTATTGTGAATAATGTATAAATATACAACATTTATAACATTAAATTTTGAAAGTGAAATTTTATTACAACGATGCTGGTATGAATATTTATAGTGAAAATGGGTATAATATGTGTTCAAGATAAATATGTTCTTAAATAAGACCTTAGTGTAGGTCTAGTTTATATTGAATAACTGTGAGAATTTCTGGTTATTATATATAAAAAAAAAAACATAATTAACAAGTGCACAAAATAGAGGATTCGCTGTCATGAAAGACATCTATATATTTAAATAGAATCATCCAGAGAAGCGATATAAGAGACATGACTTTAGTATCAGACTTATTGAGTACTGTAAATTCAGATATTATTGCAATGTTTTATTGCCAAAAATGCAAAACTGACGATCGCAATAATTAAACCCTACATTCCTACTTTTACTTTCCCTGGTATGCAAGTGCTTGATCCCTCTATAACCAAAAATGCAATTAGTAAGTTAATTATTACCTGGGGCACTTAAAGGGTAAACAGCCTTGATCTGTGACCCTTAAAAAAAAAAATTGGGGATTTGGCAGAAAATTAAAACCTTACATTTTTACATGGGTTCCTTAAATCACAATAATAAGTGCAACTATAATTTCTGAATTTACAGTATAACATAATACATGTATAATGGATGATTGAACAGGTCAAATATTTCACCTTTTTTTGTTGTTGAATTTTTTCCCAGGTAAGGAGGAGACAATTCAAATGTCAAATATGTTCCCTGGTTCTATTGCATATTACAAATGCATTATACAAATTTCTTATAAGTTTAATACTTACTCTTAGTATAGTTTACGTCTCTTCTCAAGAGAGCACAAGTATGTGGTCAATGTTAGCATATTTATCATCAACACAATCAGTAACAAAAGAGAACTCTATTGGAAAGGAGAACCCTATCTTCCTTGTGCCTCAGAGAGGATTTTAAAAATGTCAGGGACCAGTCTTTTAATTTTGTATTTTACACTAATCTATTTATAATGAAAGAGGATTTGTAGATCATTTTATTTAATTGTAAATTTTTGTCATGTACATGTTATGGAATAAAGCAGGAAATGAGTATACAGTGAGTTAAAATCAGTATCATACATAACATCATCAAGGTCTGAAGTTACTTTTGACAAAGCCTTTAAAGTACCAGTATTCTTGAGGTTTTATATTCTTCTTTATCAAAACAGTTAAAAAAAAGAATGCCAAGAATGCCTTAATTTAAAAGAATGCCAAGAATGTCTTTATTTGTACCTAAAATTGGAGTTGTACCATACCTTTGCTATGTTGAAGAGCAATAACTACATTCTAAAATAAACTCATAATTTTTTTCAATTTATATTTTGCTTTAGACATTAATTTTAGTAGAGTTTGCAATTTTGCTACATTAAAAAAAATAAATATTTCTTTCTGAAAAGAAATAAATTGGCCACATCCTTGGAAAAAATTAAAATCTGTTATAGAATTGTGTACATGAGTGAGATACATAAAATTAAGGAAAATATGCTTTTTATATAAAAAAAAGAAGGTATGGTATGATTGATAATGAGACAACTCTCCACAAGAGACCACATGACATAGAAGTTTACAACTATAGCTCCATGTAGATACATCATTATATCAATGTTTTTTAAAACAAAACATAGATCAGATATAAATGGAGGTCCTACCATCAAAAAAAGCAAAATCGTTGTACAAATAAAAATCTTGTTAATAGATTCTAAGCTAAAACACCTTTTCACTTATATGTGAAAGATATATAATTTTAATTTTACTCAATGATTTCAATTTCATATCCAATAGTTTCAATAAATAATTTTAAAATATTCAATTAAGACACTTGAAGAATTCAAACAATATAACTTAATGCATCAGGTAAAACAACAGAGGAAAATTAAGTGGATCTGTTCCGTGTCAGACTATATACTCTTTAACCATCAGAAGAAACTGTGATAGTGTAATATAAGATTAAAATCAAATATCTTCTGTATTAATCCACAGATGCAGTATTGTGTCATTGTTGTAAGAGTAATGATTTTTTTTTGGTAATAAAACTAATATTTTACAGATTTGGTTTGAATTAACTTGTTCTAAACAGGTCCATTTTAAAGCTGCATGTTAGTTATAACACACAAGAGCAATTGTATTTTAAAGCTGAATATCAGTTGTATCCCCTACTAGGAGAATCTTGCTGGTCACAATAAATTCCTTTGTCTGTCTGAAGACAGCAGTTTCTTAAGTGGTTGTTTTATTTCATATTTTAATGTTTTTATTTCCCTGCTCCTACGGAGAGGTGGTACTCTGTTTTACCCTTATCTGTCTGTCTCGTCTGTTTGTCCCATGAAATTCCTGTCATTTTTTTTTTTCAAGAATAACAAATCCAAGTTTCTTGAAATTTGGTTTTATGTGAGCATGCTATACTGTGTGATGCATTTTCAAATTAATCTCTCCTTAACATCCTGTTTACCAAATAGAAATATAATTTAACACATAATTGCTGTGTATGAAAAAAATAAGACTACAAATAAGACCTTCCTGAAGTTGTTCTCAAGCTTCATGTGAACAAGCTCTACCATATGATGTGCTTTCACATCTATTGCTCTTCAACTTCCTGTTAAATGATTACTTAAAGTGTGGGTATCATTTGTGAGCAACAACTCACAGTTCATCTTGTCTGTTATACAAAACATTTGGTGTTGATTGGAGATTAATAGATTCTGTTTAATTTATTCACTTCTTTCATTGATTTAAAGCTTGACATATCTTCCAACTAATGCTTTTTTCCTTGGAAAAAAATGACATCACAAAGCAAATATCTTTACGTCACAATGTACTATGACATGATTTCTCCTAAATGACCCCAGGTGAACCCATTTGCAATATTTGCATTAATAAAAAACTCTCAATAATTTTTGAAACTTACAGTACTATGTTGCAAATTGATATTCGTCCCAAACAAAAATATGTGCCCCACTTCACTTTACATTTCCATTTTAAATGAATTGCAAACCTTGGTCATTCTCAAAACCTTAATTTGGCATATATTTTCAATAGTTTAAAAAAAATAAAGAGAATGTGTTCCAAGTTCAAATTGATGTGTCCACAACTGCATGGAAGATGGCACGAAACTTTATCCCGATACATTTCCATGTTAAGGCAACTGTGAAATCTTGGTCAAACCCAAATTTGGCATCTATTTTAAAGTTCACATCATAATGAAAGTGTGTACAACTTCATAGTAAACTGCATTAAACCAAAACTGATATGAGACCAACTAATGGACAGATACACAGACTGAAAAAATAGTATGCCCCTTACTATCGTAGGTTGGACAAAAAAATACCAAACACAATGATTTAACTATATCATAATCAAAACATACAGTGGAATCCCATGTGTCTACACGGCCAGTGATATTGTCATATCCACAATACAACACAAATAGAACCGTTCTTGTAATTGTTTTAGTGTCCTGAATGGGGGGGGCCAGGATGAAAAATTTTGTCCTGCATTTTTTTTTAGTTGTAATCTCTGTCCTGCCTTTTTTTTTATTTGTTGATCCTGACTTTTTTTACATAAATGGTCGTCCTGCCTTTTTTTTTTTTTTACTCAAAAGGCCTGTCCTGCCTTTTTTTCAAATTACATCCTAGCCACCCCCCCCCCCTAAAAATCAAATGGTAGCTCTCTTAAATTTTTATCAAAATGAAATAAATTTTGCTCCGCATACTTGGAAGTTGAACTATATGTTGTAGTATGAAATCTTTCCTGTATTCCAAACTAGCTATTTACAGAAGGCATGTGCGAAATCACCGAACATTTGCAGAACTGTCAAAACAGGGTTTCCTTTATTTTGGACACACATTAAATAAAATCTTAAGGGTGAAACCGTGCATAAAGAAGATTTCATGAAATTAAAGTATGTCTTGAATTTGTTCACACAATATCATCTGATTATTGGTTTTATGAGATTAACAAAGTAAAGCCAAAAGTCTTAGGTGCACAGATACACCAGACTGCACTGTAAGTTGGTAAAGCATAGAATAAAGGTCAAACTCAATTCAAATGTACATGGGCATTGCACTATGAACATGACAGTATTGGTGGAATAATATTGATATATTACCATAGGATTCTGGGAATTCACCTAAATGTTAGTTAACAATATTAATATGTAAGATTGTACGTAGTGGCAAAAATACTTGGGTAGATCTATACCCCAGGTATAATTTGTGGAAGGACCACAGATTTGCAGTTAATCTGAGAAATAAGGCATGGTGTCAGATATCAGTTATATCAAACTGCTTGTTGAAACTTTTAGGAGAGAACAATGTAGCTAGTGTTTCTTCACAATCATGATGCAACAGAATAAATGAAATATAATTTATTTGGTATACAATAAATAGGTTTATAACTAATATTTATTGTTAACAGTAACTTTACAAAACAATATTCCTACAATAATGACAATATGATAAAAAAAACTGATAAAGTTTAGAGACCAGGTAACACCAATAAACTTATAAGTACAGCAATAAAAAATCATAGTAACATTCTGCACTTGTTTTTGCAGAGTTCTCAATTATAAACAGACAATATAAATAATAATAACTGTCAAATTATTTCAACTATTACTAACAATAAATTCTTGTTTACACTATGCTCATCACAAATGAAAGGCACTGAATTAATGGCTACATTTATATAAGTTGTATAAAAATAAAGTTGATCTAATTCTGTATTAATGTATTAAACAATGTTTTCATGAAAAGTGATTTGTTGCTCTCTAACGAAAATAATAAAATATTACTACTGTAGATTCATTTATTTTCGTGGGTACCAATTTTCATGGATTACGGAAAACTTGCCTTTTCGTAGATATGGGATTTTGTTGTTTTGCCAAAGTCTGCATACAAACTGATGGAAATTTGTATTTCGTTGAACATTTAAATTCTTGGTTCACATGTACCCATGAAACCCACGTAAATTGGTATCCAACAAATAATAATGAATCTACAGTAACATAATAAATCTCTTCAAAATCATAGAGGTGTATATATAATAAAAAATAAAATGAGACAAAATTCAGGACACAAATATATAGTCTTATAAAATATGTGAATATAACTGAAAAATACTTGTTCTTGTTCAATGACATCATGCTATGAGTATGTCATTTTTAATAAATCAAATAAATTTCTAAAGGGACAATTTCAGACTTTTTAAGGAAAGCCTTCAAACTTTTGCCTTTCAGACTTATTATTTCATTATATTAATGCCTATTATCAATTTTCACAAAGTTCATTTAATAATTGAGATCAATTTTTTGTTTGGATACTCACTGGGGATACATTTAATTTCATACATTGAGGAAAAATTGTATATTTGTGAATACTTTATTTTAGTGGTTTTGTCAAATTCTGCATACAAGCTTTTAGAAAATTTGTAGGTAACCCTTTACCCACAAAATTTATAAAATAGCACCTTAGGTATCATTTATCCACAAAATCCACACTTACAAGGTGTGTGTGTTTTCTAAAACTAAATATGAGAGGCAACATGGCACAACAAAAACAATTTGCAGATATCGTTTATTCCTAGTTTAGTCATGTTCACCTTCATGCCACATATTATTTTGTTTCTTTTTTGCCTTACTGCCAGGCTAAATCATCTAAATCAATTGAACAATGAAAGTATGTATAGTGATCTACTTTTGGTACAATAGGAGATCCTCATACATTCCAAGATGCATCATTACATAAAATAGATCACTTGGGATGGTATCTGAGAACCTGACAGCAGATTAAAAAAATATAGTTTTATACACCAATCTCCAACAAATATTCTAATGATGATCGAATAATTGAATAATTCACCTTTTTTGACAATATATGAAAAGTGATTAACATTATGTTCTGACCAATGACATATGATACATGACATTCACAGAATACATTTTTTGCATTTTCATAAATATTTTATTAAAGTTCTTAATTCTTACTAATTTTGAACATTCAGAATTTTTTTTCCTTGAATTGACGATTTCATTCAGATTACAATATTAGCTATTGATAACTAATAGCAGTATATAATCTAGGACATTTAAAACAAAGGTATCAATTAAAACAAGTAAACATGGTGTGTACAGACTACAAAATGTCAATAGCATTCCATTTAAAAAATTATCCAAACTATCTTCTTTTTCTAGCCAATATTTGAAGAAGAAAAAAAGAAATTATGTAGAAAGTAACTTGGTTCAGGACTTTCGAGTAAATAAATTAAACAAATCAAAGTGTAAGTAACCAGTAAATCTATTTTATCAGGTGACCTATGCTGAGGATAATTAAGGTATCATTGTTGAAAATGTATGACAAGCTACTATTTCCTGTGAGTGCCTTCATTTAAAGTTACATCATAAAGTTACCGCTGCATAAAATAAATGGAGAATGTGTTCCCATGGACACAGATGATGCCCCCCCCCTTGCATACAACATTATAAAGGGACATAACTCAACAACGATTAAAGTGACACTACCCAAATTTGTACTTGATCTGGTATGAGGTGGAAATATGTATTGTGTAAAGGTTTCATAATGTTTGGTTGGGGCAAACTTAAGTTACAGAACGGAAACTAAAAATTTTGCAATTTTTTTATTTAAAAAGGGGCATAACTCGATGATGGTTAAAGTGACCTCACCAAAATTCAACTTTATCAGTGTTTTGTGGTAATAAGCATTGTGTATAAGTTTCATAACATTTGGTTGAGGCAACTTAAGTTAGAGAACGGAAACTAAAATTTTGCATTTTTCTTTCCATTTATAAAGAGGCACAACTCAAGAATGGTTAAAGTGACGCCACCAAAATTCAAACTTGATCTGTATTTTGTGGTTATAAGCATTGTGCTTCAGTTTCATAACATTTGGTTGAGGCAAACTTAAGTTAGAGAACGGAAACGAAAAATTTTGCAATTTTTCCATTTATAAAGGGGCATAACTCTAGAATCGTTTAAGTGACGCCATCAAAATTTAAACATGATCTGTGTTTTGTGGTAATAAGCATTGTGTATAAGTTTCAAAACATTTGGTTGAGGCAAACTTAAGTTAGAGATTGGAAGCTAAAACTTTTGTAATTTTTCCATTTATTAAGGGACATAACTCTAGAACGGTTACAGTGACGCTACAAAAATTCAAACTTGATCTGTATTTTGTGGTTATAAGCATTGTGCTTCAGTTTCATAACATTTGGTTGAGGCAAACTTAAGTTAGAGAACGGAAACGAAAAATTTTGCAATTTTTCCATTTATAAAGGGGCATAACTCTAGAATCGTTTAAGTGACGCCATCAAAATTTAAACATGATCTGTGTTTTGTGGTAATAAGCATTGTGTATAAGTTTCAAAACATTTGGTTGAGGCAAACTTAAGTTAGAGATTGGAAGCTAAAACTTTTGTAATTTTTCCATTTATTAAGGGACATAACTCTAGAACGGTTACAGTGACGCTACAAAAATTCAAACTTGATCTGTATTTAGTGGTAATAAGCATTGTGTATAAGTTTCATAACATTTGGTTGAGGCAAACTTAAGTTAGAGAACGGAAACTAAAAATTTTGCAATTTTTCCATTTATAAAGGGCATAACTATAGAACGGTTAAAGTGACGCCTCCAAAATTCAAACTTGATCTGTGTTTTGTGGTAATAAGCATTGTGTATAAGTTTCATAACATTTGGTTGAGGCAAACTCAAGTTAGAGAACAGAAACCAATTTTGGGCAGTACAGATGTAGGTACGTACGTACATACATATGTACATACAGACGGACAAGGGTGAAACTTAATGCCCCCTCCGCCACGGCGGGGGAACAAAAATATATAATTGTCATTACTTTTCTACAAATCATTTTCAATTTATTTAACTCCGTTCATTATAAATTTAAATAAATCAAACAATCTTTAATATTTCAAGATACAATGCAATAGTTAGTAGTTAACAAGTAGCAGTGCTGTTCTATGGCTTTGTTTAGTAGCAGTTCTGGCCACTGTGATTTCCTGTTCTATGGGTTCGTTTAGTAGCAGTTCTGGCCACTGTGATTTCCTGTTCTATGGGTTTGTTTAGTAGCAGTTCTGGCCACTGTGATTTCCTGTTCTATGGGTTCGTTTAGTAGCAGTTCTGTCCACTGTGATTTCCTGTTCTATGGGTTTGTTTAGTAGCAGTTCTGTCCACTGTGATTTCCTGTTCTATGGGTTTGTTAAGTAGTAGTTCTGGCCACTGTGATTTCCTGTTCTATGGGTTTGTTTAGTAGCAGTTCTGGCCACTGTGATTTCCGGTTCTTTGGGTTTGTTAACACATTGAAATTAACATGTTTTCACAAGGAAGTTTTTTTGGAGCTGATTTGCATGAGAAAAGAATACATTTTTTTAATTGAAACATAATTTCCTCAGGAAACAGATCTGTCAAATTTCACACAAACTGCCTGAAGTCAATAATTTCTCCCCATATGACATAAAAATCCCCTTAAAATTTTACATTGCCTTCAGTCTTCAAAAAATAAAAAATAAATTATAAATCAAATAAAATCTAAGGGAGCATGATATTTAACAATTATACAGTATCTAAATGCTCTTCTAAAAAAAAATAATATAGGGAAAAGGGTCGACTGAAAGATTGTTGTTTGCTTACCAATAACATCCAGTTACAAATATTTCATGCATAGTGAGGATGAATACTGCAAAAGGGATTAAACAAATATTTAATAATAATCAGTAATACCCTACTAAAAGAAATCTACCTCAAAACAGATTATCGATATTGTCCTGATTATGCATGAAATGTTAGCCACTGGACATTAAGAAAGCAATAATCAATCAGATTGTATATAAAATCCTTAGTTTTATCAACCATCAATATAATCAAGATTTCACTTTAAAAACGATTAAACTTTGTTTGATAATATAAATGTTCAACAATATCATATAACCTTACCTAGTTGAAAAGTCCATGATTTAATATTTAAATAACAGTTAAACTTAAACAGATGTAAATTAGCAGAAAATATTCATTAAAAAAAATAAAACAAAATTCACTGTTACATATACAACTATAATCTGGTTAATCAAACTTTAATAATTATTGGAAGAAATATCAAATATTCTAAAAGGACATATCATACACGTATTCAGCACCAATGATCCTAAATGTCTTAAAGCTATCTTCAGACACAAAAATCAATTCTGTAATAGTAGAAAGTTTAATCGGTAGGACCCCATCACATCAGTAAATCAATCTAGCTTTCCAAAACTTGTTGGAAAAAAAATGCAGATATGGTCACTATAAAACTACGTTACAGCCATAAATGTAGAAAATTGAAAATTTATTGCACTGATAACTCCAACAGATGGATACAAGCCTAATACTTCCCTTATATATCTTGGTTGAGGTGTTGAGTATTTTTTGAAAACTTTTTTGTTTACTTATAACAAATAAGCAAAGTTGATAGGGGTAAACGTTAGCATATCTTTCTGTTTAGCTTTTAGAAATTTATTAATTAGTCTTCTACATAAGCTTCCAATCAAAGATTTAAATAAAAAAGTTTAACATAGATCCTCACAAGTCAACATTCTTTTCTTAACCTTTACAACTTCAGTCTAAGAAGGTTTTAAAATTCGCCAACAAAATAACAGTACATTATTTTCATGATGAGGCTCAATTTTAAATGGGAGCCTGAGTGGTGGAACAAATTTTCATATAAGGACCAATAGGAGAGGACATCTGTCAGTATACTGTATATGTGAAGTATATTCAAAAGAATATCTACTTACAAACAAAAAGTATAATAAAGAATTTTAACCATGTAATTAAGTTGGACTATGAAGTTGTCCATACTGAAGGTGATAACGATTAAGTTCCGTCTGTAACTTCATAACTTTTGAAACAGCAAAATCTCTATCTTTTCTACCTTTTTCAAGTTCCTTTTTTAAATCTTCCATCTGAGCTGAATGTGTCTGGTTAATTGTCTGAATTCGTTCTGTGTATATTCTTTCACTATTTGCACTGTTTGTACGTAAAACATTTATTTTGCCAGTGTAATTGGTTTTAAGGTCCTGAATTTTTGCCTCATATTCTTTACGTGTGCTTTCTAATTCTGCTTTAAGTTGTTCGATTTGATTTTTGAGATCTTGTATTGCTTCAGACTCAGTACTATTGGTTCGAGACAATGTGCAAGAAGAGGATATATCATCACCCCCATTTTGACTTTTCTTCTTCCTTCTAGCTGGTGGAATAGGTTTCTGTTTTGGGGGATCAGGAGGTGATATAGTATTATTATTGTCAGATTCTATTTTAACAGGCTCTGTGAAATCTAACAAATCTATTCCACTAGTATTTTGTTTATCTGAATTCCTATAAGATGGAAAAAATGGTTGTAATATATTGTTATCTTTCCTTTTTTCAAGTTCTTCTGTTACTGAGGTAAGAAGAGATGAGCCTCTTGATCCTGGTATATTATTTCTCAGAGAGATTCGAGGAAGAGGCTTAATTTCATCAGCAGACTCAGGTTTATCAGAAAAGTCTAACAAATTTTCAACAGGAACTTCAGGTTTTGTCTCTTCCAATTTCTCTTCTTCTTTTTTGTCGATGAATATGTCCTCACAATTATTTATCAACATGAAACATAACTGTTGAGTTAAATCAGCAGTAGCCATCATTAGTTCTGGACTATCTGCTTCAACTACATTACGTATTATGTTTGGTCCAAAAACTGTTGCAAGATTTAAAGTTGTCATTTTATTGATGTTTGATCTTTTTCCCACTTCACATAAAAATTTACATAAATATTTGACAATAAGATAATTATCGACCGGAAGGCTTGATAATGCATTGGCTGCATTTGCAACAGCTTCTGTCTTTTTCTCAGTTTCTTTAGCATCCTGAAAATTCATGGCAACATTCATCAATCGCTGATAATAGGATGATGGTATAATGGATTCTGGAAGTTCTCTGAAGTACATTTTTAACAGGGATGCCACTGAATGTACATCGTGTTCTGATATATCAAACACAATTCTTTCAGCACAATCAAATCGATCTTTTAACTCCTTAATTAAAGTTGTTCTTCCTGGTAATCTGTAATATATTCATATAACTTTAACATATACTCTTTATCAAAATTTACTTAGGCTGTCAGTTAGTAATCAAATTATATTGACAAATATTACAAAGGGTTTCATTTGTATATTTATTTTTCTTGAAAACTACTGAACAAATTTAATAAATCTTACTTTTATTTAAGAAAATGGGCTTTCTACGAATTCGTATCATGATAGTTTTGTTTATGTTTTCATGTTTTGACGACTTTCACATTCATGAAGTTTCCTGACAGTGATAATGTTCTTATGTCACAGTTAGAATCGATCGTTCAATGACGTCATTTGCACCGATTGACAAAGGCTTACTCATTCATAAAAAAGCATATGACATGGGAGTATGATTTGAACAGCCCCCCTTGCCCAGTAATTACAGATCAGCTGAAATACAATATATTAAAATTTTCCACAGGTGTTTTCTCACAGCGTTTGAAGAACTTCATATTAGAATGAATGGTATATATTTCTTGACACTTTATCATTCAACCTTCAGGGTTCATTGAAAAATGATATCAAATGATAGTAGGTCATCTGCAGCTTGTTATTTTTGTACATAAAATGAAGTGCATCTTAAGCTATAAGAGTTGATAACTTATTTGTACAGTAAGTGTCAATTCAAAACTATGGTAATTGTTGCAACCATCTTAAGTTACAGATTGACGAATATGAAAACGATGTTGCAGAATGTTGAACATTAACATTATCTTATCATCAGTACTATTGGTACTAAAAGTTCAAATAGTTATAAGTACAAATATTTTCAATTCTGTTACATTGCTGATTACCTGAAAATACCTTCAACTTCTAGACCATATTGTGTTAAAAATTCTACACTCTGTTCAATCAAATATGGAATAGATCTCCTCATTCGTTGTTCATACATCATTGTCTCCTCTACACTCTGACCAAAAATCGCTACAAAATAGTCAGTTTCCATAATCAGTATTTTTCACCAAATTGCAACAACAGTTGTAAATTAGCTTTTTGTTTGTTTGTGAAGGTTTAACCATTGAATGCCACTTTCTATGTACTGATACACTCTCATGGTTGTCTGCCTTTTGTAAGTAACTAATACATTTTATAGCAAATTGACCACAGTAAGACTTGAACACCTTTCATATTGTTGATTGCTTGAAGTGAGCTGTACAGGTTGATGTTATCTACCACAAAAAAACCTTTTTATTGCGAATTGGACTATAAGTAATTGTCAAAATGTGCATCTGGTGCAGTAAAATGGGTACCGTTTATATTCTTATAAAGATTGCAGTTTGAAAAACAAAATGGACCGAAACACAAAACTTAACCAAAGCTATTTAACATGTTATTTAGGAAGTAGCAATTCTTTAATGTATACACAATTAATTAAATTTGTTATGAGGGGGTAAAATAGTTATACCCTAATATTTATTCTTAATAATTTCATGTAAACAAATGTTTGTGATAACTTCATCATCTTAGACTGAGATTATTATATTTACCTCCTCCAATATCAGAGTAAATGACTTTTCGTATAGCTTTCATCCATTGTTGTCTTTCATCATTATTACCAGCACAGAGTTGAAAAACTTCACTTGGTGCTGTTCTAGACTGGGTTTTACCTGAAATCACAATCACGTCTTCATTTTCTTTATTAATAAGTGTAAAATGTATCATCTAAAAATGAGATACACTCCGATATTTATCATTTCAAACTAAAATAAACGAGAGTTATCACTGCTTTTCTTTGCACAATATTTATTTTGGTTTATAACTGTATGTGTATGTTGTCCCTTGATAGTAATGTGTCCATGTGATTTTTATCCATTTATAAGTCCAGTTGTACTAGGAATACTAAATCTGACACTATATCTTAGGATGAAGCCATGCTCTTTGAATAATAAAGAGCTCTGGACAGAACTCTACTAAATGGACTGACCTATGGTTTAAGTTCTGACCCTATAAATCATTTTTCCTTTACAGTGCCAGTCATCAACCCCACATTTGGTCAGCTGATTACAGAATCTACAAATTGTTTTAATATTTCTATCTTGTTTTAGCTCTGAGTGTGTCTGTAATATTAGCCCTGATGTGAATGAATAGGTAAAAGTTAAATACAGAATTTGATTGATCATTGAATGGCCTTTAATTTCATTCCCAAATCTTGTTAACATTTTTTTCATAAGCGCTATCTCCAGAGTCCTAAAGCTCATTTCTAAACTAGGTTTCATTAATAAGTTACTATACCCCTTTTTTAACATCAAAATATAGGTGCAAAGACACAGTTGCTGAGAAGCAACATCAGTATATAAAAATTTCATGTAATCAGTAAACAAATATCCTAAAAGCACACTTTCTTTGACATATGGTTATATTTAAGTATATCTTGAAATGTCCCATATAAATAAGTCTTGTATCCTTTATAAACAAGTTAATGCATCTCTATAGTAAAGTAGGTTATTTTGTTTGGGAGGATATCCCGTTATAGGAAGTTCATACTTATATAAGATCACTGCAACTTGTACAAAAAAAAATGTAAGTGAATAAAAAAAAATTATTCATATTCTGTTAATGATCTAAGTATTATATATGCTTGATTATGAGAAAACTTACACATATGAATATAAAAACAAAGCAACATTTTTGGTATGTCGTTATATAATAGTATGTACCTGTGACCATAACTAATTCAGGGGCGGATCCAGCCATTTTTAAAAGAGGGGGTTCCCAACCCAGGATAAAAGGGGGGTTCCAACTATATGTCCCCATTCAAATGCATTGATCGTCCAAAAAAAAGGGGGGGGAAACCCCCCCCTGGATCCGCCACTGTAATTTGTGCAAAGTGCATGTATCACATGTATATACATTGATACAATATCAAAGAATTTATGGGTTAAAATTGGATATAAATTAAATTTTATCCATTGCCTAGAAAAGAATTACAAGATTGATTAGGTTCAAAAGCAGGTTCAAAAGCTTTATTTATAGACGAGATCATTATACAGAAAACATAAGCTCTATTGAGCTTTTATATCGTCTTATTACAAACAAAACATCTAGTAACCATGGTAACAGTATATATAACCGTATATCACATATATTACCTATCTTTCAAAAATAATTCATTTATGTGGAACTCTCAACCGTTTGTTATCTTGGAATAAAAAATTGTCATATTTTTGTTAGAAATGTCAATCAAGTCAGAAGATTTACTTAAAATTTATAGCATTTTAAATTAAAGCATACAGTGTCAAAAGATCTCCTTAATGTTTATATAACATTCCACATTAAAGCAGACAACCCAATGTAGCACTAAAGAAGTCACAATGCATAGAGATATAAAGCTATTCAAATCAGTCATGTACATTGTATGTATATAATGCTATCTATATTACATAAAGTTATCACAGAAGTGTTTCTTAGAAAATGTGTGTGTTAGTGCCAGTAATCAATCGCTGAAATACATCAGTGAAACTTCCTGGCCCAAAACAAGAAAATCATCACCTGTGCAATATTATGATGAGTAAAAAGACACAATCTATTAACTGTATAAGCAAAACAAACAAAATATTGTGATATACTTACACAATTCTGGGTCTGAAAAGTTATAGGTTTTAACACCTTATCATTATCTGCTGTTTTTTGAATACTTAAGAATCTGGGTTAAGTTTTCAATCACATATTCCATATAGACAAGAGAAAACTTCTGGCCAAGGTGCAATACTTCTACCACACTTGATATGCCTTACCAAAAAATTCCATTTCATTTTTCATCTTTTATTTCTTTTGATGCTAGTGATGATAACCATCTTTAAACTTAAATTGATACAAATTTATGCATAAAACTTTTAAGCACCAAGTGAGAAATAAAGAGAATTGCTTCTTGGCGAAAAACTACTCTTTGGCCTGTATAGAAACCTTTATATCATGTGTGAGGAATATCCTAACAATTACAACATATCCTCTCATATAGCAGTACATGTATCATCAAATAAACTATTTTGAAAGATTCTAATAAAGACTATTTCCAACGAAAAACACATTTATTTGATTATACTGCAATTTGTAACATATGTCTCTGAAAAAAATTTACATTTAAATAAAAGAAATATGGTAAAAATGTCAAGGAGACCGCAACAACAGATAACTTAGTTGAAAATCAGAGAAATATATACAAAGAGATGTATAAAAAATCAGTTTACATGATGATACATAAGATCACATGCTGTTTCAAAATGAAGTTTAAAATCTTTTTGGTCTTAAAATGTTAAATCTATGTAAGCCTGTGAAAAAGCATGAAAATAAAATTTCTGGGTTACTTCCATCACCAGAAAAATTACACCTTCTTCTGTAACTCAATCTTCCAGTTAGTTAAGTGCGCTTTATGAAAGCCATTGAAGCCAAATAAAACAAGGAATGAGCTGTTAAATTGATAGCAAACTGGGTTTTCTGTATTTAGATAGCTCTTATAGTATTTTTCGACCTGCCAGGTTCTATGCCTATTTTCCAATCTATCAATGACCATAACTCCTGAACAGCAAAAATCGGAAAATTGTCAATGTCAAACTTGACCTCCATCTGGTAACAACATATTAAAATTGGTTCTAATGTCTCATAAATTATTGCACAGAAACAACATAAAGTGCCCTTTTCCATTATATCAAGGACCATAACTCCTGAATAGTACAAGTGAAGATACCTAATTTTGAACTAGACCTCCATTTTGTCATCAGTATCAACAAATTTAAATCTGAAAAGCATTGGTTGTACGGTTATTTTATAAGTTATTGCACAGAAACTGTTGGCAGCCGCCCGCTGTTCTTTACAATTTTAATTACTGGATTTCCCCTCGGAAAACCTCGTTAGACCTCGTCAGACCTTGATACTGAGAAAAATACATGGATGTATGAAATTGATTCTAAGACAATGTGATCTATTTCAGACAATCATATAGTCCTCATAACCAATCCACATACCAAATATTGACCTATCATGTATAGTATCTTTGAATATTCATACTCACTAGGGTGTGAATTTGAAGTCAATGCCATATATGACTACTCACAATAAATGCATAAACCCAAATTGTTGACATACTATGTATGATTACTGAGGAAAAGACCTCACCCTTAAAGCTTAACCTGACTACTTGAGCCTGAATTTGAGGTCAAGGCCATATGAGATATTTAGATAGACATTAACCCCTCACCTTATTCACATTACTAATATTGTTGACCTATCCAAACCTCATCCCAAAACTGAATCTGGTCGTTAAAGCAAGTCATGTGACAATGTTTGGCTGATAAGGTCATGAACTACTTCAATATTGAAGGTATTGAGGTAATATGCATATTATAAATGCAGCCTTTGCTGCTGAAGGAAAGTAATACTAATGCTGGCCTACCACAACTTAATCACAGGGAAGATGACAATAGCATTAAACTGCATTAGGCAGCAATAACTATATTAAAAATCAATGAATTAGAAGTTAATTTTACTGATATGAAGTGATTACCTTTAAAAAACAAATGTTTTAATTATGAGAGAACAAAAAGTAACTTATACACTATACTGTGTATTTATAGAGGCACACAATATATTTTGAATCTATAAAAGAACAATAAAAGCAAATAATTAAATTAGACCAGCCACAAATGCTAGTATTAGAGCATGCCTATCCCTAATTTTGATTTTTGTTGTTACCTGGACAAATTTCAAAGAGATATTTATCTGAATCATCTGGTGTCCATTGAATTTCAGCTATTCTGTTTCCAGGCAAGAAAATGGATCCTTGAGGTCGCAGGTCATCTTCCTTTGTGAAATAGAACAAACAGTCACCATTTAAACAGAACCATCTTCTATGCCATGTTCTGACCATACCACCCTGTTTACGTAACCAACCAGATTTGGTAATCCTCTGTCTATGGATTGGGTTATTCATCTTTCCTTTATTCCTGTAAATCAAAAAAAAAGATTTAATCATGGTTAGAAGAAACTACAATTTTTCCAATATATATCACTATAAAAACATTCAATTTTACTTAAATTCAAGTGAAATTCTGATATCAATAACTTAATACACAAATAAAATGCATAGTCATACATCATGCACAGGAAGTATTCTGGTATTTATAATGATTAATTTAGCAATTGATAAATGTTCATTTTTAGTAATTTCAGAAGAAACATACATTGTAATTCCACCAAATATTTCCTGAAGAAAGTATTGATCTGTTTCTATTTCATACAATTATGGAGAATTCGCTCTTTCTTGAAATACAAGAAATAAAGAAAGTGTCATTATTATTCTTACCTTACAGATATTGATTTAAATGAGTGATTTTCTACCTTAATCATATTTATATGTATGAATATCTAACCAGAAGCATTTGGATAGTTACCCCACCTTAATTAAAAGGTGTTGATTTTCTATGATAAACAATAAAACATAGATCAAAGGTGCATTTGACTAGGGACTTGGTTAGTGGGTGTCCAAATATATTAATTTTTATAATAAATTTCTCTAAAATATATATACTGATTGTACATAAACATATTCTACAAGCAAAATCACTTTGAACTGGCAAGTGAAAAGAGTGAATAAAATGCCTGTTAATTAACTAAAGTACAGGAGACACATGTATCTATATCTTAATCAAATGTATTTGTATGTACACATGACTTACAGGTAAGCATTGATACATTCCTATGGCCTTTGTTATTTGTGACCTACAAAAAATAAACAAATTATACATCTGTTACAGCAATGACTAAGTAATGATAAGCATCAGCTTGATCAATATCCAAGTACATCTATCCTTATGTCGGAATCAAAAGCAAAGTAGACATAAATTTTCTTAGAGATTTATAAAAAATGAAGAGCTAAAAATTGATGCAAAATTGAAAATTTGTTCCATTGTACACTTCTTCAAATGCATCTATACCATAAAAACTCATGTGATTTTACAGTAAGGCCATGACGAAATCTCCTTCCTTATCTATAAATATGTAAACTTTGATGGGGTAATTATCACTGCTTCTAATCTAAAGTGCCTCACTAGTCATGCTAGTTGTAGTACAAACGTATTATGTAAACAAGATAAATAACTTCCTCAATATTACAACTTTTCAATATTTTTTTAAAAGTATGTTGACTGCATTAATCTATATGGACAAGATTTCAGTAAAGGGAAATTTACTAGTGTCATCATATCAACTCAATTTTTAAAAAGCAAAAGTCATGCAATAAAAAAATCGAGGTTATTCTTTGAGATATATATCTTTCTCTAATTTTCACCAAAAATCATGATTTTATGCACATTTACATATCATGAGTAACAACAACTGTACAAAATTATCTTCCAGTCCTATTCATACATTACCATGATTACTTTTGGAGATTTTTTCCTTGCAAAAATGCATTGACAAATATTTTTAAAAAGTGATTATTTTACAAAATGTATTAACAAACAAGAATGTGTCCATAGTACACGGATGCCCACTTGCACTATCATTTTCTATGTTCAGTGGACCATGAAATTGGGGTCAAAACACTTATTTGGCATAAAATTAGAAAGATCATATCATAGGGAACATCTGTACTAAGTTTCAATTTGATTGGACTTCAACCATATCAAAAACTACCTTGACCAAAAACTTTAACCTGAAGCAGGACAGACAGACGAACGGACGAACAGACGCACAGACCTAAAAACATAGATTTTTTTTGACACAGGGAATAAATCTGGAATAGCTTTGATATCTACAAGAATATGTCAATTTTAATTGAAATCCAAGCAAATGCAGAGGTTTTTGAAAAATATATTATTTTTTTTTTTACAGAAATAAGTTTCTACTAATGCTTTTCCTAATTTCAACAGAAATTTCATCAGATAAGCATTCCTATGACTAGCATTCTGCAAGTTTCATCCTGGTCAGACAAAAATCTGTGTCCATGTAAACTAGTCAAGAAAAAATCTCTTGAAACAATCCTCATGGAAACACCTGAAGAAAATGAAGACAGTCCTGACTTGGTACACAGACTTCACAAAATTCATCAAAGGACTGTCCATAATTTGGTCTTACAAACTAAAAGATTTTTTAGTGATCTCTGACCAAAAACAATTAACAGTCAGATTGAAAGTTTCAAACAAAAATTTCAAAATATGGAAAAATAAGAGGTTTACATATCTGATCTTGATTTACACTCCATATCTGGTATTACCTGCATACTTCTTGGAAATGAATACAAAATGAAATGTTTCCCTATTTTTGACAGTATATATAAATTGTGAATTCTATCAACAAAATACAAATAAAGTAATAAAGTAGGAACATACATTTATATATAAACAAAGGCTTCATAAAAATGAAAAAAATTGAAAGATGTACAATGTATAGGATTTGTTAAAACTTGTGTATATATATATATATGTTAATATTATTGACAGCAAGTATTGGATTGGATACTTTTGATTTCCAGACATTAGGTCTGGTAAATATTCAATTTTAGTCTGACCAACAGTACATTTGTCCTATTTATGTGATGGTCTGAAATATTTCCCAAAGTCTTGGTACAGGCACTGAGGAACAGACCTACATGTACCCGGTATTCTTGAATAAACTGCTTTGCTGAGCGCAGCTGGATACGCCCTCAGAGGTCCAACCCTGAACAGTTGGGGCAAAAATGGACACAATATTCAAGCTTGATACAGGTCTGAATTTGGATTGTAATTAAATATTTGATATATTATAGGTTTCTGAATAAATGTAGTCAAAGAACTTGAAATTAGTTTTATGAAAGATTTCTTGCTGTTGTGCAATACACTGTGCTGTTGCGCAATACTTAGTAAATCTGTTGTCAGACTATAAACAAATAAAATCGTATAACTCGGAAACGTAAAATCGAAAATTTATAAAAATCAAAAAGGAGCTTACAAAAATAGATATAAACAATTCACCAAAGTTTCATTAAAAATGCTGAAAGCATTTTTAAGTTATTGTCCGAAAACTGGAAAATCCCCCTTTATGTAATGAATAAAACCCCATAATTCGCAAACGTATAGTCTGAAATGTATAAAAATCAAAAGGGAGCTCATGTCGATAGAAATAAACAATTCACCAAAGTTTCTTGCAAATTGGTGAAATTGTTTTTGAGTTATTGTCTGAAAACTGGAAAATCCCCCCTTTTTTAATGAATAAAACCCCAAAACTCGGAAACGGTAAATCCGAAATTTATAAAAAACGAAAGGGAGCTCAGTCAATAAATATGAACAATTCACAAAAGTTTCATGCAAATTGGTGAAATTTTTTTTGAGTTATTGTCCGAAATCTGAAAAATCCCCCCTTTTTTAATGAATAAAACCCTAAACTCAGAAATGGTAAATCTGAAATTGATAAAAAAATGAAAGGGAGCTCACTTCAATCAATAGATATAAACAATTCACCAAAGTTTCATGCATATTGGTTAAAGCGTTTTTGAATTAATGCCAGACATGTTGACGACGGACGGACAGATGGTCAACGGTATACCATAAAATGTCAAGTAAACAGGCGTATAAAAATTAAGATGACCACTGAAGCAGGAAATTATATCAAAACAAAAAAGTTTTGTAAAGGAACAAGTTTCAACAAAGATAAAACTGAAAAGGACAAGAAACCTGTACTGTTAAGGTCATTAGAACGTTCCTGTATTCAAACTACATTGAAGTTCAACCAGATATGAGTGTATGACAGCATGATTTCATATCAGCAGGTTGATATTTGAGCTTGCTTTCAAAGTAGCAACTAAGTGGTTCATCTTCAGCGACCATGATCCTGTTAACACTGAGACCCTGATCATGGCATGAAGGTGTGTTCGACTCAAATCTTAAATGCCAAAACTGGCTGTCACCAGTGCTGAAAGTAGTGTTTAAACACCATCAATCCATCAATCAAAGTGCAAGCATTCTTTGATGCATTATTATATTGTTTAAGATTATTTTTTTTTTTTGTATTTGGGTCATTGTTATCTATTATAACATTATTTTAGTCATGTTTATGAGAGTTAAATGTTTTCCCCAGTCTGCACTGTTAACCACTAGCCCGATGCCCCAGACCAGTAAAATTTTATTGGGACTAGTAAGTACTGTATTTGCAAAACTTTGTTTAGATACATAAGAAAAATGTGGCAATATTGATCTTCAGACTAGTAGCTGGAAAAGATTATGGTGCAGACTGTTTTCCTATACTTAATTTTTATTGTATGTTCTTTTTATATGTACCTTTTTGTTAGACTACCAACTGAGATTAAAAGTTCATAAAATTTGACCAAGAGATGTAGGTGTGAGAGTGTTTACAACTCAATGTTCAATATAAAGTACATTTCAAAGAGATATAACTCCTGTAAAAATAATAGATCTGACATCATAGTGACATGATTTACGAATTCATCTAAGACATTACTGGTATAAACATTTGATATAAATTTCATAACAACCCTACAAGAAATGAAGGTTTGAGAGTACTTTCAATGCAATTTTGTAAATAATTTACATTTCCAAGGGGCATAACTCTTTTAAAAATAGTTGTCCAGCACCGATTTTCTAACTTATCTGAAAATTGCTTTGATGTAAATTTCATAAACATTTGGCAAGAATTGCACACTTGGGAGCACTTACAATGAAACTTTCTTAAGAATTTACATTTCTATGGGACATAACTCCTGAAAAATAATTGATCAGCACTCTTTTTAGAACTTGTACCAGACATTGCTGATATAAAACTTCAATATCGATTACATTACAATCCTACAAGAAATGTAGAGTTGAGAGCACTTACAATGCAGTTCTCCATATAATTTATATTTCCAAGGGGCATAACTCCTTTAAAAATAGTTGTTTGGCACTGATTTTTTAACTTTTCCCAGACATTGGTTATATTAACTTTTGATGAATTTCATAAAAATCTGGCAAGCATTGTTTACGTTAGAGGCTTACAAGACCATAAGTACAGATGCATGGACAGACAGGCAGATGGAGGGAGGCCGGTATTACTAATAAAATAGTATATAAGCAATAGACATATTTACACTTGTATATAAGCAATAGACGTATTTATACTTGTACATGTATATAAGCAATAGACATATTTACACTTGTATGCCATTATTCAATATTATTTGCAGTATATCTTATAGTTAAATGTATGTTAAATGGGGGAGATTTCTCCTTAAGGCACAATCAACTTAAGCCTTCTGTTTATCTAATAGTCAAAATACACTTACCTGGTGCACTTAAGTCAATGCCAACATAATAATAATAGAATTATAATATGTTGTTATTTGGGTGTGTGTGTTTCTTTTTGTTGTTTTTGATTACATGTCTATTGTGTAGATTGCATTGCATGTGTTATTGTTTATAATGATATTGTGTATGTGCTATACATGTATGCCCCCTTGGGGCCCTAATTTGGTGATAAATAATATAATATTCTATTCTATTCTGTATGCAAATTCATCTGCCATTTTTAATTCTTTAAAGTTACGCAAGGTCCTGCAAACTATTGCATTACAAACAAAAACATTTGACATCATAATATAAAGTGATTGTTGCATGATACCAAAAGGTTATTTGGAGACAGTTCTATAGTCATTCGGAGACAATTTAAAAACCCAAATTATGTATATGTATATAATTCATTATTATTTACACATATAGATTATCTTAGGCTACAGGACTCTCTAGACACTGACAGACTTCCAGAGACTGTTCAGTATGACCAATAAGGAGCATACAAACTTATACATATTTTATATCCAATTACCAAAAAGAATGGTACAATGACAACAAAGAAGAAGTAAAACAAACATCTAATTACCTTCTACAGACCAACCAGCAGCATATGCCATGTGAAAATAAGGTTATGGAAGACTTATAAGGGGATTCCGTGTCCTACAATACAATCTCTCTGAATGTTTGTTATTATTAATATTAATTTTCGGGAGGGGGTAACTGATAAAAGTGATTTACTGTAATACTATAGAAGTTCGCGCAGGCCTGAGGGTCCAAAACAGTCAGAAGTTTTGATATGAATGATGTAAGAAATTGCTTTGTTTACCTTATGCTGTTTTCTTTGTAGTCATTGCTTGGAATTTGTTCAAAATCATTTTGATTTCAACTTCCTACTTTTACAAACAGGAAAGTAACTTCCTTTGTGCACACAAATCAATGACACCATCAAATTCAAAATACCTAAAAGATGTACTACGAATTCGATTAAAATGTAGTACAAAAATCATTTGAAAAGAAATTTTTATCCAGCATGTTATATTTATCAACAGAGATGTCCCTGTTGAAATACTGAGGCTCAGATGGGGTTTTGGACTTGAATTAAAAATGTATCATTGATAAGTATCTTAGGTGCTCGGAAATGTATGCCTGCTTTATAAAAATCCGTAAAGCATTTAACATAATTTAGCTAACGTTAGTGTTGTGGACAAAATTGTTTCTGCAACAAACATGATCCTAAGAAACCTCTTACAACCGACCATAACATATATACAAAACATCACAATAAACAAAGTTTCATTTAAGACAATTAAGTGCAAATAATGATAAAAATATGAGAACATAATTATAAAATAAGATTAGCACACATAATTATTAAATAAGATTAGCACACATAATTATGAAATAAGATTAGCACACATAAACATCAAATAGCATCAGTAGCCGAAAGGAATCTGTGACGTACCCATCCATATACAGAAGTGGGAAATACAGATACAGAAATAAAATAGGCACTGGCTACGATTACGTTGAAATGTAACAATAATAAAAAAGTTAACTGAATTATTCCATGTCACGTGATAACGTTTTACCCATTAGAATTGTTTATAATATATGTAAGATATAATGATAATAATAATAATAATAATAATAATTATTATTATTATTATTATTATTATTATTATTATTATTATTATTATTATTATTATTATAATTATTGTTATTCAACAAATAATTTTTAAACAGTTTTTAAGTATTTAGAATTGTTTTAGTGTTCTTCAAGATAATACTACAGTTTAGTAGTGCCAAAGGCGAAACATATAGTTCAATGTTTCGATGTTTAGAAGAAAAGTGTACAAAAATATGGGACAGTATATATTGAGGCAAGCTAAATAAAAATCAAAAACAAGAGTGAAAAAAAAATCATTAATTAAATGGCACTATTAATTAATTAATACTTGATGAACTGTCTAAAAGAGCATTTACTGTCGCCTATAAGAACGAAATTACGATCACAAAACATCTGGACTCTGAAAATGAAAATAGGTTCATCTTCAGCTAACCACTGTTCAGACTCCTGTCGACAAATGTCAAAATCAATTGCCTTCACAAATAGTCCCCGTCTTGTTTTTTAAGTTTAAGTTTCGATTTCAGCCAGGCTAGAATGGTACAATGACAACAAAGAAGAAGTAAAACAAACATCTAATTACCTTCTACAGACCAACCAGCAGCATATGCCATGTGAAAATAAGGTTATGGAAGACTTATAAGGGGATTCCGTGTCCTACAATACAATCTCTCTGAATGTTTGTTATTATTAATATTAATTTTCGGGAGGGGGTAACTGATAAAAGTGATTTACTGTAATACTATAGAAGTTCGCGCAGGCCTGAGGGTCCAAAACAGTCAGAAGTTTTGATATGAATGATGTAAGAAATTGCTTTGTTTACCTTATGCTGTTTTCTTTGTAGTCATTGCTTGGAATTTGTTCAAAATCATTTTGATTTCAACTTCCTACTTTTACAAACAGGAAAGTAACTTCCTTTGTGCACACAAATCAATGACACCATCAAATTCAAAATACCTAAAAGATGTACTACGAATTCGATTAAAATGTAGTACAAAAATCATTTGAAAAGAAATTTTTATCCAGCATGTTATATTTATCAACAGAGATGTCCCTGTTGAAATACTGAGGCTCAGATGGGGTTTTGGACTTGAATTAAAATGTATCATTGATAAGTATCTTAGGTGCTCGAAATGTATGCCTGCTTTATAAAAATCCGTAAAGCATTTAACATAATTTAGCTAACGTTAGTGTTGTGGACAAAATTGTTTCTGCAACAAACATGATCCTAAGAAACCTCTTACAACCGACCATAACATATATACAAAACATCACAATAAACAAAGTTTCATTTAAGACAATTAAGTGCAAATAATGATAAAATATGAGAACATAATTATAAAATAAGATTAGCACACATAATTATTAAATAAGATTAGCACACATAATTATGAAATAAGATTAGCACACATAAACATCAAATAGCATCAGTAGCCGAAAGGAATCTGTGACGTACCCATCCATATACAGAAGTGGGAAATACAGATACAGAAATAAAATAGGCACTGGCTACGATTACGTTGAAATGTAACAATAATAAAAAGTTAACTGAATTATTCCATGTCACGTGATAACGTTTTACCCATTAGAATTGTTTATAATATATGTAAGATATAATGATAATAATAATAATAATAATAATAATAATTATTATTATTATTATTATTATTATTATTATTATTATTATTATTATTATTATTATAATTATTGTTATTCAACAAATAATTTTAAACAGTTTTAAGTATTTAGAATTGTTTTAGTGTTCTTCAAGATAATACTACAGTTTAGTAGTGCCAAAGGCGAAACATATAGTTCAATGTTTCGATGTTTAGAAGAAAAGTGTACAAAATATGGGACAGTATATATTGAGGCAAGCTAAATAACAATCAAAAACAAGAGTGAAAAAAATCATTAATTAAATGGCACTATTAATTAATTAATACTTGATGAACTGTCTAAAGAGCATTTACTGTCGCCTATAAGAACGAAATTACGATCACAAAACATCTGGACTCTGAAAATGAAAATAGGTTCATCTTCAGCTAACCACTGTTCAGACTCCTGTCGACAAATGTCAAAATCAATTGCCTTCACAAATAGTCCCCGTCTTGTTTTTTTAAGTTTAAGTTTCGATTTCAGCCAGGCTAGGTTGGATATTGAAATCAGAGATGAACATATCATCAGTAATGGAAGGAAATGAAATTATATCAGTAAAAGACAACATAAAACAACCTCATATGTTTCCAACAAAATGTTTTCAGCATACATTGAAGCGCATTAACGTAACAATAACACAACGTAACTGTAGACACAAATATTATTGTTACGTTCGTAATTAATCTGTTCCTAACCCAACCTAGCATTCCGGCAAATAGTGTCCAATGTAGTTTTTTATTATTGTTACATTTCAACGTAATCGTAGCCAGTGCCAATAAAATAAGTATCATACAGATCATACAGATTGAAAATAAACAGAAAAAAGGATTAGATACACTTTTACTGAAATGTCACCTAAGTACATCAAAGATTTAGAACAAAGCAATGAGGTTAAAGCAAATTTTAGAGTTCACAACAAGCAGAAAGCACTATTAAAATCATAAAGCAAGGCATGTAGCCAATTAGCATGCATCGTAAAGTAGGTAGCAAAACTAAAGCAGATTTTGCAAAAATCAGAAATACAATTAATCTATTTGATAGAGTTTATTATTCACAGGCACTGATGACACAATTTTGACCGCCACACCAGTTATATACGTGTCAGTTTAAACTGGTCAAATGAGGCCTTATTGCTGGCCTCATTTTGGCAGTGTATTTCAAACTCGCGGCCGTGCTGCCTCATAATTGAAGAATTCTTACATACTTTATAGTTGTGTGTCTTGGTAAAGCTGCACAGAATATCTTAAATTATACGAATCACTTTTTAGTACAATTAAATCTTGCACAGACACAGACTGACTTATCTTATTCATTACAATTTAAAAGATATTCAAGGCCCATTGATGTCATTTGTAAGTGACGGTTATTTTATTTTTTCCAGTAATTTTTTCATAAATGGTTTCGAAATCATTATAAACAAACCCAATCTGATTAAAATTCAGGTCTACGGTAACTTGCTCACCCTTATGATCATAACGAAATCAGAGTTCTAACTTTTGATTAGATTGAAACAAAACGAAGCTCTCAATTTTCTTAGTCTTTTGTTCCAAACATAAAATGCCAGTAAGTGCATGGGTGACAGTAATTTGAATTTGACATAATAAAAGAATGATAAATGAGTTGTTTTGCAAGAAAATGTTTTCCTATCCGCTACAGTACATTCAGTTACCTTGCAGCCTGTATACATATATTAGTTCTTGTATAATAAAGTTTACAATGGTGATACCATACAACTTTACTTCATCATTACATGTTATATAAATACCATTCAAATTAAACACGTTTTGGTCATTATCGGAGACTTTGTACCAATTGAAATGGCCTAAAATTTCAAAATAAGCCTGCATTTTATTAACAGAAAACCAATGAAATAATGAATTACTGTCTTCTTGCAAAGAAGTAAATAACCATTTTTTAAGACTTGTTTGATTTTGATAAAGTATTATCCTTTGTATAATTATATAAATCACTCTTGTGTACAAACAAAAATACACCATCATGGCAATGAAGGGGGCAAGGATGGGCCACTGAAGTCCACCTTTATAACTATCTAAATATCTATTGTCGTCGGCGGTGTCGTCGCCGCGCGGCGTCGACTTGTCGACATTAAGGTTATCGTGTGGTTTAAGTTTTTTTTAACCAACTATGTCAAATCTTCATAGAATTTAATGAAATTTGGACAGAAGCTTTTATATGATAAAAAGACAGTATCCAGAGGAAAAATTTGAAAATCTTTATTTTCATCATGTTTTCCGTATTTTACTTATAAAAGGACTTTGGTATTTTTTACAGTTAACAATTCGATACAGTCTAAGGTTAAAGTTTTTCAGTCATCGATAACTTTGTCAAACCTTCATGAAATTTTACGTCAGTTGGACAGACGCTTTTTCGTGAGTCGAAAGACAGTATCCAGAGCAAAATTTTGAATATATGTATTTATTTTCCCGTATTTTACTGATAAAAAGATTTATTTTTTTTTTTGCAGTTAGCAAGTAGATACAGTTTTAAGTTTGTTAAACATTACTTTGTCAAACCTTTATAGAATTTTATTGAACTTTGGAAGAAGCTTTTTTAAGAAAAAGAGAAAATGTCTTAAGCAAAATTTTGAAAATATTTTTATTTTTATTTTTCAGTATTTCACTGATAGATGGACTTAGTTTTTTACCGTTAACAATTACAGACAGTCTGGGATTATTTATTTTTTTTACATGATACATTTGTAAAACTTAGTTGCTTGTAATGAACATTGGACGGAAGTTAATTTTCAAGATCAAGAATACGCATCTAAAGAAAAGGCTTGTTTTTCAATTCTGTTTTCTTATAAATGGACTCCCTTTTTACAGTCAACATTACACTTTAACGCTGACAGCAGCAATCGTAGGCCATGCGAGACACCCGGGGTTCCGCGGAACCCTTTACGATTTTTATGGATAGGTGTCACCTGTGCTTCCTTTAATTTATCTGGAAAGGTGGATGACAAATATATAGTTTTTGTAAGAGGTTCGGTAATAACCAGTTTTGCAAAATGTAAAAGTTCAATTGGAGAAATTTCATAAGAGATGCAGCTATATCATGTAAAAGAAGTAAGGTTTACATTGTCATAAAGAAGCTTAGAAGATTAAGTTATCCGATATAAATCATTGATCATATCATATATATATAAAAAGAAGTCCATTACTAGCAATAGACTTCTGATATATATTAATATTTAAAATTATATTGGCTCTATAGTGACAGTAACTTTGCACTCGGAGACGTTATACCTATTTTAAAATCTCATCAACTGGAATCCGCTTGTATTACGTTACACTCGCAGAACCAGCTTATTGATTTGCTTTTAGTATTTGTAATTCAAATCAAAACAGATTTTACTTGTTTTGAAGAATTTTCGTATAATTGAGTTTTGATGTATAAAAATTGTTTAAAAAAATCTGCAATATAGTATTCTCGTTTAAGCGATAATTACATTTTCGCAAAAATCGATGACGTTTACAGCGAAATAGTCAACCTTACTCGGTCGATAAATTATTTTGATTCATCACCTGTGTTGAAGAAAAAGAAACTGGGTGATCATCAGAAGAAGAACAATAAGAGCATCAAATCAGACATTATTCCAGGTGAGAATAAAACAAATAAAGGAAGAACTCTCACAACGCTTTACGAAAAGTGGAAACATTTACCACAAATTTACTTGACATTTGAAAAGAGTTCGATATGTTTATGTTATAGGTACAGTAAACTCTGGTAATTTCGTTCGTCTGGCAATGCATTTCGCTGATGTAACATTAAATAAACGGACTTTTCATAGGACAGACGAAATTACTGACCAGCGGTGTTCATTTTTATATAAAAGGACCGTACCACGACTTATCAGATAGCATTATTTTTGTTTTGTTTTGTTTTGTTTTTTGCAAAGATGGCTTGATAGTCATCCTATGCCCTAAACAATTGGTCCGAGTTAATGCATTCTAATTTCTAGGTTACAATTTTGTTTTGCAACATTAATAATACCAAAGCGAGACATAAGTGTGCTGTTTTTGGTTGTGTGTCTGTGCGTATATTAGATCTGTATAATATTAATAGGTCCTTTCACGGTTATTGCAGCCATGTTGAATAGGGAGCAGATTTTCATAATGGAGGTAAAAATGGTTTAAAAATTACAGGAAACATCATTGAAACAGAACAGTTGCTTGGAGACATGCATAGGATTTCCCCTACTTTCATACTATTTCCACCTCTATCCAAAAAATCTGCCCCTATTCAATATGGCCTCAATAACTATGAAGTGGCCTATTCTGGATTACTTAAGAGTTGATTTCTAGTACAGGATCGCTAAGGTTCCTCCTCACCTGAGACTCGTTATTTAAATTGTTTTGTAAACTATTTTGTCCTGACTTCCAGGTATTTCTGCTCTATAGCCATTGTAATAGATCTCTTCATAAACATATTTACACTTTTGGTATTTAGCTATATTTTGCTTCCGAATGACCTTAGATCTACTCCAAATCACCTTTTAACGTCAGACAACAATCACTTTTTAATTGTGACGTCAAATGTTTTGAATTATGATGTCAAAGTTTACGGGAAGCTGTGCGATTTTACGTAATGGCGGACAAATTTGCATACAAGTGTAAATATGTCTATTAGACCAATATGTGGGGGTACAAGTCAAATTGGCACCTGGTCATTTCAGCACCTTTAGAAAAAGTCAAATTAGCACCTGGTCATATCTGCATCTAGTCAAATCGGCACATATTTTTCAGTATCTGGTTATTGAACTGGCACCTATAAATATTATTTTTACCGTTTTCTTTCCTTTTTATTTGAGAATAGTTTTTGTTTTTCGGTCGTATATTGGTATGTCATCATCGTCCGCGTCATGGTTGTTTTTGTCTAAAATAAGATAATAAGTTCAGATGGAAAATGTTTAGGGAACGATCATTGAACTTCAAAAGGCAGGAGGGGGTATGGTATTTTTCTTTAAAAAAATCTGACTCAAATAAAAAACCATACCTCCCCCCTATGAAGCTATACGGTTGCTCCCTTATTGTTTTCTGCTGAAAATGAATTTATTGGTGATTTTAAATGACAATGCTTACATTCATCGGCGTAGCAATTTATTTTTTATTATAAACCACCAAAATATTTTGCGGTTGTATATTGGTATGACGTTAGCGTCGTCGTCGTCAGAAGACACATTAGTTTTCGCACTCTAACTTTAGTTTAAGTGAATGGATCTCTATGAAATTTTACAATAAGGTTCAATACCACAAAAGGAAGGTTGGGATTGATTTTGGGGGTTATGGTACCAACAGTTAAGGAATTAGGGGCCAAAAATAAGCATTTTTATAACTTCCAGACATAACTTGTGTGTTAGTGTATGGATCTCTCTGACATTGTACCACAAGGTTCCATATCACAAAGGGAATGCTAGGATTGATTTTGGGGGTAATTGCCTCCAAATTTTAGGAATTAGGGGCCAAAAAAGGGGCAAAAAACAAGCATTTTTCTAGTTTCATGACAATAACTTGTGTGTAAGTGTATGGATCTTTTGGAAATTGTACTACAAGGTTCCATATCACAAAGGGAAAGCTGGAATTGAGTTTGGGGGTAATTGCCCAAAACGTTTAGGAAAAAGGGGCCAAAAAAGGGCCAAAAATAAGCATTTTTCTAGTTTCCATACAATAACGTGTTCAAGTGTATGGATCTCTCTGAAATTGTACTACAAGGTACCATACCACAAAGGGAAGGCTGGGATTGAGTTTGGGGGTGATGAATCACAAGGGGTTCAAAAATTTGAGGGGATTTTTCTTTAAAATTTTCCATTTTAAATTGGTTATTTCTGATTTATATATAAAAGCAAATAATAATGATATGGTTTGAATAGGTAAATTAAAAATTTTTAAGTTCTTAGACCACATTCATTCTGTGTCAGAAACCTATGCTGTATCAAATATTTAATCACAATCCAAATTCAGTGCTGTATCAAGCTTGAATGTTGTGTCTATACTTGCCCCAACTGTTCAGGGTTCGACCTATGCGGTCGTATCAAGCTGCGCCCAGCGGAGCATTTTATTATTATTTATATATTTTTTAGCAAAACTTACAATTTCAGAGGTTCATTTCGTACATTGTTAAAATCTCAGCACTTGTAATTAAGTAGTAAGAATACACAATAAACAATAATCTGTTTGAAGTTTTCTCAATACTCTATTAATAATGTTTTGATTGGTAATCACTTTAAAACTTATGAACTTATATCAATTACAAACAATATTAAATAACCAGTTTGTTGTTTTAACAATATTCAGGTAGTTCTTGATCTTTTTTATTAAAAAAAAATTAAAGAAGCCTGTACCAAGCTGTTGTGTAAAATCCACAGATGAAGATAAAAACTAATTTAATCTTTGTAATTTAGATTGTTTTTTTTTTTTTCTGCATTTCCTGTCTACTTAAAATATAAAATGAATAATGTTGGCACCAATCTTGTAGCCCATGTTTACTAGTAATGTGTAGACCCCGTTGTCATGAAATAGAGGTTCATTTTGTTCGCGTTGTTTATAACAAAGTTTCTATTGGAACTTCTGTTACGCACAACAAATAAACACCTAAAGTGAAAATATTTAACAAAATTATGGGGAAAAAAGGAGCCTTCAATAGTTTACTTGTAAAACATAATGTTAATTTTGGGTGCCGAAATAACTACCTAGGGTGCCGAATTAATAAGATCTCAATTTGACTAGGTGCCAAATTGACTATAAGAGTACCGATTTGACCAGGTGCCGATTTAACCAGTTGCCGATTAAACCAGTTTCCGATTTAACCAAGTGCCAAAGTGACTAGAATTCATATTTATCTAGTCAATTTTTGAAGGCATTTATGGAGGGGCTTTGTTAATTTTATCTGGCTGTTTGTTCCAGGTTTTAGCTATTCTAACAGAGAATGAGTGTTTGCGGATATTGGATTGAAATCTTTGATGGACTACTTTGTTACTATTTGTCCTGCTACTGGTTCTTTGTTGTGTATCCTCTGCCATCTTTAAAAAGGTGCTTGCTTCCTTATCATAGTGGCCATTTATAATTTTGAAAGTTTCAATCATATCCCCTTGTATTCTCATATATGATAATGTAGATAAGCCTAGTTTTTTAAGTCTCTCTGGATAACTCATATCTTTGAGGCCTGGAAGTTGTTTTGTTACCCTTCTTTGGACTCCTTCTATTTTGTCGATATCTTTTTTCTTATATATGGGGACCAGACTGAACTAGTATGATCCAAATGAGTTCCATGGTTTTATAAAATGGTAAGAATGTCTCATTGCCCAAGTATTTAAAAGTTCTCCTAAGAACTGCAAATATTGAGTTGGCCTTATTTACTTTTTGCTTATATGATTTTCAAAAGTGGGTTCGGAGTCAATTAGGACTCCTATATCCTTTTCCTCTTTAACCTTTGTGATTGATTGGTTGAGTAGACTATAACAAGTTGAATGGTCAGTTCTATTTGATTTCTTACATATTTTCATGCATGTGTTTACATTTTTCAGGATGAAATTTGGTTAGCCATTTGTCACTCAAAAATTCCAGCTTAGTAAAATTTCCCTGTCATTTTGATTTTTTTTATGCCCCCGCCGTAGCGGAGGGGGCATTAAGTTTTACCCTTGTCCATCTGTATGTCTGTACGTCCCAAAATTGGTTTCCGTTCTCTTACTTAAGTTTGCCACAACCAAATGTTATGAAACTTACACACCATGCTTATTACCACAAAACACAGATCAAGTTTGAATTTTGGTGGCGTCGCTTAAACGGTTCTAGAGTTATGCCCCTTTATAATGGAAAAATTGCAAAATTTTTAGTTTCCGTTCTCTAACTTAAGTTTGCCTCAATCAAATGTTATGAAACTTATACACAATGCTTATTATCACAAAATACAGATCAAGAGTGAATTTTGGTGGCGTCACTCAAACTGTTCTAGAGTAATGCCCCTTTATAAATGGAAAAATTGCAAAACTTTTAGTTTCCGTTCTCTAACTTAAGTTTACCTCAACCAAATGTTATGAAACTTATACACAATGCTTATTACCACAAAACACAGATCAAGTTTGAATTTTGGTGGCATCACTCAAACCGTTCAAGAGAAATGCCCCTTTATAAATGGAAAAATTGCAAAATTTTTAGTTTCCGTTCTCTAACTTAAGTTTGCCTCAACCAAATGTTATGAGACTTACACACAATGCTTATTACCACAAAACTCAGATCAAGTTCAAATTTGGGTAGCGTCACTTTTACCGTTCTTCAGGTATGTCCCTTTATAACTATATGGTATGCAAGCGGGGGCATCATCTGTGGACACATGTGGACACAATCCACATTTATTTTACTCTGAAATTCTTGGTTGTCATCTGCGAATAGATAGGTATCAGAATCCACTTGGTCAAGAAGGTCTTTGATATATAATACAAATAGCAGCAGGCCCAATACTTATCCCTGGGGGATCCCTGATGTAACATTTGCCCAATCTGGATTGCTGAGTAAAAGTTATCCATGATGTGTGTGCGATACTGTCTCAACTAGCTGCGTAAGATATGTATTTGAGCACAAGATACTGGGAAATTTGTATCTGATCACCCAAAAGTATAATGAAAAGCACTTGGATGCTGTGTCCGTGGCAGTGTCAACAATTTGTTAATAGTTTGTGAATAAGGTAGATTAGGATGAAACAAAAATGGTAACTTAATGATATTTGGAATGCAGTTGTATTTGCATTTTTCAAAGAGATTATTTGCCCTGCCCACTCAATCATGGTTTAATGGCTGAAACCTTTGCATAATTTACATGTTAAAGTTTGTGATTAGGTCAGTGAGTTTTTAAAAGGGTTACTGGGTATATTTAACCACTTATGATAGTCAATGATACATGTATTTGATATACAGTTGTATTAGCATTAGCATTTCTTATTTCCATGTAGATTATTTGGCTTTGCACCCATTAAACCTATGCTGTATCAAATATTTAATCACAATCCAAATTCAGTGCTGTATCAAGCTTGAATGTTGTGTCCATACTTGCCCCAACTGTTCAGGGTTCGACCTATGCGGTCGTATCAAGCTGCGCCCAGCGGAGCATTTTATTATTATTTATATATTTTTTAGCAAAACTTACAATTTCAGAGGTTCATTTCGTACATTGTTAAAATCTCAGCACTTGTAATTAAGTAGTAAGAATACACAATAAACAATAATCTGTTTGAAGTTTTCTCAATACTCTATTAATAATGTTTTGATTGGTAATCACTTTAAAAACTTATGAACTTATATCAATTACAAACAATATTAAATAACCAGTTTGTTGTTTTAACAATATTCAGGTAGTTCTTGATCTTTTTATTAAAAAAATTAAACAAAGAAGCCTGTACCAAGCTGTTGTGTAAAATCCACAGATGAAGATAAAAACTAATTTAATCGTTGTAATTTAGATTGTTTTTTTTTTTGCTGCATTTCCTGTCTACTTAAAATATAAAATTAATAATACTGTCCCTAAAAAAGGGTCATTTTACTGTTGAAAAAAAATAGAAAGAAAATTTTTAAGATTTTTAACTCAAAAGTGGGAAAATTCATTATATTTGGAACAACTTTTCTAAATGAGGGTCAAATAAATAAAGAAGATATAAGTTTAGAAACATCACAAAATTCTTTTGACATGTTTTGACACTTTAATACTTGATAGATGCATAGTTCTTGGGGAAAAGTTTCATCAAATAATATGAATATAGAGGTGCTCATTTTTACAGTGGGTTGTAATGTTCTTCTACTGAGGGTGACACATCTTTGCATAATTCAAAATTGGAAATTTCAACAAGCATCTAATATTCTTACACAAGAAAATAAACCCTGGTCTGCTAGCTACATGTTCATCTTTTCTACTGATTTAAAACTTAAATCATGCAAACAGACTTAAGAAAAAGGCATGTAAGCTCATCATACAAATATGACACTTTTTCAAGACAATCCAGATCGTGCAAAATACTTCGCTAAAATTGTAACCTTTAAAATTGTTGTCGCACACTAAAAACCCCCATGGGAAATTTCAAAAGTTGGCAGGTATGTAACAAGTCTTACTATTTTTATGCCCCATTTATGGGCATTATGTTTACTGGTCTGTCCGTCCGTCCTGCTTCAGGTTAAAGTTTATGGTCGTGGTAGTTTTAATGAAGTTGAAATCCAATCAATTTGAAACTTAGTACACATGTGTTCCTTATGATATGATCTTTCTAATTTTACTGCCAAATTAAAGATTTTACCTAATTTTCACGGTCCACTGAACATAGAAAATGATTGTATAGATTGGAAATCGATGTACTTATGACACATTCTTGTTTGAAGAAAAAATACATCATAGCGATAATGGAACAAAGCAGGCTGGGTTAGTGGGGCTGCTTTTATGGTAATTCAAGTTACCTTTAATTTATTCACCTTCTTCCACCTCAGAGCTATCAGCTCTTTGATTTCTGTCTTTCACATTAAGTTCATTAATCCTCATGTGAACATGTCTCAGATATGATGATGGATGGCTGTTTAACCTCCATTGTCAAATGAAATGCAGGACAAGAACATGTAAATGTGTCATAAATTTTAACCCTGCTTTGTACTAGACGGGCATGCTTGGTTCACAAAGTAGCAGTTCTGAGGAAGACATGTTACACTGACTACACTCAAAATTCTGACTCCTGGCAAACCAGTCTTTGCTCTTTACTCCTAAATGCTGCATTTTTGGCTGAAAAGTAGCAAATACCAATTTTCATGTCTTTGGTTTGACCTGGCTGAGGATGGAACCCATGGCCTTCTGCACTCAAGGCGAGCTTGGTACCACAGAAGCAGTTTAATGTGTTCATTATAAAAAATTGGCTAAGAAACACAGCTACATACAACTTGGGTGTGTTAATTATGAAACTTTGTCTATGGATCACAACTACTTAGGGTTTTTATCCCAAATTTACTGCAGAATAAGGGTATGGGGCATTAAAATCAAGATAATATATAACTTAATTTGCCCTTCATAGCCTGAACTCTTTCATTAAGGAATAACACATTATTGGTCAGTGGTCTTAGTGAATTCAACTGTCAATGTATAGCCTTTATAAAAAAAAGGAGATATGGTATGTTTGCCAATGAGACAACTATTCACCAAAGTTCAAATGAAGTTGATGTAAGCAATTATATGCAACCGTGCGGTGTGCAGCCTTCAACAATGAGAAAAACCCATACTGCATAGTTTGGATATAAAAGGCCAAGACATGAAAAATATAAAACATTTGAATTGAGAAAGCTAACAGCCTTATTTATAACAAAACAATTTACAAAAAGCAAATGAACCAACGACAACCACTGAACTACAGGCTCCTAACTTGGGACAGGCACATAGAGAATATGGCAGGGTAAAACATGTTAAAAGGCACCAACTTCTCCCCCTTCTTACCTCCTAACCTGGGACAGTGGTGTAACAGTACAACATAAGTACACACTTTAAAAAACAGTTCAAAAGGGCTTAAATCATCAGATCGATACAAAGCAGAAAAATATTTAACAAAAACACAACGGACGTGACAGGATATTTACATGTATACATCCCTAAAAACAAAAAAGGCACAAAGTACAGATCTGAGAGTACTCACAATAAAAACTATTAAAAAATAATGCATGTATCTAAGACTTAAATTTCAATCAGTACACATCCAACATCTAAATGGATTTAGTGTAAAAACATCATTAACAGTCAGAGAAAAACATGGCCTTGTGCAATGCAAAAATATAGGTAAATTTCGGTGGACTCTGTAAATACCAATTTACATGTCTTTGTAACTTTGTAAGTATTTTATATTATACATGTGTACACATCATCATCCCTGAGTTTTGTAGGTCAAGGAGTAAGACAATCATCTAAATTGACCTTGCTCCGTTGCTCTGTGGGATGGTAAGCTTTTCAGGCTTGATCCGTCAAACATCTAAAGTCCTTTCCTAATATTCCATAATAACCTGTAACTGTATAGTTATCAGTATGAAGCAGCAGCAAAGTAAATCTTTTGTTTATATAATTTGCATATCTTTGCTAATAACAGAAAATTAGGAAATTCTGAAATTGTCCAACTAGTCCTAGGAAACGTTAACAAAATTGAATAGAAAATTTGGTGTGAATATTGTTTTTTTCTTTAAACATTTAGTTAAAGTCGGTAATTATACATGTTTATATAATGATAGATATTTATATATTAAGAACAAAGGAAACCCACTTTGTACATGCTGTAGATTAGTAGTTTTAACTGAATACAACTTCTTTTCTTTTACAGCTGAAAGAAAAAATTGTGATAAGATCTCAAAAGCATTTTAAAATATTTTTGTGAAGAAGTAAACTATTACTTGTATGAACTATGGAAATGAACTAAAGAGAAAACCATGAATAATTCTGTTCAACCCAAGTTTTACACTGTAGAGGTTGGGGACTCTACATTTACAATACTTGACAGATACCATAGCCTTAAACCAATAGGATCTGGAGCACAAGGAATTGTGTGGTAAGTCTCAACTATATGTTTTTATTCTCCTCCTGCGATAGTAGGGGAGTTTGTATTCCAGAGTATTTGTACATGTATGTTTGTTTGTCCAATCTTCTGTTCAATGTCAGATTAAAACCATAAAGTTGTGGTCACATCAACTTGAAACTTAGTATACATGTTCATTATGATGTTGACATTTTAAAATATCAGGGTTCTCACTACCTGGTAAGGAATTGTTAAAGTGAGTCCATTTGCTATAAAATGATGATATATGTGCTCAGTTGATACAACATTTTACAGTCTTGATGCATCTATGGACTCACCAGTTTTGAAAATGATGAGTCCAGACAGATTTATATGAGTCGAGGACTCATGGACTCGCATTTGTGAGAACCCTGAATATATACATATATGACAAATTAGAACAGATTCTACAGAGGTCCAGTGTTCTCCCTAAAATTTTTAAAAAGCACCTTGATGTTTGAAATAGCACTGATTCTTGAAAATTATAGCATCACAATTATAATATTATTCTATCATAAAATCTATTCAGATTGCCTCAAGGTACCACCAAGCTATAAAGTCCTGGGGGAGAACACTGAGGTCCATTTTAGTTTTTACACTCGAAAGTCCTTTCAAACATATATATGAAAAGACAGTTGACATTGTTCTTCCCATATTCTATATGTAGTTTTTAAAGTTTAACAAATGTATAAAATATGTTTCCAGTGCTGCTTGTGATACTGTCACTCAAACAAATGTTGCCATAAAGAAACTGAGCCGACCCTTCCAAAATGTAACTCATGCCAAGAGAGCATACAGAGAGTTTGTCCTTATGGACTTAGTTAACCATAAGAATGTAAGTTTTGCTATATAAATATATAGATTCAAAAGTAAGCTTTCTGTACATGCTGTAGTAAATGGTCTACCTAACTTTATAGATACATTGCTCACATAATAATGTCACCAAGTGATCAAAATATTGGTTTTCTTTTACAAAGTGTTTCTTACAGATATTGTTATTCAGGAAAGATTAAATTTAATTACAGTGCACTCTTAGCATGCTTAGGGATAATTCGGATTTAGTAAATTTAAAATGTTTTCTTTTTCTTGTATTGAATTCTGTACATTTGCATGAATTTTGTTAGGCATAAAAAAAAATGCATTCATATAGGTTCACATGTAATACAATATACAATACAATACAATACAACAGGCCATAATCTTGCCGGCGAAATGACGATTTAAGTCGCCAAAGAATTTTGAAAATCGCTAAATCTCGCCAGCCGACTGACTTCATAGCGAAGTCAAATCGCTATCAAAATCGGTAAAAGGGAGACAACTTGTGATTGACAAGTCTCACAGGTAAAAAAAATGGCGGCTGACACGGAAAAATCGAGATTTTCGAAACGACCCAGGACTAATACTGTCAACGATCAAATTAATAAATACAACGGCGACTTTGAACATCCTTGGATATAACTTTCAAAACTATTCAAACAGAAAACTGACCGTCTGTTTAAGTTATCATTTTACGATGATTTTCATCTGAGGATGTTGCGTAATCACTCAGCTGATTTGTTTTATTTTTATAACTTACACGAGTCGATCAATTTTACTATTCGGTAGGTAAAAAGTGGGAATTAGGGTAGATTTATTATATTGATTGAATAAAATTGAAATATAAAAGGCAGAAAGACTGCTGATGGATAATGTGATTGCAAACGTCGACACTCTACCCGGTTGTGATCAGCAGTGGATTAATTGTTTTCTCACGACCATTTCGTTGATATGGATGATATTTTAAAAATGATAGAAATTAGCTCTTTGTCGGATAATTAATATGCGATTGAAAGATATTTTCATTTATAGACTTGCAATCTTCAACGATAATCTCAATTTACAACTAACATAATGTCCTGGACATTCATGATTCAATACTGTTTTACAAAATAATGACAAGTGGCGATCTAAATTAAATTCCCAGTCATGTGAAATTCATCAGGTAAATTGGGAGTTATATTTTTTCTGGACTTTTAAAAATAAATTGAGGCAGATGCACATGAATTTAATGCATCATAATCATGATATTACTAGGCTACTCCTCATGTCCCAATCAACAAATTTTATTTAGAACACAATGGTACCAATAAATAAATAACAGCTATATATTGTCTAAACCTTTTATTTAGAACTTTCTTTATATACATTGTGTACAAACACACATGAAAAAACTGCAAGTATATCTTTTATTGAATATATATAAAACAATTTCCTTAGTGATAAGCATGAAAACACGATGCAACCGAAACGGTAATGGAATCTCACTTCTCCAAGAAATTGACCACTTCTCCCTTCTCTCTCTTGGAAGGAGAAGTCACTTCTCCTCTTCAAAATCCTAGATTAGGCCCTGATACAATACAATATTTTTATTTTCCAAATTAAAGGGCCCATTAAGAGCATAACATTAATAATAACATGACATAAACATTACAGAGTGATTAAAGAAACATAAAATAATAGTTCAAATGCATGAGGAAAGGGTCAGTGGTCAAGGGGAGATAATTTTGCTATCTATTAGAGTATTTAAATAATTTTCTGATTTTCTAAGTTGCAGGCCTTTGTCAAGGTATGCACATAAAATAGATAAAAACTGCTATCTTCATTACTCATGATCCATGTAAAAAGATCATTTCTGTTTAAATTGACTAAACTGGGATATTTTTTGATATAATCAGTCATATCTCTTCTGAGGTTATTGTAAAGAGGGCATTCCAGAAGAAAGTGCATTTCATTTTCAATAGAATTTGAATTACAATATAAACATATCCTCTCATGTCGAGGTAATATTTCATATTTACCACATACATTGATAAATCGTTCATGTCTTCCAGTTTCTATTCTTAAACAGTGATTGCTGAGTCTGTATTTTGTTAACAAATGTTTTTTGGGGTGCTTTAAATCTAAATAATTTTCATAGTCAAATGACCTCTTGAATTCAGATTCATCACTCTGTCAATTCTGCGAACAGTGTAGCTGTCTGACATTTGACCATCATAACTAGTACTTCTGATGAATACACAGATGATTGAAGATAAAAAAAACACAAACTAGAAAGATGTATTGAGATTTTGTTTTACTTTATTTTAGGTCAGAAGTTGTGTTGCTATACTTTTATTGAGTAGTATATATTGAAAAAGTTTTTGTGCATTAAATAAGGTTTTATGACATGTGATCTCTGCAGCTTAACAGAGAAATCCATATGAAACAATTACTGGTAATATGCAGTGAAAATAAAATATAAAAATAAGGAGATGTGGTATGATTGCCAATGAGACAACTATCCACCAGAGTTCAAATGACGAAGAAATAAGCAATTATAGGTCACTGTACTTTCAACAATGAAGAAAAACCTTACTGTAGGCAGCTATAAAAGGCCCTTACAAGAAAAATGTGAAACAGTTCACATGAAAAAACTAACAGCCTTATTTATTCAAGTCAACTCTGTAAAATTGTATACATTACAAGGTCATCTTCTATCACTAGTTATATTACTGCAGTTAAGATTGGTGGTACACAGTTAACACTCATGACACATACATACAAATGCAGGTGAGTTAACAGTGCTGTAGGTACATGTCCCTGACAAGATAATGTCATGCACTAAGACACAGTGCTGGAATTTCTTTTGTTTATTTAAGTGACTCATACTGAATGAACCCAATATCAGAATATTTTTGGTGCAGTTGCATAATTATAATTGACTGCAGAGAAGAATGCAAAAAAAAAATGAAAGAAATTAAGCTAAAACAAAACAGTTTACTAAATCATAAAATCATTCTATAATGAGAAATTAAATTTATATATGCATACATTGCAATCTGTTGCCAAGTTTAACATATTGATATTTGTATTTTAGATTATTGGGTTATTAAATGTTTTCACACCTCAAAAGTCATTAGAAGAATTCCAAGATGTGTAAGTTTTGTTAAAGAACAATTGTATTATATTTCTTCACTCATGTCTAATAAATTTTAATTATATTGTGTTGTCCTGTACTCTTATCTCTGGTCACCTTAAGTTGGCTCAATTTTGAAAGTCACAAGAATTCAAAAGAGAAAGCTCAATAACTGTTAATTCAGTGTTTGTAAAAGAAGGAAAGATTCTGTTAGTGAGTTCAAGGTTTCTGTCTTGGAACAGGCACTTACATGACCTTATAGTGCTATGACATTCAACAAAATAATTCTTTTTAAGAAATTTTTTGGTAAGTTTCAAAAATGTCAAAAATGTCAGAACAAAACCAAGTAAATAGGTATAAATGCAGCTCAAAAGTAACATAGAATGTAAGTTAAAGACCTTATCAATTTATTCACTTCTGTATATTGCCTTTTTTGTGTAATACAGATAATTATGAAAATGTTTGTGAAACAGCAAGAAATACTTGATTTTCTGTAAGCAATAAAAAGTGGAAATGTGGGGTATCCAAAAAGACAGTAACTACACAGACACCAAAAAAATGATAAATATTTTGTTTTGAGTTATCCCCCTTTTGATAAATAAATAAATTATGTAAAAAAATGCCTTGTAAGTAGTTCTAAAAGGATTTTAATAAAGTTTAAAAAATAGGTTTATATAAATAATATCTTTATTGAGTACAAAAAACAAATGTAAATGAAAGTTAAGGTCCTAGAAAATATCTATTATGTGACTTTTGCATTGTACAACATCATGGTTGATAATTCTACTCTCTTTACTAGATATCTTGTCATGGAATTAATGGATGCCAATTTGTGCCAAGTGATTAACATGGACTTAGACCATGATAGAATGTCCTACTTGTTATACCAGATACTGTGTGGTATCAAACATCTACATTCTGCTGGTATTATACACAGGGTAACTATAATTTATTACAGTAGAATAAAAAGTATTTGGTGACTCTAATGTATTACTATATAATAAGATGTATTACAAGACAGATAGCTTTATACTAGTAAAACATAATACAATTATATTGGATGCATTTAGACAAACATGTATACATGAATTAATAAATATTTTATGTCAAAAAGTTTTTGACCAGTGATCACATAAGCTACCAAATTCAGGCAAAAGTAATCCCCTTTTTTTGTACAACAAAATTCGAATTACCAGACAGGTGCATGGATTATACAGTACTACAATCAAAGAAATAAGAAAAATTGTTGATGTAGCCATGTTTGTCTACATTTCCACCATGTTTTTTTTTTGCCAATTACAGCACTATTTTACTTTCAAAGTCATATTCTCTTCTATAATAAATATTTGTATTACTATCGAATATGATTTCCACACACTTGCACAAAATTGTTTTGCCATTTACACATACTTTTTAAATTTTCAATTAATGACAAACAAAAAGCTTTTTCACTGAATTTCTGTGGCGATTAATTGTGTGTGGAATATACATAAATACAGATTATACACAAATTTTTACATTATCTGAAGTTGGTTCAGTGTGTTTAAAAAGCTGTGTATTATTTAACTGGAAATAACTAAAAATAAGAAGTTGTCCTAAATTACTTCAATATTTGTTTTAGTAAACTATAGGTAACTGCAAAAAAGTTATCTGATGGTCGTCTTAAAATTACTTTCTTTATTTTCAGGACTTAAAACCAAGTAATATTGTTGTAAAGTCAGATTGTACATTAAAGATACTGGACTTTGGATTAGCAAGGACACAAGGGACAGGTTTTATGATGACTCCTTATGTAGTCACAAGATATTATAGGGCACCTGAAGTCATTTTAGGCATGGGATACAAAGACAATGGTATGACAGTCATCTATAACTCATTATATGATTGAAAAATAAGACCAATAAATCTCTTTTCAAACATACTACTGAAAATTCTTCTAAATGGAAAACCTGTAATGAAATTCTTGTTGGAATAATATAATTTTTAAAAAAAGACAACCCAATATTATGGATATGATATCTGTGTGTATAACACTTTTTTCTTGATTAACAGAATTCTAGATTAGACATCATATAAAGTCCTGTGATATGAATCAAATATCTGTGGGTACTGTAAATTCAGAAATTATTGAGGTTTTTATTGATGCGAAAAATGCTACTGTGAGAGTATCACAATAATAACTCGCATTATGATGATATCTGATATATATATCTGTATGCAGCTTTTTCTGAAATCGCAATAATTAATCTCACATTTAAGTCCATTCTCCAAAAATCACAATAATAAATGCATGCAATAATTTCTTAATTTACAGTATATGTCAATGAGACAGTAATCCCAAGACAAAAACAAAACAAAAGACATCTAGAGGTCAACATACAGTTCAACAATAGATAAATATATATTTCAATGTTTTATCTAGATCTGTGTTTAGTGTTTTTATGATTTATAATTTGATTTTAGAATTTAGATTTATCTGCATGTATTTATGATTAATACTGTCTTTAATAACAGTTTTAAATGATGGATCTTTGGCTGATTTAAAAAATAATTTGTTTGCTTTACTTATAGTATGGGGCTCTTGTCCAAATATACCTGGTAGATTTTTTACTTTGATGCAAGGTTAGCAACCATGAATGATATTAAAAGGTGAAATGATGGAATTATGGTATGCCTAACTTTTTTGACCATCAGATATTTTAAAGTAAATATAAAAAGAAATATGACTTTTGATGTTATAGTTACTTTTGTTTTTTTTTTTCAGTTGATATATGGAGTGTAGGTTGTATAATGGCAGAACTGATCAGAGGAGCTGTCATGTTTCCAGGAAGTGATCGTATCCTAATCAGTAAAACAAGATTTGTTCTGTCAGTTTTCATTATTCCTGCAGATATTGGTCTATTAGTGTATAATTGTTAGTAAGAGATGGGGTTTATGGTACTTACTTGCCATGGGATTTTTTATTCCTTTCATCGTTCTATCATTCTGAAGGCGACAACATTTATGTCATCCTGACACTTGTTTTCACATTTAGATCCATAATTTACTTATATATATATATCAATGATGATATATTGCATTCTTTTACATTGTAAAATACAGGTCATAAACATATATTTATGCATCTTATCAGTGGCCAAGTTAAATATAAAATTTCATAGTATTACTTGGTGAACAGCCGTTTCTTTCAAACACCTCTTATTCCTTTTTGTCGAGCCTTCGACTTTAGTCGAAAAAGCGAGACATAGCGATCCTACATTCCGTCGGCGTCGTCGGCAGCGGCGTCCACAAATATTCACTCTGTGGTTAAAGTTTTTGAAATTTTAATAACTTTCTTAAACTATCCTGGATTTGTACCAAACTTGGACAGAAGCTTGTTTATGATCATAAGATAGTATCCAGAAGTAAATTTTGTAAAAATAAAATTTCATTTTTTCCGTATTTTACTTATAAATGGACTTAGTTTTTCTGCCAGGAAACAATACATTCACTCTGTGGTTAAAGTTTTTAAAATTTTAAATTTTTCTGCTTAAACTATCCTGGATTTGTACCAGACTTGGACAGAAGCTTGTTTATGATCAAAAGCTAGTATCTAGAAGGAAATTTTGTTAAAATTTTGTACCTGTTTATCCGTAATTTACTTATAAATGGACTTAGTTTTTCTTCCAGTTAACATTAAATACAGTCTGCAGTTAAAGTTTTAAAAACATTTATTAGATTCATAAACTATCCTGGATTTATACCAAATTTTGACATAAGCTTCTTACAATCAAAAGATAGTATCTAAAGGAATATTTTTATTGATTTTTTTCCTCATTTTTGTTGAGCCTGCGATTAATCGCAAAAGTAGGCGAGACACTGGGTTCCACGGAACCCTTACAAATTTTTTTTAATGTATTGTTTTGACAAAGGTTATACCTACAAAAGGTTAATTTGTATAATTCACATACATTCAAAGTAACAGTTTAATTTCCAGAAATCTGTTACACCAGTTAAATCACCTTCAAAATTTTAATTTCAACAAAGTACTGAATGATTTATGTATATACATAAGATACAGTTTGTGAAAAAGATTGGTGCATATTTGTAGAAATTCACTGCCAGATACATGCATCATAATTTCCATGTATTTCCTTAATAATTGTACAGATATTGATCAGTGGAATAAAATTATTGAACAATTAGGGACACCTTCTAAGGAATTTATGCAACGATTGCAACCTACAGTTAGGAACTATGTAGAAAACCGGCCACGATATGCAGGGTATAACTTTGATAGACTTTTCCCTGATGTGATATTTCCACAAGACAGTACTGAACATCCAGGCCTACGGGCGAGTATGGCAAGAGATTTATTATCCAAAATGCTTGTTGTTGATCCTGAAAAGAGAATTTCTGTTGATGAAGCTTTAATGCATCCTTATATACATGTATGGTATGATGAAAGTGAGGTCAATGGGGTGAGTGTCCATGTTGGTGAAGCTCATGCGGTGAGTTAAAGTTCACATTTTAAGCATGAGCCTGGTATTTAATCATTAATGGTATTTTGTTGCAAAATCTGCATGTTTTTATTAATCTTATTTGAAATAAAATGGTCAATTATTTGACACTTGTTAATGAAATGATTATTATATAAATTTTACATTTTTTAAAATGTCAGTTACATTGAAGTTTCGGTGGAAGTTTTGCTGCTACCAGACATAACCACTTTACTTTTGCATAGCTTACCTATATTCATTTTACTTTACATGCAGATTTTGAAAAGCTCTTCTTAAAAACTAATTACATTGTTCAAGGGGTTGAGAACTTTTTTTATCCTTCCTTCAGTATATATTGGCAAGGATACATTTTTAACCTGGTATATATCTAAACATATAGAAGAATATGTCAAATTGTGGTCTGTAACGTCTGGGTGTAAAAGTACCAATTCCACTGATCAAAATTATGGTCAAGGTCTTGAAGTTTGATAAGTGTAACTGGTAGTTATTCAAAATTGTTAGATTCACATCAAGAATTTGAAGACTAATATTTTGTTTTAGTTATTTTTTAATGGCTTTTTATTTGTGAACTGTAATCAATGGAATAAGCATGATTCTATTGTTCTAAAAAAAAAATAGAAAAAAGATAAAATGCAAAAAAAAAAATTAGTAAAATCTGTTTTATTCTTTTAGTTCATAATTCATGACTTTCTTATAACTGTCAAGATGGTAAACAGCAATAATAGCACTATTCCTTTAGTGTATAATAGTGATCTCCCAGATTTCATTCCATGCATCTACCTTTTTAGCTCACCGGGGCCCGTGAGCTTATGCTATCACTTGGCGTCCGTCGTCGTCTGTCGTCGTAAACTATTTCAAAAATCTTCTCCCCTGAAACTACAGTTTTTGTTATTATTATATTTGGCTTATATCTCAAAAACTAAATCTTTTAGAGCAAATGTGACATGGGGGTAAAATTGTTTAATTGGTCAAGATCAATCGGCCCTGAAATTTTCAGACGAATTGAACAACCCATTGTTGGATTGCTGCCACTGAATTGGTAGTTTTAACAAAATTTTGCAGTTTTTTGTTATTATTTTGAATATTATTATAGATATATATAAACTGTAAGCAGCAATAATGTTCAGCAAAGTAAGATCTACAAAAAAGTTAAATGACCAAAATTGTCAATTGACCCCTTAAGGAGTTATTGCCCTTTAAAGACAATTTTACACAATTTGTTTATCAAGTTTGCTAACATTTAAAAATCTTCTCTGAAATACAGGTGAGCGATTCAGGCTCTTGAGGGCCTCTTGTTTTTTTTTCTTTTGAATTATGAAACACATATTACATAGATAAAAATTAAGTGTGTTTATATTTAAGAAAAGCTGTATTCTAAGCAGCCATTTTATCCCTCCCCCCCCATTTTTCATTCTTTGTGCAAGATGTTTCATGCATATCATATTTATTTTGCAAATGCTAATTATTGTTTTCAGTAATCCTTTAACAAATTGTTGTTTTGTAACAAGCTTTGTTTGCATAATAGTTTAAATTATTTCAGCAAATTGAATGTTTCTGCTTCATCTATAGGATGTTCACTATGAAGTTTGAGATTTTCATCTAGGTTGATCAACAACATGGCCTTCATGGCTAAAAATAAAACATAGGGGTTGAACTACAGTTTTGGCTAATATTTCAAAAACAAAACAATTAAAGAAAAACTGACAAGGCAAAATGGTCAGCACAAGCTCTATCTACCCTTAAAAACTTTAGAAAAATCTGTCTTGTTTTGAAGTTATTGCCCCTGAAATGTAGACTTTAAACTATTTTGGCTATTGTTTATAAAACTATAGGAGCTACTTTTAAACTGAAAATGCAAAAATGATCAGCATGACAAGTTCTGTCTACCTGAAAAAAAATCAGATATATTTGAAGACCTAAATTGTGTTTTTGTCTATGTAATGTAAGTTTTTACCAAATTTCAGAGTTTTTTACTGTTTTTCTTTGAAACTGTCTTTGAAACTATAGGAGCTAGGTTAAAAATGTATTCAAAATATGACAAGATGTATTGACCCTGAAAAATGGATAAAATTCTAACAACTTGTATTGGAGTTATTGCCCCTGAAATGTCGTTTTTTTTTCCAATTTAAGTTATTGGCTGTTTTCATTAAAACTTTTGGAGTTATGTTAAAGCATTAACTCCAAAAAATGATAAAGCACAACAAGATGTATTTACCTTGAAGATTTCAGAAAAATCGAACCTGTTATGCAACTATTGCCTATGAAATGTTTTTTTATTGTTTTTATGCAGTTTTGGCTGTTAACTCAAAATAGGATCTAGATAAAACATGTAAATTGCACAAAAAAAAAACACAAAGGATTATTAGTATTTGCATATATTTGTCCTCATTAGCAGATTGGCACAGGTGTGCCTCTTGTTTGTACTAAATCTGGAGTAGTTAATTTATCATAGAATGTGTTACAATGTGTTGTGTCAAGTTATTTATTTTCCTAAACAGGTAATACACATTTTATTGCAATAAACTACTCAGAGGAAAATACTATCAGAATTATATTACCTTTAAAAAAAACCTGTGTGAAAGATAAAATAGGCTTTACAGCTTATTTTTATACGCCCGTTTACGGGACGTATTATGGTATACCGTTGACTGTCTGTCCGTCCGTCCGTCGTCAACATGTCAGACATTAACTCAAAAACGCTATAACCAATATGCATGAAACTTTGGTGAATTGTTTATATCTATTGACGTGAGCTTCCTTTCGTTTTTTGGTGGAAGAAGACTTCAAGTCTTCTGAAGGCCTATGGTGCCGACTTTAAAATCATTGAACCACCTCTGTATGCCGCATCCGTTTCTGTGTATTACAATTTCATAACAACTTCCGATTCTTGACACCGATTTTTACACATGATTAAGCATCTGAATCATTTAATTTGTAAATTAGGATTGAAAAACAATCACTATCGTTAATATTTACCCTTTTATTTATGTAATTTATTAGATTTCATCTCATCTACATGAACGTTATTTGTTTACTTGTAACCGGATGTTTTTAATGTAAATATTTGTAGTACCCATGCGTGAATTTGGTATCGGGACTACATGAACGTTATTTGTTTACTTGTAACCGGATGTTTTTAATGTAGATATTTGTAGTACCCATGCGTGAATTTGGTATCGGGACAACTCGCCCTGTTTACATGTTCGCCCTTGGTCTGTTCGTCTTGAGTTCTTTCGCCCGTATAGTACGTTCACCCTGTGTTCATTCTCTTCACTCTTATCTTACACAACGTTTTATATTACGTCCTTGCATTTATTAAAAAATATTGATATTAAGGGTATCGTTAAAAAAGCTCTAAAACACGATTTAGTGAAAATCATCTGTTCCTTATTTTGTTCCCAAGGTAAGACAATAGTGTTCAGCCAATCAAATTCTGTGTTTCTCATGATCAAATTAATAAGCCAATCAAAAACGTTTTCTCTGAAGATTATTCTAACATGCTAGATTTTGAACTTGTGTTGTTTTCATCTAGTACTTTAAAAAAATACTTTTAAATAATACAAGTGAAAACAACTCTGTTTCTACTTGGTGTTCCTAATTGGAAGGAAATACGAAGAAGAAGAAGTTGTAAAATCGTGAACATGGCATGTGAATTTTCATCTGCAAGGAGGTTCTTACACAGCTTAAGGATAAAAGCATGACTGATTGACCAAATTCAATGATGCAGTACTACCATAAAGATAATAAATAGTATTTTTTCACTAATTTATTGACATTATACTTTTGTAACATATGTTATTTTGTATTCAATTAAATCATTTAAAGCCCAATGTACTATTCTTTTTCACAAAGACAAACAAACAGGTTGGGACCCCCACCCCACCCCACCCATTATGAGTGGTGTCCCTTAAATGAGGGACTGTCCCTAAAAAGGGTCATTTTACTGTTGAAAAAAAGAAAGAAAATTTTAAGATTTTTAACTCAAAAGTGGGAAAATTCATTATATTTGGAACAACTTTTCTAAATGAGGGGTCAAATTAATAAAGAAGATATAAGTTTAGAAACATCACAAAATTCTTTTGACATGTTTTGACACTTTAATACTTGATAGATGCATAGTTCTTGGGAAAAGTTTCATCAAATAATATGAAGACGCATTGGTTTTCGCACTCTAACTTTAGTTTAAGTGAATGGATCTCTATGAAATTTTACCATAAGGTTCAATATCACAAAAGGAAGGTTGGGATTGATTTTGGGGGTTATGGTACCAACAGTTAAGGAATTAGGGGCCAAAAAGGGGCCAAAAATAAGCATTTTTGTAACTTCCAGACATAACTTGTGTGTTAGTGTATGGATCTCTCTGACATTGTACCACAAGGTTCCATATCACAAAGGAATGCTGGGATTGATTTTTCGGGGTAATTGCCTCAAAATTTTTGGAATTAGGGGCCAAAAGGGCAAAAACAAGCATTTTCTAGTTTCATGACAATTACTTGTGTGTAAGTGTATGGATCTTTCTGAAATTGTACTACAAGGTTCCATATCACAAAGGAAAGCTGGAATTGAGTTTGGGGTAATTGCCTGAAACGTTTAGGAATTAGGGGCCAAAAAGGGGCCAAAATAAGCATTTTTCTAGTTTCCAGACAATAACTTGTGTTCAAGTGTATGGATCTCTCTGAAATTGTACTGCAAGGTACCATACCTCAAAAGGAAGGCTGGGATTTAGTTTGGGGGTGATGAATCATAAGGGGTTCAAAAATTTGGGGGATTTTTTTTCTTTTTTCATTTTTTCTTTAAAATTTTCCATTTTAAGTTGGTTATTTCTGATTTATATTTAAAAGCAAATAATAATGATATGGCAGGAGATACACACCAAACAGGATGTGTAAATTATTATATAATAAGTATTGTGCAATAGCAAGAAATTTTCAATTGCACAGTATTGCAATAGCAAGAAATCTTCAATTGCACAGTATTGCGCAATAGCAAGAAATATCCAATAGCACAATATTGCGCAATAGCAAGAAATTGTCAATTGTACAGTATTGCACAATAGCAAGAAATATTCAATTGCACAGTATTGCGCAATTGCAAGAAATATTCAATTGCACAGTATTGTGCAAAAGAAGATACTTTGTATAAATTGCTTATTTCTTGACCAATTTCAATGGGGTTTTATTCTTGAACTCTTGGGGTTCTTTAATATGCTGAATCTAATCGTATATTAAGTTTTTGGATTTTGGGCCCGCTTTTAAATTGGTCCACATAGAGGTCCAAAGGGTCCAAAATTAAACTTTGTTTGATTTCATCAAAATTGAATTATTGGGGTTCTTTGATATGCCGAATCTAACCATGTATTTAGATTCTTAATTTTTGGTCCCGTTTTCAAATTGGTCTACATTAAGGTCCAAAGGGTCCAAAATTAAACTTAGTTTGATTTTAACAAAATTGAATTCTTAGGATTCTTTGATATGCTGAATCTAAACATGTATTTAGATTTTGATTATGGGCCCAGTTTTCAAGTTGGTCCAAATCGGGGTCCAAAATTAAACTTTGTTTGATTTCAACAAAAATTGAATATATGGGGTTCTTTGATATGCTGAATCTAACCATGTATTTAGATTTTTGATTTTTGGGCCCGTTATCAACTTTGTCCACATTGAGGTCAAAAGGGTCCAAAATTAAACTTTGTTTGATTTCATCAAAAATTGAATTATTGGGGTTCTTTGATATGCCGAATCTAACCGTGTATTTAGATTCTTAATTTTTGGTCCCATTTTTAAATTGGTCTACATTAAGGTCCAAAGGGTCCAAAATTAAACTTAGTTTGATTTTAACAAAAATTGAATTCTTAGGGTTCTTTGATATGCAGAATCTAAACATGTATTTAGATTTTTGATTATGGGCCCAGTTTTCAAGTTGGTCCAAATCGGGGTCCAAAATTAAACTTTGTTTGATTTCAACAAAATTGAATATATGGGGTTCTTTGATATGCTGAATCTAACCATGTATTTAGATTTTTGATTTTGGGCCCGTTATCAATTTTTCCACATTGAGGTCAAAAGGGTCCAAAATTAAACTTTGTTTGATTTCATCAAAATTGAATTATTGGGATTCTTTGATATGCCTAATCTAACCGTGTATTTAGATTCTTAATTTTGGTCCCGTTTTCAAATTGGTCTACATTAAGGTCCAAAGGGTCCAAAATTAAACTTAGTTTGATTTTAACAGAAATTGAATTCTTAGGGTTCTTTGATATGCTGAATCTAAACATGTATTTAGATTTTGATTATGAGCCCAGTTTTCAAGTTGGTCCAAATCGGGTCCAAAATTAAACTTTTTGATTTCAACAAAATTGAATATATGGGGTTCTTTGATATGCTGAATCTAACCATGTATTTAGATTTTGGGCCCTGTTATCAACTTTGTCCACATTGAGGTCAAAAGGGTCCAAAATTAAACTTTGTTTGATTTCATCAAAATTGAACTCTTGGGGTTTTTGATATGCTGAATCTAACCATGTATTTAGATTTTGGATATTGGACCATAATAGGTGAATGTCCAATTTAAAATTTTTAAGTTCTTAGACCACATTCATTCTGTGTCAGAAACCTATGCTGTGTCAAATATTTAATCACAATCCAAATTCAGAGCTGTATCAAGCTTGAATGTTGTGTCCATACTTGCCCCAACTATTCAGGGTTCGACCTCTGCGGTCGTATCAAGCTGCGCCCTGCGGAGCATTTTATTTACAGTGGGTTGTAATGTTCTTCTAATGAGGGTGACACATCTTTGCATAATTCAAAATTGGAAATTTCAACAAGCATCTAATATTCTTACACAAGAAAATAAACCCTGGTCTGCTAGCTACATGTTCATCTTTTCTACTGATTTAAAACTTAAATCATGCACACAGACTTAAGAAAAGGCATGTAAGCTCATCATACAAATATGACACTTTTTCAAGACAATCCAGATCGTGCAAAATACTTAGCTAAAATTGTAACCTTTAAAATTGTTGTCGCACACTAAAACCCCATGGGAAATTTCAAAAGTTGGCAGGTATGTAACAAGTCTTACTATTTTATGCCCCATTTATGGGCATTATGTTTACTGGTCTGTCCGTCCGTCCTGCTTCAGGTTAAAGTTTATGGTCGTGGTAGTTTTTAATAAAGTTGAAATCCAATCAATTTGAAACTTAGTACACATGTGTTCCTTATGATATGATCTTTCTAATTTTACTGCCAAATTAAAGATTTTACCTAATTTTCACGGTCCACTGAACATAGAAAATGATTGTATAGATTGAAATCCATGTACTTATGACACATTCTTGTTTGAAGAAAAAAAATACATCATAGCAATAATGGAACAAAGCAGGCTGGGTTAGTGGGGCTGCTTTTATGGTAATTCAAGTTACCTTTTAATTTATTCACCTTCTTCCACCTCAGAGCTATCAGCTCTTTGATTATAAATTTCAGACTACCGTTTCCGAGTTTTTGGATTTTCCAGTTTGTGGACAATAACTCAAAAACAATTTCACCAGTTTGCAAGAAACTGGTAAATTGTTTATTTCTATCGACATGAGCTCCCTTTTGATTTTTATAAATTTTAGACCATACGTTTCCGATTTATGGGGTTTTGTTCATTACAAAAAGGGGGATTTTCCAGTTTTCGGACAATAACTGGAAAGCATTTTTTATGAAACTTTGGTGAATTGTTTATATCTTTTCAGTATTGATGTAAGCTCCCTTTAGAATTTTATAAACTTTAGATTTTACATTTCCGAGTTATGGGGTTTTATTCATTAAAGTAGGGGGGATTTTCCAGTTTTTGGACAATAACTCAAAAACAATTTCACCAATTTGAAAGAAACTTTGGTGAATTGTTTATTTCTATCGACATGACTCCCTTTTGATTTTTTTAAATTTTAGACTATACGTTTCCAATTTATGGGGTTTTATTCATTACAAAAAGGGGGATTTTCCAGTTTTCAGACAATAACTCAAAAATGCTATCAGCATTTTTATGAAACTTTGGTAAATTGTTTATATCTATTGTTGTAAGCTCCCTTTTGAATTTTATAAATTTAAGATTTTATGTTTCCGAGTTATAAGATTTTATTCATAAAAAAAGGGTTGATTTTCAAGTTTTTGGATAATATCCTTAAAGTGCTTAGAGCAGTTTTCATTAAACTTTGATGACTGATTTATTTCTATTAAGATAACCTCCCTTTAGTTTTTTATAAATTTCTCATATAACATTGAGAAGTTATTGTTTGTTTATAGTCTGACAACAGATTTACTAAGTGTTGCGCAACAGCACAGTGTATTGCACAACAGCAAGAAATCTTTAATTGAATATAAATTCAATTCATATAACCAATTTCAAGTTTTTTGACTACATTTATTCAGAAACCTATAATATGTCAAATATTTAATTACAATCCAAATTCAGACCTGTATCAAGCTTGAATATTGTGTCCATTTTTGCCCCAACTGTTCAAGGTTGGACCTCTGTAGGCATATCCAGCTGCGCTCAGCGAAGCAGTTTATTTTGGTATGGTGTTACAAATTTATCATATGTTTTAGATATTGGAAGATTTTTCATAATCTTTGTATATTTAATTAAATTTTAGCCTGCGCCACAGCCATACGATCATACAGTTGATGAACAAGAGCACACAGTTGATGAATGGAAAGGTCAGTCATATATCTTGTACAAATTTAAAGGAATTGTTTAAACAAATAAGTTGATACGTGCTAAATGTGAATGTCCTAAACAGGGATGATTGCTGCTTACCTGGAATCTGACAGTTGTTGCTATGTTAATCCATTCTTAAAGAATTTTTCAACTTGTTGCACTTGAGTCTGTATAAAACATGGAATGTTGAAATAAAATATATTTTGTTTTAAAACAGAACATAAAAGGATAAATTGAATAAAAATTAATATTTGAAAAATGCAGCATATTCACCAGCACAGTAAAGAAAAACACTGTCCTAAAGGAAACATTTGGATTAATGTCCACAAGTACAACGTATGATCAGGATACTCAATGCTGGTTTATCATGTGCAGATTAAATTTTCTTCCCATGATAGGTTTCACTCCCCTTGTGTCAAACTTCTGTTGACTTGATTTCAAGATAAAAGGAGACGACTGTAGTTTTACCACCTTTCCAATTTTTATTAGCCATATTAATTAATTTAAGTTATTTTTGTTTTAGACTTGATTTACAATGCTGTTATTACATATGGTAAAAAGGAAAAGAAAAAATCAGCTATGCAAAACGGTAAGACATTTACAGCAAATGAAAGCACAAGAACCAATTTGTGTACCAATTTGTGTCATTTTTTGTGTACAATTGTTTTCATTCGTTTAAAAAGTTTTATAACATTCCATATCCCTGTTTATAAAATTGAACATATTTAAAATATTGACCCTTGGAGAGTTCTGATAATTTTCTGAGTCCAATAAATGTATCAGAAATACTATTTCCCTTACAATACCAGTGTTCTCCCTAGAATTTTTGACACCCATCACTTTCACAGTAAAGTTTCCAGGGTAAATGTTTCCATCTATGATGTTTCTCACATTGAAGACTCATTTTAATGTAAAGTATTGTGTAATATGAAATGTTGAAAATCAAATTAAATTATAATGTATTTATGATTATGTAAAGAGGGAGAGACAAAAATTCAGGAGTTTTCATTATCCATTGAGCATTAGTAAACTGTATGTAAGTACGAAGGAAAATGGTGCATTCGGCTTATTGTGGCGTTTGCTTAAATATCTTCCACTTTTCTTTTTTTTTTTATCTTCTACCTGTTCAGCATGTCTTCCATTTCTTTAATTATTTTCAGTTTGCTAAACCTGTTAGATTGGAAAGTTAACTCACAGTCTATGTGATGCTTCAGCTGTTTGTCAAAACTGCTACTTGACAGATGTGTACATTTTAGAGGAGCTAGCTCTCAGTGCCAATCATACCAGATCTCCTTATTTCCTCCCACATGCAAAGCACAGCAGAGGACATAAAACATATAGGGCCTCCATCTGGTCTCGTTAGCGCTTTCATGCCTGTATTTGTTATTACTATTATTATTATAGAGTTATAATACCCTTTGCCATCGCCAGGGACATTGCCATATTTTCAATGAATTATTTTTGCATGTGCTAAGAAAATTTAAATCATTTAAGGGAATGTTCTTTGATATCTCTTCATTTAATTTTATGATAATAGAAAGTTTTTTCATTTAACATAACTTTGGGTGTACAAAAAAATGCAGGACAAGGGACGTAATTAACAGTGTGATTGACTCCAAAGCAATAAGTGTTAATTCCATTGTTAACAAGGGAGGGGTGACTTTTTTAAGCATATCTGAAAATGCATGTCAGTACTGAAATGCTAGAACAGCCTATGGGGAGAACACTGAGTTAATTATAACAATATGTGGTATTAATGTTCCACTTTAACCAAGTAGAGACATGAAGAAGAAAATACTGATGGCTCAGCTTTAGTTTCCTTTAGTTTTGCTTAAATATACAGCAATGTATGATGAAGCACTGGGCTTATGTAGAAATGGTTGTCATGGATATTTTATGTTATTTAATATTCTGAAAATTGGCACAGATTACTTTTATTTTTTAATCTAACTCGGCAAATGATTTACAAATTTTAGAAACTGCATGTAGATTGTAATTTGTGTGTAATTTCTCTAACACAAAAATAATAATATGTGGTATGATTTCCAATGAGACCACTATCCCCAAGATACCAAATGATGTTGATGTAAGCAAGTACTTGTTTAAATCGCTGTACAGCCTTCAGTAACGAGCAAAACAGATAACATCAAGCTGCTGTTATTATTGATGTCACAAATGTTTTTTTCATTTTATGAACCAATGCAAAGAGCAGCATGAACATTTTTTTCTTTAAAAAATGGAAGTAAATTCATACAATACAAAAATCATAGTTACACCTGTTCAAATCTTTATATAGATATAAGAAGATGTGGTATGAGTGCCAATGAGACAACTCTCCATCCAAGCCACAATTTGTAAAAGTAAACCATTGCATCTATTTGCTTGAGGGTCATTGTTTTATACAATACAAAATGAAGTTTTACTTGGAGGGAAAAGGAAATACACTAAGATTTGACCTTTTAAGCTATTTTCGCACAGGATATGCTGTTTTTTTATCCAACTCTAAAAATGGGGCTATAATTTATATCCCCATTTTAAAAATGGGGGCTATATTTTATATCCCCACTCTGAGAGTGGGAGCTATATTGCAATCACCTTATTCATCCCTCCTTTTGTCAATCAAATTTTTTTTGTCACACTCTTTTTAGAAACTACTACTGTAAACAGAATTACTTCTTATTATACCCCACGCAACGAGTTGCGGAGGGTATAATGTTTTTGACCCGTCCGTCCGTCCGTCCGTCAGTCCTGTTTCTTGTCATCGCAACTCCTCTCAAACCACACAACAGAATTTCACGAAACCTTTTTAGATAATAAGGACATACTATGTAGTTGTGCATATCGACAGGAAATTATGATTCAATTCTTTTTCTAGGAGTTACGCCTTTGAACTTATTTACTTTAATGTACTACTGCAACAGTTTGTCATCGCAACTCCTCTCAAACCACACAACAGAATTTCATGAAACCTTTTCAGATAATAAGGACATACTATGTAGATGTGCATATCGACAGGAAATTACGATTCAATTTTTTTTCTAGGAGTTACGCCCCTTTGAACTTATTTGCCCAATATACTACTGCAACCTTTTGTCATCGCAACTCCTCTCATACCACACAACAGAATTTCATGAAACCTTTTCAGATAATAAGGACATACTACGTAGATGTGCATATTGACAGGAAATTACGATTCAATTTTTTTTCCAGGAGTTAAGCCCCTTTGAACTTATTTGCCCAATATACTACTGCAACCTTTTGTCATCGCAACTCCTCTGAAACCATACAACAGAATTTCATGAAACCTTTTCAGATAATAAGGACATACTATGTAGATGTGCATATTGGCAGGAAATTACGATTCAATTTTTTTTTCTCCAGGAGTTAAGCCCCTTTGAACTTATTTGCTTCAATGTACTTCTGCAATAGTTTGTCATCACAACTCCTCTGAAACCACACAACAGAATTTCATGAAACTGTGTAGATAATAAGGACATACTATGTAGATGTGCATATTGACAGGAAATTATGATACAATTTTTTTATTACACTTATTTTATTTCTCCAATGACAATGTGGGGACGTGGGGTATGTGAGCGCGCTCACTAAGGTTCTTTCATTTAGTCAGCTGCTTCAAAGTGATGAGAAGGGCCTCGGTGGCCGAGTGGTCTAAGTAGTTACTACTGTAATCACTAGCCAGTCAACACTCAGGTTGTGAGTTCGAACCCCGCTCGTGCGGGTGCACTTGACTCCAATCTTAATTGACTAGGATTGTCAATTTTCCTATCGAAGGTCAGTGGTTTTCTCCAGGCACTCCAGCTTCCTCCACCAATAAAAACTTGCCGCCAAGTAATAGCCCAAAAGCGGTGCTTAAAAGTGGCATTAAAACACCAAAAAACAAAAATCAAATCAAAGTGATGAGTTGTAACGTGTAAGCACTTTTTGGATCTTATAATTACCTACTACTTCATGTTTGCTCAACATTTTGAATTTTTCAATATGTCGAATGAACTTAAAAGTTTTTGTAAAACTTTTCTTAGAAACTACTTAACAGAATGTCTTCATATGTGGTCAATAGTGATGAGTTGTAATGTGTGTGCACTTTTCCAATCTCTCAAACACCTACTTCATGTTTTCGGATACTTTGTATTACAAGTAGGGTTATGCTTAGCACAACAACCTGTGCATTCTTGATGGTCTTGTTATAAGTTCCTACTAGGTGGTCAAGGAATATAGTGTAAACATTATCCATCCCAAAGAAAACTGTTTAGACTTTTTATTACACCTACATTTACATTAGTCATTGATAACCATAGGATGTTTTGGACAGTTGATAAGAAATTATAATATTTTATCAGTATCTCATGCTTTTGAAAGTAATGGAATTAAATTCAGTTTTGATATCAAAGTTGAATTTCCCACTTTTTCAAATATATACAATTGGGAGACAATTCAATCTAGTCATCTAAAAACATGAACAATTGACATTTATACCGAAAGTTTACTTGGCCATTGATTATGTTTCATTTAAGGTAGCAAAACCGTATTGCTGCCAAAGGGCCAAGTGAGCTTTTTTCATCACTTGGCGTCGTTCATCGTCTGTCTTCGTCCGTCGTTAACTTTTACAAAAATCTTTTCCTCTGAAACTACTTGGTCAATGTTAACCAGACTTGGCCACAATCATCATTGGGGTATTTAGTTTGATAAATGCGTCCGATGACCTGGCCCAACAACCAAGATGGCCCCCATGATTAAAAATAGAACATACGGGTAAAATGTAGATTTTGGCTTATATCTCTGAAACCAAAGCATTTAGAGCAAATCTGACATGGGGTCAAAGTGTTCATCAGGTCAAGATATATCTCTTCATATTTTCAGACAAATCAGACAACCCGTTGTTGGGTTGCTGCCCCTGAATTGGTAATTTTAAGAAAATTTTGCTTTTTTTGGTTATCTTGAATATTATCATAGATAGAAATAAACTGTAAACAGCTATAATGTTCATCAAAGAAAGATCTACAAATAATTCAACATGACCAAAATGGTCAATTGACCCCTTAAGGAGTTATTGCCCTTTATAGTCAATTTTTAACATTTTTTTGTAAATTTTTGTAATCTTTTACAAAAATCTTCTCCTCTGAAATAACTGAGACAAATTTAACCTAACTTGGCCACAATCACCATTAGGGTGTTTTGTATAAAAAAAATGTGTCCGATGACCCTGCCTACCAACCAACATGGCCGACATGGCTAAAAATAGAACATAGGGGGAAAATGCAGATTTTGGCGTATATCCCTGAAACTAAAGCATTCAGAGCAAATCTGACTTGGGTAAAATTGTTCATGAGGTTAAGATCGATCTGCCTTGAAATTTTCAGACGAATCAGTTTTTGGTTATTATCTTGAATATTATTATAGATAGAAATAAACTGTAAACAGCAATAATGTTCAGCAATGAAAGATCTACAAATAAGTCAAAATGACCAAAATGGTCAATTGACCCCTTGAGGAGTTATTGCCCTTTATAGTCAATTTTACACAATTTTTTGTAACCTTTTACAAAAACCTTCTCCTCTGAAACAACTGAGACAAATTTAACCAAACTTTGCCACAATCACCATTAGGGTGTCTATTTTAAAAAATGTGTCCGATGAACATGTCTACAAACAAACATTGCCGACATGGCTAAAAATAGAACATAGAGGTAAAATGCAAGTTTTGTCTTTTATTTTTTTAACTGTTATAAATAGAGAAAATCTGAAAGGAGCAAAACTGTTCAGAATAATGAGCTCTACCAATTGTCCATATACGTCAAAACTGTTAGAAAAATTCTTATAGGAGTTATTGCCCATACATGTTCAGAATAATGAGCTCTACCAATTGTCCATATACTTCAAAACTGTTAGACAAATTCTTATAGGAGTTATTACCCATACATGTTCAGAATAATGAGCTCTACCAATTGTCCATATACGTCAAAACTGTTAGACAAATTCTTATAGGAGTTATTGCCCATACATGACAAATTTTATCATTTTTGTCTTTTATCATGAAAACTATGATATTTAGAGAGAAACATTTTTTTTCCGTTATGCCTTGTATGATTTAAATTATAATAGATAAATAGACACTTTAAATCACAAAAATGATCAGCAAGGCAGAATCTATTAAAAAGTCAAATTTTGCCGATATAGTTAGTAGACTGTCACTCTTCATAGGAGTGCTTGCCCCTAAATGAGGATTTTTTTACCCTCTTTTGTGTTTTGAGCAAAAGATAAAGAAGATAAAGAAAAACTAAACAGTCTTAAAGATCAGTACTACAAGATCAACAAAATAGAGATTTTTGTCATGAAGTCTATTCTCGTCTACAATGTTGGAGAGTGTCCTTTGTTTGATATGCACATAGACCAAGGTGAGCGATTCAGGCTCTTTAGAGCCTCTAGTTTGTTATTGGCAGAGCTTTGATTATAAGAAACCAGTGGACAATATTAGTCAATGTTATACAGTGTATTATATGATGATTAAGTATTATATTTTCTTCGTTTCAGCAGGAGCTCCATAGTGGACAACATAAGTCGATTTAATACAGTGTATTATATGATTAATTATTATATTTTATCGTTTCAGCAGGAGCTCCAAACAACGATGACATGATGACAGATGGAGCCACAAACTCTAGTCAAAACCGATGTCGATAATTAATGTGTATTATTAGTTTATAATTTATTCATTGTTTGTTCATAATTAATTCTGTATTCATGAAATAACAAAACACACATGTTAACTTTTTTTCTCCATAGTTGGGAAAATATACAGATAATCATGTCATACATAAACTGTAATGAATTTTTCCAAAGAAACATTTTTGAAGTTCGGTTGTCATGCAAAAAAATACTTTTCTTCCATTATGTTTTTACAGCTATATATTTTGTTTCTTTTTTGTCTATAAAACCTTAAATATATATGAATGTAAAAAAAAATATGTATTATTTTTTCTTCTAGTTAAGAGTGCTTATAATGTCATGCAAGAAAATCTGTCATAAGATTTATGTTAAGAAACCAGCTTTTAACCATTAGTTTGTTCATTTGCAATCAACAAAATGTGTTTTAAAAAGGAATGTTTTATTTTGGGAATTTAAAGGTTTTCGAAGTTATTTGTGTTTGTATCGCTTGTTTTAATAACTATATTTGTCTATATCAGTACTGACTAGAACTTCAAAATAATTTCAAGCATTAATTCATGATTGATGTTCCAGGTGTATTTTGCATATGCTTGATGAAGTATGAAAATTATAATTTTTAGTCAGATTTTTCATCTCGTTAGATTGTGATAACTGCTTTAATTGATTATTATTTAAATCATCAAACTTAAATTTGATGATTAAAGATATTCACTTCCTTGATTTGGTATTAGTCTTATCTTAGTTTGTGACTATAAAATGAACCATTGATGCTGACAAATATATAAATATGAAAGTTCATGTATTTCCAAAATATATCTAAAGTGCAGATTTAAACATTTTTAATCCCTAGCATTTGTAATAAAAAGAAAAATATAACTGTGGGTTTTATTTTTATCAGTTTAAAAATACTTATGTGAAAAATACTAACTGTATTTGATGTTAGTTTCTTGATGATGTATTATACTTTATTTTAAACATTCCACATTGTAGATTATAGCATGAGTTCAAAACTTTAATCAGATCATGTCTTACATTCTTTCTGAATCTCAACATTTGTCATTATCATTCTTCATTTTGTCTTTTGTTTGTTTTAATGAAAAAACCATGGCAACATTGTTTTGAAAATATGATGTTCTCAACTTGTTTCTTGCTCAGACCCATTCGTTGTTATTTGTCTTTGTTTTATAGATCCATTTTAGTTTTAAAGGCTTGATTATTCACAAAATAAGCTATTAGTATTTTATTGGCTACTCTTGATCTTTCAAAAATATGCTTCTGCCATTAAGAAATTTGTTTGTTTAACATTTAACGGTATCATTTTATTCAGTAGTCAAGTTAACAACCATTATTCACCCTTACTACAAACAATCTAACCTTATTCAATAACAGGTTATTTTGAAGTCCCAAATATCAATTTTACTTGTAAAATGCATTAATGTTTATTTTGCTTTTAATTTAGTTGCCATTATTTTTATTTGGCAAAAATGTGAAAATCATGTTGCGTCTATCATATATGTATGGTTAAAACTAATTTTCTCATTACTCAAATGTGTAAGATTTCCAAAAAAAGATCACTTTTAGTAGGGTTTATTGCTGATTTCAGGCACTGGGGCCATGTCAGTTAAAATAAGACCTGAAGTACAAAATGTAACTAAAAGGGAATACAGAATGGCTTTTCAAGTAAAACAGCATTAAAGATGCAAAAGTCAATGACTAGCTTTACATTTTAAAGACCTTTTAAAAAAAAACTTAACAAAAACCACAAAAAAACCCAAACTTCATAACAGCTTTGAAAAAGACCTACATTTTGTATTACCATTGGAGAGGGGGTTTTGGGTTATGTTACTGTTAAAAAGGAGCATGGTGCTTTACCATGCTTAAATTTTGTATGTAAAATTACTTTTGATAGACTGAAATAAATTGATTTTTAGGATGAGAAAAATTAACTGTGATGTTTGAATCATGATAAAATGTTCTTCCATATTGTCGTAAAAATGATAGCCTTATAGCTGTATGTATAAATAAGAAAATTTGTATCAGCAAAGTAAGGAATGTTCCTGAAATAAATGTTGTATTTATCAATTGCACATAGTAGTTATAAATAATAATTAAGTATCTTAACTATTTCTTGTTTAACTTAATTTAAATTTCTCCAAAAAAACAACTACTACAAACAACTTTTAATTGAGGTTCTACAAAAATATTTTGAGGTGCCTTAGATGCCTTAGGTGTTCCAGAAAATTGTGACCTTTTAACTTCCACTTTTTGTTATTGATGGGTTGTTGTGTCATTTGCAACTACATCATGTTTTCTTATTTTATAAATAAAAAAAAACATAAGTTTTCAGATGAAATGAGTTGTATAAAAAATCAATTAGACAATGGTGTCTAGACCATACTTTTTTTATCATTCTGTTTAAAAATAAAAGGGTTAAAGGCCTTACAAATCTTATACTTTTATAAAGCTTTTACTTTTAATGGGGAGTCAAATTTGTTATTTATATAATTTATTTATGAAAAAAAGACATTTGTCCATAATGTGCAATAACTTTGTTAAAAATGATTCAATGTTAGTGATGTCTATTTACAATGTATTTTGTGTGTATTTTTAGAAGGTTGGAAATTTTTTGCTATAAATAGCATTTTTAGTGTAAATAGTAGAGTATAATGTTAACAAGATTTTTTATGCCCCCACCGTAGCGGAGGGGGCATTAAGTTTTACCCTTGTTCGTCCGTAAGTACGTCCCAAAGTTGGTTTCGGTTCTCTAACTTTAGTTTGCCTCAACCAAATGTTATGAAACTTATACACAATGCTTATTACCACAAAACATAGATCAAGTTTGAATTTTGGTGGTGTCACTTTAACCGTTCTAGAGTTATGCCCCTTTACAAATGGAATAATTGCTGAATTTTTCATTTCCGTTCTCTAACTTTAGGTTGCCTCAACCAAATGCTACGAAACTTATACACAATACTTATTACAAAAAAACTCAGATCAAGTACAAATTTGGGTAGTGTCACTTTTACCGTTCTTCAGTTATGCCCCTTTACAAATGGAAAAATTGCTGAATTTATCGTTTCTGTTCTCTAACTTAAGTTAGCCTCAACCAAATGTTTTGAAATTTATACACAATGCTTATTACCATAAAATACAGATCAAGTTTGAATTTTGGTGGCGTCACTTTAACCATTCTAGAGTTATGCGCCTTTACAAATGGAAAATTGCTGAATTTTTCATTTCCGTTCTCTAACTTTAGTTTGCCTTAACCAAATGCTACTAAACTTATACACAATGCTTATTACCACAAAACACAGATCTAGTTCGAATTTTGGTGGTGTCACCTATACTGTTCTAGAGTTATGCCCCTTTACAAATGGAAAAATTGCTGAATTTATCGTTTCTGTATTCTAGCTTAAGTTTGCCTCAACCAAATTTTATGAAACTTATACACAATACTTATTACCAAAAAACTCAGATCAAGTACAAATTTGGGTAGTGTCACTTTTACAGTTCTTCAGTTATGTCCCTTTATAACTTTATATGATATGCTAGCGTGGGCATCGTCTGTGTCCCATGGACACATTCACCATTTATTTCAGACTTGAAATACTAAGTTTAAAACTGTACCATTTGTGGTCAATTTATTTCCCATATTATTAATGTGTCATTGTTACATTATGAATTGACAAGAACTTTTAAAGAAACTGTGAGACCAAAATTAGTCACTTTTACATTTTGTGTGAGAATTAAAAAAAGTTTTTTTTTTAAATTTGCATATATAAAATTGCAGTAAAGCTTAATTGATTTGAAAATATTGACTTAAAATTGTACATCAGTTGGTTAAATTTTTAAAGTCGGTTAGTTTTAATACTGAAAGACACCACATGTTCACAGTAACATTCATATTACAAAGTTTATAAATAAATGCACTCATGTGAACACATTTTATATTGTATGAAATTTTGACATTGATAAAATATCAGAAAAACTTGGCCATTACTTTAAAGGTGGTGGATTTTTAAAGCTGGTGGTTATTTTTTAGGTTATACCATAGAAGTTTGATTGTTTGCCAAACAATTTTGTGATGTTTATTAACTAAACTGTGAGTTTATATATTTTGATTGTGAGTAAAATGGTGATGTGTATATTTTAGTAATTGCATATTCTGGTTAAATGTTATTAGTAAAACTATCCTAACTGTAACCTGGTGTTACCATTATGTAATTTAACTCATTATTCCATTTAAATATGAAAACTCACAGATTTTAATTCAGGGATACTTGCAATTATAGCTGATTTATCAGATCTAAAACAAATAAGTTAATTGGAGATTCTTTCTAAACTTTCCTAGTGCTGAATTACCTGTTCCAAAACCAATCAGTTCAATGGAGATTCTTTCTAAACTTGCCTCATGCTGATTTTAGGACTGTACCAATAAAACATACATTGAGTGTTCAGTGGTTTGTTAGTGGTTTATGTCTGTCATATTTTTTTTTTTGCGTAAATTTTTTTGTTATAAATTAGGCCGTTAGATTTCTCAATTGAATTGTTTCATATTTTTCATGTTTTGGCCTTTTATAGCCGACTATACGGTATGAGTTTTTCTCATTGTTGAATATATATATATACATATATTGTTGCCTATAATTGCTTACATCCACTTCATTTGAACTTTGGTGGATAGTTGTCTCATTGGCAATCTTACATCTTATTTTTATATTGAACCCAGGGAGGGGCATCTTGAATTTGTCACTATTGGTGGATGTGATTTAATATGTTGTATGTGATAATATAACAAGTTTAAAATGCTGGCAGGTCTCCTAAATTGCCTTTTCAGGTGGTTAATTTATTTTCAAATTGCATATTTATATGGTTTATTGGAAGTTTTTATCAGTTTTCTAAAAATCTTTTTCACTTAAGATACTTCTTTTACCTGAAGGATAAGGAACTAATTAATGATATATACACTAGTCCACTCTTTTAAGAACACTTGCACCATAAACCAGATCAGAACATTTTCCACTGTATTGACCCTCTCAATTAAGGGCAAATTTCAATGCAGAATGAGAGACTTATGAAAAGGACTGCTTTTCTCGTCTTAAAACTGGATGTTAAGCAACCAACAATCAATTTAATCTAAGGAAAAGAAAAAAAATGTATTTATAGTTTAAATATAAAAAAGAATGAAATGTTTTGGTGAATTCTGTTAGTGTGATACAAAAAGATGAAATTGGCTAAATTTATACATTAAATTTAATATCACATAGTACAAATGTACTGTGTAAGAAACATGTGTATATTACAATGCAGTGCTTCTACCATGGGAACAAACTTAATGACAAATTAACAGTTAGGGAAACGCAGAACTTATGTGGAGATAATAAGTTAGAAAGATCTGGTAAATCTGCTATGTTTGGCAAATGTTGATATTAACTATTTTTTGTACTATAGAATATCAGATTTATAGTTACAAAGGTTTATACAATCAGACTTTCTATTTACCAATATTTGTAGACAATGTAGAATGATGTACATATCTGAATGTTGTTCTCCATGTTAATGTGCAGGGTCATGATCTCTGGATAAAATGCTTCAGAAAACATTGCCAATAAAAAAATTTATAACAAATTCTCTTTTATTATATTCTGCTGGAAAACAGACTTTCTTCAATAAGGATACTAAATCCTAAATTAGTTTCAAGAATGAAAAATGAACATGGGTTTCTATTCTGGTTTTCTTTCTATTTTACAAAAAAGTGTAAAATTCGTTGGTTTGCAGTGATATTTTGTTCATTTCCCTTTGAATTGAACTTTTGCAAAAGTTATCTCCCCTGAAAAAAAAAAATTTTTCTTTGATACTTATTGTTATTGAATTTTGTTTTTAGCTGAAAGGGTGACTATGAGTTATTGCCATCACATGGTGTCTGTTGTTAGACTGAACAATCTGTCTCTTGTGTGCCAGTCAACATCACTCATTTATAAACTAAAAAAATCCTTTGAAAGGAAAACCAATGAACCAATTAAAACCAAAGTTGATCACAAGCCACCCTTAGGATGTTTAGTTTCAAATTTACCACTCAAACAAAATGGCTGCTGTTACCAAAATTGAACATTGGGCCAAAAAACCCTTAATCAATTTAAATTTCAGTTAATAGTGGTGTAATAATGACCTATGATTGGCCTACTTTAGACTTAGCTAGTCATTGGAGAATGCAACTTTCACCTGATGTCATTTGGCCACTCTATCCTAGGTGCACCTGCAAACAAATTTATATGATATCAATCAGTACTGATCAAGAGGATGCCAAAACTGATGCCATAGGTACTCAAATAATTATATTCAGTACTTGAAGATAACCGAAACCATCCAAAAAGTAGAACTGAGTGAAATCACAAAAGGATACCCGCTCCATATACCAGTATTTGATTCTCTCCCCTTTTAAAGGTTGGACTGTGATTATATTTTGTTATTCATTTAGTGTTCTAGAACTGTAAGTTTCATCAAAATTTGTCAAGTCGTTTAGAAGGAGTTGCATTGAAAAGATACTAGTATACAAAATTTCAATATTAAAATAGATCAATAAGTTTGATTATCTCATCTTGAACATGGAGGACCAGATTATAAATTCCTTTATGCACATGCTAAAGGTAGTGTTTTACAAATGTGTTTAGTTTTCATCAATATTGTTCAGTCGTTTAGGATTTAAGCAGTCGAGATACCACATATTGCAATATTAAAGTAGGTCATACTGTGACCTATAGTTGCTAACATCTACATCATTTTGTCTCTGGTAGATAGTTGTCTCATTGGTAATCATACCCGATCTCCTTATTTTATAGTTTGATTATCTCCTCTTAAACGTAGTCCTTTATGCACACCCCAGTCCCCAGGTAGTGTCCTATAACTATGTTAAAATTCTTTAATATCCATGCAATCAGTGGTGCTGAAAAGTCACATGGACAGAATGACTGACAGAGGGATGGATAGAGTGATACCTTTATACCCTGAACAAATTTGTTTGCTGATATATGGCATTATATTAAAACAGCTATCAAAGTGATTAATCAATATCTGATTTCATATTTATTTCATGTATGAACTTATTACCATACAAACTGCATCTCAGTAAACAATTTCTTTGTTATTCATTAACAAAAAAGCTAAAACAATTCAATTACACATAGCACACTAACAACACACAATGTCTACATTTACAAACTTTGTATCACAAAAACTTGTTCTTTCATGTTATTTTATATGAATGGCACTATGTTAAGGCCACACCATGTCACTTCTTAATTCTCTAGGACAACAGGAGAATTTAGATTTACATCCAATAAAAACAAGCATTCTGAGAGTATTGCATGGCAATACATAGTCCCCTACCGGTTAAAAATGCATTGTACTGGAACAAAATGCTTACTTGATTTATAACTTGTCGTGGTGTAAACTATATAAAGATATCAAATCAATATCTTCAAGCATAACGAAAAAAAAGTGTGGAAAACTGATTATTTGCATGAATTTTCCAAGTCCATAGACCATAACTCTGCAAAATAATACTCGAACCAAATAAAATTTGATCTTGATCTGTTACTTGTCATGGTAAAACTATATACATGTACCAAATACCAAATCAATATCTTCAAGCATGACGAAAAAAAGTGCGGAAAACTGATTATTTGAGTGAATTTTCAAAGTCCAAGGACCATAACTCTGCACAGAATCATCAGACCGGAACAAAATTCAAACTTGATCTGTAACTGGTCATGATAAAACTACATACCAAATATCAAATCAATATCTTCAAACACGAACAAAAAAAGTGTGGAAAACTAATTTGCCTGACTGACGGATGGACAGACAGACGGACGGTGTGCAAACCTATAGTCCCCTTCGACTTCTTCGGTAGGGGACTAAAAAGGAAAATGTGTTAATAATGATGCAGGATTCATTTTCAAAAAAGAAAAATGTTATTTTTAGGTAATAACAACAAATGCCTTTATAGGTAAGGGTGGTCAGATTTGATTTTAATTCAATGCTAAAAAGAAAACTTGGGAAAAATTCATGTTTGTTTACTTTATTGAGTTAAGGTATGAATATCAGAAACTTTTCCTATCAAAAATTATTGTGTATTTGGCCTCAGAATAGACAAAACAGATGGCCATGAAAAATATGGCAAATAGCAACAATGAATAATCTAAGTACAAACAAATGTCTTAATATTCTGTCAGATTTTAGATATACTGCAGTTGCCAACAACAAAACATCTCTGTATGATGCCAAACAAAAACTATTAACACACAGAAATGTATTGTAATGTACACAGAAGCAAAATTACAAACCATAATTACTGGTAAATCAACTGTCATATAACTGCATGTATGTGGGAGTGGATACCCTTTTTTAAGTACATTTAAAGTAAATCTTCTTTGAACAATATAGTAACATCAAATTCAGTGGACCATGCCTAAAACTTAAAGAGGTACTAAACGCTAAAATCATGTTTGTCTTATTCTAAAGTTCGTAATTAACGTTTAAGAATGCAAAACCCGATAAAATTTCATTTTGTAATTATCGAGATATTTGCAAATTACTGTCAGTTTGTCATTTGAACACCTGAACGATTTAGTAAAACACGCCACTACAACTCACTACTTATACCCAACAGAAGTGACGCACAGTGGTCACCCTGATCAAATACGTGTGTTATATCGTATGCAAACAGATCATGGCTTCCTAAGTAAAATAACAGTTTTGAAATGAATCGGTGACAATTATTACATTGAGAATATTGATAACCATTTGTCGAGGCTTGATAATCGCATAAATATTTTAATCAAATGTTTATAATTAGGAAAGTATTGAAAACCAAAAGCACAAATCAACCTTTTATTCTATTAAATATTAACATGTGCATCCTAAAGTGGCGGTAGAAGCAGAAGTAGAACTGTGCATGTTATTTTCCATGGCGGAAAACGGCATTCAAAATAGGACACTCCCACCACGTGCTTCCAAAAGACGACGGAGGGCGTAACTTGTTGATTTGTTAAATTAAACTATGTGGGTTTTTCTGAGCTACAAAAAAATAAAAATTCTCTTTCTTACGACTTTAGTTACAGCAGCATTTCACAATTATATAAGTTTATTCTCCAGATAATGTGAAGAATTGAGAACTGTCGGTCACAGTAATCTGCTTGTCTGGTTTAGCAAAACCTGAATATGTATTGATCAAGCTATTTCATTAAAATGAAATACTGGATAGACTTGTAATTAACCTATACGGAGATTTAAAAATCAAACAAAATTTTAAAATGGAAATCAGTATAAGTATATATGATTGTCATAGTCCTTGGACCTTATGTAAAAATATTGCTATATGTGTCATATATACTAACGTTATATCAGATCCCAGTATCATGAGCATAGTCCTACCTACGGACGAATGTAGAATAAAAAGTCACAGTACAAAATTCACAATTCAGTTTTTAGTTTAACTTTTTTTTTAAATTAGAAAACATTTGTCTAATTATTTTCGTATTTTTCTGGAACTTTTATATATATGGCAACTTTGTAAACCAAATTTATTCTGAAAAATCAATAATAAAAATTATTGTAAAGATAACAATTTGTCAAAGTGGCTTGGTACTTAAATGGTTTCATTATGACAAAGTGCCAATAAATATATCCTTTTCATGCATAAAATTTGACATCTATTCATTACTCTAGGTTTAAATGAACTATTTCATAAATTGTAAAATGAATATATGCAAGTAACCAAAAACAATTGTAGAAATTTTTCCTGTTTTCAAACAAAACTCAACAAATAGTATGTGTGACTTTTGTACTATCAAATTTGCGACTTTCTGTCCTGTAACTTTCAGTATGTTTGCCATAGAGACATATTATGCAATTGTAATCTATGTCTGTGTCCTAAATCACAGGCTTATTTTATATGTAAATATATATTATTTTATTTGTTATTAGAAAATAAGATATAAAACCTATATCCAAGGATTTGTATAGTAGTCTTACTATACAAATCCTTGCTATATCGTAGAAATATAAGAGCAATAGAATTATTAAATAAGTTAAAACATATTTGAGCATTTAAAACTACAACAAAACCACTGATATAAAATCTTTAGAAAAGGGTGTGCATTCCCAAATTACTTTTGTCCTAAATCCTGAATGTCATGATCACACAATTTTTCAATTTTTCTAAATAAAAAAATTATACCATACCGCTTTTAAGATATTGACCTTTTCTTTCATTTGAAATTTAAGCAATTACAAATGAATAACCAAACAAGAAAAATATTAATCCTCTTGATCACCTTTTGATCCTGATAATTAAAACAGTCCGCACTTTGACACTACTGATAAGTAAACATCCTGTATACAGTAAGGTAAAGATCAAACAGTAGCTATTATCCATCCCTCAGGTAATTAACAACTTGGCCATGCAGAAATGCCACCTGTTGTTTATAAAGTGATAAACTTTAAAGTTTGATAATTAACATTATTAAAAGGTATTACACATACCCGGTTTTAACAGGCAATTAATTATTTTTATTACATGGAACCGAAGCCTCTACCGTCATATCTTGTCGAGATGTTATGCAACTTTACATACAAGACATGTAAATATAAACCATATTTTTCTCGACTCAATATTTGTTTTTAATAAATAGCTAGATTAATGATATATTGACCGTCAATTTGTCTCAGTTCTACGATCAGGAACATTGTTTTCAGTTGAAAACTCAATGTTGAATTATCCCAACCCCATCCCCTTTTTCTATTGAAACACGTTATTAATACACTTCCTTCTGAAACATATTTTGTTCCTTTTGACAAAGTGGTCATAATGAAGAATGAGCCTTGAATGGGTAGCGAAATTCATTGGCAGTGCTTTAAATCAACGATCAGAAGATAGTTCATTTATTAAACAACGCTTTAGATAAGTCAAGAAGTGACCCAGAGTGCGTTACTTCGGTAGATTTGGTTTTAGTGCTGTTTCCGGAAGTAGCGTTGATTGGATTCTCCTAAGGTAAAAATAGTTGAACTTTACACGCTATTATCTCTGTAATAAGTGGACCAAACTGCATCCGGTTTTTGCATTTTTATCAATCATTTCGAACTTTTAGATAAGAATTACCAGTTACGTGCGTTTTAGTACCTCTTTAAGGCTTACAATGTATTAAAAAAATGTTTGATAAACAAAAATCAAACATTCAAACATTTGATTTGGAAGTCAAATCTAATTTTTTAAGTCACTTAACACCATACAACTTCCCACATTTTATTTCATAAATGCCAATTTTTAGCTGTTTCATGATTATGTATTATAGTTTCATGGTTTTTCCTGTGCATAGAAATTAACTGTTGGTAATACATTTATAAAAATTGGTGTGGAATGAACTGTATATACATAACCACATTTGTAATTTTGTCCACATATACACCTACAACATGATCAACATCATTTAGATTCTGACCATGCAACAATTTTCCTATTTAGTACTTTGTTTGTTACCTCTAACAACAAATCAATCATTGGTTTATAGAATTTAGACTTAGGTAACATCATGTCCAAACAGATTTCATAGTGATCACAACCAGGAATGATCCTGACAGTCACATCCATAAGGTTATCTTGTAACGCTTCAGCAAGTTTGGTGGTAGATGTTACTGGTACAACATAATCCTCTGTTCCATGCAACAGTAATACACATGGTGCACTGAAAAATAGGTAAACATTAGAAACTCTTCAATTTTTATTATTTAATAGCATTACAAATAAATTTGTCCACTTTTCTTAGGTTCTACCAAAAAAAGCAATAAGTTAAAATATGTATAATCAAATGAAGATAATGAAAAAAGAATGTTTATAGTTTAATATAATACTAAATCAGGAATTGACTAACATCCTTTCGTGTAATCATATAAACTACAAAGTAAAGTATAAATTAAATTCTTTAGTTAAAAAAGGGGAAATTCATGGTCATCATAAATAATTTTCCCACATCTTACCTTGCATTGGGTGATAATGTTCTACTTAGCACAATTGGTGAAAATCTATCAAAATATTCTTGTCCATACATAGCTCTGGCCATACAAGATATGTCTTCTATACCTCTGGTTGACTCATGTTCAAAGTGATCACTTATATTATATACTCCTGCCAAACCTATTCAAAACACATTTCAATAACTTTAAATATTCAATTAATTTGTCAATCTTTGCATTAAGATAAAGATTCAATAAAATAACATATGTCAATACAATAAATTGCCTTGTGTTACAGCTATCCAGTAATGCACAATATATCATCTTATAAAACTTTACATGAGATGACCACAGGAATCATATTTTGGCGTCAGAAATCAAAAGGGACATAACTCATGTAAATTTTTTTTTATCAGTGCTGATTTTTCGAAATTTAACAATCTTTGCTGATATAAACCATTGACATATTTTTTAGAAAAAAATCTACAAGAAATGAAGGTTTGAGAGGCCTTAAAATGAAATTTCCATATAACTTTTATTGCCAAGTGGAATAACTCCATTAAGAACAGTTTATGATTTTTTAAACTGGACGGAGGCATTAAAAAATAATCTTTGATATAATTTTCAGAATAATCCCACCAGAAATGTAGGCTTGAGAGCTCTTACAATGGTATTTTTCATATACTTTTTACTTCCAAGGGGCATATCTCCTTTAAAAATAGTTGGTAGACTCTGCTTTTCAAACTCATAAAAGACATTGCTATACACATTTTTTTTAAAATCAAAAGAAGTTTAAGTATTATAGCGCTTACAGTCCTCGATGAACACAAACAGTATTGGTATAGGAAATCCCAAAAATTCTGTACAGTTTTTAAGAAGTTCTGTCAAGCTGTTTTAAAGGAGTTACAAAATTAAAAAAGTGTTACATGAATGCTTTTAGTCAACACAATATGATATCAGAATTCTACAAAAACACAGTTCAAAGTTTGGCTTAATATTGCAAGAAAAACAAGAATGTGTCCATAGTACACGGATGCCCCACTCGCACTATCATTTTCTATGTTCAGTGGACCGTCAAATTGGGGTCAAAACTCTAATTTGGTATTAAAATTAGAAAGATCATATCATAGGGAACATGTGTACTAAGTTTCAAGTTGATTGGACTTCAACTGCATCAAAAACTACCTTGACCAAAAACTTTACCCAGAAGCGGGACAGACGGATGAACGGACGGACGAACGAATGGACACAAAACCAGCAAACATAATGCCCCTACTACTATCGTAGGTGGGGCATAAAAGTAGCTGCTTAAATCATCACTACAGTTTTCAACTTTAAAATTAAAATGTGATAACTACCTATGACTACTTTAATTGATTTACTAAGATCTGTCAGAGTTGCATGTGGTTCTAGTTCCTTTGGTCTGGCTATTTCGTCATTGCTATTTATAGTTTCAAGGTCCTGTGTTTGACTTGTTGACTTTAGTTCAGTTTCTTCTTTATTAGTATTACCACTAGCCATACTTTGTGAATTATCTCCCTTTTCTACACTTTTTCCTTCAGTATTGTCATCAGTTTCTTGACTCTCAAGGTCAGTTCCTTCTGACTTGACAATCTCAAAAGTACTGGTTGATAAACTGGTACCCTCAGTGCTCTCTGGTAAGCTAGGCAAAGTATCTTTGGTTTCAGTAGAAACAGGAGCTACAACAGACTTCTCCTGGTTATCATTAACCACACAGAATGATGCTGATGATCCTGAACTATCATCAAGTGTGTCAGAACGAGGCTTAGTGTTAAAATATGATTCATCAAACCTGATCCTACTTTGCTGAGATTCACCTGGAATTTCTAAGCTTAACAATTCTAACACTGACATCACACATAAATGTGCTCCCGAGGAATGCCCAATTAGTACTATATCATTCTGTAAAATAAAGTAAATTTTTCTATTAGAATTGCCTTTTTTTAGTTGATTTTGTGTACTGATTTATAGTTGGGTTCATTGTAGAAATTTCTTAAGCACATACTTTCAAAGCCTCTTTATTGTTACTATACTAGTTTTAAAGATTTTTTCCTCATGATCAAAACTTCCATTATTCATCTACTCCATTTCTAAGAAAAATATTTTCTACAAATCTATCAGGCAATGGATCCATGCTCAATTGAATTTTTTATCGAAATGTTAAGTCCCTCTGACTGAAATTTATCAATTGTATTTTAATGCAAGCTGTGTTTTACGGCTGATGTTTTTAAGCTTAATTGATAAAACATGAACTCCCAGTATTGCTTTTGTCAGGTCAACACCTCTTACTGGGGAAATCACCCATAAATCTGATAATTGGGCAGGTCAGCATTTTGAACAAATGATTCTAATATGACCTGCTTCTTTCGCTTTGTAAACAACAGCGTGATAAAATTCTCGATATATCTATACTTAGCGCAGACTCAGAGATGTGCATATTGATGGCTGTTGTATAGAAAGACTTGACCGATTCTAATAAAACTTTGCATGACCTAAGCTTAGGAATTATAAGATAGTTGGCCAAGTTTCATGGCCATAGGATATTTATCATAGAAACTATGGCTATTTTGATACTGAAATTTGGATGTTTAATTTTGACGTTTAAATCAAATAATTTCAACTATCAAGATTTGGGCTTTAAAATTTAAATATTGCAAAAATTTGCTTTTTAAATGCTCTTAGATATAATATATTAGGTATTAAAAGCAACTGAACACTCATTTGATTTATCAGATTTATTACAATTATTCAAAAGTCAAATTTATATGAGCCTGTGCCTGAAAATTGAGATTTTCAATTAAGGGAGCCTTACATAAACATGCATTTCTTCCAACCAATTTGAAGTTTTGAAGTTTTTTACCATAAATTATTCCTCCATATATGTTTAATGTACTTTAAATTGAAAGAAAAGTTACAAAAGCATACTACATGAGTATAAAATGGTCTTAGGTCATGCAAGACTGAACATTATTTAGAGTCAATTTAGGCCGTAGCACATATTTACATAAAAAAATGCCTACTGAAGCTATAAGAAATGGAAATTTGTTACTTTTTGCTCATTTCTATGCTAAGATGTCATGATACAAGAAGTCTAATTGCAAAAGGACTCTTGCATTCAACTTTTTTTGCAGACAGTATGGTCTGATGCACAGTTTTTTCACTTTTCAATGGAAAACTTGCATGTAGTTTCAGTCTTAACTGGCATATATTTGAACTACATGCTCTCCTACAGAAGAAAATAAAGGTAGTATATGAAATGGATAAGGTGCACAGATCATTGTCAAGTGCTTTTTTACAGATTTAGTGAAATATTTATGATGGACTACAAATTTTATGTACAAAGCTCTTCACATTTCACATACATCAAACAGGCCGTTCGACCAGTTCCTAATTACAACACATTTTGCACATTTTTTCTGTGATAATCTACTTTCTCTACATTCAGAGTTCACAAAACTATTTACCTCCCACGTAAATCCACATGTATCGTAACCTATGTGCAAACACTATGTCGATTTCGTTGTGTTCAAATTGAAATTGAAAAAGAAACTCCAGAACCGTTATTCCTATTCTAATGCATAACAAAAAGAATTAATGCACAAAAGCTTAAAAAATGTATGAAATCAAAATGAAATAAAATTCCACAAAATTTCATGAATGATCTTGGCATATTAACGTCATGTCATAACATGATGTCATACGAATGAAAAGTCTCAAGCTGAAGGTTTTCCATTACGTATACGCCTTAAGTTCGAATAAAATCGCATTAAAATGGAGTTTTGAGGTAGATGTTGTTTCATTTTCTATTCTATTGCATTATTCGCACATTTGTTGATTTCAGTAAGTCAACATGGCAGCTCACTCCTTAGTTACGACATGTCAACTATGGATTTGAAGTAAATAGTAGCCAACGAAAAAAAAATGTTTGGGTTAAGAAATATAAGGATTGAACACATTTTTTCTAGTGGTTATTTAAGAATAATTCATGCAAGACTTAAATTTATTTGAAATGTAGCTTTTATCTTACAGGGGGTAAATTAGAACAGCCATATCCACGGCAATCTTACCTTCGCTTCAGTTTTTAAATTACCTAATTTGTCCTATTAGAATCGAAATAATTCATGGAAGCCATAGATTTGTTGGACATTTACACATGGCCTGGGCCGTGATATTCGTTAATTTTATCCTGAGCGTTAGCAATCATACCACATCTCCTTATTCATATATACAAAACCATTTTCATACTGTAAAAACTGTACATAATGCCATTCTCATTTATTGGGAATTCTTGCCTACCCTATCAGATAAAGCATCATATAAAGAAGTGCAAAAAGTATGTAGGATTAAAAGGCGATATGGGGTCTACATCAATGAGAAGACAACGAAACATACAAAACTAGAGGCTCCAAGGACCCTGTGTCGCTCACCTGATATTTTTATTTACAATTGATGCATGATAAATGCAACTGTTGTACTGTCGTATAGTTTCAGAGATATAAGACTAAAAGTGTGTTTGAAACCTGTTTTATTTCAGCCATGTGTGCCATGTTGGCAGGCAGGGTCATCATACACAGTGGTCCCTGGATATTCTAGTGGTGATTTAAACCAAGTTTGGTTTAATTTGACAGTAGTTTCAGGGGAGAATTTTTGTAAAATTTATCTAACGAGAAATGTGAAGTGATGAGAAAGTTTGTTGTGAAGTTTTGTTGTTTCCTATTAATGATTTCTGCAAAATTCAGTTGATTGTGCAAGGGTTGTATAGCCAGCTGAGGTCATTAAAACTCTCATTTGTTGTTGCAAAATTCAAGTGGTTTTTGAATTGCTTTGTTGATCTTTTTTTGTATTCAACTTTTAAACAACAAAGTATAACAAATATGATGACTGATACTCGTGACACTGAAAATATGGTCTTCATTCTTGTGAAGAAAATGGTAAGGTTTGAAATATTTCTTAAATATTAATTCAATACCAATACTTTAATTTGTATTGATTTATCCCAGGAAATGAGAACAAGGGACACAATTAAATTCAATTTTTTCCTAAACTTCTGATAAAATATAAAATGAAGAACTATATTTTTAATGAGAATTTTTGTTTAAAAGTTAATTGATAATTTGAACAATATTAATTAAGTTTTAGATCTTGCATGGTTGATTAATTTTCTCTCAAAATTTCTGATATTCTATTAAAGTTTTAAATATAATATGAGGCAGGCATAACCTGTGAAAGGGGATGAAGTCTGTATAAATTAGTGTAGGAATTCAAGCATCATTTGCACTTCTGAATCTGTAGAAAATGAAGCCAAAGTACTGAAACATATGACATTCGACCTATTGTTCGGGATTATAGTTGTGACATCATTTTCAATGTAAAGAAAGAAACACCATCATCAGGTATTAATGTGGTTTTTTTTCATGTTATAGAATTATCAATTATTTTTATTGCCAGTTCATTAGTAGATTGTTTTCTATATTGATTTTCTACTGCAGTTTCAGAAAAGAAGATTACAAAAGGAAAACATTTTGTAAAACTTACCAAAATTTACCAAATTAATGAAAATTGTTAAAATTGACTATAAAGGGCAATGACTCCTTAAGGGTCAACTGACCATTTTGGTCATGTTGACTTCTATGAAGATCTTACTTTGCTGAACATTATTGCTGTTTACAGTTTATCTCTATCTGTAATAATTTTCAAGATAATAACCAAAACGGCAAAATTTCCTTAAAATTACCAATTCAGGGCAGCAACCAAAACCACCAGTTGTCCAATTCATCTGAAAATTTGAGGGCAGATAGATATTTACTTGATAAACAAGTTAATCCCTGTAAGATTTGCTTTAAATGCTTTGGTTTCAGAGTTACAATCCAAAATCTACATTTTACCCTATGTTCTATTTTTAGCCATGGCAGCCATCTTGTTTGGTTGGCTGGGTCACCACACACATTTTTAAACTAAATACCCTAATAATGATTGTGGCTAAGTTTGGTTGTATTTGGTCCAGTAGTTTCAGAGGAGAAGATTTTTGTAAAGATAACAAAATTTACAAAAATTGGTAAAAATTACTTTAAAGGGCAATAACTCCTTAAGGGGTCAACTGACCATTTTGATCATGTTGACTTATTTGAAGATCTTACTTTGCTGAATATTATTGCTGTTTACAGTTTATCTCTATCTGTAATAATTTTCAAGATAATAACCAAAACGGCAAAATTTCCTTAAAAATACCAATTCAGGGCAGCAACCCAACAACCAGTTGTCCAATTCATCTGAAAATTTGAGGGCAGATAGATATTTACTTGATAAACAAGTTAATCCCTGTAAGATTTGCTTTAAATGCTTTGGTTTCAGAGTTACAAGCCAAAATCTACATTTTATCCCTATGTTCTATTTTAGCTATGGCAGCCATCTTGGTTGGTTGGCTGGGTCACCGCACATTTTTAAACTAAATACCCTAATAATGATTGTGGCTAAGTTTGGTTGAATTTGGTCCAGTAGTTTCAGAGGAGAAGATTTTGTAAAGATTACAAAATTTACAAAAATGGGTAAACAATTACTTTAAAGGGCAATAACTCCTTAAGGGTCAACTGACCATTTTGATCATGTTTGACTTATTTGTAGATCTTACTTTGCTGAACATTATTGCTGTTTACAGTTTATCTCTATCTATAACAATTTTCAAGATAATAACCAAAACGGAAAAAATCCTTAAAATTACTAATTCAGGGCAGCAACCCAACAACCCATTGTCCGATTCATCTGAAAATTTCTGGGCAGATAGATCTTGACTTGATCAACAATTTTACCCCATGTTAGATTTGCTCTAAATGCTTTGGTTTCAGAGTTATAAGCCAAAATATACATTTTATCCCTATGTTCTATTTTTAGCCATGGCAGCCATCTTGGTTGGTTTGGCAAGTCACCGGACACAATTTTAAACTAAATACCCTAATGATGATTGTGGCCAAGTTTGGTTAAATTTGGTCCAGTAGTTTCAGAGGAGAAGATTTTGTAAAGATTACAAAATTTACAAAAATGGGTAAAAATTACTTTAAAGGGCAATAACTCCTTAAGGGTCAACTGACCATTTTGATCATGTTGACTTATTTGTAGATCTTACTTTGCTGAACATTATTGCTGTTTACAGTTTATCTCTATCTATAACAATTTTCAAGATAATAATCAAAACGGAAAAAATCCTTAAAATTACTAATTCAGGGCAGCAACCCAACAACCCATTGTCCGATTCATCTGAAAATTTCAGGGCAGATAGATCTTGACTTGATCAACAATTTTACCCTATGTCAGATTTGCTCTAAATGCTTTGGTTTCAGAGTTATAAGCCAAAATATACATTTTACCCTATGTTCTATTTTTAGCCATGGCGCCATCTTGGTTGGTTTGGCAGGTCACCGGACACAATTTTAAACTAGATACCCTAATGATGATTGTGGCCAAGTTTGGTTAAATTTGGCCCAGTAGTTTCAGAGGAGAAGATTTTGTAAAGTTAACGACGACGGACGACGACGGACGACGGACGCCAAGTGATGAGAAAGCTCACTTGGCCCTTCGGGCCAGGTGAGCTAAAACAAGAGGGAAACAAACAGTTCACCTTGTGTAACTTGAAAATAACTCTGATATGCTTAATGCTTCGATAAAAAGTACATTGCTATCATTAAATACCTTATTAGCACCATGAATATGTGGATTGTCACAAATCCATGCCACACAGTCCACAACATCTTGTATCATATCATCAACATAGCCCTACAACAAAACTATTATCATTTATTTATTGTAACGTCTCACATATATTTTTCAAAACAAGTCATACTTTTTCACTTCTTGTATTTCTATATATCAAAAGCAACCATACAAACTCAGATTTCCAAGTTCATAAGTTTAAGTACTGGTATAAAAAGAAATCTGTAGATCTTGTGATTGTTTATTGTTGGATATATATACATGTATCATTGACATTGACATTGAGTACGTATTACAATTTTTTAGGAAATAATGTAAACGTGAAAATTTTCTTGTGGGGGTATTTTCTATCATTTTTGTGATCTACACATAAACTGCAAAAAATATCTAAACCAAAGAAGCCATTCATGAAATGATGTTAGAATGGTACAAGTCATTTCTTCCATATGGTGTGTTTTAAATATAACAAAAAAAAGCCAAATACAGCAAGCTTACATGTAAGTCCTTTTAAACAGTTGCTCAATTGCAGTTTAAACCAGAAGTGAGGCTATTCAAATATACAATATAATACATACACCAATCTCAAGTTGTTTATGAACGAGTTACACCCGTTGACCCAAGGTCAATTGGTGTAAATGACATCATTTAACAATCATTTCTTACTATGACATAATTACATAAGGATTGTGACATAGGAAATGTACGGGAAAGTGCACAATTTGAAAGCTGTCTATTATGTTTATTATTGTAAAGTATACAACCAACCTTTGGATAGATTGATAAATTTGGACAACACACTACTGCCTTCAGTCTATTGGCAATCTCTACACAAAGAGGACCATACATGGTCTTTTCTCCAGAAGACCAGGCCCCTCCATACACAAACACCACCACTGGCATTGACATATCCCCACCATCCTTTCGTGGAATGTTAGGATGGTACAAGTCTAGGGTACAATCATTTCTTCCATATGGTATGTTCTAAAAAATAACAAAAAAAGCAAAAATACAGCATGTTTAATTGCACTTTAAAACAGAAATTATTTTAAAATATACAATACAATACATTATGTTTATTCCAATTTAATTAAGGTCCCTCAGGAGGGCAATGACAAAATGACAATCATAATTCAGTTATATCATATATATTCTAGTAAGAAAACAAGGACAGTTTTTGTCGAGCCTCGACTTTTGTCGCAGAAAGCTCGACATAGGGATAGTGATCCGGCAGTGGCGGCATTAGCTAACTTCTTAAAAGCTTTATATTTTAGAAGCTAAAGACCTGGATGCTTCATACTTTGTATATAGATGCCTTATGTTACGAAGTTTCTGTCTGTCATATGTCTATTGTCCTTGACCTCATTTTCATGGTTCAGTGACTACTTGAAAAAAAGTCAACATTTTTGTAATGTTAATTTCTTTCTTATTATGAGTAATAGGATAACTATATTTAGTATGTGCGTACCTTGCAAGGTCCTCATGCCTGTCAGACAATTTTCATTTGACCTCTACCTCATTTCTTGGATCAGTGAACAAGGTTAAGTTTTCGTTGTCAAGTCCATATATCAGATACTATAAGCAGTAGGTCTACTATATTTGGTATATGGAATGATTGTAAGGTGTACATGTCCAACTGGTAGGTGTCATCTGACCTTGACCTCATTTTCATGGTTCAGTGGTCAAAGTTAAGTTTTGAGTTTTGGTCTTTTTCTAATACTATATGCAATAGGTCAACTATCTTTGGTGTATGGAAATATTTTATGATGTACATGTCAGTCTCGCAGGTTTTATTTGACCTTGACCTCATTTTCACGGTTCATTTCTCAGTGTTAAGTTTTGTGTTTTGGTCTGTTTTCTATAAGCAATAGATCAACTATATTTGTTGTATGGAAGGATTGTAAAGTGTATATGTCTGTCTGGCAGGTATCATCTGACCTTGACCTCATTTTCATGGTTCATTGGTCAATAATAAGTTTTCATGGTTAAGTTTGTTTCTTAGATACTATAAGCAATGGGTCAACTATATTTAATGCATAAATTGATTGTAAGCTGTACATGTCTGTCTGGCATGGTTCACCTGACCTTGACCTCATTTTCATGGTTTATTGGTCAATGTTAAGTTTTCTTGTTTAAGACTGTTTCTTAGAAACTATAAGCAATAGGTCAACTATGTTTGGTTTATTGAATGATTGTAAGGTGTACATGTATTTCTCTTTGGTTTATCTGACCTTGACCTCATTTTCTTGGTTCATGTTAAGTTTATGTGTTACTTGTAGTAAAGCTTTATATTTAGGACTATCAACATAAAATCAATGGTTAGTAAAGAAGGCGAGACATTTCAGCGTGTGCACTCTTGTAAATGTTATGTTCTCTGCAGGTGGATTGTTTGTGACAGCATGAACTCAGGAGAAGCAAAAGTGTGATTTAGTTGATTGCTTACCTGACAAAAACACCAGGGACAGCACTTAAGGGTTATACAATTCAGACAATTTCGTAAAAATAGTATATTCATTTGTCCAGTGTTCTCCAAAACCATCGGTCCTGTCGGTCCTGACCGCCAAAAATCGGCTAGGACCGACAATTGCATGTGTAGTGGCAGTCCTTATGACCAACAACATTTTGGTGGTTGTTCACTTTTGTTTTAACATCTTTTCGGTATTCAGATAGCTTTTGAACTGGTTGCTGATGTAAACAAACTTTAACTACATAGCTCAAAAATTACGGTAATACTTCTGAAAAAGAACCAGTCGTTGGTTTCTTTGGTATTCAGATAGGTTTTGTACTGGTTAATTACCACTGTAATTTAACTTTTGTAGTATAGCTCAAAATTACGGTAATACTTTTGACAAATAACCAGTCGTAACAGTCATCATGGCTTGAGAGGTAGTCCGAGATTACTCTGATGTGCAACGGCTGTTTTGCCAGACAAGCTGGGGCGGTCTCACGGCCCCAGCTTGTCTGGCAAAACAGCCGTTCGACGTCAGAATAATCTCGGACTATCAGAGAGGGTGCTAAACCAGAGGACTCTGTATTTGAACAAAGACTTTTACAGAGACTGACCATTTTTTCTATATTACATATTTTTTTCTATATTACAAGACATTGCAAGACTTAGTCTTTTATTTCTATCATTCCTCAATCCTCAATCTTAAGGCCTGTTGGCACGAATTTTCCCAATGTGCAGGTTTTCTCTTTGTGCGTTTTTCTCGGTGTATTTTCTTCTCATCATTTTAATGCACTTTTCACTGTAAATGACTGCAGTGGACACAGCTTTAAACTTATAAAGCCTCGATGTAATTCATCATTTCGTTAAAGGCATTTTTCTAACGAATTATAAATGATTGGAACAGTTTACCAAAAATGTTGTGTCTGCAAATACCGTTGATAACTTTAAAATACAACTTGATCATCATTGGGAAGATGTTATGGACCAGTTCTAGTGATAAATTATTTTTATTACACTTTTTTATTGTTTCTTAATATGAGTGGATTGGTATTAGGAAGAAATTAAATACCAGCTCTTATGATGAATTTGGACTTCTTTAAATATTAACTATTTAAAATTTGAATTATTAGTCAACCAAAAGTGACACATAAAATGCAGGATTGTTATGAGTTTAGCTTTTAAAACAAGTACGAATTTGGGTGGGCTAAAAAAGGATTGAATTTCCTTACACATGAGCCCTTAAAAGACTCGACAGGTAGTATAATGCATGAGACATAAAACAAAAATGAAATCAAGCATGTTATCAAACTGACAAAGTATAACAAGAGTGCACACGCTGAAATGTCGCCTTCTTTACTAACCATTGACTTTATGTTGATAGTCCCAAAATAAAGCTTTACTACAAGTAACACATAAACTTAACATGATCCAAGAAAATGAGGTCAAGGTCAGATAAACCAAACAAGAAATACATGTACACCTTACAATCATTCAGTAAACCAAACATATTTGACCTATTGCTTATAGTTTCTAAGAAACAGTCTTAACCAAGAAAACCTAACATTGACCAATGAACCATGAAAATGAGGTCAAGGTCAGATGAACCATGCCAGACAGACATGTACAGCTTACAATCAATTTATGCATTAAATATAGTTGACCTATTGCTTATAGTATCTAAGAAACAAACTTAAACATGAAAGCTTAACATTGACCAATGAACCATGAAAATGAGGTCAAGGTCAGATGATACCTGCCAGACAGACATATACACCTTACAATCCTTCCATACAACAAATATAGTTGATCTATTGCTTATAGTTGAAGAAAACAGACCAAAACACAAAACTTAACACTGAGAAATGAACCGTGAAAATAAGGTCAAGGTCAAATAAAACCTGTGAGACTGACATATACATCATAAAATATTTCCATACACCAAATATAGTTGACCTATTGCATATAGTATTAGAAAAAAGACCAAAACTCAAAACTTAACTTTGACCACTGAACCATGAAAATGAGGTCAAGGTCAGATGACACCTACCAGTTGGACATGTACACCTTACAATCATTCCATATACCAAATATAGTAGACTACTGCTTATAGTATCTGATATATGGACTTGACCACGAAAACTTAACCTTGTTCACTATCCATGAAATGAGGTTGAGGTCAAATGAAAATTGTCTGACAGGCATGAGGACCTTGCAAGGTACGCACATTCTAAATATAGTTATCCTATTACCCATAATAAGAAAGAAATTAACATTACAAAAATGTTGACTTTTTTCAAGTAGTCACTGAACCATGAAAATGAGGTCAAGGACAATGGACATATGACAGACGGAAACTTGTAACATAAGGCATCTATATACAAAGTATGAAGCATCCAGGTCTTCTAGCTTCTAAAATATAAAGCTTTTAAGAAGTTAGCTAACGCCGCCGCCGCCACCGGATCACTATCCCTATGTCGAGCTTTCTGCAACAAATGTCGAGGCTCGACAAAATTAGTGAACAATGCAAAGTTCAAACTTTCATTAAAAAAAACAAACATATAACATAGAAACTAGGATGGAGTTAATAAAGTATTGAGCAATGACTTTCATGCAACTAATAGGTGTTTGATAAATTCAAGTAAAATTACAGGACCACCAGATTTTCTTAAGGACCACCAGATTTTAGTCTTGGTGGTCCCAATGACCACCAGGAAAAAAGATTTCGAGAACTCTGTTTGTCTTGAATTTTATAAAGAAAATACATATTGAGGTACAATAGTTGCAAAAACTATTTACAGTTTATGAACTTTTTTATTGGAAGCAAATATTTTCCTGTAAAAAAGACTATTGACAGATTAATAGTTTCAAAAACTGTTTAATGAGTATAAACTATGTACTGGAAGCCATTATTTTTCTGTACTTTCTGTATAATAAAACACTTTTTACTGGCTATTCAAACAAAAGAAAGTTTATAGTCCTCATAGCAAGAAAATAAGTGCACACTATATACCTCTCTGACAGTGAAGAACAAGCCCTGAATGTTTACCATTGAAACATTGATAGTATAAAGTTCTCACTTTTTCAGTATTTAGATTTCTGACAGTGATGTACAAAGCCTTGACTACTCATATTTTTTACAATGATTTACAAAGCACTGACTTCCCTCTAAGGCTCTTTCACTGAAGTACAAAGCACAGGTTATTTACCTTTCTGACAGTGAAGGACAAAGCAATGGCTATTCAATGGTGCAATTCTGACAGTGAGGTACAAAACATTATTTACCTTTCTGACAGTAAATGGATCTAACTTGTTGTAGAGTTTCTTCCATTTCATGTAGGATGATGCATATTTCAAAGTAATATATAACTTTTGAAGTAAGGTATAATTAAAAGCATAAACTTTCTTTGGACTAAATGCTCTACGATATTTGTTCTTTGTCTGAGGCCAACCATACAGTAGACTTCCTAGCAGTGATGTTGTGTAGGGTATCACCACTGCTGTAGATGTCACAAGCAGGACTGTTTGTACTATTTGCTTGAGCATTGCTATTGCTACAAAACAAAAAAAGAAAGTAAAAAAAACGTGAATTCATAGATTTGAAGCATTTTTTTCACAGTAATATGGGAATTACTAGCATATTTTTCGTAGACTGAAAATCACTATCTTAATGACCTTAGAAAGAGGATGAATCAATAAGCACAATATTCAGACAGAGTTTCAAATTCTTTCTACCATTAACCCTAACCCTAACTCTTTTTACTCTTTGCAACAAAAATATTGCAAATAGAACATATATTTACAGTCTGTCTGCCTCTACATTAAATCTTAAAATGACAAATTTAATATCAAATGGTGCTGAGAGATATGAATTTTGCACACTATTGTTAGGGAAACTATTGCATGGTTGCTATTGACTGAAATATTGCTTTCTCGTCCAACCTCCTGAATGTAACACCTTGCTTGCACCTTTTCACACAATTTTAAAATGTTTTTTAATCCATTTGAATGTTTAATGGGTAAGAAAAAAATCATACAACCACAAGAATTTGAAATCTCAGACACCCTCTTTAAGATATGAGACTACAATGTAATACATTTATTTATTGGTTTTGGGTTATAAAAAAATAATGGAATGAATGTATGAAAATATCACAATTTTCATTACAAAAACATTTATAGCATTCACTTATCAAAATAACTTGGCAAAAGATAAAGAACAAAACTTGATTCTTTCAATTAAATGTATTTTAATAATTGACTGTTTTGCCTGTTATTCAACATGCTGGTGCTTGATTCTTAGAATGTTTTCCATAAGGAAAGATTTTAGTATCATGGAGATATAAAGTTGATTTAACCTAGATGTATTTAAGAGTAAAAAATTTTAATGAAATTCTTCATAAATGATCCTTAAAAATATGCAAGGAAAAAAACATGTACCATGAATTTGCAATGTTATCTTAAATTTTTGAGTTCCAACATGCAAGAAATATTGTTATGGAACTCCTTACAGATAAGATTTAGCCACAGGATCTCCATACATAGCCAATTATGACTGTTATTATGTCAACCATATTAAAACAAATATTTTCCAAAGTTTCAAATCTGCTAGTAATACTTAAAGTTAAAAGTTAGCAAAAAAACAGTAATTTTTTTTTAAATATTGCTAGGTTAAATGATAGTGATTCAGTAAAAAATAGGTCAAATTGAGGGGAAAAAATGTTTATCCTTTTATAATTGAATATGAAGTATCATCAAACTATGGCAAAGGATAACAGAAATATTCTAAAGGGTCCTTGTGATTGATTAGTTATTTCTCAATTAAGATGTAAAGTGAACCAAGGTTTAATAAGATATCCTTGCAAGCACCTTAGATTTAAATGACAAAGTGAACCAAGGTTTAATAAGATATCCTTGCAAGCACCTTAGATTTAAATGTAGAGGTAAAGTGAACCAAGGTTTAATAAGATATCCTTGTAAGCACCTTAGATTTAAATGTAGAGGTAAAGTGAACCAAGGTTTAATAAGATATCCTTGCAAGCACCTTAGATTTAAATGTAGAGGTAAAGTGAACCAAGGTTTAATAAGATATCCTTGTAAGCACCTTAGATTTAAATGTAGAGGTAAAGTGAACCAAGGTTTAATAAGATATCCTTGCAAGCACCTTAGATTTAAATGTAGAGGTAAAGTGAACCAAGGTTTAATAAGATATCCTTGTAAGCACCTTAGATTTAAATGTAGAGGTAAAGTGAACCAAGGTTTAATAAGATATCCTTGTAAGCACCTTAGATTTAAATGTAGAGGTAAAGTGAACCAAGGTTTAATAAGATATCCTTGTAAGCACCTTAGATTTAAATGTAGAGGTAAAGTGAACCAAGGTTTAATAAGATATCCTTGTAAGCACCTTAGATTTAAATGTAGAGGTAAAGTGAACCAAGGTTTAATAAGATATCCTTGCAAGCACCTTGATTTAAATGTAGAGGTAAAGTGAACCAAGGTTTAATAAGATATCCTTGCAAGCACCTTAGATTTAAATGTAGAGGTAAAGTGAACCAAGGTTTAATAAGATATCCTTGCAAGCACCTTAGATTTAAATGTAGAGGTAAAGTGAACCAAGGTTTAATAAGATATCCTTGCAAGCACCTTAGATTTAAATGTAGAGGTAAAGTGAACCAAGGTTTAATAAGATATCCTTGCAAGCACCTTAGATTTAAATGTAGAGGTAAAGTGAACCAAGGTTTAATAAGATATCCTTGCAAGCACCTTAGATTTAAATGACAAAGTGAACTAAGGTTTAATAAGATATCCTTGTAAGCACCTTAGATTTAAATGTAGATGCAAAGTGAACTAAGGTTTAATAAGATATCCTTGCAAGCACCTTAGATTTAAATGACAATGTAGAGGTAAAGTGAACTAAGGTTTAATAAGATATCCTTGCAAGCACCTTAGATTTAAATGACAAAGTGAACTAAGGTTTAATAAGATATCCTTACAAGCACCTTAGATTTAAATGACAAAGTGAACTAAGGTTTAATAAGATATCCTTGTAAGCACCTTAGATTTAAATGACAAAGTGAACCAAGGTTTAATAAGATATCCTTGCAAGCACCTTAGATTTAAATGACAAAGTGAACTAAGGTTTAATAAGATATCCTTGTAAGCACCTTAGATTTAAATGACAAAGTGAACTAAGGTTTAATAAGATATCCTTGCAAGCACCTTAGATTTAAATGACAAAGTGAACTAAGGTTTAATAAGATATCCTTGCAAGCACCTTAGATTTAAATGACAAAGTGAACTAAGGTTTAATAAGATATCCTTACAAGCACCTTAGATTTAAATGACAAAGTGAACTAAGGTTTAATAAGATATCCTTGCAAGCACCTTAGATTTAAATGACAAAGTGAACTAAGGTTTAATAAGATATCCTTGCAAGCACCTTAGATTTAAATGACAAAGTGAACTAAGGTTTAATAAGATATCCTTGTAAGCACCTTGATTTAAATGACAAAGTGAACCAAGGTTTAATAAGATATCCTTACAAGCACCTTAGATTTAAATGACAAAGTGAACTAAGGTTTAATAAGATATCCTTGTAAGCACCTTAGATTTAAATGACAAAGTGAACTAAGGTTTAATAAGATATCCTTGCAAGCACCTTAGATTTAAATGACAAAGTGAACCAAGGTTTAATAAGATATCCTTGCAAGCACCTTAGATTTAAATGACAAAGTGAACCAAGGTTTAATAAGATATCCTTGCAAGCACCTTAGATTTAAATGACAAAGTGAACCAAGGTTTAATAAGATATCCTTGTAAGCACCTTAGATTTAAATGACAAAGTGAACTAAGGTTTAATAAGATATCCTTACAAGCACCTTAGATTTAAATGACAAAGTGAACCAAGGTTTAATAAGATATCCTTGTAAGCACCTTAGATTTAAATGACAAAGTGAACCAAGGTTTAATAAGATATCCTTGTAAGCACCTTAGATTTAAATGACAAAGTGAACCAAGGTTTAATAAGATATCCTTACAAGCACCTTAGATTTAAATGACAAAGTGAACTAAGGTTTAATAAGATATCCTTACAAGCACCTTAGATTTAAATGACAAAGTGAACTAAGGTTTAATAAGATATCCTTGCAAGCACCTTAGATTTAAATGACAAAGTGAACTAAGGTTTAATAAGATATCCTTACAAGCACCTTAGATTTAAATGACAAAGTGAACTAAGGTTTAATAAGATATCCTTACAAGCACCTTAGATTTAAATGACAAAGTGAACTAAGGTTTAATAAGATATCCTTGCAAGCACCTTAGATTTAAATGACAAAGTGAACTAAGGTTTAATAAGATATCCTTACAAGCACCTTAGATTTAAATGACAAAGTGAACTAAGGTTTAATAAGATATCCTTACAAGCACCTTAGATTTAAATGACAAAGTGAACTAAGGTTTAATAAGATATCCTTACAAGCACCTTAGATTTAAATGACAATGTAGAGGTAAAGTGAACTAAGGTTTAATAAGATATCCTTGCAAGCACCTTAGATTTAAATGACAATGTAGAGGTAAAGTGAACTAAGGTTTAATAAGATATCCTTGCAAGCACCTTAGATTTAAATGACAAAGTGAACTAAGGTTTAATAAGATATCCTTACAAGCACCTTAGATTTAAATGACAAAGTGAACTAAGGTTTAATAAGATATCCTTACAAGCACCTTAGATTTAAATGACAAAGTGAACTAAGGTTTAATAAGATATCCTTGCAAGCACCTTAGATTTAAATGACAAAGTGAACTAAGGTTTAATAAGATATCCTTGCAAGCACCTTAGATTTAAATGACAAAGTGAACTAAGGTTTAATAAGATATCCTTACAAGCACCTTAGATTTAAATGACAAAGTGAACTAAGGTTTAATAAGATATCCTTGCAAGCACCTTAGATTTAAATGACAAAGTGAACTAAGGTTTAATAAGATATCCTTACAAGCACCTTAGATTTAAATGACAAAGTGAACTAAGGTTTAATAAGATATCCTTGCAAGCACCTTAGATTTAAATGACAAAGTGAACTAAGGTTTAATAAGATATCCTTGCAAGCACCTTAGATTTAAATGACAAAGTGAACTAAGGTTTAATAAGATATCCTTGCAAGCACCTTAGATTTAAATGACAAAGTGAACCAAGGTTTAATAAGATATCCTTACAAGCACCTTAGATTTAAATGACAAAGTGAACTAAGGTTTAATAAGATATCCTTGCAAGCACCTTAGATTTAAATGACAAAGTGAACTAAGGTTTAATAAGATATCCTTACAAGCACCTTAGATTTAAATGACAAAGTGAACTAAGGTTTAATAAGATATCCTTGCAAGCACCTTAGATTTAAATGACAAAGTGAACTAAGGTTTAATAAGATATCCTTACAAGCACCTTAGATTTAAATGACAAAGTGAACTAAGGTTTAATAAGATATCCTTACAAGCACCTTAGATTTAAATGACAAAGTGAACTAAGGTTTAATAAGATATCCTTACAAGCACCTTAGATTTAAATGACAAAGTGAACTAAGGTTTAATAAGATATCCTTACAAGCACCTTAGATTTAAATGACAAAGTGAACTAAGGTTTAATAAGATATCCTTACAAGCACCTTAGATTTAAATGACAAAGTGAACTAAGGTTTAATAAGATATCCTTACAAGCACCTTAGATTTAAATGACAAAGTGAACTAAGGTTTAATAAGATATCCTTGCAAGCACCTTAGATTTAAATGACAAAGTGAACTAAGGTTTAATAAGATATCCTTACAAGCACCTTAGATTTAAATGACAAAGTGAACTAAGGTTTAATAAGATATCCTTACAAGCACCTTAGATTTAAATGACAAAGTGAACTAAGGTTTAATAAGATATCCTTACAAGCACCTTAGATTTAAATGACAAAGTGAACTAAGGTTTAATAAGATATCCTTACAAGCACCTTAGATTTAAATGACAAAGTGAACTAAGGTTTAATAAGATATCCTTACAAGCACCTTAGATTTAAATGACAAAGTGAACTAAGGTTTAATAAGATATCCTTACAAGCACCTTAGATTTAAATGACAAAGTGAACCAAGGTTTAATAAGATATCCTTGCAAGCACCTTAGATTTAAATGACAAAGTGAACTAAGGTTTAATAAGATATCCTTGCAAGCACCTTAGATTTAAATGACAAAGTGAACCAAGGTTTAATAAGATATCCTTGTAAGCACCTTGATTTAAATGACAAAGTGAACTAAGGTTTAATAAGATATCCTTGTAAGCACCTTAGATTTAAATGACAAAGTGAACCAAGGTTTAATAAGATATCCTTACAAGCACCTTAGATTTAAATGACAATGAGTTACTTCATTTATTTTCTATTCCATGCCCAAAGCTCTCCCAGTTTCAGAACTATTTAAATCTAACAATTATTTTCTTACAGATCAGAAATATCAAAGACAAAAAAAATATGATACACAAAAAATAATTATTATATGGGTATATTGACTCTTATCAAAATCTACTGTTGTATACAAGCCTTAACTTAGACAAATAAAATATACAGTACACAACTCCACAGTGCATAGGTTTGGTTGAATCTGTACTTTACTTTTGTTAGGAAAATAAGCAAAAATGTTCATACCCTTACATGTACTTAATCTAAAAGTGCATTATCTGCTCATAATCTAATGAACAACTGTTGTTCAAAACATTATCAAAGATCTTTCATCATATTATTATGAGAATTGCTACAAATAAGCAGATTTGCTGCAAAAAGCATGTGTTATAGTGTCTACAAGTTTTTCCCTTCGTGCATCAAGTTATGCTGATCTTTTATCCTAGAATTTGATCTTTTATGTTTGTGAGGTGAATATCCAATGGGACTTATCCTCTCCTAATAAGGAATCATCATCTCAAAATGATGAAGATTAAGTAAACTGGTAAGTGGTAACCTCTCTTATAAAATGCCTTGTCGAGAGGGCTTACATAGGCTTAGCCTGCTGCCCAATCCTATAAATTTATTTTGAATAAAAGAGTGTTTAAACTGTAAAGTGCCTACAAAATTTTCTATAATGCATTCAGGTGACCTTGACCTTTGATGTGTCAGCTTTACATTGAGAATGGTTTATCCTCTCCTCATGATAAATCATTGTATCATCACCCGGTAAATGAAGATGGATATAAGTGTAAATTACTCACTATCCCAATATTGTTGATGTAAACAAAGTTCTATACAATCCTCCCCTTCAAAACAATCATCATGTACAAACCAGTAAAGGCAGTTAAATATGTTTTGGATCTGAAATAGAAAAATGTTAAATTCATATAGTTAGTATGGTCATATAAACTAAACACTAAATTATCTTTTTTCCTTATCATTACCATTGTTTACAGCTTCTCTGTACTATAGTTTATGCCAAAAATGCCAAAATGAGTAAAAAATATCATCATTTAAGGGCAATAACTACTTTAAGGAGTTGAATATTTCTGTCAAATTTTACTTATTAGCCAATCTTGTCTTGTTGATAACTTTTGCTATTTAAAGTTCTTCTCTATCATTATTGTTCTCAAGATAATATGCAAAAAACAAAAATAAAATTGGAAAAAAAATGTCATTTAAGGGAAATAATTCCTATAAGGAGTCAACTGAAAATTTCAGCTTTCCTTGTTCATTTTTAGCAGTATCAAATTAATATGAGGCAGGTGCTACTGGATGAGCTCCAGAGGTTTATTGGTGCATGTTTATTCTAAGTTGACATCTTACTTTTCAGCAATAAGTTTTTTAAATTTACAGGAAATCATATGCTCCTTTTTGGTGTAATAAGATACAATAAGCTGGAAATCATATGCTTCTGAATGTATTTTTTCAGAAAAATCCTGATAAAAAACTAAAGGAAAAAGAAGTTTTCCGTCATGTTGTTGAAGATATTCTTCTTCTTTCATATATACTACCCACATTCAACATGTTGAATATTCTGGCAAGTTATGCATGATTAAAATCTGGTTAAAACAATATTGTTTATTTAGTTACTTAGAGGTGTTGGTCACGTCACTTGAGACTTGAATATCTCAAGTGACTTTGCAGTGGCGGTATCTAGAGGCATTGTATTCCAGTCCTTGATAGTGTTAAAAAAACTAGAGGCTCCAAGGAGCCTTTGTCGCTCACCTGATATTTTTATTTACAATTGATGCATGAAATAATGCAACCGTTATACATTTGCTTTAGTTTCAGAGATATAAGTCAAAAACTGCATTTTCCCCCTAAGTTCTATTTTTAGCCATGTCTGACATGTTGGTTGGCAGGCAGGGTCATCGGACACATTTTTTAAACTAGATACACTAGTGATGATTGTTGCCAAATTTGTCTTAGTTGTTTCAGGAGAGAAGATTTTTGTAAAAGATTACAACAATTTACGAATAATTGTAAAATTTGACTTTAAAGGGCAATAACTCCTTATGGGGTCAATTGACCATATTGGTGATGTTGACTTATTTGTAGACCTTACTTTGCTGAACATTATTGCTGTTTACAGTTTATCTCTATCTGTAATAATATTCAAGATAATAACAAAAAACTGCAAAATTTCCTTAAAATTACTAATTCAAGGACAACAACCCTACATATTTTACAACGGCTCGTCTGATTCGTCTGAAAATTTAAGGACAGATAGATCTTAACCTGATGAACATTTTTACCCATGGTCAAATTTGCTTTAAATGCTTTAGTTTTCAGAGATATAAGCCAAAAACTGCATTTTACCCGTATGTACTATTTTAGCCATGTCCGCCATCTTGATTGGTTGGCGGGGTCATCGGACACATTTTTAAAACTAGGTACCCTAGTGATGATTGTGGCCAAGTTTGGTTTAATTTGGCCGAGTAGTTTCAGAAGAGAAGATTTTTGTAAAAGATTACAAAAATTTAGGAAAAATTGTTAAAAATTGACTATAAAGGACAATAACTCCTTAAGGGGTATTTGTAGATCTTACTTTGTTGAACATTATTGCTGTTAACAGTTTATCTCTATCTATAATAATATTCAAGATAATAACCAAAAACGGCAAAATTTCCTTAAAATTACCAATTCAAGGGCAGCAACCCAATAACAAGTTGTCCCATTCATCTGAAAATTTCAGGGCAGATAGATCTTGACCTGATAAACAATGTTACCCCATGTCAGATTTGCTCTAAATGCTTTGGTTTCAGAGATATAAGCCAAAATCTACATTTTACCCCTATGTTCAATTTTTAGCCATGGTGGCCATCTTGGTTGGTTGGCCGGGTCACCGTACACATTTTTTTAACTATATACCCCAATGATGATTGTGGCCAAGTTTGGTAAAATTTGGCCCAGTAGTTTCAGAGGAGAAGATTTTTGTAAAAAGTTAACGGACGACGGATGACGGATGCCAAGTGATGAGAAAAGCTCACTTGGCCCTTTGGGCCAGGTGAGCTAAAAATAATAATCTTTGGTAGCTGGTTGCAAAAGGTATGTGTGATGTCCTGTACAACTGGAGCTTCTTGCTGGTTTTGTAGGTATTCATTCTTTTCTATGGCTACATATTCACTCTTGTCTATGGCTACATATTCATTCTTGTCTATGGCTACATATTCATTTCTTATTTTGTAACAGATGATGAGTCGAGCTTCTTTTCACCTTATTTGTAAGCTTTTCCATCCTAGTTCATTAAACATGGTGCGGACACTTGATCTATTTCTATGACATGTATGTCTGCTGGTTACGTTATGAGCAGCTTGTCTCTGATCTTTTTGATTTTATCTATGTAATTTTGCTGATTCTGTCCGATATTGTCGTGGTGATTTCCACATAAGCAGAGTTCTCGATAAGTGGTGGTCCTAGGGATTTGACCACCACATTTTTGGGAAGGACCAACACAATTTTGGTAATTTGCAATAGAAATGTGTTATGTATATGTATGGTCGTATGTGTTTTAGAGTAAAGTCATAAGAGTTGTGTCCCTTTGTATACTGATGCTTATTTGTCATGTGATGTATTCTGGCTCTTTGAAATAAACGTGATATGGAAATAGATGTTTATTTGTTGCTCTTAAACAAATATAACTTTAGCGGCATGGGGAGGCAAGTATATGTTCCCCCATGTACGTAATAAATGATAGTGAGGACCTGCATATTTTCTTCAAGGACCACCAGGCAAAAAAAAGTTTTTGAGAACTCTGCATAAGGTCTTATTAATGTTTTATAAGCATACTCTTTGATGGATTTTGAGCCGATGTGGAGGTTTCGATGATAGAAATCAGCTGACTTTACCTGTGATGTTGTTAATGTGTAAGAAGTGTTTTTCAGAATTCAGGGGGAATAGATTTATTGACCCTATTTAACCTTTCTTCTATTTATGATATTACTCAATTGATGGATTGTTACCCAATGATAACTTTTCATCTTTAGCGGATTGTCTCAAAACTGGTAATGGTCATAAAACATTTTAGCTGCGAATACGTAGCTCTTAAGGGGATCTCATTGGGGGGGTCTAATCCCGGATCCCGCTTATTGTTTTGTCAGATTCCCGTATCCCGCTTATCATTTTGTTTGTTTCCCGTTTCGCCTTGCAAGAGCCCTCCTATCGGTATATCACACTTGTATTACCAATGGCAAGATATCAGGGAATCGATAAATGGCTTACTGGTGTCACAAATTTAGGAATGATACAAAAAGTTTGTCAGTGACTCGCCAAAGGTGGGTGGTACTCTGGGCGCCAAGACTGTGAGAAGCGTAACTACATGTCCAATAAACTGTGGGTAAAAATTGCGGCAGGGGATCTGGGGCCGCTGAATGCACCCAGCAGGTCTAGGGTAGATTTGAGAGTACTCGAAGTTGCTGAAAGCTAGTTGATTGATTGATTGATTGATTAATTGCTAAAAATGGCAAATAGTTCATGATTGTTCAGGACAAAAACAAATTTACAATAAATACAACAGGTAGCTAGGTCCTGATCGTCGAGGATGAAAGTCTGGAATTTAAGAAATGCAATGCATAGAAAATATGGTTTTCTTGGATAGGAACATAGATTTTGCCTTTCAGTAGACCACCTACGAACCCCTCATAGAGTTGTTGCAAGTTGCTTAACGTGTAGAGAGCGTGGCATTCTCTCTACACTAGCGGCATCCGATTTAACGTCCCCATTCTGACCAGACGTGACTGATTAATTATACATTACGCACAACCAAACGAACGCCTAACTTCGGCAAGGATTTTATTGTAGGTCTGATAAGGACCAAGTGGAAAGCTAGTTGAAAATGAACAACAATTAATAAAAAATAAATCATGTATATAAAAAAAGAAAGGGTTTTGAGCATGATGAGGCTAATTCAAGTATTTGCTGATAGAAATGAAATGATCTGAACCAAAGATCTAGTTTCTATCCAATACTCAATCATCACTAAGAATGATAGACTAGTGTACAAATGACATTTGATAATTAAAGAGTTTTAGCGAGTTCACATGTATCTACAGATAATGTTGTTTTTATTTTTTGTCATATAAAAAAAATATTTGTGAAAAAAAATGTGTATAGGTACGTGCCTAAAGTGCCTAACGGCAGCTACGCCCCTGACTGTCATAAGATTATATTGATAAACACACAAAAATTACTTATATCCCCATCACACTAGGACCATGATCCTACTACGATCTCAGAAATTATAAAATTTTGAAAGTCATAGTAAGATCGTGGTAAGGTCGTAATAAGGACATGCCAAGTCTTCATGATCGCGGAGCTTTGAATATGCACAAAACATTCGTAGTATAGTCATGGCCAAAACTAGTTGAAGTAGAACCGTATGAACTCAGTCGTAGTAAGGACGTAGTCACATCGGGATGGGCGTAGAAGCATCGTATTGGAAACGTGGTGCAATCGGGGTAGCCAACGGAAAATATTGGCCTATTAGATTTCACTGCGACTATCCCGATTTCACTATACGTCTTAATTATGCTTCTACAATATTGATTCAATTATTCTACGATGAGGAAGACAATAATGCGCAGCTACTTTGCCCTTGTCGTCCTCGTCCACATCACTACGATTCTACTACGTCCTAGCCACGAGAATTGTGTTATATTTTCTAATTTGCAAATTGGAAATTTCAAAATTGCATACCTTTTTTTGAGACCTCTGCTTTTTATTTAGAACCCCGATCTCTAAGTGTTTTTAATACCTTTAGTGGAAAGTTATCTCCAGGAAACTGATGTGTACAATGGGAAAGTAAAGATATGTATAGGGACGAAGAGCGTAGTGACAACGAAGTGGAGTCGTTTTTCGATCGTAGTAGACATGTATTGAAATCGTAATGCGGTCGGGAAGGTTTTGGAAGAAGCGTTCAGAGATCGTTTAAGTCGTGGTAAGGTCTAATTAGACGCAGCAAGAGCGTGATAAGATAGTAACTACAGAACGTGTTACTGTCGTAGCGAAATCGTAGCAGGATCTTATCAGGATCATAGCAAGATCGCAGTATCAAAGTGAAAACTATGAAATTAATTAATGAATATTCAAGCCAACCATATCACGATCTCACTGCAATCTTATCTATTTTAGTTAGTAAATCACTCAAATATGAGGTCAACTCCTTATTCATGGTCTTGGTCTAGTGTGATGGGGGCTTTACATCCACTTCATTTGAACTTTGGTGGACATCTGTCTCATTGACAGTCAATCCACATCCCTTTTTTCATTTTTTGACAACAAATTTGGATTCATGCTTAATAAAATGATGATTTTCCCGGATTCCCGGCTCATTTTTGGTAATTTCACGTGTCCCGCCCGACTTTATTTCCCGTTTTCACGGACAATAATTTGACTTTCACGTGTCACGCTTACAAAAATCGGCCAATCCCGCGTCACGCTTAGACCCCAATGAGACCCACTCTTAAGGTCCTTTTGATGATTTTGATACTTGCGGACCATAGAGCTACGTTTTCGCAGCTAAAAACATTTAAGATACGTGTATGGTTAAAAGGGAGTCGATAAATATTTCGTTTTATCGGAATACCAATATATGAGTAGCTGTCACACATTATTTTTACCACAAACTGCTATATTCTGTAATGCTTTAAAAGCAGACAACTTTCAAACCGGAAGCGGAAACCACTGTGTAAAGGTGAAGGACAAAAGGGGATATGGCGACGACCAGTCGCATACTTTTCCTTTCATTGTTTATTTCATCTATTTCCATATTTTTCATTGAACAAGGTTAATAATATCAATTGTCATGTGTAACTTTTATGGAATGGCCACAGCCTACAGGAAAATACCACTTTAATAAGTGGTTTCTTTAATATTTATACACGAAAATAATGAACTCAAATACACACTTGTCACTTGACACAGGTAGAGCACGCCCCCTAAAAAAGAAGTTAAGTTAAGGCAAGGATTTATATACTGTATAAATCCTTAGTTAAGGTATTTACGAATGTAAATTTCATTTGAAATTTTGTAGCAGTTAAATGGCATTCTTTTGATGGTATCTTTTTTACAAACAAACAATAACAGCATCACATTCAACTGATTCAAGCAAATTATAGCATCACACAGGAACATATATATTAACGGACTTGACACTACCAAATTGTAGCCGATTTTATCGTCGGGTGATAGTTAATAAAGATACGATAAGGAAACGGACATGTGTTAGAAACGTACTCACTATTATCCTAATAATTTCTGATAATATCAATAAAATGTCTTTCAAACATAGTTTTAAAGTGATGCCAGTGTATCGAACTTGTTATCTGTCACTTTAAGTTTGTTATAATCGAATTCATTTCATCACAGAATGGTACAGAATGCAAACAGGGTAATAAAAAAATGGCGCCGATTGCATTCCCAAATTCTCACACCATTTTAAAACACTTCACATTAAATACATCACACTTATTTTGGTCATTTAATATGACAAAATATGTCTACTTTATGATAAAACTTGTATCTATTTACGATTAGAATTATGTGGTTAATTTATTGCGCAGTTCGATAGTTTTCAGTCAGACGCTACCTAAATCCATAAATCTCAAGTCTCGTGGAGTCCGAGATTTTATCCATTTTATACTGAAAAGCTTATCAGATTCATTTCCGTTAGATATACTGTTCCCAGCATCACATTACCAGGATGTTAAAAGGTCCTGGTGGAAACACTGAGCATGCATGTATTGATTTTTACCTGCATTTGTTGACAGGAAGGCTTTATTTATTTGTGTGATGTAAACAAATAGATTAAATGTAGTCCACAGATAATTATTAAGGACAAAGATAAAAGGCCTGATATGAGATAAATATAAATAAATGTTTTGTTTAGGAAAAATTTGGGATAATTTTTCCATTGAAGATCTGTGGCTAAAACTGGATTTGTTTTATAAGGTTGCTTTTGTTGCCTTTTTAAAAAAAATTCTATAAAGATCAGAACTGTATTTTATCATGTATATATTGTTAACTATTGTTTTCATAAAAGAAGAATGTATCCTTGATTACAGTTGCCAATCCCCAATGTCAGACAGTTCAAATGACATTTGTCAAAACTAAACTCTTCCAAACCCATACAAGAAAAAAAACAGGCAAATGATTCATCTCAAGGATACCTGATAACTGCAGTACTGTAAGGACATACTGAGAGACATGACCGACACAGTCTTCGCCCGACATGGGGTTACCGACACAGTGACCGACACAGTGCCCGACATGTCAGGTTAATTAATCTACCTAACACCTGCGGTGTTTGACCTCTTCACACAACTATTCAAAGTCATAAACGACACCTGATTTTACGTATGGACAGTGATCAGTTCTTGTCAGTTATTTTACCTGTAGCTGTATCTCGATAAGATATTTATAGAAATGTATTCATGGTGTATTTTTGATTTGTATTAATTTATTTTTCAGGTTGAATGACAGATTTTACAATAAGTTTCTTTTTTTGTTGATTACCTTTAAAATTTCGTCATAATTATGAAAAGCCTTCGATTACGCTATTCAAAACAGACGAATTACTCGCATGTAAAACCACGTGTCGTGTGATTTAATGGGAATAATATTTAAGTAAATATTTCTTTTCGATTTTAAACTTTTCCCGATTACCTTTTTTTTTCTTTTGAATGAAGATTACGATGTTCTAAAATATAGCTGACCGATGTTTTTCATTGGTGTTTGTTGTTTTGTTTATCAATTATTATAGAGCAATGTTTGGTGCATGTCCATTTGTTTGATTTACTGTTAATCAATACGCATGTACGTAAAGGCAGCAGACGATTTGTGTACGACCACGTGTCGTGTGATTTTAAAATGGGAAGTTATTTCTTGTGTATTTATTTGCCACAAAAAAAAACTAAAGTAGACAGTTCAAGTAGCATATTTGTTGATTTACAAATCTGATTTTATGTGTACACCAAGTTGTTGTAAGAAGGCTACTTTTAAATGACATTTATAACCCGAAAGACGAGATCGTGTGTCTGTTTGGTTTATTATGTAATAAACCACAGGTACTCTGGTGGGCAGTTGATATAATTATTCTTATCTTTCTTGTTCATTCGTAAAATAAAAGGTATCACTAAAATCGATATTTTATTCATTTCTAGAAAAAATGCAATTAACTATGACCCCTTTATAACTATTCATGCCCGTAGATTGAAAAGTCCTTATACGGACATGGATATTAAATTGCTGATATCTTGAAAACAGATTATTATTGATACCGAAGTTAATATTTTAATACAAATGTACAGGAAATCAAAAAAAAAAAAAAAAAACAAATACCATTTTCGTGTTCTCATCTAACCCCATTCAAAAGAGGATCAACTTGATAAAGATAAGTGTTTTTTTTTGTTATCAAACTTTCAAGATCAGTTTTTACACTCGAAAATAAATATAAATAATATCCGGACAAATTTAATGACAGAAATATGTGATATTTAATTGTACATTGTACATAAAATATATTTATCAAGCAGTTTTGTCAATAATCTTCTTTCTATCCTGATTACTTTCGGTGAACCGGTCTTCTTAAAAGCTGATTCACTTTAGAGAGCACTCTTTCATTGAAGGCTTTATCACACATGACTTCTTAGTAAGAGGTTTATGCAGGAAAACCAAATTAACTGGTGGGTATTTGGCCTTCTGAAAGCCCAGACTTTAATCCAATTGAAATGGTTTGGAGTATGATGAAGCAGCGGTTAAATAAGAAAAAACTTTCAACTAAGAATGATCTAACCAGTGGAATTAAGGATTTTTGGAAAAATGACTTAACTGTTGAACGATGCAACACTTTTATTGACCACAATTTCAAGGTATTACCAGTGGCTGTGTTTATTGGTGGACGTGCAACAGGGGATTTACCGAAAAAGATTTTCCCAGAGAGATCAAGGTCGAGGTCATTAAGTTATTTTAATGATCAGTTTGATTTAGAAGAGGTGAAAGAGAGACTTGCAGCAGTGAAATACTGATTTAACAGAAAAACAGAGTCATAAATAAACAGTCCTTTTAAGGACTACCAAATTATTCAAAAAGAGTCTAAAATGTTGTAGTTTGTATGATGAGTGTCTTCAGATACAATTATTACTGTAATTAATTCTTTAAGTCACTCTTCTCTATTCCATAACTTTAATTTGTCTTTTCTTTATAATTGAACACTTTAAAATATTTTTTGGCCCATGTTTCAATATTCTTAATTTCCCATCTAAACCTATATTTTAGTTCACCAATATTCTCTATTCTTTTTTTTTTTTTTTTTTGCTAGAACGATTTTCTCTATACTTCTTTTTTTTGCCTATTATTCTATATTCTGAATATGATATAATTAAATGTGAGCACCCTTCTTCTGTAAAACAATATTAGATAAAAACAAATAAACAAAATAGAAATAAAAGAAATAAAATGAATAAAATTAAACTAAAAAGTGTATATCATGTTAAAAACTCAGTTTCTTTATTGAAATAATTGAATCATTTATTTTCTTCTTCCCTTTGGATAATATTTTTAGTACCTGTAAAAGAAGCAAAATTTGAAATTATTAGCTGATAACATATTTGTAAACAAGGTTGTATAGTTATCATGGTTATGTAATCTAACAGTTTATTATTCATGCTCCTTGATTCAGGTAACCTTAATTACTTAACAGCATGAGATCACACCTGGTTTTTGTGTCTGTCCTTAAGACTGTCATGTCAGACACAATGTCTCTCAAAGTTATCAATCTCAGTATGTCCTTAAGAGTACTGTATATCTGAACTAAGAGAATTATATTTATATTAATTGTAGCTTTGGACCTATTATTTATAATAACTTCTTTAAAAAATGATATTATAATTTAACAAAATATGGCAAATAGTATAAATGAAAACCGCAGAAAAACTTGTCTATTTCTGTTAAAAAAATAGTGATGTAGTATACTTAGGATTACTTTCATACATGTACAATGTGTAAACTATCATCAATCTAATCAAAACATTTTGATCACCCATTTGTATTTTCCCTGACAAATATGATATGTAAAATAAAAGCAGGGACCCCTCTATCAGCTGCCCTGGACTGCTTAGGGTTTATCTATTCCAGGTAATTTAAAACAAAAGATATTATTCACTTAAAAAAAAAAGACAAATATAGAAGGCAAATGTGAAAACTTCCTGAATTTGGTTGCAGAAAAAATTAATTTATCCTAGTAAACTAAAATTTATAATATATCATCTAATGATCTTACTCTCTTTTAAATCTGTTGCATATTATTTATTAGCCAAACTGTATATTGTGTACTAACAAGTTCTAACCTTATCACTGAAATGCTATATACTAATGTTAATGAGGCCGGGATAAGGTACCGGTACTTTTTGTATCTCTAACAAATATAAATTTCAAATAAAATTATATACCATAAAAAAAAAAAGATTGAAACAGTTGTTGGTAACTTCTATGTCATTTGGTCTCTGGTGGAGAGTTGTCTCATTGGCAATCATACCACATCTTCTTATTTTTATATTTATAGAAAACAAACAACATGGTTATATCTAAGTTTTCTTTTTCATTAAAATAAATTTTTAAATACAATAATTTGAGCTTTAAAATTCAAAATAAATCACGAATGACCCTAGCCTGGCATCCTGACCCAATCTAATACTTAGTCGATAGGGCCAGGCGTAATACAATCCACGTGACCAACTATCAGCGCTGAACAGGACTGAATTACTGCGCATGTGCATGTTCTATAAACGAGGAATATATCGATCGGATCGTTAATTAACAGTTGATTCACGATGTAAATCAATAACGTTTGAATTATATATGCTAAATTTTTCAAATTTGCATTTCATATGAAATGAAAAATAATTTTCAATAAATTGTGACAATATAAATATTTCCGCCATGTGTCAAGAAATGACGCTATCCCATGATGCATCATTCTAACATCCAATTGACGAAAACATGTTGTTGTATTCCGCCTGGCTCTACTGTCGAGCAGTGAGCCAGGATCCCAGGCTAGAATGACCCCTGCACTATGAGAATAATTGTTTTAAAATTAGTAAAGTGAAATGTTTAGTTTTCAATAAAAAGATACCAATAAATTAAAATCTAGTTAAAACCACAACTGCTAGTGAATTTGAAATTCAGACAGTTTAGATCAGCAATAAAAATATAGTGAACTTGAAGTTTTAAAAATCCACAAAACAATATAGAGTTATCTAAAGTTACTATTTCTGGAAGTTTTTAGATTATTTATGACATAAATTGCGAGTTTAGGTGGATGTCTCATTGACATATCAGGGCCTAATCTAGGATTTTGGAGAGGGAGAAGTGACTTCTCCTTCCATGAGAGAGTAGGGAGAAGTGGTCAACTTCTTCGAGAAGTGAAATTGCATTACCCTTTTGGTTGCATAGTGTTTTCGTGCTGATCATTAAGAAAATTGTTTTATATATGCATTAAAAAATAAACTTGTAGTGTTTTTAAATGATATTGTATGTATTGAAAATTCTTAATAAAAAATTTTAGACAATAAAGTTGTTATTTACACATGTATTTAGTCATATCTTTTGTAGTGTCAATTTGAATTAAAATTTCAATAAAATTTGTTGCTAGTATTTCATGCATTAATCTCATGTGCACCTGCCTCAAATTATTTTTAAAAATCCAGAAAATTTGACTCCCAGTTTATCTGGTGACTCTTATTTAATAAAAATACTGAAAATAAATCAGCTGAGTGATTACGCAATATCCTCATGACGAAAATCATAGTAAAATGATAACTCAAACAGTTGCCCAATTTCCCGTTTAAATAGTTTTGAATGATAAATCCGAAGATGTTCAAAGTCGCCGTTGTATTTATTTCATTTAATCTCGACAGTATTAGTCCTTGGTCATTTCGAAAAACTCGATTTTCCTTGTCCATCGCCATTTTTGTTTACCTGTGCGACTTGTAAATCACAAGTTGTCTCCCTTATACTGATTTCGATAGCGACTTGATCTGGCTACAAAGTCAGTCGGCTGGCAAGTTTTAGCGATTTTTAAAATTCTTTGGAGACGTAAATCGTCATTTTGCCGGCAAGATTATGGCCTGACATATACTTCTGCCTTCTGACTCTTTTTTAAAAAAATTTGTAAAATCTGAAAAGTAAAATTATTGTATCTAAATGAAATGTGCCTTTAATTTTTATGCCCCCTCTGTCACTGGAGGTGGCATTAAGTGTTACCCTTGTCTGTCTGTACGTACGTCCCAAAATTTGTTTCTGTTCTCTAACTTTTTTGCCTCAACCAAATGTTATGAAACTTATACACAATGCTTATTACCACAAAATACAGATCGAGGTCGAATTTGAGTGGCGTCACTTTTACCATTCTTGAGTTATGCCCCTTTATAACTTTATATGCAAGCGGGGGCATCATCTGTGTCCCATGGACACATTCTCCATTTATTTCTATTCATTATTCACTCATGTGCATTTTATTATGGAGTAAGAGTCCTATTCTAATTTGTTTGTCCATCATCCTAACTATAAGTTGTGAATGGCTTTTAACATTTTTATTTAAAGGAAGATATGTTTTTTGACTCCCTGCATTATGAGAGGTTATACCTTAATTGGCAGATGTACAAGACATTTCTGGACTATAACTTTTAACTGTTTGGACAAAAAAATTGTATGTGGTATGATTGTTTTCTCCTCTGCTGCTATTAAGATTAGAATGTGTACATAGATGGAAAGGCAACAAATTTAGGTCAATTTTATATTGTTTATGTTTTATTTTTTTTCATTTAGACAATATTTTTATTTTCAGTAAATGGTATAAAATGTAAATGTGACCCTTGTCCTCATGATGCAGTGAATGAAACTTGTGAAGCAACTAGTAAATGTTTTACTGCAATTAGAGTGACTTATGAAAATGGTTTTGAAGAACATTATTGGACCTACGGGTGTTTTTCTGACCAAGAAAAGGACAAGGCAGGAAACTCTGTTTTACAGGTAAATTCCTGTGGCTAGATACAGTACCATTCAAACGGACCAGCTCTCACACACCCTACACCAAGGAGTCACTCCGAGAAACTCCGATATTCCTCCCAAAATGTTGGGAGGAATTTAGGAGTAATCTCTCCCAAAATCGCGTAAATGTTAATTGTGATAGCGAGCTCACTCCCAACACCGAGGAATTAATTGCCCTAATCCTACTTTAATCTATGCCGGCACACGACTGATAGGGTAATTGGATTACCTGATGTAATAAACAATTTTTTTTTTTTTTATCCAACATATATAATATACAACATTACAGTTATCAAATAACAAGTTCATATATATAAATGTAATATAATACAACTCATCAGAAAATGTATAGAACTTGAAAATAACAGGTTGTTGGGATTTTATAATGGTATCTTATTAAAAGGACCAAAAAAGTATAGAGAATTAATTAATAAAAAATTAAATAAAAGATGATTAAGAAAAAGCAAAAATAAAAACAAATATAGTAAATTTAAACCAAAAAAAAAACCAACAACAAAATTTAGTTACATGTCTGTTAATCTACGTAATTACGTTAATTGGTGTAATAAACAATTATATTTCTGGTCTAATGTACCAGTTTAAGTGTCAAACAAGTGTATAATTTTAAATGTCTTTTATATTGGTTTATAAGTTTAATTTTTGTGTTAAAAATAAGTTAACATATTTTTGTATTTCTTGCTTGTTAATCTAAAAATATCTTTACCTAAATGGACTTACTTGTTTAAAAAGAACGGACATTACCGAAAAAAGGTTTATAAAATTTTGTGGAAAATGTGGAAAAAAAACGCGAAATTCGACTTCAAAGCTGATTAAATGTGAGCAGTTTAAAGAAAATAATGTGTCTCAAAGTTTTGTATACAAGTAAAAAGAAAATATTATTCACCATTTTATGCTTAATAAGTCCATTTTCTTTTACGATTATCTAATTGCTTGAAACAAATAAAAGATTTAAAAGCAAAATGTTGTTGATAATTCTTCCAATTGCATTAAAGTTTTATAAAAAAAACTATACTTGATTTTGACCTCGTTTTTTTTTCATCGGTAAATTAATGTTTTATTTACGAAAAGGGACATACTTGTGTAAAATAATAAAATAAACGGAAACTACTGCTGATTAAATGTGAGCAGTTTAAAGAAAATTATGTGTCTCAAAGTTTTGTATACAAGTAAAAAAGAATATATTAATTTATTCACCATTCGTTTATATGCTTAATAAGTCTACAGCATTTTCTTTTTACAATTTGTTGGCATTACTTTAGGATAATAATACATTTCGGCTACAACAGGAATACTTTTACAGCTGCATTAACTCGTCTTTGCATAATATTTGTTTACGCACAATGAATGTAAACTTGTGTGTTGTATTTTGGACAGTGATCTTAAAAGATTTCAAAAGAAATTAATTTGCCGTGGGAAGACAATTCCACGATACCATCACAGTGATCAACAGTGTGTGGTTGAACTGGCGCTCACAATATTAAATGCTAAAAATAGCTGACATCAATTTTATCCACAGCACTAGATTTTAATTTGGCGGGAAATAATATCAGGTACCAGTAAACTCAGATGACCTCTCTGAACGACCGTGGGAAAATTCATGCAGGTTTTTAAAGTTGCTTTGTATTAATGATCGACATTTTTGTGCGCTAGTATTGAGGCTCTAGAAGGTCGTTTTACAATTGATTAACCCGAATCTAAAATATAATCCTTTTCCCAAATAAACGAACACACGTCTTCTTTAACTATTTTATTTTTTATGTTTTATCAGTCAAAACAGGACGTAGACCTGAACATTAGTTATACGTCCATGGTCAACAACATAAATTTATTGTAGATGAAAATACGATGCATGTCGTTAATTTGGGCGTTGGTAGAGATCCTCTGTGAAAACGTGTAGATCATTAAAGTCCTGTCCACTTATTTTTTCACATATTTTTATGGATATATATATTTGATTTTTTTCTATAGTAATTGTTGAAATAATTCATTTTTTTCATTTCGCCAAGAACTTTTAACGAGAGTAAAATACGGATTGCGCTCATCCAATTTTGTTTTAAATAATTAAAGATCAATAACAGAGATACATGCATGATTTTTTTGCATATAATTAATTAAGTTGTGAATGTTGTGTTGTGCCTGGGCGGGGAATTTCTCTCAGTGTTTTGTTTTTATGAATAAAGGGCATGCATACAAAACTTATTCCCTTTGTTCAACAGAGTTGTCACTTTACGGAATTCAAAAAATTCAAGTCGGTCATGTACCGAGGTAGTGAAACAAAATATTTTACATTGCAAAATAAATTTGCATAGGAAATTGCTTACTGATTAAGTCTGAAAAGATTCTAATATGGTAAAATCGTCTTTGTTGAAAGAACACAAAGTTTGACCTGAACGGACTATAATAGAAATACAAAATATGTTGTCACGCGTCGTTAATTTTTAGGAAATCCGATGGGCAATAAACCAATTAACAGTCACACTGTGTTGGGAGAGAATCTTTGGAGGAAATTTGGAGTATAATCTGCGGTATGCGGTGTGAAACCGAAAAACACAGAAATTGGAAAAAAACTATCTTGAATCGATCCGTTTTAATGGTACTGTACATTATTTATATTTAGTGCCAATAAAACTGCAACACATTAAATTCCAAGTCCGTCTGGTTCCTTTTCGATTAACAATATTGTAATGTTCTTTCAATGCATTCCTCAAGCATTTAGCTCGTTTTATCTTAACTGTTTGGTCTTTCATCCACTGTTTTCAGTTCAGAAACTTGTGATTAGTTCCATATGGATCAATATCAAAACTCTTCCACTTTTGATCCAAATGTCATCACAATGGCTAAATGTAAGGGAAAATTGTTAATCTGCATTACCATTTGATAACCTCTGCTTAAGGGTTCATTATGGTCATGATGGTGGGAATTTGCAATCCAAAGTTTAAATTAAATTTATTTGTAAAAATGAAGAATTCGTAAATGTAAAAATCTGAAAATTGCTGGAAATGTTCTGTCGGCATATCCTAAGAGGTTATCTAAATCTTAGAACAATTGGTCACATTCCAAAGAAAATGGGTTGGTTTGAATTTTTTATTAAATAGCAAATATATGTAGGGGCTACTTTTCTATTGACACTCAGTATAGAAGAATCAATTCCAAGAATTTGAATGTCAAAAAAGATTCAACAAGTTACAAAACAATACATTTTTTCACAAATGTATGTAGAGTATGAGTCCTCAAAATGTCTTACATTAAAACTAAAAAAATAATAACACAAAAATTTATAGTGTTGACAATAGATAAATATGGTTTTGTATAATTTTCTAATGTGGAAGTATTACACAGGTTACACTATTGTTATATTTTAGTGTAAAGGACACTTAGTGCCACATGCATTACCTAAAACAATAGAATGTTGTGATGAAGAAGATTATTGTAATGAAGAAATAGAGCCAGATTTACAAGATAAATCTACTGCTTCTCCAGGTAATTATTTCTTGTGTAAAATTATTCAGAATATTTGCAAACTTATTATCAGGACATCCAACTTTTATGTTTTTATTAAGACATATCATCATTGTGTTTTTATAATATTATGATATGTTTTCTGTTATGAATACAGTTTAGGATACTTCACAGTACATATTTCTAACTTGTCTTGGTTTCTAGTTTCAGGGGAGATAATAATTAGTACACTTATTTTTGCTGTGATTTCTTGAAGTAGAAGTTGAAAATAATTTATCAGATTGGAGAAACAATTGTTTTCTTAGTTTTTATACGACCGCAAAAAAATTTTGCGGTCGTATATTGGTATGACGTTGGCGTCATTGTCGTCATCGTCGTCGTCGTCCGAAGACACATTGGTTTTCGCACTCTAACTTTAGTTTAAGTGAATGGATCTCTATGAAATTTTACCATAAGGTTCAATACCACAAAAGGAAGGTTGGGATTGATTTTGGGGGTTATGGTACCAACAGTTAAGGAATTAGGGGCCAAAAGGAGCCAAAAAGCATTTTGTAACTTCCAGACAATAACTTGTGTGTAAGTGTATGGATCTCTCTGACATTGTACCACAAGGTTCCATATCACAAAGGGAAGGCTGGAATAGATTTTGGGGTAATTGCCTCAAAATTTTAGGAATTAGGGGCCAAAAAGGGCAAAAACAAGCATTTTCTAGTTTCATGACAATAACTTGTGTGTAAGTGTTTGGATATTTCTGAAATTGTACTACAAGGTTCCATATCACAAAGGAAAGCTGGAATTGAGTTTGGGGTAATTGCCCGAAACGTGTAGGAATTGGGGCCAAAATAAGCATTTTCTAGTTTCCAGACAATAACTTGTGTTCAAGTGTATGGATCTCTCTGAAATTGTACTGCAAGGTACCATACCACAAAGGGAAGGCTGGGATTGATGATGGGGTTAATTGCCTCAATATTTTAGGAATTAGGGGCCAAAAAGGGGCAAAAAACAAGCATTTTTCTAGTTTCAGGACAATAACTTGTGTGTAAGTGTATTGATCTTTCTGAAATTGTACTACAAGGTTCCATATCACAAAGGGAAAGCTGGGTTTGATTTTGGGGGTAATTGCCCGAAACGTTTAGGAATTGGGGGCCAAAAAGGGGTCAAAAAACACATTTTTCTAGTTTCCAGACAATAACTTGTGTTCAAGTGTATGAATCTCTCTGAAATTGTACTGCAAGGTATCATACCACAAAGGGAAGGCTGGGATTGAGTTTGGGGGTGATGAATCATAAGGGGGTTCAAAAAATTTGGAGGGGGATTTTTTTTTTTTTTTTTTTTTCTTTTAAAATTTTCCATTTTAAGTTGGTTATTTCTGATTTATACTTAAAAGCAAATAATAATGATATGGTAGGAGATACACACCAAACAGGATGTGTAAATTATTATATAATAAGTATTGTGCAATAGCAAGAAATTTTCAATTGCACAGTATTGCACAATAGCAAGAAATCTTCAATTGCACAGTATTGCGCAATAGCAAGAAATCTTCAATTGCACAGTATTGCGCAATAGCAAGAAATATCCAATAGCACAATATTGCGCAATAGCAAGAAATTGTCAATTGTACAGTATTGCGCAATAGCAAGAAATATTCAATTGCACAGTATTGTGCAAAAGAAGATACTTCGTATAAATTGCTTATTTCTTGACCAATACAATGGGGTTTTATTCTTGAATTCTTGGGGTTCTTTAATATGCTGAATCTAACCATGTATTAAGTTTTTGATTTTGGGCCCGTTTTAAATTGGTCCACATTGAGGTCCAAAGGGTCCAAAATTAAACTTTGTTTGATTTCATCAAAATTGAATTATTGGGGTTCTTTGATATGCCAAATCTAACCGTGTATTTAGATTCTTAAATTTTGGTTCCGTTTTCAAATTGGTCTACATTAAGGTCCAAAGGGTCCAAAATTAAACTTAGTTTGATTTTAACAAAATTGAATTCTTAGGGTTCTTTGATATGCTGAATCTAAATATGTATTTAGATTTTTGATTATGGGCCCAGTTTTCAAGTTGGTCCAATCGGGGTCCAAAATTAAACTTAGTTTAATTTTAACAAAATTGAATTCTTAGGGTTCTTAGATATGCTGAATTTAAACATGTATTTAGATTTTGATTATGGGCCCAGTTTTCAAGTTGGTCCAAATCGGGTCCAAAATTAAACTTTGTTTGATTTCAACAAAATTGAATATATGGGGTTCTTTGATATGCTGAATCTAACCATGTATTTAGATTATTGATTTTTGGGCCCCGTTATCAACTTTGTCCACATAGAGGTCAGAAGGGTCCAAAAATTAAACTTTGTTTGATTTCATCAAAAATTGAATATATGGGGTTCTTTGATATGCTGAATCTAACCATGTATTTAGATTTTGGATATTGGACCATAATAGGTGAATGTCCAATTTAAAATTTTTAAGTTCTTGGACCACATTCATTCTGTGTCAGAAACCTATGCTGTGTCAAATATTTAATCACAATCCAAATTCAGAGCTGTATCAAGCTTGAATGTTGTGTCCATACTTGCCCCAACTGTTCAGGGTTCGACCTCTGCGGTCGTATCAAGCTGTGCCCTGCAGAGCATTTTATTCAATTTTACATTACAGGAAATAAATGGTGATCCCACTGAGCTACATACATGCCTGCTTTTTATTTTACATTACAGGAAATAAATGGTGATCCCACTGAGCTACATACATGCCTGCTTTTTATTTTACATTACAGGAAATAAATGGTGATCCCACTGAGCTACATACATGCCTGCTTTTTATTTTACATTACAGGAAATAAATGGTGATCCCACTGAGCTACATACATGCCTGCTTTTTATTTTACATTACAGGAAATAAATGGTGATCCCACTGAGCTACATACATGCCTGCTTTTTATAATTGTTTTTCTTTTCTTTATTTTGGCTGGTTACTTAACGGCTCAATTAAATAACATCGTAAAAGAAGACGACAAAAATAATGTATTGACTTAACATGATAGTGATATAAGGATAAATAAAATTGAGAATGGAAATGGGGAATGTGTCAAAGAGACAACAACCCGACCACAGAACAGACAACAACAGAAGGTCACCAATAGGTCTTCAATGCAGCGAAATTCCGCACCGAGGCGCCCTTAAGCTGGCCCTTAACAAATATATATACTAGTTCAGTGATAATGGACGTCATACTAAACTCCAAATTATACACAAGAAACTAAAAGTAAAATAATACAAGACTAACAAAGGCCAGAGGCTCCTGACTTGGGACAGGCGCAAAAATGCGGCGGGTTAAACATGTTTATGAGATCTCAACCTCCCCTATACCTCTAGCCAATGTAGAAAAGTAAACGATAACAATACGCACATTAAAAGTCAGTTAAAGAGAAGTCCGAGTCCGATGTCAGAAGATGTAACAAAAGAAAATAAACAAAATGACAATAATACATAAATAACAACAGACTACTAGCAGTTAACTGACATGCCAGCTCCAGACCTCAATTAAACTGATTGAAAGATTATGTCTTCATCATATGAATATCAGGCACAATCCCTCCGTTAGGGTTTAGTATCATACCATCATAAAATATATGAGAAGAGCATAACCCGTGTCATGCCAACAACTGGTTTTTAAATAAATGTGTTTAGTTCGATGCAAAGACATAGAAACAGAGAAACTCTAATGCTTTGAGGAGCATTTTCTCTGTTCCATGCTGAATTTTATATCATTTTATTATGTCAAGTCAATATACTATTGATGTCTTTTTATTGCTATCTACAAAATTTTTGTTATCATTGTGTTTGCTTAAAATATTTTTAAAATTGCTTTTAAAGATTTACAATGCATTTGATACGATTAAGGTATACAATTGTATTTAGCCTTATTCTTTTCACATGTTTGTCCTGAGGTAGTGTTTCGTATAATGACAAGCGATGCTACGAATTAATTATATTAATATCTTCATGACTGTTATAATATGGTGACATCTTTTTCCTAAATATTCATTTAATTTGCCGCAGGATGTTAAACAGCCATCCAATATCATTGTCATTTTTTCAGAAGTCCACCCAACAGCTTCACTCAGTGACATCACACAGTTAGCTTTAATTGTGTCTGAGGTAGTGTTTCGTATAATGACAAGCGATGCTGCGAATTAATTATATTAATATCTTCATGACTGTTATAATATGGTGACATCTTTTCCTAAATATTCATTTAATTTGCCACAGGACATTAACCAGCCATCCAATATCATTGTCATTTTTTCAGAAGTCCACCCAACAGCTTCACTCAGTGACATCACACAGTTAGCTTTAATTGTGTCAGTGTCTACATGTTTGATCATATTCATCATAACAATTACCTGTCTCTATATAAGGTAAGTTCATTATATACGCAAACTGTTTTTATGCCCCACCTACGATAGTAGAGGGGCATTATGTTTTTCGGTCTGTGCATTCGTCCGTCTGTCCTGCTTCAGGTTAAAGTTTTTGGTCAAGTCAGGTTAAAGTTTTTGGTCAAGGTAGTTTTTGATGAAGTTGAAACTTAGTACACATGTTCCCTATGATATGATCTTCCTAATTTTACTGCCAAATTAGAGTTTTGATCCCAATTTCACAGTCCACTGAACATAGAAAATGATAGTGTGAGTGGGGCATCCATGTACTATGGACACATTCTTGTTCATCTTATGCCATGTAAATCGGGTTTTCAGTTCTCATCCTAACCTTGTCATTTCTAAACCTATGGCAATATTTAATTTAACCTAATTTAAACAGTTAAGGACACTTTCTTTTTGCATGCCTGTAGATATTGGGTTACATTTTTTGGTATGATGTGTTATAATGTTAAGTTGAAGATTGAGTTCAGGTTTATTTACAGTTGATTTACTTTTTACCAATATTGCAATAATCTTCATTAAACCAAAATCTGGGATATGGCAAATCTGTGGAAAAAATTTCAAAAAATATGAAGCACTGTTGTTGACTCTTTTCTTGACCAAATTAAGGGGGCAAAGGATTGTTAAAGACTTCAGATTGGATTTTATTCTAATGTCTCATTAATGTATACCCACATTTCCTTTTATTTCTTTATTCACATTGTTTAAAAAATTAGTAACAATTTTATTTACAGTTTTTATTGGTGCAGGATTGAGAATACTCTTCATTACCAGTAACATTCCAATAAATTTCATGGTCAATTTATTGCATGATCTTATACTAAATTGGACAAGACAGCTCAGATATGTTATGTTCCTTTACATCTTTTTTTAGATATAAAAGAAATTTATCACAACGACTGTTGTTAAAAGATGATATTGGACAAAGTGAATCATTTATATGTAATGGAGAATCTCTCAAATCTTATATCGATCATTCCTCAGGAAGTGGATCAGGGATACCTTTCTTGGTGAGTCTTTTATACATTATTTGGTAGTTATTAGACAAAGTAATTAGAAAAAAAATTGCAAGACAAAATATTGAGAAAAAAAACTTAGACGAGTGAAAAAAAACTTACAATTCTTGCCAGATTTTTATAAAATGTATTTAAAACAGAGAATTATTTAGATTAAGAGTTTATTAAGAATTCTAGAAAATGGAAAGGTTTAGATCATGGGATGTTACTCTAGTGTTGTCATTAGTTTTCTTCTGAAAAAAAGGCTTTCCGTTGGCCACATACTTTTTTGTGACCATGTATGTATGGTCACACCACTGTGATCATGTATGTATGGTCACACCACTGTGATTATGCATGTATGGTCACACCACTGTGATCATGCATGTATGGTCACACCACTGTGATCATGTATGTATGGTCACACCACTGTGATCATGCATGTATGGTCACACCACTGTGATCATGCATGTATGGTCACACCACTGTGATCATGTATGTATGGTCACACCACTGTGATCATGCATGTATGGTCACACCACTGTGATGTATGTATGGTCACACCACTGTGATCATGCATGTATAGTCACACCACTGTGATGTATGTATGGTCACACCACTGTGATGTATGTATGGTCACACCTCTGTGATCATGTATGTATGGTCACACCACTGTGATCATGTATGTATGGTCACACTAATGTGATCATGTATGTATTGTCACACCAGTGTGATCATGTATGTATGGTCACACCACTGTGATCATGTATGTATGGTCACACCATTGTGATCATGTATGTATGGTCTCACCACTATCTGTCAGGTTATACCATATGCTTAATATTTGTACTTGTTTGTTGGTGTATGTGGAATGGAATTCATCCCAATTTAATCATTTTCAGTCCATGTTTGAAAGTTATTCTTTGTGAGTGAAGGAAACAATAATTTATAAGGTTGAGTGATATGTCCATTTTTTTATCAAACATGAAATGTGACTTTTTATGTTGATGTTGTTTCAACTTGCTATATATATATATAGCTTAAATACCAGGAGAAATGATCGAATTCTATGTTTTGAAATTTTTTTCATTAGTTTGATGAAATATAAAGAACATTATAGATAATAATTGCTAGTACTAGTTGTTTTTATTGTCTCAACTAACATCCAAATCATGATTAAAATTACTGGACAGAAGGAAAATTGCATATGGTTTTGGTACAAGATCATGGATGTACAATCACTTTAATTGATCAAGATATCAGGTTTTTCAAAAGCAGTAATTAGTACAGTGTAATCCAACACACTGGGGGACCAGAAAAATGTTGGATTAAACAGGGTGTCGGAAAACTCTGTTTTTATCTACAAGGATAGGCATATGATGAGACCATGAAAATGTGTTGGTTACAGCAGAATGTTGGAATACTCAGGTGTCAGATTAGGCAGGTTACACAGTATTTACATTATCATTTCAATCGCCCAACTACTTGTAACTGCTAGCAACTTTTAGTGCAATAAAACAAACACAAAGAGTTATATAATAATAATAGATTAAGTAATTTATTGCCATGATTCAAAAACAGTAACTGACACTGATAAGAATACAAATATATTCAAAGTTATTTTATATATATACAAAGCATTACAATAAAGATACATTTTTTCTGCAAAACACAAAGTTCCTGGATAACCATAATGCAATCAATAGCATTAGCAATATGAAGATGGCTCCAACATGGTCTAAATGACCTGAGAGTTCTGGGGTTTGGTGAGTTACCTAAAATCCCATTTAAAAGAACTCCAACCTATTACACAGATCTATTGTTAAACATAAAATTTGTCAAATTTGCAAAAAAAGTGATCTGGCAACCTGAGGCAATATTTAAACATAACCTTTGGACCTAGAACCCTGGTTTATTTCATCCCACCTCAATTTGTTCTCTACCAAATCAAAACTACTTAAAATACTTAAATATATTAAGAAACAAGAATGTGTCCCCAGTACACGGATACAGGTTTATATTAGCAAAGTCTGAGATGAATCCAAAAATAGATGTGAATTAACTTTTTTTAAAGGAGTATTGCCTCTTGGAAAGTGTGTGTGTACCTTATAAGTGCTATCACACTGCAATTCTTGCCAGACTGTCATGACATTTATATAAAAGGTATACTTCAGCAATGTCTCAGTCAAGGTAGAAAATCAGCGCTGATAAAAAAAATTTAGGACTTATGTCCCTTGGAAATTTAAATTGTTTGGAATATTGCATTGAAAGCACTCCCAAGCCTACATTCCTTCTCAGATTTTCATCAAATTTATGTTAAAGGTTTTAATTAGCAATGTCTTGAACAGTGTTGAAAATCAGTGCTGATTACTGTCTTTTGGTGTGTATAAAACGCACTCCTGCATAGTATGTACCCAAATTTTTGCCCTTGAAACTTGAGAAAAAAGTTTTTTCTTATGCTTAACAAGCAGGTACTTTCTTGAAAATTCCCAGCTTGAAACTAGGTAAAATGCGTCCATTGAAAAGTGATTTCTTTTTCCGAGACAAATTGAACTCCAGTCCTGGTTGATTACAGGATAATGAAAATATTGTTGTAGAATAAATAATTAAGCAAACAATGTTTGATTCTTTATTGTTTCCATGGATGTGTTTGATTGAGAACAACAGGAAGTGTTAAATCGGGAAGTTGTTTAAATGCAAATCACAGTCAGTGAATCTTGTATGGAACACAGAATCATTACGAATATTCTTAAATACACAATAAATAAATAAATTGTAATATTTATGTTGATGAATTAGTGCTGAAATAAATATTAATCTCTGCTAATTTTATTTATTGTTTGTTGGTACTCATTGAATCGTTTAATCCGAATTATCACACTCTTATTGAATATCAATTAGGAAGTGTAATCGTTGTCAAAACAAGATGGCATTGACATGTCTGCAATTATGATTTGTATGAACGTTTTTAAAAAAAAAGTTACAAGGTAAAAAACGTGTTTAAAATCGTCACTTTATTCAATGTAAAAGTCACATGATGTGATCACCTGATACCATGAAAGTAAAAAAACAATGGTGGTCTCTATCATCAAACGGGCATGTTTTATTAAATTTTCATACATTTACTTTCTGCATTCTTTGTTAGAACACATATACAAAGTAAGTAATAAACTTGAGAAACACCTACACTAATTTGACCATTGACAGAATCCTTCATCTCTAATTTGGACATGATCAAATGCAACTTCCAGGTGGCAACAGAGAACACAAGAAAACGCAAAAAAACAACTACCAAAAGCATTTAAATGATTTCTATTTGCATATACCATTACAAATTAGATACAAGAAGGTACAAATATACATGTAAAACATAACAACAATCAAGTTAATGCTACGAAAATATTTTCCTCCAGACCACCTGGTTTCTTGGTCGGAATTCAGCCTGAAAAAAAGTCTGAAGAAAAGTGTAGCCATACATAATACTCACCCCCTGTTCAGAAATCATTCCCAGTGTAAAAACCTGTGTACTATACACACCAAAAGACGTAACTATTTTCACAGGAATTATATCCCTTTGTTATGTAAATTATGTAGAAAATTGCATTGTGAACTCTCTCACACCTACATTTCTTATCACATTTTCATGAAATGTACTTCAAAGGTGAATATCAGCAAGGACTCAGGGTTCGACACTAACGCTAGCCCGAGACTAGTAACTTTTGTGTCGGGCTAGTGAAAGTTCAAGGCACGGTAGCCTGAGGGGCTAGTAAATTTATTTGTCATTTGAACATCAAAACAGTTGTACTTTAAGCAAAGTACAGTACTAAACCGCAGTCAAATCTGACAACTTCGTCGAAAATTGTTTACATTGGTTCTACTACCCATTTATTTAGCATTGGCGGGTAACATTTCTACCGAAAACCAGTCACTATAATAAACTGTCAACTCGGCCTTGGATTACTCGGACAGTATTATACGATTTCTCGGCCCGTATAGTAAGAATGCACGTAGTTACCAGATAACCCATTCTGTAATAAATGTTAATTAAACTGCATTTAATTTTGGTTTTATCTTATTCTCAATCATTATGCATCCTCAGGGTTTACCCATTTCCATTTATTTACATTGTCTCGCATGATTGAACAAGTCAAACATCGTATGACCAAGTTTCATCAAGTTGAAAATTAAAAAATTGTATGCAAATTATTCTAATTTATTTTAAATGTAAATGCTTGACTGTACCTTAAATTGAATATCTATATCCAAATTAAATTAATAAAAGCAGTAATCCTGCAAACAAATCATGTTCACATGCAAATTTGTGTTTACATTTGTTGGAAGCCATGTGCTTTTTGGCGGGAAAATATGGGAAATCCCTAAATTAATGACTACACTGTATTTGGTTATTTTTAGCCAGCAAAGAATTTCAATCTAATAAACAGCTGAGATGCAAGTGCTTTTTACAATTATTTAAATAATGCATCAAGTAACGATCAAAATAAGTCATACAGATTCTTAAAAAAGATGATTAGAAAATGAAAAAAATATTTTTTCTTGTACATTTTATTAGCAAACCAGTGAAATTTTATGAAACAAAACATGTTCAAAACCCTCTGGAAATGCTCCAGAACACAGGATTTTGCTTCATTTATCTCAAAATTTTCTGGGGGGCATGCCCCAGACCCTCCTGGAAAGGGGCACTTGGCGGGCTAGTGAATTATTATCAGGGCTAGTAAATGAAAATTTACTAGCCTCGCAGGCTAGTACATGAATTTAGTTAGTGTCAAACTGTGAAGGTCTTAGATGAGTTTGATAATCAGCACTGATCAACTAATTTTATTACGAGTTATGTCCCTTGAAATGAACTATTCCACGCCAACATTTCTTGTAGGATATATGTAAATAAAAAGAACAAAACACAAAATATTTTTGAGTTATCACCCTTTGAAAGATCAAATATGGGCAGGGTACATTAGAGCGCTTTTCGTTTATTTTGTTAAACATGTTATACTACTACTAGGGGGGTGTTTAACAACCTTGACTACCCATGAGGGTCTCGCACAGTCGGTTTACATGTTATACATATTTTATTACATTCACTTTCTCATTGGACAGTTTACCGCTAGCTGAAATACACAACTAAATTTCACAAAAAACAAGACGGTAACTGTTTAAGAGGAAGCAATTTACATGTACATGCAACACCACCCATTACAATGTTACAGGGCAAAGTTTTGAATAATCACTTAAATAAACAGAATGATTGCTGTCTCTAGAATCTTTTAAAATAAAAAAAAAAAAATAAATGTTTAAAATCAGGTAAATTATTTTTTTTAGTCATATATAATCCTACCTGAGTCAAGAAATTGATTGATTGTTTTTCAGGTCCAAAGAACAATAGCAAGACAGATCAATTTGATAAAAAGTATTGGAAAAGGTAGATATGGAGAGGTTTGGAAAGGAAAATGGAGGGAAGAAAATGTTGCTGTCAAAATATTCTTTACAACAGAAGAAGGCAGTTGGTTCAGGGAAACAGAATTATATCAGACAGTTTTACTTAGACATGATAATATACTAGGTTTGTGTTGAACATCAATTAGCAATGTTAAACATCCTACATTATATGTTGGAGGGTTGTAGGAAAAAATGTAAGAACACATTTACCTGTATAAATTTAAAAGAATAAGAATATGGGTTGGACTATAGTAAAACAGTTTTGAATGAACATACATGCATTTTCACTGAACTAGTACACATTTTTGTTTAGGGGCCAGCTGAAGCCCGCCTCCGGGTGCAGGATTTTCTCGCTGTGTTGAAGACCCATTGGTGGCCTTCGGCTGTTTTCTGCTCTTCAGTCGGGTTGTTGTCTCTTTGACACATTCCCCATTTCCATTCTCAATTTTATTTGAAAAACAGTATTGGACAAAATGCCTCAATGTGATTTTCAATACGGTATGGACAAGCACATCGACCTTCATTCCATGTAAAAACTATTTAAAAATTATTTGCTTTACATAATAATAAACCTTTTAAACACAAAAACATTTTACTTTGTAGAACAAAACAGCCTACAGTTAGAAAAAAGAATAAAATTGAAATCTTGATCAGAAGAATATATGAACGATAACTATGAAATAAAACACACTTTTCCCCATTTACTCTCAGGTGTCCTTCAGTTTAATATCAGACATATGGGAAATGTATGCATAAATCAGGTTTATTTATTGTACTATAGCACAAAATTAGTTTTATTTTAATTAAAAAAAATAGAGACACAAAAAAGTAAAGCAGTTACATCCCTTTCTGAACATCCAAACATGAAATAAAAAGACTTTACTGCTTAAGCTGGTTGTATTGTAGAAATGACCCTGTCTTGTTATTTGAACTTAATTTTTTTTTAAACAGGTTTTATAGCATCAGATATAAAGGGGACAGGATCCTGGACACAGCTATTTCTGATAACAGATTACCATGAGAATGGTTCCCTGTATGATTACCTGTCAACACACATTCTAGATGTGGATGATACATTGAAGATGGTTCATACTATATCATGTGGACTCACACATTTACATACAGAAATATTTGGCACAAAAGGTAGACATTTTTAATACAACTTGTTTTAAGGAATATTATGTTCGGATTTTTTATTTCTTTACATTTTGTAAGATTGGTCACCATATACCGCCTGGTAGCTCTATGTGTATAGACAAGTTAAGCATTAAAATTTGTTTATAGAGGTTTTTCTGTAAATTAAGAAATAAGAATTACTCTCCATACCATTTATGTTTAATTGGAACTGTCTTTTGAGATGCAACAATGATTTTATATAATCTCTGTAAAAAACATAGATATACCTATAAAAATAAAGAGCTAACTTTGATATGTTTTAGGAAAACCTGCCATGGCTCACAGAGATATTAAAAGTAAAAACATTTTGGTAAAAAGGGATGGTAGTTGTTGTATTGCTGATTTAGGATTAGCAGTTAGATATATCAGGTAAAACTACTTTCCATGTTAATATGTACATATCAGTATATTAATGTATACAGTATTTACTGTAAGCTCCTTAGAAATGTATATGTTCTGTTCTGAAAGATGGTTGTTGAACCAATTGTATACATAAGAACAGAGTTATTACATTGCAACTTATATAAAGATACACACTCCTATTATGTCAAGCCTGCGAAGAGAGTTGCGGAATGGAGACAAAGCCATCCTACATCGTCAGTGGCATCAGTTTTCATGATCAAAAGACAGTACCCAGAGAAAAATTTGAAAACTTTTTTGTAACTTTTCAGTTTTTTACTAATAACTAGACTTAGTATTTTTATTGGTATGATGTCGTCATCGTCTGCATCATTGTCTGCGTCTTCGTCCAAAGACAAATTTGGTTTCTGGACAATAACTTTAGTTCAAGTGATTGGATCTCTATGAAATTTTACTAGAAGGTTCAATACCACAAAAGGAAGGTTGGGATTGATTTTGGGGGTTATGGTACCAACCGTTTAGGAATTAGGGACCAAAACAAGCATTTTGATGTTTCCGGGACAATAACATGTGTGTAAGTGTATGGCTCTTTCTGAAATTGTACCACAAGGTTCCATATCACAAAAGGAAGGCTGGGATTGAGTTTGGGGGTAATTGCCTTAAACGTTCTGGAATTAGGGGCCAAAACAAGCAGTTTTCTAGCTTCCAGACAATAACTTGTGTTTTGTGTATGCATCTCTGAAATTGTAATGCAAGGTACCATACCACAAATGGAAGGCTGGGATTGAGTATTAGGGTAATTGCCCCAAATGTTCAGGAATTGGGGCCAAAAGGGTAAAAACAAGAATTTTCTAGTTTCCAGACAATAACTTGTGTTCAAGTGTATGGATCTTTCTGAAATTGTACGGCAAGGTACCATACCACAAAGGAAAGCTGTGATTGAGTTTGGGGTAATTACTAAAGGGGTAAAAAATATAGGGGAGGTCATAATTTTGGGGTTTTTCCTTAAAATTGTCCATTTTTGCATTTATTATTTCTGATTTATATTTAAAAGCAAAAAATACTGATATGGCAGGAGATACACACTAAACATGACGTGTAAATTATTATATGAAGTATTGTGCAACAGCACACTATTGCGCAATAGCAGGAAATCTTCAATTGCATAGTATTGTGCAATAGCAAGAAATCTTCAATTGCATAGTATTGCGCAATAGCATAATATTGCACAATAGCAAGAAATCTTCAATTGCACAGTATTGCGCAATAGCAAGAAATCTTCAATTGCACAGTATTGTGCAATAGCAAGAAATCTTCAATTGCACAGTATTGCAGAATAGCAAGAAATATCCAATTGCACAGTATTGCGCAATAGCACAATAGTGCCCAATAGCCAGAAATCTTCAATTGCATAGTATTGCACAATAGCAAGAAATATCCAATTGCACAGTATTGTGCAATTGCAAGAAATCTTCAGTTGAAAATTAATACAAATATTTCAACCCATTTCAAATTTTAAGATTTTCACCACATTTATTTGGTGTCAGAAACCTATATTATGTCAGAAACCTATATTATGTCAAAAATTTGATCACAATCCAAATTCAGACAGTATCAAGCTTGAATATATTGTGTCTAAACTTGCACCAACTGTTCAGGGTTCGACCTCAGCGGTAGTATCAGGCTGTGCTCAGCGAAGCATTTTATTTGCAGTTTACCTTTAGATGCAATCTAATGTTAAAAATTTCAGTAACGTTTGCCAAACCTTTGTAGAATTTTATGAAACTTTTAACAGAAGCTTCTTCATGATAAAAAAAATTTGATCTGAAGAAAAAATTTGAGATTTTTTTTCTTTCTTTGATTTTGTTTATTAAAGGAATAAATTGTTGACAGTAAACATTGCTCTTTTACACTAACAGCAGCAATCACAGGACAGGGTTATCACCCTGAAAGGGTGTACATATAAGTTGATGGAAGTTCTTTAATTGCAAGTTGGAAGAAAATTGTGATATTGTAATAGAATATCTTAATAGCAGAATCATTATCCCTCCCCACACACATGCATATAAAGAATAAACTTTCATACAATTATCTGATTACTTTATAAAAATTAGGTTTACTCAAGATAAAACTGTTGCAAAACTATAGGCTCCTAGGGACTATTTTTTAACCTTTGTATGTTAACTTTCAGTGAAAACAATGAAGTAGATGTACCACCTATCACAAGGCAGGGAACCAAACGATATATGGCACCAGAAGTATTAGATGAGACATTGTTAACACATCACTTTGATGCATATAGAAAAGCTGATATTTATGCTTTTGGATTAGTAATGTGGGAGATATGTCGCAGATGTGTTGCAAATGGTAAAATCAACTTATATGTACATATATTTTGGTCTTTTTTAGTCCCCTATCGACGAAGTCGAAGGGGACTTTAGGTTTGCACTCCGTCTGTCTGTCTGTCTGTTCATCCGTCAGTCAGTCCGGCAAATCAGTTTTCCACACTTTTTTTCTTCGTGCGTTAAGATATTGATTTGATATTTGGTGTATTGTGTTATCATGACAAGTTGACAATATTGAATATCAACATTTTTTAGAGGTTTTTAAAAATATTAATGTTTTTGGAAGGGGGCTTTATCTTATACCAAGGAGGCATGCATGTGAGTAAAAGGTTCCATTATAATTTATGAAATACAAGTTTAATTGAATTTTGTTAGTAAAGATATAAAAACACTTGATAACATTGATGATTTGATTTTGATTCAGAGAACTCTATAGATGTTTAAGATGTTTGAAATTGGAGCACAGTTATATGAAAAAAATTATGACCCACACAAAATTATTGCTTGTCTACTACTAGGTGGTGTTTAATGATCTTGACTTCCCATGTGGGTCTTGCACGGTCGGGAATGTTGCTTGTCCATATTAGTCAGCTGATTGCTGATATTATAAAACTTGAGAATTTATTTTAAAAAGGTGGAAATGTTCTCCATGATCTATAATCTAATTACATGGGTCAAATTATATTTCACAAAACATTCTGTGAAACTTAACCTACAAGCTAGAGTATTTCTGTTTAGAAATATTTACACAGTGTTAAAAGTAGATGTTGGGTTAATGTCAATGTAAATAAATTGAACAGAAACTATCAAAGAGCTGCCATCAATTTGAAATCTCCTAAATGACGAAACAAATTAAGATAAAACAAAAAAAACAGCTCTGACAAGGAAAATTACAGGAGATACTGCAGAGGTTTCAGAAGTATAAAATGATAATGTACTTGGAAACAAAAAACAGAAAAATATGAAATTAGGAGATACAATCTCTTTTCACAAAAAATAATTCCATGAAATTAAGCAAGGTGTCTAGAATCAGATATTAATATTTTTGTTGTAGTGATGTCAATCGTAAATTATTTTCTCAGTTTCAAGGGAAAATTTTTTAATGGGGTTAACAAAATTGAACATGCACATTTATAAAAAAAGTTTGTTCAGATGATTGAAATATTTTGATACCAATTATAAAAGGGTTATTGCTCAAACATTCAGAATTATTGTTCATCCAAGAATATTATATTGCAGTAGCAAATTTATGCAACATGATATGGTGCTCTGATCAATTTGTCAGTATAAGTGCAATATCCCTATGAAGATAACATTCAAAAATGAAGTGTTTTCACAAACAAATAAAATGTCATGCTGTTAATTTCAGAAGGTGTAGTTGAAGACCAACAAGTCCCATATTATGACTGTGTACAAACAGATCCTAGTTTTGATGAAATGAGGAAAGTTGTCTGTATAGAGAAAATGCGACCAGAGATTCCTAATAGGTGGTTAAATGACCAGGTAAGATTCCTTATAGGTGGTTACAGATTCAAGCTTTCTAGTATAGTTGTGATGATAGAACTGCTACCAACTGACAACTGTCTGTTCTAATACAAAATTTCAATCCTGGTATCTATGATGAGTTTATTTCTATTTTCTTTGAAAATGAAATGCTGGGGATCAATTATTTTTTGTGAATAGAGGAAAATGTATTTTCATGGATATATTTATTTTGTGGTTTTGCAAAAGTTTGTATAAAAGCCTATAGAAAATTTATTCTTTTTTGAATATTTAAATTTGGGGTGTACCTAAACCCACAAAATCAACATAAATTGGTAACCAATGAATACTAATGAATCCACAGTAACGCTTTCAAAATTCACATTTTAAAACAGGAACCATAAAAGTAAAACTGAATGAACAGTAAAATTGAGAATGGAAATGGGGAATATGTCAAAAAGACAACAACCCAACCAAAGAGCAGACAACAGCCGAAGGCCACCAATGGGTCTTCAATGCAGCAAGAAAATCCCGCACCCGGAGGTGGTCCTCAGCTGGCCCATAACTAAAATTGTGTGCTAGTTCAGTGAAAATGGACATCACACTAAACTCCAAAACATATAAATGAACTAAAATTAAAAAACTTACTAGACTAACAAAGGCCAGAGGCTCCTGACTTGGGACAGGCGCTAAAATGCGGCGGGGTTAAACATGTTTTGTGAGATCTCAACCCTCCCCCTATACCTATAACTCCAGTTAAAGATGATCATGAAAACAAACTTGATATATGTGATCCTCAAATGATCTAAATATTCTTTTCCTGTATCTTTGTTAGTTGGCTGTCACAGTGAGAGCTATTCACATGTTCCATTTATTCAGATTAATACATGTAGTTATTGCCATTTGTAATTACTTGTGTATCTTTGTTAGTTGGCTGTCACAATGAGATCTATTCACATGTTCCAAACACCAAACCCTTCCCTATATGTTTAATGTTAATTTTATCGTAATCGAATATCAGATATAAGAATATATCGCAAATCGGATAAAAATATTCAGGAAATTTTGTTCAAAACCATGCACAATCGGATATTTTCATCGTTTTTCTGGCAGGAAATGGACCCGGAAGTTACGAAATTACAATCTTGAAGACAAGAAAATTTAGTTTTTATTTAATAAAAGGAACTATTTCATAATAAATTGTTGTTTTTATTCATTGTCTTCCTTTGTAATGTGAATTAGATGCCCTTTAAATTCAAATGGTTTGAATTTATTTATAAAATATACAAGAGCATACGATGGGAGAATTTTGATAAAACTCTAAATGCTCACAGAATCAGAAAAATAATTCAAACTGAATGTACCTCCTTCTGAATAATTTATTGCAATACACATATAAATCCCTTTTGGCAAGAGAAATCTGACTTTTGTCAGATATGATTTTGTAACATATGGCTTCAGACCACAATTAATTCCCTTTGTTCGTGGTCTAGGAATATAGTTCAGATTATTATATGGGGTATTTGTTCCTAAGTATTCTGACTACTGTGTATCTTTGAAATGTTTACTATTTAAGTGGTCCTATCAGTTGCATATATATTGAAATAAGTAAAACATGTGGAAAAATTTATTGTCGAAAGTAAAAGTAGTGATTTGGCCAAAATGAAAGTAGGGTAGAAATTAGCCTTCGTCATTTATTCAAGATTCAAATCCTACCATTGGCATGTTAATATAGCTCTCAAAAGAAAAGCACTGATGGATTGTCCTGGGACCAGCATATTTTATTCAAATAATAATGGTCTATAAGTTAAATTTATTTCATGTTTGAAGCGGTGCAATTTTTTTAATTCAATTTAACTTTTACCATAAAATGCATTGTAACCAATGGGAAGAATAATTGTGGTCTGAGGCCTAGGAGATGAGTTTGGACAAAACACAATTATTGTGAATAAAAGGTCTTACAGGTACAAAATGATTTTTGTCAGATTACCTTTCAAGAAATAAAATAGAAATTACTCAAAATTTATCAAAATAAGACATTTTGACCATATTTGGGCATATAAGGCAGGAATTGGCATTTTTTACAGTTAACATGATTTCTAATGAAAATTATAGAAAAAAAAATGTGAGAATGCACCACATTACTTCATTGAATCAATGAGGGTACCTTATAAATGCATTTTCAATAAGTATTTCCAAAATTGGTATGATCCTGGGACATAACATGACATACAAACACATTTAAAAATATGTAAAGTAAAATTTCTTAAAAGTTCAAAAGTGTCAATTCTAAATTACTTTTAGTTGTTTAGAAGTAAATAACCAATAGAGAGGATAGAAAGATGAACATAAATCAACTTTTCAGTGTTAATTTACCCACAGTTATGCTTTTTATGGCTGTACCCTTATCATATTAACCAATTCTGACTTAAGAACCAGAGAGATATAAATATGAAAAAAACTGGCACATAAGTGGCAGTTTGCTTTAACAGTTGTCTCATTACAACTAAATACAAGTTATGTTTACTGGATCAAGGCATATTTTGGTAAAAAATTACTTAACAAATATTTTCTGAATAAAATTTTGACTGAATTCTTAAAACTTTGCAAAACGCATGATCCGCAGACAGATACGCTAATATAAAAACATTCCAAACTTTTTTAATAATTGTCAGAATGTAATAAAATTTGGCATTTATACTACTAAGATATCATGCTAAGTAATTGTAAAGTTTCATAAGAATACTATAATTTTTTTAGGTCTAATAGGCTTCAGACCACAATTAATTCCCTTTGTTCGTGGTCTAGGAATATAGTTCCCAATTATTATATGGGGTATTTGTTCCTAAGTATTCTGACTACTGTTTTCTTTGAAATGTTAACTATTTAAGTGGTCCTATCAGTTGCATATATATTGAAATAAGTAAAACATGTGGAAAAAATTTATTGTCGAAAGTGAAAGTAGTGATTTGGCCAAAATGAAAGTAGGGTAGAAATTAGCCTTCGTCATTTATTCAAGATTCAAATCCTACCATTGGCATGTTAATATAGCTCTCAAAAGAAAAAGCACTGATGGATTGTCCTGGGACCAGCATATTTTATTCAAATAATAATGGTCTATAAGAAGTTAAATTTATTTCATGTTTGAAGCGGTGCAATTTTTTTAATTCAATTTAACTTTTACCATAAAATGCATTGTAACCAATGGGAAGAATAATTGTGGTCTGAGGCCATATGCATGACCACACACATGTCATGGACGCCATGTTGTTTTGTTTACAAAAGATGAAGAAGCCTCGAGAACCATGACCTAAACACAAACAATTTTCAGAAAACTTAAACTTGATGCAATAATATTTTATCAATCATGATTATTTTCATAAATTCAAATTTGATTATTTAAAGAAATAAAATATATAACAAATACGATTTTAGTTTAGAGATTGTAAACACAACAACAGAACATGCTTTGATCTATTTATAGCCCAATTAGCTTACCTGTGATAAATGTAAATAATGGATATTAATTCGTTTACAAATGAAATAAAGACACAAACTATGTATGGTAGATATTTATTCACATAAATATTTCAGGACATGTGATTTATTTTGATAAATATAGGATTTAAAAACTGAAAAACAAATATGAGCATCACATAACAAGCTAATATTTTTTTACACGAACATTGTGGTGATAACTGAATAAAATCACTCCAGCCCTTTCTTATAGCAGTGGTCAGGGCTAGTAACATCTTAGGATTAGGTCTACTCATTATTGTAGAATATTCAATGAATATACATTTATCGTCTATTTGAATATATCGGATAATGGGATATTTTTAGCTGACATTTTGGGTATCCGATTTGCCGGAGTCTACTGTATTCAGATTAATACATGTAGTTATTGCCATTTGTAATTACTTGTGTATCTTTGTTAGTTGGCTGTCACAGTGAGAGCTATTCACATGTACCATTTCTTCAGATTAATACATGTAGTTATTGCCATTTGTAATTAGTTGTGTATCTTTATATTTTCAGTATTTGAAAGCTATGATAAAAGTGATGACAGAATGTTGGAGTCAGAATCCTGCAGCTAGGTTGACCTCTCTCCGTGTGAAAAAGACACTCAATAAAATGTACCAATTGTCTCAGAAGAATGAAAAATTAGAACTTAATTGTTGATCTGTGATATTTGTATTAACAGTTAGGCCTCATACATAACTACTTAATAGATCTGGTCAGTGTATTATATGGCAGATATTTCCAGGAAAAAGCCCATATATTCTGTTGTTGAAAAGGATAAATACATAGGGTTCAGCATACTAAATAAATAATTTCTTTCTCTGTAGACCACAAATTAGTATTTAAGATACCAATGAATTTTTTTCTGTAGATTGTTGATGCAATGTATAGAATTTTGAATATTTTTCTACAGTCAGCCATAAAAATATTTTAAAAATACTGGTTTTAAAATATGACTGCCATCAGCTTGAAATAATTTTTAATAGAAAAGGTTAGTATTCCCTGTTTCAAGTATTTTGGAAAAGGTTGAAAATATATGAAATAAGTACTTCTTTTACTTTGTAATATGTGAGTGCAAGTATATTAATTCATGGCTATATTTTGTAGAGATTTTTTATGGAATAATATTCTCATTCAAAAGTAACACAACTGTCTACAGTGATATTTCCTTTTAACAACACTTTAAATGACTGCCAATATATCAGGGTGAAACAAGTATTACTTGAATTTCTAGTAAGATAATGTTATATTTTGTACCTCAGATATTATGACCTCCAGTTTAATGTGCCAGTTTAGTGCTTTGTGTAGTACAAAGAAAAAAGCCTTTATTTTTAGAATAAGAAATAATTGCAAAATTTCATTATTTATATTATATTATAGTGAATATTATTTTTAAAGCGCATTTTCTTGTCTTTCCTTCTTTTTTTTAACAAAGCAAGACATAACTTAGATCTGATATTGATTTAAAGCTTTCAACTTTTATTATTCGAATTAGATATTTAATTTAGATATACTCTTTTAGTGAACGAACTAATTAAGTAATATTTTAAAGCATTTTCATTATTTCTTGGACATTACAAATTATTTAGGTATTTTACAAAGTATACATGAAGACATGCAATATCTCTAAAACAGTATTTCAAGAAAAGTTTTTGATCTAAGTGTACATGTACTTGTCAGAAAAAGTATGACAGAAAAACACCACAATTATTAAAACTTAAATTAATTAAAATTCTTCATATTATTAAAGTTGAGCTAAATGAAGATTCTATCGTACTAAGTTATTGATTTATTAGGACTCTAAAACTATAGATATATATATCTCAAAGCATTCTATCAATAAATATTGCTGATAGAGTTGGCAAAATTGGTTTACCAGTAACTGAAAAAACATCAAAGAATATGAAATGAACTTCTTGTCATTTGATTATTGTCTTTATTATGCATAGCCTATCTTCACTACCAGATTTATTTGAAGATTTGACTTGTATCATGTACTGTAAATTCAGAAATTATTTTGATGTTTTTATCATTGCAAATATTGTGACAAGATCGGTGTCGCGAAAATAAAAACCCACATTATAAATTTTGATAGCATTATTGGTATGAAGCAATAATTTAACTCATATTTGTGTTTATAGTCCAACAATCACAATATTAAATGCACACAATTTTTTATGAATTCAAAGTACTTCAATTTCACTATGGATGGAGGTATTTTATACATAATTTCTGTAATTATTGCTCCCAAAAAAACCCCACAGTAAATGGTGTAGTTATGCTCCTTTAAGGTAGCACAGCCAAATACTTGCGATATTTTAATGCAATTGTCATGTATAAAATAAGTTTAGTGAAATATAGTATGAAGAAATAATATTCCTATGCACATATTTAGTAGATTGAATAAGTTTCTATTCTTGCCATAAATGCTTGTGTAGTAGCTTCCATAAATCTATTGCCAAATCGATGTTATTTTTATTTTCAGGGAAGTTTAGTGTAGATATAAATGGCAATAAAACTTTGTTATATTATTTGTTATGTAATTATGTAAATAGATGTGCAAATGGCATTAACTGAGATCAAAAACATGAAACTGCTTTTATTTTTCAGTGAAACATTTAAACAAAATCTATATTGTATTATTTTTTTCTAATTTACAGTAACACAACATCAAACTATTTTTTGTATGCCTCAACAGATACAACTTTGGTGTGTCGTCATGGTTATGGGTCTTATTCAAAGTCCAATATTCTGACACCAATCCTATGAATTGACCATTTTCAGAGTGTTTTTTCTTAGTATAGACATTTTAATGGTTGAAATAAGGAGGATGGTTGTATTATGCACTGATTGTATAATTTTTTGATTCAGTGGGAAGTATTGTTCACAATTATATATTATATACATATGAAAAAAAGAAGACATGGTATGATTGTTAATGAAACACCTATCCACTAAAGACCAAATGAATGACGTAAATGTAAACAACTATGTCACTGAACTATAGGTACCCTTTTTTACCATAAATTTTAGAACAAAATCACTCGTCTGATGAACTTTTACCAGCTATACATGGTTTTCTGCAGTATTTTCAAAGAAACAATGTAAAATAAATTATTCTGGATTACTTGAATAGTCTAAAACTAGTCATGAATAATTTTAATTAAATATTAAAATATCATGATTTTTATTAGCAGGAAGTTGATTTGAATTTAAATTGATGGCAACATTAGTGCACGAACAAAAATACACTGTGTTCGGACATTTCAAATAGAATAGGTACTTTTAAAGTATAAAAGTTCCATATGCATATTCTTTTTAATAACAACAACACTCAACAATACTTTATTTTAAGAGGGTTACACAGTTAGCTATGTAACTAATATTCCCAGAGGTCCTCATCATAAAAAAAGCATAAACAAAAATTTAATTTATTTAGGACTTTAATATTTGAATGATTCTAAGCTTTAAGAAAATTTCATTATCTATCTGAAATGCCAAATCGGAATAATCAATTATGAAACCAAAAAGATCTCCAGTGATTCCCTTCAGCATTTGTGTTATTGATGCATGTGATAATACACAAATTTTCCTCAGTAACTTTTGCACTAAATATAGAACATTTAAAATATGAAATTCAATGCAGAAAGGGATATTAATATATTTTAAAGATAGAATATCTATTTGCCATAGGACTCCAATTTGGATAGATTTCAAAGTTATATGAATGATAAAAATACATGCAACATGCAATTGTGTAACTTAATATCTGTTGAAATAAATTATTAATTAATAATTCAAACTTGACTTCTATAATTTTTATTTCCAGGTATTTTTGGTATTGGATATGACACATTTCAGTTGTGTTTTTTTTATATATATAGATATGTTGGTGTAAACTCTTAGCAAGGATCTGAAGTGTTATCTTTATTTGCTTAAACACATAAACTGACCAAAAAATGGTGTAAGTTTAAAGCGTTTTCTTGGTCTGTGAAGTTCTACATAAATTTTTAGTGTTTAGTTATGTTACTTTTTTTAACTAAAGAGGGATTTACAAAGACTTCATGGGTGAAATTTTATACATTAGAAATCTTTAGTGGATCAAAATGCCATAAGAATTTAAAAGTGTGATAATTTTATATTATGCAGATATAGTTTTGATTTTTTTGTACTATTTTTACAGCATTATAGTTTATTTGTAATATTTATGTAAATATCTCATTGGTTCATTCTACAAATGCCATCATCACTCATATACAGTTTACATCTAAGATTCAAATAAAGAGTTTGTAATAAAAAAGAGTTATGCATACTGGAAAACTTGAGAAATTGCTTTCTAGTTAGTTGATTAGGGCTGTTTCATAATAACATACATTGGACCCAGGGAAGGCACTTCCAAATCTCAACTATGGGTGGGTGTGATCTATGTTTTTGCATAGTGGAAATGTAAGTAAAATTCTAATTTGCCTCTATAGGTGGTTACTCCATTTTTAAAGTGCCTTCCCTGGGTACCATGTATGTTTTAATGGAACAGCCCTTAACTTTAATCCAGTTACAGCTGTAAATTCTAGTTCAAAAAATCATGAAGTTAATGGAAAATAATATTGCAACTCCAACAGGTAATTTTGACCTAATACTGTTCTGTTTAAGTACATTTGGTGGCTGCCATTTGATGTAACATGACACATATTCAACACCATAAAAGCTAAGGTTGTTACAGTTTCTTTCAAATATAGTTTGAAATAGCAGATTCCAGGTGCGGATCCAGAATTTTGAAAAAGTTGGGCGCCCTTGGCAAACCAACGTTTGGAGTGATACTTGTAAAAAGTCTATGCATTTATCATATATGAAGCTCCATAAGGGTGAGCCCTACCACACCCCCAATCCCCCCTCCTAAATCCACCTCTGGATTCAACATCATAACATCTAAGGTAGTTACAGTTACTTCAAAATGTTGTTTAACATAGCAGATCTTACATCATAACAGGTAAGATTGTAACAGTTACTTCCCAATATAGTATGACATAGCCCATTTTACATCACTACAGCTATGGTTCTTTACAGTTACTTCCCAATTTAGTTTAACATTACAGATATTACATCACTACATCACTACAGCTAATGTTGTTACAATACTTGCAATATAATTTGATATAACAGATTTTACATCATAACTGCTAAGGTTGTTGCAATTTCTTCCCAATATGGTTTAACATAACATATTTTATATCAATACAGTTAATGAAATTACAGTTACTTCCCAATATAGTTTGACATAACAGATTTTACATCAATAACGCTTGGGTTGTTACAGTTACTTCCCAATATAGCTGGACATAACAGATTTAACATCACTTCAGCTAAGGTTGTTACAATTACTTCCAAATATAGTTTGGCACAGCAGGTTTTCATCACTTCAGCTAAGATTGTTACAGTTACTTCCCTATATAGCTGACATAGCAGATTTTACAACTCTACAGCTAAAGATGTTACAGTTACTTCCTAATATAGTTTAAACAGATTTTACATCAATACAGCTAATGTTATTACAGTAACTTCACAATATAGTTTGACATAACAGATTTTACATCATAGCAGCTAAGTTTGTTGCAGTTACTTCCCAATATAGCTTGACATAACAGATTTTCATCATAACTGCTAAGGTTGTTACAGTTACTTCCCAATATGGTTTAACATAACATATTTTATATCAATACAGCTAATGATATTACAGTTACTTCTCAATATAGTTTGACATAGCAGATTTAACATCAATACAGCTAAGGTTGTTGCAGTTACTTCCCAATATAGCTTGACATAACAGATTTAACATCAATACAGCTAAGGTTGTTACAATTACTTCCCTATATAGCTGACATAGCAGATTTTACAACTCTACAGCTAAAATTGTAACAGTTACTTCCTAATATAGTTTGACATAACAGATTTTACATCAATACAACTAAGGTTGTTACAGTTACTTCCCAATATAGCTTGACATAGCAGATTTAACATCAATACAGCTATGGTTGTTGCAGTTACTTCCCAATATAGCTTGACATAACAGATTTAACATCAATACAGCTAAGGTTGTTACAATTTCTTCCCTATATAGCTGACATAGCAGATTTTACAACTCTACAGCTAAAGTTGTAACAGTTACTTCCAAATATAGTTTGACATAACAGATTTTACATCAATACAACTAAGGTTGTTACAGTTACTTCCCAATATAGCTTCACATAGCAGATTTAACATCAATACAGCTAAGGTTGTTACAGTTACTTCCCAATATAACTTGACATAGCAGATTTAACATCAATACAGCTAAGGTTGTTACAGTTACTTCCCAATATAGTTTAAACAGATTTTACATCAATACAGCTAAAGTTGTTACAGTTACTTCCCAATATAACTTAACATAGCAGATTTAACATCAATACAGCTAAGGTTGTTACAGTTACTTCCCAATATAGTAGGACATAGCCCATTTTACATCACTACAGCTATGGTTCTTTACAGTTACTTCCCAATTTAGTTTAACATTACAGATACTACATCACTACATCACTACATCTAATGTTGTTACAATAGTTCGACAACAGATTTTACATCATTACAGCAAAGTTTTTGCAGTAACTTCCCAATATAGATTGACAACAGATTTTCATCAAAACTGCTAAGGTTGTTGCAATTTCTTCCCAATATGGTTTAACATAACAGATTTTATATCAATACAGCTAATGAAATTACAGTTACTTCCCAATATAGTTTGACATAACAGATTTTACATCAATAGGGCTTGGGTTGTTACAGTTACTTCCCAATATAGCTGGACATAACAGATTTAACATCACTTCAGCTAAGGTTGTTACAATTACTTCCAAATATAGTTTGGCATAGCAGGTTTTCATCACTTCAGCTAAGATTGTTACAGTTACTTCCATATATAGCTGACATAGCAGATTTTACAACTCTGCAGCTAAAGTTGTTACAGATACTTCCCAATATAGTTTGACATAACAGATTTTACATCAATACAGCTAAGTCTGTTGCAGTTACTTCCCAATATAGCTTGACATAACAGATTTTCATCATAACTGCTAAGGTTGTTGCAATTTCTTCCCAATATGGTTTAACATAACATATTTTATATCAATACAGCTAATGATATTACAGTTACTTCTCAATATAGTTTGACATAACAGATTTTACATCAATACAGCTTGGTTTGTTACAGTTACTTCCCAAAATAGATTGACAACAGATTTTCGTCATAACTGCTAAGGTTGTTACAGTTACTTTTCAATATAACTTGACATAACAGATTTAACATCAATACAGCTAAGGTTGTAACGTTTACTTCCCAATATAACTTGACTTAGCAGATTTAACATCAATACAGCTAAGGTTGTTGCAGTTACTTCCAATATAACTTGACATAGCAGTTTTAACATCAATACAGCTAAGTTTGTTGCAGTTACTTCCCAATATAACTTGACATAGCAGATTTAACATCAATACAGCTAAGGTTGTTACAGTTACTTCCCAATATAGTTTAAACAGATTTTACATCAATACAGCTAAAGTTGTTACAGTTACTTCCCAATATAACTTAACATAGCAGATTTAACATCAATACAGCTAAGGTTGTTACAGTTACTTCCCAATATAGTAGGACATAGCCCATTTTACATCACTACAGCTATGGTTCTTTACAGTTACTTCCCAATTTAGTTTAACATTACAGATACTACATCACTACATCACTACATCTAATGTTGTTACAATAGTTCGACAACAGATTTTACATCATAACAGCAAAGTTTTTTGCAGTAACTTCCCAATATAGATTGACAACAGATTTTCATCAAAACTGCTACGGTTGTTGCAATTTCTTCCCAATATGGTTTAACATAACAGATTTTATATCAATACAGCTAATGAAATTACAGTTACTTCCCAATATAGTTTGACATAACAGATTTTACATCAATAGGGCTTGGGTTGTTACAGTTACTTCCCAATATAGCTGGACATAACAGATTTAACATCACTTCAGCTAAGGTTGTTACAATTACTTCCAAATATAGTTTGGCATAGCAGGTTTTCATCACTTCAGCTAAGATTGTTACAGTTACTTCCATATATAGCTGACATAGCAGATTTTACAACTCTGCAGCTAAAGTTGTTACAGATACTTCCAATATAGTTTGACATAACAGATTTTACATCAATACAGCTAAGTCTGTTGCAGTTACTTCCCAATATAGCTTGACATAACAGATTTTCATCATAACTGCTAAGGTTGTTGCAATTTCTTCCCAATATGGTTTAACATAACATATTTTATATCAATACAGCTAATGATATTACAGTTACTTCTCAATATAGTTTGACATAACAGATTTTACATCAATACAGCTTGGTTTGTTACAGTTACTTCCCAAAATAGATTGACAACAGATTTTCGTCATAACTGCTAAGGTTGTTACAGTTACTTTTCAATATAACTTGACATAACAGATTTAACATCAATACAGCTAAGGTTGTAACGGTTACTTCCCAATATAACTTGACTTAGCAGATTTAACATCAATACAGCTAAGGTTGTTGCAGTTACTTCCCAATATAACTTGACATAGCAGTTTTAACATCAATACAGCTAAGTTTGTTGCAGTTACTTCCCAATATAACTTGACATAGCAGATTTAACATCAATACAGCTAAGGTTGTTACAGTTACTTCCCAATATAACTTAACATAGCAGATTTTACACCAATACAGCTAAGGTTGTTACAGTTACTTCCAAATATAGCTTGACATAGCAGAATTTACATCTACAGCTTAATATAGCAGATTGTAATTTATTCGGGTTTAATTGCTTCTTTTGTATAGAATCATAATGGGTATTACCTATTTTGATTTATTCAAATATTCAATTGCTGTTGCTTCTTTCGGTGTTAAAAGGTGTTGCCGATTTTATTTCTTCCAATGTTAAAGCTTTGTGGCTGTTACAGCTTATTCATTTGATAAATACCTACATATTCTAAGTTTGCTTGGTATAATTTTGGTCACTCTGATTGTCCATTATCTTTCTTTTAGTTAATCTATTAGTGTATCTTATCTGAAAACCGTTTCAATAACTTCTAACAAATCGGTATACCATATGCAGTTTTACATTACCAAACTATAACACCAGCCAGATGTCTTGAAGAGATAACTGAACTTTGGATCTGGAAAGTTTATTGGATTGGGTTATTATTTTCCATCTTGTCGATTGTACCTTAAGTTCCAACTATGGTTGCTGGCACAGCTTGAACATTAGATTTCTTTTTTATTCCTTCATTCAAGTTGTAGTTGCTACATTCAACCTCCCTCCCCTACCCACCCACACCACCGCCAAAAAAAAAAAAAAAAAGATTGTGTTCATAGTACACGGATGCCCCACTCGCACTATCTTTTTCTATGTTCAGTGGACCGTGAAATTGGGGTCAAAACTCTAATTTGACATTAAAATTAGAAAGATGATATCATAGGAAACGTGTTTTAAGTTGATTGGACTTCAACTTCATCAAAAACTACCTTGACCAAAAACTTTAACCTGAAGCGGGACAAACGGACGAACGAACGGACGCACAGACCGAAAAACAGATGAACACCTCTTGATTGATCGCACATCTACATGTTTCCATTATGAAAAGTTGTCTTAAATGAACATAGAAGACTTAAAACCCAGAGTTGGTCAGTTTTTCTTTTATTAAGATTCAGATGAAGCTGAGCTTGTCTCATAAGGATAAAGAGAGATGTTAGGTAGACAGCATTGAAACAGCAATACAACAACAACAAAATAAATGTAACAGGTACTAACAAAGATATCCCTGAAACACCAAATGTATTAAAGGACACAAAAACTGAATATATAACTTATTAATGTCATTCACGAGGTTTCAGGCTTTGGACATGGATGTTAGAATATAGCAGAGTTATGCTATCTTTTATTGTGTGTTTTATTTATAAACAAACCCGTTTTATCTTAATAGTTACACAAACACAGGTACGAAAAGTATAAAAGAAAGAGTCACAAGTCGGAAATCGCGTCAGTGATTGTTTTGTCACTGATGTAGAGAAGCTCAAAGTTAAAATTTGAAACCGTGTGAAGTCGAGGAGTCTCTAACTAGTTTCAAGGAGTCTCTACAAGGTTCATGTTCATGCATTGTAACTTATTTTATTTTGCATTAACGAAAGGGACTTCGTCTCTAGAGTAACAAGACATACCAGATCACTTCACTTCGTTAGAGTGCATGTAGCTTTATATAACAGATATTATTCCATTCCAGCCTAAGGTTTTGTTCCTAGGTAACTGAATACAGAGTTCTTTTGCTTTACATAGTTGAAGGTTGCTGGTTTTGTTTCTGGTGCTCTTGGCTTAGTTCAATCATTCAATCTTTGGATGCAGCGAGGTTTTTTTTACCAATCTTCCCAGATAGAGGAGACTGATCTTCATTACAAAGTAATGCAACAGCCACGTTACCATTTTAGCTGGATAAAGGTAATTGTATTTCATTCCCAACAAGGTTACCACTGACTATTACTGATTTATTTCATCCCAGCCTAAGGTGCTACAATTGTATGCCACTGACTGTTACTGATTTATTTCATCCCAGTCTAAGGTGCTACAATTGTATACCACTGACTATTGCTGATTTATTTCATCCCAGCCTAAGTTGCTACAATTGTATTCCTAATGTAGCTGAATACAGTGTATTTAACTTCACCCCTGTTTAGGCATTCAAACTATGGATGCAGCGGATTTTAGCCAATTTGCATATACAAGGCAGATTACATAGTCTACTGTCATGTTCCCAGTAAAGCCAACTTTACTTTATTCCCATCAAGTTTACTATTGTTTTGTTTTCATTGCAATAGTCAAAATTTATGTTACGTGAATGTATATTGGATGTATTCCTTGTTCATTGTATATTCTTCCAAGAAACATCGGCAGTGTTACTATTGCTACAGCAATGACAACGAAAAAGAAATTTCTACCAGCTTTTCATCAGATAAGGATGGATAGATTAGATGAAATAAAGATTGGCAGTAAAAGTACACAAGTTTTTCTACTTAAAAAAGATATCTTTGTTGTTGGTAGGAAACAGGATTTTCAGATTATATACATAAAAAAAAAGATATAACCCTGTTGTCACAGTTATCAGAGACATCAATTTTCGAAATGCGCACCTGGTGTATTAAAATTGGTATTTATGTTATTATGTCATTAGGATTATTTTTCCCCCATTTACTTCCCATTAAAAGTGAAATTGCATCAAAATAAGAATGGTCAAAATTATATAAGGAAAAAAAGAGGAAACTCACTGCAATAAAGTGGAAAGAAAAGAGAAAACAAAAAGTGGACAAAATAAATTTTAATTCAATATTAATTTTAATCTATATTAAAAACCGCCTGTGAAAATTTGGAAAATAATGTACCGGTATGCATTCATTAATGCAAACCCTGGCAGAAGGAAAATTAATCATTATACAACTGAAAAACTGAAAATTTCTGTAAATGAATAATTATAAAACGAATATTAATGTATCAAAATCAAATTTTATAGCCGACTATACGGTATGGGTGTTTCTTCTTGTTGAAGGCTGTACGGTTGCCTATAATTGCTGACATTCAATTCATTTGAACTTTGGTGGATAGTTGTCTCGTTGGCAATCATAACTCCATTGTTTTATATAACTTGAGCCCTTGAAACTATCTTTGGAACAACATAAAATTCCATCTTATTAAGAACGTGTGCTACTTCAGTTCGTACGTCAAACAATGACAATGTTGTTACCTGCTTTGTCAGCAGGTACAAACATAAGGCTTTTTGAGAGATTTTTATTTGTTTTCAGTCTAGGTATCGCACCAGAAGAAAGATATTAAGAAAAAAGTTATCAAGCTAAAGGATATATACTTTTGTTATTAATCCGGATATGTTAACATTTTTTAAACTTTTTTAAAAATTATTTACATGTTTTCCTAACAAATAACGTTACATTACAAGTTCCGCTTAAGTGGTACGCTTTCCCAATTAGTGACGTCTGTTTTATCAACAAACAAAATCGGGTTTCATAGTTAGTGTTAAACAGATGTGGAAACTAAAAAATTCATAGATCTGTGAATGTAAATAAACATTGAGTTATCTATCCCTTGCACGAGTATTCCTCAAAAGATATGTTGAAATAATTAGCTCAAAAAGAGTTGCCATCGGAGATGCACTTGTATCTAGTTTTAAGAAGGGATAAACATATATCTTGTTTTAAGAAGGAATAAGCATATTCTTTAAAAACGTAAGAAAGTCACATAGGGATTACTATTTGGCGGAGGCGTAAACTGTTTGTATAAGACCTGGATGCTTCATACCGTTTATGCTTATGCCTTTTGTTACGAAGTTTCCGCCTGTCATATGTCCAATGTCTTTGACCTAAATTTTCATGTTTCAGCGACTGCTTAAGAAAATTATAATTTATTTTTCATGTGAAATATTCACTTTTTGCACAAGTGGTGAAGTTAAAATCATTCCTTCGAAAAATTTTACGGACGGTCGACCGGTTTCTCTGATACCATAAGACTCGTTTTTATATAGATTAGACCGTTGGTTTTCCCGTTTGAATGGTTTTACACGAGTAATTTTTGGGGCCCTTTATAGCTTACTGTTCGGTGTGAGCCTAGGCTCCGTGTTGAAGACCGTACTTTGACCTATAATGGTTTACTTTTATAAATTTTGACTTGGATGGAGAGTTGTATCATTGGCACTCATACCACATCTTCTTATATCTATGTAGATAACAGCGCATCTGTATTTGGTATGATGGTATGATGTACATGACTGTCTGGCAGGTTTCATCTGACCTTGACCTTTTTTATGGTTTATTGCCTCGCCTGCGACGCGAGACATATGGATTACTATCCGGCACGGCGGCGGCGTAAACTATTTGTATAAAGCTTTATATTTCAGAAGGTGGAAGACCTGGATGCTTCATACCTTGTATGCAGAAACCTTAATTATGTTATGAAGTTTCCGTCTGTCATATGTCCATTGTCCTTGACCTCGTTTTCATGGCTCAATGACTGCTTGAAAAAGATATTTTTTTTGTCAAGTGAATTTCTTACTTATTATGGGTAATCGGGTAACTAAATTTGGTATATGGGTTCCTTTCAACGTCTACATTTCTGTCAGACAGTGTTCACCTGATCTCGACCTCATTTCATGGATCAGTGATCAAGTTACGTGATAATTTCCGTTTCTGAAGATGTTATACGCAGTAGGTCGACTATATGTGATGTATTGAATGGTTGTAATGGGTACATAACTGCTAGGTTTGATCTGACCTTGACCTCATTGTCATGGTTCATTGGTCAATATTAAGTCTTTTATGTTTTGGTCTGTTTTTCAAGTACTATAAGCAATAGATCAACTATATTTGGTGTATGGAATGACTGTAAGCTGTACATGTCTTTCTGACAGGTATCATTTGTCCTTGGCTCATTTTCATGGTTCATTGGTCAATGTTTAGTTTACCCGGTGAAGTTTGTTTATTAGATATTATAAGCAATAGGTCAAGTTTATTTAGTCCATGGAATGATTGTAAAGTGCACATGTGTGGCATGTTTCATTTGACCTTGACCTCATTTTCATGGCTCATTGGTCAATGTTTAGTTTATACAGTTTGGTTTGTTTCTTTGATACTATAAGCAAAGTAAACTATATTTGGTGTATGGAATGGTTGTAAGGTGTACATGTTTGTCTGCCAAATTTAATATAACCTTGGTCTTATTGTCATCAATCAGTGATAATTTTAAGTTTGTGTGATATTTATTGTATTACTTTTAAGACTTTCAACATTAAATCAATCATGGTCAGTAAAGAAGGCGAGCCATTTCAGCATGTTCACTCCTGTTGGACAATGTTTAGTTTTTGTGGTATGATCTATTTCTCAGATATTATTAGCAATAGAACCACTACATTTGGTGTATGGAAAGGTTGTAAGGTGTACATGTCTGTCTGGCAGGTTTCATATGACCTTGACCTCATTTTCATGGTTCATTATTCAATGTTAAGTTTGCGTGGTTTTGTCAGTTTATCAGATACTATAAGCAATAGCTAACTATATTTGGTATATGGTATGATTGTATAGTGTACATGGCTGTCTGGCGGGTTCCCCTAACCTTGACCTCATTTACATGGATCATAGATACGTTAAGTGTATGCTGGGACATAATAAATTGATATATTAATATATATAAAATCTCGCGGAGTCCGATAATTAGGTCATATCATAAGGAAAAACCTACGATATTCTAATCCCGTTCATATTACAGACGTTAAACATAAGTTTAATCATCATAAGTAAAGCTTAAATACTGCGCTTGCAATTTTGTTTTTATGGAAGACATATTTTTTATATTTGAAGGAAGGGTTTTATTCGTCAACAGACCGTGTAGATCATCACATTTTATAGGACCAACTGTGCTCCTCTTTTTGCTGACTTGTTCCTTCATTCGTAAGAAGCAGAATAATAATATACCACAAAAACAGTGAGTTAAATCTAGAAATTGACAACAAGGGTTGGTTCAGAGGTAAACCGAACAATAAAAGAGATGACTTCAATTTTCCCATTGTGAACTTTCGAACACCGCTTGCATATGAAGTATATATCTCCAAGTTTGTACGATATGCCGGGGCTTGCATTTCCTACCATTATTTCCTTGCTGGAGGACAAATGCTCACAGGGAATTGGAGCAGGAACTGCTTATCCTTCCGGAGCACACGAGTTAACTCCCGTTTTTTTTTGGTAGGGTTCGTGTTGCTCAATCTTTAGATTTTTTCTAGTGATTTTTTAAATTGTTGTTTGTCTTGATGTCGTTACTTGTCCCGCTCGCCTTCGACGAATGTCGAAGAATGTGAGACATATGGATAATAATCTAGCCTTTTAGGTGTAAGATCTTTACAAAAATGCGTAAAGCTTTATATTTCATATGATAATCTTGTATATACAAATCCCTTATGTTCTTAAATTTCTGTCGGGCATACGTCCGTTGTCTTTGACCTCATTTCCATGGTTGAGCGACTGCTTGAATTTTTTTTAAATTTTTTGTCAATTGAATTTTTCAGTTATGATAAATTTCCGTCAGACAGGGTTTATCTGACCTTGACATCATTTCCATGTTTCATGGGTCATTGGTCAACGTTAGGTTTTCGTAATTACACACACACACACACACACACACACACACACACACACACACACACATATATATATAAATGTCTAAGAATATAACTTAAACACGCTAATTAATACATTAAAAGTTCTATTAGATTTTAAATAGAAATACGCAATATTTCGCTAAACAAATTAGCTTCATCAGGCGTGTGCATCTCTCAAGGTGAAATCGGATGCATGACAAAAAATGTTTTGTAGCTCAAACTACACAGAATTTTAGTAAAAGTTTAACATATTAATTGATGTTCTATAAAAAATATGTTTGTAGCTACAACTACATAAAGTTGGAGTAAAATTTAACATATTTATTGATGTTCGATAAATTGTATGAATTTCTATAAATTAATTTGTATGATTTCAAGATTGTTATTTAGATTTGTTTTTAAATCTTTTTTCGTCTCTCTCATATATATATATAAGTTTAAATTGAAAACAACGTTCAAACCTATGATTGCGTTGGATAAAAACCGCAATTTTTATACGTGTGCATGTAAACAAATTTCTTGGTAGAGGGGTCTAAATACAGCACAAACAACAATTTCCAATAGACCAAAAAAAAAAAATGAAAAAGTCTATTTTAACAAAACGCATTTGACTAACAGGTCGAACAACTGATGTTCTTAAACCCTGCTGACTGCCATTGGCGATTGCCAAATAAATTGATCACCAGAACTAACGAAATGGATCTTAATATTAATTTAATACCAAACAGAAAACAATAAACTTGTGGAAAAGATGGTATACCACAAACATGAGGTGCAAAAATTTGTACACCATATCCGGATTTCGACAATTAATGTCTCTTCAGTGATGTTAGGGATCGAAACGGTATTTGGAAGGCCATATACTTTACCTCAATTTAGGATAGACTCTTGAATTTTGAAGAGTCGAAATATTAGAAATAGGATGAACGGATCATATAAACCCGAAGGAAAATATAATACAAGCCCAAACGAAAAATATAAACAAGTCTAAATTGAAAACAACGTTCAAACTTATGATTGTGTTGGATAAAACCGCAATTTTATACGTGTGCATGCAAAACAAATTTCTTGATAGAGGGTCTAAATACAGCACAAACAACATTTTCCAAAAGACCAAAAAGTGAAAAGTCTATTTTAACAAAACGCATTTGACTAACATGTCGAACAACAGATGTTCTTAAACCCTGCGGACTGCCATTGGCGATTGCCAAATAAACGGATCACAAGATGTTACAAAATGGATCTTTTAAAATTATTAATTTAATACCAAACAGAAAACAATAAACTTGCGGAAAAGATGGTATACCGCAAACAAAAGGTGCAAACATTAGTACACCATATCCGGATTTCGACAAATAATGTCTCTTCAGTGATGTTAGGGATCGAAACGGTAATTGGAAGGCCATATAATTTACCTCAATTTAGGATAGACTCTTGAATTTTGAAGAGTCGAAATATTAGAAATAGGATGAACGGATCATATAAACCCGAAGGAAAATATAATACAAGCCCAAACGAAAAATATAAACAAGTCTAAATTGAAAACAACGTTCAAACTTATGATTGTGTTGGATAAAACCGCAATTTTATACGTGTGCATGCAAAACAAATTTCTTGATAGAGGGTCTAAATACAGCACAAACAACATTTTCCAAAAGACCAAAAAGTGAAAAGTCTATTTTAACAAAACGCATTTGACTAACATGTCGAACAACAGATGTTCTTAAACCCTGCGGACTGCCATTGGCGATTGCCAAATAAACGGATCACAAGATGTTACAAAATGGATCTTTTAAAATTATTAATTTAATACCAAACAGAAAACAATAAACTTGCGGAAAAGATGGTATACCGCAAACAAAAGGTGCAAACATTAGTACACCATATCCGGATTTCGACAAATAATGTCTCTTCAGTGATGTTAGGGATCGAAACGGTAATTGGAAGGCCATATAATTTACCTCAATTTAGGATAGACTCTTGAATTTTGAAGAGTCGAAATATTAGAAATAGGATGAACGGATCATATAAACCCGAAGGAAAATATAATACAAGCCCAAACGAAAAATATAAACAAGTCTAAATTGAAAACAACGTTCAAACTTATGATTGTGTTGGATAAAACCGCAATTTTTATACGTGTGCATGCAAAACAAATTTCTTGATAGAGGGTCTAAATACAGCACAAACAACATTTTCCAAAAGACCAAAAAGTGAAAAGTCTATTTTAACAAAACGCATTTGACTAACATGTCGAACAACAGATGTTCTTAAACCCTGCGGACTGCCATTGGCGATTGCCAAATAAACGGATCACAAGATGTTACAAAATGGATCTTTTAAAATTATTAATTTAATACCAAACAGAAAACAATAAACTTGCGGAAAAGATGGTATACCGCAAACAAAAGGTGCAAACATTAGTACACCATATCCGGATTTCGACAAATAATGTCTCTTCCGTGATGTTAGGGATCGAAACGGTAATTGGAAGGCCATATAATTTACCTCAATTTAGGATAGACTCTTGAATTTTGAAGAGTCGAAATATTAGAAATAGGATGAACGGATCATATAAACCCGAAGGAAAATATAATACAAGCCCAAACGAAAAATATAAACAAGTCTAAATTGAAAACAACGTTCAAACTTATGATTGTGTTGGATAAAACCGCAATTTTATACGTGTGCATGCAAAACAAATTTCTTGATAGAGGGGTCTAAATACAGCACAAACAACATTTTCCAAAAGACCAAAAAAGTGAAAAAGTCTATTTTAACAAAACGCATTTGACTAACATGTCGAACAACAGATGTTCTTAAACCCTGCGGACTGCCATTGGCGATTGCCAAATAAACGGATCACAAGATGTTACAAAATGGATCTTTTAAAATTATTAATTTAATACCAAACAGAAAACAATAAACTTGCGGAAAAGATGGTATACCGCAAACAAAAGGTGCAAACATTAGTACACCATATCCGGATTTCGACAAATAATGTCTCTTCAGTGATGTTAGGGATCGAAACGGTAATTGGAAGGCCATATAATTTACCTCAATTTAGGATAGACTCTTGAATTTTGAAGAGTCGAAATATTAGAAATAGGATGAACGGATCATATAAACCCGAAGGAAAATATAATACAAGCCCAAACGAAAAATATAAACAAGTCTAAATTGAAAACAACGTTCAAACTTATGATTGTGTTGGATAAAACCGCAATTTTATACGTGTGCATGCAAAACAAATTTCTTGATAGAGGGTCTAAATACAGCACAAACAACATTTTCCAAAAGACCAAAAAGTGAAAAGTCTATTTTAACAAAACGCATTTGACTAACATGTCGAACAACAGATGTTCTTAAACCCTGCGGACTGCCATTGGCGATTGCCAAATAAACGGATCACAAGATGTTACAAAATGGATCTTTCAAAGTATTAATTTAATACCAAACAGAAAACAATAAACTTGCGGAAAAGATGGTATACCGCAAACAAAAGGTGCAAACATTAGTACACCATATCCGGATTTCGACAATTAATGTCTCTTCAGTGATGTTAGGGATCGAAACGGTAATTGGAAGGCCATATAATTTACCTCAATTTAGGATAGACTCTTGAATTTTGAAGAGTCGAAATATTAGAAATAGGATGAACGGATCATATAAACCCGAAGGAAAATATAATACAAGCCCAAACGAAAAATATAAACAAGTCTAAATTGAAAACAACGTTCAAACTTATGATTGTGTTGGATAAAACCGCAATTTTTATACGTGTGCATGCAAAACAAATTTCTTGATAGAGGGTCTAAATACAGCACAAACAACATTTTCCAAAAGACCAAAAAAGTGAAAAAGTCTATTTTAACAAAACGCATTTGACTAACATGTCGAACAACAGATGTTCTTAAACCCTGCGGACTGCCATTGGCGATTGCCAAATAAACGGATCACAAGATGTTACAAAATGGATCTTTTAAAATTATTAATTTAATACCAAACAGAAAACAATAAACTTGCGGAAAAGATGGTATACCGCAAACAAAAGGTGCAAACATTAGTACACCATATCCGGATTTCGACAAATAATGTCTCTTCAGTGATGTTAGGGATCGAAACGGTAATTGGAAGGCCATATAATTTACCTCAATTTAGGATAGACTCTTGAATTTTGAAAAGTCGAAATATTAGAAATAGGATGAACGGATCTTATAAACCCGAAGGAAAATATATAAATATGTTTTCGATTTAGACTTGTTTATAAATATAACCATATATTTCCCATATATTTATATACCCGAAGGGTGACTGAGGTATAGAAATTTTGTCAGTTTTGGACTTCTTCCAACCGGCAGTAAAACCCTTGCCAGAGTGGGACGTCTGTTTAGCTGTTTTGGGTGTAAATACGCAGCCACGCCATGTCAGAAAGTGGACGTTAAATCATATGCCTCGTTCTCAGCACGTTAAGGACCCTTGCAATAACTCTTTGAAGGGCCCGTAGATGGCCAGTTGCAAGGCTTAAATTCTGTCCCTATCCAAGTAACCCCTATTTCCCAGTCAAATTCGGAATTTCCCGTCCTTTATCCCGGTCGACTCATATTACAGGACCTACCAATTGTATTTATTGTTCATTTGTTCTAGTCCTGAATATGCTTGAAATATTTGCCACTGGGCGTAAAGCAAATAGTAATCAATCAATCATATATTTATAGGTAAGATGTAATGATTGTAAAAGAGGGACGAAAGATACCAGAGGGACAGTCAAACTCATAGATCGAAAACAAACTGACAACGCCATGGCCAAAAATAAAAAGACAAACAGACAAATAATAGTACAGATGACATAACATAGAAAACTAAAGACTAAGCAACACGAATCCACCAAAAAAAAAAGGGGGGGAGGTGATCTCAGGTGCTCCGGAAGGGTAAGCAGATCCTGCTCCACATGTGGCACCCGTCGTGTTGCTTATGTTATTACAAATCCGGTAAATAGTCTAATTCGGTAAGTCACATTCGTGAAAAGGGAAGGGTATTGTAGTTACGACATAAGGAACATATCCGATATCATCTAGATGTGCAAGTCCGTCAGCTAGGGTTCATCTTACCTTGACCCCATTTTTATGGTTCATTGTTAACTCCTTGTTATTAGATCCGATTCTCAGGTACTATATGTTGACTTTTTCACAGTGGCGGATCCAGAACTTTTCATAAGGGGGGCCCGCTGACTGACCTAAAGGGATGGGGGGCCGCTCCAGTCATGATATAATCAACCAAATTTTTCCCACGAAAAGGGGGCGGGCCTATGTTTCAATTTGGATATCCACAGTATTATAAGCGATCGGTCAACATAAAACTAAATCATGATCAATATAGCAAGCGAGACGTGTGCACTCTTGTTCTTTTTCGTCATTTGTTGTCAGGATTTTTCATTTGAAAACTTTGGTGGAGTTTTATTGACAATATTATAAGAGATAAGACGATATGAAAGGAATGCTAATAAGACAAATACCGCAATAGACAAGTCAGGAACAACTATCCCTATAGATAAGTCTTGAACATTGCCAATTGGTTAGCATATCACTTGCAATAAATCAAAAGGGAGAACAATGAAAGCGATGTTCATTTGCTATAATTTTTGTAGGGATTATGTCAAGTGCGTGTATGGTTTTAGTCAAGTGCGTGTATGGTTTTAGTCAAGTGCGTGTAGGGATTGTGTCAATTGCGTATAAGGTTTTTGTGAAGTGAGTGAAAAAATTTTCTCAAGTGCGTGTAGGGATTTTGTCAAGTACGTGTAACTTTTGTTAAAGTGTATGTAGGAATTATGTCAAGTGCGTGTAAGGTTTTTGTCAAGTGCGTAAGGATTATGCCAAGTGTGTGTAAAGTACTTGTCAAGTCCGTGTAGGGATTGTGTCAAGTGCGTTTAAGGTTTTTGTCAAGTGAGTGTAAGGAGTATGTCAAGTGCGTTAAGTGATTATGTCTAATACGTGTAAGGTTTATGTGAAGTGCGTGAAAGGTTTTTGTCAAGTGCGTTTAAGGTTTTTGTCAAGAGGGTGTAAGGAGTATGTCAAGTGCGTATATTATGTCAAGCGCGTTAAGTGATTGTGTCAAATATGTGTGAGTTTGTGTCAAGTGCGTGTAGGGATTTTGTCAAGTGCGTATACGGATTATGTCAAGTGCGTGTAGGGATTATGTCAAGTGCGTGTATTGTTTTTAGTCAAGTACGTGTAGGGATTATGTCAAGTGCGTGTTAGGTTTTTGTCAAGTGCGTGTAGGGATTTTGTCAAGTGCGTGTAGGGTTATGTCAAGTACGTGTAAGGTTTTTGTCAAGTGCATGTAGGGATTTTTTCAATTGTGTGTAGAGTTTTTGTCAAGTGCATGTAAGGTTTTGTCAAGCGCATGTAGGGATTTTGTCAATTTTGTATAGGGTTTCTGTCAAATGCGTGTAAGGTTCATGTTAATTACATGTAAGGTTATTGGCATGAACGTGTATTGATTTTATCAAGTGCATGTAGGGATTACATCAAGTGCGTGTAAGGTTTTTGTCAAGTGCATGTATATAGTTTTGTCAAGCGCGTGTAGGAGTTTTGTCAATTGTGTGTAGGGTTTCTGTCAAGTGCGTATAAGGTTTATGTCATATACGTGTAAGGTTTTGTCAAGTGCGTTTCAGGATTTTGTCAGGTGCGTGTAAGGATTTTTTCTAGTGCATGTAGGTTTTTTTTTTAAAGCGCGTGTAGGGATTATGTCAAGTGCGTATAAGGTTTTTGTCATGTGCGTGTAGGGTTTTTGTGAAGTACGTGTAAGGTTTTTGTCAAGTGCGTGTAAGGTTTTGTCAAACGCATGTAGGAATTTTGTCAATTGTGTGTAGGGCTTTTGTCTAGTGCATGTAAGGTTTTGTCAAGCGCATGTAGGGATTTTGTCAATTGTGTATAGGGTTTCTGTCAAGTGCGTGTAAGGTTTATGTTAATTACATGTAAGGTTTTTGTCATGTGCGTGTATTGATTTTATCAAGTGCGTGTAGGGATTATATCAAGTGCATGTAAGGTTTTTGTCAAGTGCATGTACTGTAAATTCAGAAATAATGGCGTGCATTTATTATTGCAATTGTGTCATTTTAGACTAAAATGCGGTTTAAATTTTTGCGATATTAAGAAAAATCCTTTTTTAAATTCATATAAAAACTTTCAAAATGCAAGTTTAAATTATTGCGATTATAATCCTGTCGCATTTTTCGCAATAATATCTGAATTTACGGTATATGGTTTTGTCAAGCGCGTGTAGGAATTTTGTCAATTGTGTGTAGGGTTTCTGTCAAGTGCGTGTAAGGTTTATGTCATGTACGTGTAAGGTTTAGTCAAGTGCGTTTAAGGTTTTTCTTACAGGCATGTGTTAGGATTTTTTCTAGTTCATGTAGTTTTTTTTTAAAGTGCGTGTAGGGATTATGTCAAGTGCGTATAAGGTTTTTGTCATGTGCGTGTAGGGTTTTGTGAAGTACGTGTAAGATTTTCGTCAATTGCGCGTGAGGATTATGTCAAGAGCGTGTAGGGATTTTGGCAAGTGCGTATAAGTTTTTGTGAAGTGAGTGAAAGATTATTGTCAAGTGCGTGTAGGGATTTTGTCAAGTACGTGTAAGGTTTTTGTCAAGTGTATGAAGGGATAATGTCAAGTGCGTGTAAGGATTATGCAAAATGCGTGTAAGGTTCTTGTCAAGTCCGTGTAGGGACTGTGTCAAGTGTTTGTAAGGTTTTTGTGAAGTGCGTGTAAGGATTATGCCAAGTGCGTATAAGGTTCTTGTCAAGTCCGTGTAGGGATTGTGGCAAGTGTTTGTTAGGTTTTTGTGAAGTGCGTGTAAGGTTTTTGTCAAGTGCGTTTAAGGTTTTTGTCAAGTGAGTGTAAGGAGTATGTCAAGTGCGTTAAGTGATTATGACTAATACATGTAAGGTTTTTGTCAAGTGCGTGTAGGGATTATATCAAGTGCGTGTAAGGTTTTTGTCAAGTGCGTGAAAGGTTTTTGTCAAGTGCGTTAAAGGTTTTTGTCAAGAGGGTGTAAGGAGGATGTCAAGTGCGTGTATTATGTCAAGCGCGTTTAGTGATTATGTCTAATACGTGTAAGGTTTGTGTCAAGTGCGTGTAGGGATTTTGTCAAGTGTGTATACGGATTATGTCAAGTGCGTGTATTGTTTTTAGTCAAGTACGTGTAGGGATTTTGTCAAGTGCATATAGGGATTATTTCAAGTGCGTGTTAGGTTTTTGTCAAGTGTGTGTAGGGATTTTGTCAAGTGCGTGTAGGGTTATGTCAAGTACGTGTAAGGTTTTTGTCAAGTGCATGTAAAATTTTGTCAAGCGCATGTAGGGATTTTGTCAATTGTATGTAGGGTTTTTGTCAAGTGCATGTAAGGTTTTGTCAAGCGCATATAGGGATTTTGTCAATTGTGTATAGGGTTTCTGTCAAGTGCGTGTAAGGTTCATGTTAATTTCATGTAAGGTTTTTGTCATGTGCGTGTATTGATGTTATCAAGTGCGTGTAGGGATTATATCAAGTGCATGTAAGATTTTGTCAAGTGCATGTATATGGTTTTGTCAAGCGCGTGTAGGAATTTCGTCAATTGTGTGTAGGGTTTCTGTCAAGTGCGTGTAAGGTTTATGTCATGTACGTGTAAGGTTTTGTCAATTGCGTTAATGGTTTTTATCAAGTGCGTGTAGGGATTATATCAAGTGCATGTAAGATTTTGTCAAGTGCATGTATATGGTTTTGTCAAGCGCGTGTAGGAATTTCGTCAATTGTGTGTAGGGTTTCTGTCAAGTGCGTGTAAGGTTTATGTTATGTACGTGTAAGGTTTTGTCAATTGCGTTAATGGTTTTTATCAAGTGCGTGTAGGGATTATATCAAGTGCATGTAAGATTTTGTCAAGTGCATGTATATGGTTTTGTCAAGCGCGTGTAGGAATTTCGTCAATTGTGTGTAGGGTTTCTGTCAAGTGCGTGTAAGGTTTTTGTCATGTACGTGTAAGGTTTTGTCAATTGCGTTAATGGTTTTTATCAAGTGCGTGTAGGGATTATATCAAGTGCATGTAAGATTTTGTCAAGTGCATGTATATGGTTTTGTCAAGCGCGTGTAGGAATTTCGTCAATTGTGTGTAGGGTTTCTGTCAAGTGCGTGTAAGGTTTATGTCATGTACGTGTAAGGTTTTGTCAATTGCGTTAATGGTTTTTGTCAGGCGCGTGTAAGGATTTTTTCTAGTGCATGTAGGATTTTTGTGAAGTACGTGTAAGGTTTTTGTCAAGTGCGCATAAGGATTATGTCAAGAGCGGGTTGATTAATGACAAAACAAAAAACGAAATACAGATCGAAGCGACAGCAAGCCGCCAGTCAATGAAAACCTCTATTAAATTAATTCAAGGCGCCAGTCTTGGGACAGGCTTGTATAGAATGTGGCGGGGTTAAACATGTTTGTGAGCGCTCAACCCTCTCGATCCTTACCTAGTACACTGGTGTTACAGCACAACATAAGAACACACTGTAAAAATCAGATGGAAACGACTTGCCACATCATGTAGTCTTGTGGCTAATTGGAAAGAAACCAACGTATGCAGCAGTCTTGATATCGTTTCATATGGTGTTAACTTTCCGCGTCGCAATACATCCCAAACATCAAAACGAACAGTTTTTTTTTCAGGAAGTAAGACATTCAGGTGACTCTATTTCTACCCCAAAGCTGGGACTATTATACTAATAATACTCAATATATTATGTCCCAGCCCAAAGTAAGCGCTAAGAGTTGAAGAGTTTTATTTAAATAAAGAAAATGTTTTCATCGGTTTTCCCACTGATTAGGGAGGAACTAAGAATATTAAAGGAATATTTGTCAAAAATGGGGAATATATTCGAGGGTGCAACACCTTAAAGGTAACAGGTACGTAAATAGGTGATCTAACGGAATTTTATGAAATTTTGCATGCAAGTAGAGCAAGAGGAACTGCACACGAACATTGAAACAATGATTTATCAGCCAGTCCATGCAAAAAGGTAAAAACGAAAAATTTGCGAAATTCTAAAATGTGTGCATAACTATTGCTACAGACTTGTGATCTATATAACATCGTACGTTATATACTTTTCCTCATACGATTAAGCTGTAAGCTATACACACCTTTCAGTGCTTACCCCCCCCCCCCTTTCTTTTAGATTTTGCTCAATTATTTACTTCTTTAGTTTAAGTGTCTTAACTCGCAAATTGATATATTCACCGGATAGTAGTCAATCTAAATAAAAATATAGACCTCTGATTTCGTTATCCTCTTATGAAATCAGAGGTCTATATTTGAATTAGATTGGATAGCAGTGGAATAAGACTCTCGCTTTCAAAGCAGAAATCAATTCATTTCAAAAGGGGCAACAGTTCGAATCCCGTCTTTGATTTATATAATATTAAATAACTTAACTTAATTAAATTTAAATTTAAATTTAAAAAAAATCACAAGATGACATCATTTTTGCATTATCCCGTACGTTTAACTGTTGTGTTCCTTTCTTTATAGACACAGGTAGAGATGATGAAGACTGTTGACTTTTTCTCTCTATAGTATCGTAAATGGTTGTATTTTGGCTCAGTTTATAATTGTTCCGGTAACAAATGATTTTTACACTTGCCTAAGTACAGAGTTTCAGATATTTCTACGTTTTTTTTCCGTTTTAACTGACAAATTCGGGACCATTTTATGAATGTTGACATTAATACCTATTTTTTTGCGGATAAAAACTATCTTAACGAACTTTAACAACGTGTCCTGTAAAGTTTATCAAACACACTTGTACCTTTTCGCATGGAGTGGCTGGTATATCTGTTTATACTTTCATAGATATAGCAAATTAAATAGTACAAAATTTAATGCAGTACATGCATGATATGTTATCGCTAATAAAATTTCCGCTTTATTACTAAACAAAACTTATAGGGGTTACTGAATTCGTTTTTTGAGTACGAATAGGTGAATTCATCTGTACAGCGTGAAAAAATCGCCAAAAAGGCTAAAGTCTTAAATGCATGATTTTTTTTTGTTAATTGTTATTGGCTTTGAACTTACTGTTGGTAACTGCGAGTACTCTCAGATCTATACTTTGTGTCTTTTCTGTTGTAAGGGATGTATAAAATCTGATGAGTTAATCAATCCCCTTTCAACTGATTTTTATAGTTGTTATGTTGTACTGTTACACCACTAAGGAGGAGGGTTTGGCGCCAGGAAACATGTTTAACCCCGCCACTTTCTTTATGTGCCTGTCCAAAGTCAGGAGCCTATCAGTGGTTGTCGTTGGTTCATGTCTGTCATATTTGTTTTTCGTTTTTTTTTTTTTTGGGGTGGGTTATAGATTAGGACGTTAGTTTTCGTAATTGAATTGTTTCATATTTTTCATGTCACGGCCTTTTATACCCGACAATACGATATGGGTCTTCTCATTGTTGAAGGCCATACGATTGCTTATAATTGCTTACATCCAACTTCATTTGAACTTTGGTGGATATAAAGTTGTCTAATTGGAAATCATACCACATCTCCTTATTTTTCACAAAAGTAATTGTGCATGACAGACGTCCGGTCGTGACTCTAAATCTTGAAATGTTAACTTTCGATTCTTTTAAGATGTTACAGTGAGACTCTTGAACGATTAACACTGCAAAAATAATACCCCTATAATTATCACATCAATAAAACGGAAAATTGAGTGACAATATCATATCAATAAGCAAGTTCGTGGGACACGTTTTTAAGACAAGGCAATTTAAAGTCTAATTATTCAATACTTGTTTGTGATATTTACGTGCATCCCGTATACATTTACACTTCTTTCTATAGACTTTTCAATTTGCTATATCTCCGAAAGTATAAAAGATGCTTGTATCTTTTTTTATTCACATGCACGTTCTCTAGTTGTTTGCAAAATTAAAAAAAAATAGTGAGACAAGTTACCCATTAACGTACCTGTAACTTCTTTGCCCCAATGCCCCCCTCGTTGGATGATAATGTCGTCTTTTGTGTGCTGTAATAAGACATAGTTCTTTAGCGAAAACAATGTCACCAAGTAATCTGACATTGTTGTTAGACGATGACATTGTTAGTTATCTGAAATTGTTATTTCAAAGATGGATGTTGATGTCCACATGGATTACTTTGGTCTGCATCTTTTAACAGATTACAATCACGGGGACATACATGTATGAATATTTGGCCGTATAATGATTACATCCCACAGAAGTGGACAGAAGCAATATGTAGATAGGATAAAATATACTTTAATACATCAAGTTGACACACGGCAGATATCCAATACACATAAAAATATTATTTAATATTTCTCTTCATACATAAGAATTATGCATGAAATGCACAATCAATACAATTTATTGACCGTTCATTGATCAGGTGATAACATGTATACTATCAAATCGATCAAAAATACCGTTAATTGTCAATCAAGAGCTTCATTCCTTTTATGGCATCACTGTGACACATGCCCTGTGAACATTACACTCAATTATCGGCCTTGAGTTCAGCGCAGCCTGGCAGATTACACACTGTCAAAATGGCTGAAGAAAATAAAAGCGAAGGAAAAGGTGTTCATCGAAGAGGAGCTTTAAGACAGAAAAATGTGCACGAGGTTAAAAATCACAAATTTGTAGCTAGATTCTTTAAGCAGCCGACTTTCTGTAGTCATTGCACGGATTTTATATGGTGAGTTCACTTCCGATAGTTAATCGTTTTGTTGTAGTAAATGGAAATACGATTGCCATGGAATTTTTATGTTGTTATTTCGCTAATGGCACAATTTTACGGCGCAATCCGATGGATCCGCGGAACAGTAATGCTTATGAATAAACGTTTTATTTATTTTTCAGGGGTTTTGGGAAACAAGGATTCCAGTGTACAAGTAAGTAATACACACGGAAGTCAATTGTTATTTTGTTATAATTTTTCAAGCGATATTTGAGACAGGAATAGCATATCTTAATTACCGTCACAATAAGTCCTTCCTAGTGAAAGGAGACTTAAACAGTATACATACAAACATAAGACCATGCGTAAAAAGTCTGGTGTGACTGTAAAATTAAGAGTACACTTACTTTGTTTATTTTGTAATTTTCTTAATTATTTTAATGCATATACATGTAGATATTCTGAGAATATACATTTGTATGAGAGAACTATTAAAACATTGTGCACAATTTGCACTGCAACAGGAAATTAAATTGGAAAACACATTTTGGGAAGAAAATCTTTTTCTCCACCTACTTTACATGAAGAGGAGAGGGCTCACATCATATGTACATTTTTGTATATAGGCTTGGCATGTTGCGTAATCCAATTCAATTTATTTGAATAAAATATTGTTTGAATTAAACTTTACATATAAGTAAAAAAAAATAATAAACATCTTGGCATATCAAGCCACTTTTTAAAGTAAAGGTTGATAGGGGTCTGAATTAAAAATCAATAGAATTTTTTAATAATTTGACAAAATGTAGTTGGTATCATGCTGTTTTGAAAATTGAATGAAAAGAATGGATTACAGAGATTTCGTTCAAGCTACAGGTTGTGCAAAATTGTCCAATTTTATATAGATTATACTTTTTCTAAATTTTGACTTGGATGGAGAGTTGTCTCATTGGCACTCATACCACATCTTCTTATATCTATATACATGGAAAACCAAATTTTGTGTGATAGAAAGAAAACTAAACTAGAGAATATGAGAAGATAGCTCTTATAATATGCTTTCATATAAAAAGAAAAATCAGGGTAATGGGACTCGTTCTCTTGCCACAATTCAAAATAAGGAAATTTACTACACATTCCTTTATAAAAGTTAGGTTATCTGAGTTATATCCCCTTGTATGTCAAACTTGAAAAAAATTGAATTGTGCAATTTTTAAAAACTGTCCTAGTATCGAGATAAAACACATGATTTTCTTCATTGTTTTGAAAAGTCTTAACAAATGAATTACGTTCCTTTCTCAAAATAACCATATTTTATGAAAAATCTAGACAGTTGGTGGTAGACACCCAATCTATCTTAAGGAGGTCACAGTTTAGTGGAGGGAATGGGTGTGGCCACATACTCTTTTGTATCAGCTTTTAAAAATATAAAGGAGAGGATTTTAACCATGATCTACAGAATCAATCACAAATACATTGTAAATCTGTACACTTGATTTTCATTATCAGTACATTTATTCTTAAAGGTTGAGTTGTCCTCCCTCTTTTCATTTGTATAGTTTCTTCAGTCATGTTTATTGCATGGGACGGCTTAACTCATTAAGTTTTGTTGACAAAAAAGAAAATGTGGTCCTTGCAAAAAATGCCCATATTATTTTCAGCCTTAAAGATGATCTATGTGAAAAATCTCATGTGAGCCTCACTTAAGGGGACTCGAGGGTCTAAATCAAATTTTTTATTTAATATAGGATTTCGCTATATTTTTCTATAAATGAACTTTATCTTATACTTAATAGAAAATAAAATAAAAAATGGGGTCACCGTTCATTTACGCTCACAATCTGCCTTGAAAGAAGCATACATTTTGTAAAGGTACCTTTTTCCGTTGAACTAATAGGAGAAATAGAGGTAATATCGAAATTAAAAAAAGAACTTAATTACAGAAATCGCTCAAATTTTACAATAGTTTAGTTGAAGTACAGCTTATTTGAAAATTATAATAAAAAATATAGGTCACCAATGAGTCAAAAAAGATATTTCAATTTTAATGCCAAAAAATGGCATTTTTGCATCAAAGGGAGATAATTTGGCGCTTTTTCAATGATATCTACATTTTAAAAGTCATCTGGGGCCAACACGAATTGATTTTTTTTTTAATGATTTTTGTACCATATGATAAAGTAACAACTACTTAAGGTAATAAATAAAATTTGTAATGAAAAATAAATGTTTAATTTTTTTCTGAAATTTTTATACCCTCGAGCCTCCTTAAACAGAAATATGTCTGCTGTCTCACTGCAGATTATCCCACCTCCACCTTGGACAAAGGGAAAATCTGTTTTATTGATGCTGTGTAGGGGGCACAGAAATAGTCCTTTCAGAAGCATTGAACACATCTATTCATTAATCAAATATCAATACTATCAGCATTCAAATATCAATACTATTCATTATCATTTTTTAGTTTTTATTTTATCTACCACACAGTGACATATTGATAAGGACTGAAAATGACTACACCGCCATTTAACTGAACTTCCTTATGTTGGATATGATGTAGGAAATACTACAGGATATATGCACTAAACAAATGATTCTGTAAGATCCATGTGTATGTTTTACAGAATTCTCACACTGTTACATGACAGTTTGATATAAAAAGTACCATAAAATCTCATATGTAGTTTTAAACAAAGGTCTTTACGACTCATAGACACTTTTTGAGAATACATGTAACTAAATGTGGTGTATTTAATAGGCTGCATTTTTGGGCCTTTTATAGCTTACTATACAGTATTTTTTTTTTCATTGTTGAAGGCCATACGGTAACCTATAGTTGCTTACATCTACATCATTTGTGGACTGGTGAATATTTGTCTCATTGGCAATCCTATCACATCTTATTTTTATACAGTACTTTGGATTCATTATTTTTGTGGGTACCAGTTTTCATGAATTATTGAAAAATTGTATGTTCATGTTTATTTGATTTTTATAAAAGTCTGCCGACTAGCCTATGGAAAATTTTTACTTCTTTGAACGCTTAAATTCGTGGTTCATCTATATCCCGAAATCAACGAAAATTGGTACTCAACAAATAGTAATGAATCCAGTAGTTATTTGGTTACTATAAAACATTGTTTGACTTTTCTTGACTCGATATTTATAAACCTTCTGATATGAGTTCACAATTTCTTATAGAAACATAAACATAGTCCCCTATTTAAAAAGATTTCAGCTTATCTGTTCTTGAGACGACTTGTATAATAAATCTTTGACCTCAGCAACTTGCAGGATACACCAGTCCAAATTTTGAAATAAATGACAGAAAACAGATTTAAGAAATGAAAGAAAATGGATAAATGATATATTAATTCTGATGCAAATATTACTGGAAGGAACAGCCATAGATATAGGAAGATGTGGTGCGAGTGCCAATGAGACAACTCTCCATCCAAATAACAATTTATAAAAGTAAGCCATGTTTGTTACTGTTTTTCACCTTATTGTCACAAGAGTAAATCTTCACTACTCAACAAAATTCAGGACCAGTCACCCATGATAAATACACTTTTACAACTAGAAATAAAGATAATGTTTATTATATCTAACAATTTTTATCTCACCTGAGAATTCAAATTCATCAATGACAGTATTATATTTCAGAAGGTAAAAGACCGAGATGCTTCATACCTTGCATACAGATACCTTTTGACACAAGGTATCAGTTTGTCATTACATTGTCCTTTGACCTCATTTTCATGGTTCAGAGATTGCCTAAAACTGTACAGAATTTTGTCACATGAATCTCACTTATGAGTTAGAATATAGCAAAGTACTCTCGACCAATGAAATTGTAGAATTGGATACCTCTTAATTGTGAAGAATGAATGTAAATCATGTTCTTAGTAAGGGATTATCCTATTATTTGGATCTATTTACAGTTCAAAACAAAGAGTTTCTATAAATGAGTTACAACTGCCCCGAAGCACATTTATCAGATTGAAAGGATTTATCACACAGTGATTGAAACTGACTAAAAGTTGAATTGTGAAACAAATAAAAATCTCAAAATAAGTTGGAGTTTACTGGTGCCGTAAAATTGGTACCGTGAATTTTATTATGAAAATATTAATAACTTCAAATTACTATAAAATTAAACAATACCAAAGCAATGCAAAAAAAGAAAAAAATCTTTCAGATAAAAATAACCTTAATCTTAGCTTTCCAAAACTTTGATTACTTGATCAGCGGTTGGGAGAATAGTTATTTCAATACAATTATTCCGATAAAAAACAGGAATTAAATTTTAAACATATTAAAACTTTTAAGGGCATTATTTTGAGTATTTCCTGACATAATGAAACAGTATTTGATGTAAAAGCGGACCAAATTATTGGCTGTGAAATGAAATTTAGTTGTAACTCTAATGTATTAATTGATTTAAACTGTAAATAAAACAGGATAATTCCTCCTCAAATATTACATGATTTACATTCATACTCACAATCAGGAAACATACAATTCCTACCTTTTCTTTCTACTGTTGAGTCACCTAATATCTATAACGCATTTTTTTTTAAAAATATTTCCCAAATGATAAGAAAGTCCTCACATCACTAAAACTTATCCATAAATGACATGCCGAAAAAGGAAGTCATGCATCAATTATAAACATTGCACTGACAATGAAACTAATTCTTGAATAGATCATTTGAGCCTTGAGCACTTCACAATATTCTAAGTTTGTAAGAGAATGATAATCCCTTACTTCATGATAAGTACTCGCTAACGCTCGTACTTATTCATGAAGAAAGGGATTATCATTCTCTTACATATACTAAAAGAATAACTATATTTTGTATATGGGATCCTTGCAAGGTCTAACTTGTCTGCCAGACAAGGTTGATCTGACCTTGAGGCTTGACCTCATTTCACAGATCAGTGATCAAAGTTAAGTTTTCATGGTAAGGTCTGTCTCAGATATTATGAGCCACAGGTTAACTATTTTTGGAGAACGAAATGATTGTAAGGTGTATTTGTCCATCTAGCAGAGTTCATCTGATCTTGACCTCATTTACATGGATCATTGATAATGTTAACTTTGTGTGATACTTGTAGTAAAACATTTATCTCAAAGACTTTCAACAAAAATTCAATCATAGTCAGTAAGGCAGGCAAGATATTTATTTGTGTGTATTTTTGTTAAAGTTTAGAGCTGTCATCAGATCTTTATTGTACTTTGCCCTTTATGGCATGAACAACCCAAAGAATACAGATTTCAAAAGTTCCATTTAAAAGAAAACGAAATTGAATTGATATTATAATCTAACCAACTTCAGAAGACATGCATGACTATTAAATGAAGTTTTAAAATATTTTTAAATACAGAGAAGTAGTTTCATAGTTCATTAATCATACTAATTTTACCACTTTACAATTTCTTAGGACTGAATCTTTTCACATGTACAATACAATCATGACAATACAATACAATACAATAAGGTTTAACTAAAAACGTAAGCACTTTTAAATAACATCAAGAACTTTTATAACATACCTGTTTGAAATCTTTTGGATTATTTAAGTTGTAATTTTCTTTTTAAATTTTTTTTTTTACATTTTACAATTTTGATTGAAAATCAGAAAATCATGTGTGCTCATGATTCTTTGGAGTATAAGGGAGAATCCAAATAATTAAAAGAAAAAATATATGGGTATGACATATAAGTATGAGAATTAGTGAGATTGAAATGAAAATACCAAGGGGAGAGTAAACTTCTTGAGTAGTATAAAAGGATTTCTCCAACTTCTCCTATTTTGTTGAGGCTTTACTATTTAGCTCACCTGCGAGTGAGCTTTTCTCATCACTTGGCGTCTACCTTTAATGATGATGTTACCCATTTTAGTTCTTGTTCTTTAATGACAATTTTTTCCATTTTTTTGTGGTGTTGCTTATGATCTTGAAAACTATAAAAGATAGATAGACACTTTAAAAAGAAAAAAATATCAACAAGACAAAACAAGATCTACTAATAAGTCAAATTCTGCTGAAATCATTAGTAGACTCTTTATTTATTGCTGAAGATGCACATAGACCTAGGTGAGCAATGCAGACTCTTGAGAGCCTCTAGTTTAATATGAATCTGGAAATGTTCTTATATTCTGTTCTGTTTTTTTGTGTTAACAACATTCCATAAGACATTGTCTTTGTCATTGTTGTACATGTATTTGGTGTTATGGTCGTTTGGTAATTGTTTTAAAATTCAACTCTAATAAAACAGATGATTGCATTGGCATTAGTTGAGTCAAGATTTAATTCAGCCAGTTTAATTATACCGCTGTTCACATTATTTCCCTCTATAAAAATTATTGATCATTTTGAAGTCCCATAATTGTGCACTTTTACGTGTAATAAAAGGATAATGTGTATTTTATCATGTTTAGAATGATTTATTGATGTAAAAACAGATTACTAAATTTACCTAGGAAACATATAATGTTCATAGAAATGTGTTGGTATTTTTATCATGATCTATTGTTACGCAACAAATGCTGGAATCTATTACATCAGTTCATATTGAATGACCTGAATTTCCCAGATTTGCAGAGAAGGCTGTGTTATTTATTGTATTTTAAGGAATTTTGGCCACATAATTTGCATTAATTTTGCCCCCCCTCCTTTAATTTGAATTTCCTTATTACTCCTTAACAGCCCCAATCCTTCAATCCATTTGTAGGGAAAACACTGACCATTGGTGGGCATATATCCTAGCATAAGTTGAAGATGTTTGTATGTAAAACTGTGTTTACACGATACGATTTTCCATCTGATTTCATACCGTCACCCAGGTAAATCGTACAGGGTTCTGTTTTCACGATACGATTTTCAATTAGATGAACCAAACGATGTCCGATTTTATGATTTTTGTCTAATTGACATTAAAGGTAAAAAATCCTATTGAAATAAGATTGAAAACCTTATAGTGTAATCACACCTCAAGATATATAGAATTCTGATTAATGATTTCTGTGAAATATTACTTAAAAACTCTTTTAAATCATATAAATGAACAACTAATCTGGTTGGGCATGCAGTATTTAGTGTCATTTGTGACAACAAATAAATCTTGTTATTAATGAGGTTACAACCTTTAATACAGAAAACAAAACAAAGACAAAAATAGGAAAAACACTTATTACCAGCCTTCTGCTTTCCATACCAATTCAATAAAGTGAGTTTTCAGGAACATTGTATCTGTAACATGATTTACATCTTGTTGTATTACTACTTTTAACATTTATTGGAGATAGTTTTCAAAAGAGCTTTTTTTTAATAAATAATTTGCAGAAATCTTCAAAAAAAGAAAATATTATAGAATGGTCCTTGTTTTTATTGATATTTCTTCTTAAAATACTGTAAAAGTTGGTTAATTTGCTGTAATATGTAGTTCAATTGTCTCCCCTGAATAGGACATAGTATTTCACAAGTTATGTCTCCCCTAGCAAGACAACATAATTTATTTTGATAATGTTATTGATAAATGGTGAGGATGATAATGTGCAAAATATCATCATATGATGTTGCGGGTAAAACCTGAACAATAAATTATAAACATCGTTTGAGTCCTAAAAAGGGTTTTTCACAAATTAGCTGAAAATATGATCAGCAGTCTTACCGAAAGAGATATTTGACTCACTTTAAACCCTTTTGCAAATGGCAAACTTGTAGCAAAAAATATTCTGCTGTTTTTTTTTTGGCAGATGAGCTTTTAATTGTAAAATAACAAAATATATTATTCCTTATGTAGTTTACTGAATGGTTCCTGACACTTCTGTTTTCTAAATTGCTGAATAATCATTTCTTATTTTTTAACTGCACTTTAAAGCATAACCATAAACAGTAGCTGTTAGTATAATGTAATTAGTTAGAGGTAAAATAATGTGTCCACCAGAAACTAAGGAGGAAACACTAATTTTAAATATATATTCGGTAATTAAATGAGAACTCCTGAATAAGGTGACAATCGCTGCAGCAATAAATCACATATCTGTTAAGCAGAGTTAAAACTGTTGGAAGGAAAGTAAAAGATGTTATCTTTAGATTTCCCTCTAAGCTAGAAAACTAATCAGCAGCATGAATGATTTAGTCTCCAATCAAATTATATATATATTTTATTTCTTCACTCCAGAAAAGATCAATTTAGCTGCTGCAATACATTTTTAATCGATGGATAGGAAGAGACATGAATTGTGATGATAGATACCGGATGTTTTATACATGCTAGAAGCTGATGACTCTGGCAGCTGGTGACCAATTCACACATATCACATTAAAGGATGTTAAATATTAAATACTTTTTGTATATGAATTGATCATTTTTGAGTAAAATGTAACAATAGATTAAACATTTTTGAAGGTAGTATTATGAGAGAAAAAAGACAGGAAGGAAAGAAGAGAAGGATTTAGTCAGATTACGTAGGCTCAACTTTATATGTTTTATCTGATCCTGACATTGCGGATCATCTATACATTATATGTTTTACCTGATCCTGATATTGTGGATCATCTCCACATTATATGTTTTATCTGATCCTGACATTGTGGAGCATCTCCACATTATATGTTTTATCTGATCCTGACATTGTGGATCATCTCCACATTATATGTTTTATCTGATCCTGACATTGTTGATCATCTCCACATTATATGTTTTATCTGATCTTGACATTGTGGATCGGCTCCACATATTATGTTTTATCTGATCCTGACATTGTGGATCATCTCCACATTATATGTGTTATGTGATCCTGACATTGTGGATCATCTCCACATTATATGTTTTATCTGATCCTGACATTGTGGATCATCTCCACATTATATGTTTTATCTGATCCTGACATTGTGGATCATCTCCACATTATATGTTTTATCTGATCTTGACATTGTGGATCGGCTCCACATGTTATGTTTTATCTGATCCTGACATTGTGGATCATCTCCACATTATATGTTTTATCTGATCCTGACATTGTGGATCATCTCCACATTATATGTTTTATCTGATCCTGACATTGTGGATCATCTCCACATTATATGTGTTATCTGATCCTGACATTGTGGATCATCTCCACATTATATGTGTTATCTGATCCTGACATTGTAGATCGGCTCCACATTATATGTTTTATCTGATCCTGACATTGTGGATCGGCTCCACATTATATATTTTACCTGATCCTGACATTGTGGATCCGCTCCACATTATATGTTTTACCTGATCCTGACATTGTGGATCCGCTCCACATTATATATTTTACCTGATCCTGACATTGTGGATCCGCTCCACATTATATTTTTACCTGATCATGACATTGTGGATTGGCTCCACATTATATGTTTTATCTGATCCTGACATTGTGGATCGTCTCCACATTATATATTTTACCTGATCCTGACATTGTGGATCGGCTTCACATTAAATGTTTTACCTGATCCTGACATTGTGGATAGTCTCCACATTATATGTTTTACCTGATCTTGACATTGTGGATCAGCTCCACATTATAGGTTTTACCTGATCTTGACATTGTGGATCATCTCCACATTATATGTTTTACCTGATCCTGACATTGTGGATCGGCTCCACATTATAGGTTTTACCTGATCCTGACATTGTGGATTGGCTTCACATTATATATTTTACCTGATCCTGACATTGCAAAATGTAAAACTTGCATGCATAATTTAGGATTTTGACTTTTATTAATCAAGTGGTATTTTAAGGAAGTTTGCTGCTCAGTTTCAAAATAAATAAATTTCCATGACACCAGTATATATTGATAGGGGATTAATTGAGGAATCAAAAAAGCAAAAAAAATATAGGGGTCAATGTGCTTGTTTCCGAGATATGAGCCATTAGAATTTTGGCGGGAAAATGTTCTCTCTGATTTTTCAAAGCTTTACCATTGGCCAGTTAAAGTTCTCAAAAACTATTACAAAATAAATAAGATTTTATAAGACTTTTACAAATGGCTTATAATTATACATGTAAAAGATTTATAAATAGAAAAATGGGGGTCCATGGGCAAAAATTTTTAAGGCATTCAAATGGATAAAATCAGAGGATTCCGAAAATCTGACAAAAATTCCAAAACATGACAAGCGAACATCCTTAAGTGTAAGACAATGTTGTTGTGATATACTCTGTTTGTAGGTAGGAATACTACCTGTTTTGTTCCTTACGTTCTTGATGACTTAGACTTTTCTAATGATGATACACATGTAATTTGAATTTAAATGCTCAGACAGTTTATTTCACCAAATCTGTAACTTCAGCAGCACCTATGATGATTGAATTACATACATATAAAGGGATTTTAATTTAAATGCAAGATAATCTTTGTAAAAAGGTATTATGATGTTATATCACAGTTTCATATGAAGTGAGTAATTAAGTACCAAGGGGGCAATTAAATGCAAGAAGTTGAAAAAAATCCCAACAAAATACATCATGATGTAAAAGAAAAATGAAGAAAAGACAAATAAGTCCAGGAAATACTTCACGGAAAGTTAGCATAACACAAACACCACTTAACCCCCTTGGGTCAACTCCCATCCTCATTAAGTAAGAAGTGCCATATAATTTGTTTCATTATTTTTATGAATTACACACAGATGGACTATTGAATTGATATCAGATTAATCATGCTATAATTTTTGGACTTTTGTATTTTTTCCATCAGAAAGTACATTTTATATTTGCAGATTTTTTCGAGATTAAAAATTTTAACAAACAAGGGAAACACATTAAACATTGGCAATATTCCCAATAGAATGGTTTGTCCATTATAATTCTCCAAGACATTTAAATCATTGCTGGTATTATATTAGTCTCACTAGCTGGCTGATTATAGCTGATATACCATTTTTTGTCCATTTAAAACTTGCTTGCTGTGATTTATGTCATGTTTGTGTCAAGTTGTGTTTTTAAGTTGAAGAAACTGGCCTGAATTAAGAGGTTTTATTAGGCAAAAATTTTTGGGATCGTATAATGGTATGATGTCGTCGTTGTCTGCATCGTCGTCCGAAGACACATTTGGTTTCCGGACAATAATTTTAGTTTAAGTGAATGGATCTCTATTAAATTTTTTAAGAAGGTTCAATACCATAATAGGGAGGTTGGGATTGATTTTGGGGATGATGGTCTTAACCATTTAGGAATTAGGGGCCCAAAAGGGGCCCAAAACAAGCATTTTTCTAGTTTCAGGATAATAACTTGTGTATAAGTATTTTGATTGCTCTGAAATTGTACCACAATTTTTAATACCACAAGTAGAAGGTTGGGATTCATTTTGGGGGTTATGTTGCCAACAGTTTAGGAATTAAGGGCCGAAAAGGGGCCATAAACAAGCATTTTTGTAGTTTCAAAACAATAACTTGTGTGTGAGTGTATGGATCGCTCTGACATTGTACCACAAGGTTCCATATCACAAAGGGAAGTCTGGGATTGAGTTTGGGGGTAATTGTCCCATACATGCAGGAATGAGGGGCCAAAAAAGGGCCAAAAACAAGCATTTTTCTAGTTTCCAGACAATAACTTGTGTTTAAGTGAATGTATCTCTCTGAAATTGTACTACAAGGTTCCATACTACAAAGGAAAGGCTGGGATTGAGTTTGGAGGTAATTGCTCTAAGGAGGGATTCAAAAATGGTGGGGGGTTCCAATTTTTTTAAGGGCTTCATATTTTGTTTTCAAAATTTTTACAAATTTCAAATTTTTGAAAAGTTTCAAGAAGAAAGAAGAAACCTTAAAGTGCACAGTATTGCGCACTAGATTTGTAAGATCTTTGACCACATTTATTTTGTGTCAGAAACCTATATTATGTCAAAAATTTGATCACAATCCAAATTCAGACAGTATCAAGCTTGAATATTGTGTCCAAACTTTCTAGTTTGAGTATTTTGAGACTAGCCCTCTCAGATCAACAGTCAGGAAAAGAAGTATGTGCTCCCAAGTTTTGATTAGAATTTTGTTTATGTACATGTATTATCCCATTTTTTTACAAAAATTTCACCATTTCATTTGTTTAGAGCATTTCCATAATAGGCTTTGTTAAGATGTGTTCTGGTGTTAAGATGGTCACATACTGTCAGGTCATATGTAAGCCTCACATTGTAACATTGTTCTGATGATAAGTTGGTCACATACTGAAGTCTCACATTGTATCATGTAAAATTTGTTGTTGATATGGGATCTGAGCCTGGATAATGGTATGAAACATAAAAAATGATTGATAATAATATTCAGAGGTTATAGATAGAATTAAAAAAAATTGTATAAATTATTTTAGGAAAAAAAATGAAAAACTTTAATTTTGTCAGCATTTTGGTTTTGCAATAAAGAAAATAAACCAAACAGTTGATGATTGTAACATGATCAGCAGAATACATTCTTTGTGATTAGACTAATATTAGTCCTTAAGGGTGGCTATATATTCTGTCATCATTTCATATGTAATTGTCTTTTGAAAGAAGATTGCTATAATCTCAGTGTGTTTCATACTCTGCAAATTTTGTGAACTCAGGTGCAGCTTTTAATACATCTCAAAGACCCCCAGTTAATAACATGAAATGGGTTATCAGTTATTTATGTACCCATTGAATGTTAGTAACTTAAAGTATCTTTGAAAACCACTGATGTTTCTACATAATTTCAGTTTTTATGCCTTCATCAATTTAACTGTAACCTATTGAACTTTAAAAAACTCACATTTTTTTTAGCATATTATTATATACATTTACAAGATTATCACCTTCTTGTAATTTGTACATAAATATTTTATCTAATCACTATCCTAAGTATTTGACCTTATGGTCAGTGTACAGTAATTATTGAGATTGATCAGTGCTGTCAGTGGGAACATATGATGTACATTACATTGTAGGTGGAACATTTACATCATGTAACATACCATAATATCTTGTTCACAAATTGTCATCAAATATCTTCTTTTGATAAATACATGTATTAACCAGGATTATGTGTCCTATTTTGGGAATTCATTCAACTGTCTGCAAACCTTTAATAAAGCCATTGCTCAAACATTAGAAAAATTGCATGCACAATTTTAAATATTTTTTATGAGTTTTACGGCCCCAACTTTAAAGATATATTTGGTTTAGATTAGTAGGAACTGTCTCTGTTATAGCTGACCATATAGTGAGAGTTCATCTAATCCTTGCCATTTGGTCTTAGGTTGATCATTAATTGCCTCATTGTCAATTATACCACATCTCCTTTTTTTTTTATAGATATAATATCTCTTCTTTAAGTCTTTCCTTTGTTAACATGTATTTATAAAAGCAGATATTTATATAGATGAACTAATCCAAGTATAAGAAAGTTGAAAAATATTCAATAAGTAACTGAACAATGCAAGACCTATTACTGTTTGCTGAAGGTCCAGTGGCAAATATTTCATGCATGTTCAGGACAGCATGAAACAAATATATACACAATACATCAGTAAAAGTAATTCATGTATAGGTATATTGGACAATATCAAATGTGCTTAATTCCAAATTCATTAAAAAAATCCTAAAGATTGAAGTCTCTGAAAAAACAAGAAATGGGAAAAAAAAACTTTAAAATTCTTTTGGATATTTACTTTGACTTCTATATTTTGGACTGGAACAGGATACAATTTAAACCAGGCACCAAACCATGATTTTGAACTTATTATGTTGTTAGGTACATCTACAGGTACGTACATATACACTGAATTAAGTTTGTTTGAATATTTTTTGTTGAATGTCAGGTTGCAAAATATTCTGTTCTGTGTTAAACCACTTCTTATATAGTGAATCACCATGGTAGATTTCTTGAAAGGGAATAGATCATGAGATTAGTTTGAAAATTTTTGGGTGCCTCTGCTGTACGAAGGCATGATGCAGTTAAGGGTGAAATTACATCTTTCACCTCATCAACCCTTAGAAGAGTTGTCAAAAGGGTTCTTTTAATGTATTGAGTGAATGACACTCTTTCAACATGAAGCATCAGATTTGATATAACAATTCCAATCAGACTTTCTGTCCCAAAATTGGTTTCCGTTCTCTAACTTTAGTTTTCCTCAACCAAATGTTATTAAACTTATACCCAATACTTATTACCACAAAACACAGATCAAGTTTGAATTTTGGTGGCATCACTTTAACGTTCTTGAGTTATGCCCTTTCCAAATGGAAAAATTACTGAATTTTTTGTTTCAGTTTTCTAACTTTAGTTTGCCTCAACCAAATATTATGAAACTTATACACAATGCTTATTACCACAAAGCACAGATTGAGTTTGAATTTAGGTGGCGTCACATCTACTGCTCTAGAGTTATGCCCCTTTACAAATGGAAAAATTGCTGATTTTATTGTTTCCGTTCTCTTACTTAAGTTTGCCTCAACCAAATGTTATGAAACTTATACACAATGCTTATTACCAGAAAACTCAGATCAAGTACAAATTTGGGTAGCGTCACTTTTACTGTTCTTGAGTTATGTCCCTTTATATAACGTTGTATGCAAGCAGGGGCATCATCTGTGTCCATGGGGACACATTCCCCATTTATTTTTTAATAATTAGTTCTTTTCTATCTTTCCAGTATGTAGTTTTGTAGTACACAAAAGGTGTCATGAGTTTGTATCATTTGGATGTCCTGGTGCTGACCAAGGACCAGACTCTGATGTAAGTAGATCATACATAATTCACAAACAGTTGTGTTAATTTAAAAATGTTATGTAAATAGTCTTGCATAAGGAAGATATATTTTAAAATATTCTTTTGAGCAGCTGATATGTTTGAACTGAGTTTTTACAATGAAACAAATTTACTGACTTTTAAAGTGTCCATTCATTGTTCGTCTTTTGATGTGGAATTCGATGAAAAGATTATCCAAGAAGTAAAGAATGTTTTTTTTAAGTTTTATTAATTCCCTTGAATTTAAGAAAACCATGACTTGAATTTTTTTCAAACAAAAGACTGAATAAATATTTTTTGCTGTTAAACTGCTTTGGAAGTTCATTGCAATAGATTGTCACGAAAAGTCTATACATAAAATCTCTTGAATACTGTGAAAGACATTAGTGAAAATTTAATCTTAAGATCAATCTAATTACAGTGTTTAACCACAGAATTTATTTTCTTCATTTCAAATAGAAAGTAGTTAAGAAGATGCAGTGAATAGAATTTATAATGAAATTCCATAAAAACCTTGCATTGTGAAGTTCCTGCAGACAGGATTGACTTTAAAATGCATGAACATTAATCTGATTAGTTAGCAACAATTAAGTCTGATTTACTCTGTAATGCATGGACTAGGATACAGCTTTTATTTGAAATAAAAATAGTTCTGTTCCTTATAAATTTTAAGTACATAAATGGTTTTGAGTTGATGTTGTCCTTTATATTTTCTTGGTTTTCTTATATCAGTAAATAGTTTTTCAACATGGAATTATCACCATGAATGAAATATGTGATTTATTCTTTATGGTAGTCTTGTATACTGCAGGTTTGAATAGAATAGTTGAAAAAAGCTTCTGTTCATCAGTCTAAAGTGGGTTAAGATGCTGTTAATGTAAATCGGGTGTCTTCCGCCATCTTGGATTGTATAATAGCAGAAAATAATCGGTCTAGATCTGTCATGAATTGAGCAAATTTTGATAGAAAAATGTAATTCATTGAAAATTTTTTCAATTAAATAAAGCAAATCATGTGTTTTATCATATTTTTTTTACTGTTTCTTACAAAAACAGAATATTTTTTGTTTGATTCATATTTGTTCAACTTTACTATATAAGGTCTTATGACCCCAATTTTTTCTATTTATTTTCTGAACGCACATTATAAGAGCTATCTTGTCATATTTTATCTTAAAATTCTATCGTTTTGTTTTCCTTTTTATCACACCAAAGGGTGTTTTCCATGAATAATCAATACAAAATCTGACAAAAAGCCCTGTGACCTATACTTTTATCATATATTTGAAAAAGCATGATATAAACTACATTTTGTCAATTCATTAAAAATTCTATTGATTTTAATTAAGACCTTAAGGGTGTGCCCATCAATGATGGATGTATTATAGTATACCATTATCCTTCAGTCAGTCCATATAATTATCTAAGCAATCTTACATTAAATCAGATTGTTTCTAGGAAATCTTTACTAGCTTTTACAGTGTTTCACAGGTTCCAAGTAGACAAGTTCTGGATCATGCACTCATGGCACAATTGTGTTTCTTCTGTAAGTTTTCTGTAGGCACAAGGATATTTCATTGAAATAAATGGTTGTTAAAAATTATGTAAGAAAAACCCAGTTTGCTGTCATTTTGACAGCCTCTTGTTTACTTTGAATTTAACCGGGAGTGTGAACATTAAATGAAGATTTGTATGAAAAATTGAAATTTTAATGTGTTTTTCTACTGGAAATGATTTTCTACGGAAAAGTAGCACACCATTTATCAGCTTTGGCCTTTTAAAATGGAAATGTTACCAATGTGGTCTCCAAAGTGATTAGATGGATTAAATGTTATTTTGCAGTGTATTGATGTGTTAAATAGAACTCATCATAGGCTAAAAACTTATAGATTTTATAACAGCTTTTAATGAATCTGTAATTTACACATGGATTAAGTGGAAGCTCCATATAATTCTTCAATACACCACATATAATGTTATGTTGTTTTCATGATGTTAGCAGTAGTGAATAAAAAATAATCCTATGAAAATGATTTATTTTATTGACCTTTTACATGTTTTTTCTACACAAATCAATTTTTGACCAATATCCAGTAATAATTATTTACAACTGCAGAAATACTTTATATTGCAAACACAGTAATGATTTACTTAACAGAATACATGTATATTTATATGAATTAAAGGAAACAGCAACTCAATGCAAAACAAAGGAAAGAATTTAAGAGGCCATCATACATGTATATTTATATGAATTAAAGGAAACAGCAACTCAATGCAAAACAAAGGAAAGAATTTAAGAGGCCACCATACATGTATAGACAGTTGTCTATAAAATATGTCAAGGTCAAAATCTTTTTAGGTCTAAAATAGTTATGAAAAATGAAAAAATTTAGAGAAACTATCAAATTTTGGCCATCAATACAAAATTCTCCAAATAACTAAAACATGAAGATATTAGAAATGGGCAACCACTGACAAGTTTCCCAGGATTGGCACATAAACATGCGGAGGGATCTCATACTGCCCCTTTTAATCTTGATCAGTGGGCAAAAAAAAAAAGTATATTTACATGTATATGAAACATGCAATAAAAATCAGTACAGTAGAATCACTACCCTGCCACATTCTGTATGTTTCCAAGTCAGGAGCCTGTAATTCAGTGGTTGTTGTTGTTTTGTACATAAATCAGGCCATTAGTTTCCTCATTTGAATTGTTTTACATTTGTCATTTCAGGGACTTTTATGGCTTACAATGGGGTACAGGTTTTGCTCATTGTTGAAGGTCATACAGTGACCTATAGTTGTTGACTCCTATGTCATTTGGTCTCTGGTGGAGAGTTGTCTCATTGGCAATCATACCACATCGTCTTATTTTTATATATACTCTGAAATAACAAACATGAGGACAAATAATTCCATGATCTATAACATTTTTGTGCTGATTATCAAAATTGCTGAAAATTTGAGACTTTTAATTTTGTGGATTTTTCTACATAGGAAATGCCTGTACCAAGTCAGGAATATGACAATTGTTTTCCATTGGTTTGATGTGTTTGAGCTTTTGATTTTGCCATTTGATAAGGCACTTTCTGTATAGAATTTTCCTTGAAGTTCATCTTTTTTATGTTTTTTCACTTTTGACAAAAGTACATTTTATAAAGATCACGCATAGAATAAACCTTTAAATTTAGTAGTAAGTTTTACACTAAAAGCAATCTTGGTGTTCTTGTATTTGGGTTGCTGTCTCATTTACATTTCCCAACACCTATTTTCATTGTTTGTTATATTCTGTTGTTATGTTGTGTTAAGCATGCTCTTCAGTTCTTGGAAAACTGCAACTAAGAAAAAAGGAAATGGGAAAAATTTGATAAAATTAGTGAAACTTAAAGGCATGAAAAAATTCAAATGGGGAAGTATGTGTCCTTTTGAAATAGGTTGTTTAAAAAACACTTTTTTTTAGGCAGTTAAGCTGCCTTATGCTACCACCCTAGAATTGTGTTCTTCCCACTGAATGGTGTAAAAAGTGCTGTTGTTATAATCTAGCTGGCTAATATGTTATTAATAACTAACTGGGCACTTTTTCATACTTTCAATTCTGGAATACAAAAATGTGAACAGAAAACCTTAAAAGATTGTCGAACTACCCAAAATTTTTGAAGTTGCACATACATGACATAGGAAGTAGTGCTCAATAGAAATCCGACGTAGTTTATCATCCCATGTGCTTTTGGCTAAGATGTCAAAGAACAATTGTATGAAATATTTCATCGCGAAAATCTCTAATAACAAGTTGTTTACATTTTCCAAATGGCCAAAGGTGCAGGAATATTGTTCATGTACACCAAATCTCTATGATAGAGGAAATAAAGTTATATAGTCTAAGTTGGCGGTAATTAAATGTATGCATGTATGCACATTTAAATTCCTTTCTTTTATTATATTATTCCGTTTATCACTGACCTTAGTGGCAGTTGTTGTTGTTTTGAATGAAAAGATCCGAAAATCGACGTTGATGGGAAATGTGGACAACTCGTCCCCGAGACAAGTCGGACCGAGTCCACTCGGACCGTCTAAGAACACAACTCGGACCGCTTGTCAGATTTACTTAGGGTTTCATAAAATGTCAGACTAACATGTCTAGTGGAGTCATCAATCTTTCGTTTGTGCATTGGGGTCTATTTAGGGGTATTTTGAGGGGCCTAAATAAGGGAGGGGTTTACTATAGAACCCTATCGGATTTTATTTTTTTCAATTTTCAAATGACTATTACTTGTGTGATACTATTACAGTAAGTGATAGACACACACGATCTTCAGTAATGATAACAAGACAATAGAACAAATCAAATAAAATATAGGGTGAGTCCCTGGGGGTCATCCCGACCCCTTCAATTTGAAAATGTGCTTTTATCTTGTAAACTGTCGCGATCCCCACCCTAAACCATATATATACTTGTATGGGACAATAAAACAAATCAAATGAAAATAATATGGGGGAGTCCCAGGTGTCACCACCACCCCCTTCTGTTTGAGAACTTGTTAACGGTTGAGATCCTTACCCCTAAACCATATATAGTCTTGTATGGTACAATATAACAAATAAAATGAAAAATAGGGGGAGTTCACAGGGGGTCAACCCCGCACTCCTGTTTGAGAACTTGTTAATGGTCGAGATCCCGACCCCTAAACCATACATGTCTTGTATGGTACAATAAAACAAATAAAATGAAATATAGGGGAGTCCACAGGGGGTCAACCCCACCCCTCCTGTTTGAAAACTTGTTAATGGTCGAGATCCCCACCCTTAAACCATACATATTCTTGTATGGTACAATAAAACAAATAAAAATGAAATATAGGGGGAGTCCACGGGGGTCAACCCCACCCCCTCCTGTTTGAAAACTTATTAATGGTTGAGATCCCCACCCCTAAACCATACATATTCTTGTATGGAACAATAAAACAAATCAAATTAAATATAGGGGGAGTCCCTGGGGGTCACCTCATTCCCTCTTGTTTGAGAACTTGTAAACAGTTGAGATCCCCACCCCTACACCATATATATTCTTGTATGGGACAATTAAACAATTAAAATAAAATATAGGGGACGTCCATGGGGGTCATCCCACCCCTCTTCTTTTTGAAAATTTGCAAACGGTCGAGATCCCCAACCCAAAACCATATACCGGTATATTCTTGTATTAGACATTAAAACAAATCAAATGAAATAAAGTGAGAGTCCCTTGGGGATGAACCCCCACCTTTTGAGAACTTGAAAACGGTCAAGATCCCCACCCCTAAACCATATATATTCCTGTCCGTCAACTCAAGAATGTTTGAATGACATACAGGGTCAATCTCCTAGGCGTCACATATGCATATCACTTTACTTGACCAAACCAATTTGTACAGGACTCTGCCCAATGTCAGGCGACCATGGGAATGACGAATTATAGGAGCTTTGTTTGGGAGACTTTTTAACAGTATCCTGTTACAATTATTTCTTGTTTATTATAGAATTTAATTGATGCAAGAAAAATGTCTAGGTTGAATTTACTTTAATTATTTTTTGAGTTATATCTGGGCCTATAAGAATTTGCATTTAAGGCTCATTTTAAAGGAAACATTTAAAATAAATTAGAAATAACTTCTGAAAATGGTAGGATTGGATAGCGGAAACATTAAGGTACAAACATTTTATTAACTTGAATAGATGAGATGAATAATTAAACCAATTCTTCCACAATATTCATCTTAACTTAAGCTTCTGTCATGTTTGCCTTGGGTTTTTTTAATTAACTGCCTATAGTGCCCTTGGTGCTTTGATTTTTAAATGGCAACAAAATGCTTGAACGTGGTTTTGAAGATCTGGGTTGGTCATGTTAACAGTATGTGTATTGTTTTATTGGTCTTATCTTGTGTTTCTATCATGCTGCAGTTTAGAACAGGAATGATACACTAAAACTTGTATCATTGACAATTTTATTTGATTTGATCTGGATTGCTATAGTAAAGGCATTGAAGAGTAATTGGATTTGAATCCTAGAGAACTTATAATTGGTGATTCTGAAGATTTAATTTGCCCTGAGAGACCATATGTGGAGTTGCTTTATGATTTGTAATGTATCAATTTTGAAAATTTAGAAACTCTTGAGGGTTTTTCAATGTATTGATCGGTACTGTTTAGATGTTTTGTTCTTTTCGTAATGAGTTCTGTCTCCGTTATTTACATTTAAATTTGATTTGTATATTTCTTTCTAGATCTTGTGCTGTATCTCGTCTTAATTAGTTTGAGATACATATCAGGATGGCTAACTTTTAATCATGTTTAATACTGCCATGTTGACCTCGTTAGATCATGTTTAATACTGCCATGTTGACCTCGTTAGATTTTAATCATGTTTAATACTGCCATGTTGACCTCGTTAACTTTTAATCATGTTTAATACTGCCATGTTGACCTCGTTAGATCATGTTTAATACTGCCATGTTGACCTCGTTAGATTTTAATCATGTTTAATACTGCCATGTTGACCTCGTTAACTTTTAATCATGTTTAATACTGCCATGTTGACCTCGTTAACTTTTAATCATGTTTAATACTGCCATGTTGACCTCATTAGAACTCATTTTATTGTTATACATCCTGTCACAATGGCCTCTTTTTTTAACTTATTGTTTAGGTAACATGTTGCGTTTATATTTTTTGTTTCACAGATGGTTTTAATTTGATTATGATTACGTCCTATTTTGACTATTACACATCAGCTGTATCAATTAAAGGACATGTTGAACTAATGTTTAAGAAACAGCCACCAAACAACACAAAGTAACCAGAATAGACATTGTTGAAGGTTGTACAGTGACCTTTAATTGCTTAAATCCACATAATTTGAATTCTTTTGAATTGTTGTCTCTTTGGCAATTTTACCTCATCTCCTTTTTTTAATATCGAGAGGTTAATGTATGGTATCCAAAGATAGATAAGGGGCCTAGGTGGTTGAATGACCTAAGTAGTTCAACTACTGTTTAACTAGCCTGCCAACACTGGAGTTGTGAATTTGGAATCCCGCACATGGCAAGTTCACCTCACTCCAATTCAACTAGGATTGCTAGTTTTCCTGCTGAAGGTCGGTTGTTCTCTCCAGGCACTCTGGCTTCCTCCACCAATACAAACTTACCACCTCGAAATAGCTGAAAGTGGCGTTTTAAACACCAATCATTCAATCAATTCAAAGATAGGTGAATGACATTACTGTATGGCAAGGTCTAAATGACCTGGCGATTATTGTTTTTTTAAAAGATTGCAACTTATTTTAGGCAATTAATTAACATTGGCCTTATCTGTGTTGACTGTATAGAAATTTGTTCCCAAGGAATATTCAAATTTGTAACCATCATTTGGTTTAGCTGGAGTCTTATTACTGATTATTGGTGTTATTCTAAAACGAAATTAAATAGTGTGATTAATGTTTATATTGCATTCAGATAGTGTTTGTTTAGTTGGATAATGTGTCGACATTGTTGAGATTAATGTTTGGGGAATGATGATTCCTTATTTGGTGTAAGATGTCAAGTAGTCATGATATGATAGTTGTAAATAGACATTTAAAATATTTGTGCGCTCAGTAAAAAGTCTGTTGGAAAAACAAAGAGATAATAGTCCTTGTAAAAAGGTCATCCAATATATCAGGTTTATGAAAAAAAAGAATTTTAAGGAAGTAATATAATTTGCTACATTATGGTTTTTCCTGAGTAATTCTTCTAGGTCACCTGATCTGAAAGGAGTTTATTGTTGCACTGTCATCTAGTCATGTGTCAAGCTTCTTATTTGTTTTCTTCATCCAAACTTCTAGATTAATATGAACATATTCTGACCTCATACCTCCATCTGTATCATATCTGCTCTATGTAGGATGAAAGTTTTACTGGCTTGATGCTGAAGTAACTGTGAACAGAGTGGGGTAATGGGAGGAGACTAAATGTTGGTTTCATAGCCTATCCCTATAAATATATAGCTGACTTACTTTTGACTGGATTTTAAAATTGCTGACTGTTTCCTTCTTCATTATTACTGTAAATTCAGAAATTATTGCGATTTTTGGAGACGACAAAAATGTAAGATTAATTATTGCGATTTCTGGAAAATCAGTATACAAATATATGTATCAGATAGCAAAATGCAGGTTCTTATTATTACGATACTCACACTTGCATTATTTGCATTTATAAATATGTCACAATAATTTCTAAATTTACAGTAGCTACCCTTGTAGACATTGATCAGTTATAAGGTATATAAGTGTTAAGTGAAAAAGATCACATATGAGTTTCTCATACCAGTTACACTACAGCTTTTATAATAATCTCTCATTATAGATATTGATATAAGATATTTTTGGATTCATTTCCCATGTAATTGATAGAAGGATTTAAAGGTTTAATTTTACATTTTGAAAAAAGGAAACTGTTTATATAAAAAGAAAAAAAATAATGATTAAAGTATCTGTTGACTATATTGAAGTTGCAATAGGTTGTATAATGCTGTATATATCTGTACCATCACATTGTAGTGTTAATGGATCCCGTTCATTTTTTGTTTTCCGGATCGAATTTACATCCTGATGTATTGCTTCCTGTAGTGAAACAAAACAATAAAGTATGGTTGCATTAAGGCTGCAGTCACTTGTACATATGACATTCAATCAATATATATATCTAAATCCATTTTATATGGGAAAATTTTAATTTATCATTATTGTTTTATTATGGATTTTTAAATACATAAAAAAAAAAGTGGGATTGCAACAGAAAAAAATAGAAGTGGGATCAATATGAATATTAATTATTTTGCTTGTATTGTGATATATGGCGACTTTTGGTTGACCCAGGCGAAATCAGTCCCTAAGATTTTATTATAGCTCTGTTATTTGTGCAAGCATTAAATCCAGTATGACCACAAGTACTGAATATTGTTTAAGGACCTTTGCCCCATGCCAGAATTGGTGAGTCTGAATTGGAAAGATTCCATTTTCAAAGTATAGGAAAGAGAAATATGTATTGTGCATTTAATTAAGATATTTATTCTATGAGGGTGATTTTGTTGTGAGTATTTATTTTTTAGATCTTCTTAATGAACAGTTGAGTTCATTGAAAAAGTCTACATTTCATTGACATAAAGTTAAATCACATGTTAAATCACTAGCTAGCATTGTAATGTAGGTCAGATGAATTACATTATTTAGGTTAAATCACTTAGCCAGCATTGTAATGTAGGTCAGATGAATTCTGTTAATTCGTTTCTAAAACCAGAACTTAAATATTTTGTGTCTGACACTTGTTATCAAATATCAATCATTAAGGGACAATTTGAAGGGAAATATTTAAAACAAGTTTCTAACCAGATTTAAAATGGTTCTGAAATTTAAATAAAATATATATCGACAAAAATATCTACTGTCTTTAAAAATAGATCATGTACTTTAAAATAACTTTTGTTATGAAATGATCATTTTGATGTCTGGTTTTGATGTTGAAACCTCTAGAGGCAGACCAAAAGATTGAATTGATAATCTGTTTTGTATGTGTAGCTTTTTTTTTTTTAAATATGTGTGTCATTGATGGATTATATCATGTATCTTATGATATTCCAGTCTATTCTTTCAAAGCATGTCTCAATCAACTCCATTTTTCCTCTTTGGTTAATTTCTTTCATACTGTCCCAAGTCAGGAACCTCCATTATTTGGAGAATTTAGGTGTTAATGGCAGATCATGATTGTTTCTGTGATATTTATTCACCACTTTCAGAGATTCGGGAAGATTAAGGGCTTGCTTACATCCTTATCATTTGAACTCTGGTGGATGATTGTCTTATTGGCAATCATACCACATATCCTTATTTTATATGGACATATTGTGTAGACACCTCTCTATTGTTTAAGACTGAATGATTCCCTCTCACTTAGATGTCTCAACAAACAGGGACCTTTTTGAAAAATTAAAACATGTTTGACATATATAATCCCATATTAGACCATATGAAGTACAACAAACGGAAAGTCAACTGTCTACCATATTAGTTGTAACTTGGTGTTGGGGATTAACAGTGGCTGATTTAGGGGGAGGGCATGACCTCAGGGTTTAGGCTCCCTCATGGAGCTACATATATAATCCCATATTAGACCATATGAAGTACAACAAACGGAAAGTCAACTGTCTACCATATTAGTTGTAACTTGGTGTTGGGGATTAACAGTGGCTGATTTAGGGGGAGGGCATGACCTCAGGGTTTAGGCTCCCTCATGAAGCTACATATATGGTTAATGCATAGACTTTTAACATGTTCCACTCCTAATGCTGCTTAGTTTGACGACTTCCTTTTTTCAAAATCCTGGAACCCCATTTGATTAGATACAGAGACTGTGACTATGATGTGTATTAGATTGAACAATGGTTACTGTGAAATGCATTAGAATGAGCATTATATGCTAACTTCTTTGTCATTTGGTCTCTTGTGGAGAGTTGTGCCATTGGCAATCATACCACGTCTTATACATCATTTGGTCGCTGGTGGAGAGTTGTGTCATTGGCAATCATACCACATCTTCTACATCATTTGGTCTCTGGTGGAGAGTAGTGTCATTGGCAATCATACCATGTCTTCTTATTTTTACATTGCTGATTGAATGAATTACAATATAGAAAAATAAATAGGTATGACTATGAAATCACATGTGACATGGCTTTTGTAACTGTGTAAAGAACATTAGATGGAGCATTGGGTTCTGATTGCATTTAAATAGATTGAGCACTGGATTAAATTGGAACAGTAGTGATATGGAAAGATATTATTAGAACAGTGGTTTCTGTATTAAGTGATTAGATGAAGTTGTTGTATGATGTACTTTGATTGGAGCAGTGGTGAGTGTATGAGTAACATTAGGGGATTAGTGGTGACTGTATAGAGTGGATTAGATGGAGTAGTGGTGATAATAAAGTGGATTGAGAAAAGCAAGAGTGTGACTGTATGAATTACATTAAGGGATCAGTGATGACTTTGTATAGTGGATTGGATTTAGTAGTGGTGGCAACAAAGTGGATTAGACAAAAGCAAGAGTAATAGACATTATATCAAGCAGTGTATTAGATAGAGCATTGACTAAATTTGCTCATGGTACGGAATGTATGGTTAGTTACAGCTCATTTGTTAGACATTGTACAGTTATGAATTTGAATTGCAAATGGAGCAGTTCTAGTATTTGTTGGCGTTTTACCAGTCAACAAGCAAAAAAACAGGATGCTGCTTATTAATTCGTATAAAGTTGAACAATATTTTCTTGTGAATGATGGACCACCTAATGTTCAGTTTTATTAGTCTCTAGCTTGTTGGAATGTGAACTATGTTAATGGATGATGACTTAACATTTTTACATACTCTTCTCATATGATCTCACTTGGAATACATATTGATCAAAGCTGTTCTGGGTTGTTTCCATTTGATTTGATTGTCCTTTGCTTTATGTTCAATGGCAAATATTTTCATGCATAAATTCAGGATGAGTTTCTCTTTGAAAAAAGGAGTCTTCGTGGATTAACAGACTGCTTCAATTGAAAAAAGGGGGGATGTATTATAACTTGGCAGTCTCATTCACAATTAACCAGATACGCTCTTGAATCACAAAACTTCGACATTACTGTGTGTTGATTTTTAAATTTGGATTTTGGAGATTAGTGTTGTTTTGGTTGCTTTCTCATTTACATATTGCTCAACATTTCCTTTTAGTCATATGAATAACCCTTCCTTTTATGTATGCAATGAATATGTAGCACTAGGTACATATTGAAATAATATTAGTAATTATACTATTTCTGTCAACAATTTGCTCTCCATGCAGGATAATGAACTGAAAAGTAAGGTTTTTTTTAGTAAAATTATGACCAATCATAGTTTCTTCTTTCTAGCTTTAGTGAAAATGATCTTAAATTGACTTATTTATATTACAAAAAAAAACATAATGACCACACATAGACATGATCAATCATCAAATGATATTATCATCATATTAACACTGTAATAGGTAACATCATTAAAGTGTCAAGTAAATGACATTTTTGTTGATGTTATGTGAACAATCAGAGTAAACAAGTCATTTGAGACATGAGATGTTTACAACTGGATTAGAATTGTCCATAGCTTACTTTATGTCATGAATCAATTTGAAAAAAAATAATTCTAAGAAGCTGCATAAAATTTCATAGAATGTGTATAGTCAGGCTTTCTAACATATAAAAGATAACATTGTAAGCCAAAAAAAAAATAGAACATGCATGAAATATTTGTCACTGAATGTAAAACAAACAACATTCAATATTATAGTTGTTATAATAAAAAAAAAATGCATCTGGAAATTTTGATATTTTTTCAAATTTTAGTACATCATATTAATTTTTACACGCCATAATTTTTGTCTAACTGTAGATTTTTAAAACTTCATGACAACAACATTGAACTTGAAGTGTGATCAAAAGATTTACTGTAAAACAAAATATACATTCCTAAGACCCTCACCAAAATATTTTCCATATTTAGAAAAAAAAATTCATTTGCCTATTTTATTATGTTTACAAGTCCATATCTGAATCAAATGAAGACCTTTTTGTTTTAAAGCTGAAGAATTGAGAACCTAATTATGAAATATATTCTAGCCATTCTGACAAAATAGCCCTGGAGAATTAAAAAAATTTGGAAAATGATAAATGCTTCAAATGTTATGCACTTTTGATCCCTTTTGGAAAATTAAATTTCCATTTGTTTTGATATTTATAGCTTTATATGGTTAAATATTGACTATATTACATTGTCACTTGCAGATGGTACGATCCATATACTTTGTAATTTCAGGTTGTTTAAGGCAGTATTATTCATCATTCTTTGAATATCGGTTACAAGATAGATCCCGGGGTCTATGAGTTATATAATTACCGTTGTTGATAATTGGAGTCGTAACCACCCACACTATAGGTACTTTGAAATTGAGAACAGAAAAAAAAAAAAAACTTCCTCTTGTTGAAATATAAGGATTAAGAGTTTCTCCAACGTTGCAAGAATTGAAGCATTTTCTATATTTTGTTGTGTGTCAACTGAAAACATTTGATTTCATAGACCTGAAATGACTTTTCTCTGCAATTATCATTGGATCATCAAACACAAAGTTAGGGTTAGTGGTAGTGCACACAAGGAACATGTCATTCATGTAATCACTATCCATAGTGTTGATACATTTCAGTTAGTGAAGAAATAGCAATTTGTGTAAAAATGTGACTAAAGCAAACTCCTTTATCTTTTTACTGGAAGTATGCCATTCTCACTATTAGTTTTGGTATGAAGGATAATTACTCTTAATGTTCATATTCTTTTGTCATAGGAGATAGTTTCTTATGTAATTTTGAATCAGTCAGCATTGAATTGATATATACAAGTATAAATGGCTATCTGATTTTGATATCTCACTTTTATTCAGTTAGAAGTGATTCTGTATGTCCGCACTCACACAGTGCCACAAGTATAAATGCTTCTCAGTTTTTGGAATCATGTTAATATTCAGCAGTTACCAGTAGAAGCCTCTTCAGTTTTGGAGGTATAAAATTACTTAGAAATAGATAAAACATCTACCAAATCTATCCATTATAAAACCTTTCCCTTCTTGTAATGGAATAAATGAGATAATAAATTTGTCCATTAGATTTAGTTTAAACTGTAAGAAATAGTTATCTTAGGGAAAATCCTGGCTAATTGATCTGGAGAAATGGTAAATAAGGCATTGACAGTTGTTTCTAGCAGGGATGTCATTGACATATCCACTGGCTCTTCTTCTGTAAAAGGCACAAACTAATGGAAGCGAAACACATATAACATTTCACAGGAGGATGACCTGAACCTACAGATATAAACAAACTAATGGAAGCAGAAACACATAGAACATTTCACAGGAGGATGACCTGAACCTACAGATATAAACAAACTAATGGAAGCAGAAACACATAGAACATTTCACAGGAGGATGACCTGAACCTACAGATATAAACAAACTAATGGAAGCAGAAACACATAGAACATTTCACAGGAGGATGACCTGAACCTACAGATATAAACAAACTAATGGAAGCAGAAACACATACAACATTTCACAGGAGGATGACCTGAACCTACAGATATAAACAAACTAATGGAAGCAGAAACACATAGAACATTTCACAGGAGGATGACCTGAACCTACAGATATATACAAACTAATGGAAGCAGAAACACATAGAACATTTCACAGGAGGATGACCTGAACCTACAGATATAAACAAACTAATGGAAGCAGAAACACATAGAACATTTCACAGGAGGATGACCTGAACCTACAGATATAAACAAACTAATGGAATCAGAAACACATAGAACATTTCACAGGAGGATGATCTGAACCTACAGATATAAACAAACTAATGGAAGCAGAAACACATAGAACATTTCACAGTAGGATGACCTGAACCTACAGATATCATTTAGATATTAGTTTGATATCAACTCACATCTTTGATGGCAATGAAGGACCATGAAAACTTTGTCACCTGAACCTACATTTGTTGGATACATTTCTTAATTTTGTTTAGGGTCTAAATCAAAGCAAATGGCATGTTGTTTAAGTGGACATGATCTGAGAAAGTTATAAAGGTACATTTAAGAATGAAGTCACCTTGGCCTTAATTTCTACATGAGGGACTAAAAATTAAGTTTTGCTTATAAAGGTCCAATCCAAAGGAACTGAAAGTCAAAGACAATTTATATAATATCAGAACTTTGACTTATCTTGGGTAGTATATTAAAGGTTGAAGAACTTGTTTAAAGTATGCATATTAGAAGAAGTAGACATGTGCATCGCTTTAGTTGAATGATCTTACTGTACATGTGTATTAGAAGAAGTAGACATGTGCATCCCTTTAGTTGATTGATCTTACTGTACATGTGTATTAGAAGAAGTAGACATGTGCATCCCTTTAGTTGAATGATCATACTGTACATGTGTATTAGAGGAAGTAGACATGTGCATTCCTTTAGTTGAATGATCATACTGTACATGTGTATTAGAAGAAGTAGACATGTGCATCCCTTTAGTTGAATTATCTTACTGTACATGTGTATTAGAAGAAGTAGACATGTGCATCCCTTTAGTTGAATGATCTTATTGTACATGTGTATTAGAAGAAGTAGACATGTGCATCCCTTTAGTTGAATGATCTTATTGTACATCTGAGGGCTGCCAAGTCTCACACATTTTCATACTTATTTGGCCTCAAAATTTTAGGAATTAGGGGCCAAAAGGGCAAAAATAAGCATTTTCTTTTGATCTATTGTTTTCTGAAATTGTACTCTTTATTATATAATAAGTATTGTGCAAAAGCAAGAAATTTTCAATTGCACAGTATTGCGCAATAGCAAGAAATCTTCAATTGCACAGTATTGCGCAATAGCAAGAAATATCCAATAGCACAATATTGCACAATAGGAAGAAATTGTCAATTGTACAGTATTGCACAATAGCAAGAAATATTCAATTGCACAGTATTGCGCAATTGCAAGAAATATTTAATTGCACAGTATTGTGCAAAAGAAGATACTTTGTATAAATTGCTTATTTCTTGACCAATTTCAATGGGGTTTTATTCTTGAATTCTTGGGGTTCTTTAATATGCTGAATCTAACCGTGTATTAAGTTTTTGGATTTTGGGCCCTCTGTTTTAAATTGGTCCACATTGAGGTCCAAAGGGTCCAAAATTAAACTTTGTTTGATTTCATCAAAATTGAATATATGGGGTTCTTTGATATGCTGAATCTAACCATGTATTTAGATTCTTAATTTTGGTCCTGTTTTCTTTCAACAAAATTGAATATTGATCTTCACAATTTTGGCCAAATCTCACGCATTTGCTTCATGAAAAGTTGGCAGAACTGGTACATGTGTATTAGAAGAAGTAGACATGTGCATCCTTTTAGTTGAATAATCTTACTGTACATGTGTATTCTGGAATAATGTTGCAAAAATGAAATAATGCTACCATTCACAAACATGGTATCAGGGGCTTCACTAGAGTAGATCGTAATTTCTAAACACATTTGTAAAAGGTTAAAATCCTTAAAAATATTTGACTTTTTTTTTTTTTGGAAACTAGATAATATGTTTATAAGACACAGATACCTCACCTTTTAAAGACTGTGGGACATATTCTGTCACAATATGAAATACAAGATGGTTGAAATTAATAAAGATACCTGTGGGAATAACAGAAGAACCAAGACAGGATGTTTGTTTGGCATATCTCTTTACTATAGCCACTAAATAGATGAAGGTTATAAGTATGGTACTTTGTAAAATAGTACAATTGGAAAGGTTATACCCAGTATTAGATTTTTTTAAAGCAAAATCCACTGCCTGTTAATAAAAGCTTCCACTGAGTTCATTAATACATCTAGTATCAATTATGAACTATGATCCCTTTCTCCTCTCAATTTACAATTTACTAGTAAAATAAATTAAGATTTGTTCAAACATTGTTTACCACTGCATTTGGCAACAGCTGCAGCAAAAATATAGAACCATTTAATATCAGTAATGCTGAGTTTTTCATGGTCACTAATATAATGAAGAATGAGAAACATTTCCAGATTAACATTACATAAATGCACAAACATATTGCATTTGTCCTTTTCTAAAATTTAATCTTGGAAAGAGTTTGCAATATTTTCATTTAGAAACAAACCATCTCATTAAAATCAGATCTTCTACTTTACTCAGTAAGTGAGATTTGTTTGTTGCTCATGTAAGATCTGAAGACATCCCTTAAGGGGTCATGTTCAGTGACCTTTTAGCATCCAATCAAATCTTAGTCTGCAACAAGTTTTTTACAATAAAAAAATATGTTATGTAAATAATACAGAAATTCATTGTTCAACTAGATAATTTTTTGATGGGATTCAGATTTTATACATTGACCTGATTGTAAACATTCCTCAACTTAGCAAAACAGTAAAGCTTCATTGTTTTATTCAGGTTTTAGATAAGAAATCACTAGTTGTTGACTTAAACATTCCATGATCATTAAGGGGCAAAATTTTGACCAAAAAGCCTTGATCTATGTTAATGGGAAAAAAATTGTAATCAATGTGCCAGTGTGTCAATCGAAATGATTGGTTGATTAAAAATTTACATAAAAGGTCATTCCCACACGACCCCGGCCCTTATGGGATATGTCTTCTTCCTACAGAGCAACAAACAAATATAATAGAGCAAAGAGAAAAATCTGATTTTAATGAGATCGAGAAACAAAATAGAGTAATATAAGAATTGTAAAAAAAAAAATGATTATAAGGCTAAAACATGTATGTATAGCGTAAATAGTGTTATTACATGTAGATTAGTGATGAATTTTCCATATTGAAAGATTCGACCTACTTTTATATCAACTGAGCATATTTAATTTCAAAATAAATTTGGTTATTTGGTTTACTGCTTTTTCAAAATGTTGCACCCGTTTATGAAATTTTAAAACAAGTGAGTTAATTTCGTTACTGTTATTTTGATAAAAGAGGCTAATGATACAAAAGGGCAAATAAAAAATCATAAGTTATAGAAAAACCAAAAATTAAGTGGCCAAACATAAATACTAAAGTTCAAATGTTTACTTTTTACATTGTTTTGATCAAGTATTAAACTCACAGAAGGTCTCACAAAAACATTTTGAAAATAACAAAACAAATCATCAAAATTGACATATTATGACATCCTGTTTTTATGTCGTATATTGGTATGACGTTGGCGTCGTCGTCGTCGTTGTCGTTGTCGTCGTCCGAAGACATTTGGTTTTCGCACTATAACTTTAGTATAAGGTAATAGAAATCTATGAAATTTAAACACAAGATTTATGACCACAAAAGGAAGGTTGGGATTGATTTTGGAGTTTTGGTCCCAACAGTTTAAGAATTAGGGGCCAAAAAAGGGCCCAATAAGCATTTTTCTTGGTTTTTGCACAATAACTCTAGTATAAGTAAATAGAAATAAATGAAATTTTAACACAAGGTTTATGACCACAAAAGGAAGGTTGGGATTGATTTTGGGAGTTTTGGTCCCAACAGTTTAGGAATTAGGGGCCAAAAGGGTCTGAAATTAAACTTTGTTTGATTTCATCAAAAATTGAACTATTGGGGTTCTTTGATATGCCGAATCTAACCGTGTATTTAGATTCTTAATTTTTGGCCCCGTTTTCAAATTGGTCTACATTAAGGTCCAAAGGGTCCAAAATTAAACTTAGTTTGATTTTAACAAAAATTGAATTCTTGGGGTTCTTTGATATGCTGAATCTAAACATGTACTTAGTTTTTTTATTATGGGCCCAGTTTTCAAGTTGGTCCAAATCGGGGTCCAAAATTAAACTTTGTTTGATTTCAACAAAAATTGAATATATGGGGTTCTTCGATATGCTGAATCTAACCATGTATTTAGATTTTTGATATTTAGGCCCGGTTATCAAATTGGTCTACATTGAGGTTTAAAGGGTCCAAAATTGAATTTTATTTGATTTCATCAAAAATTGAATTCTTGGGGTTCTTTGATATGCTGAATCTAACCATGTATTTAGATTTTGGATATTGGAATACCACAAAGGGATGGTAAGAATTGTCTTTGGGAGTTATGGCTCAAACCGTTAAGGACTAAGGTGTAAAAAAGGGGGAAAAGGGTTTCCAGGTTAATGGACAATTAAGTACAAAGCATAATTTAAAAGGCAGTGTAAGGTTGGTAATTGAAACTCATTTGAATAAATCACCTAAACTGCTTTTAAATTATGTATATTGGAAATTTGCCAAAAACTTTATTATTAATAAATTCCATTGGAAATTTGCCAATAACTTTAGTTTAATGAACTTCATTGGAAATTTGCCAATATAAAATGTTGCTGATGAAGCTTTTTTGTTTATCTCACCTAAACTGCTTTGCCAAAAACTTTATTATTAATAAATTCCATTAGAAATTTTAAATTGCACATCATTGCACAATAGCAAGAAATCTTCAATTGCACAGTATTGCGCAATAGCAAGAAATCTTCAATTGAAATTTAATACAAATTTTTTAACCCATTTAACATTTTTAGATAATTCACCACATTTATTTTGTGTCAGAAACCTATATAATGTCAAAAATTTGATCACAATCCAAATTCAGACAGTATCAAGCTTGAATATTGTGTCCAAACTTGCACCAACTGTTCAGGGTTCGACCTCTGCGGTCGTATCAGGCTGCACTCAGCGAAGCATTTTATTGCACTCTGGAATTTTGCTAATTAAACTATTAAAGATGTGTCACCAGGGGCCAGTGCATGTCAAGAATGGGGGACTATAGAACATGCACCAACTCATGGGACAGGGGGTCAGTCTTTTGTAAGACTTAAGCGATGGCAGGCATAACTATAAAGCAAGCAGCAAATTTAACAGTTTTATATAATAACAGATCTAAATGATGATAATAATTCCAAAACAATAACATATAATTAAAATCCAAATGTTCTAAATTATAAAGTCACAAATACCAAAATCACAGTTGAAAGTTCTAAATGTCCAAAGTTAAAGTTCAATTAAAATATATCCACTAAAGGTTTCGTTATCACTATTATTGAAGTCCAAAGATTGGTTGAATGCTGAGATGATCGAATTTGAGTCTTTTGAGCTGATGATTCTCCTGAGTAACTGAGCCGGATGGGTAGAGTTGATCTTCTATTCCCTGGATGGCTTTGGTAGCACTCCTTACTGGATTACACAGAATGAGACTGACGTCACTTACTGTTTGACTGCGATATTCATGGCGAATGCTGAAAACTACTCAGAAAATGACAGACATTGAGAATATAATATGAGCATAATAAATTTGTTAAAATATCAGCAGGTGAAATATGAGTAGTGTCAATTTGAATTTACTATTTACAGATAAAATGAATTATACTAATGAAACTAATTAAAAACAGAATATAGCTCAGACTAATTATGACAAATGACAAGATACAATAAGTGCTCAAAACAATTAGTAACGAGTGTCATATTTACAAAATTTACCTGAGATTAATAATTCAAGTTTAACTAAAATTTGTTCTACAATAAATTTTTCTGAAATAAAAATATTCATATATTTTTCTAAAATATTAACTTAAAAACTTTTACATAAATGTATACCTATGATAGATGGCTCATTTGCTTCCAAAAATCACTGTGAAATTAGATTTTGATGGCAGTTTTCTGAAATCAAATTCCCAGCCACTGTTAGTTCAATCAGATTTAAGGAAGCAATTGCAGTTTTTAGAATGAAATTTTTTTGGGGGGAAATTTTGATACAGTTTTCAACACCTTTGCTGTAACTATCACTGACGGGATATAGGGATAAGTAGTTTCCAGCTCATTACTGGGTCATTTACATAGTTTACATTGTATAGCACCACATGTCATTGAGCTAAGTAGAAATATTAGTTCTTAACAAAGTATGAATTAAATTACCATAAGAAATAGTGGTCTGTATTTATCTATAAGTACATATCTATGTATGACCTCTTAGTGGAGGACCTGTGAAAATGGTTTTGTTTATCTTTGTAGCTTATCCTCAGCAACAAGCACAGATTTTGTATTACCTTCTTGATATAGGAATTAGTCCATTACGGGATTTATGTTTGGTTTTAGCTTCATCCAGGTATACCTATACAGAATTTGTATAACCTTCTTGCTATAGGTACCAGTCCAATATTGGATTTATGTTTTGTTTTAGCTTCATCCAGGTATACCTATACAGAATTTGTATTACCTTCTTGCTATGGGTACCAGTCCAATATAGGATTTATGTTTTGTTTTAGCTTCATCCAGGTATACCTATACAGAATTTGTATAACCTTCTTGCTATAGGTACCAGTCCAATATTGGATTTATGTTTTGTTTTAGCTTCATCCAGGTATACCTATACAGAATTTGTATTACCTTCTTGCTATGGGTACCAGTCCAATAAAGGATTTATGTTTTGTTTTAGCTTCATCCAGGTATACCTATACAGAATTTGTATTACCTTCTTGCTATAAGTACCAGTCCATTATGGGATTTATATTTGGTTTTAGCTTCATCCTCTATGGTATAGGTTCCAGTCCAGTGTATGATTGCCTTTATAACCATGATTTTACCCATGCTCCTAGGTTTTAAAAATCTATGCATGCAGAAATTTACCATTAATTCTAAGATAGCATTGCCGCTTTTGCTAGATAAAGTAAATAGTAGCCTTAATGGTTCATTTGAAATAAACTGCATAAATTCATGTACAAATTATGCTAATGAACACATCCAAGGTCAATGTCTGACTATACAAATCAGTAAATTACCTCAAAGCTATGAATGGACTTAAACATTTATATGGGGATATGATTTGTAGTCATTGGTCAACATTTTATATACCTGTACTGATTACTACAGAAGTGTGTTACCTGCCTGGTATAGGCTGCATGAATGGAAGAATAGCTTCCAATCGTAAATATTTAAATCTATCCTCTGGTTTCCTGTATATGGAAAAGACAGAGTGCTGTTAATTAAGTCATAGGAATTTATAGAACCATTGCTGTATATAGATTAACCAAATTAAGACATTGCTATTTCAGCACTAGGACATTCAATTAAACAAAGTTTCAGTAAGATAACAGCTGAAGGGATAAATCTTTCTCCAGTGGAAAATCAATGTAAACTGGGAAATAGGTTAATTCTTGGAAGGCTAACTCTACTCTGTGGTTAATCATCTGCAACTTCTAATTATACTTCTATCTTGGATTTTTTTTAACAAATATATTCTTATGACTTAAGTCACAGGTACCAGACTAGATTTATAAAAAATATATGTACATGTATATACACTGTTGATTTATTATTATTCGTGGGATACTGATTTCGTGGGTGTAGGTTTACCACTAATTTAAATGTTCCAACAAAGTACTTATTTTTATAGTCTTATATGAGGATGTTAGAAAAATTACGAAATCAAATATCAGTGAAAATCATACCTGCTAACTTTTCAAAATCTCTATGGGGGATCTTAAGAGCAAGAGAACCAGTACTGCTCCTCTTATATTGTCATAAATGTTTTCATCTACTAAGTATACTCAATTGTTGAATGAGTATATATGTGCTTCCTTTAACTCATTTGAATGCTTGTTTTGAGGTGTTCGGTTTATATAATAAAGAATTTCAAAATTAAGGTCAACACCTCTGATGGGGATAACCTCCATAAATTGGGATAGTTGGCAGGTCTGTGAAAATACAATTTTCCCTCAATCCACAAAAATTGGTAACCATGACAATAAAAGAATCCACAGTATACTGAATACACTGTGTATTTAGTAGTATATACATATATTAGAAGACATATCAATTGTTACCTGTGACTTTGGTTGCTTCTTTTGTGTATCTGAAAGATGTAAGGGAATAGCACCAGCAAAATTTCTAATTCCTAGTTGAGTTTATTGTATAAGTTCGGACCTCTAAAACTTTGTACTAATTCACCACTGCCCTGTTTACTGTCACAGTTAATATATTGTATGTTGTGACATGTTACTATACCATTGAAAATTAATTATCAGTAAAGGCTAGTATTTCTACTGAATGATAATCAATTAGAAGTTTTTTTCATAGAAAATGTTTTGGTAGCTATAAAATTACTATCGGTAATTAAAATTGCATTTATATTTACATAAATCAATATAAAGTAATATAGTTATTGATTTATATATGGATTAGAATATTAAGGAACAGTGATTATTGATATGGAGGTGTAAATACCTAACCATTAGATGCTATTTTATTGTTTGATTGATAACAAGGTGTATCAGAGATTTAACATGCAAAAAATATAAATATAATGTTAAGTGCATTATTTACAGATATATTACTTAATTTACAGATGTCATTAACAAGTAATTAACTAGTAAATTATTGGATAGCTATTGATTTATGCTGTGTTATTATCATTGAAGTAATATGATACTTCCATGGTTATATATATATACATTGATATTGATTGGAATACATTTTAATGTAATGCATTTTATTTCTTTTTCATTTCCATATTGAAATTTTTACTGCAAAAGGCTATTGTAAAATTTTTAACATTTTCCATCAACACTTCTTGTTATTGCCAATCCATTATATATTAAGCCTTTTCATCTAAAATAGACTTAATTTTATTATCTGGCTATATTTAGTATTGAGTTCACATGCTAAAATTGAAATGCTGATTTCGCCCAAACTTAATGTACTTTGTAGATTTATACTAAGAACCTAATAATTATAGTATTTTTTATTTCCATCCCTGAGCTGTTGGTAAACCTTGTCTTCTTAGCTTGTAGTAAACAATACAGGTCTTGTATTTCTTTGATTAATGGTCTAGTAAGGATTGAGTGTACCAATTCATGACACAAAATTGCTACAAGCAACAGTACTTGTATTGGTGTTCTCTGTCTCAAAATGAGGCCTTCAACATGGAGCAATAAAAATTTATACCTGTACCAAGTCTGGCTATCTAGATCATGTCTTGTTTGTGGATGATTGTCTGTTTGTACGCCTTTTTTGGAGGTGCTGTGTTTGATGGTTTATATGATCTGGTGTACTGTCATTGTACTATTTTTGGTAATTCTAAAAGTTATTTTTATGATTATAGTGATTTGTAAGTTTTGAAGTAATTAATATACAGGTAGGTCAATAATATTAGGTCCAACTAATAAATATATTGTACGGGTATTCATTTTATGCTGTCTAATATTTATCAGTCTTTTTTCAGTCATCCAACTTTGATCTTATTTTGACCTTCATTGTAGTCGAGTAACTTCTTCCAAGTTTCATGAATATTTTTGCTAGGTCAGCTTCAGATTGGACTGATCGAATTCAGTGGTCACATTCTGTACAAGTTAAGTATGCACTGAAAAAAGTTTCTAGGTTTTCTGCAGTCTGTGGATTTTTAAACTTTTGTTAGTATAATACTATGATATTAAGGTAATAATACTATACCAAAAGAAAGATTACTATATCCTAAAAATTCTAGCAATTTATTAATTTGGTGAATAAGATAATAAGTGAATGTATGTTAAAATACTTTTTTGATAATATTTGTAATAGTGATTTTATTTTGATGACGATAAAAAAAAGCACTTTATAAATTTGATGGGTCCAAAATAGTTTATTAATCTCTCAAAGTTTAAAGGTTAAGTAAGATATTTTGGTGCATAATGCTTAAACTTTAGGATTCTGCCAAATTGGTTGTACTTCGTTTGTTTTCTGTATCAGGTTGAAGATTAAGTGAAACATAACTGATTTTTTCATCTCCTTCAAATGTACCTCACTCTTTTATTCATTTGTGCATCATGTAGTTGCCTTTTGCATTTAGGAACAGCCTCATGGTCCTGTGGTAGTGTAGTCTTGCTGTAAGTGCAGGATATCAATCCAGCTCAGCTAGTCTAGAACAAAGCAGACTGTGCATTTAAGAAATTTCAAACTTTGTTATAAAATATGTTTTATTATCTTTTTTTCACCATATACATTGCAAAGAAAGATATAGATATAAGAAGATGTGGTATGAGTGCCAATGAGACAACTCTCCATCCAAGTCAAAATTTATAAATGTAAACCTTTATAGGTCAAAGTACGGTCTTCAACACGGAGCCTAGGCTCACACCGAACAGTAAGCTATAAAGGGCCCCAAAAATTACTAGTGTAAAACCATTCAAACTGGAAAACCAACGGTCTAATCTATATAAAAACGAGAAACACTTATGAACCACATCAACAAACGACAACTACTGAACATCAGATTCCTGACTTAGGACAGGTGTATGTATGATAAGAGTCATATTATGATAAGAGTCATATTATGATGGACTGGCCCCAGAATTTCAAAAAGTAGAATTCTTCATTTCTTTCAAAATTCTGTTAGATTTATTGACAGGGGATCCCTTATTCTGACTTCCCTAAAAAAAAAAAAGCAGCCTTATACCTTCCCCTTCATCTTCTGTGCTAGATTTCTGGTAATATCGTCTGTGCTTCTGTGTGGTTCACAGTATAACTTGAAATTTTCTGTGCAACACACAGTAAATTTTGGATAATTTTCTGCACATTTTACAAAATTTCATACAATTTTCTGTTCCCCATCACAAAACTAAATTTTAAAAATGTTGACAGTCAGTACCCAAATTCAAACATTTATAAAATATTTCAAAATTGAATAATACCTAATTATTGATTGTCAAGTTCAAAATATACCTAACGGAAACAAACACATCAAATATGCATTAAAGGCATTATAAAACATTGTCAATAACATTGTGATATATTTTACATATGTATTGCCTCCTACACATGGCATTTGCATACCCTTGGGAGTCCTATAAATATCTAAATTGTTTGTATCAGAATTTAGAAAATTATAACTATCACCTTTAAAGAAGATTAAATGCAATTAGAAAACCTATTTGAGTTTTCTGAATCAACTTAGTGCAAATGATATTGAATGTACCATAGTTCTCCACAGAGAATCTAAAATTATATCTGATCTTAAAATACATCCACTTGACATTTAAGATATAAGTGCTTGGAATGAAATTATTTTACCACAACATCTTATTTACTTCATCAACAAGATGTTGAAATAAAACAAAATATGACTTGTAATAAAACATTTAAATGAACCAATCCATGGACTTTTATAATACCTTTTTACTAACTAATGCAATGATGACAAAGCTTGATGGATGTTTAATGTCCAGTGGCAAATTAAATGCATATTTAAGGCTAGAACATGTTAATGTGATAGGAATAGGATATATTGAAAGAATTTTCTTCTGAGAGAAAACCAAGTTCTTCAATAAAGAAGTTCTTTTCATAAAAAATTTAAGATAATATTTTGGGTAAAGGTAGAGGAGAGTGTGAACAAAAAAAAACACAAAATGAATTATTAGGACATGTGTTATTCTAGTCTTTATTTTCCTTATTTGAATCAGTATGTTTATTGATATGCTCTGTGGGGTTGATATTTAGGTTCAGCTTACAAATCAATCTTGTGTGCCATCTGATTAGAATTCTGATTATCAGACATTGGGATGACCGAGGACAGTACACACCCTTCAACTGGCCAATGTCATTAGATCTAGAGGACATTTACAAAGCCTGCTAACATTTTCTCACCAAACCAGTTTTCATTTTATTTAATGTTAGCTAATATTTGTTTTAAATACAGGTGGTAACCTCTGTTGGAGTAATTATAAATATGTATTAAATAGGCATGCTGTATATCTCTCATGTCTGTATTTACTGTGTCTATCAGATATGTATTAAATAGGCATGCTGCATATCTCTCATGTCTGTATTTACTGTGTCTATTAGAAGTGTACTCAGACGAGTTGTTGTAGAATAGATGAAGCCTTATTGCTACAATAAAGGCAGGACTAAGTCTGCATTAGTCAGTTTTTGGGAAGTTTGCTATAGCAATACTTTCCTAAGGCGTTGGCCTCTAACTTCCGGTGACATACTATCGCAAATGTTCTGCTCCTAGATAATGTAGTACTAGTGTTTGAATACTGATTCTAGGAAGATGCTTTTGAAATTTTGAGTCCTTTTGAAAAGATTACAGCTTGAATAAAAAAGGAATGAATGTTCACCGACAATTCAGGTGAATTTAACTTCATTTTGAAAATGTTTATTACAAACACTACTTCGCGGATTTTCCATGCGCTGAAGAGAAAATCAAAAGAAATCTACGCGAGACATCGTTTCATTCATGAATATTTCTTGAATGAACATTTTCCTGCGCAGTTTTTACTATACAAGATATTTACAAATGTTTAGTATTAAATATAAAGTAAAAGCCCGAGTGTATCGAAAGAATCCCGTATGACTGACATTACTGAATGCAACATACTTTTTAACATGTTTATAATTTGACCAAGCCGTTGGATAATTGACAAGTGATAAAAGTTTGATTGAACAATTATACACAGGTGACAGAAATACTCGATAATCATATGGCTTATGTCACACACCAAGGATGAGTAAAGGTAAATACTGGCTATGATAGAAAAGTGCATGTTTTTGTCAAAACATCGATCGGAAGGCTTTGATGCCAAAAACATTTGAAAACTTTTGAATTCCTCTATTTAAATACTAGCTATTTCACATTCCAATGTGAATTTAAGGACCTTCACTCGTCCAGCATGCTCAGTCACATGGATCAAACTGACAGCTTAAAAACATTGACTCAACGACAGTTCGTACATATCACAGCCCATGTCCTCAGTATTACGATTAACAATAACATTTGTACACAAATCATTACAAGGATAAGGTAGACAAGTCAGCTTCTACTTAGAATAACTCAGTGTATCAAGACAAGTGCTGTAGCAACATGATTAAATAAAATCTGTCCATGTAATAGCAAAATGACTTTCTTACTCTTAGTGCTAGTCCAAATAATTATGACAAACCAAAAATCTCAAATGCTATTGCCTCAATGCTAAATTTCACAGCATCAACTTTAAAATGTGTTACAGGGTTATAAGCACCTCTATGAATCTAGTGTTTAAAAGCTTTTTATTCCTTTCGTCATACTGCTATTGTTATGTCCCCACTGTATTAAGTTTTACCCTTTTTCTTCTGTTAGTATGTACGTCCCTTACATGTACATACGTCCGTATATCCAAAAATTAGTTTCTGTTCTCTAACTTTAGTTTTCCTAAACCAAATTGTATGAAACTTATACGCAATACTTATTTCCACAAAACACAGGTCAAGTTGAATTTTGGTGGCGTCGATTTTACAATTCAAGAGTTATGCTCCTCAACAAATGGAAAAGTTGCTTGAATTTTTTGTTTACGATCTCTAACTTTAGTTTGTCTCAACCAAATGTTATGAAACTTATACACAAAGCTCATTTTCACCAAACACTGTTTAGATTTGAGTTTTGGTGGCGTCAGTTTTACTGTTCTAGAGTTATGCCCCTTTACAAATTTAAAAATTGTGATTGTTGTCGAGCCTTCGACTTTTGTCGAAAAAGCGAGACATAGCGACCCTACATATTGTCAGCGGCGTCCACAAATATTCACTCTGTGGTTAAAGTTTTTGAAATTTTAATAACTTTCTTAAACTATCCTGGATTTCTACCAAACTTGGACAGAAGCTTGTTTATGATCATACGATAGTATCCAGAAGTAAATTTTGTAAAAAAAAATTCCATTTTTTCAGTATTTTACTTATAAATGGACATAATTTTTCTGCCAGGAAACATTACATTCACTCTGTGGCTAAAGTTTTTAAAATTTAATAACTTTCTTAAACTATCCTGGATTTGTACCAGACTTGGACAGAAGCTTGTTTATGATCAAAAGCTAGTATCTAGAAGGAAATTTAGTTAAAATTTTGTTCTTGTTTTTCCGTATTTTACTTATTAATGGACTTAGCTTTTCTTCCAGTTAACATTACATACAGTCTGCAGTTAAATTTTTTAAAACATTTATTAAATTCATAAACTATCCTGGATTTTTTACCAAACTTGGACAAGCTTCTAACAATCAAAAGATAGTATAGAGAGGAATTTTTTTATTAACTTTTTTCCTTATTTTTGTTGAGCCTGCGATTAACAGCAAAAGTAGGCGAGACACCGGGTTCCGCGGAACACTTACAAATATTTTTCAATTCCGTGCTCTAACTTTAGTGTGTCTCAATCAAATGTTAAGAAACTTATACACAATACTTTTAACCACAAAACCAAGATCAAGTTTGAATTTTGTGCCGTCATTTTACTGTTATGGTTAGGGTTATGCCCAGTTACAAATGGAAAAAACCTATAAAATCACAGGCCCTAGATATGGCTTGGGCACATTAAGAAATTAACAGAGCTTTCTGTATATTTGATTATTTTAGAACAACGGTTTAAAGGTTGCAATAGAAAATATCAAAATTTAAATGACAAACAATGAAAAAAGTTAATTTTTGATAATTGCTGAAAAGAAAATGGTTTAGTTAAAAACATCAAAGCTGTGATTAAATACATATTTGAAATAATACACATCTATAACCTATTTGAAATAAAACACATCTACAGTTGCAAACTTCCCAGAGGTGCTATCCAGCACTTTGATTACATTGCCAAACACACCTACCCCACCCTCTTCCCTGTGCATTAGTCAGTGGTTATATTGCCCAACACACCTACCCCTCCCTCTTCCCTGTGCATTAGTCAGTGGTTACATTGCCCAACACACCTACCCGACCCTCTTCCCTGTGCATTAGTCAGTGGTTACATTGCCCAACACACCTACCCAACCCTCTTCCCTGTGCATTAGTCAGTGGTTACAATGCCCAACACACCTACCCGACCCTCTTCCCTGTGCATTAGTCAGTGGTTACATTGCCCAACACACCTACCCCTCCCTCTTCCCTGTGCATTAGTCAGTGGTTATATTGCCCAACACACCTACCCGACCCTCTTCCCTGTGCATTAGTCAGTGGTTACATTGCCCAACACACCTACCCGACCCTCTTCCCTGTGCATTAGTCAGTGGTTACATTGCCCAACACACCTACCCGACCCTCTTCCCTGTGCATTAGTCAGTGGTTACATTGCCCAACACACCTACCCGACCCTCTTCCCTGTGCATTAGTCAGTGGTTACATTGCCCAACACACCTACCCCACCCTCTTCCCTGTGCATTAGTCAGTGGTTATATTGCCCAACACACCTACCCCTCCCTCTTCCCTGTGCATTAGTCAGTGGTTACATTGCCCAACACACCTACCCGACCCTCTTCCTGTGCATTAGTCAGTGGTTACATTGCCCAACACACCTACCCGACCCTCTTCCCTGTGCATTAGTCAGTGGTTACATTGCCCAACACACCTACCCGACCCTCTTCCCTGTGCATTAGTCAGTGGTTACATTGCCCAACACACCTACCCGACCCTCTTCCCTGTGCATTAGTCAGTGGTTACATTGCCCAACACACCTACCCGACCCTCTTCCCTGTGCATTAGTCAGTGGTTACATTGCCCAACACACCTACCCGACCCTCTTCCCTGTGCATTAGTCAGTGGTTACATTGCCCAACACACCTACCAGACCCTCTTCCCTGTGCATTAGTCAGTATTTATATTGCCCAACACACTTATCTCCACCCTCTTTCCAGATCAACATGAAATAGGTAAGATGTAGTATTATTGTCAATGAGACAACTCTCCACCAGAGACCAAATGCTGTAGAAGAGAGGCAAAAGATACCAAAGGGACATTCAGCAACTATTGGTCACTGTACTGTTGTGAACAATGAGCAAAACCCATTCTGCATAGCAAGCTATAAATGACAAATGATACACTATTCAAATGAAAACTAATCACCTGATTTATGTAAAAAACAATAAAAGAATTTTTTTTTATATACAGCAACTAGTATACTTACCATTAAGTTACAGGCCTTTGAAGTTTTTTTAGACTGTCAAGTTCAACTCATAAAGACAAAGAAATAACTTCAATTAAGGATGATTTTGTTTTGTTTTGAAGAAAGCTATAGCTGAAAGATTGTTACTATTGATAGCAAATATACTAAACAATCTTTCAATTGAAATGGTTATGCTATTGTTTTACTTTGGGGTTTTTTAAAGCAAGAAGACCACTTTAAAAACTGCTGTTAAAAAACGATCAAAGCAAACCAAAAGTTCACATCATTGTAACAGAAAATACAAATTTCTCTGCACTTTTTACCTGTCTGTAAGTAAGGGTTTGTGATCATTGAGTTTAGGTAGGATAAAAGCTTTTCACATGACATCCCTTGAGAAACCACTATATTGATTTTACATCAGTGTAGCACAAAGAAAAAAAAATTTCTTCTTCTAATCAAATTCCAAAGGACCAGTAAAATTAATCTTTCTTTTCTCAGCTGCCTGTTTAATTACACAAAGATTATATTTTTTATTTGTGAAGTGTGATGATGTCCTGTCTGACTGTCCATCCTGAATGATTGGTCAAACTAAAATTATTAGTCGATCAAACTTTTTCCTTTCCTCTAATTATAATGGATCAATAAAAGAAGCTTAAGTCTAAACTTAAGTCCATGGATTGTTTTTACTAGAGATTTATAATATTTTTACTTTATTTTTAGTTTTTAATTTCCCTTAAATGGACTAGAGTAAAAAAAAACAAAAAAAAAACATGATAACACACATGCAGTGTTATTATCTTCTAGCATAGAATTCCACTCAAAAGAGTTCTTGGAGCTGTCTTGAACTTTCAGTGAGGTGTTAGCTTTGATTGGTGTTACTGTGAATTTGTTTGTTAAAGGAGAAATTCACAAAACAAAAGAACAATTGTTCTAAGTTCAACTTTTACACACTATTGACTAGTTTACATAATTATTTCAGGGAAAAAAGTCTTAATTTTCCAAAATGACAAAGCATATCTATAATTTTATGCAGTTTATGCTTCCTTATAACTCTACTTTAGTTTTACTTCATTTAAAAGATATATTTTCCTGTTTTGTTTTTCTTTTAATCGATCTGTAGGCACTTGTCTACCACACATTCACTTCATGATCTTGAAGTACCCTTCCTATACCAGTTTTACAAGTACAAGGTGATCAGATATTTGTCATAATAGACACTGTTTTATGTGCTTCATTCCACAGTAGATGTCTGTATTTTTCATAAGGGACTAGAGAACAGAAAATATATATGAGATCTAGTAGTTAACACTGTAAAGTACTCTGATATGTTGCAATGTGTTGCTTAACACAATCAGAAGCAGTAAAAATAGGCTGGGTGTTTATTTTGATAAATATTCAAGTTGATAGGTCTATGAGAGATCTGAGGTAATGATTCAATGAGCAATGTTGGTAGCAAATAAGGTCTGAAGTTGGTATAGAAGCTATGTCTAGATAAAAAAGTTTGATAATTGAATAAATCACCATATGTATATACCATGGAGAATTTTGATGGCAGACATTATGCAAATTATTCCTATTGTGGTTATTCTTACTCAATATTTCCCAGTTTTCTGTATCAAATTGAATTAATCAAGACAGTTTTATTAATTTTACCAAGGAATTCAAGAGCTTTAGAAAGTTCGTACATGCTAATATATTGATAGAACCTTCTTTTTTTGTTAATTAATATTTAGAAAATTGCAAAGCAAAAATATTTATAAGTTAATAAGCATTTTCCTTACTTTGCCAATCAAGAAGGTCGTGGAGTTTGAAAAACAAATTGCCTAAAATTTAAAGAAAACTAATTGCCTTTTAATTTGAAAAAATAAAATAAAATAAATATGAATGAAAGAAAACGTAGTCATGTGGGGAAAAATGAAAAAAGAAAATAATGGAAATTTAGATGTTTGACTGCACCAACCAAGGTTAATTTCATAACGGTTGAATAAGAAACTTATTCGTGTTTTATTCACTTTATTCAAAAGTCAAGAGACAAAATTAACTATACAAGGAATAAAAATAATCTGATAATTACTGCTAGAATTGAGTGTTTTAACAATAGGGCATAAATAAAGTCAAAATTAAAATACAGATTGATTCTAATCACCACCTACCATCTTGGTTACTCATGGTAAAGATATTAACCAGTATTCTTGTTTATTTCTATCACTTTCAGTGTAGAAAAAAATTTCACCTATTTGAGTAAGGTATCCTCCATCCACCACTGTACTTGAACCCAAGGATGGATTTTCATAAAATGTTCAGGGAATCATAGTGACTCAACACCATTCTGCATCTTTTTATCAGCATGATACCTTCAAATGAATTTCCTCATTCACTTACCAACTGAAGCTGGAAGACAATATTTATGAGCAGTGCTACAGCTTATCTAATATATTGGAAATTGATTGTTCTACAATTTCAGGAAACATATCTACATATTTCAAAATGTAAAAAAGCAAAGCTGTATATATATTGTAATAATAAGTTATTTGTACTTTACATTGTTTTTCTGTTGTTGCAGGCAACAAATTTACACCGATTTAAAGTACACAGCTATGGCAGTCCAACATTTTGTGATCATTGTGGTTCATTGTTATATGGCCTTCTACACCAGGGACTTAAATGTGAAGGTATGTATCCCGCTAATGTTACAAAGCAATTGGTTTATACATAATAATTGTGATAGTTCAACCAGTAGATATGGATGAGTATGCCTGATTTACATGTAATAACCATTTCTCACATATTTTATCTCAACCATTAAAATAAACTTGAATTACAAGAGCCTATAATTCAGTGGTTTTCATTGGTGGCTGTCCATCATACTTTGTTTATTGTTTTGTACTTTGGTACATAAAATGAGGTCGTTGATTTTCTTGTTATAATTGTTTTACTTGTTATCATGTTCGGCCCTTTTATAGCTTACTTATTAATGTAGGAGTTTCTTGTTATTATATGTTATCATGTTCGGCCCTTTTATAGCTTACTTATTAATGTAGGAGTTTCTTGTTATTATATGTTATCATGTTCGGCCCTTTTATAGCTTACTTATTAATGTAGGAGTTTCTTGTTATTATATGTTATCATGTTCGGCCCTTTTATAGCTTACTTATTAATGTAGGAGTTTCTTGTTATTATATGTTATCATGTTCGGCCCTTTTATAGCTTACTTATTAATGTAGGAGTTTCTTGTTATTATATGTTATCATGTTCGGCCCTTTTATAGCTTACTTATTAATGTAGGAGTTTCTTGTTATTATATGTTATCATGTTCGGCCCTTTTATAGCTTACTTATTAATGTAGGAGTTTCTTGTTATTATATGTTATCATGTTCGGCCCTTTATAGCTTACTTATTAATGTAGGAGTTTCTTGTTATTATATGTTATCATGTTCGGCCCTTTTATAGCTTACTTATTAATGTAGGAGTTTCTTATTATTATATGTTTTGAAACCATTTGTGAGTATTCTTTTCTTCTGGATGAAACTTACATTTTAAGTGTTCATATTTAAGATTTCTTACTAATAAGGCATTGAATGTATCATTTTGATACAAATGTTTTCATGTATATACACAATGTATATTTTGAACTATGGACTGCATGATATAAGAAGGGATAAAATCGCTACATTTTCCGTCCCTCAAATAATCAAATTTCAGTTGAATAATACTCATCATACACCTTGTGCTATAGTAATACCCCTGCTTTGAAAGAGGGGGTCAGTGGCGGATCCAGAAATTTAATAAGGGGGCTCATTGACTGCCATAAGAGATGGCCAGCTCCAGTCATGCTTCAGTGATTCCTTAAATAATCAACCAATTTTTTCCCACAAAATGATTGTAATTGCAACTGGAGAAAATATTGAATATTTGTTGGTATTTATATACTAACTTTCATAATAATTAGACATCTGTAGATTTTTAAATAGCCATCAGGTGTCTTATAGACCATCACACATCAGCGAAAGGACTATTGCACTTCGGCGCAGACCATCGCACTTCAGCGTCCCCGTCACACCTCTGAGTCCTATATTATAAATGAGAATTATAGCAAAATATACATATATGTCTGTCAGACAGGGTTCACCTTACAATGATGGGTTTAATCCTAGTGATAAGGTGAGTTTCACAGATACTTTATAGGTAATAATTGAACTACATAATATACTAGATGAAGTAACCTGATAAAATCACTGTCCTTATGTGTAAATGTCCTTCTGACAGAATTGTTTAGGTTGCACTTTGTAAGTACAGCTGATTCATAAACCACACCTCTTTTTGGGGAGATACTTTATATTCATATATATTTTGTTATGTTTAACCTACTGTTTCTTCTCATAGAGACACAACTTGGGAATTTTATCAGTATAAATACAGGTGGATAGCTGTTAAATTGAATTCTCATAAAACCTCAAAGTAGGAGGGGGTAGTACTGAAATTGAGTTGAAGTTTAAACTCTTAAGTTTTAAGGCATATAAATGTTGAAAATAGCCCTATGTTATGACCTTTTCAAAAACAGTAGTGCATATGAACTTCCATTCCCGGTTATATTTTTTTTTACGAAACTTCATAGTAAAAAAGTGGCTTAGTTATAGCCTTAAAAGGTCTGTTCCTATAGGAAATTGCATTGTATATATCTACAGAAATGCAACCTCTAACATTGATGTCATTTTCATGGATCATTGATAATTTAAGTTTATGTGATCCCTGTAGTACAACACCATTCTTCTCAATATAAAACTCAATTATAATCAGTAAAGCAGGTGACACATTTCACCATGTGCACTTTGTTATACTACCGATCTGCACCAACATGTATATACCATGTCACAGTTATACAACTGATTAAAATTTAATAATGACATGTGATATTATAAGATTCATTTTCACTATTATGTCAGTAGTATAGTCCTATAATTAAGAGTCCACAGTAGTTTACCAAAGTTATAAAAGGTTGTAAGTTTCTCACATTTTGAAAACATTAATGTTCATTAGAGATTTGATGAATGATGAGGTTATTTGTTATTGCTCCTCATTACAAAATTTATTATGTCATTGGGACCTGCAGTTATTTTATTTCTGTTCAATAATTCAGTGATTTCTAGATATAAAGACAATTATATAGCGTTTGGAGCATTTTTCTTTATCAAATTTCAATTATTCAAACCCCATGGAATAACAACATAATTATGCCAACCTGTCCTTAGCATTTGCTGTTACTGTTATAAAGAGGGATGAATAAAACACTCTTTAAAATTAGTTTTACCCCCATATGAATTCCTGTGCCTGTCCCAAGTTATGAACCATGTAAGTGGTAGTCTTATATTGTTGTTGATGGCAGAATTAAGTATTATATTCACAACTTTTTTAGACTCTGGGCATTTTATGTATCGACATATTTCATATTTGATAGACTCTTGTCTATTGTTGAAAACTGAATGTTGCCTTTTAAATGTCTTTGTTATTTGTGTCATGGGATTGCTGTCAATTCCTATATCCTACAACTCCTTTTATTCATGTTGATTTCCAGACAGTTTGGCTGCAATATATAAATTAAATAATTGCACATGCAGAATAATGTTATTATAAATTTTTGTATTTGACAGTATACAAATAAGGATTTGAGGGAAAAAGTTTTCCTTGATTTTTATGTCCCATTTATGGGCATTTAGTTTTCTGGTCTGTGCCTCCGTCCGTCCGTTCTTTCGTTCGTCTGTTCGTCCGTCAGTCTGTTCGTCCCGCTTTAGGTTAAAGTTTTTGGTCGAGGTAGTTTTTGATGAAGTTGAAGTCCAATCAGCTTGAAACTTAGAATACATGTTCCCTATGATATGATCTTTCTAATTTTAATGCCAAATTAGAGATTTTCCCCATTTTCACGGTCCACTGAACGTAGAAAATGATAGTGCAGATGGGGCATCCGTGTACTGGGGACACATTCTTGTTTTCAATCTTATTATTGTAAACAGGGAAATTTTCCCGTCAATTTTATTTTTCGCTATTTTCGCGGTAAGAGCTAAACGCGAAAATAAATCGACCACGAATATTTCAAGGAAATCCGAACACAAACAAGAAAGACCATACATGAACATATGTCAATAGGAAATGCAGATCTATACCACAAAACATAACTTTATTTCTAAAGGAAAGTCAGTGTTTGATATCAAAACCTTATCTCATGATAGTCCTAATTAATCCAAGTGGACATTATGGATATTTCAACTATTGTTACAGTTATGTAAATGCCACCTGTCAATCAGTTTTAAAATGATCACCCATTGTATCTGCTGCACAGATCAATCAGATTAAAATATTAACTAATATAAGCAGTAATTCTGTCAGCATTTAATTTACTCTTAATTAGGTCATTCCTCTTTGATTATTGTGATTGTGTTTTTACCAGCAAACATGACTAATAGTTTTAAATGTGAACCGAAAAAAAAAAGGAATTTTGATTGGTTTTATCACTTGATTTCAATACATTTATTAACACTGTACAGTTTCGAAATCATTTATGAAAAAAACTTATATAGGACACCGACCGGGACATCGCGAATTCAAAACGGTGCGAATCTAGATTTTGTTGGTAAATCGCCAAAAAAAGACGGCGCGAAAATTTCACGGTTTACAGTATCTTGGTATAATTAATTTTGCATTGCAAAGTGCGAGTATTGTGTTCGCTATTGTTTTCATTTCATTTCTAGCTGCAATATTTTTCTTGCAATAATGAATTTTTAGCTTGTGTGATTGGAGACCATCAATTGCATTGTAGCTTATGAATAATGGATGGCCCTGGATGAGACAGCAAAGAAGAACATTGTCCCCAATAATAAACAAGTGTCCATACCATATATCAACCTTCAACCTTAGTATTGACCAGCTTTGAATGAAATCAACAGAGATTATCAAAGACCAGTTAGCAATACTAAAATAATAAATGAAAAAAAAATATTAGAAACAACAGGACAAGTGAGAATGTTCCTGATTTCGGGCAGTCATTTATTTTTGAACGTTAGGACATGTGTGATATTGTGTAAAATGTCTTCTATTAACTCATTGTGCCAATTTAAACAACTAGGCATGAACGATGAACTAATATACTAATATTGTTCTTAAAACTTGTACATTCAGAATAAGAATCTTCAATTTAGAAACCTAGGGTGACATAAACTCCTATGAACTTAATACCATGTAAGCTAGAATGTTCAAAATTTTATCAGTGTTTCGATCAAATACTAAGCGGGGTATAGTATATTAAGCTTTTTTATCATCTTGAATATGCATGTTACTGTAATATTTGCCTCTGTGTGGCAAGCACCCATCAGTTAGTCAATCAAACATTACAGTAAGCGTTCCATTACAATTATTTTAACCCTGTTTAGGCTGAAATTAGAATATGCATAGAATAAAATCTATTTTGATCAAACTGACTTTTTTATAAGTTGTTAGAAGACAAGGATTGAAACATTAAAGGAAAATTAAACTTTGACTAATGAGGTTATCCTCTAGAAATAACAGCATTACTTATCATAGTATATATTGAATTTAGATACTGTAAATTCAGAACTTATTGCAAGGTTTTTATTAAAGCGAATAATGCGACTGAGTGCTTATTGCAAAAATAAAAACCCACATTCTGATATGTTAAACATATATCTGTATGCAGCTTTTTCCAGAAATCTCAAGAATTAATCTCACATTTTGTTCATTCTTCAAAAATTGCAATAATAGATGCATACAATAGTTTCTGAATTTACAGTATCAGTTTATAGGTCCATCTGTACTTGGTAAATCTTTTGTGAAAGCAAAATCATAATGTTCAGATTATAAGTAGAAATGTTCACAGTATTGAACTTGATTTTCTATCTATCATTCCTAATCATCACATCTAATAGAAGTACAGTATGATAATACAATTACTGTATCTCTTGCATGCAAACATGAAAAGTAATTTGTTGTTGATTAAAAACAATATGCTAATCTCAATCAGCTTTAAATCTACAGTGATATGTATTGCTATAGACATTAAGAAAACACATTTCATTTAATCTGATGCATCACTTTAATGATGATATCAGAAAGAAGATTCAGTAATATCTTCTGCACTCAAACAACAGACAATTATTGTCAGTTTACTGTCACTGTAGCTGCATTTATTAAATATACTCCTAGGGGCCTTAGTCCAAAGGAGTATATTGTAAAATAGACTGTGATATTATGATAAATGCTTAATGATAGCTTTCAATAGTTAAGAAAAAGGGACTCTTTGGAATTTGATTTTATTTTAGGATAAAGCATGATAAATGCAGAATATTCAATTTTATTTACTGTCATCATGGTGAAAATTCAGATTTTGTGAAGAAATTTTTAAAATTTAGTAAAATTTATAGTCTTTTTCTGTCATTAATTTTTATACACACCACACATATTTGTAATGTGGTTGTCTTGGTTCATGTCCGTCTTATTTGTTTTTTTCGTAAATTGTATTGTTATAAATTAGGCTGTTAGTTTTCTCAATTGAATTGTTTCATATTTTTCATGTGGGGGCCTTTTATAGCTGACTATATGGTATGGGGTTTTTATCATTGTTGAAGGCCATACAGTTGCCTATAATTGCTTACATCCACTTCATTTGAACTTTGGTTGATAGTGTTGTCTCATTGGCAATTGTACCACATCTTCTTATTTTTATAAAAATATAAAAAAATAGAGAATAATTGTCAAAATAAATAAATATTTGAGAAAAATGGTAAAAAAATTTAAACAATAAAGTAATAAAGGACCCCAATCCAGACCCTCATGAAAATCTATAGAATTTTTCATTCTGGTAGAACTGACTGTAGTAATGTCTAGTTTACAGACACTCACTTAAGAGAATGGAAACTGTTTGCCATGCCTTATCTATCTATTGAAAGTCCTGACAAAAAGTGAAATCTCAAGTGGCAGCGATTTATGTCTAGACGTGTCAACTTATGTCTTTATGTTTAGAATTGGTGATGCTGGTAATCTTCAAAATAAATAGGAAGTCAACCATAGTTAAGCAGAAATATAATTTGACCAAGCTAATATATACACAATCAAATTGATTATAAATGTAAACACCCAAGTCTCAACGATGTTTGCAAATATAAAAAAAGATCCAGGGTTCACTATAAAAGTTTTTATTTAAAAAAAGAACTTTCTGCATTGTTTTCTCAATTTTCCACTGACAAGGATTCCATGCTTGAATGATTAATTGTTGGTGTTTACTAATGCCACTTTCACTACTATTGGCTATATCTCTTCAAGTTGTTTTTTTTTTTTTTGTGGAAAATAAATTGAGAAATTACTTATTAACATCTTTGCATCTAACAATTGACCATTTTATAATACATCAAATTAGAATAAAAATTACTAGTCCCAAATATATCAGTAACCTATTGCATTTATTTTATTTGCATGAGCTTATCCCTTTAAATCACCTGTTTTTATCTTGCCTTGACGGAGTTAAAAAGTGAGACATGCGTATGCTGTTTCCAGCGGCGGCGACGTGAACAATGTATTAGTTTGGGATTAGGTCAGTTTATGGGGAACCACTAGTGGTAGGTGAATGCTATTTGGTATGCAGTTGTATAAGCATTGACACATCTCATTTCTGTGGAGATTATTTGGCCCCGCCCCCTCAGTCATGGTCTATTGACTTTGAAACTTTTGCTTAGTTTACATGAATTAGTTTCTGATTAGATCAGTTTATGGGGAACCACTAGTGGTAGGTCAATGATATTTGGTATGCAGTTGTATAAGCATAATAGTACATCTCATTTTCATGGAGAATATTTGGCCCCATCCCTCAGTCATGGTTTATTGACTTTGAATATTTTGCATAACATACATGTTAATTAATGCATTTGTATTTTAATTTCGACATTTGCATTTACTATCAAAATAACAAAAAGGCAAGACATATCTCTGTGTTAACAGTTTATTGTTAACTGTGTTATGTACTAATCTAATAAATAAAATGAATCCATTTGATTGCACTTATTTGATAATTAATTGGCTTTTTTTTTTTTTTTTTTTAACAGTTATTGACATTAGAACGGAAAACATGTGCTTGATTTTTCTCAAGTATTACCATCATATCTGTGGAGTTCATTTATTTTACTTCCACTCTAGGAGTAAATATTTCTGTCACACATTTCTGAACAGAACGACTTCTTATTTGGTTAGCAGCTTTTTGGCGATGAGTTGTAGACTAACTGTAAGCACTTTTTATACAACCACAAAAAATTTTGGGGTCGTATATTAGTATCATGTCGTTGTCGTCCGCGTCTGTGTCGTCGTCCGAAGACATTTGGTTTCTGGACAATAACTTAAGTTTAAGTGTATGGATCTCTATGAAATTTTACCAAAAGGTTCAATACCACAAAAGGAAGGTTGGGATTGCTTTTGGGGGTGATGGTCCAAACCGTTGAGGAATTAGGGGCCAAAAAGGGCCCAAAAAAGCATTTTTCTAGTTTCAGGATAATAACTTGTGTATAAGTATTTCGATTGCTCTGAAATTGTACCACAAGGTTTAATACCACAAGTTGAAGGTTGGGATTCATTTTGGGGTTAATTACCCCAACAGTTCAGGAATTAGGGGCCAAAAAGGGTCTAAAACAAGCATTTTTCTAGTTTTCAGACAATAATTTGTGTTTAAGTGTATTGATGTCACTTAAATTGTACCACATTTTATCAAATGAAAATTTTCTTCACATGGTTTTTTTTGGAAAGGGGGAGGAGGGGGAAGTAAAAAAAACATTTTGGGGGTAAAAAAAAATTTTTTTGGAGGAGGGGGCAATTTATTTCCTCAAGATTTAAGAAATTATAAAGAAAATTTCTTCAAATGCTATTTTTTTTTGGATAAAGTGGGAGGGTCACAATTTATTTGGCTAATTCTTTGTATATAGTCTGAAAACAGATTTACTAAATATAAGTATTACGAAACAGCACAGTGTATTGCAGAAAGCAAGAAATCTTCAATTGAATATAAATTCAAATCATATTACCAATTTCGAGTTCTTTGACTACATTTATTCTGTGTCAGAGACCTATAATGTGTCAAATATTTAATTACAATCCAAATTCAGACCTGTATCAAGTGCGAATATTGTGTCCATTTTTGCCTCAACTGTTCAGGGTTGGACCTCTGCGGGCGTATCCAGCTGCACTCGGCAAAACAATTTATTTTTATTTTGTGGGTAAAAAGAAACCATGAATTTAAATGTTCCAAATAGTATGCACTTTCTAGGAGCACATTCGGTCAGGTTTCAAAATTGCTGTTAGATTTGAGGTGAACATTGGGGCAGACAGATTTGACTAAACGAAAATTATTGCAAACTTGAGGCTCAGTTTTGGTGTGTTAATGACATTATTTTACGAAAATCTTTATTTATTCGCAAGTATAACTGAGAACATTTGTCCCCATTCTCTAAACAGCTGAGTTAAGTGGGGGAAAAGTGGGGTTCCTACCTTTTGGTTTTGAATGAGGCCCTTGAGGGATCTAACATTTTAAATTCAAGAAATGAGCAAATAACATAAAACTGGTTTATTTTCTAGCACTATATAATTGGGTAATTGCCCTGAGGCCAGCTAAGTCATGGAATGGCTACTTATTTTTAGCTCACCTGGCCCGAAGGGCCAAGTGAGCTTTTCTCATCACTTGGCGTCCGTCGTCCGTCGTCGTCGTCCGTCGTCGTTAGCTTTTTACAAAAATCTTCTCCTCTGAAACCACAGGGCCAAATTTAACCAAACTTGGCCACAATCATCATTAGGGTATCTAGTTTAAAAAATGTGTCCGATGACCCTGCCAACCAACCAAGATGGGCGCCATGGCTAAAAATAGAACATAGGGGTAAAATGTAGATTTTGGCTTATATCTCTGAAACCAAAGCATTTAGAGTAAATCTGACATAGGGTAAAACTGATTATCAGGTCAAGTTCTATCTGGTCTGAAATTTTCAGACAAATCTGACAACCTGTTGTTGGGTTGCTGCCCCTGAATTGGTAATTTTAAGGAAATTTTGCAGTTTTTGGTTATTATCTTGAATATTATTATAGATAGAGATAAACTGTAACCAGCAATAATGTTCAGCAAAGTAAGATCTACAAATAAGTCGTCATGACCAAAATTGTCAGTCGACCCCTTTAGGAGTTATTGCCCTTTATAGTCAATTTTTTAACAATTTTTCGTAAATTTTTGTAATCTTTTACAAAAATATTCTTCTCTGAAACTACTGAGACAAATTTAACCAAACTTGGCCATAATCATTATAATGGGTATCTTGTTTAAAAAATTTGTCCGATGACCCGGCCTTCCAACCATCATGGCCAACATGGTTAAAAATAGAACATAGGGGTAAAATGCAGTTTTTGGTTTATATCTCTGAAACTAAAGCATTTAGAGCAAATCTGACAGGTGGCAAAAATGTTCATCAGATTTAGATTTATCTGCCCTGAAATTTTCAGACGAATCCGACAACCCGTTGTTGGGTTGCTGCCCCTGAGTTAGTAATTTTACAGAAATTTTGCAGTTTTTTGTTATTATCTTAGATATCATTATAATATCTAATATCTAATATTATTAATTATGATTTTAACCTTATTTTACATGATTTCCAAAGCATCAGTAAGTACAGGTGAGCGACACAGGCTCTTGAGAGCCTCTAGTTTTTTTTCTTTAGAATTTTTATATTAAAACATGCCAATGTTTGAAGCAATGACTACTGGGACCATGAAATCAGCAGTGGAAATCAATACCTGATTAATTACCACAACTTAAAGCTTTTATTTTATTGATTTCATTTTACTTTATAGGTCTAAGATTGAAGGAAGTTGTTCTTTGTGTATAATTAGTAATTTACAGCATGAGTTACTCATCTGTTTTGGGGTTAGTTTTAATTTGAATGTCACAGAAGCTGTTGAAAAAAAAAAACTGTTGAAATACAATTGCCTTTGCTAAACACTTTTAGATCTGAGGTAAAGTCAATCTAAGGATTTTTAACAAACAGAGTGGCATTACATGCGTGTAGGAGAATTTGTTAACACTTGAGTGACTTTTGCTGTAATTTTGTGATTATTTTGTTTGGTACATTAATTTTGTTTGAAATATTTTAATTTTTGGCAATGTATGCATGCTACTGAGTATCTTTCTGAGAGTACCTGAGTACCATGCAATTTACAGGAGGCACAATTAAAGAGATTTCTATAACCATCTTGTATAACATTGTAAAATATTGGCAGTACTCAGGTTTAAGTTGGTAAATGTACCCCATACTGTTTCTAAATGAGACACATGCTTATGTATCAGACATGTGTTCTTCTAGGCAGCCTTTTTGTACATGTAAATAATTCCAACATGCAGAAACCTAATTACATTGCTGTCATTTTTCATTAACTATTTGATAATATTGTTAAAATTTTATATTAAAGCATCAAATATTAATATGATTTTTCTCTCATTCATGTGGTTGGTTTGGTACCAGTTGTATTAATTTTGAATGTTACAATTGATTATCTTTGAAAAGAGTATTCATTTGTATGCTGAACACATTAATTATTTGTTATTTTGAATGGTAAAGAGAGAGATGAGTTTTTCTTGAAAAATAGATTTCTTATTTGTGATCATTATAAAATCCAGATTATCATGTGTTATAAGGGATAGATTCCACTTTTATAATATGTAGATTAGAACTATGCCTTTCTTCTACAAACAGAACTACATCTATACATCTAATCTACATCTCTTTGGATCAGACATGTTTGTAAAGCTGATTATTTTGAATCATACGCAGCTTCATCTGTTATACTTCAGTTACATTAACAGCCATAGACAATAACTCTTTTCATGGCTTTTTCTTGAGGGCATTGCTGTAAACAAACTAATGTTCATGTATGTGTCACATGGTTCAGTATACTATGTTCATGTATGTGTCACATGGTTCTGTATACAATGTGCATGTCTGTGTCACATGGTTCTGTATACAATGTTCATGTATGTGTTACATGGTTCTGTATACAATGTTCATGTGTGTGTCACATGGTTCTGTATACAATGTTCATGTATGTGTCACATGGTTCAATATACAAAGTTCATGTATGTGTCACATGGTTCAGTTTACAATGTTCATGTATGTGTCACATGGTTCTGTATACCATGTTCATGTATGTTACATGGTTCAGTATACAAAGTTCATGTATGTGTCACATGGTTCAGTTTGCAATGTTCATGTATGTGTCACATGGTTCAGTATACAATGTTCATGTCTGTGTCACATGGTTCTGTATACAATGTTCATGTATGTGTTACATGGTTCTGTATACAATGTTCATGTATGTGTCACATGGTTCAATATACAAAGTTCATGTATGTGTCACATGGTTCTGTATACAATGTTCATGTATGTGTCACATGGTTCAATATACAAAGTTCATGTATGTGTCACATGGTTCAGTTTACAATGTTCATGTATGTGTCACATGGTTCTGTATACAATTTTCATGTATGTGTTACATGGTTCAATATACAAAGTTCATTTATGTGTCACATGGTTCAGTTTACAATGTTCATGTATGTGTCACATGGTTCTGTATACAATTTTCATGTGTGTTACATGGTTCAATATACAAAGTTCATGTATGTGTCACATGGTTCAGTTTGCAATGTTCATGTATGTGTCACATGGTTCAGTATACAATGTTCATGTATGTGTCACATGGTTCAGTATACAATGTTCATGTATGTGTCACATGGTTCTGTATACAATGTTCATGTATGTGTCACATGGTTCATTATCTAAACTGTTGTATGTATTGCTGGTTGCTAATGAATCCACAATAAGAGACAGGTCTACCTGATTGAATTTTTCATTCACCAATCAAGCAATTTACAATGTGTATTTCATCCTTTATCTTTTGCTTATTTTTGTCATCTGGTTACTGTCACATTGACCTATGCCCCACATATCTTTATTCATTCCTTTGACATTGAAGGCATTATGTTTCCATCTTGCTGGTAAAGCCCAAATGACATTCCTGTCAGTAAAACAAACTCCTGCCAGAGTATTGTTATGGTAAACAGATGGAAATTATACTGAGCAGTAATTTTTCATACAAGTCATTAGCACATAAGACAATTACTTCACTTATTACATCACTTGATGATTATATTTTCTGTCTGTTTATGTTATTAAATTATAAGAAGCCTATTCTTATCATCACTGAGCTCAAACTTGGGATAAATACCTGATTTTGAAGGGAAGAATAATAGATTTATTTCTGTAATTATTAAAGAAAAACAAATAATCATCAGATATCAAAGGGAATGTTCTAAAGATACAGATTACAATATAGTTGTTTATGATAAGACCATATCAGCTGTATTAATTGTACATTGAGCTTTTCAGCTGATAATCAGGTATTGAAAAAGTCCATTCATCACTAATTATAGATAACTATATCTTTGAAACATGATTTCTATTTGTAGATCATAATATATTTGATAATACTTTGCCTGGTTAACATGATAATCATGAGTAATCTATATATACAGGTATATATGCTAGTTATAATTACTGGTGCTATTATTAGCCTTGTGTTGAGAAAGGTGTAAGGAAAACAGGTACAAAGATAGAAAATTAAAGGTCAACCAGTTATATTTATTTAGGTTTTTTATTTGTAAGACCAATGAGGTTATATTAGAGGGAGAGTTCATGATAGACTTTAATTATACTTAAATATTACCCCCTTTTCCATTGGTGGGTGATGATTGGGCAGATCAATAGAGTTGCAACAAGAAACTAGTCCCTAAATTCAAAGTTAGAACAGTAATTTTGCATCACATGGTCAAGTACATGTTTTACATGATCATGTACCTTAGAAATTCTGTAGTTTGTTAGGTTTCTACCAGTTGATAGATGGAAAGAAAGCGAGAATCTTGACCTATTTTTCACAGTTAAGATTTATCATGTTTTAGTTTGACACATTTCCACAACTCTGTTTTCCCAGTTGGTTTACTTCCCACACCATCTTAGGACAAAGTGACATGACTTATGAATAAATGTCATTTTTTAATGATGAACTGCACTGTTTTAAAAGCAAAGCAATTTATTATAGTTGTTGTTAGTTAAAAGAAATTGTTCAATTTTGGTAATATGTTTTAGAAACCTTTGATATTGGGATCTTGAATGCCAAACTTAACAATTTTCAAAATTCAAAATAATGGTCTTGTTAATTGAATAGAATTTAATAAACAAAGATTGAATACAAAACCACTGATGGAAACAAAAAAACTCCACAATAGAAATATCACTGAGGCCTCTCATAAATCTTTTCATCAAATTTAACCATTTATTTTTCTTAACAGAAATTAAAGAATTTCTTGCTGTTTAAAATATGAAGTATGTTTCTGTTTTAACTACATGTACATGTATATGAAAATTATGAAAGATATTTGAGGTTATTTTAAAGGACTTTTCCTCTTTGATAACAGGATTAACTAAATAAGTCATTAATGTCTATATTTTAGGAGGTGTGTGGTGTAGCCTGTTGTACTGTTTAATAATTTTGGTAATTCCTTTTATCCTTTTCATTTATTATTGCTTCATTAAAACAGCTTCACACAAAGATCTTCTGCTTGGTTTGTTTTGAATAGGCTAACAACTGGTAACAATTATTGTGATATATTTTGTCTTGTCAGATCGGCCTGCTTTTCAGGCATATTAATGGCCAAATCAGCGTCTCTTTTGATGTCTACATCATCAACACTGAAGGTTTTCTGATAAATATACAAATAAGGATATGTGGTATGATTGCCAATGAGACAACTATCCACCCAAGTTCAAATGAAGTGAATGTGAAGTCCATTTTAGAATAAGCTCTAATGACAAAAAATTGATATTTGGTGTAAAGTTGCTTTAACATCCATGCATCTCAGTTGTATATGAGTCCCTGCCTCTTAACCATATGAAATTGAAATGTTGATGTCCAAAATGTACAAGAGATGTGTTTAGGAAGAAGTATTTGTGATAAATCATTGAATTCATGTATGTTGTGTTAAAATCCATGCATTTTCATTTTGTTGTCCAGGAACATGTTAATGTTTAATAGGTAGATTGGGATAAAATCTACCACTTATTTTAATTTGCTTAAACTCACCATAAGTGTCAACATGATGATAAGACATTCCAATATTTTTGTTTTCAAAGGACTGTCACTGCAAACATATCTACCCCCTCTTCCTCCAATAAATGGGGTAAACACTTATTGGAATGTTATATATCCTTAATAAATTTTAGGAACTGTATTTTATACAAGCAACAGATAGAAATTTGAGAATGTAGTACATTATTATAATGTCATTTAATAAAAACATAGTGTGTTTTACTCCTATTACCTGAACATGGACAAAATTTTTATCCTATAATCCACTGTCATGCAAGGAAATAAATAAGATTCACAATCGAATGGAATGCAACTTAAGTTTAGTGGAAATTTCATTTGCCTTACAGGAATAAAAATAGAAAAGTTTACAAATACAATGTTCTAACACGCACATATATGAAAAAAAAAACATTAAACTCATTTCAGTGATTTGATATGTTGAATACTCAGAGGACAGATGAGCATGCAATTGTGGTCAAAATTAATTATAAGATATGATCACACCTTTAAAATGAAAAAAAAAAAAAAATGTGTTTACCGATCAGCTTACACTTCTACCTTCCATCCAGTAGGACCTGTTAATCTTATTATAACATTGGTAGGAATTGTAACAATAGTTAATGGAGGATTTGTGTTGAGTGATAATGAAATGGCAGTATAGAAGATTGTCTGTCTGCAATGTCACAGTCTGTGCTGTTAGATCCTATACACAACATTTATACTTTATTATCGATAAGAAACTGACTAGTTTTAAATTTAGAATAATGTACAAAGACTGACATATCATGTTCTTTACAAAAGATAATGTCAGAAATGTTTTTAGTTTGCAATTATATATATAAGTAAAATGAAGTTCACCAAAAACCCAGTTTAGAAAATTATCAAGAAAAACAGCATTCCTATGGATTATATATTTTTCTTATGGTTAATGAAAGATTTTCCCACATGCTTTTCCCCAGCATGTGAATATAGTAGCATATCAGCTTCTTTTCTTCTATCAAAATTGAATTGCGAAAATCAATCTTTTCCCAAATATCATCTCATTTTTGTTATAAGAACAAAAAAAAAAAAAAAAAAAAATTGGTGCGTTGTATAATGCTATGATGTTGTCGTCGTAGTCATCCAAAGACGCATTTGGTTTCTGGACAGTAACTTTAGTTTAAGGGAATGGATCTCTATGAATTTTTACCAGAAGGTTCAATACCACAAAAGGAAGGTTGGGATTGATTTTGGGGATGATGGTACCAACAGTTTAGGAATTAGGGGCCAAAAACAAGCATTTTTGTAGTTTCCGGACAATGATTTGTGTGTAAGTGTATGGATCTCTCTGAAATTGGAGCACAAGGTTCCATATCACACAAGGAAGGCTGGGATTGAGTTTGGGGTAAATTGCCCCAAATGTTCAGAAATTAGGGCCAAAAAAGGGGCCAAAAACAAGCATTATTCTAGTTTCCAGACAATAACTTATGTTTAAGTGTATGGATCCCTCTAAAATTGTACTACAAGGTTCCATACCATAAGGGAAAGGCTGGGATTGGTTTGGAGTTAATTACTCCAAAAGGGGGGGGGGGAGGTGGGGGGGATTTTTTTTTCAATTTTTTGGGGGGTTAATTCTTTTTCTTCAAAATTTTGAAATTTGAAATTTTTGAAATCTGCAATTGCACAGTATTGTGCGATATCACAGTATTGCACAATAGCAAGAAATCTTCAATTGTACAGTATTGCACAATAGCATAGTATTGCACAATAGCAAGAAATCTTCAACTGCACAGTATTGCGCAATAGCAAGAAATCTTCAATTGCACAGTATTGGGTAATAGCACAGTATTGCACAATAGCAAGAAATCTTCAATTGCACAGTATTGCGCAATAGCAAGAAATCTTCAATTGAAAACAAATACAAATGTTTTAACCAATTTCGATGGGATTAATTTAGTCTTTAATTTTTGGGGTTTCTAATCTTGTATAATAGTTTTGGATATTGGGCTCCATTTTTAAATTGGTCTACATTGAGGTCAAAAGGCTCCAAAAAACTGAATTATTGCAGCTGTATGATTTGCTGAATCTTATTGTGGATTTAGATTTTTATTTTGGACCCTGTTTTCAAATTAGTTCATATTAAGGTTTGAAGGTTCCAAAATTAAACTTTGTTTGATTTCAACTAAAATTAAATTATTGGTGTTTTTTTTATATGCTGAATCTAACCATGTTGTTAGATTTTGGATATCATACCATTCTAGGTAAATTAAATGTCCCATTTCAAATTTTTAAGATCTTTGACCACATTTATTTTGTGTCAGAAACCTATATTATATCAAAAATTTGATCACAATCCAAATTCAGACAGTATCAAGCTTGAATATTGTGTCCAAACTTGCCCCAACTGTTCAGGGTTCGACCTCTGTGGTCGTATCAGGCTGCGCTGAGCAAAGCATTTTATTGTAATATGAGTGTTAAATCTGATGCTCTATGTCATGGGAGGGCTAATAGTACCCTCTTCAAATGTTAAACCTGATGCTCTATGTCATAGGAGGGCTTTAAGTACCCTCTCTTCAAATGTTAAATCTGATGCTCTATGTCATGGGAGGGCTAATAGTACCCTCTTCAAATGTTAAATCTGATGCTCTATGTCATGGGAGGGCTAATAGTACCCTCTTCAAATGTTAAATCTGATGCTCTAGGTCATGTGAGGGCTAATAGTACCTTATTCAAATGTTAAATCTGATGCTCTATGTAATGGGAGGGCTAATAGTACCCTCTTCAAATGTTAAATCTGATTCTCTATGTCATGGGAGGGCTAATAGTACCCTCTTCAAATGTTAAATCTGATGCTCTATGTCATTGGAGGGCTAATAGTACCCTCTTCAAATGTTCAATTTATTAAACCCCTGCAATAACTGAGTTTTTCTGTAGGTGACTTGCTGCAAGTTAACTGTGACTGCCCCTACCCAACATACTCCTTTTTCCAGTGGCATTCAAAATGTTATCCCTAATTCCCAGACCTTCATAGCTTATGTATTGTTTAAATTGTTTTCAGTTTGAATATGCATGAAAAAAGTTTGCCAATAGACATTCAATGAACAACAATCAATGAATAAGTTTTCTCTAAAAATCTTTATAAGTAATGACTAATGACATTTTCTCTAAATAATGCACCCTTCAGCTATATTCACTTCAAGTTTTGCATAAGAAGATTCTTTGGACATTATACTTTGATTTTTTCTTAGAGTTCTGTCATTTAATCATTTGGTAAGTGTCTTGATATTTCACATAAGATGATTAAAGCACAAGGAAAACTTGGATATCCAATCAGGTTTCAATAAGGTTATTAGGCATCATCAGATGTCTTGGGTTCTTATTTGATTATTGCAATGATTTTTTTCCTAAAATGGACCCTTGCTATTTGTGGTTTAAGCATTTATGCGAGAAACATGGGAATTACTCAGTAGTGCTATTAGCTATTTGAATAAATCCAATCAACTACATTGTAAATTGAATGCATTAGCTAGGAAATGGACATTTATGAGTTTACATCATTGTATGATATAAAATCTAGATTTGCTGTTTTCATAAATCAGTCGTAAATAAAACACATAAAACAGGGTAGAGAATTACTATGTTTGGAATTAAGTCAATAACAGTGTTTTATTTGGTGCTTTGTCAATACATTGGCATCAAAATAAATTCTCATATAGTAAAAACAGATTTGTTTAAGATCAGCTAATGTACAATTTGATCAAAATGCTAGCATTGACTGAGGAATTGTTGATGCTGTAATTGACATCTATCGGGGATATAGGATAACTGACCATTGACTTAATTTGCCTGTAATTTTGTATAATTTTTCTTGGGAAAGGTCATTTATTGTTATAATTACTTGATAAATGATATGATTACAAATGGCAGTAAAACTGATGCGCCAGATAAACAATGGATTATGTATAATTATCTGTAAATAGTTGTCTTATAAAGAACAGTTACCAGCTACTTACATACCAATCAATATTGGATGGCTCTTTAATATTATACTATAGGACAAAACCTTGAAGGATATCTCAGGCTTGACAGTATAATCTATACAGCCGTTTATTCTTGGAGACAGTAAACAGCTTAATGAAAATTCAAATGTCAAATGAAAAACATAAATTAGAGAGAAAAAGTAGACATAAAAGAAACAGTGATTAAATGGATGAAAGAAATAAGCTATTGAAGTTCTAAATTATTTGGAATATATGATGTCAATGGTGCTGAAGCTTTAAACAAAAAGTTAACATCACTGAAGCCAGATTAGCATCCCTTTGTCTGGCTTTCTTCAAGATTTGTCACAGGCAAGAAGAACTGTTAAATACTTTGTGGCAATTATTTATTATAAATTTGATTGTCCCATAACAGAAGTCCAAATATTGAGTCAAAAAAGGAAAGACATTACCATGGTGAATAGAAAGAATAAACGAAAGAACAAACCTTATTCTATGAAACATTACACAGAAACTCTCTTGCTCATCTCTTATCTGAGTTTTGACTTGCTATTTATGACTCAGGCAATCTCTCAGAGTTTTGACTTGCTGTTTGTGACTCAGGCAATCTCAGTGTTTTGACTTGCTATTTGTGACTCAGGCAATCTCTCTCAGAGTTTTGCCTTGCTATTTGTGACTCAGGCAATCTCTCAGAGTTTTGACTTGCTATTTGTGACTCAGGCAATCTCTCTCAGAGTTTTGACTTGCTATTTGTGACTCAGGCAGTCTCTCTCAGAGTTTTGATTTGCTATTTGTGACTCAGTCAATCTCTCTCTGATTTTTGACTTGCTGTTTGTGACTCAGTCAATCACTTTTTTCTGAATTTTGACTTGCTATTTGTGACTCAGTCAATCTCTTAATGACTTTTGATTAGATATTTGTAACTCAGTCAATCTCATTCTCTAAATCTTGACCTGTTATTTATGACTCAGTCAATCCTGTGTTTCGACTTGCTATTTGTAACTTAGTCAATCACTCTATGAGTTTTGACATGCTTTTTGTGACTAATTCAATCACACTCATAGTTTTTACTTGCTTTTTGTGAATCGGTCAATCTCTTTCTCTGATTTTTGACCTGTTACTTATGTATCAGTCAATCCCGTCTCTGAGTTTTGATTTGCTATTTGTGACTCAATCACTTTCTCTGATTTCTGACCTGCTATTTGTGACTCAGTCGTTCACTTTCTGTGATTTTTCTGTTCTATTTGTGACTCATTCATTCACTTTCTCTGATTTTTATTTGCTATTTGTGACTCAGTCAATCACTTCTCTGAGTTTTGATTTGCTGTTTGTGACTCAATCACTTTCTCTGATTTCTGACCTGCTATTTGTGACTCAGTCACTTCCTCCGATTTCTGACCTGCTATTTGGGACTCAGTCATTCACTTTCTGTGATTTTTCTGTTCTATTTGTGACTTAGTCATTCATTTTCTCTGATTTTTATTTTCTATTTGTGACTCAGTCAATCACTTTTTCTGAGTTTTGTCCTGCTGTTTGTGACTTAGTCAGTCACTCTCTGAGTTTTGACCTGCTTTTGTGACTCAGTCATTCACTTTCTCTGAATTTTGCCCTGCAGTTTGTGATTTAGTCAATCACTCTTTAAGTTTTGACCTGCTTTTGTGACTCAGTCATTCACTTTCTCTGAGTTTTGCCCTGCTGTTTGTGACTTAGTCAATCACTCTCTGAGTTTTTACCTGCTTTTGTGACTCAGTCAGTTATTTTGTTTAAGTTTTAGCTCTTTCTTAATGACTGTCTTACTTTCAATATGACTCTGTCCTTTTGCTGTGTGGTTTGTACTCCTTCTTTGTGACTTGGTCCATCATTGTCTCTTTGTTTTGACTCCCTTCTTTGTGACTTGTCATTGTCCCTAGGTTTAAACTTAAATTTTTCTGGGTTTTAACTCTCTTTTACATTTCCTTTTTAACAATTGCTGGTACTCACCTGCAATAGCCTAATTATGTCATCTCAGATTAGGTATATAACCATGACCATTGAATCACAATTAATTCAATGAAATTACATAGCTTACATGAAATAGGTGCATCTAGTCCATTCTGAAAGTATTCAATATTTCCTACATAGGAATAAATACCTGTCTTCAACATGCATTTGGATCTTTTTATTTGATCAAAAGTGATGAGATCTATATGTACATTTAAACTAATTGAAAATGAGTGTCATTTATCTTTTGCTGAAAATTCTATCTTAATTAATTAAATTGGCTAGTTTTTATTTCACATTCCCTGGTGTCCAGTCCAAATGACATAATCACTGCTCTAGCCTATTGTCAGCTTGGTTTGTACTATACTTATCATGAACTGAAATTCTCATTTAAATGAACAGTTGATTATTTTTGAAGAGTGTAAAAGTTTTAATGGAAGCAATAACATGGTGTCATCGTCAAGTAGAAGTCCAGAGCCTATATCTTCAGGCAAGTGATTTTATTTTCTGTAAATGTCACTTCTGGTTTTATGTCTTGATTGGCACTAAAGCTGAATTTTCAGTCTTTAACATTTATTAAGGCTTTGATTAAAATTGATATTTAAGTGTGATGATAAAAAGGAGAAAATCTGCTTGAAGTATATACTTCTAACAAGTCTTTTTTGTTAAAGTATTGTTAGAATCTATTGAGGATCTTATTAGGTAGACAGAGGTCTGAGGTGTGTTTCCAAGCTTTGAGACTGAAATTCTAATCAAACAGAGTATGAAAATCAATGTAAGGATATAAAACCAAACTTTTATTTTAAATGGAATGACCTTTAAAGTGATGTTGAAATTTATATATATGTCAGAAATAATTTATGACAGACTTGTGTTTTACAGTATGATAAATTCTGCAAAATGTGGTTACAAATAAGTTTCTACAGTTTTCTTGAAGGCATTATGTAATTTATAATCCTGTTGGTGGAAATAGCTTTATCATTGGTGGTTGTCTTATTTGCACTAAGATCACTTAACAGAACTTTTAAAGCAATAATTAGGTTTTTCTACATCTTAATGTCTTAAATACTAATATGCTGTGGTGGTCATCCTACAGTGAAAATCAATGTTTTAAGAATTTATTGGTTTTTGGCCCTCTTGACGCAGCTATAGCATATACTGGCTGATATCCTGATTATACTGAGAACTGAGGCAAATATTTAAAAAGTACACTGCTGACTTAAGTTTTCTAAGATGATGCTCTGATATAACAATACTGATATGATGGACTGTAGATATTGGTCTGTTGTACTCTCTGATATAACAATACTGATATGATGGACTGTAGATATTGGTCTGTTGTACTCTCTGATATAACAATACTGATCTGATGGACTGTAGATATTGGTCTGTTGTACTCTCTGATATAACAATACTGATCTGATGGACTGTAGATATTGGTCTGTTGTACTCTCTGATATAACAATACTGATCTGATGGACTGTAGATATTGGTCTGTTGTACTCTCTGATATAACAATACTGATATGATGGACTGTAGATATTGGTCTGTTGTACTCTCTGATATAACAATACTGATATGATGGACTGTAGATATTGGTCTGTTGTACTCTCTGATATAACAATACTGATATGATGGACTGTAGATATTGGTCTGTTGTACTCTCTGATATAACAATAGTGATATGATGGACTAGATATTGGTCTGTTGTACTCTCTGATATAACAATACTGATATAATGGACTGTAGATATTGGTCTGTTGTACTCTCTGATATAACAATACTGATATGATGGACTGTAGATATTGGTCTGTTGTACTCTCTGATATAACAATACTGATATGATGGACTGTAGATATTGGTCTGTTGTACTCTCTGATATAACAATACTGATATGATGGACTGTAGATATTGGTCTGTTGTACTCTCTGATATAACAATACTGATATAATGGACTGTAGATATTGGTCTGTTGTACTCTCTGATATAACAATACTGATATAATGGACTGTAGATATTGGTCTGTTGTACTCTCTGATATAACAATACTGATATAATGGACTGTAGATATTGGTCTGTTGTACTCTCTGATATAACAATACTGATCTGATGGACTGTAGATATTGGTCTGTTGTACTCTCTGATATAACAATACTGATATGATGGACTGTAGATATTGGTCTGTTGTACTCTCTGATATAACAATACTGATCTGATGGACTGTAGATATTGGTCTGTTGTACTGATATAACAATACTGATCTGATGGACTGTAGATATTGGTCTGTTGTACTCTCTGATATAACAATACTGATATGATGGACTGTAGATATTGGTCTGTTGTACTCTCTGATATAACAATACTGATATGATGGACTGTAGATATTGGTCTGTTGTACTCTCTGATATAACAATACTGATATGATGGACTGTAGATATTGGTCTGTTGTACTCTCTGATATAACAATACTGATATGATGGACTGTAGATATTGGTCTGTTGTACTCTCTGATGTAACAATACTGATATGATGGACTGTAGATATTGGTCTGTTGTACTCTCTGATGTAACAATACTGATATGATGGACTGTAGATATTGGTCTGTTGTACTCTCTGATATAACAATACTGATATAATGGACTGTAGATATTGGTCTGTTGTACTCTCTGATATAACAATACTGATATGATGGACTGTAGATATTGGTGTGTTGTACTCTCTGATGTAACAATACTGATATGATGGACTGTAGATATTGGTCTGTTGTACTCTCTGATGTAACAATACTGATATGATGGACTGTAGATATTGGTCTGTTGTACTCTGATATAACAATACTGATATGATGGACTGTAGATATTGGTCTGTTGTACTCTCTGATATAACAATACTGATATGATGGACTGTAGATATTGGTCTGTTGTACTCTCTGATATTTTTTGTAATTTCTGTCATTCTTTTCTTGTATGATTCTATCACTTTCTGGGAACAATCCTATTTTTCATGAAGATTTTCTACAGGTGATTCAATTCAGAATCTTAACATGCATCAAAAATTAATTAGTATTAAGTATCAAGAACTACTGCAATATGACATATATGGATTGAATGTCCATCAAGGAGGTCAATGATTTCAAACCTGAAAATTTCAAAACAGATCTGTTATTTAATGTATGTTTGTCTTCACATAAGTTAGGATCATCCAATAGAATGTAGTACAACTTTCTTATGAGATCATCTAGCTTTATTACAGTTTACTGACACCAAAAGTTATCAGGCTGTCCAAGATCTCGGTCTCCAATAAGTCTTAATTAATCAAAACTGAAAAGGATATCCATCTGAGTTGTTTAAGTAAAGTTTGTTTAGGACTTCTCATATGGGCTTATATCTTTTCCTCATATGACTTTTATGTTGGGCGCTGTTTTAACCAAATGAAACAAATATAAATTCCTACAGCTAATTTATAATGGTAGCTACAACAAAGTCTGAGGATGATTCATATGATAAATGAAAATTCCTGAAGGTGTGAAAACAGTTCAATAACATTTTTTTTTCAGTAGAAATATATTCATCATTTTCAAATATTATTGAACATAACAGAGAAAACCTGCCCCCTGTGAATACTTGTGGTTTCATTTGAAAAGATAACCATGTGATTGCATTGAAATTTATAATATTGTTCTAATGGGATCAGGATATTGGTAATTTTTTTATCCAAGAAATAGTTGTATCATCAGGGAATCAAAACTGTAAAATCTGAATGTACTCACAAATTAAAGATTTTATCACTAGGATTGAGTTGTTGATTCATAACATGTTTGCTTTTTTTCATATTGACTTGTGATAAAAGGCCTATTGTACAGAAACATATTTTGTCATTTCCATTGTCATATGATAGCTTAAATTCCACTGATTCTGAATATTTTTATTGTTTCTTTGTACTTTTGCTTGAAATAAGGGAGATAATTTACTACCTATACTTTCAGTTAACCTTTTTAATGTCACATGTCTCCCAATTCTTAACAAGAGACCCCATGGCGTAATCATGCTTTAGTTTGAAGTCTTACATTTAAACATTTCAGGGGAAACAACTATAAGATGTCAGAGGATGGCTTAAGATCAAATGTACTATATCTTCATCTCAATAACCCAATAATGTACTGACGAAAAATTTAGAGTTATTATTTAATGTATACTCTTATTCAGTAAATTACTTGAACATCCAACATTTGATTTATTAAATTCTGTCAAAACAAACTTATACTGGTGTCATTATGCTCCCCCTTCATTCAGTTTTCAGATCTGTCTAATTCCTCAGAGATACATATTCTTTCTATTGTGAGAAGAAAAGATAATTATGTTCTGTAGCAAAAAACACTGGGATCATTATGGCTCTCAGAAAATTGCGTTGTCCAGATATTTCTACATTTTCCATATACAAATCACTGTATTTATTAGATTCTTATTTTACTTGTCAATTTAGAAAATAATAATTGTCAGTGGACATCACTATTTTGTTTGCTGTCGTGAATTCCATGGAACAAGGAAGGGGTTTTTAAGTAGCTGTCTAATTGCTTTGCTTTTCAAAGAAAATTGATGAACACTCATTAACTCATATGGTTTGTTAAGAACATGTGACCTATTGAGCTATTTATATTCGATGACATCTATTAAAACATTTTAGAAATATCTCTTCTGACCGCAAGGGCATTTGAAATCAGACTTTCGAAGTTGTTGATGGTACTGCTGACTTAAACCACAGTTATTTAAGAAGATGAGGGGAGGGGAGTGGGGGGGGTGTTAAAAAAAAGTGGTCATTATACCTGCAGTATGCCCTCATGATTACAAAATGAAAGGGAATTAGTCCTATGATAGTCTTCTTCCATCCATCGGAAATTGCCACCATTAATTTAGAAAACTTCAATTCAAAATGAGTTTCAAGTTTTGCACTAAAACAGTAAGGCCAAATTTAGAATTGACTCAACAATATCAAGAGAAATATGCAGGTGACCAACTTTCTTGGTTTGTGTTATAAATGTTTCATGCATTATTTTTATGCCCCCACTGTAGCGGAGGGAGCATTAAGTTTTACCCTTGTCCGTCTGTACGTGGGTACGTACCAAAATTGGTTTCTGTTCTCTAACTTTAGATTGCCTCAACCAAATGTTATGAAACTTATACACAATGCTTATTACCACATAACACAGATCAAGTTTGAATATTGGTGGTGTCACTTTTACTGTTCTAGAGTTATGCCCCTTTACAAATGGAAAAATTGCTGAATTGCTGGATTTTTCGTTTCCGTTCTCTAATTTAAGTTTGCCTCAACCAAATTTTATGAAACTTATACACAATGCTCATTACCACAAAACTCAGATCAAGTACAAATTTGGGTAGCGTCACCTTCACCAATTCTTGAATTATGTCCCTTTATAACGTTGTGTGCAAGCATGGGCATCATCTGTGTCCCATGGACACATTCCCCATTTATTGTGAACAACTTGTGTGAATGCAAAGAAAGAAATGTCCCAGAAAATCACACAAACCTTTAAATTGTATTTTCCCAAGGCAGTTTGTTTTTTTTTTATCCACAATATACTTATTTTCGCATTGGTTATATGGCATTATTCTTACATTTAAACCATATAATCTATTAATTTAGCAAATGATTTTAAAAGTATTTTTCCTTCTCATTTGCCTATAACAGTTTGTATTTTACATATAATGAGATATTTTCTGTGGATGCATACATTATTGACTGTATTCTAAACTAATTCAGTAATGTTTGAAGCAACAACTTTATGTAAATCATCAAAGTTGATGACTTTTTAATATGCCTGAATAGAATTGATTTTGTATAGATTGAAAGCTCAAAAAGCATGCATATCAATTTAAAAAATAACATGATACGCTCTTGTATAAAATTAGCATCATAATAACCATTCAACACTACTAATAAACTAGCTTCAAATAAAGATCAGGTTAACTTTACAACAGAAAAGTAGAAAATGATAATGGTGGCCATTTTATCTGATTGTACTTCAATCCTTTTTACCTTGTAATTTCTATTATATTAATGGCACTGTTGTTCTGATATTGTTTAGTAATGGACAAAACCTTATTAGTTAATAACACTGATCAGAACTGATTAATCAAATGCCAAACTATGTTCCATGGGAATAAAGATGTTGGAGATTAATTGCCGCCCCCTGCATCAGAAAAATAAGTAAAAAGGCTACTTATCATGAATGGCTATAGGGAGGCATTTGCATAGTCTTAAAAACACTGTAAAATGTTCTTTTCAGGTGCTTTAAATTGATAAGAGTTACTTAGGTAACATTATATTGATTTAAATGTAGTACCTATAAGGAACATGGCATTTAAGTGAGACATTTGAACAATATTTCTTTCCCAATTAAATTATAGAAATGTCACATAAAGTTATGACATGACAAAGAGACACTTAGCTAAAAGTCACCAATACAGTTTTCTGTCTTTATACTATCTGGTTTAGCCATTTAAAGCGCATTAATATAGTCTTCATTACCTGAGGCTTGATTACATGGAATATTTAATTGTTTCAAGATAAAGTATGTTTTTTGTTTATGTACCCCATGAAACAAATTTGTGGAGGGTATAATGTTTCTGAATCAAAAGTTCATCCATCATTACTATGTTGTCACCATGCTAGTGCCTTTATTTTCTTTGTATCCTATTGTTAATTGGATTCCTCTCATCAATACAACAGATGAGTTTGTCAATCAGAAAAATCTGAAATTGGGAACATTTTTTCAGGAGGGGGGGACTTTAAAAAATAGTACATATTATTTCTTGTTGCCATTCTAGTCTCTTCAATTTTCTTGGATTCCCTGTCAAATTTAGATGATGGTTTCCACTCATCAGAACCAGAGATGAATTAGACAATCAAGAAAATCTGAAATGGAGACATATTTTTTTCTGGAACAGAGACTTCTAAATAACCATATTAATTATGGTAGGGGCTTTGGGTATTTGAACTTTCTTTCATTTTTATACTCTCACTCTAAAAGTGGCGTTATATTGCAATTACCTTGTATGTCCATCTGTTTTGTTTGTCCTTCAGTTTGTCCAAGAGAAATGTTTTTGTTACACTTGATCAGGAACCACTGGACAGAAAGACTTCATACAATGGACAGTGAAGAGTTATGGTGTGTGAGCACTATTCTGATCTGTCAGACATCTGCTCCTGTTTGCCTATCCTTGAAATATTTCAATGTATTGATTGAAATATTACTTCAACACATTTTTCAAATATTACTGAATAGAATGTATTCGTATTTGGTTGAAAATGATGAGCCCATTTGGATCTGTGGGACACTCTCTTCCTGTTTGCCTATACTTTGAATTTTTCTGATTAAAACAAATATTTTCTTTGCACTTTTCTAAAACTACTGAACAGAATGACTGAACAGAATGACTTCATATGCAGTCAGCAGCTTGACATTGATTCCTTTTTTAGGTAGAAACTGCCTTTTCAGCACTTTAGGGCTTTGATTGATTTATTTCTCATTTATAGGTATGTTTTTATTTTTAAAAATCTGCAGGTGCGGATCTAGGATTTTGAAAAACAGGGAGTGGGGCCTGTCAAGCCACCTTTTGAAGTGATACTTATAAAAAGTCTATGCATTTCTCATGTATGAAACTCCATAAGGGATGGGGCCTGTCCCCCTCCCCATTTAAATCTGCCTCTGATCTGTACTATCAATAACATCAGTAATAGTTGTAGTCTTTGTGTCTTTCTAAGGGAGATTACTCCATTATCATCTCTTAACTGGACTTATCCACTTGTATGTGTCTTTGTGTGTTCAAAAACACTTTAACAATGACTCCTATGTATCCTTGAAACTTTCAAATACATAAAGAAATTTTGTATCTATATATAAGTAAAACTTTTTCTATATTACAGCATGTGACATGAATGTACATAAAAGATGTGAAAAGAACGTTCCAAAGTTATGTGGAGTTGACCACACAGAAAGACGTGGTAGAATCAATTTATCAGTCTCCTACCAGAATGGCAAGCTTAAGATCACAAGTAAGTTCTTTTGACATGATGTGTTTCCTACCAGAATGGCAAGCTTAATATCACAAGTAAGTTCTGTTCACATGATGTGTTTCCTACCAGAATGGCAAGCTTAAGATCACAAGTAAGTTGAAATTAAGACAAAATGGACGATTTTTCTTTCCCTATTGTTAATTTTCCTTTTTTGGATGGTGATATTTCTTTGGCACCATCTTACGGTGTTTATATACATTTGTATCACAACTGGTTCGCTATGCCCTTGTCTGTACTGACATGGATTTCAATGAATGAAATCTATGTATTACTGGTAAATTATTAAGTCAGGGATTTCATTACCACATATTACTTAAAAAATTCTACCATAGATACAAAGATTTGGTTTGTAAATTTGGATGTACTTATTTCAAAGGGATTGCACATCCTAATTTTTATGGAGATGATGTTAACCGAGCCCAGAATTTTAGATACGATCCAGGTAAACTAATCGATCCTTTAAATAAACTTATTCTAAAGGGTTACCACTTCAACACTGTAATTAGATCTTTAAATATTGTTTTTATTGGTATAAATATTGATTTTGTTATTTGTAGATTAAAACCAAACTAATACTATTGTTATATACACATACATATGCACATTCACAGTTCTACAATCTGTCAATACCTGTGTTGCACAAGGTCATGTTTTTCTCTGACTGTTAATGATGTCTTTGCACTAAATTCATTGGATGTTGGATGTTGGATGCATACTGATTGATAGATACATGATTTTATTAGTTGTTATTGACTTTGAACTAGCTGTCAGTACTCTCAGATCTGTACTTAGTGTCTTTTGTTGTATGGATGTATATATACCTTGCCACCTTTGGTCTATGTTTTTGTTACTTGTTTTTCTGCTTTTTATCAATCTGATGAGTTAAGCCCTTTTTTTAGCTCACCTGGCCCATAGGGCCAAGTGAGCTTTTCTCATCACTTGGCATCTGTCTTGTCGTCCGTTAACTTTTACAAAAATTTTCTCCTGAAACTACTGGGCCAAATTTAACCAAACTTGGCCACAATCATCATTAGGGTATCTAGTTTACAAAACTTGTTCGATGACCCAGCCTGCCAACCAAGATGACCGACATTGCTTAAAATAGAACATACCCCGGTAGGGGTAAAATGCAAGTTTTGTCTATTATTATGAAAACCGTTATAAATAGAGAAAATCTGACAGGAGCAAAAGTAAAATATTCAGAATGTTAAGTTTAAACAATTGTCCATATACGTCAAAACTGTCAGATGACTTCTTATAGGAGTTATTGCCCTTAAATGACAAATTTTACCATTTTTCTTCATTTTTGCCTATTATTTGAAAACTATAATAGATAGAGAGAAACTTTAAATTACAAAAAGGATCAGCAAGACAAGTTCTACAAAGAAGTCCACAATTGTTGAAATTGTCAATCGACTCCTAATTAGAGTTATTTAATGACGATTTTTACTGTTTTTTGTGTTTTGAGCAAAAATAAAGAAGATAGAGAGAAACTAAACAAATTTAATTATCAACAATACAAGATCAACAAACCAGAGATTTTTATCATGAATTCTATTCTAGTCTACAATGTTGGAGAATGTCCTTTGTTGAATATGCACATAGAACAAGGTGAGCAACACAGGCTCCTTAGAGCCTCTAGTTTTATAGTTTGTTCATATGTTGTGCTGTTACACCACTGTCCCAGGTTAGGGGAGGGCAGGGTTGGGCGCCCTGCAAACTCCTCGCCACATTCTGTATGTGCCTGTCCCAAGTCAGGAGCCTGTAGTTCAGTGGTTGTCATTTGTTGCTGTATATCATATTTGTATTTGGTTCATTGTTTTTTTATCATCACTTGGTATCCATTGTCCGTCCTCGTTGTCGGTTTTGTCACTTTACAAAATCTTCTTCGCTGAAACTACTGAGACAAATTTAACCAAAACTTTGCCACAATCATTATTAGGGTATCTAGTTTAAAAATGTGTCCGATGACTCTAGCCTGCCAACCAAGATGGCTAACATGGCTAAAAATAGAACATAGGGGTAAAAAGTTTTGCCTATTATTTTGAAAACCGCTATGAATAGAGAAAGTCTGACAGAGTGCAAAAATATTCAGAATGTTAAGCTCTACATATTGTCTATTTCAGTCAGTACTGTCAGATGACTTCTTATAGGAGTTATTGCCCTTAAATGACAAATTTGACCATTTTAAAACAATTTTTCTTATTACCTCGAAAATTATAATAGGTAGACAGAGACTTTTAAAAGCAAAAATGATCACCAAGACAAAAGCTACAAATGAGTCATCATGACCAAAATCGTCAGACGACTTATTAGAGGTATTGCCCTTTAATGATAATTTTTACCAATTTTTTGCGTTATTGCCTATTATCTTAAAAACTATAATAGATAGATAGAAACTTTTTTAAAAAAAATGCAAAAAGGATCAGCATGACAGGATCTACAAATAGGTCAACATAGTTGAAATCTTCAGTCAACTCCTTATTAGAGTTATTGCCCTTTAATAACGATGTTTCCCAATTGTTTGCGTTTTAGCTAATATCTTAAAAACTATAATAGATAGATAGAAACTTTAAAAATCAAAATTGATCAGCAAGATAAGATTTACAAATAAGTGAGCATGGCGAAATCGTTAGTGGACTCCTTACTGAAGTTATTGTTAATTTAAATGACAATTTTTCACATTTTTTTCACATTTTTGCCAATATCTTGAAAACTGTAACAGAAAGATAGAAACTTTAAATAGCACAAATGATCAGCAAGACAAGATCTACAAATAAGCCATAATGACCGAAATCTTCAGTTGACTCGTTATTGGAGTTATTTCCCCTTAAGGATGTATTCTTCTGATGTTTCAGCTCGTTGAAATCTCTTTCGGGAATCATTTCCAAAACATGTGATACAAGTGGAAAATATCAATGAATTTAAAAATATTATAATCAAACTAAACTCAGTGAAAAAATTGTGTACTTACAATAAGTAGTTTTTATACGACCGCAAAAAAATTTTGTGGTCGTATATTGGTATGACGTTGGCGCGTGTCGTCGCCGTCAGTCTCAAGAGGCATTGGTTTTGCACTCTAACTTTAGTTTAAGTGAATGGATCTCTATGAAATTTTACCATAAGGTTCAATATCACTAAAGGAAGGTTGGGATTGATTTTGGGGTTATGGTACCAACAATTAAGGAATTAGGGGCCAAAAGGCCAAAATAAGCATTTTGTAACTTTCAGACATAACTTGTGTGTTAGTGTATGGATCTCTCTGACATTGTACCACAAGGTTCCATATCACAAAGGAAATGCTGGGATTGATTTTGGGGTAATTGCCTCAAAATTTTAGGAATTAGGGGCAAAAAGGCAAAAACAAGCATTTTTCTGGTTTCATGACAATAACTTGTGTGTAAGTGTATGGATCTTTCTGAAATTGTACTACAAGGTTCCATATCACAAAGGAAAGCTGGAATTGAGTTTGGGGTAATTGCCTGAAATGTTTAGGAATTAGGGGCCTAAAAGAGGCCAAAATAAGCATTTTCTAGTTACCAGACAATAACTTGTGTTCAAGTGTATGGATCTCTCTGAAATTGTACTGCAAGGTACCATACCTCAAAGGGAAGGCTGGGATTGAGTTTGGGGTGATGAATCATAAGGGGTTCAAAAATTGGGGGGATTTTTTTTTCCTTTTTTCCTTTTTTTATTAAAAAATTTTCCATTTTAAGTTGATTATTTCTGATTTATATTTAAAAGCAAATAATAATGATATGGCAGGAGATACACACCAAACAGGATGTGTAAATTATTATATAATAAGTATTGTGCAATAGCAAGAAATTTTCAATTGCACAGTATTGCACAATAGCAAGAAATCTTCAATTGCACAGTATTGCACAGTAATAGCAAGAAATATCCAATAGCAAGAAATTGTCAATTGTACAGTATTGCGCAATAGCATGAAATATTCAATTGCACAGTATTGCGCAATTGCAAGAAATATTCAATTGCACAGTATTGTGCAAAAGAAGATACTTTGTATAAATTGCTTATTTCTTGACAGCAACACAGGCTCCTTAGAGCCTCTAGTTTTATAGTTTGTTCATATGTTGTGCTGTTACACCACTGTCCCAGGTTAGGGGAGGGCAGGGTTGGGCGCCCTGCTAACATACCCTGCCAAATTCTGTATGTGCCTGTCCCAAGTCAGGAGCCTGTAGTTCAGTGGTTGTCATTTGTTGCTGTATATCATATTTGTATTTGGTTCATTGTTTTTTATCATCACTTGGTATCCATTGTCCATCCTCGTTGTCGGTTTTGTCACTTTTACAAAAATCTTCTTCGCTGAAACTACTGAGACAAATTTAACCAAAACTTTGCCACAATCATTATTAGGGTATCTAGTTTAAAAAATGTGTCCGATGACTCTAGCCTGCCAACCAAGATGGCTAACATGGCTAAAAATAGAACATAGGGGTAAAAAGTTTTGCCTATTATTTTGAAAACTGCTATAAATAGAGAAAGTCTGACAGGGTGCAAAAATATTCAGAATGTTGAGCTCTACATATTGTCTATTTCAGTCAGTACTGTCAGATGACTTCTTATAGGAGTTATTGCCCTTAAATGACAAATTTGACCATTTTAAAACAATTTTTCTTATTACCTCGAAAATTATAATAGGTAGACAGAGACTTTTAAAAGCAAAAATGATCACCAAGACAAAAGCTACAAATGAGTCATCATGACCAAAATCGTCAGACGACTTATTAGAGGTATTGCCCTTTAATGATAATTTTTACCAATTTTTTGCGTTATTGCCTATTATCTTAAAAACTATAATAGATAGATAGAAACTTTTTAAAAAAAATGCAAAAAGGATCAGCATGACAGGATCTACAAATAGGTCAACATAGTTGAAATCTTCAGTCAGCTCCTTATTAGAGTTATTGTCCTTTGATAACGATGTTTCCCAATTGTTTGCGTTTTAGCTAATATCTTAAAAACTATAATAGATAGATAGAAACTTCAAAAATCCAAATTGATCAGCAAGATAAGATTTACAAATAAGTGAGCATGGACGAAATCGTTAGTGGACTCCTTACTGAAGTTATTGTTAATTTAAATGACAATTTTTCACATTTTTTTCACATTTTTGCCAATATCTTGAAAACTGTAACAGAAAGATAGAAACTTTAAATAACACAAATGATCAGCAAGACAAGATCTACAAATAAGCCATAATGACCGAAATCTTCAGTTGACTCGTTATTGGAGTTATTTCCCTTTAAGGATGTATTCTTCTGATGTTTCAGCTCGTTGAAATCTCTTTCGGGAATCATTTCCAAAACATGTGATACAAGTGGAAAATATCAATGAATTTAAAAATATTATAATCAAACTAAACTCAGTGAAAAATTGTGTACTTACAATAGTAGTTTTATCGACCGCAAAAAATTTTGTGGTCGATATTGGTATGACGTTGGCGCCGCGTCAATCGTCAAGAGGCATTGGTTTTGCACTCTAACTTTAGTTTAAGTGAATGGATCTCTATGAAATTTTACCATAAGGTTCAATATCACTAAAGGAAGGTTGGGATTGATTTTGGGGGTTATGGTACCAACAATTAAGGAATTAGGGGCCAAAAAGGGGCCAAAAATAAGCATTTTTGTAACTTTCAGACATAACTTGTGTGTTAGTGTATGGATCTCTCTGACATTGTACCACAAGGTTCCATATCACAAAGGAAATGCTGGGATTGATTTTTGGGGGTAATTGCCTCAAAATTTTAGGAATTAGGGGCAAAAAAAGGGGCAAAAAACAAGCATTTTTCTGGTTTCATGACAATAACTTGTGTGTAAGTGTATGGATCTTTCTGAAATTGTACTACAAGGTTCCATATCACAAAGGGAAAGCTGGAATTGAGTTTGGGGTAATTGCCTGAAACGATAGGAATTAGGGGCCTAAAGAGGCCAAAATAAGCATTTTCTAGTTACCAGACAATAACTTGTGTTCAAGTGTATGGATCTCTCTGAAATTGTATTGCAAGGTACCATACCTCAAAGGGAAGGCTGGGATTGAGTTTGGGGTGATGAATCATAAGGGGTTCAAAAATTGGGGGGATTTTTTTCCCCTTTTTCCTTTTTTTTTATTAAAAATTTTCCATTTTAAGTTGATTATTTCTGATTTATATTTAAAAGCAAATAATAATGATATGGCAGGAGATACACACCAAACAGGATGTGTAAATTATTATATAATAAGTATTGTGCAATAGCAAGAAATTTTCAATTGCACAGTATTGCACAATAGCAAGAAATCTTCAATTGCACAGTATTGCGCAATAGCAAGAAATATCCAATAGCAAGAAATTGTCAATTGTACAGTATTAGCAATAGCATGAAATATTCAATTGCACAGTATTGCAATTGCAAGAAATATTCAATTGCACAGTATTGTGCAAAAGAAGATACTTTGTATAAATTGCTTATTTCTTGACCAATTTCAATGGGGTTTTATTCTTGAACTCTTGGGGTTCTTTAATATGCTGAATCTAACCGTGTATTAAGTTTTTGGATTTTGGGCCCCGTTTTTAAATTGGTCCACATTGAGGTCCAAAGGGTCCAAAATTAAGCTTTGTTTGATTTCATCAAAAATTGAATTATTGGGGTTCTTTGATATGCGAATCTAACCGTGTATTTAGATTCTAATTTTGGTCCCGTTTTCAAATTGGTCTACATTAAGGTCCAAAGGGTCCAAAATTAAACTTAGTTTGATTTTAAGAAAAATTGAATTCTTAGGGTTCTTTGATATGCTGAATCTAAACATGTATATAGATTTTTGATTATGGGCCCAGTTTTCAAGTTGGTCCAAATCGGGTCCAAAATAAACTTTGTTTGATTTCAACAAAATTGAATATATGGGGTTCTTTGATATGCTGAATCTAACCATGTATTTAGATTTTTGATTTTGGGCCCCGTTATCAACTTTGTCAACATTGAGGTCAAAAGGGTCCAAAATTAAACTTTGTTTGATTTCATCAAAAATTGAACTCTTGGGGTTCTTTGATATGCTGAATCTAACCATGTATTTAGATTTTGGATATTGGACCATAATAAGTGAATGTCCAATTTAAAATTTTTAAGTTCTTAGACCACATTCATTCTGTGTCAGAAACCTATGCTGTGTCAAATATTTAATCACAATCCAAATTCAGAGCTGTATCAAGCTTGAATGCTGTGTCCATACTTGCCCCAACTGTTCAGGGTTCGACCTCTGCGGTTGTATCAAGCTGCGCCCTGCGGAGCATTTTATTGAGTAATAAAATTTTCCAATTTTATTACCAATCTGGTCAGTGTCATCAGCCAAAATGTTGAGAAAATGGGTGAGAGGTACAAAGAAAATAAGTACATCCCATTTCAATTTCTTCTTTTTCAAAATTCTTAGATATGTATTTTTTTAATCATTTATAAAAAAAAAAGTTGAAATGATATGCTTTTTGTTCTAAAAAGAGAAAAATCCCAAATTTACAAATTAACAGCATGGTCAATTTGACACGAAAAAAGCAACAAAATTTTTTAAAACTTTCTAATATAAACACCAACCTATAGTTTTTGTCTCGCCTTTACGAAGTCAAAAAGCCAGACATAGGTATGCTGTTTCCAGCGGCGGCAGCAATGTCAACAATGTATTAGTTTGTGATTAGGTCTAGTTTATGCTGAACCACTAGTGGTCAATAATATTTGGTATGCAGTTGTATTAGCATTGGCACATCTCATTTCCATGGAGATTATTTGACACTGCCCCCTCAGTCATGATCTAATGACTTTGAAACTTTTGCTTAGTTTACATGTATTAGTTTGTGATTAGGTCAGTTCAAGGGGAACCATTAGTGGTAGGCAAATGTTAATTGGTATGCAGTTGTATAAGCATTAGCACATCTCATTTCCATGGAGAATATTTGGCCCCACCCCCTCAGTCCTGGTCTATTGACTTTAAAACTTTTGTTTAGTTTACATGTATTAGTTTGTGATTAGATCAGTTAAAGATAAACCGCTAATGTTAAGTCAATGATATTTGGTATACAAATTTATTGGCATTTGCAAGTTTTGTTTCCATGGAGATTATATAGCCCGACCCCTCATAATGGTTCATTGACTTGAAACTTTTACATAGTTTACAAGTTAACGTTTGTGGTTAGGTTTGTTCAAAGGGAACGACTTATGATAAGTCAATGGTATTTGGTATGCAGTTGTATTAGCATTGGCACATCTCATTCCCATGGAGATTGTTTAGCCATGTACCTTCAGTCATGGTTCATTGACTTTGAAAGTTTGAATATTTGCATAACTTACATGTTCAAGTATTGCTATTTTAATTTCAACATTTGCATTATCAAAATTACAAAAAGGCGAGACATATCTCTGTGTTAACAGTTTATTTTAAGTTAAATTTATTCAGATTGGTCCACTTCATCTATAGTGAAAGAAATAACAAAAGATTAATAGTGAAACTGTGATTTTTTTCATGATAATGGCACAAAAATGGGTAAAAATTGATGAAAAATGGGAAAATCATTAAAAATGGGGTACTTTCAAATGGCCATAGCAAAAAAAAGAAGTGCACCACAATATGATTTTTTCTTCATCAATTACTTTCTTACAGTCATATAAACCCAAAAATCATGTTAAGGAAAAAAGTTTAATTCTAGAAATTTTTGGCTCCTCAGAGGTGTACATCCTTAATGATAATTTTTACATTTTTTTACGTTTTTTGCCAATTACCTTGAATACAATTATAGATAGATAAAAACTTTAAGAAGCAAAAATTATCAGCAGGATAATTTCTACAAATATGTCAACATGACTGAAATAGTCCATTACCTTTTAATAGAGTTATTCCCCTATAATGATGATTTTTACTAAAAAAATGACCACTGTTGAAGATGCAGGTGAGTGACACAGGCTCTTTAGAGCCTCTTGTTTACATAAATCAGGCTGTTAATTTTCTTGTTTGAATTGTTTTACACTGTCTCTGTCTGTCTGTCTGTCTGTCTGTCTGTCTGTCTGTCTGTCTGTCTGTCTGTCTGTCTGTGTCTGTGTCTGTCTGTCTGTCTGTCTGTCTGTCTGTCTGTCCGTCCCTCCATTCGTCAATCCGGCAAATCAGTTTTCCACACTTTTTTTCTTTATGCTTGAAGATATTGATTTGATATTTGGTATATAGTTTTATCATGACAAGTTACATATCAAGTTCAAATTTTGTTCCGGTCTGAAGATTTTGTTCAGATTTATGGTCCTTGGACTTAGAAAATTCACTCAAATAATCAGCTTTCCACACTTTTTATACGACCGCAAAAAAATTGCGTTTGTATATTGCTATCATGTCGTCATCGTCGAAAGACATTTGGTTTTTGGAAAATAACTTTATTTTAAGTGTATGGAACTCTATGAAATTTAACCAAACGGTTCAATACCACAAAAGGAAGGTTGGGATTGTTTTTGGGGTGATGGTCCCAACCGTTTAGGAATTAGGAGCAAAAAAGGGGCCCAAAACAAGCATTTTTCTAGTTTCAGGACAATAACTTGTGTATAAGTATTTTGATTGCTCTGAAATTGTACCATATGATATGGTTCAATACCAATTTGAAATTTTTTGGGGGTTCAATTTTTTCCTCAAGATTTAAGAAATTATCAATTTTCCCCAAAGAAATTGGGGGTCACAATATATTTTGCTAATTCTTTGTATATAGTCTGAAAACAGATTTTCTAAGTATTGTGCAACAGCACAGTGTATTGCACAACAGCAACAAATCTTCAATTGAATATAAATTCAAATCATATAACCAATTTCAGGTTCTTTGTCTACATTTATTCTGTGTCAGAAACCTATAATGTGTCAAATATTTAATTACAATCTAAATTCAGACCTGTATCAAGCTTGAATATTGTGTCCATTTTTGCCCCAACTGTTCAGGGTATGACTTCTGCGGTCGTATCCAGCTGCGCTCGGCGAAGCACATTTATTTTCTTCATACTTGAAGATATTGATTTGATATTTAGTATATAGTTTTATCGTGACAAGTTACATCTCAAGTTCGAATTTTGTTCTAGTCTGATGATTTTGTCCAGAGTTATGGTCCTTGGACAGAAAATTCACTCAAATAATCAGTTTTCCACACTTTTTATGCCCCCATTGTAGTGGAGGGGGCATTAAGTTTTACCCTTGTCCATCTGTACGTATGTACGTCCCAAAATTGGTTTCCTTTCTCTAACTTTAGTTTGCCTCAACCAAATGTTATGAAACTTATACACAATACTAATTACCACAAAACACAGATCAAGTTTGAATTTTAATGGCGTCACATGTATCGTTTTAGAGTTATGCCCTTTACAAATCGAAAAATTGCTGAATTTTTTTGTTTCCGTTCTCTAACTTTAGTTTGCCTCAACCAAATGTTATGAAACTTATACACAATGCTTACTACCACAATACACAATGCTTATTACCACAAAACACAGATCAAGTTTGAATTTGGGTAGCGTCAATTTTACCATTCTAGAGTTATGCCCTTTACAAATAGAAAAATTGCTGAATTTTTGTTTCCATTCTCTGACTTTAGTTTGCCTCAACCAAATGTTATGAAACTTACACAGAAAGCTTATTACCACAAAAAACAGATCAAGTTTAAATTTGGGTGGCATCACTTTAACTTGTCTAGAGTTATGCCCTTTACAAATGGAAAAAAAATTTTGTTTCCGTTCTCTAACTTAACTTTGCCCCAACCAAATGTTATGAATCTTATACAAAATGCTAATTACCACAAAACTCAGATCAAGTACAAATTTGGGTAGTGTCACTTTTACCGTTCTTGAGTTGTGTCCCCTTATAGCGTTATATGCAAGCAGGGACATCATCTGTGTCCCATTGACACATTCCCCATTTATTTTTGTCATGATTTAATAATTAGTTTATAGTTTTATCATGACAAGTTACAGATCAAGTTTGAATTTTGTTTGGTCCGATTATTTTGAGCAGAGTTATGGTCCTTGGACTTAGAAATTCACTCAAATATTCAGTTTTCCACACTTTTTATGCCCCCGCCGTTGTGGAGGGGGCATTAAGTTTTACTCTTGTCCGTCTGTACGTATGTATGTATGTCCCAAAGTTGGTTTCAGTTCTCTTACTTTAGTTTGCCTTGACCAAATGTTATGAAACATATACACAATGCTTATTACCACAATTCACAGATCAAGTTTTGGTGGAGTCACTTTAACCGTTCTAGAGTTATGCCCCTTTACAGATGGAAAAATTGCTGAATTTTCGTTTCTGTTCTCTAACTTTAGTTTGCCTCAACCAAATGTTATGAAACTTATACACAATGCTTATTACCACAAAATACAGATCAAGTTTGAATTTTGATGGTGTTACTTTAACAATTCTAAAATAATGCCCTTTTACAAATCGAAAAATTGCTGAATTTTGTTTCCCTACTCTAACTTTAGTTTGCCTCAACCAAATGTTATGAAACTTATACACAATGCTTATTACCACAAAATACAGATCAAGTTTGAATTTTGAAGGCATCACTTTTACTGTTCTTTTGTCATGCTTGGAAGATATTGACTTGATATTTGTTGTATAATTTACACCATGACAAGTTATAGATAAAGTTAGCAATACAAATAATTAAACAACATTGAGAGGTCAACTTATAGTCATCCACAACATGTATCTTTACTATATGCAAAATTCTAAATCATTCTGAGTCTAAAGCAATATGACTATCAAAGATCTGCCTTCCAATAATGAAAACATTATGTTATGACATGAAACCAACAGACAGAGTGCCTGACCTGTTGTCTATAAGATCTGCTGTCTTATAATGAAAACATGTTATGACATGAAACCAACAGATAGAGTGCCTGACCTGTTGTCTCTAAGATCTGCCGTCTTATAATGAAAACATTATGTTATGACATGAAACCAACAGACAGAGTGCCTGACCTGTTGTCTATAAGATCTGCCGTCTTATAATGAAAACATTATGTTATGACATGAAACCAACAGACAGAGTGCCTGACCTGTTGTCTATAAGATCTGCCATCCAATAATAAAAACATTATGTTATGACATGAAACCAACAGACAGAGTGCCTGACCTGTTGTCTATAAGCTCTGCCATCCAATAATGAAAACACTATGTTATGACATGAAACCAACAGAGAAAGTGCCTGACCTGTTGTCTATAAGATCTGCCGTCTTATAATGAAAACATTATGTTTTGACATGAAACCAACAGACAGAGTGCCTGACCTGTTGACTCTAAGATCTGCTGTCTTATAATGAAAACATTATGTTATGACATGAAACCAACAGACAGAGTGCCTGACCTGTTGACTCTAAGATCTGCTGTCTTATAATGAAAACATTATGTTATGACATGAAACCAACAGACAGAGTGCCTGATCTATTGTCTATAAGATCTGCCGTCTTATAATTAAAATATTATGTTTTGACATGAAACCAACAGACAGAGTGCCTGACCTGTTGTCTATAAGATCTGCTGTCTTATAATTAAAATATTATGTTATGACATGAAACCAACAGACAGAGTGCCTGACCTGTTGTCTATAAGATCTGCTGTCTTATAATGAAAACATGTTATGACATGAAACCAACAGACAGAGTGCCTAACCTGTTGTCTATAAGATCTGCTGTCTTATAATGAAAACATGTTATGACATGAAACCAACAGATAGAGTGCCTGACCTGTTGTCTATAAACTCTGCCATCCAATAATGAAAACACTATGTTATGACATGAAACCAACAGACAGAGTGCCTGACCTGTTGACTCTAAGATCTGTCGTCTTATAATGAAAACATTATGTTATGACATGAAACCAACAGACAGAGTGCCTGACCTGTTGACTCTAAGATCTGCTGTCTTATAATGAAAACACTATGTTATGACATGAAACCAACGGACAGAGTGCCTGACCTGTTGACTCTAAGATCTGTCGTCTTATAATGAAAACATTATGTTATGACATGAAACCAACAGACAGAGTGCCTAACCTGTTGTCTATAAGATCTGTTGTCTTATAATGAAAACATTATGTTATGAAATGAAACCAACAGACAGAGTGCCTGACCTGTTGTCTATAAGATCTGTCGTCTTATAATGAAAACATTATGTTATGACATGAAACCAACAGACAGAGTGCCTGACCTGTTGTCTTTAGATCTGCCGTCTTATAATTAAAATATTATGTTTTGACATGAAACCAACAGACAGAGTGCCTGACCTGTTGTCTATAAGATCTGCCTTCTTATAATTAAAATATTATGTTTTGACATGAAACCAACAGACAGTGTGCCTGACCTGTTGTCTATAAGATCTGCCATCTTATAATGAAAACATTATGATATGAAACCAACAGTCGGAGTGCCTGACCTGTTGTCTCTATGTACTTTGCTTTGAACATAGATATTTTCATATAATTTGTTATTGATGTTTTATATAAGTAGTTTATGATAAAATTTGAGAAAGATATCAATCTTTCTAGTTAAAATATGTTTTCAATACTTAAAAAAGTCAAGAACATTGAGTGAAGAAGTGTTCTGTTCAAAATGTTATAGTTACAAACTTATAATTTTAGTTGTAGAAGCCAGGAACCTAAATCCCATGGACCCAAATGGTTTAGCAGACCCTTATGTTAAACTTAAATTAATACCAGATGATAACAATAAAACTAAGAAGAAGACGAAGACTGTGAAAACTAACCTCAATCCAGAGTGGAATGAATCATTTACATTGTAAGTTTAACATTCAAAGGCTGATACAGAAAGGTTCAACAGAAACATAATTATGCATTATAACAGTTAAAGGCTGATACAGAAAGGCCTTCAGCAGAAACATATACATTATAAGTTAAAGCAGTTAAAGGCTGATACAGAAAGGCCTTCAACAGATACATATACATTATAAGTTTATAACAGTTAAAGGCTGATACAGAAAGTCCTTCAGCAGAAACATATACATTATAAGTTTATAACAGTGAAAGGCTGATACAGAAAGGCCTTCAATAGATACATATAAATTATAAGTTTATAACAGTTAAAGGCTGATACAGAAAGGCCTTCAGCAGAAACATATACATTATAAGTTTATAACAGTTAAAGGCTGATACAGAAAGGCCTTCAACAGATACATATACATTATAAGTTTATAACAATGAAAGGCTGATACAGAAAGGCCTTCAACAGAAACATATACATTGTAAGTAGTTTATAACAGTCAAAGACTGATACAGAAAGGTCTTCAACAAAAATATTTACATACGAAGTTTATAACAAAGGCTCCTGCAGAAAGGTCTTACAACTATACAAGGAGTTCACACCTTAAAACAAGATTACTGCATTATTGATTTAATTGGATGTTACAAAAATTATACTTTATATTTATAAAACCTTTAAAATGATAACAGGAATAACCAAAACTAGTGGACAGTATAACAGACCACATCAACCTAACTAAAAAATAGAGGTACACACACAGAATACAATAACAAACAACACGTTCTCAACATAGCCTAACTTGGTACAGGAAAAAATATGGTAGGGTTCACCCAGTTTTACATGTGCGTATTGATTGATTAACATATTGATGTTGTATTTCCTGTGGCAAATATTAAATGCATATTCAGGAAGAACATGTTAATATATAAACATGAAACCTGATTTTTTTTCCACACAGACTAGCTGAGTCAGATTTTTTACATTCTAGTATTCACAAGGCAACACTCCATAGGAACACATGTTGCCTTAACTGGACACATTATTGCCACTGCATGCAGATCAATCTTTACTCTTACTCCTTACTTCTGTTTGGCTAACAGAGAGGCAGCAAATACCAATTCTAAAGTCTTTGGTGTGACTCAGCAGGAGTCAAAGCATGAAGACTTCCAACACTCAAATCAAGCATGCTTCCATGATATCTGCTAGTCTGTTACAAATGCTATGAAATCAGCATATTGAACTATATGTATAAGTAAACATTTTTATTTCATATTTTTTTATATTTAAATCTTTTAACAAGTGATCTTGTATTTGTGTAGTGATCTAAGTCAAGAAGACCATGCGAAACGCCTTTCAATAGAAATATGGGACTGGGATCGTACCTCACGGAATGATTTCATGGGATCATTATCATTTGGGATAACCGAGGTGATAAAGGAACCACACGATGGATGGTTTAAACTGCTGGGTCAGGAGGAGGGAGAGTTCTATGGTATTCCTGTCAGTGATGATCTAGCAAGTGACATACAAGAAATAAAAGACAAAATGAAGGTATGTATTTGTATACCCCAAAACTGTATGTCCTTCATATACGTCGTACTGTGTTTCTTCAGTAGTTATTGATTTATTGGTATCGGGGTTGAATGGAACGTTACCATCATAAACAACTTTATGGCAGAAAATGTTTACTAATTGTTATGTCGCTTCGACGAAGTTGAAAAAGTGAGACTTAGGCGGGATGTTTCGTGCAGGGACAGAGGAGTCAACAATGTATTAGTTTGTGATACGTTCAATTTATGGGGAACCCACTATTTTATTAGCATTGGCACATGTTATTTCCATGGAGATTATTTGGCTTCCCCCTCAGTCATGGTCTATTGACTGAATGGTTTGCATAATTTACATGTTAAATTTTATGATTAGATCAGTTTAAGATGAACCACTAATGTTGAGTCAATGCTATTTGGTATGCAGTTGTATTTGCATTTGTGAGTCTTATTTCCATGGATATTATATGGATCCGTCACCATCATGGTTCATTGACTTTGAAACTTCAGCATAGTTTACAAGTTAAAGTTTGTGTTTAGGTTAGTTTTAAAGGGAAACACTTATAATGATAAGTCAATGGTATTTGGTATGCAGTTTATAAGCATATGCATTTCACATTTCCTTTGAGGTTATTTGGCCCTGCACCTTCATTTATGGTTCATTGACTTTGAATGTTTTGCATAGATTACATGTTTGAATATTACCATTTGAATTTCAACACGTGCATCATACTATCAAAATTACAAAAAGGCGAGGCATATCTCTTGAGTCAAAATATTTAATTTATTGTTCAAATTCCTAGTTAAAAAAGCAGAGCTATTGAAGAATAACTTGTCCTTTCAATTGCATTATAGTTGGAATTATTTTCTGTGTTGATTTCAGTATATTGTAGTGATTTCTGCTGTGACAAGTTAATTGCATTGTTTGGAATCCTATATAAATTGATGAAATTTTATAACCATTTTATACAAACCACCATCTCTTAATTGAAATTTTATAGGTATAACCTTTTCCTTTTAGTAATTTGATAATTGTTGTCGTTTACTTTGACAAAGTCCCAATCAATACTAATAATCTTTTACATAATTTATTACCATTCTGACGTATTGTTCTTTAATTCACTTTGAAAGTTTATATGCATCGAATTTTATCCTTTGATGATAACACTTTCAGAATTTTAATATAAATTAAAAATTGAGAAAAGTTACATACAACATATAGTGAATTGTTGTGGAACATTTGCAGTGACTACATTGGGTGTTTTTTTCTATCCAAAATAACTAGTTTGACATTGGAATCCATTTGAAAACTTTTAGATTTATTAGTGAAAATTGTTTGACCTAAAATCAGTTCCAAGTTGTAAGATGTTAATTACCCAATATTGCTGTCAGATGGAATGATGGACATCAAATGCTTTAATAGCAGATGAGCCTATGGTTTCTTGTATTTCTCCATAATTGCAGACAAGACTTAAGGAGCCCATTTTAGGGATATTAGTTATTTTTTCATGATTAATGGGTTTCATAAAATATTTACAGACATATCTGTAATTGGAGTGTCTCAAATTGATTTTCTGTGGTTACAGTTAACCAAGCTTAGCATGAAGTTAGATAATATTCATTGTGAAATAATAGATAATGCATTTAATGTTTGTCATAGTTGACCTAGCATGGGTCTTTATTGAGGCTATTACTCTAATATGTAAATGGTTCTGCTGATTTAGTTTTGTGTTTGTCAAATACAATAAAATCAAATAGCTAAGCTTTCACATGGGTACAGCCCAATTAGCCGACTGGACAAAAGTTGTTTCTTTTCAAAATGTGAAGCAGTTTAATTGTCTGCATACTGCAATCTGTTTATATTTATTGTCTTTAATAGTTTTCAGTGTAATATAACAAGCAATTTTGGATGAATGGTTGCTCTATATTATTTTCTTTTTCGACGTAGCTAAAACACAAATAAGGCCCTTATTAAAGAGATTTTTTAAATATTCAAACGATGCTGAGCATTGAGAGGGGGCAGCTGCCAACAGTTTCCATGCAATAGCTACTGAACTGTTCAACCAATGCTTTTCAAATTTTAATATGATGTTACTGATGACAAAATCGAGGTCAAGTTCGAAATTGACAATTTTCACTTTTGCCTTTCAGGAGTTGTGGTCCTTGATAGATTATTAAAATGGCACTTTATGTTGTTTCTGTACAATAACTTATGAACCATTCAACCAATGCTTTTGAAATTTTATTATGTTGTTATTAATGTCCAAATTGAGGTCAAGATCAATATTGACAATTTTCACTTTTGCCATTCAGGAGTTATGGTCCTTGATAGGTTGAAAAAAAGGCACAGAACGTGGCAGGTCAAACATGCCTGAAAGTGCCTTCAAAATATAGTAAACCGTGTTTCAATTTGACAGCTAATTTCTTGTTTGATTTTTCTGGAGTAGACACACATGATAACTGTTTACAATTTTATGTTAGACTCTATCTTCGGGAAGGTTGACTATATTTTTTCTCGGGGTAACAATCTGCTCTATCACCCTCTCAGCTATGTGTTATTAGTCCCCTACCGACGAAGTTGAAGGGGACTTTAGGTTTGCACTCCGTCTGTCTGTCTGTCTGTCTGTCTATCTGTCCATCTGTCAGTCCAGCAAATCAGTTTCCACACTTTTTTCTTCGTTCTTGAAGATATTGATTTGATATTTGGTATATAGTTTCATCATGACAAGTTATAGATCAAGTTAGAATTTTGTTCCGATCGGATGTTTTAGTCCAGAGTTATGGTCCATATCTAATGTTAGAGTACTATGTTAAACCATATTTCTGTACAAAGGGAGATAACTCATTTTGTAAAGAGTTTTAAATGTCATTGTATTACTGGATATTTTTTTTCTTTTCTTTGGTAAATTGTTTGAAGAATTTTGTGGCAGGTTTGTTTGTTATTCTGTATAAACTTATTTTCTGAATGCTATATATATATATATATATATATATATATATATATATATATATATATATATATAGAAGTCTATAAAAGGACCAACCAGCAAATTTACTATGTACGGATCGACTAGAATAGACGATACTGTGCAGATAAGGAAAAAATTATATAAGTCTAAAAATTTGCACTGTGATACTAATATAAGATGGTATTATACGAAGATGTTGTTATTAAATCGAGTTGACAAATATTTCGCTTAACAAATAGCCTTCTTCGTGTCAATGAGTTTAACAATACTGATTGTAGGTTAAAATAGATCAATAATACAGGTAAGTTTTAATCTATTGATTTTAATCCATAATCTCGAACATCATAATATAAACAAAACTCGATACTCTAATATACGTGACTGTGTATATTTACATTCCAAAATGAGTGAAAACAAAACTTAGTATTTCTTATTGATGCCGTTTGGATGATGTACATTTAGTTCCTTTATCCAAAAGCTTTCCGAACCTGTCGCTGGGCATCACTCCAGTGAATGTTCTGTTCAATCACTAGGATTTTCATGCGATTAAAGTCATCAAGTTTGTGACCTGAATGTCTGAAATGCTGAGAAACTGGGAGAAGTGGCTTCTTAGAGATATCACTCCTATGGCCATTGAGGCGTTTGTGGAAAGGCTGCTTTGACTCACCAACATATTGGAGGCCACAAACCGAACATTCCAGTAGGTAAATAACGTTCATACTTTTGCAAGTAACATTGCAAAATATCTTATAGTTATTTTCGGTTGCCTTACCGTGAAATGTTGATGAATGCTGCATCTGTAGGCAGCATTTGCAGCGTTTTTCCTCACACGAACGACATTCTCCAGAAGAACTTCTATTATCAGACACTTCAGCCCACACTAGCAGGTTCCGCAGACTGTTGGGTTGCCTAAAAGCTATCATGGGAGGCTGAGGAAAAATCTTGGATAGTTTGGAATTCTTTTCAACTGTTTTCCAATGCTCACGAATGATACTAAAGCTGTTTTGAGGGATGGGTGGTAAGTGAGGACACATGGAGTCCTTTTATTTTCTTTTTATCTTTGTATTCTAAAGTTTACTCCTAGGAATTGATTCCGCTTTCTGAAAACTTTTTGATATTTCTGTGTTTGTATCCCCTTCTCTTCAAGCGGGTTTCAAGTTGACGTAATTGTTTTTGGTTGTTTCTGTGTTGGAACATATTCGCTGACTCTTAGTGCCTGACTGTGCGGGATGCTCTTAGTCAGATGAGGAGGATGGCAACTTTTAGGGACAGATATTGATGAGTGTCAGTAGGTTTAGAATATAGATCTGTGGATATGATGCCATCTGTGAGCGAGCTGGAAGTATCGAGGAAGGCGATTTTGGATTTAGATTTCTCATGAGTAAATTTGATACTTGGATGTATGTTGTTGGCATGAGTGATGAAAGTATCTAAATCCTCGTCACTTTTATTCCATTTCATATCCACATCATCTATAAATCTAAACCAGGAAAGCGGTTTTTCGATGGAAGATTCAATAAGTTGTTTTCTAATTTGCCCATGAATATGTTGGCATATGATGGAGCCATTTGGTGCCCATAGCAGTTCCATTAACTTGCAAATAATGATCTCCATCAAAAGTGAAGTTGTTTTCTTTAGTACCAGCGTGAGCATTTTGACCAGGCATTCAGTAGGTGGATGTTTCACTGGTCTGGAATTCCAAACTTCTTTACATGCATCAATGCCATCTGCATGTGCAATATTTGTGTAGAGGAGGTGACATCCATAGAAACAAGTGTCGTGTCGGAGGAAGTAGATTTAAGGCCTGCATTTTCTAAGATAATCGGTTGTATCTTTAATGTGAGATGGTAAGTCTTCAACATGTTGGCGAAGATGGAAGTCAACGAATTCCGATATTTTTCCGTCGGATGACCGTTCACTGAAACTATAGGTCTTTCGGGGTTATTGGCCTTGTGAAATTTTAGGTAAAAGATAAAATCTGCCCGGTTTTGGATTTTCTGGTTTCAAATATTCAAGAGTTTTGTCATCGATGAAACCATCGTTGTGCATTTCTACCAAGCTATCGGTTATTTCTCTGCTAAAAGATGTTGTAGGATCAGAGTCTAGTTTTTGGTAGAACCTTGCATCGCCAAGTTGTCGTTCAGCCTCTTGAATATAGGCAGATTTATCCATGACAACCACTGCACTGCCTTTGTCTGCAGGTTTAATGACGATATTGTTGTTGGATCGTAAGTTTTTCAGTGCAGTCCGTTCTTCATTGGTAAGATTGTCAAAGGTTTAGTGTTATTTCTGGTATTTCTAATAATGTCCGACTTAAAGTTGTCAATAAATGATTCCAAGGTTGCATTTTGCTCGGTTTAGGGATCCAAGAACTCTTTTTATAAATTTGTAGTTGTTTTCGTCTTCTGAAATTTCTGAGTCACTATCCGAGCTTTTGTTGTTATTCTCCTTCGACGAAATATTCCTTAATCGTAGACTTCTGGCAAAATTGTCAAGGTCTTCCGACAATTTAGTTTCATTGACAGGGGCAGGTAGAGGACAGAAATTAAGGCCTCTCGAGAGAAGAGATGTTTCCGATTCCGTCAACTGGTGTTTGGAAAGATTGACCACAATGTTGGAGGGTGAATCAGTCCTTTGTGGTCTCGTTTAAAGCGTCTTATTCGTTTTCTCTTTCTTCAGATGGTAAAGAAGGATGGATATATTCGATACCATCCCTGTGGAATTTTCGTTTTGTCTTTCACTCAAATTTTGGATTGTATAGTTGTTATGTCTTTAAGGCGGTATTGATAGCATCACAATTGTCAGATGTTAGATCTCTTTGCAGCTATTCAAAAGGGTATTAAATTCGCCAGTAAGAGTATATATATATATATATATATTTTTTTTAAGAAGTGATATATATCCTTTAATTAGATAATAATCTATTTTTATTAAGGTATATATTTCATTACATTACATTATGTAGATAAAACATGTTGACATTTTATAGATAAGTTACAAAACTATATTAGTTTGTGACAAATGAAAGAAAAATATTTGGAACTATTAATTATATTTGATTATAATTTTAAAATAGATATACATTGTGTTACATCATATCTAATTTTAGAGAACTATTAATCATATCTAATGTTAGAGTGTTTTCCACACTTTATTTCATCATGCTTGAATATATTGATTGATAATTGGTATATAGTTTTATCATGACAAGTTACAGATCAAGTTCAAATTTTTGTTTCGGTCTGATAATTTTGTGCAGAGTTATGGTCCTTGGACTTGGAAACTTCACTCATATAATCAGTTTTCCACACTGTGTAGTCATGCTTAAAGATATTGACTTGATATTTTTTTGTTTGTTTACACCATGACAAGTTATAGAACAAGTTAGCATTTTGTTCCAGTATAATGAATTTTTACCCGGTAGGGGACTATGTATTGCCATGCAATACTCTCAGAATGCTTGTTTAATTTATTATACTGAACATTCTGTCATTATTGTCTTTTAAATTAAAAATTGAAAGTACATTTTTTTTTTAATTAACTATGAGGTCATTTACATAACAATGTTACATGTAGAAAAACAACAAAAGTGAAGCAAGATGGTTTTTTTTTCTATGAAAAGGTCTTAGGCTGAAACATAGAACTTTAGTATTGTCTTTAAAGTTAGAAAATATTGTCAAGTGAGGCGAAGCCAAGGTTGACTATATTTTTTCTCGGGTTAACAATCTGCTGTATCACCCTCTCAGCTATGTGTTATTTAGTTTAGTTTCAGACTGAACGTTCTGTTATTATTGTCTTGTAAATTGAAAATTGAAAGTGCATTTTTTTGTACTTAACTATGACGTCATTTTCAAAACAACGTTGCATGTAGAAGAACAACAAAAGTGAAGCAAGATTTTTTACACGGCCACAAAAATATTGCAGTCGTATATTCGTATCACGTCATCAGCGTTGTCGTCCGAAGACATTGGTTTCCGGAAATAACTTTAGTATTAGTAAATAGAAATCTATGAAATTTAAACATAAGGTTTATAACCAAAAAGGAAGGTTGGGATTGATTTTGGGGGTTATGGTCCCAACAGTTTAGGAATAGAGGCCAAAAAGGGACCCAAATAAGCATTTTTCTAGTTTCTTGACAATAACTTGTGGAACAATGTATGGATCTCTCTGAAATTATACCACAAGTTTCCATACCACAAAGGGATAGTTAGGATTGGCTTTGGAGGGTTATGGCTCAAACAATTTAGGAATTAGGGGCAAAAAAGTGAGAAAAAACGAGGGTGTCCTGGTTAATGGACAATTACTTAAGTACAAATTACAGTGTAAGGGAGGTAATTCAAACACAACTTTGAATTACCTCCCTTACACTGATTTTAAATTATGTATAAAGAAATGTTGTATTGTCTTGAGGTGATTAGCTGTCAATTCATTTGTAGAAGTTACTATTTTAGTAATTTTAAAAAATTACGGGGGGGGGTGTTTAATTCGCAACAGCATAGTGTATTGCACAAAAGCAAAAAATTGAATATAAATTCAAATCATATAACCAATTCTAAGTTCTTTGACTACAGTTATTCTGTGTCAGAAACCTATGATGTGTCAAATATTGAATTACAATCCAAATTCAGACCTGTATAAAGCACGAATATTGTGTCCATTTTTGCCCCAACTGATCAGGGTTGGACCTCTGCGGTTGTATCCGGCTTCAGCAAAGCAATTTATTTTTTTAGGTCACCTGGCCTAAAAGGCCAAGTGAGCTTTTCTCATCACTTGGCATCCGGCGTCCGTCGTCCATCAGCGTTGTTAACTTCTGCAAAAATCTTCTTCACTGAAACTACTAGGCCAAAATTAACCAAACTTGGCCACAATCATTATTGGGGTATCTAGTTTAAAAAATGTGTCCGACGACCCCGCCTGCCAACCAACATGGCCGCCATGGCTAAAAATAGAACATAGGTGTAAAATGCAGTTTTTGGCTTATATCTCTGAAACTAAAGCATTTTGAGCAAATCTGACAATAGGTAAAAATGTTCATCAGGTTGAGATGTATCTGCCCTGAAATTTTCAGATGAATCAGAAAACCCGTTGTTGGGTTGCTGCCCCTGAATTAGTAATATTAAGGAAATTTTGCAGTTTTTGGTTATTATCTTGAATATTATTATAGATAAAGATAAACTGTAAACAACAATAATGTTCAGCAAAGTAAGATCTACAAATAAGTCAACAAGACCAAAATTGTTAATTGACAACTTAAGGAGTTATTGCCCTTTAAAGTCAATTTTTAACAATTTTTCGTAAATTTTTGTAATCTTTTACAAAAATCTTCTCTGAAACTACTGAAACAAATTTAACCAAACTTGGCCACAATCATCATTAGGGTATTTAGTTTGAAAAATGTGTCTGATGACCCCGCCTGTCAACCGACATGGCAGACATGGCCGACATGGCCGACATGGCTAAAAATAGAACATAGGGGTAAAATGCAGTTTTTGGCTTATAACTCTGAAACTAAAGCAAAAGTATAATGGTTGCATTATTTTATGCATCAATTGTAAACAAAAATATCAGGTGAGCGACACAGGCTCCTTGGAGACTCTAGTTTTATGTTGACAGTCTATGAAAAAGGTCTGAGGCTGAAACGTAGAACTTTCGTACTGTCTTTAAAATTATGGATGTAAATTCAATTCATTGTCATTTAAATGATTGATGTTGATCGGTCTGCACAAGAGGGTAACATTTTAAAAAGTGTCTCCCGCTGAGCCATGAGATAGAGTAAATTATCACCCTCGTATTAACCAATCAAAATCTGTCATTTTGACATGAAGTATTATAACTTATCTCATCTTATAGCAAACTTTTGGACAAAGAATAATATAAAAATCTTCAGAAAATTTAAACACCTGAACATTTTTTCTACTTTTACATGTACAATGTTGTTTAAAATACATCGTGAAATTACCCAATAATATTTTTTTGAAAATGTGGTTTAATATGAAATATATAGCTAAATATCATAAGTGACAAGTACCACAGTCCATGCACTGTAAAAGTGGTACGATTTAAGTACTTATCATACAGGGAATTTTATTTAAAATTTCACACAAGTGCAACTTCTTGACATAATATATACATAAGTAATATATTAACAATAAGTCAATTGTTTCCTTCTATTTTTTTTAACCAATTATTTAGTGTTGTGGTGTAGTTCACCTCTACAACATTGAGGGTACTATTGGAATACTTTTTGTGTTCACATCTGTGTATGTGTATATATGGGCACTAACAGCCAATTCTCAGAGACAAATAGTCTGTTTTATTCATTTACTTCTTTTTATAGACTCATAACATAGCAGAGCTTGGCATATTGTATAGACACCTGGCTATTGCTGAAGATTTGTATTTTGACTTCTATTGTCTCATTGCTTTGTTTGGATCCCACATCTCTTTTTATTCATACTTTTTTTACAAATAAAATATCATGGCAGCACTTGTTTTGTTGTTTGATTAATTTTAAAATTAATACTTTTTTTTACATCTATAGAAAGCAGCAATAGATGATGGAATACCTCCAAGGGTCGATATTTCCAAAAATACCAGTAAACAGGACACAATACGAGCTACAGATTTCAACTTCCTTACAGTTCTCGGGAAAGGCAGTTTTGGTAAAGTAAGTAAAATAGACCTTCCTGTTTGGAGAATACTTTTCTCGTACAAGATATCACATGCACTACTATAATATTATTGGATTAGAATAAAGCTCCAACAGGGACACTTTTACATATGTTTTTTTCCTCAATATTAGTACTGGTACTTGACTTTTCACAGCGATTTTGAACATGTATTTCCTGAAATTTTAATGGCAAGTCAATATTTTTTGTATGGTTTTTCCCAAAATTACTTAATCCCAAATGAAAAAAATACCAGTTGTCAATGATTATAATGTTGTATGAAGTTAGAAACTGAAATTGGGTATTCATGATTTGAAGCGATAAAACATTAGATATAGTGGATAAAAAGCTTCTTTACATTTCCATACTAATTTATAACACATAGATTAAAAATGAATTATCTATCTCATGACTTGTCCATGACTTAAAAACACTAGACAATTGGACAAGAATCTGAATTTAAATGTTGAATAAGATCATACTTTTTGATTGAGTTAAGCCTTCCAATTGATGTTTTATCGTGTGTTTTTCTATGTTGTGATGTTATACTATTGTTTCAGAAAAAGGGAGAAGGTTTGGTACCATTAAAACGTTTAATCCCGCTGCAAATGTTTGCACCTGTCCTAAGTCAGGAATCTGATGTACAGTAGTTGTCGTTTGTTTATGTAATTTATACGTGTTTCTCGCTTTCGCTTTTTATATATACTAGACCGTTGGTTTTACCGCTTGAATGGTTTTACACTAGTACTTTTGGGGCCCTTTATAGCTTGTTGTTCGGTGTGAGCCAAGGCTCCGTGTTGAAGGCCGTACATTGACCTATAATGGTTTACTTTTATAAATTGTTATTTGGATGGAGAGTTGTCTCATTGGCACTCACACCACATCTTCCTATATCTATTGACAGTTACCATCAATTCAAACACTTCATCACTATGTCAACAGTTGACATGGTAACCACCATCATGACCATATTGTCATCAAATAATGTATTTTGATAATTGCTTTTGAGAATAGTATTTTATTCTGGTATTCCATTGATAATAAAGACCAATATAGAAAAAAAGATTAGGATAATTGTTCTATATGACTTTGTTCTGCATTGTACAGCAAGATATTAAGTCAACTACAGGATGGTAGAGAAATATTTGATCTGAAGTGAAGAGCATTGAACAAGAGTGTCAAAGCCTTAATTTATTTAGTTATTCCCCTTCATTTCTTCATGGAGCAGAAGCAAGAGTAGTTGGTGTGTTTGTTTAATTCATCTGCTTGCTTGAGTTTCTTTAGTAGAAATGAAATTGATTTAAATATAGTTTACACAGATTCGACAGTAATTAATGAAGTTGTGCATCTCATATTTTATATTGTGACCAAAATGATATCTTGGATTTCCCAGCAAAGAATTTAATCACTTGTAAAAATCTGTATTCTCCTGATTTGACTGTCAACCAACCTCATAAATTTATCTTGACTACTAATTGTACTGACCACACTTTTATACTTGTAATGATTTGATACTTTTATACTTGTAATGATTTGATACTTTCTCTCACAGAGGAAATTCTTTACTTAAGGTTTTGATAGCTACCAATGTTTTGAATGACACTTGCTTTCTCTTTTTTATTCATCAGCATCTAGCCTAATGTTTTATTAGTTCTATTTCAAAGTCAGTACTTCTGATTTTTGTTATTCTTGTAGTGTAAGCCCTAATATGATGAATATGAGCATAAGCATGATGCTATGGTGAATTAACCTTTAAAAGATCGTGTTCCTTTAATTAGTGAGTGAGACAGCAATCTACACAAAAAAACAAGAAAAAACAATCAAGAGGTCAATTTTCAGTTTGGTCTTAAACAAATCTCAGAAAATGGATTATTGAAAGTTCCATATGATTTTAATCCATTATTTCTGTCAGTAAGATAAAATTAGCTTTGGTCAAAGATTGCTTATTGCTACTCAGATCCACATGCAATTTTATTAGTTTATTAATTATGGATGAAATGTAAATTTGTCAGTTATTGAAAAATGGTGATGTTGTATAAATATGAAAGTCATTTTCATTTTACTCTGATAAGCAATCTTGATTTTTACATGTTTTTTTTCCAGGTTGTTTTAGCAGAAAGAAAAGGCACTGATGAATTATATGCGATAAAAATATTGAAAAAAGATGTGATAATTCAAGATGATGATGTTGAATGTACAATGATAGAAAAACGTGTTCTAGCCCTTCCCACAAAACCACCATTCCTTGTACAGTTACATTCTTGTTTCCAAACTATGGTATGTATTAATCCTGTTATACTGTAGAGACTGGGTTCTTGTACCTTTTTGTTCACAACATTCTCTGTATATTCTCGACCAGGTATTCTAGCTCTGATCAAACCAAAATTCCTTCTGCATTCTTGTTTAAAATATTCCTGTATACTGTGAACAAGCTGCTCTTAAGAAATTTCTTTTACTCATATATATCATTAATTCTTGATAAGTATTAGGATGTATTGCATTCATTCATTATTATTTTTTTATACCCCTTCTCCAAAGGAGTGGGAAATACTGGTATACTGTCCCTCCCTCTGTCTTTATGTGCGTCCACTCGTAACAAATATGGGGAATAGTCCATTCATCCAACCATTTACACCCCTTTCTGCTTCACCAAAACAAACACACATACATAACTGAAGTTAAAAAGTCAACTGTCAAACATGTTTAAATTGGACAAATTTAACTTTGTTATGAATGAATTTTTACTCTCATCTTTCATTAGTTAATATTATTCTCAAATTATTGACAATAATAATGACAGTGGTTTTTTCGGTCGTATATTGGTATGACGTTGGTGTCGTCGTCGTCAACACATTGGTTTTCGCACAATAACTTTAGTTAAAGTGAATGGATCTCTATGAAATTTTACCATAAGGTTCTATACCACAAAAGGAAGGTTGGGATTGATTTTGGGGGTTATGGTACCAACAGTCCAGGAATTAGGGGCCAAAAATAAGCATTTTTGTAACTTCCAGACAATAACTTGTGTGTTAGTGTATGTATCTCTCTGACATTGTACCACAATGTTTCATACCACAAAGGGAATGCTGGGATTGATTTTGGGGGTAATTGCCTCAAAATTTTAGGAATTAGGGGCAAAAAAAGGGGCAAAAAACAACCATTATTCTAGTTTCATGACAATAACTTGTGTGTAAGTGTATGGATCTTTATGAAATTGTACTACAAGGTTCCATATCACTAAGGAAAAGCTGGAATTGAGTTTGGGGGTAATTGCCCAAAACGATTAGGAATAAGGGGCCAAGAATAAGCATTTTTCTAGTTTCCAGACAATAACTTGTGTTCAAGTGTATGGATCTCTCTGAAATTGTACTGCAAGGTACCATACCACAAAGGGAAGCCTGGGATTGAGTTTGGGGGTGATGAATCATAAGGGGTTCAAAACATTTGGGGGATTTTTTGGGGATGATGAATCTTTTTTTTTTTTTTTTTTCTGTAAAATTTTCCATTTTAAGTTGGTTATTTCTGATTTATATATAGATTTAATCAAAAATTGAATTCTTTGGATTCTTTGATATGCTGAATCTAACCATGTATTTAGATTTTGGATATTGGACCATAATAGGTAAATTAAAAATTTTTAAGTTCTTAGACCACATTCATTCTGTGTCAAAAACCTATGCTGTGTCAAATATTTAATCACAATCCAAATTCAGAGCTGTATCAAGCTTGAATGTTGTGTCCATACTTGCCCCAACTGTTCAGGGTTCAACCTCTGCAGAAGTATCAAGCTGCGCCCCAGCGGAGCATTTTATTGGAGATCAATTCATTTTTCCCATGTGACATTCGTTCATGTTTAAAATCACATGAATATTAAACTCTTATATATATATTAACTTGTCAGGATATTAGGATATTAGTCTAGCAAATTATTATGAACAAGCATGCAATGATTATAGATTTGTACTATTAAAATTAACAATAGTGGGTAATTTCCTCGTGGTACCAAATTATAGCTTGCAATAAACTGGTCTCATAAAATGTTTGTATTAAGATGGTATCATTAAAGCTGAGTTATTATAAATTTTTGATAACAATAATATATTCATAAATACTGAATATCATATGGCTTTTTCAATATCACACCTGTATCAACCCAAGACACCAATATAATCCCAAGAGCTCTGCTCGAGGAGTTACATTAGTTGAGGGTTGATACGGGTTGTGATATCGAAAAAGCCATATCATATACACTTTATTACATACTTCAAGTAGATGTTTTTATTGTACAACAAGGTTCCATATCACAAAGGAAAGCTGGAATTGAGTTTGGGGTAATTGCCTGAAACGTTTAGGAATTAGGGGCCAAAAGGGGCCAAAATAAGCATTTTCTAGTTTCAGACAATAACTTGTGTTCAAGGGTATGGATCTCTCTGAAATTGTACTGCAAGGTACCATACCTCAAAGGAAGGCTGGGATTGAGTTTGGGGTGATGAATCATAAGGGGTTCAAAAATTTGGGGGGATTTTTTTTTTCTTTTTTCATTTTTTTCTTTAAAATTTTCCATTTTAAGTTGGTTATTTCTGATTTATATTTAAAAGCAAATAATAATGATATGGCAGGAGATACACACCAAACAGGATGTGTAAATTATTATATAATAAGTATTGTGCAATAGCAAGAAATTTTCAATTGCACAGTATTGCACAATAGCAAGAAATCTTCAATTGCACAGTATTGCGCAATAGCAAGAAATATCCAATAGCACAATATTGCGCAATAGCAAGAAATTGTCAATTGTACAGTATTGCACAATAGCAAGAAATATTCAATTGCACAGTATTGCGCAATTGCAAGAAATATTCAATTGCACAGTATTGTGCAAAAGAAGATACTTTGTATAAATTGCTTATTTCTTGACCAATTTCAATGGGGTTTTATTCTTGAACTCTTGGGGTTCTTTAATATGCTGAATCTAACCGTGTATTAAGTTTTTGGATTTTGGGCCCCGTTTTTAAATTGGTCCACATTGAGGTCCAAAGGGTCCAAAATTAAACTTTGTTTGATTTCATCAAAAATTGAATTATTGTGGTTCTTTGATATGCCGAATCTAACCATGTATTTAGATTCTTAATTTTTGGTCCCGTTTTCAAATTGGTCTACATTAAGGTCCAAAGGGTCCAAAATTAAACTTAGTTTGATTTTAACAAAAATTGAATTCTTAGGATTCTTTGATATGCTGAATCTAAACATGTATTTAGATTTTGATTATGGGCCCAGTTTTCAAGTTGGTCCAAATCGGGTCCAAAATTAAACTTTGTTTGATTTCAACAAAATTGAATATATGGGGTTCTTTGATATGCTGAATCTAACCATGTATTTAGATTTTTGATTTTTGGCCCGTTATCATCTTTGTCCACATTGAGGTCAAAGGGTCCAAAATTAAACTTTGTTTGATTTCATCAAAATTGAATTATTGGGGTTCTTTGATATGCGAATCTAACCGTGTATTTAGATTCTTAATTTTTGGTCCCATTTTTAAATTGGTCTACATTAAGGTCCAAAGGGTCCAAAATTAAACTTAGTTTGATTCTAACAAAATTGAATTCTTAGGGTTCTTTGATATGCAGAATCTAAACATGTATTTAGATTTTGATTATGGGCCCAGTTTTCAAGTTGGTCCAAATCGGGGTCCAAAATTAAACTTTGTTTGATTTCAACAAAATTGAATATATGGGGTTCTTTGATATGCTGAATCTAACCATGTATTTAGATTTTTGATTTTTGGGCCCGTTATCAATTTTTTCCACATTGAGGTCAAAAGGGTCCAAAATTAAACTTTGTTTGATTTCATCAAAATTGAATTATTAGGATTCTTTGATATGCCGAATCTAACCGTGTATTTAGATTCTTAATTTTGGTCCGTTTTCAAATTGGTCTACATTAAGGTCCAAAGGGTCCAAAATTAAACTTAGTTTGATTTTAACAAAAATTGAATTCTTAGGGTTCTTTGATATGCTGAATCTAAACATGTATTTAGATTTTTGATTATGAGCCCAGTTTTCAAGTTGGTCCAAATCGGGGTCCAAAATTAAACTTTGTTTGATTTCAACAAAAATTGAATATATGGGGTTCTTTGATATGCTGAATCTAACCATGTATTTAGATTTTTGGGCCCTGTTATCAACTTTGTCCACATTGAGGTCAAAAGGGTCCAAAATTAAACTTTGTTTGATTTCATCAAAAATTGAACTCTTGGGGTTCTTTGATATGCTGAATCTAACCATGTATTCACGTGAGATGATGTAATACAGATTAGGGGTTTGATAAAGCCTGTACAACCTTGAGTGAAATGGATGACGTGACGTCATAGAGTTAAGGGTTTGATAAAGCTTTTGTAACCGTGACTGATATCATCATGGATGGTTGATACAGTAGAATGCCATTGATTGTACAACACATACTATTTACTTGTATTTATTACTAAGTATATAATAAACATGTTTTAAAGAGACAGTGCATAAGCATAAGTACTCATCACCTACAATTTTTTCCTAAAATATAAATTTCATAAAAAAAACACATTTAAAAAAAAAAAAAAAACAGCTGTTGAAGATGCAGAATTGTCTGAATTCTATTTATTTGATGATGTTTTTGTCTAATATGTTTTTGCTTTCTTTTGATTTAAAATATGTTTTATGAGTAAAAAGAATAGATTCTATTGGATGTAAACATAAAACACAAATGTACTTTTGTGTTTTGTTATATTTTACTACTTTTAACTAGAACTGTAGACATTTTTATTCCAGGACCGGTTGTATTTTGTTATGGAGTATGTAAACGGAGGAGATTTAATGTATAGAATTCAACAAGAGGGAAAATTCAAGGAGCCTGTAGCTGTGTAAGTGTCAAACAAACTGTTGTCAGGTCATTAAGGATGGCATATTTTGGTATTAATATTGATTCACTCATAGGGTCTTTGCATCGGAAATAAACACATTTATTCTAAAACCAACGTTAAGCAACCAACAATCAATCAATCTAAAACCAGTTGTTGGCATGATACTGGTTATGTTTTTCTCATATATTTTATGATGGTATAATACGTAACCCCTAACAGGAGGGATTGTGCTTGATTTTCATATGATGAAGACATAATCTTTCAGTTTAATTGAGGTCAGGAGCTGGCATGTTAGTAACTGCTAGTGTTCCTTTGTTAATTTATGTATCATTGTCACTTTGCTTAGTTTCTTTTGTTACCTATTCTGACATCGGACTCTGACTTCTTTTAAACTGAATTTTACTGTGCATATTGCTATGTGTTTCTAAAATCTACATTGGCTAGAGGTAAAGGGGGAAGGTTGAGATCTCACAAAATATATTTAACCCCGCCGCATTTTTGCACCTGTCCCAAGTCAGGAGCCCTGGGCCTTTGTTAGTCTTGTCGTTTTTTAATTTTAGTCCATTTATATGTTTTGGAGTTTAGTATGACGTCCATTTTCACTGAACTTGTAAACATTTTTGTTTAGGGGCCAGCTGAGGCCCACCTCCGGGTGCGGGATTTTCTCGCTGCGTTGAAGACCCATTGGTGGATTTCGGCTGTTATCTGCTCTTTGGTCCGGTTGTTGTCTCTTTGACATATTCCACATTTCCATTCTCAATTTTATTAAATACTAAGTTTAATTTTAATCACATTATGTTATCAGTTTCTTTGGATAGATTATATAAAATTTAACAGTGCTAAAAAAAATAAATGTGCATGGTATAGACCTATTGCACCAATGACAACAAATCACAAGTTGTCTAAATATTTCTTAATGCCACATTGAAAAACACTTAATCCTACAATTTGAATATTATTTTCCAAAGACTTCATTGAGCCAGTTTAAGTAAAATCCTTAGGTCTGTGGAAGTAAATATTGCAATTTGTCTATTATATTCAGAAAGATATAGCTATAAAGATACATTTCAAGAGAGTGTTATATATGTTGACATGAACAAGCAATAGTAGAAATAGGACTAAAACAGATAGTATATTTAAATACATTCACTGAAAAGTTTATTTCTTCTTCATCTCTATTAAAAAATTTTCAGATGCCATTACGAGTTGGTTGACCGTTATAGATCTGTTCCAGTTGTCCTATCTATTATCTTGTCATCTTTTCCTCGAATGTGACATCACTAAATTTGTACTTACGTGAATAACACAACAGGTTCCACATCTTACCCTTCAGCAGCACCTGAGATCAACCACAGTTTTTGATGGAGTTAGTGTTGCTCAGTCTTTTAGTTTTTATGTTATGTTTCGAGACTGTTTTTTTTCTTTTGGTCGTTTTAAAGTATAATTATGGATGAAATAATATCTCAGAAATGAATGCAGGTTTAAAACCAATGAAATGTGAAATGTAGGTCAGTGTGATTTGTTTTATTTATTTACAAAAATAAAAATGCAACTTTATACGAAGTTGTATGGATTAATTCATTGATCCATGAAGAGAGCATTATCCTGATTTAAAGGAAAAATGATTGAAAGTAATGACCAGTCTGGAAAAAATTATGAAATTATACTGGACTTCATTTCACTAATTTCAACAAATCCTATTTTGGTATTTTTCTTTTAAACCACTAAAATCAGATTAAAGCGAAAACTTTCATTGTAATGGTTTAACATGTTGAATGGTAGATTTTCTTTGTTTTTTTAGGTTTTATGCAGCAGAAATAGCCATAGGTTTATTTTACCTCCATGCACAAGGAATTATTTACAGGTAAATGATCTGTAATTAAAGGGGAAACAAATTGATTATAATGTAGCAAAATCAAAGTTTTGTTTTAATGATTTATACATTAGTTTCTGATTCTTATTAAGCAATAATCTGCTGACTATTACATAGAAATGAATATTTGTGCTGTTCAGTGTTGGTGTAATTTGCATCTGACAAAGTATTTAATGGGTTGCTTGACACATTACATATCATATGTGAATCCATAGTTCTGGACACACTTAACATGTACAGCTTTCCATAGGAGTTCTGGACACACTTAACATGTAGAGCTTTCCATAGGAGTTCTGGACACACTTAACATGTAGAGCTTTCCATAGGAGTTCTGGACACACTTAACATGTAGAGCTTTCTATAGGAGTTCTGGACACACTTAACATGTAGAGCTTTATAGTTCACCTTATGAGTTTCTGCTTATTATATGGCCTAAAAGTGATCACTTCATTGTCTTAAAGCTTTGATGGATTGTTATCTCATTGGCAATACAATAATGTACATGTTAATAATTCTGTTAGTATTAGATCACAGTTGTAAGGGATATGTGGGGCAAACTGAGGACTAAGAATATTGGAGGATGTAATATAACCAAATAAATTGTCTGTACACCAAATTGATAGGAATGGATTAAGCTGCATTACTTGGGAAATCAATAAATAAAATTGTAGGATGTTTAGTACCTAGAACAATTATAAATTATAAAATCCAATAAATTGTCTGCAGAAATACAAAAGTAATAGAACTGTTTATAGCATCTTTAAAGAATTTCACTAATATAGGTATTGGAAACGATATTATTTCAAAGATCTGTAATTTAATACTGACATAAGTATTGACAATAGCAGAGTACTGTGAATGTAATAATTACATGAGTTGGTAATGGTGCCATAACAAAGATCTGTTATTTGATACTGATATAGGTATTGACAATAGTAGTGATGTCATTACAAAGTTCTGTAATTTGATAATGGCATGGGTATGTAATGGTGGCTTTGCTCTGACATACACATGTGCAGAGGTATGATATTTTTGTTCTGACATACACGTTGGCAGTAGCAGTAGTGGCTTTGTTCTGACATACACATTGACAGTATCAATGGTGGCTTTGTTCTGACATACATTTTGACAGTAGCAATGGTGTCTTTGTTATGACATACACTTGGACAGTAACAGTGGTGACTTTGTTCTGACATACTCTTTGACAGTTTCAATGGTGGCAATAATGTAACATACACATTAGCAGTAGCAGTGGTGTCTATGTTTTAACATACACATTGACAGTACCAATTGTGTTTTTGGTCTTACATATACATTGGCAGAAGCAATAGTGGCTCTGTTCTAACATACACATAAGCAGTAGCAATGGTGACTTTGTTCTAACATACACATTGGCAGTAGCAATGGTGGCTTTGGTCTTACATACACATTGGAAGAAGCAATGGTGACTTTGAAAGTAGCAGTGGTGGCTTTGGTTCTGACATACACATTTGCAGTGGCAATAAAGCATTGCAAAGTACTAAAAATACTACAGACTGACATAGATATTGGTAGAAGTAGTGATGGCAATATATAGTTCTGGTAAGCTTTATACTGACAAATCAATTAATCAATCAATCAATCAATCATGGCTTGGCTGGTTATTTCTGATTTTTCTACACCAACTTTAACCAAGTCTGTTCTTGGGTCATCATTGATTGTGGCGAACAGATCTGAACCTGGTTTCATAAAAAAACAACTTTACCATCCTTTAATTATTTCAATGATCAAAAGCTAGAAATTTTGTTTATTGCAGAGATTTAAAATTAGATAATGTAATGTTAGATACAGAGGGTCATATAAAAATAGCAGATTTTGGAATGTGCAAGGAAGGAATTATCCATGGAGAAAAAACAACACGAACTTTCTGTGGTACACCTGATTATATAGCACCTGAGGTTTGTCTTAAATATAAATCATTTAAATACTATCATCAGTAATATTTTAAAATAGGATCTTATAAATTTTGATATATAAAGTGTAAATCAGTTTACATTTTTGTCATAAAGTAGGCATCTCAACTTACTGCATACTATAATAATAGACAGCTGGCATTGCTTTCTTTTAGTGGATATTGCTGTCAATTCATTATGATTTGTGGGATACCAATTTATTGTGGATTATGTGGGTAAACATGAACCACAAACTTTCTATAGGCTTGTTTGCAGACTTTAGCGAACCACAAATTAAATATCTACGAAAATACATTTTTTTTCTCAATCCACAAAAAATTGGTACCAACAAAAACAACTGAATCCTCAGTAATTTGATATTCAAGATGAATCTTAGTAAAACATACTCTAGATGACTTTTTTTGTTTATTGTTATTTTTGTTAACTTGGTTAAAAGGGCACCTTCAGGCTATTGGACACTTTGGCCTTTTGGCCATATTTTTGAAATGTTTTCCCCTCTAAAACCTCTTTGCCAATTGCAACCATATTTACATGCATTGTTAATTGTTTTACTGTGGATTCATTTATTTTCATGGGTACTGTAAATTCAGAAATTATTGCGAGGTTTTTATTAATGCGAATAATGCGAGTGGATGAAAATCGCAATAATAAGAACTCACATTTTGATATCTGATACTTATATCTGTATGCAGATTTTCCTGAAATCGCAATAATTAATCTCGCATTTTAGCCCATTCTTCAAAAATCGCAATAATTTCTGAATTTACAGTACTTATTTTCGTGGTTTGAGAAAAGATTGTATGTCAGTGGATACTTGATTTCGTGGTTTTTACAAAAGTCTGCATACAAGCCTATAAAAAAATTGTCATTCGATGGACATTTTAATTTGTGGTTCACCTGTACACGAAATCCACAAAAATTGGTATCCAACGAATAATAATGAATCCACACTACTTGTATTTGCCTAGTATATAGTTTGCTTTATCTTGGAAATTATAAAAGTTATGTATATATTGTTTTTGATATTCATATATGGTTCCAAATACTCTAGTTGCTTGCAAAATTTCATAAAAATCTGTTAGAGCACATATTTATTTGCCTGTTACTTTATCAGTATTGTGCACCTATGGTATTATGACAAGATTACATGATTTTCATGGTTGCCATGGATGACTATAGTTTGCCAAAGTGTCCTGAAGATAAATATCAATATATGCTACTTGCAGATTAATTTTGGTTGTTAGTTGTAGCAAAAAGCATAAAAGTCTTTTTAACCTGTAATGTATGATTTACTTTGCAGAGAAAAGTATTAGAAATATGCATTTAATTGATTTCGGAGGAATAAAAATTGAGAACATATCTTATAGAATTATTTATGAGTATTAATGAAAGAAGAACTATTATTTTACTGTAAGACTATATTAGTTGTATCTTTTTGGCAGATGCTCTTATCAGTAGAAAATTGTTTTATTAATTATTTATTTTACACCATTGTAATACAAAGAGAGTTATGTATTATATTATATATGGAATATAAAACTGTGCATTAGAATTGATAAAATTGAAGAAGCTGACTTATATAAATCTTATTAGGCATTAGAAATTTAATGTGTGAATATTTTCAAATTTTATTTTGCATGATGAATATTCAATCTTTTACAGATCGTACTGTATCAGCCTTATGGTAGATCAGTAGATTGGTGGGCTTATGGTGTCTTATTGTATGAAATGTTAGCAGGTCAGGTAAGCTTACGTTATCAAAAGCTTGGATTTTAATGGAAAAGACTAAGTTAAAATTCCTCAATGAAAGAATAAACCACTGTCTTATAATATGATATTTTTAAAATCAAATCAAAAGGGAGTTATTCATATTGCAGAATTTAAGTGGTATATTTGCCCTATTTCTAATGCTTAGTTAAATTAAAAAAAATTCAAGGTGAAATAACAACATTGAAGAATATTTCTGTTCAGTTGACTATCATATCCTTTGGCTGACCTTAAATATAACAAATCCTCTGCTTTGAAATTTAGAAATGATTATAACCAAACATGATATTTATAGGTTTCATAACGAGTTAGAATTGGATATTGCTTGTTCAATTAAAAAATTCCAGGAATCGTTGATCTAGTCTTTTGCACATACCAGTATGACGTCATAATTATGTCCTTTTCCAGCATCAAACTTTAACATCAGACATTTTAAAACTTTTGTACACTTCAGAATGTAATAAATTTTTACAAATAGAAGATTTCCAGGTGAAAAGTGTGAGTGTTTTGTATATTATTGAAGAAATCAGATATGTCCATTGCCATGGACGTAATATACATTGTCTTAACCTTTGAAAGTTACCTAACGAATAGCCAATGGAAATGTAGTAATATCATCTCATGATGCCGGATAAGCCAATCAAATTAACACATTTTTTGTATCACTTTTTCCAATCACACTCCGTGCAGTGTGATATGAGATATATCTCTTCATAACAGGCCACAACCATAAGAGAATAATGATTCCTTAATCATAATTTTGGTTAAAAGTTATAATTGAATGGCACTAACTAGGAAACTATAGGTATAACATCTGAATTGTTAACTCTAGGTATGACATCTGAATTGTTAACTATAGGTATAACATCTGAATTGTTAACCCTAGGTATAACATCTGAATTGTTAACTATAGGTATAACATCTTAATTGTTAACTATAAGTATAACATCTTAATTGTTAACTATAGGTATAACATCTTAATTGTTAACTATAGGTATAACATCTTAATTGTTAACTATAGGTATATCATCTTAATTGTTAACTATAGGTATGACATCTTAATTGTTTCTGTCTTTTTTTGTAATGAAAAAAGATTTAACATAGAGATTCTAGAATGTGATAATAAATACCATCCAACAACCAAGATGACTGCCATTTCTATGAAATTGTCTGAGGACCCAGTTATTGTCCTTTGATTTTAGTTGTTGACAAATGTATTCCCTAGTAAGGACAGTGTGTAACTTGCAAATTTTTTTCATACACCTTCCAAATTTATTTCTTTTTATTTTATGCATAAAATATGAAGTAGGTAGATGAAATTTCATGTTATAAAAATTTGGGTTATGAATTTTAAGGTAAATTAGGGATTTGGTCCAATTAAAAAGGTAAAAAATTAGTATGTCTGAAGCTGTGAAACTGAATTATTCACCCCCTTAACACAGAATTGTCCATATTTTGAGTTGGATCAGGTAGACTTTCCTATAATTTTGATATAATTTGTCCCAAAGTAGTACAATTGTGAAACTGTAAAAAATCTTTTATGAATGCACTATGAAATAACTGTGTTCTCGAGCCAAATGAAAGTTATTGAAAAAAATTTCTATGATTACATTTCAGCCTCCATTTGATGGTGAAGATGAAGAGGAACTTTTTACTTCTATAACAGACCACAATGTGTCTTATCCCAAATCTATGTCTAAAGAAGCTGTTTCAATTTGTAAAGGTGTAGGTATTTACTTCTATAACAGACCACAATGTGTCTTATCCCAAATCTATGTCTAAAGAAGCCGTTTCAATTTGTAAAGGTGTAGGTATTTACTTCTATAACAGACCACAATGTGTCTTATCCCAAATCTATGTCTAAAGAAGCCGTTTCAATTTGTAAAGGTGTAGGTATTTACTTCTATAACAGACCACAATGTGTCTTATCCCAAATCTATGTCTAAAGAAGCCGTTTCAATTTGTAAAGGTGTAAGTATTTACTTCTATAACAGACCACAATATGTCTTATCCCAAATCTATGTCTAAAGAAGCCGTTTCAATTTGTAAAGGTGTAGGTATCTACTTCTATAACAGACAACAATGTGTCTTATCCCAAATCCATGTCTAAAGAAGCCGTTTCAATTTGTAAAGGTGTAGGTATTTACTTCTATAACAGACCACAATGTGTCTTATCCCAAATCTATGTCTAAAGAAGCTGTTTCAATTTGTAAAGGTGTAGGTATTTACTTCTATAACAGACCACAATGTGTCTTATCCCAAATCTATGTCTAAAGAAGCCGTTCCAATTTGTAAAGGTGTAACGTGAGGGTACCCAAATTGCACCTATTTTGACAGTTTTTCACCTACGTTTATTTATGATCCAGAAAAAAGTTTCCATTTTGGGTTTATTTTGTAGATGTATCCTTATTTACTATATAGTTCCACCAATTTAATTTTGAATCCATATTGAATCATGCAAAAATAGGTTTGAACCGACCTCCAAACGATCCATGATTCTGTAATGAGGAGTACCCAAATTGCGTCCATGCTTAAACTCAAGTCCTTAAAATTGTATAACAGATGTTTTGTTTTATTTCTTCAAATATTAAGAACAATTTGACATTAGTCCATGCTTACTATTCATTTTTTTTAGAAATGGATGCTTGTAACATATTTTATTTGCTCATTTTTAAAAGATGACTTTTTTTGGACGTCGCATAGCGACGTTTCCATGGATTTTACTTTTTCAAGTGAATACTTCATCTGTTGATATATACTGTGAAAGTTTTGTGTATATCTACACATATTTAGCTGTGTTGAAAGACGTACATAATATCAAATAATAAAACTACAAATTGTTTAGTCCAAAAAAAAACTTGTAAGATTTCCGCTGCTTTTTTTGCTAAATAGGTGCAATTTGGGTACTGTGACGTTAAGTATTTACTTCTTTAACAGACTACAAAGTGTCTTATCCTAAATCTATACCTAAAGAAGCTGTTTAAATATGATTAATTCATCGGTGTATTTGTTGTTGGAATTAGTTTGGTTCTTCACAAAGATGGTTATGTAATTTAGATGTAACAGGCAATTGAATTGATCTTTGATTTTTTTTTGCCTGGGTTAGAATATTCTGTAAATTCAGAAATCATTGCGAGGTATTTTATTAATGCGAATAATGCAACTCCTTGAGTATAGCAATAATAAGAACTCTAATTCTGATATCTATTATACATATATCTGTATGTAGCTTTTCCTAAAATCGCAATAATTAAACTCTCATTTTTGTTTATTTTTCAAAATTCACAATAATAAATGTTTGCAATAATTTCTTAATTTACAGTAATTACTTATTTCAACTTTTTAATATTAAGAATACATGTAAATAAAACCCACAGATAAAAAAGGGGGAATGTGATTTTTTTCCTCTTCCCTGTTATAACCATTACAAACGAAGCTTATGACAAAATTATACACACTATACCAGATTATAGCATTTTAGTATCAACTTTAATTTTACCATCTGTTTGATGAGGGAATATTGGTCACATTTGTTTTTTACTGATTATATAAAACAGATTTTATTCTTGTGAAATGTTTACTCATAGATTTGACAGACTTTCTCTGTAAAGCTTTCTGAGAGATAACACATAAAATATATTACAATGCTCCAAGGACTGGAAACAGATTAAATTTTTCCAGTCATGAATTAAATTTGGACATAAATGGCTGCAATAAATCTGGACTGATAAAATCTGGCTGGCAATTTTTGTTTAGAAACATAATATTTTTACTTCCTTGTTTGAATATTTATGGTAAATAGAAAGTCATCAGTCACATTGTCAGAATTATTGATTTAATTTACTAATGTAGAAAATCTAATTCACAATTGGTTACTCTATGTTATTTGTTTACATCTATTTCCTTGTCCGTAATATTAAATTTGACACATGACAGAGGAGTTCAGAAGCATTACTTGAAATTTAAATACATGAAAAGATACAATTTCTGGAAGAAGTAAAATTATTACAGTGATTGTCAATCATATTTGATAACTTATAAGTATTTAAAGGATACAAAATATAATGATCTTGTGATGCAACCAATTTTATAAGTCAGTGTGTACTATTGTTTTTTATTGTAGTTGTTAACAAAGAATCCATCAAAAAGATTAGGCTGTGGTCCTACAGGTGAGAGAGACATCAAAGAACACAGATTTTTTACAAGAATTATGTGGGACAAAATACAAAATAGAGAAGTGCAGCCTCCATACAAACCAAAAATTGTAAGATTTGATGTTGTTATCCCTATCTTAAATAAATACTTTGTGTTGTTGCAAAAAAAAGAATTTCATTTGACCCTACATTTTTTTCCTTACAAATTCCTTCAATATAGTGTAAATATAGTATATTTTGTAACTAACATTTTTATTATAGTACATGTAAGTTTATATTTACTGTTTAGTTGCTATTTGGCCATTTTGCATTGCTGCCATGTATTTTATAATTTCCCATTTAATTGTAAGAAAAGTTGAAAGGAATCAAGGACTAATTAAAGCTGTTTATTTTAAATAGGAAATTTTGCATTTGCATTTTACTTCATTTAGCACAATCTGTCTCAGTCATAATTATAATTGAATTGAACTATAACTAAATAACTTAATATGCCATTTGAAAAATGAGAAGAACAAAAATTCAAATAAAAGAACTATAAGAGTTTAAAGTTTTGAAATTGACCATCAAGTTATCAATATTTCAGATTATCTTATAAGTTCATATAAGTTTGTAGCATTTGCATGTTATTTTTTCCCATAATGCATATTAGCCATAGATTGCATTGCAAAAGTTTGGTTTGCTTATTATGCATGGTTATTTTGGATTATATTAGCTCTGACTGATAAATATTGTTTTCTAACATAATCTAGAATTTTTCTTTTTCAATATTCATTTATTTTCAGTTTTTGTTTCACTATGTCTAACAAGAATTTTTATGTTGAAAATTAGAAATAAAAGGTCTGTTTTAGTTAGTGTCCTGGAGAATTATTAGAGAACGCTCAGCATCAATTTGCTGTAGTCGTTCTTACCCAAATATGAGATTAATAATATTGATAAATCAGTAAAAATTACAATTTTTGTTAAGATTTTTTGTGCAATTAACAAATTAGTTTACAGACAACCTTGTAGTCTGTTCTTCTGTGTATATCTTGGAGGGTCCCCAAAAAAATTGAGATCACATGACAGATAAGTCAAGGTTTGACAGCTTTAGTAGACAGTTTTTTATCAAGGTTGAAATTATATTTTATGTTAAAAGTTACAATTATATACATTGATAGAAAATCTTTCACCTTCTCCCTAAACCTCAATCATCTGTTTAGTATCTGATTATGGTTGGACTGAAATTGACTCAGTATAAGATGATGAGTGAAACATGTGGAGCAGGATCTGATACCCTTCCAGAGCACATGAGATCATCCCCAGTTTTTGCTGGGGTTTGATTTGCTCAGTCTTTTGTTTTCTATGTTGTGTTTTTAGACTCTTGTTTGTCTTGTAATTACTTTTTTTTGTCAATAAACCGAAGCCAAATTAAAGCACATTTTTTTATTCAATCACAAAAGTACCTCAATGAAACTCTTTGCTGTTCATTCTTTGAAGATTTATTTGAGTTTTACATTTGCATTTTATTTTTTTAATACAAAGTGTCAGACCTTAGGTTATGTTACTTGATATTAGAATGCCTCTAGCTCTCTGTTAAACCATTTGTTTGAATAAAGCCTCATGTTGAAATTCAGATCTTGGTAATAAAGTTATGGATGCATCCAGGGGAATATTCAGCCCAGATGTATAGTGTCTGCTATTTATTCATTCCTTCCTTTCACCCTTCAGAAATACAATAGCTGTCTTATCTTTTGCTATGCTTATAGATATTGAGTTCATTTTAGTGCATTAGAGTGTGCTGGTGTTACAGCTTGAACTGAGGTTTCTTTCAGGACGACCTATGTTTCATGGAATACAGCCCATGGAATTTGAAGAAGGCTTGCATTCATTAATCTGGGCTCATCTTTTTAATTAGGATTTTTTTTTTCTGCAGCTCCATAGTGACAAATTTTGAATGAAAAAAAAATATAAAATGAAAGAAATAACAAATAATAACTGTACCAAAATTGAACAACCTTTCAGTTTAATTTTGCTGTGTCTCATGCATGGTTAAGTTTAATAGTTCCTCAATACTTGAAGGTTCCTTGCATTAAAGATGACAACACTGAATATGAAAAAAAAATAGTTAAAAAGTTGCTGATTCATTAAGCCTTTTACTATAGCAATACAAACATGAAATATTATGCTGAAATGGCATTTTATACAAATCATGAAATTGTAACAAAACGAAATGCATTTATTTTGTTTATTGCAAAAAAAACAACTTTAATTTCATTTGATTCAACTTCCGTTTAAATGATATTGAATTAAAGGTTATACTTTATGGAGATGAGAAGATTAATAATTTGAAAACATGACCTTTCATGCAAGTCGAAATTTCATTTTTATTATTTTTTAAAATCCAGATGAAAAATAACATTGTAGAAAATATTTGAACACAATGTACTTGCGTGTTGTCATTTGTTTTAATATTCCCATATAATAGCATGGCAATTCATCGCCTAACACAGCCATAAAATCCTTTCCACTTAAAGTTCAGTAATAAAAACCCACTAAATTTTCTAATATGCTCAGCCATTAAAAAAAGATATAACAGAGAAGACTTATATATTTAATTTGGTTAAATACTTTAGATAAATACTTTATTTTATGCAATACTGTAAACCAACAAATCTTTGCAGATACTTCTTTTTGCATTTAGCCTCTTCTAGATAACTTTATGGCTATCAATTTTTGTTATTTCCTACCTTCATTGACATATTTACACAAGGGAGTTTCAAAGTTTGTCATATTTTAACATTTGCCATATTTTCGACAGTTAATATTTGAAATAATTTATACTCACTAAAGTCACAAGAATAAATAGCTCGCAAAAATTAGTTGGTTTACAGTAATACAAAGATCCCAACAAAAAACATCTTCCCCCAAAAGTCCTTTTTGTAAAGTGACTTAAATGAGTTGCCATGTGTTTGTTGTTGTCAATGTTGTTTTTAGTGTTTATTACTGTTACAGCGAGATCCAAAAAGTGCAGAAAACTTTGACCAGATCTTCACCAAGACAAAAGTGAAAAATACTCCAACAGACAGTGTGGTTATAATGAACATAGACGAACTTCAGTTCAGGGATTTCTCCTTAGTTAATCCTTATTTCAAAAGTTGAGTTCTCCGTGTATGTATTTATGATTAAGTTTGGAATTTTTATTTTTGCATGTGACAAGAAACAAGGCTATAGTGGCTGGGAATGGTTTCAGTTGTAAAACCCTTTATTTTACATAAAAACGTATCTTCTTTGAAAATATTATGATTGTGAAATTAATCATTGGCTGATTTGAAATTGATTTTATAACCCTGAATTTGGTTTTATATTCTTTCAATATAGTGACAATGTATAAGATTTTGTTCCATCAACCCAAATTTTTTTCCCGTTTCCTTGGCAATATAAGTCTAAGAACTAAATTTACTATTTTTGTGTTATACTTTTGTCGGTCTCTAAAAACACCGCAAAGGACCTCCTTTGTGCACAAAGGAGCACTAAGGACCCCAAAGAAGTTTGATTAGAGCACAAAGGACCTGAAATTCCCTTTAAAGCATAAAAATATTATAATTCCTAAAGAAAAATGTAAAAAAAAAAAAACAAATTACAATAAAAATTGCGATTTTTATAAAGTACGATTTGGTGTTATCACCGGTATCGGTTTGGAACCGACTTTATATCTGGGCTATGCGATAGCTCATGTTTGTGAATTATTTAAATAGTTATAATATGATATAAATGATAAAAAGATCAATTATTATTCTTAATATTTTGTTGTTGTTGTAATATTTTTTAAGATAAGAGACTTTACCAAAACTACGAAAATTATGTAAGTATATTAGCACAAAGGACCACAAAGGAGTTTAATAAGTGCACAAGGGAACTGAATTTTTTTATAGAATGGGGGGGAAAGTGATTTCTTACGAAAAAATATTGATTTTTTTTTAAATACGACTTGAGTTAAATTGGTATTAAAGTTGAAAATTTACGAATTGTGTTTTGTAATCGGTACGGATATGCATAATATTACGATCCTTTTCTATAAGATTTACCAGAGACATATAATACATGTATTACATGTCTCTGATTTTACCAAGTTATACATTCATGATTGAAAACTATTGAGAAAACACAAACATATGATATAAATACAGACTGCACATTAAATCAAAAAATTAAAGCAAACATTGTTTGACAAGATTTCAACTCAACAATTAATAAGTATTGCTTCATAAGGACTTGATTGCACTTAGGATGAACAAACCGTTATAAATTCTTTACAGTTAATTATAAGTGTTAAAAGACAGTCTTTAAAAACAATAACATTTAAAAAATAATAAAATATGTATTTAATTAATATATTTAAAAACAAAAGAAAGCCTCAGACTTATGCACAATAATAATATACCAGTTTTCTAAATATACATCTCACAAGTGGCGATCAATGACATCGTCTATTGAAGTTAAAAAAAAGATATGAGAAAACCATTCTACTCAAAATTTTATAAGAAATAAAGAATAAAAAATCAGAGAGTTCTTCATTGAAACATTCAAAGCTTTACAAATTCAACATGATTCACTCTCAATACAACTACTTTGTTTTGTGCAGAATAAAATTTGATAAAACAAAGTGTATTGAAATTTCTGAAAAACGAATTGAAAAATTCAAACCAATTTCCTACCTTTAGAATAAATCCCATACTGTTCCCTGTGTGTCTTAGAAACGTTTTCGTTAAAGCAATTTAAGAATCGTCAAGTAAGAAAATGTCGGTACATACTTTGTTTTTGTGCAGAATAAAATTTTATAAGACAAAGTGTATATTGAAATTTATGAAATACGGATTGACAAATTCAAACTAGTTTCCTACCTTTAGAATTATTGCCATACCGTTCCCTTTGTGCCTTTAGAAACGTGTTCATCATAGCAATACATATTACCATACATAAGAAAACAAGTTGATGATGAAATACGAGACAAAAAAAAACCAGCAAAACATCGGTATCCTTACATAATTTTCGTAGTTTTGGTAGTAAAGTCTCTTATCTTAAAAAATATTACAACAACAAAATATTAAGAATAATAATTGACGTTTTTATCATTTATATCATATTATAACTATTTAAAAATTTACATACATAAGCTATCACATAGCCCGGATATAAAGTCGGTTCCAAACCGATACCGGTGATAACACTAAATCGTACATTATAAAAATCACAATTTTTATTGTAATTATTTATTTTTTTTTACATTTTTTTTCAGGAATTATAATATTTTCATGCTTTTAAGGGAATTTCAGGTCCTTTGTGCTCTTATCAAACTTCTTTGGGGTCCTTAGTGCTCCTTTGTGCACAAAGGAGGTTCTTTGCGGTGTCTTTAGAGACCCTACTTTTGTTAGCATTGTGATCAAACTCTGTAAATTGTTGGGTATGGTTAAACAATTATAGGATATATTAAAGAATTATAGCCTTATAAAACTGTAGCCTTGTTTTTGCATGTCTTTTGTTTTATTTGTCCCTCATTTATTTCCTCCAAAATTTCCACACTTATATTACACAAAACAAATGATTTACTTCATATAAGTTATCGGTTCATTTAAACCAAATCCTGTATGAGTTTAAGCATGGTGAATATATCTGTGTACACAAACTGTTGAATTTCTATGATTGAAGTGAATGCTTTATCAGAGTGATTTTTTTTGTAATTTTGAGTTTCCACGATTGAAGTGAATGCTTTTTGAAAGTAAGTTTATTATACTGTTGAACACTATAACTTGAATGTTATGATTGAACTCCTCTGCCTGTTTATAAATACCAATCAAGCTGACTTATTTTAGATGATGGTACTTTTACATTGCCAGATGTAATTGGTAACAAATAATCTTAAGTATTTTTCATATAAAACATTATTTTGAATTGATCTGATTTTTGACATTTTTATTTCATTTTTTGACAAAATTTATATTTGTTAAGTCAAGTAAAAGTAATGTGATTACAAGGTAAAAGCCTAAGCTTTATTCCTTTAGTGCCCTTAAATGCTTGCAGATGCTTTAGTTGATAGCTTTTGAAGCCCTTTAGTTCCATTGTATTTAATAGATAATTACAGGTCTATAGCTTTTGAAGCCCTTTAGTTCCATTGTATTTAATAGATAATTACAGGTCTACAACTATACCTTGTATGACATACCAGTACAAAAGGTTGGTGTGAGCTATGACCATCATTTGGTGTCTGTCATGAGTAAGTAATTCAAACAAATTTTTTATCTGTGAAAAAGCAACTGTTGTAGCCTAACTTTAAGTATCACAATTGAAGTGTGTCAAAGAAATACAGGACAGAATGACTTCCTATTTTGTCAGCAGTTTGACAGTGATGAGTTGTAAAGTGAGAGCACTTTGTGGGATTTGTCAGACTCCTGCTTCCTGTCTGCCGAAACATTGAATTTTTCAATATGTTGAATTGAATTAAAAGTCCTTGCACATCTCACGTCTCAAGTCCCAAGTTAAGTCTGCCTCATATCTTGACTTATATCTAGAAATTGACAAGAGGGTCAGTTGAAAACAAAACTTGACAACAAAAGAGATGATTTCAGCTTCCAAATTGTGACCTTTCAATTTCTATGTAGCAACATTCCAACAGCACCTGCATATGGAGTATAGATCTCCCAGTTGATATCATATTCCAGGGCTTGTATTTCCTATCATGATTTCCTTGATAGAGGGTTGCTGCTCACAAGGAAGCTATTAAACCAAGAGTTCCAAGTGGTGAGGTTGAAATCATCTCTTCAAAACTTTACGGACACCATCACAAGTTGGTTGACTGTTATGGAATATCTGTTTCACAGATGACGAGGGATATGTTCTAATTTTCGTAACTACAATCCTTTCCCTGAATGTGCCCTATCGAATTAGACAAATCACCGGGGTTGTACTTACATGAGCAGCACGACGGTTGCCACATGTGGAGCAGGATCTGCTTACCCTTCCGGAGCACCTGAGATCACCCTTGGTTTTTGGTTGGGTTCGTATTGCTCAGTCTTTAGTTTTCTATGTTGTGTTTTGTATACTGTTGTTTGTCTGTTGGTCTTTTTCTTTTTTAGCCATGGCATTGTCAGTTTATTTTCTTCTTACAAGTTTGAATATCCATTTGGTATCTTTCGACTCTCAAGTACTGCTGAACAAAATTATTTGATATTTGGTCAGCAGCTTGGCAGTGATGAGTTGTAACATGTGTGCACTTTTGGGATTTGTCAGATATCTACTTCCTGGTTTCTAATGATTTAAGTTAGGTTTGGAGGTATGATTAGCATTACACAGACATGAGCATTCTTGTTGTAATTGACAATGGATTCTAATATGACGTGCTTCTTTCTCTTTGTAAACAACACCGTGATAAAATTCTCTATATATCTATAGTTAGCGCAGACTCAGAGATGTATGTCATAATGGCTGTTACAATTTACCTCCCACGTAAATCCACATGTATCGTCACCTTTGTGCAAACGCTATGCCGATTTCGCTGTGTAAAAAATTGCAATTGAAAAAAAAGATACAAAACCTTTATTCTTATTCTGATGCATAACAAAAAGAATTAATGCATTAGAGCTAGGAAAAATGAACAAAATCAAAATAAAATAAAATCCCGCCAAATTTCATTAATGCATTTGGCGCATTAACGTCATTTCAAAACATGACGTCATACGAATGAAAATGCCAAAGCTGAAGGTTTTTCCGTTGTGTTAACCCTCCAAATTCAAATAATATTGCATTAAAAAGGAGTTTTGCGGTAGAATTGTTTTATTTTCTATTCTATTGCATTATTCGCACATTTACTGATTTCAGCAAGTTAACATGGCAGCTCCTATTACGAAATGTCAACTGTGGATTTGACGGTAGCTTACAAGAAAAAAATGTAAAATAAAATTGGCAATTGTTGGGATTGAAAATTAAAAGAATTAAACACATTTTTTCAAGCGGTTATTAAAGAAACAATTCATGCAAGCTATAGATTTATTAGAAATTTTTAGCTTTATCTATCAGGGGGTAAAATAGAACAGCCACCCACAGCATACCCTGCCTCGCTTCAGTTTTTATATGACCGCAAAAAATTTTGGTGTCACGTTGTCGTCAGCGTCGTCTGAAGACATTTGGTTTCCAGACAATAACTTTAGTAAATGTAAATAGAAATCTATGAAATTTAAACACAAGGTTTATAACCACAAATGGAAGGTTGGGAATGATTTTGGGGGTTATGGTCCTAACAGTTTATGAATTAGGGGCCAAAAAGGGACTTGAAAATGAGAGGAGTGACCCTGATAGAAGGTTGAAGTTCAAGTTTAAGGTAGCTTGAAGTACATGTCCTATTGACGTGGAACATGTCAAAGTGTGTTGATGAATATGTCACTTTTTACAATCACTTCAAACCTGAAGATTAGTTATGATTTTATAAATAAGAATAATACTTTACATACACAGAAGTGCATGGTATATTTTTGTTTTCAGGTCTTTATTTTAGAAAGAACATGATAAAAGTTTCATATATGATTTTAACTATAAGCTGTTTGTGCATTGAAGATTACCATATGTTCTAAAAAGTAGTTACTTTTTCTTGTCATATTAAGTATTTAAGGCATGCACAATTTTTTTTCAGAAAAACCGAAAGGATGTCAGCAATTTTGATCGTGAGTTTACAAGTGAAGCCCCGAAGATGACGCCAACAGACAAATTGTTTATCATGAATTTAGACCAGACAGAATTTGCTGGGTTTTCCTTTGTCAATCCTGAATTCATTGTCAGTGTGTAGATGGTCAAGTGTGAATGGAAGGGAGACAACTCTATCCTAAAAAGAAATGATTCCTTAAGCTCAGTGTGAAAAACAGATGTTGTAACTTCTTCAGCTACTTTACAATTTAATTGTACTTGGAAACTATAGAGTGAGAATGAATAAGGTTGTTTATATTTATACAGTCAAACTGCACAAGTATAAAAAATTATGAATCCAGTTCAAATTTCATCTTGGAAAAAGTTATGTCCAGAAACAGATATTCATTACCTAAAAAAGTGACTGAGTTAAAAAAAAAAAAAAAAAAAGTGCTCAAGATGAAAACTGTTTGCTCCACATACAGTATTTCTCTTTACAATACACAGAAGTTGCAGGTATATTTTTTGTAAATTTCTTGCCAGTCTTTCCCCATTGCCCTGTAATATTAGAAATGAATGCAGATTTAATTTGAGATTTCACCACATGTTTGATTGTTGCTTGTTTAATGTCCACTGACTGACCTAAGAGGGGCCCGCTCCAGTCATGCTTCAGTGATTTCCTATTTTATCAACCAAATTTTTCCCACAAAAGGGTCTGTTGTGTCATTTACTTTATCTTGTCTTTCTTACTTGTTCATTGGACTTATTTAACAGCCTTTTCAAACCAGTAGTAAATGGAAACCAAAAGTAAGCAATTAATTTACTTTTTAGATTATTTGTTTTGAGACATGATGCTATTTTAAAGTAAGCAATTAATTTTCTTTTTAGATTATTTGTTTTGAGACATGATGCTATTTTTAAGTAAGCAATTAATTTTCTTTTTAGATTATTTGTTTTGAGACATGATGCTATTTTTTTTCGTATGATTCTCCTGCCAACCAACTAACATAGCAATAGTGACTATAGGAGAAATTTTTGGAAAAATTATAGAAAAAAAATGGATTTAACAATTCATCAGATCTGTCTCCCGAAGTTTTGGTGATAAAATCCAAAGTTTGTTTTCTTGAAAATTACCTAATGACAGCATCTAATTCCAATGTGTTTGTTATTATTGAACATTTTTACGTTGGACCTTATGAGAAAATGCATTAAAAAAAATCTACTTGTACTTAATTTAATCCAAATGTCTTAAATCATAGTGTTTTTGTTTAATAGTAAACCCATTGACCCAACCATCCAACATTACAACCATAGAACAAACAGGGTATAATTGATGATATGAGGGGGGCCCACTGACTGCCATAAGAGGGGGCCCATTCCAGTCATGCTTCAGTGGTCCCATAATAATCAACCAAAATTTTCCCACAAAAGGGGGGCCCAGGCACCCTGGTCCCCCTCTTCCTAATCTGCCTCTGTTAATTGACAGTTTGTTTTTTTAGTTTGCATATTTATCGTTGATGATAATTGAATTTCACAAGTTTGAAACTGTCAATAAGCTATAATTCATAAGTATTGTATAGGTTTATTGACATTTCAAAACATCTCTTGTATGACTGAGTTGCATTAAGTTACAAATTAAGTTTATAGTATAGTCTGCCTTGAGTGGATGGGTGGGGGGAAGAGGGTTCCAGTTTTGTATAATCAAGTCCTTTTACCATTTTTTACCCAGAATCATCAAACTTTCTTAAAGGTTTATAAATACATTGAAGATTTTCTCTATGATGAAACTTCATAAATTTTCAGGAGCGTTATTGATAAAGGATACTTATTTTTTGTAATCAGCAAATTCAAATTTATTAGAATTCAAAAGAATAAGCATTTTTGATTTCCAGCAAAAAGAATTTGAGTAAATTTGCTTTTTTTTTCACCTATTATTTGAGCTGTCTTCTGAGTATGTTGACATGTTTTTCACTGAATATTTGTTATTATGTATGTGAAGAAACAAGGTTAAAACTCATCAAGAAATATATTACAGTAATGTTTGTATCAGCTCGTTGTTGTTGTAAATTATACACAAAGTTTATTGGTCATTTTGCTCACTTTTATAGACTTTTTTTGATGTGATAAATGTGTATATATATATGTGTATGATTCTGTGTGTTAATGTTTGAAATGTTCATTGAATAATAATAAATTCTTATTCATAGCAATATGAAAAACCAGGAGTGGACAATTGAAACGATTCATACATTTCTTAACATTATTTTGTACCACAATTTCTTCACATTTTATGCCCCACCTATGACAGAAGAGGGTTTTATGTTTTCTGGTCTTTGCGTGTGTCCGTTTGTTCCTTAGTCTTCCTCTGTCTGTCCTGTATCAGGTTAAAGTTTTGCTTTAAGGGAGTTGTGTTCACATCAACTTGAAACTAAGTATACTTTTTAATTTTGATGCGATATATTCTAAATTAAAAATTTTACCCAGGTGTTGTGGTTCACTGAACAAGGGAAATGTAATAGTGTTAGTGGGGCATGGTGCACTATAGACACATACTCTTGTTCTTAATATTTTTTAAAGGTTTGTGAGAAAAATTTGGTTTGCAATTGTGTTAGCATAAACCAAAGATGATCTCAGAAATCTTGTTTTCATGTTGCATACACATATACTCAATAGTACTGTGGGGAATTTTCAATTAGTTTTGTTAGCTTCATTTTACACCCACACAAAATCCATTACAAACATGTCTCTACCTCTTTAACACATTTTTATAGATAGTTTTGAAATCCTGTCATTTTGTTATCTCCATTTCATAGTACAGAATTCTTATGAGGATATTTATATTTACATAAGGTATCTGTATTCTTGCATATTAATTGCATAAAATGTTTTTGTCCGAGACAAGATATAGCCCTACATGTATCTGACTACTGAACCTTTATTTGTCCACTGTTGGTATTTCATGTATATTTTTATTAAGATGTGATTAACATGCATAATTATAGTCAGTTTTGTATATTCTTTGCTTTATGAATAGTTTTCTTCCATAATTTTTATCTTTTTCTGCTAGTTATTCTACATATGTTTCCTTCTATGTATAGTGCAATTTAGAGAATTATTTTACCTATTAGTGTATATTGCCTTATAATTGTAGTGATGACATTTGAAATAATTTGTGCGTCAATTTATATTTTGAATTTGAGACAAGTCATGGCAGTACTTCATGTCATTATGTATTTATTCTTTGATTTTGTTTTTACAACAAACCTGGATTATGGATATATTTGTTTATTACTGAAAATGTTGTCATCCATAACAGTTCTGTCTACAAATTGATTGATTAAGTTCATACAGATTATAGCTTGTATGCTATAACAGTGACAATGTTATCTTTAATATGAAAGAACTATTTTAGGGGTATTATAAAGTTATCCATTGAAGAGATTTTAGAGAAATATTTTTACAATACTGCCATTTGAACAAACAAAAAAATTCTGCATAAACAGACACATGGTAGATGTTTAGATAGTTTTTTTTTGTCTCCAACATCAGGTACATTTATTTTGTGTTCTGTCAAGCTTCTCTAATTTATTGACAGCCTTGAAAAACTTGCAGGAATTATGTCTGAACAATAAGTACTTAATGCTAGCTATAAGGATATGCTATTGCATTCCATTAAATACATAAACAAACTTAATGACCTAATCAAAATTTGCTTTATATATGAAATGGTCAGACATTGTTAAGAAGTTTGATTTTTAAACTAATTCATTGTTTATTTTAACATTGATATCATTGGTAAATATATATCTTTTCAAGTATTAGATTTAGTTTACAATTCTGCTAGAATTTGGTGCAAAAACTCTTGAAAAAGAAACCATGTCATTTGGGCTTTTGAATCCATCACTTATGTAAGTTCAATGAGCTACTGCCTCAGCCAGTGAATGCATTAATTGTTAAATGCTCATTATTTAAGAAAGCAGAATAGTTTGATAATTCATATTTGGTACAAAAATATCTTTTGGTCTGCAGTTCGTCACATGTCCTTCATCGACTTATTGAAGTCAACATTAATTTTCTGTAATCAAGTCAGTTTCTCATTTACCATGAGTTATAGATAAAAAATACTTGGTCCATAGAGTTATAAGCTTAGCATGTCTGTCTGGCAGATGTTCTTTGACCTAAACCTAATTTTATGGTTTAGTGACCAAAATTAGATAGCATGCTTAGGTCAACGTCTGAGTTACTGTGAATAGGTTACTTCATTTGATATATAGAATCAATGTCAGATATTAAAAATGCCAGTCTAATACTAGTCACTGAACCTTAACCTCATTTCCATGGTTATTGCTCAAACATACAGTTACCGGTATTCTTGAAACATGGTAAGAACTGTTGACATATTACTCACTCATAATCTATAAAGACATTTCAGCATGAGCATCCTTGTTGAACGTAGGTAGACAACACTGATGCATTTTTAAGCATTAAAAAATTAAACATTGTCTCAGCTGTCTACACATATACATGTATATATATTATATATCGGTAAAATAAGGTACTTAAAACACTGCATTATAAGCATTACACACTTTAAACATCATCTCAAACAGCTGTCCAATACATATATAAGTATATATATAGGTAAGATAAGGTAGTGTTACATCATTTTATGATCATGAAAAGCATTTTCATATAACAGAAACTATTATACATTTTGTTAAAGTACAATCAAATGTTATCACCTAGTCAGCAACACCATTACATTTAATCCAATATTTCTGCAGCTTGTAGTGTGTAGCGGTACAATCAAGGAATCTCTGTATCTTTTAATATAATGTATACATGTGTTATGTTTGAAGTGGGGTTATAGTATTTCCCTCGATTTTGGCATTTACAGTTTTTTAGGGTATTTATGTTTTTGATAGACATTTTTTTAGTAATTCTTCATTATGTTTATCATAATGCAAATGGACTGCATCAAAATGTTTTTTAAAAACTGTGAAATTTTATCTATATTCCTAGATGCATTGTTTTGGTCAGTTCTTTCATCCTATACCACCACTTGCATCTGTTGTCCAGTGTCCTTTATAAAATCACGAGAAACACTTAGATTTAAACTCTATACATGAAGAAAGTATCATTTAGATTTTTATCAAGTGTTGTTACTTTATATAAAGATCAGCCAATCATTAGTACAACTAGTTGGACTTGGGAGCTTAGTTTTAGTAAAAAGTAAAAATAATCTTTATAAAATTAACTAATTGTCATTGTAATATGTTTTCAAATATGTATGAACTATTTGCCACTGGACATTGGAAACCACAAACATCAGTCAATCATGTTAGTGTAGGATGGTTCAATGAAGAATGTCAATTAAAGGGCTGTTTCTATGATTTGGTTCAAGTGCATGTAACAGATTTCATGATATAAGTCAAAGCAGTTGTGGAATCATATTTACATCAGAGCCACTTGGAAAATATCAGTCCTCTTTTTAGTATAATGTTTTATCCAAAGTGTTGTTATTCTTATAATGACATTTTGCCAAAAGTAGTTCATACCAGACTGGCAAAAGGAATTTGAAAACAAACACAGGTATTGATACTGTAATCCTTTTGGCAATAAATATACACTCTACACTTGTGTAGTGATCCAGGATAAATATGTGCCTCACTGTATAGCTGTGACACATAGGACATAAAAGTCATATATACAGGCTTAGGGAGACCTCTTCTATAAATCTATAAGGGAATTGATCAAATTACTAATAAGAATTAATCTAAAATATTTATTGTCAACAAAGGTTTAAAAAGATTTCATACTCCCAATTATAATACTTTTATATACCTAGTGTTCAAATTCATTAGATGATAAATTTGCAGGAAAACTTAAGAAAGATCAAAATGCTTTTAAGGAAGCTGCTTTGATTTTGCTGCAATGCTTTGTTCATTATTTCATCTAGAAATCCCACCAAATATGTGTTATTGTTCTTTATAAATTAAACAAACAATGTTTTAAAGTGGTCAAGTTGTTGATGATAATAACCCTCAAAATTAGTAAGAGTAATTATTTGATATAAATCTGGATTGTCAATTATCAAGTTGTTTTTCTTAGCAAAAATAGTCCATATTCAACCATGTACTATTGTGACAGAGGTTGTTTTACTTTTTTCATTCTTACTATATTTCTTGTATACAGAAGTGTTAAATTAAAATATATCTTTTTAGACAACACAAAAATGACAGTGTTGTTGTAACAATGACATTGATTTGTTGTATTCTAAAGAAAATCAGTTTAATGTATAAGAGTTATTCTGATGAAATTCTATAACAGATTGTTGAACTGCATTTCATTTTCACAACATTTTAGAATTGAGTAGATCATCGCTTCAAGATTTGTTACAAATTCTGCATTGTTTATAATGTAAGAGTTGTATTGAGAGAAGAAGTAATAAATGTGCTTTTTTTTTATGAATGTTGATTACTTTTGATATTGATGACATTATTTTGAAAGGGACTTGATGACATTATTTTGAAGGGACAAAACTAGAACATTATAAAAATGTAGTCATATATACTCAAACACTAATGAAGTTGTCAATTTTATTGTCTTCTGGAAAAATATGTTGTGCAAAGTTCATGCCAGCTCTCTATCAATTTAAGTAAATAAAAGTATTGAAAAGCAACATAAAATTTTAGTGAACTTATAGTCAAAATAGATTTTTTTTAAAACATTTTCATTGAATAGGGAGGGGAAAATTATTAATATTTCAATGATGTTGCTTAAACTTTTGCAGATTATATAGTAAATTGTTTGTGACAATGTATGTTATTTACCATTTGCTAGAAAGTGTATGTAATACATGTGCTTAACTTTCAGTGTAGCCCTCATAACAATGTTATTGATATCTTGTCACAAGTGTAATACTATACATCATTTATTACTTGATAACTAAAACTAAAAATTTCTATCTGAAATTTACTGGTCTTCAAAACTATTTACAGAGTATTAACAATAGTTTCTAAACTTAAGACAAATGCATATCAGCAAATTCACAACTGAGCAAAATCAAGTCTATACCATGACGTAACAACAGTTCTGTATATCATTATATTTATTTTTGTCACTGCTTGTAAAAATTCAATTGCTGGCAATTTCCCTATACCTTTTTTATAACATGCATATTTATTTCTTTTTTTCCTTACAAGGTGTATTACTTTATTTGTTATTGTTGAAAATTAATATAATAAATAATTGAATTATACTAGTTGTTATTTAGTCTCATTTTACAGCCCTTGTCCATTAGAGAACATAGTAGTTACTAGATCAGAATTGATTTTGAGCACTGGACTATCATTGAAATCTATGTCTGCATCTTGCTTAACACATTGAATAGGAGCTAGGTGAAAAGTGAAAACAGAAAAACGGTTCAGCACAACAAGATGTATCAACCTGGAAAATAGGGTAAAAATCTGCTGACCTGTTTTGGAGTTATTGTCCTTGAAATTTTGTAGTTTTTGGCTGTTATCGTGAAATTTATAGGAGCTAGGTTAAGTCTTAATTGTAAAATGTTCAGCACGATATACTGATACGATACAATACTGATACTTTTTTAAAACTGGTTTTAGAGTTTTTGCCCCTGAATTGTTGATTTTGACTGTTTTTATCAGTTTTTTGGTGTCATCTGAAAACCTTTAGGTGCTAGGTTAAACATGGAAATTATAAAAATGTTTAGCAGCAGAAAGAGTAACTATCATAAGTCCTTATAGAAGTCCTAAATAGCAAATATGGTATTTTTTTCACAGGGTGAGTGATACACACAGATGTGCCTCTTTGTTATGTATCCCTTTGAAATAAGAGAGATACTTGGCTACTTCTGGTGAAAAAATGCCATTTCCAGTGTTGTATGATAGCTCTTATTACACAAATATACATATATAGTTTTGATATACTTTTGCTTGAAATAAGGGAGATAATTTGCTACTTCCAGTTTACAAGTCACTTCTGCTTTCATATGATAGGTTACTTCGCGGATTCTAAAAATATATCAAGGTACTTTCACATAAAATTAACACAAACATGGCTACTTCAGGATTACACAAGGTCAGTTTAGGTGGACCCTTTTCTGGGTCATATGTAGTCCAGCCTAATGCAAAAGACATCATGACTTTATTATGTTTTTATGCCCCCGCCGTAGCGGAGGGGGCATTAAGTTTTACCCTTGTCCGTCTGTACGTAAATATGTATGTACGTCCCAAAGTTGGTTTCCGTTCTCTAACTTAAGTTTGCTTTAACCAAATGTTATGAAACTTATACAAAATGCTTATTACCACAAAACACAGATCAAGTTTGAATTTTGGTGGTGTCACCTTGACCATTGTTGAGTTATGCCCTTTACAAATGAAAAAAATGATGATTTTTGTTTCCGTTCTCTAACTTTAGTTTGCCTCAACCAAATGGTATTAAACTTATACACAATGCTTATTACCACAAAATACAGATCAAGTTTGAATTTTGGTGGTGTCACTTCAACTGTTCTAGAGTTATGCTCCTTTACAAATGGAAAAATAGGAATCTAATATTGTTCTAAAAATATCAATGATGAAATTGTTAAAATTAATTTTTAAAATTGGAGTTATCTTCCTTTGTCCATAATTGTAGTTGAATCAACTATGATTATGATCTTCTACAATTATGGACAAAGGAAGATAACTCCAATTTTAAAAATTAATTTTAACAATTACATCAACTACAACCAACGCAATGTTCACTGAAAAATTAAAACAATCTTTATCCTTCGGTGCTTACAAGCAGTTTGATTAATGTTCTTCAGTTTTGTCCCTTTATAACCTTATATGATATTTTGTTTCCGTTCTCTAACTTAAGTTTGTCTCAACTAAATTTAATGAAATGTATATATAATGCTTATTACCACTTAACTCAGTTTAAGTTCAAATTTTGAAAGCGTCACTTTTACAGTTTCTAGAGTTTAGCGGGGACATCATCTGTGTCCCTATGGACACTTTCCCCGTTTATTGTATGAAGTCATAGCAAAAGTTGCATTTACAACCAAAATTTAGAACATCAACTTGACCAATTTTTCCTGCCTATGTTCCAAGGACCTCATATCAAAGACTTTAGGTCTCTTTTGAGTTGCGCTGACATACCGTTAATATTGAACACAAAAAGAAATAACTCATATCACATGTAAAAGAATTCTTTTTGTCCAAGTTGAATAGATCATCCTGAGGAAGTAACAAACATTTTGGAGAAAAATTTAAGTGATAACTTTTATGGTTTCTGAGGTAAAGAAATAACTCCCATATGGGAAAATGTTTGGTTAAAAAGGGTGAGTTTCAAAAGCGTATTAACTGTTAAATACTGGTGATTCATTTTTTTTCGTGGGTACCAATTTTCATGGATTGAGGAAAACTTGCATTTTCGTGGATATTGGATTTCGTGGTTTTGCTTAAATCTGCATACAACCTTATAAAAAATTTGTAATTCGTTGTTTCCCTGTACCCACGAAATCCACGAAAAATTGGTATCCAACAAATAATCGTGAATCCACAGTAGCATATACCAAATATATTATCCACAGTTGTGAAAAACAACATTTCAGAAAGAAAAAAAGTTGCAGAAGAAAAACAAATAATAATCCAAATAAATCAGGTCAAGACCTAATTATGCCAAAAAGCTTATCAATTTTATAAAGCTTGACTTGTCAAATAACTTGCTGGTATTGAAGATGAACCCTATTCCATACAAATTCAAAGATCAACTTATAACAACTTAGCTAATATCCTGTCTCAAACTTGGTTTCTAAAATGTTTTATTGTGAGGAGAGAATACCACTTCATAAAAATGACTATGTGTTTAATTTATTTTCCATTATTTTTATCTTCACCTTAGTTTAAAAAAATCTTATTTCACAATTAAATTGGACTTGATTAATAAGTTTTCAGCTTTAAGAGTTGATTTGCAATGGTTGACTGTAGGATTTTTTTATCCTTTACATGTGTTACAATTTCAAGAAGGTATTTGGGTCAGTTGTCATGAAGTAAGACGAGGTTCTCATTGAAATACCTGTCACTATGGCTTTTATGAGTTTAATATGGATTTTTTTATGGATTGAAATTTTCTAAATTTGTTTGACCAAATGAGGTAGCTGTAACTGTGGTATTTTTTAGGTACTGACCGTCCTTGTTCTTAGGAATTTTTTCATGAAACCAGTATACTTGCTGTAACCAGTCTTGACCTTCTTGGCTACAATTAATATTAGTGGATGCTGAATTTCAGAATTGTATAAGACATCTTCTACCCCTCCAAACAAGCCAACTTTAAGGTGTTATAAAGTAAGAATAAAGGGTAAAAAAAACAAACTAAATATTGAACTGAAGCTTTTGGTATCTCAAAATACAGTATAGATAAAGATAGCTGCAAGATGGTATAAAAAAAAAAAAAAGAAGAAGAATATGTCTTAGGACACGAATGTCCCCATTCAAGCTTTACAATTTTCTAAGTTAAAAAGGGGCATAACTCTAGAATGGAAAATGACTCACTGCCCAAATTAGAACTCTCTCTGCATGTTGTGGTTCTTAGCATTGTGTATGACTTTCATAATATTTGAATGAAAAAAGCTTAAGTTAGAGGGCAGAAACTGGAAAATTTGCAAATTTCCAAGTTATAAAGGGCATAACTCTAGAACGGTAAGTGACTCACTGCCCAAATTTGAACTCTGTGAGTTTTGGTTCTGAGCATTATATATGAGTCTCATAAAATTTGGATGAGGAAAACTTGTTAGGGTGTGGAAACAAAAATGGGACGGACAGCTAGACAGACGGTCAAGGGTAACACTTATTGGCGCCTTTGCCTACGGCCGGGGCATAAAAAAATTGAAACCTGCTCGCATTATCATATGCTGAAGTTCAATGAACCATGATTTCTAGGAAATATTGTAAGTTGGCATAGAAAAATTTCATCTAACAATGACCATGTGTACTAAATTTCAAGTTAATTTGACCACAACTTCATGGTAAACTACCTCAAAGGGGCATTAGCTGTCCAATTCATGTTCACTGATTTGACTCAAATTCTCATATTTCATTTACAACATACTAAAGCGTATATCCAAATTATAAAAAGTTTAAAATAAACAATTTACAATGCATGGGTTCGATAATATGTATCAACATTTCGTGTGTATATGTATTTTGGTATAGACGCAATCTAATTAACCATCGAGGTGATCTCTGAAAACTGCCTACGGTCATATAACCCAAATATAGATATAAACAGATAGCAAACTCGTGCAATTGGATTTTTCTAGGTCTGTTTGAATTCATATAATAGGTTAAAAATATATTTTAATGATCGTTTTTATCTGTATAAGAATGAGTTTTTGTGGATTGAATCAGTCAATCAAATGATTTACCCTTGTTTCACTTTCAATGTTGACATTCTTTTCCTTTTAATAACTGAACACGCCTAATTCATGCATATCCCATCTCTAAAGGGCTAAATTGAAGGTCACATGAATACGGATTAAATGAGGTCGAATTATTCACTTGCAAGTGAATAATTCATCAGCAATGTTTTTTAGCTTATTTTGACAAAATTGAACCAAACTGGCTGCTAAAAGCAAATTATTATTTCACTATTTCACTTTCATTAATGATTGAACAAAAAAATCATATTTTAATTTTGAAATAAGTGACCAAATCATAATTTTGCATACAATTTTTCAATATTAGCATCACAATGAGCATGTGAACTACGTTTCAAGTTGATGTGACCAGAACTTTATAGTAATCTTCCTTTACCAAATACTTTAACCCGAAAATGTTCTTATTTCACACCATCACATTTCTATGTTTGTTGAACCATGAAATTAAGTTCAAAACTGATAATTTGTTATATTATTTATAAAGTTCACATCAAAATGAACACCATGTCCTGTCTGTGTTTTAATTAGATGTTTTTCTGCTTTATTTCAATCTGATGAGTCAAGTTTTCTACTAATTTTTATAGTTTGTTCTTATGTTGTACTGTAACAGCACTGTCCCAGGTTAGGGGGAGGGTTTGGCACCAACAAACTAGTTTAACCCTGCCACATTCTGTATGTGCCTGTAATTCAGTGGTTGTTGTTGTTGCTGTATATCATATTTGTTTTTCGTTCATTGTTTTGTAGATAAATCAGGCTGTTAGTTTTCTCGTTTGATTTGTTTTAAATTTATCATTTCAAGGCTTTTTATAACGACTATGCAGTATAGGTTTTGTTCATTGTTGAAGGCCATACAGTGACCTATAGTTGTAAACTTCTATGTCATTTGGTCTCTGGTGGAGAGTTATCTCATTTGCAATCATACCACATCTTCTTAAGTTTCAAATTTATATCACATCAACTTCATGGAAAACTACCTTAACCAAAATATTGACATGATAAAGGGCGAATGGAAGGATCGACAGACACATACTCCAGAAAACATAATGTCCCCTAACTATTGTAGGTGGGCCATAAAAATACAATTTATTATGACATCTGTGTTGGATAAAATTAATTGTAAGGTTGTGAAACTGATATTTTGTAAACACATCTGTGACACACAGTTTGTCTGTATGTTTGTAGTTTTCTCAAGGACTACATATAATTTATGGAATAATATACACTTATATTTTTATTTACAAAATAACAGCAACAAATAGAAATATATCATAAACTTTTTCTGTCTTTCTTCTTTAAAGAATGACTTCTTTTCTCACGTAATCGTTCCCTTTGTTGTTTCTCTAGCCTACAAAAGTAAGAAATTAAATGTATTCCATTAGATTACTCATAAACTGTAATTAAGTTGTTAAGTGACAAATTCCCATTCGTGTCATCTTTATCTGTGTGAAGTCAAATTATCATTTGATCCCAAGAAGGTGAACAAAAGTAGGTGTATTAGATAAGTGATTGTTTGCATAGCTGCCATTTTCATTATGTCAATGGTATGTGTGCTGTGTATATAACCTATTTATTTCTGTTTAATTAATCCATGAACTCTAAGAGCACAAATAAAATATCATTTTGCAGTTGTTTAAAGTAAATCTAACTGTCATTTTGCAGTTGTTTAAAGTAAATCTAACTGAAATTTTGAAGCTTTTGTAAATATACTGTAAAAAGTTGTGTTCTTTCTTTGATATGTCATCAGACATCAACAAAATCAGAGGTCAGCAATAATAATTTGACCTTATAATTGAATTTTGACCAACGAAGAACTGAGAAGAAAACAATTTTAAAACATACTGATTACCAAAAAAAATAATCAACTGGCTTTGGAAATTTTAAATTGGCAAAAAATTAAGAGAAACTGGTACTAACCTTTTACTGATTTTCTCTAAATGCTCTTCTGATGGAGGTTCTCTTTCCAGCATACATTCATATATGGCTGTTCTGATTTTATTTATACAATCACTTTGATTTAATATATGTTTACGTGTTTTATGAGACATAGTTATAAAATAGCCTTCTTTATTTATTCTGTTTTTTTCCTGAAAAAAAAAAATAAAAAATATACCCAGTGCTTGCAGCTTGAATTTTATAATGCAACATAATAATCATACTGAGGTATAACCAAAGTTTCAGGAAAACTGCTCTTTTTTTGAGTTATTGTCCGAAAACTGGAAAATCCCCCTTTTTGTAATGAATAAAACCCCATAACTCGAAAACGTAAAATCAAAAATTTATAAAAATCAAAATGGAGCTCATGTCAATATATATAAACAATTCACCAAAGTTTCTTGCAAACTGGTGAAAGCGTTTTGAGTTATTGTCTGAAAACTGGAAAATCCCCCTTTTTGTAATGAATAAAACCCCAAAACTCAGAAACGTAAAATCTAAAATTTATAAAAAACGAAAGGGAGCTCACGCCAATAGATATAAAAAATTCATCAAAGTTTCATTGAAATTGGTTAAAGCGTTTTTGAGTTAATGTCTGACATGTTGACGACAGACGGACGGACAGACGGATGGATGGACAACAGTATACCATGTCCCGTAAACAGGCATATAAATATTAAAAAATCAAAATGGGAAATTACTTTTATCAATGCCGACAATAATGTAAAGTTTATAAGAAATCAATCAAGGCATACTGGCCTAGGTGTGAAATATGTAGGAAATTGCCTAAAATCTGATGATAAAAGTCCATTAATTCTGGAACAAATAACCCATTAATTTTCAAAAGGTATCTTTCTTTTCTTAATCTTAATGTTGTGATTAAATGACATGAGAATAGGTTAAAGCAAATTTGAGTCATCATACAAAGTGTTGACAGACGAACTGTCAGATAGTGGATTCATTAATATTCCAATTTTTGTGGATTTTGTGGCTTGAACCACCATGAGTTCTCAACAGTATACACATTTTTTCTAAGTTTCTTTGATAGAAGCAATGACAAAACCATTAATTTAGGTAGCCTTCCAGAGCAATTTTTGTCGAGCCTGTAACTTCTGTCCCAGAAAGTTCGACATTGGGATAGTGATCCAACAGAGGCATTAACTAATTACTTAAAACCTCAATATTTCAGAAGGTAGAAGACCTGGATGCTTCATACTTTGTATATAGATGCCTTATGTTATGAAGTTTCAGTCTGTTATATGTTTTCATGGTTCAGTGACTACTTGAAAAAAAAGTTAACATTTTTTGTAATGTCAATTTCTCTCTTATTTTGAGTAATAGGATAACTATATTTAGTATGTGCATACCTTGCAAGGTCATCATGCCTGTCAGACAGTTTTCATCTGACCTCGACCTCATTTCATGGATCAGTGAACAAGGTTAAGTTTTCATGGTCAAGTCCATATATCAGATACTATAAGCAATAGGTCTACTATATTTGGTGTATGGAATGATTGTAAGGTGTACATGTCCAACTGGCAGGTGTCATCTGACCACGACCTCATTTTAATGTTTTAGTTAAGTTTTTGTGTTTTGGTCTGTTTTTCTAATACTATATGCAATAGGTCATTTATATTTAGTGTATGGAAATATTTTACGATGTACATTTCAGTCTGGCAGGTTTTATTTGACCTTGACCTCAATTTCATGGTTCATTGCTCAGTGTTAAGTTTTTGTGTTTTGGTCTGTTTTTCTTAAAACTATAAGCAATAGGTCAACTATGTTTGGTGTATGGAATGATTGTAAGGTGTACATGTCTGTCTGGCAGGTATCATCTGACCTTGACCTCATTTTCATGGTTCATTGTTTAGTTTTCATGGTTAAGTTTGTTTCTTAGACACTATAAGTAATATGTCAACTATATTTGGTGTATGGAATGATTGTAAGGTGTACATGTATTTCCAGTTTGGTTTATCTGACCTTGACCTCATTTTCTTGGATCATGTAAACTTTATTTGATACTTGTAGTAAAGCTTTATATTTAGGACTATCAACATAAAATCAATGGTCAGTAAAGCAGGCAAGACATTTCAGCATGTACACTCTTGTTTCTTTAACCACAAAAATTGATACCAATGAAAATAAATGATTCCATAGTATCATACTTCCAATGAATCTTAAATATTTAGTCTATCATTATATTTGGTTATTTCATGATTGTCTATATCAATTCTTTGATTTTTAGATTAGATTCATCTACCACACACAATTCCGTTTAGCACTGTATATGTGTATTTTATTTTCTGTTATTTGCTTCCTTTTAACGAAAGCCTTATATTGCTTATGATAGATACACCAAAGGAATATTGACTTAAACTGTCTGACCTTTTCTAATGTTTTATGTATTCTGAAATATGTAGGAATTATTTTACCTGCTCAAGAAATTTTTCTTTAATGTTGTCAGGTATCCAATCAGCAGAGGCAACATGGAATCTGATTTCTACTTTATTATTTGCTGTAATATCAAAATATTACTGAACAAATACGATTGTCTACAAAATATGCAGTTTTATATATTTCTCAAATTATTAGGAAAACATACATGTATATCTAATTCCCATTGGAGTAAGTGAAAAACCAAGTTCACATGGATAAGTTGTATCATATAAGATATTAAAACAAATTGGCAAGAATTATGACTTCAACAATGAATAACTGGAAACTGACTAAAATAACTACATTCCATCAAAAGATATGTTATTGACTTCTTTTCTTGGTAGTTTAACACATATCTTAGATTTATTTACAACTGAGCTTTTATCTTGTATCTTTGGGCCAAAGAACAAAGACCTAGAGGCTCCAAAGAGCCAGAATCACTCACCTGACAAAAATATGTTATATTGATAATACTGAAAATATTTCTCATAATTTTTTTCCTGCAAAAAAAAAACTCAGCTGTTCCAGAGAGTTCAAGTGAAATGAAGGTCAGCATGTTTTTAGCTTTAGTGCTAGAATCACATTATTATTTATTTACATAAAAATTAGCCTATAAAATCTTCCAGTCCTCCCAACTAAATCAAATGGTCCTTCGGTAAGCAGACATCACACTATTAACAACCAAAGAAACAATTTATATACCTCAATTTGTTTGTTTGTCAATTACAATTTAAATTACAATTTAACTGCTTACAGTTTCTTTCTTAATTACTTGTATATTCATTGCTGTTTCCAAGATAAAGTTAGAAAAATATGTTATAAATATTATCAATAAAGAACAATAAGTCCAATCAAAAATTGTCAAACAATTTTGATAGATTTACTGTAGGTCTTTTAAGTTTCCAAGCATTTTTGTCAATGGCTCCATGATAATAGGTTTTCTTTAATATTAAGATTTGATCTATATCATGTGTATATAATAGTGTTCATTGTTTTGTCAGATACAAACATTTGTTAACACTTTGGCCTCCTGGTCCACTTCCTCTAGAACTTTTTATCTCTAATTTTTCTGAAATAAAAAAAGTTTTCAGCAAATATGGTATATTTATATCAAAAGGTTATAATTATTGAGTATAAAATAATGTAAAAATACAAATCAACAAATATATCTTTGAAAGCCAGAACTGTCTGCCTGATTTATGTAATACTGTTGTAAAGGGTGTTTGTCTGCCTGATTTATGTAATACTGTTGTAAAGGGTGTTTGTCTGCCTGATTTATGTAATACTGTTGTAAAGGGTGTTTGTCTGCCTGATTTATGTAATACTGTTGTAAAGGGTGTTTGTCTGCCTGATTTATGTAATACTGTTGTAAAGGGTGTTTGTCTGTCTGATTTATGTAATACTGTTGTAAAGGGTGTTTGTCTGCCTGATTTATGTAATACTGTTGTAAAGGGTGTTTGTCTGCCTGATTTATGTAATACTGTTGTAAAGGGTGTTTGTCTGCCTGATTTATGTAATACTGTTGTAAAGGTGTTTGTCTGCCTGATTTATGTAATACTGTTGTAAAGGGTGTTTGTCTGTCTGATTTATATAATACTGTTGTAAAGGTGTTTGTCTGCCTGATTTATGTAATACTGTTGTAAAGGGTGTTTGTCTGCCTGATTTATGTAATATTGTTGTAAAGGGTGTTTGTCTGCCTGATTTATGTAATACTGTTGTAAAGGGTGTTTGTCTGTCTGATTTATATAATATTGTTGTAAAGGTGTTTGTCTGCCTGATTTATGTAATACTGTTGTAAAGGGTGTTTGTCTGCCTGATTTATGTAATACTGTTGTAAAGGGTGTTTGTCTGCCTGATTTATGTAATACTGTTGTAAAGGGTGTTTGTCTGCCTGATTTATGTAATACTGTTGTAAAGGGTGTTAATATACCTCAGCTTGAAACCAATTGTATCAAATATTATTAAAACCTTTGTGCATCACTATGAGGCAATTAAATATACAAATACCTTGTACTGATTCTTCACAATTAAGTTTTAGTTTTGTTTTTTATCATTACTGTTATGTATGATCATGACCACACCACATTTGACCATGCAAGCATGACCTCAACACTATGACCAAGCAAGCCTGACCTCAACACTATGACCAAGCAAGCCTGACCTCAACACTGTGACCATGCAAGCATGAACTCAACACTGTGACCATGCAAGCATGACCTCAACACTGTGACGATGAGAGCCTGACCTCAACACTGTGACCATGCAAGCATGACCTCAACACTGTGACCATGATCACTACTTTGACTGACTATATAAGTTTTACAAATGTACATGTCCGTACTTTGACCTATAATTGTTTACTTTTTATACATTGTAACTTGGATGGAGAGTTATCTCATTGGTACTCATACCACATCTTCTTATTTATATGCCACTGTAAATCTTTCCACAATTTCAATACAGAAAGGACTACACAAATACAAATTCACAAATTAATGTTAAAATGTGCTTCCCCCTCCATTTAGTTTACACTAATGATTTTTCTATGCCTATAAACCAGATTGTTATTGGTAAGGGGATCCTGGTCTTATAAGAAGGGGAATACTGTATTATAGTCCAAGAAAACATACCCACTGGGATGAATCCTGTAAAACCAGGCTTTACTGTCTCTAATGTATTCTAAAAACGTAACAAGAAAATGTAATTAATATGTATGCTAAATGAGAACAGGATTTAAGAAAGAGTTAACAAGATATTTAATTTTAAAATTTCTACTTTTAACAAGTAATTACTTGAATCTGGAATAATTTCGAATTCTGGAAAATTGATGAGAAATGTATGACAAAAACTAACCAGAATATTTCCTTGTTTTTACATCTTTTCTTCTCAAATCACACTGAAAACCACAAATTTGAGTTAATGAAAAAAAAAAAATTCCTGATACAATATTTTTGAAACTTTAAACATGACACTTGTTTGAAAGACATAAACTGAGTTACTTATACGGAATCTACACACAACAGAACCAATCTGTCATTCATATTTTCTTAGAGTAAAATTGTGACAAGATGACGAACCCTGTAATTCTGAAGATCAGTAATAAAAAGCTGTGTCTTTGATATACTGTTGTTCATTCCCTGGTATTTCATGAAATTAATATTATCTCATGCACATCCAGTCCATGTCCCTTATTCTCTATTTTAATTAAAGGCTCTATAAAGCCTGTTGTGCTAGTCTAGTGTGAAAGTGTAATTATTCAAAAGATAGATAACTCTATATTGATTAATAACAAAGCACTTATCAATTTTTGTAATCGTTTATATCTTGTCCAAATATTATATTTACATGTATTTTGTGAATAAATAGACCTGCCATATTGTTATACAAGGAACTTGCATACAGGATACAAAAATAGTATTTCTAAAGTTACAATAAATAATTGAGTACAAGTGACATATACATGTACAAAATGTATTTCAAAATTAGTCATTATTATAAATGTTATCGCTATTAGACCATATCAAGTAACGCTGTCAGGAAATGTCAAGCATCTTTCAAATATAACTTGTTTTTGTCTGCTATCAGGTTTTCATGGTACCACTACCACTATGTTATAGCCAGGATAAGGTACAAAATGTATGGGTGTCTGTAGTCAAAAGAATTATGACATCTTGGAAGTCTATTTTTATTTTTTAATTGACATAATGCTGAAGCCATTTCTTTATGCTGGACTTTAAGAAATCGGCTCTTAATTTTGACATTTTAAGACCCAAATTTACAATGAAATTTTCACTGATGGCTTGAAATGTTTCCATATACAAATTCTTACCATTTCTGTGCTCAATGCTGCAAAATATTTCCCCAAATTTCCAAAAGTAATGATGAAAGAAGTAGGAAGGCGTCAAACAAAAAATTAAAAATATCCTTTCAAGACATCAAATTTATTTGGACTAGCTATAGGGTGTTGGTATAAGTGATTGTATAGGCGACTTTCAAAAAAATGTCTATTAATCTGCTGTCAAGTTTACCTGTGACAATGAGGTACATGTATTAATAAAAAAAAATACTCCTAGAAGGAGTCAAGATTCATATCTGGACTACATTACAATGTAAGCTGGGTTGGAGACTTAATAATTATGACGTCTTGAAAGGCTATCTTTATTTTTTGCCGCATCACAGCGAAAAAATAAAAATAGCCTTTCAACCCTAATAATTATTTGGACTACAGGCCCTTTCACAGTTATTGCAGCCATGTTAAATAGGAGGCAGATTTTCATAATGGAGGAAAAAAATGGTTTGAAAAATACAGAAAACATCATTGAAACAGAACAGTTGCTTGGAAACATGCATAGGATTTCCGGTACTTTCATACTACTTCCACCTCTATCCAAAAAATCTGCCCCTATTCACTATTAGGTTGGGGTCTTACTGGTACTGAATTACAATGTATGATTGTATCTTTGTCATAATTTGTCCCTGAGGGAGTAACAAGACATTTCGCACCCAGACAAATCGGCATCCAGGTCTGAAGACATTTCGGCATCCATTTTGGACATTTCGGGATCAGGACATTACGGGACCAAGACAATTCAGCACCTCATTTTTCTCTCTATATGTATATATTAAGAAAATAAAAGAATTGACACAGTAATAGTATAATCCGTAGATCCAGACTGCTAGAGGAATGTGCCAGTGTACGGACCACCATCAAAGTGACTTTGTTAGAACTTATAGTGCTGCCTGTATATATGTTATATGTTATATTTACAGTATTTTAAATATTTCATTACTATCATATGTTCACCTTTAATACAAATCTAGTGCTGTTAATGCATCTATAAACTGTTGAATATAATTATAATAAATATTGATAAAATAAATATTATAAATATGCTGCATTTTACGCCTGTCCCAAGTCAGAAGCCTCTGGCCTTTGTTAGTCTTGCATGTTTTTTTTAATTTTAGTTCATTTATATGTTTAGGAGTTTAGTATGACGTCCATTTTCACTGAACTAGTACACATTTTTGTTTAGGAGCCAGTTGAAGTCCGCCTCTGGGTGCAGGATTTTCTCACTGTCACGGTGTTGAAGACCCATTGGTGGCCTTCGGCTGTTTTTTACTCTTTGGTAGGGTTGTTGTCTCTTTGGCACATTCCCCATTTCCATTCTCTATTTTACATGTGTTTTATTGATTTAGAATACTATCGGAATAGAACTATGTATTACATTAAAACTAGTACATGAATGGTGAAATCTATAAAATCAATTTTCATGTATCAGGAAAAGAATATACACACAAATAAGACAGCTACCCAAATGACTAAGTCTGGGTGCTGAACTGTTTAGAATTCCCTGAGGGACCTTAATTGGAATAAACCCATATTGTATTGTATTGGTATTGATCAGTTTATGTGTACATCAAATCACTGAAAGCCCTCTGTACTGGGGCAAATGTACTCTAAACTATAGTCTTTATTTTCATCTAGTTTATGCATCATACATTTTAGTTTTTCTGTTCATTATCCCGCAATGGTGGTAAGTCGTGCACTTAAGGGCATTTTTTATTTTATTTTTCTGTAGACTTAGCTTTGTTTTTTTATTACTGTGTATTGTCAAGCTTGGTTACTCATAATTGTTTCTCAGTCACTGAATGTACGATGTTGTTCCATACTGGAGCAGCTGACCTGGTTTGTTTACTTTCAAATTCTAATGGCTTGAAAACCACGTGACACATTGAATCGATATATCCAATCAAACTGCTCTACTGTCAATTAGGTGATTTTGTAGTACAGGGCAATTATATTATTTGTTTGTATGATATTGCTTTGAAATAGTTTGCAATAAATTGGGGGTTTATTCAATAGGAAACCTCATTATTAGCCATGAAATTTGACATCAATGGAATTTTATATGAATATTTACTTATGGTCAGAATATCGATCTCTTTATATTGAACCAACATTTTTTATGAAAATATATGTATATTGTTTTTATTAACCTACTCTATATTCCTGAACAAAAACATGGCATGATTATCGTTTGTTTTCCAAAGTTTTCTTTCAATTTGGATGGGTTTTTTGGGAAAATCGCGTAAAGACGTAAGGTGCTTGTTATTTTGAAATTCTTAAAATACGATTTAAAATACTCCTAGAAGGAGTCAAGATTCATATCTGGACTACATTACAATGTAAGCTGGGTTGGAGACTTAATAATTATGGCGTCTTGAAAGGCTATCTTTATTTTTGCCGCATCACAGCGAAAAATAATCAAAGAGCTGAAAGCTCTGAGGAAAATAGCGCCACTGTCTCTAATATTGTGATATTTTTATTCAAGTCTTGATTTTCACATATCGTAATTATTTAAATATTGCAACATGTCTCGTAAGCATCTATAATACTAAAATAACGAGGTCCAATTTGTTAGCCGGCATTGGGTAAAAGCAGCGAATCAATGAATTCAACTTTACATGTAACTAAAATTGAGAATGGAAATGGGAATGTGTCAAAAGACAACAACCCGACCACAGAACAGACAACAACAAAAGGTCACCAATAGGTCTTCAATGCAGCGAAATTCCCGCACCGGAGGCGTCCTTAAGCTGGCCCTAAACAAATATATATACTAGTTCAGTGATAATAATATAGGACAATGGTGTTGATTAAAATTACACCATTCCTGACCCTTTTGTTTTCCAAATAATTAATATTTCTAATAATTTACAAGTTCCGTGTTGAATCCGATACCGATACCAAAAGTATATGTCACCCGTTACCTACTCTGTGCGTTCCGCCCCTGTAAGGCGCACCACCAAAAGGTGTATTTGGGATTTGCTATATACACGGTCATAATCACACATGAACTTCGTCATTATACAGGGATTAACACTACTAAATTCAATCATTGTCACATGAAAATTCGGTTGTAGTAAGAAAACTAGGACGGGTTCAAACAGAAAGATTTTGAAAGCAGAGAAAACTGTGCACCTTATAATCAGCACGACTTTATCAGATGACAATAAATCCAGGTTTAAAATAAGGCGAGGTACTTTAATTCAGTCACGGATCCGATGTCGCGGTGTGTTCTAGTATAATTGATATTCGTATATGTGTGTGTGTGAAGTGAAGATGACAACTGGCTGTTTTTTAGTACAAATGAATAGGTCAAGACTACCTGAATGATCTACAGTATTCAATGACTATTGGTTGTTTTTTGTATAAATAAATAGGTCAAGACTCCGGAATGATCTACAATATCCAATGACTACTGGCTGTTCTTGTGTACTAATAAATAGGTCAAGACTATTTGAATGATCTACAATATCCAATGACTACTGGCTGTTCTTTTGTACATATAAATAAAGACTACCTGAATGATCTAAAGTATTCTAAGTAATGTGATTTTTTCTTGCAATTGCATTTTCTAAATCAAGAATACAGACTACTAGTATCCTTTTCAAACCAAATGATTATGAAGAGCCTGTTGTAAGCAAGCTCTTGTACCCAATATACTCATTAAATAAGTTACTAGTGACCTAGTTATTTCTGTTACTTGAAGCAAATTATATTTCTGTAGATTTAGACAATAGTATAATATTGTTTTACTAGTTTTATTTCACCTTGAAGATTAGACAAATAGGGATACTTCTTTGATTTTTATTTCATGTCAGTCAGGTCGCTTTATATGAAACTTGAAACCACTTCTCTGCCATATTGTTATTTTATAACAACTCTGCCCTTGACCATGTTGACCCATGTAATTGATATTCATTCTTTAACCATATCTGTCTCCATTTAAGTTAATGACATTGAACCATCATGGTATTAAACACAATTTCAATAGTGATAATGCTGTTCTCGTGGGTCACCATATATTCAACTTGGGTAGCATTCCAGTTATTGAAATTTGTGTCAGATTAGAACAATGATATCGCATGTAGACCTTCAGGATTGGATCTTATAATTTAATATGGAGCCATAGTATGGGACCCCTACACGGTAACAAAAATAAACAAGCTTGAAAGGATACGTCAAGTGACAAAATGTATCACCAGAGATTACAAGTCAAGAGAGGACGGACGGGATACGTCTCCAAAATGCTTACCAAACTGGAACTACAACAAGATCTCCAGACAAGGCGAACAAGGCGTTGAAGCCAGAAGTTAATATTTATGTAAAAAGTAGAAATGGTAGTTGAGGGCTGATTCCGCTATTGAACCATACTGTCATTCTATAATATTATTACGTAAGTATTTCTGTATTGGCCTTGTTATTGGTCCGAGGCTTGGTGTATTGGCCTGAGGCGACGAATGCCAATACAGCTGGCAAGACCAATAACAAGGCCAATACAGAAATACATAATAGTATCTTTATTAATTAACTACAGTGTTACAATATTTTTTTATTTCATTTCACAAGAGATAAACATTTTACCTTGAAGTGGAACTATCCAAATCTCAGTTTCTTTTATAAGATGCAATATCTAATGATCTGGTGCCGTTTCCATGTATCTTCAGCCTTTTCTCATCTGATGAATTTTCTACCCTTTCCAGTCACTATAAAGTGTTACAACTTAAATTTAGACACAACACATAAATAGTAATTGGAAAGGTACTGCCATTGAATGTGTAATGCAAATATTGTTTTAAAAATAATGTAAGAGTTGAAATTGATACAACTATCCATAAGCCAAATGACCAAAGAACGAAGACTTGCACAATTATAGAATGCATATGCCTGGTTTGGGCTTAAAATCAAAGACCGTTTACAAAACACGAGAAGCGAAAGTAAACAGTAAAATCGATCTGTACCATCGACATCGTGAAATTATGAGGTCGTCAAGAAATGAACTTTGTGATAATTTACTCGTTCCCCAAACCTGAAATAATTCCATCGTCTGCTTTCAAATTGCTTTTAAATGAATGGGACTGTCTTTAGCCTAAAATATATGCCATACTGAACGTTTCAGCTTGTTTATGGTGAGTAAATAAAACTGTCTTACAAACAAATGTTTACTTACAGTTTGAGTTTATCGTGACTTACGATCTAAAAACTAGAGACGTTCCGAAATCCTGTTTTGGCGGATCAGAACTCGCCAATATAGAAAAAATCTATATTGGCGAGTTGACACCTTATATTGCATAGGCAGTTTCTATCATATTAAGTACAATAACAGTGTAGTTAATTAATAATGATACAGTTACAGACTCTGCTGCTGTAACTTTGTAAACAAAGATTCATACGCACTGCGTGGGTACAACCGTATTACTAATTTCTGATTATTAAAATCTTAGTAAATCTGGATAAAGACCAGTATCCATCCAATGGATATCAAAATGATTCAGATTATTTCTTTTTAATGATTGTAAAGTTGAAATGGCATGAAAGGCTGACATTATTTAGAACTATTTTGTACAGCGATTGCTGATCATTGGAGTGTAAAAGTCACACCATAACAAAACGGATCTATTTATACATACCGATTGTTTACGATTGTAAGACATGTGCATAAAGTGAAAGCTCGAATAAATATGAAAAATATAACAAGGGATATAGCTCCAAATACCATTTAATAACAAAACATATGGACAGGTCAAGATATTTTTGGTAAATAAAATAAAGTATGTAAACTGGTCCTGTCCGACTACAACACTTTGTTCGAGTGTAGCGTTATACAAGCAGATTCCAGTTAGTATGTAAAATAGTAAATATGAAACCGAGTGTGGAAGGCGGAGAAATATAATCGACTTCCTTAAGTTCTGGTCAATGGTATCAGAAACATGCCGCTGATAGCGTCATTTTCCAAAAATAGCCTTTCAACCCTCATAATTATTTGGACTACAGGCCCTTTCACAGTTATTGCAGCCATGTTAAATAGGAGGCAGATTTTCATAATGGAGGAAAAAAATGGTTTGAAAAATACAGAAAACATCATTGAAACAGAACAGTTGCTTGGAAACATGCATAGGATTTCCGGTACTTTCATACTACTTCCACCTCTATCCAAAAAATCTGCCCCTATTCACTATTAGGTTGGGGTCTTACTGGTACTGAATTACAATGTATGATTGTATCTTTGTCATAATTTGTCCCCTGAGGGGGTAACAAGACATTTCGGCACCCAGGTCTGAAGACATTTCGGCATCCGTTTTGGACATTTTGGGATCAGGACATTACGGGACCAAGACAATTCGGCACCTCATTTTTCTCTCTATATATATTAAGAAAAATAAACGAATTGATACAGTAATGGTATAATCCGTAGATCCAGACTGCTATGCTAAAGGAATGTGCCAGTGTGTACGGACCACCACCAAAGTGACTTTGTTAGAACTTATAGTGCTGCCTGTATATATGTTATATGTTATATTTACAGTATTTTAAATATTTCATTACTATCATATGTTCACCTTTAATGCAAATCTAGTGCTGTTAATGCATCTATAAACTGTTGAATATAATTATAATAAATATTGATAAAATAAATATTATAAATATGCTGCATTTTTGCGTCTGTCCCAAGTCAGGAGCCTCTGGCCTTTGTTAGTCTTGCATGTTTTTTTTAATTTTAGTTCATTTATATGTTTAGGAGTTTAGTATGACGTCCATTTTCACTGAACTAGTACACATTTATGTTTAGGAGCCAGTTGAAGTCCGCCTCCGGTGCAGGATTTTCTCACTGTCACGGTGTTGAAGACCCATTGAATGCCTTCGGCTGTTTTTACTCTTTGGTCGGGTTGTTGTCTCTTTGACACATTCCCAATTTCCATTCTCTATTTTACATGTGTTTTATTGATTTAGAATACTATCGAATAGAACTATGCATTACATTAAAACTAGTACATGAATGGTGAAATCTATAAAATCAATTTTCATGTATCAGGAAAAAGAATATACACACAAATAAGACAGCTACCCAAATGACTAAGCTGCAATACAGTCTTCACAAATAAACAACAAAAAGAGATTTAACCACTTCATAAGATACTCCTTCGAAGATACATTTTGTACCATATACATTTATGTCATAAATAGTGCAGGAATCAAATTGGTAATTTGTAAAAACAGTTGAAAATAATTGCTATATTAACACTAAAGTTGCAAATTGAGTTCATGCCCACATATCTATATCAGTGCCAGGTAATTTTAATTTTTGGTTCAATATATTTTGATCAAGAATTCAATAATTGATTTTATCTTTATGAGGTGCCGATCTGTCTATGTTAGGTGCCGAATTGTCTAGGTGCCGATTTGTCTGGGTGCCAAAGGAAGTGTCTTTGATGCCGATTTGTCTGGGTGCTGAACTGTCTAGAATTCCCCTGAGGGACCTTAATTGGAATAAACCCATATTGTATTGTATTGGTATTGATCAGTTTATGTGTACATCAAATCACTGAAAGCCCTCTGTACTGGGACAAATGTACTCTAAACTATAGTCTTTATTTTCATCTAGTTTATGCATCATACATTTTAGTTTTTCTGTTCATTACAAAGTGGGTTCCACTTCGAGGTAAACCGAGTCGGTTAATTTAGAATAGCAATCACCTGCTTTAGAATGTCTGGATTACTATTCGGGTAGATTTGGTCTATGCTGTATATGCTCTTAAAACCATGACGTTGATAACTTGTTTTTTTTTTTTTTTTTTTTTTTTTTTTTTTTTTTTTTTTTTTTTTTTTTTTTTTTTTTTTTTTTTTTTTTTTTTTTTTTTTTTTTTTTTTTTTTTTTTTTTTTTTTTTTTTTTTTTTTTTTTTTTTTTTTTTTTTTTTTTTTTTTTTTTTTTTTTTTTTTTTTTTTTTTTTTTTTTTTTTTTTTTTTTTTTTTTTTTTTTTTTTTTTTTTTTTTTTTTTTTTTTTTTTTTTTTTTTTTTTTTTTTTTTTTTTTTTTTTTTTTTTTTTTTTTTTTTTTTTTTTTTTTTTTTTTTTTTTTTTTTTTTTTTTTTTTTTTTTTTTTTTTTTTTTTTTTTTTTTTTTTTTTTTTTTTTTTTTTTTTTTTTTTTTTTTTTTTTTTTTTTTTTTTTTTTTTTTTTTTTTTTTTTTTTTTTTTTTTTTTTTTTTTTTTTTTTTTTTTTTTTTTTTTTTTTTTTTTTTTTTTTTTTTTTTTTTTTTTTTTTTTTTTTTTTTTTTTTTTTTTTTTTTTTTTTTTTTTTTTTTTTTTTTTTTTTTTTTTTTTTTTTTTTTTTTTTTTTTTTTTTTTTTTTTTTTTTTTTTTTTTTTTTTTTTTTTTTTTTTTTTTTTTTTTTTTTTTTTTTTTTTTTTTTTTTTTTTTTTTTTTTTTTTTTTTTTTTTTTTTTTTTTTTTTTTTTTTTTTTTTTTTTTTTTTTTTTTTTTTTTTTTTTTTTTTTTTTTTTTTTTTTTTTTTTTTTTTTTTTTTTTTTTTTTTTTTTTTTTTTTTTTTTAAAAAAAAAAAAAAAAAAAAAAAAAAAAAAAAAAAAAAAAAAAAAAAAAAAAAAAAAAAAAAAAAAAAAAAAAAAAAAAAAAAAAAAAAAAAAAAAAAAAAAAAAAAAAAAAAAAAAAAAAAAAAAAAAAAAAAAAAAAAAAAAAAAAAAAAAAAAAAAAAAAAAAAAAAAAAAAAAAAAAAAAAAAAAAAAAAAAAAAAAAAAAAAAAAAAAAAAAAAAAAAAAAAAAAAAAAAAAAAAAAAAAAAAAAAAAAAAAAAAAAAAAAAAAAAAAAAAAAAAAAAAAAAAAAAAAAAAAAAAAAAAAAAAAAAAAAAAAAAAAAAAAAAAAAAAAAAAAAAAAAAAAAAAAAAAAAAAAAAAAAAAAAAAAAAAAAAAAAAAAAAAAAAAAAAAAAAAAAAAAAAAAAAAAAAAAAAAAAAAAAAAAAAAAAAAAAAAAAAAAAAAAAAAAAAAAAAAAAAAAAAAAAAAAAAAAAAAAAAAAAAAAAAAAAAAAAAAAAAAAAAAAAAAAAAAAAAAAAAAAAAAAAAAAAAAAAAAAAAAAAAAAAAAAAAAAAAAAAAAAAAAAAAAAAAAAAAAAAAAAAAAAAAAAAAAAAAAAAAAAAAAAAAAAAAAAAAAAAAAAAAAAAAAAAAAAAAAAAAAAAAAAAAAAAAAAAAAAAAAAAAAAAAAAAAAAAAAAAAAAAAAAAAAAAAAAAAAAAAAAAAAAAAAAAAAAAAAAAAAAAAAAAAAAAAAAAAAAAAAAAAAAAAAAAAAAAAAAAAAAAAAAAAAAAAAAAAAAAAAAAAAAAAAAAAAAAAAAAAAAAAAAAAAAAAAAAAAAAAAAAAAAAAAAAAAAAAAAAAAAAAAAAAAAAAAAAAAAAAAAAAAAAAAAAAAAAAAAAAAAAAAAAAAAAAAAAAAAAAAAAAAAAAAAAAAAAAAAAAAAAAAAAAAAAAAAAAAAAAAAAAAAAAAAAAAAAAAAAAAAAAAAAAAAAAAAAAAAAAAAAAAAAAAAAAAAAAAAAAAAAAAAAAAAAAAAAAAAAAAAAAAAAAAAAAAAAAAAAAAAAAAAAAAAAAAAAAAAAAAAAAAAAAAAAAAAAAAAAAAAAAAAAAAAAAAAAAAAAAAAAAAAAAAAAAAAAAAAAAAAAAAAAAAAAAAAAAAAAAAAAAAAAAAAAAAAAAAAAAAAAAAAAAAAAAAAAAAAAAAAAAAAAAAAAAAAAAAAAAAAAAAAAAAAAAAAAAAAAAAAAAAAAAAAAAAACAATTGCTTAAACGACGAATTAAATAAACATTTGTGACAAAAAGCTCGCAGTGCCATGACTTTCAATTACCGGAAATGTCATAATAGTATGTAAATAATGCGAAGTCGGAAACGACTTCAAAATTCCGGTTTCTACAATTCTTCTGACAGTATAGTTACAACTTCAGTGGCGGATCCAGAACTTTTCATAATGGGGGGCTCACTGACTGACCTAAAAGGGGCACTCAGTCATGCTTCAGTGATTCCTGTAGAAGAAGAAGATGCTTTATTTCCATCAAATGGGCTCACAAGGAGCATAATATAATATCATTATAATATCATTATAATATTATTTTTACAAATATAATAAACAATACAGTATACATAGTTACAAACACAAATAAGAAACAACAGTTTCACATATTCGTATATATATATAGGAGTATATATAAAACCTTCGTCTCAGGCACACCTCTAGAAAGTAACAAAAGAAAAGAATTCTGTGAGTAGGCTAAATATATCTAGCTTAACTGCAGGAGGCACCAAGGGACGGTGCTATATGGCATGGTGGGTGCATATTAAAATGTGTATCAGGACATTAACATGATCAATGATATGGTAAGATATTGTAAGAAGTTGCACATAACTGGTATGTCATCCTCGTGCCTGGTGCAGAGGAGTCAGTACTATTTAGTGACACAACTGCAAGAGGCACAAAGGGACAATGCTAATTGACATGCCAAAGTGCACATATTACGAAAAGATAAAATATTACCAGTTTAATCAAGAAATATCACAAACAGAAAGGTAATAGAACTTGTACGATGTGTCCTGTACCCCACCATGCCAACCTCGTGCCTAGTGCAGAAAGCCTGATTTAAATATTTATCTTTCAAGTTATATTTTTCTTCATCAACTAACTCACAGACAGATATCAAGATATCAAGATTCTCTACATTAAGAAGCCATATCAGTTTTGGCTAGGAATCAAATGCGTAAAGTTTGGGCATAGTGAGTTAATAGTGGAATTTAAACAATTTCTCTTATCTTGAGATGATGTACACGAAAATAAAAATGTTTTCATCATCAACTTCATTTGAGGTGCACCTGAGACATATTCTGTCTTGTCGGAGAGTACCCTGATAGCGACCTTGTTCAATTCTTAGTCTGTGAGAAGAAATACGCAATCGAGTGAAATTTCTCCTCTGCTCAGGTGATTGTAATAAAGTAAGATATCTTTCAAGACCAAAATGAGTCTTAAAAGTGCTATAGCTACAAAGCTTCCCATCAGCACAATTGTGCATTTGTTTTCTCACTGTATTTCATAGTGCTGATAAAAACTTTTAAATAAAATTTTGAATCTAAAGTTGCTTGCAAAGGCTAGACTGTCAACCCCATTAATTTTTTTTGCAAATAGTTTAAAGATCCATACCAAGAGAATTTTTATTCAAATAATAGCTTTGACTGTAAATATGCATCTTTTAGTAATGGAAAGGATGAACCCAAATTTTCAAGCCGGTGCCAGTATCTGATCATAGATTTGTTATATCAAAATGTAAAGGAAATCTCCCAAGTTCTGAAAGAGTGGCAAAGTTTGTTGCTCTTTTCCCCACACCTAGTAATAGTTTACAAAATTTCATATGTAATCTTTCAGAAAGAAGTTTAGGATAGGCTTGATCAACTGTAGAAGTCTGAGAATTTAATTTTTTTTTGAAGGGATTAAAAAAGCCCCAAATTTCCGAACTATACAAAAGAATGGGTTTAATTGTATGATCAAATACGTGGAGGCTGTTTTAATATTTGGATTCAGTGACAAGAAGTCCTTTCGTAGCTTGTAGTATGCTTTCAGTGCCTTATTGTACAATTCCTTCTGAGCAAAGGAAAAAGATCCTGATGCACTAAATGTTATACCTAAATATTTACAATGTTGAACACAATCTATCAACATGTCATTAAAATAAAAATTATGTTTTATATGCCTGCCTGCCTTGTTAAATACCATCACCTTAGTTTTTTTTAGATTAATTTTCATACACCAATCTTTACAATAATTATTTAATTGATCAAGTTTACACTGAAGCCCCTTTTCCGAGGAAGAAAAAATGACAATATCGTCAGCATATAATAAACAATGAACTGGCTTTGAGTTAACCAAGACTGGATCAGGTGACTTTTCAAGATAATCAGGGAGGTCATTTATGAAAATTTTAAACAAATTTGGACTCAAATTATCTCCCTGTTTCACTCCCACCTTAGTTGGAAAAAGGTCTGTAACTCTATTCTTTAATCGAATACACGATTTACTCTGAGCATACATACTCTTAATTATATTATAAAAATTTGTACCCAGCCCGATGTTTAATAACTTGAGTTTTATACCTGGGTGAATGACGGTGTCAAAGGCCTTCTGGAAATCAACAAAACAGGCAAACACTCTACCTTCTTTAGTATGACAGTACTTATCAATAATAGTCTTAAGTATGAACATATGGTCAGATGGTCGTGCTTTTTTGTGAAACCAATTTGGCTATCTTTAATGATCTGATATTTATCTAAAATTTGCAAAGACGGGTGTCAAGAATTTTATTAAAAGCTTCCCAAAGCATCAGTAATAGTTATTCCTCTATAATTATTAGGATCAGATGCATCATTCCCTTTATGAATTGGGAATATGTAACCAGTAGTCCAGGGTTCTGGGTATTTTCCATAAGAGAGGCAATTATTAAAATTTTTAGTAAACACGGTAACAAAGAGGTTTGACCATATTTTAGCATACTGTTAGAGATGTTATCCAACCCTGCTGCTTTATTAACCTTTAAAGATGACAAAGCAGTAGATATTTCAGTTATATAATCAACCAAATTTTTCCCACAAAAGGGGGGCCCGGGCCCCCCTCCCCCTGGATCCGCCTATGAACTTTAACGTACTGTAAACATTCGTGGGGATTATAAATAAAAATAGACAAGAGAGAAGTGTAAAAAAAACTTGAATTTTGAGAATTTGCTTATGATTTCAAAAAATGTCGAATTTTCATTACACCTATCTGAGACATATGTATTATTGTATTATATTGCAGTATGTCTCTGCCCCTATACAAATCCTTATGCTATGCTAAAATTTTCAGGAAAATGCAGTTAAATGGAAGTTTGTAGGACATATGAGCCTAACCTTCAATAATCTGTAATCTGTAATCTGTATTCGTATTTCTGCTGGTTCTTCCGCGAATTGCATCTTGGTGTTGATATCTAAAGGTAGGAGATTCCAATTTTTAATTGTGTTTGGAATGAAGCTGTATTTCAAGGTATCGTCTTGGCTGGAATTCTAAGAAAGTGTTAACGGTTCTTTGGTGTTCCTTGCGGTCGTTGAAGATTTTCAGTTGGTAGTTCGGCTAGTTGGTGTATGCCTTTACAAAATAGAATCATTCTGTTTTATCTTCGCCTAACTTTCAGAGGTTCTATTTTGATTTTGTTTAGAATTAAAGATATATACTACCTGGTTTATAACTGAAGTAACATGTTTTGAGAATCCTGCTGCCTCGCTTGCTCCTCTTTGCTGGACGTTTTCTAGTTTGTTCTCTAAATATATTTGATGACGGTCCCATACTGTGCTCGCATATTCAAGGACAGGTCTAATCAGTCCCTTGTACGTCTGCGGCTTTACATCCATTGGGCAAGATGATAGATTTCGTTTTAACAACCCATGTGTTGTGTAAGATTTGTTGCATATATCCTCGATGTGTTTTCCCCGATGTAAACCGCTAATGATGCTCACTCTATGGTATTTCATTGATTTTAAGAATTCCGGTTCTATATTCCTTTCAAGGTGTTCTTAAATTCTGTGGTCTTCTTTTTGAGACTGAGGGTCATCATGTTGCATTTGACAGGTTGGAAACAATCCCTCAAGTTTCAGCCCATGTACATAAGGTATCTATATATTTCTGTAGCTCCAAACAGTCTTGGTTGTTGTTTACTTCTCTATATGAAATAATTTTAGGCATAGTTAAAAAAAAACGGTTATCAATTCTTTTCAAAGCATTTATAAAATGCCTTTCAATTTTTCCAGGCATTTTACAATAGTCAATACATAAATGCATGAATCTTATAGGCAATTAGTAAAATTAATGCCTAAAGTTTTGAGGCATTTTTAAAAATGCCAAAATTTAGAAAATGCCTGCCACATGAATTGATCACTCAAATATCATAATGCTGATAATTATAATACACTGCGTACTTTGCAAGATAAATCCTTTCGCCAAACATTTTAAGAGAATTAGAAAATTAGAATTTCTAACAACAACGAAAATGTAAGATTTTTTATTTTAAAGTTATATATTCATTTATACAATCACATCCTCTTTATTATCGATTGTGACATCCCCAGATGAGCTTTTAATGTCACCTCATTTATACTTGCCACTAGTAACACATCATACCTTTCCGAAGCACCTGGCATTTTAACTCGCAGAGCTCGTTATATTTTCTTTACACGAAGTATTGTATATTTACCGTTTACCGGTACATATTTATGCATGCATCCCACTCACCCAAAATGCTGACCTTTGTGGGGGGAGTCCTACTCTAACAAAGAGAAACTGGGACCTATTTCTCTACACTAGGCACTCATGTGGAGTAAAAGATTTTTCAAGTCCACTTAATGCTTGTCACCATCCTCCATATATCCTTTGTGCCCCAGCATTGATCCACCTTAGCCCCTTTTGTAGTACTGTTATTTTGTCAAAACTTAACTTCTATATTGAAAGCTTGACATGTTATTGTTTAAATATTTGTGTATATTGTGGTTGATGTCTTTCGCCGTTATTTAATCCCGTTCTGTGCTAGACATGATATGATAATACCCATACCTCTCTATGCTAGACATGACATGATAATACCCATACCTCTCTGTGCTAGACATAAGATGGTAATACCCATACCTTTCTGTGCCAGACATAACATGATAATACCCATACCTCTGTGCTAGACATAGAATAATAATATCAATACCTCTCTGTGCTAGACATAACATGATAATACCCATACCTCTCGGTGCTAGACATAACATGATAATACCTATACCTCTCTGTGCTAGACAGAATATGATCATACCCATACATCTCTGTGCTAGGCATAATATGATAATATCCATACCTCTCTGAGCTAGACATAAGATGATACTACCTATACTTCTCTGTGCTAGAATAACATGATAATAGCAATACCTCTCTATGCTAGACAGAATATGATAATAGCAATACCTCTCTGTGCTAGACAGAATATGATAATGCCAATACTTCTCTGTGCTAGACAGAATATGGCCTTCTCGTTGTTTTGTATAGTACTTGTAGGCATTCTTGATCCTTTATTATATTTTTATGGTGATCTTATCTGATATTAACGGAGAACCAGAGAAACGGTTTTGTATATGACATATATTATTAATCTCTGAGTAATTTACTTGATACTTTCATTATTTTTAAACACCATAGTTTTGTTACTGTTGGTTCAAGCACATACTTCATATAATTAGAATGCTTTTATAAATTTTTCTATGAAAAATCTCAGCTTTAAAGTGACCTTTTCGGGTTAAACTATTGCCATCTTGCTTCATTCAAAAGTCAGAAATCTCATCAGTGATTGTCCTTGTTTTAACTCTAGCACAATGTTAAGTTCCCATAATTAGAAATCTCTAGCACAATGTTATGATTCTGCCCAGAGTCTGAAATTTCATTAGTGATTGTCATTGTATCAATTCTAGCACAATGTTATAATGAGTATGCCCAAAGTCAGAAATCTCATAAGGGGGTGTCATTGTTTTAACTCTAGCACAATGTTTTGTGTCTGCCCAAAGTTAGAAATCTCATTAGTGATTGTCATTCTTTTAACTCTAGCACAATGTTATGTTTCTGCCCAAAGTCAGAAATCTCATTAGTGATTGTCATTGTTTTAACTCTAGCACAATATTATGTGTCTACCCAAAGTCAGAAATCTCATTAGCGGGTGTCTTTGTTTTAACTCTAGCACAATGTTATGTTTTAGCTCAGAGTCTGTAATCTCATTAGTGATTGTCATTGTTTCAACTCTAGCACAATGTTATAATGGGTCTACCCAGAGTGTGAAATCTCATTCGTGGGTGTCATTGGTTTAACTCTAGCACAATGTTTTGTGTCTGCCCACAGTTAGAAATCTCATTAGTGATTATCATATTTTTAACTCTAGCAGAATGTTATAATGAGTCTGCCTAAAGTCAGAAATCTCATTAGTGGGTGTCATTGTTTGAACTGTAGCACAATGTTTTGTGTATACCCAAAGTCGCAAATCTCATTAGTGATTGTCATGGTTTTCACTCTAGCACAATGTTTTGTGTCTACCCAAAGTCAGAAATCTCATTAGTGATTGTCATTGTTTTCACTCTAGCACAATGTTTTGTGTCTACCCAAAGTCAGAAATCTCATTAGTGATTGTCATTGTTTTAACTCTAGCGCAATGGTTTGTGTCTGCACAGAGTCAGAAATATCATGAGTGATTGTAATTGTTTGAACTCTAGCACAATGTTATGTGTCTGCCCAAAGTCATAAATCTCATCAGTGATTGTCATTGTTTTAGCTCTGGCACAATATTATAATGAGTCTGCCCAAAGTCAGAAATCTGATTAGTGGGTGTTATTGTTTGAAACCTACTAGATTTGTATGATGAGTCTGCCCAAAGTCAGAAAAATCTCATTAGTGGTTGCAATTGTTTTAACTCGAGTACAATGTTAGGTATCTGCCAAAAGTCAGAAATATCATTAGTGGGTGTCATTGTTTTGACTCTAGCACAATGTTTTGTGTCTGCCCAAAGACAGAAATCTCATCAGTGATTATCATTGTTTTAACTCTAGCACAATGTTATGTTTTGCCCAGAGTATGTAATCTCATTAGTGATTGTCATTGTTTCAACTCTAGCACAATGTTATAATGAGTCTGCCTAATGTCAGAAATCTCATTAGTGGGTGTTATTGTTTGAACTGTAGCATAATGTTTTGTGTATACCCAAAGTCGGAAATCTCATTAGTGATTGTCATTGTTTTCACTCTAGCACAATGTTTGTGTTTGCCCAAAGTCAGAAATCTCATCAGTGATTGTCATTGTTTTAGCTCTGGCACAATATTATAATGAGTCTGCCCAAAGTCAGAAATCTGATTAGTGGGTGATATTGTTTGAACTCTACAAGAATTGTATGATGAGTCTGCCCAAAGTCAGAAAAATCTCATTAGTGGTTGCAATTGTTTTAACTCGAGTACAATGTTAGGTATCTGCTCAAAGTCAGAAATATCATTAGTGGGTGTCATTGTTTTGCATCTAGCACAATGTTTTGTGTCTGTCCAAAGTCAGAAATCTCATCAGTGATTATCATTGTTTTAACTCTAGCACAATGTTATGTTTCTGCCCAAAGTCAGAAATCTCATCAGTGATTATCATTGTTTTAACTCTAGCACAATGTTATGTTTCTGCCCAAAGTCAGAAATCTCATCAGTGATTATCATTGTTTTAACTCTAGCACAATGTTATGTTTTTGCCCAAAGTCAGAAATCTCATAAGGGGTGTTATTGTTTGAACTCTAGCACAATGGTTTGTGTTTGCCAGAGTCAGAAATCTCATGAGTGATTGTAATTTTTGAACTCTAGCACAATGTTATGTGTCTGCCCAAAGTCATAAATCTCATCATAGTGGGTGTCATTATTTTAACTCTACGAGAATTTTATGATGAGTCTGCCCAAAGTCAGAAAAATCTCATTAGTGGTTGCAATTGTTTTAACTCTAGCACAATGTTATGTTTCTGCCCAAAGTCAGAAATCTCATTAGTGATTGTCATTGTTTTAACTCTAGCACAATGGTTTGTGTCTGCCCAGAGTCAGAAATCTCATTAGTGGTTGACATTGTTTTAATTGTTGCACAATATTATTTGTCTGATCAAAGTCAGAAATCTTATTAGTAGTTGTCATTGTTTAAACGCTAACACACTGTTATGTGTCTGCCCGAAGTCAGAAATCTCATCAGTGATTGTCATTGTTTGAACTGTAGCACAATGTTATGTGTCTGATCAAAGTCAGAAATCTTATTAGTGGGTGTCATTGTTTGAACTATAGCACAATGTTAAAATGAGTCTGCCCAAAGTCGGAAATCTCATAAATAGTTGCTCAGTCTTTTGTTTTCTATGTTGTACCTTGTGTACTGTTTGTCTGTTTTTTTAGCCATGGCGTTGTCAGTTTATTTTTACTTTTCAGTTTGAATGTGTCTTTGGTATCTTTTGCATCTCTTTTGTCGCTGTTTTAACACTGCCACACATTAAATATATAACTGTTCGAAGTAAAATTAATATCAGCGATTGCCCTGTGAGTTTAACACTGCCGCACGTGTATATACCTGTCCCAAGTCCGACGTATGATCAGTGATTGTAGTTGTTTTCGGACTGTCGCATGTTTATATACCTGTTCCAAGTAAAAACTTATCAGTGATTGTCCATGATTTCAACCCTGCCAAATTGTTATGCACCTGTCCACAAGTCAGGTATCTCGTCAGTGATACTAGTTGTTAAACCACTACTACCTACTTATGTACCTGTCCCAAGTCAAGAAGTTCATCAGTGATCATCCCTGATAGTTTAACACTGACACATATGTATGTAGCTGTCCCATATCAGGAATGTCATCATTAATTATCCCTGATAGTTCTACACTGACATATATGTATGTACCTGTCCCAAATTAGAAATTTCATCAGTGATTGTCAATGTTTTAACTCTGATACATATCTATGTACCTGTCCTTAGTCATGAATTTCATCAGTGAGTGTCGCTGTTTTAACACTGACACATATCTATGTACCTGTTCCTCGTCAGGAATTTCACCAGTGATTATCCCTGATAGTTTAACAATGACACATATGTATGTACTTGTCTCTAGTCAGAAATTTTATCAGTGATTGTCGTTGTTTTAATTCTGTCACATATTTATGTACATGTACAACTCCAGAAATCGCATTAGCGATGGTCGTTGTTTAAACATGCAGTTTCGCATACTTATGCTGTTTAAACACTGCCACATATGTATGTGCCTGTCCCATGTCAGGAATTAACTGTAATTGTCCCAAATAGTTTAACACCGACCAATTTATGTACCTGTCCCATGACAGAAATTTCATCACTGATTCACTTATTAGTAGTTTTGTAATATGCATACTGACACAGTAATTAGCAATATTAGCAATACAATGTCAGGAATGTAGCAATACAATGTGAGGAATGTGTATGGTCATGAGAAATATAGCAATACTATGTGAGGAATGTGTGACGTCGCAGGAATGTAACCGTGATGCTATACTGGGAATGTCTGTCGTAGAAATAAAAAAGAACGTGTTTTTATTGGAATGTGATGTTTCAGAAGTTTGTGTTGTATTTCTCTAACCGTACATTCTTTTGAATGCGTCTTAAATTTGTTTTCGGTGATTTGTTAACCATTGGAGATGTCGATGCTATTATATACCAGGGAGACTGTGTATAAAGACACACGGTTTATCCAAAACGATTGCAACTAAATATCCCTGGGCAGATATATATTCCAAACGACGTGCTGAAGGTCATAAAAATTTAGCCATTATTAAAGACAGAGGACAACCTGGTACTATTCAAATTTTCAAATCTCCAGATAAAGTACATCACGATGTTGTTTGCTTTTTAAGTCAGTGGGAGTTTGGTCTGATAGATCAGAATTATAGAAATATTTCATCTTATAAACATACTCGGGAAAACCGAATTATTCGGTTCAACCAGTGCTCAGACACGACTCAAAGAATTAAAAGTTAAAACTGTTCCCACATCAGTTGTGGAATAGGTGGAGGAGATTGGTAAACTTATTTCCAAATCATAGACAATTTTGCCAAAGCAAACGACATAAAATTTACATTAGTAAGACCATATTTCTCACACAAATGGATATAGAAACATACACATTCTGCTCAAAATTTTTTTCATTTAATCCTATACACCCAACGAAACCGTATTACATCGATAGAGAACAAACATTTGAGAATTGACCAAGACAGATTGTGCAGAAACGACAACATTTGATTCAAAACGGATTCTTTTATACTGGGTAAAGAGATCGAGTGACTTGTTTCTAATGTGGTGTAACCGTAAAACAGTGGGAAGCATCTGATTGTGTAGAAACAAAACACCAAAAAATGGGAACCAAATTGTTTATTTGCAAAAATTGTGACTAATAAGGCACATTTTTAAAATTATTTTTCTACGTAGACATTGGAAGCATTTTTCTTTCTCTGGAATTTTATCAAATACCAATCATATCGACAACATACCCCAAATAGTTTTGTTAATGATATCTTTGGAATTTTAACTACTTCAGTATAAAAGAGTATGGACACATCTTTTCCGTTCGAGGTACATTTAACTTCACAATGGATGTAGGCGAAAACAGCATTTGTTTCATGCTTAGTATTTATAACGTCAACTTTGCTTCTAAACTGAGAGAAGATGTCGCCGAGCTATCAATAAAGTATTGTTATGGTTGTACAGTTCATCATCCGAGCCAGGTATACAACATACATGTTTAATGTGGAATGAGTTAGAACATTCGGAGATGCATTTGCAAGAAGCCTTATCCCATATCGATCACAAATCAATGCGCACAAAGTGGCAAGAAGAAATGAAAAAACTAGAACAATCTGATTGGACAAGCTGTTACAATGTAGACATAAGCGAACACGCTAGAGATACATTTGTTAAACTACTTGACGATGTTGAATGGTGCAAGAAAAAAATACCAAAACCAGATAGACTATACAAGGACGTGCAAGACTTCTGTGCACTCTTTCAAAGATTCTTTGCAGAGGAACACAACATATAATCCGCTGTTTTAGACTTCAACTCCATATAACATGATAATGTTTAGACGAATTATACATAATTCCGTTTTTCTAAAAACCATTTACCTAGCGGATCCTATTGAAAGAAAGGCATTAATTCGATTTACTGAAGAGGAACATATTCAAGCGTTGTGTGATATTTCTAAAAACAATTTGCAAGGAAGAATGATAGTCAGCATCGCATACAAGCAAAAATTCAAACAATACAAGACTGTAATTCGATCATTAGCCAACTCGAGAATTGTTATGGCAAGAAAAAGAAGAATGTTATTAACATTTAATCATTTAATTACACTTTTGATTAAGCCCATTTTACAGATATTAGATGAAAGTTGAACTGTTTGCTAACAATCCATCATACACAACTGTATTTGTATTCAATAAAAATTGTATTAAAATGTATAAATAGTTCATTCGTTTTTATTTTTTGCCATTTCACAGTTCACCATCAACCAATTATCGCAATTCCTCCGCATTATCAATATGGTGAAAAGGCAGGGTTATACGAGAGTCGACTCCATTTAAAAAAAAATTTATTACGATTTATCTACAGTAGGTGCCTATCTTGACCCCGACAAGCTGTATCAGGTTTTAAAAGCCAGAGGTGTTAAGAATGTTGGAAAACACTCCATCAGATCATGGTTGCAGAATCAAGATAATTACAGATTGCAAAAGCCTGCATGGAAAACCTTTAAAATGGCGAAAACTGTAGTAGCCGGCATAGATGATCCGTTCGATGCCGACTTGGCTATTTATCCTCATTATCCAAAGAGAATGGAGATGTGAAACATCTTCTTTTTGTAGTAGATATCTTTTCTAAATATCTGTGGGTGGAACCACTGAAAAATAAAACAGCAAATGAAGTAGTTAGAGGTTTTCAAAGCATATTTAATCAAGGTAGAAAATGTAAAAAACTAAGACCAGATAATGGAACAGAATTTACCTCAAATATTACGCGCAGATATTTGAAGAGTGAAGATATTTTTTACTTCACCACACAAAATTCATCAACGAAGGCCAACATAGCCGAACGAGTAATTCAACCTATTCAGAACATGATTTTTCGCTATTGTACAAAACAAAGAACCCACAGGTATATTGACGTTCTGCAAGACATCGTTAAAAGTTACAATGCAGCACCACACAGAAGTTTGAATAATATAGCTCCCAAAGATGTTAAATTAGCCAATGACGCCAACATATGGGCATACATGTAATTACAGCTGAGGAAAATCAAAAGCAAGAGAACAGTCACATCATATCATTATAAAAGCGATGAGTTAGTAAGAATTTCTCACAAAAATATGATATTTGATCGATCATATGATGAACATTTCACAAGAGAAATTTTAAGAATCAGTCAGAGGATGAGAATGCAAGTAATTTGTGTTTATTTGATTAAAATTTTTATGGATCAACCGGTTCTTGGCCATTTTTATGAAAGTGAGCTTCAAAAGGTAAATAAAGATGAAGACGCACTATGGTTTATAGAAAAGAAAATTAAAAAGCGAAAACTAAATGGTGAAGTTCAATGTTTCGTCAAATTTGATGGATGGTCAGATAAATATAATCAGTGGATTCCAGAGAAAGATATCACTGACGTGGTGGGTACGTAACAATGAATATGAGTATCTACGTTGTTCTAAGTAGTGATGAATCATCATCATATTATCCAGACAATTCACCATATAAATTCAAATCGCATTTAAATGCCCCAATTGCGTTAGATGGAACTTGGAAGTTGCTCTTTCAGAAGCCGAAATTCAATGTTCAAAGTCTATAGAGGACACCATATACTTACATTCAAGTATTTGCCATGATTCCATTGTAGAAGGTGAAAAAAAAAAACTTTACTTCGAAGACTCATGTGCAAAAGACCGGGAGATTAGACGTCAATTCTTGAGTCTCCCCATTACATTTCTGTAAATACAAAAGAGTTGCTCGATATTGAAATTTATATAACAAACAGATACGACTCATCGGCTTCATTCTTAAACCAACCCTCAACGTTGACACTTCATTTTAAATCGTTTCTCTTTTTCTAACATGGATAGATTGTATGTTCCAAACCCGCAAAATTGGTCAAATATTATGAACACATGGCTAAAGGTAACCACAACTCATACATTAATCAAAGATGGGGTGGAAAAAGGAAACAAGTTGGTGGTTTACTCATCGGTAGTCCGGGAACATTTATGACACCAATAGAGAATGTTGACCATTTAGAAAATCAAAACTCATCAAATCCATTGACAGTTCAATTGGTCTCAACAGACAGTTGAACAAGCTAAAACCGAACTTCAGATTTTGAAGAAGGCTATTAAACGAAAAACTTCACCGAAACCCATCAGTTCAACTAAAAAACGTCGAACTGTAAAGACCTCACAAGCTTTGCAAAAGAGAAAATCTGAAACTAAAAAAGTAAAGAAGATATTTACTCATAGAAAAAAAAATCAACGAAGAAGACTAAAAAGATAGAAGAATCAACAAAGCAGAAAGGCAAGATCAAGGAAGCAAAGGAGAAGAAATTTACTACTAAGATATTTAAGGACATCTTCGAAAATAATTATGGCAGCACTTAATATGGTTGACTTTCACGAAGCACAGCCTAGCGGACTGAGTTTATTTAGTTTACCACCACACCAATCAGCAGAAGAACACATGTATTTTCAGGAAGTTCGTTCAAACTCTCAATTAACGGGAAATATTATACATATGGAAATTACTGGAAAACAATGGTATGGAACATGTAGACCTTTAACGATCAAAGCTTTATGTTAAGGATAAACTTGTAAAAGGTGATTGCAGCAGTTTAACTGAAAACGAATATGAAGGTCAAATCAATTTGTTCTACAATCAATGTTTTCGCAAGTGTAAGTTACTATGCAAGGAAAGCTGGTTTCATTTACAACTAATCATTATCAATATAAAGCCATGAATCAGACATTATTGTCATATGGTAGCGAATCAAAAACCTCCCAACTCACATCTCAGTTCTGGATAAAAGATGTACTAGGCCACTTAGATGACAACGACGTTAACAGTGGAGCAAATGGATCTCTCAATACGCACTCTCTTTATTTTGTACAATCCAAAACAGGCGTCATGGAAAGATCTCTCTGTCACGATCCGTTTCACACGGATCGATATATTTTGAATCAAATTGCTATTAATGTAAGACTAACCCGAACAAGACTAGAATTTTGTCTCATGACGAACGAGGTAGCCGTAAATTTTAAAGTAATCATCGAAGACATCGTTTTGAAAGCTTGCAAAATACAAATCTACCTTGCAGTAATTTATGAACATGCTGAAATACTAAAATCAGTGAATGCCAGGTATCCATTCACCAAAAACAGCAGTTAAGCAAATCACTGTTGCAGCAGGCACAGTTAATTTTTCCCAAGACCTACAATTTCAAAACATTAGACTGAACAGAGTAGTGGTTGGATTTGTCAATGCTCTATCCGCTGCCGGTGATTATACTAAAAATCCATTCAATTTTCAACATTTCAATATAATTCAAATCGGATTGTTTGTCGACTGCATACCAGTATCTGGAAATTTTATGAGATTGAATTTTGATGCTAGCGGTGGTCGTACCATTGTTCCAGCTTTTAGTAGCATGTTTGAAGTAACAGATAACAGATAAATGTGCGTGTCATTCGGGTAACCAGTTGAACAGAAACGATTTCGCTGGAGGATATGCACTGTATTGTTTTGAAATCGAACCAAATTATAGAGATGATAGGACATATCTATACTTACTTAAACAAGGAAACGTTCGTTTAGTGGTTCAGTTTAGCTCAGCACTTCAAGACGTTATAAGCTGCATCGTGTATGCTGAATATCCGGGATACTCAGAAATAAATGCAGCAAGAGATATGATCTTAGAACGATGAATACCAATATGTTACAGTGCGCCATTAATAGTGATAAGGAAATGAAAAACAAAATAATGAAAGTATGTGCAGCGGAAGAAATACAACAAAAACTTCGAACACCACCTTTTGGATTCATCACCAATGCTGACCCTTCATCATCTTCCCGGAAAACATTGGGTTGTATGCTATGTTGATGAGAACAATATATTTCAAACCGAAGAGATATGCTACAAATAACAACTCTTGGTAGATAAATATTTCCTGGTAAAACACAGTTTTTTATGGATGCTTACCAGAGATCAATTTCAAAATCCTATGGTTATTTGGTTGTTGATATTAATTTCCATTCTGAAAAATCTTATCAGTTGCGTACAGACATTCTTCCCGGTCAGGACACGATTGTCTTCCAACCAGAAAAATGAATGAAGTGGAACGTCAAGCATTCATACAAGTTCTTTTGATTTGTTCTTCGCAGCAAATAACATACATATTGAAAACTCTAACGAAAAATCAACTTTAAGTTATTTTAGAAATTTTATGTAATGTTGTAAAGGGTGTTTGTCCCATATCAGACAAGAATAAAACTGTGTTGATGCAACGAAAACGAATCATCCGAGAAGTACTGCGTCCACGCTTAACTTCAAATCAAAGACAACGCCAATTGCAGAAAATTAAAAAAAACTATAACCCATTTTCTTTGCGGGTTGCATACGCTATGGCTAGCTAATGTTAATTATGTAACTAAAATATCAACAATTGATAAAGAATGCAAATACAAAGGATGAAACGTTAAATCCTAAACATTCTGAAAAAGAAGAGGATGGAAAAGACCATATACAAAAAAAAGATTCCATTAAAACACACGAATGAAGATGACAATGTGAAAAAAGCGATACATCATATGTGCGAATGAAACCGAAAACATTCTTGAAATCGAAAAAGAATAAAGTAAAAAAAAAAGAATTCCGATCACAAAAGCCCATGTGCAAACAAAAGACAGTAATAAATTGAAATGGATTTCATTTAAGATTTGAATTGTAAATATGTAGCTTGAATATTAATGTTATCTGATTAAAAACATCAATAAAAGTTCATCTGTTATTGTTCTTTAGCATATAGATTGTTATTTCATTGTTTTATTGCAAGCAAGAACAAAAGACTTCATATCTGCTGACTGAAGTGATTTCTTTGATCAATCAAACCGTTCAAAAATTTACATTCCATCTAAGATTGTATCAAATAAACTCAACACTAATTACAGAAAAATACTTACGCCAACTATAAAAGTATAAAACCCCACACAACTACTCATTTCATGATGGATACATCGGTGCAAGCACATCAATTTTTCTATTGTCTCACTTAAAAGTATCCACCTGGTAGTGAACCATTGGAATCTGAAATTAAAAATTTGAAAAGAAAATTGAATCATGAGGAGTTTAGTGATTGGGACAAGCTCACAGTAAAACGCTAAAATTGAAACATGAATGCGACATTTGTTGAAAAACATTTCACTAAAAATGCAACAAAATCCAACACATGAAAACACATTGTTTATCATTTAATTGTGATAAATGTGGAAAGTCATTTTCTTGCAACAATTATAGAAAGAAACGCCAAAAAGGGTGTAAAGGGGTGTTGCAACGAAAACATCTCCCAGATTGAAATGTACACAGTGTGGAATATTCTATGACACTTATGGTTTATTGTGTCAACATGTGATAACAAATCATCCCTTATACAAAAAAGAAAACCATCAAAAGTTGCAACAAGGTGGAGACGCCTCACCGATAACGGGAGAGTTAACGAAGGAACCCCTAACAACTTCCGAAAATAACTGTTCCAAAGAAGAATCTAAAAAGGGCATACAATTGAACCGCATTCGAAAAGGTGCTTTAAATGATTTTGTGCACAAGATTGATAGCATCCCAGAAATAGAAGAGAAATATGATCTTTTACAATTTTTTTTCCGGCGCAAAATCTGAAGTTGAGCAAGAATTAAATATAAGACGGAAAAAATTTCGTAACGTTAAATGGTATTTGAATGTAAGGGTGGATATGGTGCGTAATATTGAAGATGGAACTAAAGAAAAAACAACACCACATTTTCGTTTTACCTCTCTTATACCTCTCTGGAAAATGATGACAATGAACACAACCTGAACGAAGTGTTTCAAAAACTGAACGGATCTTTGGAGGAATTTATACACAAAGGATCCAATTGGATTGTTTACAAAGTTCTTGGTTTGGAGGTTAATACTGTAAAATACTCACCGATCTCAGGATCAAGTTACATTGAATTACCTCCAAAATTGTGCTATTCTCATGCTATTAATAACATCAAAAATGAGGATACAAAATGTTTCTTGTGGAGTGTGTTAGCTGCACTACATCCTGCAGAAAGGAATCCCGATCGTGTCTACCATTACACGAAATATGATTCCTTGATTTTGACTGGCATCGACTTTTCTGCTTCTCTCTGCAAAGTGGAACAATTTGAAAAACAAAATAACTTATCCATTGACGTGTTTAGATGTGTAGATGGACAAGTTTTCCCATAATACTTGACTAAAATGTTGAATGATTCAAATGAAATTGACTTGCTGTATTTGTCTGATGATAACAACTCTCATTACTGTTGGATTAAAAATCTTATTCATCTCCTTGGACAAACACATAAGAAATCACACACAAAACTTTATTACTATCATCGATGCCTCCACGGATTTATACGTCAAGATTTGCTAGATGCTCATCGCCCTTATTGTGAGCGATTCGACTTTCAAAAAGTACAATACCCAAAAGAGGGTAAAAGTGATATCTTGAGATTTAAGGATTACCACAAAACAATGAAAGTTCCGTTTGTAATATATGCTGATTTTGAGGCGTTGGCATGTAACCTAGACACATGTTCACCCAACCCAAATATTGCTTCAACAACTCATCACACAAAATTTGAAGCATGTGGTTATGCATATCAAGTTGTTTGTACACATGAGAATTATTCCAAAGCACCAGTAATCTATAGAGGAAAAAACGTTGTGGAACAATTTTTTGAAAGCATGTTTCAAGAGGAAGATTACATAGGAAATATCTTAGCAGATGATGAACCATTAATCATGAGTACCAATACTGAAAAGAAATTCAAGGATGCAACAAATTGCTATGTATGTGGTACAATGATCTCGAAAACATCGAGTAAAGTGAGGGATCACTCACATATTGAAGTGAATGAGTTGGGTGTTGACATGAACTCTCCTGACTATAGTAATTTTAGAGGGGCTTCGTGTATTTTTTGTAATCTAAGTTGGAAACATCCTTCATTCATCCCAATCTTTTTTCACAACTTTCGAGGATTTTATTCACATTTATTGATTGAAGCTGCAGGAAAATCACATGCATTCCAAACAACGTGGAGAAATACATTTCCTTCTCAGTTGGTAATTTGAGATTTTTGGATTCCTATCTATTTATGTCTGAAAGTTTAGAACGGTTGGCAGAAAACTTAGCAATCGAAAGGTTAACTCACTTCCAACACTTTCGTAAAGCGTTTCCATCTGAAGAGGTTGCAAAATTACTTTTACGAAAAATGTTTACTGCTACGATTAAGTAACCAGTCATAACAAATTTCAAGAAACTTCCTTACCACCTAAAGAAGCTTTCTATAATCGTTTAAAGAAAGAAGAAAGAGCAAGATTATCTCACGCACAAAAGGTGTGGAACACCTTTAACATGCCAAATCTCGGAAGCTATTATGATTTGTACCTTTAACTGATGTTGTGTTACTAACCGATGTGTTTGAGCGATTTAGAAATATGACTATCGATTATTATGGACTAGATGGAAGCCACTTTTATACAGCACCTTGACTTGCATGGAAAGCAGCATTGCAAATGACAGGTGTAAATTTAGAATTGTTGACTAGTCGTGATGTACATTTTGTTTTAGCTTTGTTGTAGAGGTGGAATCAGCATGATATACAAAAATATACAAGAGCCAACAACAAATATATAGAGGGTTATGATGATGCGAAACAAAATTTATATCTAATGTATTATGATGATAATAACCTCTACGGTTGGGCAATGTCTATCCCCTTCCAACTGGGTTAATGTGCTGGTTAGATGAAGATGAAATAAAAACTTTCGATTTGCAAAAAAATATCAACAGATGAAGATAAGGTGTACATGTTGGAGGTAGACCTTGAATATCCCAAGGACTTTCACGACTCACATAACTCCTATCAGTTAGCACTTTCACATAAAAATGAATTATCAAGCTACAGCAAATTTTTGTATCGTGATCTATATGGTGAGCACAGAAAACGACCAAACACCACCAACTTGATACCAACATTAGAAAATAAGAAAATATATCACGCATTATAGAAATCTACAACTGTATACAACCCTGGGAATGAAAATTATTAAATTTCATAGAATATCGGAATTTTACCAGTCTCTCTGATTTGCCACTTATACTAGTATTCAATTCAACACAACCAGAAGACATGAGACAAGAACTGATTTTGAAAAAAACAATTCTTCAAATTAATGTGCGATTCCGTCTTCGAAAAAACAATGGAGAACTTGCGAAATAGAGTAGATATAAAACTTGTAAACAGTGAATCCAGTCTTAGAAAGTCTGTTTCCCGACCTACCTTTGAGAGATTCCAAATTTTCAATGAAGATTTAGTGGGTGTTGAGAACAAACATATCAATCTACTACTAAACAAACCTGTTTATGTAGGAAGTGTCATTTTAGAACTTTCAAAAATAGTGTTTTATGATTTTCATTACAACGTTATCCAAAGAAATATGATGGGAATCTAAATCTTCTCTTCACCGATACAGATAGTCTGTGTTATGAATTTTTTACAGATGATGTGTATGAGGATATGAATAGTTTCTTGGACTATTTGATACATCAAATTATCCACAGAGTAATCCATTGTATTCCACAACATACAAAAAAGTACCCGGAAAAATGAAAGATGACATGGCTGGTAAAAATTTATTTTCACGTTTCAAAGAATTTTCTAGAATATTGCTATTGTACAATAAAATCATATTAATCATTTCCTTAAATACTCACAACCCCTCCCTCATTGATTTTTATGTAGAAAATGCTAAGAACAGTGTATTACTTGATATTATGTTATTGATATCTATGTTTGATAATTTTATGAGTTCCAATTAAAGAATTCATCGGTTTACGTCTAAAGATGTACAGCTTAATATATGATATAAAATATTGTGATGGATTATTAGAAAAGGAAAAGCGGAGTGCTATGGGGATTGCCAAATGTGCTATTGATAAACAAATACGACATATTCATTATAAACAATGCTTAGTTGATAACAAGATGACAATAAATGATATGGATTTAATTCGAAGTGAAAATAATACTTTATTCATTAATAATGTTCGAAAAGTTGAATTGTGTAATTTTGATGACAAAAGGTTGTGGAAAAACTCAATTAATATTTATTCATATGAACATTTAAGAATATCGAATGTAAATAAATTTTGCTCTATTCATTGTTGAAACATTAATCAATAAAATTTATATTGTCTTATTTTCCTCCATTTTGTTGGAGTTGGTGGAAAAAAATCCAGCATATTAAAATTTTGCTCTATTTATTGATGCAACATCAATTAGTGTTCCCCTTTGAACAGTGATCATTAACTGATAATGTTTTTCTTTTATTGTACTAATGTTTATCATTGTAATACATGCAAGTTTGATCAACATGCTAAAAAAAATGTAGTCACCGGTGTGTACGTACATTTACTAATTCATTCAGGACACAACACTAGGGGGATATTTTCTTTTTCTTTTACTGTTCTTAATACTTAAAAAAGACCATTATAAGTGAAAATTTAATTTTATTCATCTCTAGATATTTACCATATGCATACCGCAAATGATTGATTAGATATGTCTGTTACCCTAGTGTATTTCTAACACAAATTTTTGAAATACTTATTTTATTATTTAGGCACAGTGGGATTCATAACTTGGCAAGTTATAAAATCGAAGATCGATGTGTAAATCGGCAAGGCAGCGTGCGTTTTCTGAGAGGATGAGGAGCAGAGGGGGATCGAGGAGATTGAGCTCACTTCGCCATTGTGAGCTCATAAAATATGTTCTATTTCATCAAAGCAATCACAATTAGAAACCTCACCTAAAATTATTAGATTTTAACTGCTTTCATATAAGATAATTAATAATTGTAGATTGGATGCGGGCAATATTTGTGCTGATAATAACAGGAGTGGAGCTAAATATTCAATTTTATCAAAGACTTAGACGAATGCATGATGAAATGCAAAACCCCAGTCCTGTTATAAATAGACCACCAGCACCTATCCCTCCAGCACTAAATGGACCACCAGCACCTCCCCCTCAAGCAATAAATGGTCCACCAGCACCTCCCTCCAGCACCACTAAGGCGTTGGTATAGGCAGAGAAATAAGCCAGACCATTATCATGATCATATGTAAAAAAAAAAAATACTCACCTTTTTTGTAATTTTTTGGCACATTTGCAATATGCTGACGTTTCCGACTTCTTCAGCCAGTACTTTCAACCCAAGTACTACTGAATTATCACCATTATACAGGCACCACTCCGACTTTTGTAAATCTCCATGTAGTATGTCGTGATATATTCCAACAATTATTTTGCTAAAGTTAGAAATCCGTAATACTTGAAATTGTCCCGATCTCCTTTCTGCAGTCTACATATAATGTGCAGACCAAGCATGGAATCTGTCTACAATGCACCAATTTAATGTTTGGATTTTTCATATTCCTTGGCAATTTCACTAGCAAGATCCATTTTTCAACTTGAAGTTAAAATTCCTTTTTATGAAAACAAGAATAAGATCTGTATATTGGAGGGGGGTAGACTATTTATACTTAGTTCAAGTTCAGTGAACATTCATCGAACGATTTAAGTGAAATGCAGATATCGGAAAGTGGACACATTTATTATTTTTCAAATTATTGAAACTGTTATAAACTGTGATATTAAACTCTATATGAAAATGAAAATTTGGTCTATATATTTGGTTGTGATACATGGGTGATGTTTGTTTTTAACAACTTATATTAATTTTAATTGCTTTAATAAAAATAGAACACATTAACTGAAATATTGCATGCATATACTTCGTTGATGTTTGTGTACATTTAAATAACAGACTTTTCATTGTCAAATAATGTGACTTTTGAATATATCAAGTTAACAAGAGTCTTTCTACTTTATTTCAAAGATAATGGTGTTTTTCATTGCCCTTTTTATTATATCTACAAAAATCATGGTGCTTTTCATTATCCGATGTTGATATTTTAAAAATGTCTCAGGCAAATATTTTTTTCCATTATGATAAATTTAGGTCAAGTTTTATATGCATCTATAGCATAATCAATCATATGAGCCTTTTACTCATATTTGAATGTTGAACTTGACATTTTCAAATCTAATTTAACTCTTTTTTATATGTACATGTATAGTTATTAATTAGATATTTAGAGATTTTATAGTATTGTCATCTGTTAGAACAATGGCTATGTGATACGGACATTTCTGTGTGGAAGTCTTCAGAAATGTCTTAAACAGTGTGTTCATTTTTTATTCGATTGCTATCTACCTCAATTACGTCACATATTTAAAGTATTTTCCATCCATAACTTTGTCTTTCGCTCAGGTTTGTGCCCCATTAAATTAATTTGAAATTCCGTCCACAATTCTATTTACTTTTACACTTAGCTTTGTTGTTTCATCTTTTTCATGATGTAAATGTTCTTTATTAAAACATGTTTTTTTTAGTTTATTTCAAAATATCATCAATTACTTTTATCAATGTTTTTCATATCTCATTGTTTTATGTTTTATGCTCCTTTTAAAATATCACTTAAATCATCATTTCAATTTTGGTTGTATTTTCTAGTCAATGTCGTTAATAAAATCTGTGTTTAGATAAGTTTTATATGTTATACTCCTTTTAAAATTTGACTTAAATCAACATTCCAAACTTGGATGTAATTTCATGTTCTAGATAAAATCAGTATGCTCAGATAAGTGTTATATATTTTTACAATAAATCTTTTCTAATAGTTGTGTTGGTGATATATATATATATTCAACAGTTAGCTGATTTTTACTTTTATGTAAAATTGTTTTGATTTATTCTATTGTTATTTCATATTTTTATGGGTAATGCAATGCCAATTTTCTTGATTGATATCAGTTTTTTTAATTTAGTATTACAATTTTGATTACAACATCTTTTTTTTCTTATACTGGTGCGTCTTGCGGGTTGTTTTCCTGTCTGTTTAAATTATTTATATTCATTTAACCAACAACCGTTTGGGTTTTTTCTTCTTATAAATTTTTACTTAAATCATCATTCCAATCTTGGTTGTACTTTATAGTCAATGTTATTTTAAATCAGTATTGTTCAGATAAGTTTTATATATTTTTACAATAAGTCTTTTTAATGGTTGTGTTGGGGATATATATATTCAACAGTTAGCTGATTTGTTACTAAATTGTTATTTGATTAATGTTATTGTTTTTCTTATTTTTATAAGAAATGAGAATTCAGTATTATATTCCTTTTAACCAAAAAATTTTTTTTATTATCAGTGAGTTGTTTCCTCCATATGTTATATATGGTAAACACAATATCTCTAAAATCCTAGTAATTTTAAAATGTCTCAGTAAATATTATTTTGGAATATGATTTCAATTCACCACTTAAATACTTTGGTTGTATCAGGATAACTTGTATATATTTTACAATGAATATTTTCTACTGATAATGTTGAATGATGTGTTTGTATGTATATATATACAGTAGTTTGCTGATTTGATATTATGATTTAAAATTTTTATTTGAAAAGAGTCTTTTTTTTTTTATCTTTGTTCATAAGTTGCGTAGGATTTGATTTTGAGTGGGATTAATTTGGAAACGACTTGTGAGCATGAATTGGTATAAAACAGAAAGTTTGTTTATGTTTAAACATCATGAGAAAATCTTCTACAGCTCGATTTTATCATATTAAATGGACAACTTTGTGACCTTTAACTAGCCATTTAAAACCGAGTGAAGATTTGCTGGACTGACCATTTAAACCCAGTGAATATGCACTAAACTGATAAAATTATAAGCAATCCATTTGTGTAAATGGACATAAACAGACAACTTGATATACAATTCTACACAGCTTTCTTGATGAAAGAAATCATAAATCTGATGGATTGCTCTAAATCAGCACTTTAGAGATAGAACTATCAATGTGTGGTATTAGTCTCTTTAGATATTGCCATTGTCTTGTATTGAAATAAAGTCCTTTGATTGTTGGGTGTCCACTAATAAATTGTCTAAAATCAACCCGTTCTTCTCTGATACAGACACACAGTCGCCTTATAATCCTGTGGAAGTTCAAATTGTTGAATATAGTCGCATATGGATGAATTGTATTGTTTTATAGCATCTACTGGGTGGTTGGTTAATCTAATACAATCTGTAGCATTTTGTGTCTTATTTGATTCACAAACATGTAGATTGTTAGTAATGGCTAACGTTACACTTGCCACTGAAAGGAGGACGATAACCCCATCACTTTTACCATGTCTAAGTGAAAGTCATAATTCGCATACAGAGAACTTAAACTAGACCTCAGTCTTGAAGTTCTAAAAGTATTGCCTGCAACACTATGGTCCCTTATTGAATCAATATCTTCAACAGAGTCTATTCTCGGAATCATGTCTATATACTTTGCATTCAAACTAGCCATAATCGTAGCTTGGGAGTTGTTGCAAATATAATAAGTGGAAAATTATTTCTTTTCTTTTGTATTGATAATGACACATTCCTTGTATACTTAAAATTTGTTAATTATATTAAATCAATATTTTTTCATACAAAGTATTGCTACATTCTACTATCATTATGCTCATACCTAACAACCACATTCTCGTGACGTTGCACATTCCTTCTATAGTATTACTACGTTTTTCGTGACATATACATTCCTCACATTGTATTGCTAATATTGCTAATTGCTGTGTCAGTATGTCTATTACACAACTACTCTTATTGTCGTTCACTCTGCCACAATTCTATATACCTATTCAACTTTAGAAATCTCAATAGTCAGGGTTGTTGTTTAAACACTGTCGCATATTTATGCATATTTCCCAAATGGGAAATTTCATTGGTGATTGTCGTGATTTTAATACAGCCACATATTTATGTTATGATATTTTATCATGCCAATAACGGCTCCGTTACTACATTACTAATTACTCCGTTACTAATCATTATCAAAAATATTTTAAACTAAACGAAAATGAAAAAAGATAATTGATTATTAATGATTAGTATGATTGTTATAAAACAAGGTTTTATACAATGTAGAAAATAAAATCATAACATAATGCAATGATCAACAAATTTTATTTACAAAATGTTTTAATAAACACACCATAACTTGGGCCTCAACGTTAACTATATGACTAAGTTTTCGTCATTCAAAGTATTTAAATTTTTATATTTTGATTAAATTTTATTCAAGTAATGGTTACGCTTTTCATTATACGATGAACATTTCAAAAGGAAATGCACTTCATCTTCTAAAGCATGTGGCATAACTTACTATTACATGTGTTTGCTCCTACTCCATTGTATATACCCGTTGCAATTTCTAATGAATTGTCACTAATGCAAAATCCAGACAATAACCCTTTGTGCTCCCTATTTCCAGTGATGAGATGAAGTTCAAATTCAAAGTTGAATTTAAATTTTCTCTGTGTTCTCAATTTGTTACTACAGTCTGGTTTTTCTTTCATCATTGAATAATTTAATTTTGGATGTAACGCGTCTTCCGATTGGCTGACGTTGTTTTGTTTATCAGCTCATAGACATAATTTGTTCATGTGACCTTGACGTCATCAACGTTTTTTCATGATTTACTCCGGTTTACAATGGAATTAAGAATTAAATTATAAAAAATGACTGTAATATTTTTCTGTCTATTCGAAATAACATAAAAAATGTGGTGCACACTTTTAAATAACATTTTTGGTTCAGCTCTGCATCCGCCGTTTGAAGATTTACAAGTGACGCCTTTATAAATGTATTTACCAAATTTTGTATAAAGTTTCTCTACAAAATTGGGGTCTGATTTCTTTACTGTCCGCAGTCAAGATTCACATCAAGGTGTGTTGCTATTTTAACACTACCTCATATGTATGTACCTGTCCCAAGTCAGGAATCTCATCAGTGATTGTCCGTGATAGTTTAACACTAACACATATGTATGTACCTGTCACAAGTCAGGCATCTCGTCAGTGATTGTCCGTGATAGATTAACACTGCCACATATGTATATACCTGTCACAAGACAGGAAACTTGTCTGTGATTGTCCATAATAGTTTAACACTAACACATATGTACGTACCTGTCCCATTCAGTGATTGTCCATGGTAGTTTAACACTGACACATATTTATATAATACCAGTCTCAAACATGGCACATCATCAGTGATTGTCCTTGATAGCGATTATACACAATTATGTTTGCTAAAACAGCGTAACAATGAATTGATTGATTGATGATTGCTTAATGTCCAGTGGCAAATAGTTCATGCATGTTCAGGACGAGAACAAATTCACAACAAATACAATAGCTAGGTCCTGTAATAGAGGCCGTCCGCGCTAAAGATGGACGTGGCTGAGTACCTGTACTTCCCGCACAGCCACACGGACACCCATTGGCAAGGGTTTTACGGCCGATCGGAAGAAGATCTAAGTGAATATTTCTATTCTCCAGTCAAACATGGGGTGATTTTGGAAATGAATAGTCTGGACTGGTAATAACTGTAAAAATAACCTTGTCCACGACATGATGAAAATGAATACTTTGTCCTACAAAATACAGGACTTTGCAAGAAAAAGTTGTGTACAAAAAGTGAAAATAATTTTCGAGCTAAATAAATAATAAGCCGTACTATCAACCGGTGTAAAATGAATATTCTATCAGCAAAAAATCATATGGTCCGCTAAGGCTTTTCAATTTAATCATGTTTTTTAACGGAGCAATTTTTGAGTTTTTGTCATATACATAGGAAAATAACTTAATTCATAGTATTATTATAATTATATTTATTCAATATACGTAAATTCCTTAAATATTAAATTAAAATCCACGTTCTTAATATCTTGTTTTATGAACACTTAACCCACACAAGGTCTACATTGACTATCGACTGCATGTGGTCAAAACCTGTTTTATACTACATGTAAACATTGATTTTTATCAATGAGAACGTAGTTTAGTTTAATTTAAATGTGGAGTACACTTACACAACACCGAGTTTAGCTTAATGTGAACACGACCTTAGTCTGTCGGGTTCCCAACTAAAACTCACACTAAATCTTATTTGAAATATCTACTACATGTAACATTACATCATTAGCTATTAACCGTAAAAGCATCCTAGGTATTATGATAATAAATTGATTGTTAAAGTATTTAGACAATGGACAATGACAAACGGATTATAAAGTACGCAATATTAAAAACGATATAATTAGCACATACATGTAGTTAAAATCTATTAAGATTAAAGGGCATTAGCTGTCAAATTCATGTTCACCGATTTGACTCACATTTTCATATTTGATTATCAACATACTAAAACGTATTTCCAAATTATAAAAAGTCTAAAATAAACAGTTTACAATATATGGGCTCAATAATATGTATCAACATTTCGTGTGTATTTTAGTCTGGACGCCATCTAATTAACCATCGAGGTGAACTCCGAAAACTGCCGACGGTCATATAACCCGATATAAACATAAATATAGATATAAATAGATAGCGAACTCGTGAAATTGGATTTTTCTAGGTCTGTTTGAATTCATATTATAGGTTAAAAATATATTTTAATCATCGTTTTTACCTGTATAAGAATGAGTTTTGTGGATCGAATCAGTCAATCAAATTGTTTCACTTTCAATGTTGAAATTATTTTCCTATTGATAACTGAACACGCCTAATTCATGCATATCCCATCTCTAGCTAAGGGGATAAATTGAAGGCCACAAGAATACCGATTCAATGAATTCGAATTATTCACTTGCAAGTGAATAATTCATCTGCGATGTTTTTTAGATTATTTTGACAAAATTGAACAAAACTGGCTGATAAAAGAAAATTATTATTTCACTATTTCACTTTCATTAATGATTGAACAATAAAATCATATTTTGATTAGGTCTTTCCACTTTTCTGTGGAAAGACCTATTGATTTTGTTCTGATTATTATAAGGTCTCTCCACTTTTCCGTGGAAAGACCTATTGATTTTGTTCTGATTATTTTTTTTTCTTCCGCCTAATTTTTTTTCTTTTGCTGTCGATTTGATATTTGGTATATGATATTGAACAGTATATGCTCTTTCAAAACTGACCCTGCTTAATAATACTTTTCTTTGTTAGAGTTATCTCCCCATCACTGTTTTTCTTGTGTTTGCTACTCCTTCGCAACCGTTAAAGATTACGACAAAATTATTTCACCAATTTGCTCGTTATATTCTCAGGATGTTGAGATTGGTTTGGACCGAAGCGTTCTGGAGACTCCATATGAGAGTTATTTCCCCTTATGCATTCGATATAAGTGATATGCATTTGTAACTGGTAAACCATAAGTGATAGAGACCTAGGATCCATTGATTTGAGGTCCTTGGTCCAAAAAAAAAAATAGGTCAAAATCAAAGGTGAAGGTCACATTCTTAAATTTGATTTTGGCTTATTTTCACTTCTTTTCAAAAACCGTATAAGATAACAACAACATCTTTTTACTAAATTGTTAGTTGCGATATGTCGTAACAGTTAAATTTTAGTTGAAAGTGTACGTTTACATAAAATGGGGGTTTTCTCCCCTTTTATATGTAAAATTATGTGTATGGTAATATAACTCGTTAACCATAGCTAATAAAGAACTAAGGTATTTTGATTTGAGGTCTTTGGTTTATGACCTTAAAATTGAGGTCAAGGTCAAAGTTGATTTTGACGTTCTAGATTTTGACCTTTGCCTTAACTTCATATTTATACATGCTAAAGTTTTAGGACTTTTTCAATTAGGTTGCAAATTATTTGACCTTGAATAATACAACCGGAAATGACCTTGTGTAAACCGGAAGTAGCTATTTTTATACTTATTTGATGTAAAAGTATATAGAACCATATATTTTTGGAATCAGTGTCAATTAAACTATCAAATAATACCGGAAGTGACATTTTTCAGACCGGAAGTAACAAGTTATCTCTCTTATTTCTAACAAAATTGTATAGAAACCATATATTTTTGGAATCAGCGTACATTAAGGTATCATTTGACACTCGAAATGACATTTTAAACCGTATTTTAATATTTGCAAAGTGGAAAGACCTTAATTATTATTATTATTTCTTTTTTCTTCTTCCGCCACATTTTTTTTTGTCACGGTCCTGTTTTGTTTCGCAAGATGTCGCTTAGATTTTTTGCATATGATATCGAACAGTTATTGCGATTTTGAAACTGACCCTGTTTAGCTGAACACTTTTCATTGTAAGAGTTATCTCCCCAAACACGGTTTTTTTGTGTGTACAAATCTCCTTCGCAACCGTTAAAGATTACGACAAAATTATTTCACCAATTTGCTCGTTATATCATCAGGATCTTAAAAATAATTTTGACCGAAGCGGTCCGGAGACTACATATAGGAGTTATTTCCCCTTTTGTATTTTCAATAAGAAAAATGTAGTTGTAGCTTGTAAACCATAAGTGATAAAGACCTAGGGTCTTTTGATTTTAGATCCTTGGTCCAAAAAAAGAAAATAGAGTCAAGGTCAAAGGTCAAGGTTATTTCTAAATTTGGGTTTTGGCTTATTTTCTCCACTTTTCAAACACGATATAAGATATCGACAACATATTTTTACTTAATTGTTAGTTGCGACATGTCATAACACATACATATTGGTTTAAAGGGTGCGCTTACATCAAACTAGCGTTTTCTCCCCTCTTTATTTAAAAATATGCATATGGTGATATAACTCATGAACCAAATATAATTAAGATCTAGGGTCTTTTGATTTGAGGTCCTTGGTTGATGACCTTGAAATTGAGCCCAAGGTCATAGGTTAAATTGACGTTCTAGATTTTGACCTTTGCTTTTACCTCATATGTATACATGATAAAGCCATGGGACTTTTTGCATTTAGTTGCAAGCCATATGACCTTGAAAAAGGAACCGGAAGTGACCCTGTGTAAACCGGAAGTAGCTATTTTTGTACTTTTTGAATGTGAAAGTATATAGAACCATATATTTTTGGAATCCGTGTCAATTAAACAGTTAAATAATACCGGAAGTAACCTTTTTCAAAACGGAAGTAACAAATGATCTGCCTTATTTAAAAAAATATTGTATAGAAACCATATATTTTTGGAATAAGCTATCATTTGACGCTATTAATGACATTTTAAACCGAATTTTTACTATTTTCATATCAAAATACTTGTTTTTTGTGGAAGACCTTCAATTGTTCTCTGAACAATTGGTTTTTAATTATTTATTTATCTCGTAGCTAATGCCCCTTTAAAATGACTGACATGAAAGAAAATAGAAGAATTGTCTGAAATCTAAATTAAATGAAATAAAAGGATGCAAAAGTTTCTATTTTTTCACGAGAAGTAAATGGAAATTATCACTGTCACATAACACTGAAAAAGCTATACACATGTATATAAGTATAAATTAGCTTTCAAGTGGATTAACGCAAATAAAATCAGAAATGTAACTTATAACATGGACGGTGCCAATTTCACTGCACCAGATGCGTATTATTCAAACGACTTTAGTGACAAAATATGTTATATAAATACACATCCACGTTCATTGTCTATATAGAAATTACTCTACATATTACATTATACATATATATTAACAGGATAACTTCTAACTATCCTACTGCTTGTCGATACTTTTATTTTGGCATTGTCATGTCTTCTTTGACTGTCCATGACGTTAAAAAACTAAATCCCTGGGACGTGTTTTAGTTGATTTTAGCTTTCAGTAACTGCGAGTACTCTCAAATCGTACTTTCGTATTAATTTGACCTATTGATACAATTAGTAAAGTATTTTTTTTTTTTTTTATTTAATGTTTACTAATTTAGTGTTATATCTCGTCTCCCTATTTTTAATATATACCACCTTTGATAAGTGTTTAGTATGACGATGGCGGAATTTTGTCCAAGGTTGTGGTTGTCTTTCTGATATTGTTCTACATCTAACCCTCTTGTTTTATTAATTTAGTATTTACATTGTGTAATAGATCAAATTTATTCGTTCAGTGTATGTTCACCTGTTTTTGTTAATATGTCTTTTGATTGAGTTAAGCCATTTCAATTGATATTTTATAGTGTGTCGTTCTATGATGTGATGTTACACTATTGGGCCAGGAAGGGTGAAGGTTGGCGCCTGTTAAAACGTTTAAACCCGCTGCATTTGTTTGCACCTGTCATAAGTCAGGAACCTGATATTCAGTGGTGGTTGTCGTTTGTTGATGTGGTTCATAAGTGTTTCTCGTATTTATATAAATTAGACCGTTGGTTTTCCTGTTTGAATGGTTTTACACTAGTTCTTTTTGGGGCCCTTTATAGCTTGCTGTTCGGTGGGAGCCAATGCTCCGTGTTGAAGGCCGTACTTTGATATACTATGGTTTACTTTTACAAATTGTGACTTGGATGGAGAGTTGTCTCATTGGCACTCATACTACATCCTCTTATATCTATGATGAGGAAGAATATTTAGTACTTTTGCATTCATTCTCTAATTCTATTCTAGTTTCTCATAATCCGACCGACAAATCATTCGACATGTCTTCATAACTCTTTCTAAGCAAAATGTTTTCAGATTGTTTCTGTATCGAAACCCAATACATCCGACGATTAACATGAAGATCAAATTACAATCGACAGATCCTTGTTAAAGTCAACGATCAAAATAAGCATGAGTGGAGATTTTTTTTCTATTTTCAAGAATATTGTTTGCCTTTAGCCCAGTTTATTTAAACTAAACCAAAATGATCGCTCGCAAATGAACTGGTCAAACATCAACAACTCAGTAAAAATTAAATATCAAAAATACCGAACTCCAATGAAACGGAAAATATCTTATCAAATGGCAAAATCAAAAGCTCAAACACATTAAACGAATGGAAATAGTCATAAACAAGGAGCATTGTCTGTGATTATCCCTGATTGTCCCTGGTAGTTTATATCTGTCACATATGTATGTACCTGTCATAAACAAGGAACATTGTCTGTGATTGTCCATGGTAGTTTAACACTGTCACACATGTATGTACCTGTCATAAACAAGGAACATTGTCTGCGATTGTCCCTGGTAGTTTAACACAGTCACATATGTACGTACCTGTCATTAAAAAGGAATATTGTCGATGATTGTTCCTGTAGTTAAACACTGTCACATGTGTATGTACCTGTCATAAACAAGGAACATTGGCTGTGATTGTCCCTGGTAGTGTAACACTGTCATATATGTATGGACCTGTCATAAACAAGGAACATTGTCTGTGATTGTCCCTTGTAGTTTATATCTGTCACATATGTATGTACCTGTCATAAACAAGGAACATTGTCTGTGATTGTTCCTGGTAGTTTAACACTGTCAGATATGTATGTACCTGTCATAAACAAGGAATATTGTCTGTGATTGTTCCTGGTAGTTTAACACTGTCAGATATGTATGTACCTGTCATAAACAAGGAATATTGTCTGTGATTGTTCCTGGTAGTTTAACACTCAAACATATTTACTAAAGATTTTAAAGATTAAATAAAGACTTGTCTAGACTCGAGACAATTAAGAAGTTGTAGTATGATGTGGGTGATTGCTTTTAGATACAGTCCATTACGTGATCTGAAGATGTTTATTGAGTCTTTGGTCGGGTTTGCCCCACACTTTCATAGTATCCATATTCATTTTGACTACTAGTACTAGTAAAGTAAATTTAGAACAGTTGGTCGGATTTGTTTTTTATTGAGAATAAATGTTAGTGATTTATATACATCATGCGGACATAAAAATATGTAATCGTTTCATATGTGGCGCCAATAAGCTATATATATATATATATATATATATATATATATATATATATATATATATATATATATATATATATATGTGTATATACAAAAGTTTCTTTCTAAGGGTGCACAGAATTATATATTAAAATTAAATACACAAACACTCTTTTGTGTATTTAATTTTAAAATATATATATATATATATATATATATATACATAATCACTCTAAATATCAACACAACAATGTTAAATCTGCAGATTTGCGGAAGCAAACTTTTGTTCGTCTCTCGCCGGGATTCGAACTTATGCTATTGAGATATCGAGACAACACCGCCTGCACTGTGTCCAGCGCTCTAGACCACTCGGCCACCTAGACTTAACTAAACATTCAGCTTTCGGTGGCCTAGTGTTACCTTTACTCGTCAGTAGAATCTAGAGTTGTAACACAGGACATGATATATTACGCATGAAGATGGAATAATCACACTAAATATCAGCACAACAATGTTAAATCTGCAAAGTTATATATAAATTGTTTCCCAAAATTGATCGCCCTGAAGATCACAAAAACATTTGATTAAAATTAAATATGTCAATAAAGGTTTTGATTTTGTAAATATTGCCGGTATTTTTAATGATCATTCTGTTAAAGAACAAATTCCTGGCTATTTTGATAATACTGAACTCCCTCTTATTTGTTATGTTTACAAAAATCTACCGGAAATATGTGTTTAATTACAGCGAAGTGTGTAAATGTTAATATCAGTGACAATACACCTACCTCATGAAATTGCAGTAAATCCGAATACATTTATGGCCCCAGTTCCCATGTTATAACAGGAGACCTTAACATCGTTTGCGACCGAGAGTTGAAATCATTCCTCAGTAAAGGACCTAAATATCGTCCCCTTCAATTATTAATTGGAATGAGTGTCGTAACATCATCCACGACTCACTCCGTACTTACTGCTCTAAATGGATAAAACGAGAAAAAGCTGACAAGAAATCATTAGATTCTTTTTTAATTCGGCAATGAACATAGTTGATATACGTATTCAACATTTTAAAGATCATTTTACTCCTAACAACAACCATAATAGCCTAATTTCCCGTATCAAACATAAGCTAAAAGAACTCCCCAAGGAATATATTTTTGTCCCGGCTGATAAGGCTGCTAACAATATCATTATTGTTTGACGTAAATTTTACATTGATGTTCTACAAAAGGAAATCACGAATTCACCAACATTCCAACTGACTCCATTTTCGGAAAATGACATCTGTAACAAACATAAACTTTTAGCTACCTCTTTACAAGCAGAACCAAATACAATGAAAGTTCAAACTATGTACTGGCTTCCGAAGTTACATAAAACTCCATACAAATATAGATTTATTTCGTCTTCAAGCCATTGTTCCACTACTAAACTATCTATTCTACTTACTAGTACACTTGGTACAATCAAAACCTGGTAATAAATTGTTCAAATAAGGCCTTTGAAAAAAGTGGAATTAATTACTTTTGGAGTGTCAAAATTCGTTGGAAGTACTTGATAAATTGCATGCTTATATTGGTGATTTCGAATCTGTTCAAAGTTTTGATTTTTCTACCCTTTATACCATGTTGATCATAATCTTATTAAGAAAAAATTCACACACCTGATTAAATGGGCATTTAAAAAGTCGGAATGCGAATATATATGTTCAAACTCTTTAGGTCATTTTTCGGTAACAACAAACAAAAGAACTATGTCAATTGGACATGCTTTGATACTATAACTGCCCTTGAAATTTTACTAAATAACATTTATGTTCGCTATGGAGATTCCGTATATCGTCAGGTTATCGGAATTCCATGGGGACTAACTGTGCACCACTTATTGCGGACCTGTTTCTGTATTGTTATGAGTTACAATTTATGACTAAAATCAGCAAAGACCCATCGAAACAACATCTGATTCAAAATTTAATAACACTTTTAGATATTTAGATGATATATTGGCTCTCAATAATGACGACTTCAGTATGTACACTAAAGAAATTTATCCTGCCGAACTGACTTTAAATAAAGCTAATACTAACAATGAACACTGTCCTTTCCTGGATCTTGATATCTTTATCTTTAACGGGAAGCTTAATACCAAAATTTTTTAGATGGTGACGTTCCCTTGTCGCCATCTTATGGTGTTTATATGTCTCAACTTGTTCGATTCGCTCGTGTATGTAACAAAGTATTTGATTTCAACGAAAGAAATCTCTGTATTACTGAAAAATTATTACACCAGGGTTTTCGATATCACAAACTAGTCAAAACATTTACTAAATTTTATCATCGGTACAAGGACATCATTCGTAAATATAAATCAACATGCAGACATCTATACGTTCAGGTATTTCAATATTTTATGGTAATATTCTTTACCAAACACAAAAATGTCGGCATTCACCTCAAAAGCTAACCAAACCTTTAAACAGACTTATTCGGAAAGGATATAGTTACGATACTGTTGTCCAGTCATTAAGGATTGCATATTTTGGTATTAATATTGATTCACTCATAGGGTCTTTGCATCGGAAATAAACACATGTATTCTAAAACCAGTTGTTGGCATGATACGTGTTGTGTTCTTCTCATATATTTTATGATGGTATGATACTAAACCCTAACGGGAGGGATTGTACATGACTTTCATATGATGAAGACATAATCTTTCAATCAGTTTAATTGATGTCTGGAGCTGGCATGTCAGTAACTGCTAGTAGTCCTTTGTTCATTTATGTATCATTGTCATTTTGCTTAGTTTCTTTTGTTACCTATTCTGACATCGGACTCGGACTTCTTTTAAACTGAGTTTTACTGTGCGTATTGCTATGTGTTTCTTTATTCTACATTGGCTAGAGGTATAGGGGGAGGGTTGAGATCTCACAAAACATGTTTAACCCCGCCGCATTTTAGCGCCTGTCCCAAGTCAGGAGCCTCTGGCCTTTGTTAGTCTAGTTTGTTTTTTAATTTTAGTTCATTTATATGTTTTGGAGTTTAGTGTGACGTCCATTTTCACTGAACTAGCACACAATTTTAGTTAGGGGTCAGCTGAGAACCATCTCCGGGTGCGGGATTTTCTCGCTGCATTGAAGACCCATTAGTGGCCTTCGGCTGTTGTCTGCTCTTTGGACGGGTTGTTGTCTCTTTGACATATTCCCCATTTCAATTCTCAATTTTATAAACGTGTATTCACGCCAATGAAATGTAACTTACCTTTCAGACTATTTTAGTAACTAGATAAATATTTTGAAGAGAAAGAATTTTATATAACACTTTTGCAGTTTATTTCTAATTTCAATCAAATTTCTCATAATCCGACCGACATGGCTTTATGACTCTTTCCAAACAAAATGTTTTTATATTGTTTTTGTATCGAAACCCAACGATAACTATTCCAACGACTAGCATGACCACAAATAAAAGAATTGAAACAATCATCCACCTTCTATGGCTCGTGGTGGCACAATAATTTTCAACATTTTGCTTCTTTTTGTAAACTTCGTATGTCGTTGTAAAACTGCCGTCGTAGAAAAGACACGAAAAGTTCCCATGTCTGTCAAGTTTCACTCTTGTATTGAATAACCATTTCACGAAATTTAAGGATTCGCAATTGCAAACAAATGGATTTTCTCCTAACAATATTGATAACGGTCGTTTCATTTTTTTATTAGCTCGTTCAATATCATAAGTTTCCTTATTGGTCAAGTACAATATTTTATTGTTTCGGATATCTAGCAAACGAAGATGGCTAAAATCAGCCAAATTGATTGGCATAATTGTAAACATGTTTCCTTCCAATTTTAAAAATTGCAAACTGTGTAGCTGACTTTGAAATGCTAATTTTGAGAATGGCGATTTGAACTCATTTCTCGCAAAGTCTACGTGCTGTAATTTTTTTAGATCTCTAAGGAATACACCGTGGTGATCATTTTCAAGTCCAATTCCTAGGGAAGAGCTGTGCATTATTAGCTGTTGTAGATTCATGCATGAACGAAGAAATGTATAATTCAAAACATGGCATTTGAAGTTTGAAATGTTCAGTACTTCAACATTTTCGAGTCCTTTTATTGTGTAGTTGCAGTCTTCTGATGTTGTAGACGCTATATCAAACATCTTCATGTGTTTTATACCAGTAAAGGTAAGACTGTTTGGTGAATGTCCGCTATGGTCTCCTATAAACGATGCATTTACAAATTCCAGAGAATCTGGCAAGCTTAATAGGAAATCTACTTTACGATAGTTACTACGGTTATCCAATTTAGTCTGGTGATCAGGGAAATACAGATTGTTGGTTCTCTTTACGTATTTATAATGGACCATTTTGACATGTCTGTTTCCATCTATTTGAAATAAGTCTATTCTCTTCAGATTTGAAAACAATGTGAAATAGGTTATAACCATCATTTGATGGATATCAAAGTCATTTCTCGCCAAATCAAGGTTTTCTAAACAGTTTTTGTATTTCATTTCCTGTATTGCAGACCCGTCTATTAATTTCAATTGATTACCTCTTAAGGATAAAGATTTCAAGCATATGTTTCCGATATATTGAAATAGTTCAGGCGTAATAATATACTCACCATAATCATAAAAAAACTGAGGGTAGATCTATTACATCCATGTGTCGGTCTTTAAAGACGTGGAAAGACAGCAATGTATTTGATAAAACCAGAGTGTGCATATCTGAAAAAAGAAGGCTTGAAAGGACTCTCAACGGCTGAAAAGTACCTTTTTCAATCCTGCGTAATTTTCCGGACAACTGCAAAGTTTTCAAAGAGATATGTAGAGAGTAAATTATGTGGAATCGAAAGATATCGTATTCCACCAATAGATGCAAATACGTTACTTTGAAACATCTGCATTGGATTAAAGAATAAATTCAATGATTCTAGAAATACCAAATTTCCAAAAGCTGATTTTTCAATAGCAGTTATGTTACAGTTGGAAACATCTAGGTGTCGAAGCTGTGTATATTTAGCGAAGGCTAACACACGCAAGATACCCAGGTTATTGTTAGCCAACAGTAAATCAGTTGTGTTTTTCGGACAGTGTTCTGGTATAAGTTTTCTATACTGTGATTGACAGTCACATGTAACTCTTCCTTTTCGAAACGTTATTCCACAGTTATCTGAATTAACAAGAGAAACTAATTTATAAAGCAGCACAATATTTATAGCCTTCATTTTTAGCCGAATCAAAAACGCAACAAGAACCTAGCTGGTTTTTCCTAATGATTCAGGTACAATTTAGATACCTTAAGTTCGGCATAATCGCATTTAAAAATATATATTTGTTACACAATAAAGTTATTATTGATATTTAAAAGTGTTTATAATACACCACTTTATCTGGGTGAACAGATGGGATTTACAGAATAGAGAACAATAGTCAGACTGATGATAAAGAAAAAATAAGGAAAAATGTACCCAAAAATAAAGAATAGCCAATGATCCTTAAACATAAAGAAAAGAGAATAATGGACAAAGAAATAATGAATAAAGATTTCAATCCAGTCCCTTTTCCCTGAATATAAATAACATAACAGTGGTATGGGGTTTACGTTAATGAGACAGCAACCCAAATACAAAAGTGGAAGGAGGAGGTATGATAAAAGCCATTTTTGCATCTAAAATTGCAAAAAAGTAAAATTATATCCCTTCAAAAGTATGCTTGTTTTACTGATAAATGAATAGGGTGGTCCAATTTCTAAAATAATATATGCTTGTAATAAGGGTGAGTAATCGAAATAAACTCATATAAAATCAGAAATTATAAAGACATGGAGCAATTCAAGTTCATTTTCCGCCCAAATAACTGAAAGAAGTGGGCCCAATATAACCTGAATTGTCTTTCAATACCCCCTGCTCAAATTATTTAACAACATAAATTTACTTTGTTGGGGAACATGGTCTTCAACGGCAATTTGTGGTACTGTTTTATATTTATAGATATATGTTAAATCATTGAACACTCTTTAAATTGTGTATTTAGACTCTTTAATACTCAAATTCCAAACAACAAAATTTTTCTATTTTTACCTTGTGATTGGTGTTTATTGGTGTTTCTTATAGACCTTAAGATGCTTGATAGACGATATTCGTCTCGTGAGTAAATCGGTTATTTATAGTCCATGTTGGTATTTAAATTCTAGATCTAATATCATATATCAGACTGCTGCAGATATATATGTTTTGAATGGCATATATCATTAATTTCGAAGTATTTTACATGCAAATTTCATTATTTGCACAAACAAATATTTTTATTTTGTTGGTTATAACAAATTTTAAATGTTATCAAATATATATAATCGGATTTCATAATAAAAAAATATTGTAAATAATTTCTTGCCGATTAATATGTAAATAGGTGAGTTCATGGAAGTATTATATTGTCAGGAATAACAACAACGCCAGTTAAAAGGTTTCATCTGCGTTACCGCCTATCTTCCGATTACTCGTTAATTGGTTTAAGATATGGAATGGTAATTAATTCTCGACATGTGATAGATCAAATCACTGACACTTTTCGGTAATTTTCATGTTCACGGAAATATACGAACAGACCGGTTGTTGTCGGATATACTTACCAAGTAACCCGAATAGTTCACTCGTTACATTTCGCTGTTGTACGCTGCCGAATGGAGTTACTCGTTCAATGTTGATCTTATGTTAGTTTTCCTATTTATGTCTTTTTTCGATCTTAATAGTTTAAAACGACAGTTATTACATATCAAATCGGGGGAAAAGGGTGGATCATTTTTTAACTTTAATATTTTAAGATAGTTAAGAACTCATTTCTGAAAGTTAAGAAGATAATTGCACACACATATGTTTTGAACTTGAAGTTTGAGTTTTGGCAATTTTTGTCAAGGATTTATTAGGACAGTTCCAACTATATATCAACCGGCCAACGAGTTTGCATTCATCGACAATGTCTCATTAATGTCAAAGATGAAAACATTGAAGGGCAACCATGCAGCATATGTTTTCTCAAAATGTCAACTGGGCTACCAGACACCAACTTCAACCATTCAGCAAAAAACAATATATTCAGTTCACATTCTGTCCAATCCATGACGCTTCTTTTGTCAATATCTGAAAATAAACAACAAACAGCAGAATTTTTTTGTCTCAAGGGTGGGATAGGGTGGGTTTTTGTGTTCCTACAGTTCAAATCACGCAATGAACAAATCACAAAAAGCATGCAATGTTATATCAAATAAAAGCGGGAAAACCGGTTATGAAATAATGTTAGAAAAAGTAAGACGCTCATGTCATTTAAAATTTTTTAAAAATGTTAACTCTTGTTTAGCAGACGATACTCTCAGTTTATTAAATTGATTTCATGCTGAATGATTAAATCTTATTAATACTAGTATCCAATTGTTATCAAACACTTTTTTTTTAAAGATACAAATTTAACATGTTTTACGACTTCATTATCCTGATTTTAATTGTTCAGTTTCAATAACGTAACCAATGACATTTATTACAACTACACAAATCTTAACTACTTGAAAGTAAATATCCTTTTATAAATCTCGATAAACTTGGCACATGTCAACAGTAAAATATTTAATGTCAACATATGTCTACATTAATCTATACTATTAAATGAGAAGACCTCATTTTGTGTGTCGCTTCTCTTCCTTCCACAATAAATAAATCATCATGCCTCTGTGTCCTATAGGTACTTTGCATAGTCGCATTTGTCATCCTCGCTTATGATTATTCCGTTTGGGTTATTTTGGGAAGAAAACGAAAATAAAGGCGTCCGGATATATTGTTTCCGTTATTGAACGAACTTTTAAGTCATAAACAAGACTTCCGTTTAGGACTGGTCAATTAACAAACAACCCCTAACTCCTAACACGATTACATATAATGTTTTGGGTACCTGAGGGACAGGAACCGGTATCAAACATGCCTTCGGTCCCTGGAAGCGATAAAAATCCGATTTCTTGGGACCCCTGGAACCGGTATATAATCATGTTTTATTTTAATGGCCTGGGTCATTATATTGGAATTTTAATGTTTTGGGTACCTAAGCTACAGGAACCGGTATCAAACATTCCGTCGGTCCTGGAAGCGATAAAAATCCGATTTCTTGGGACCCTGGAACCGGTATATAAGCATGTTTTATTTAAGAAATAATTCATGCAAGCCATAGATTTGTTGAAAATTTTCACATGGCCTGGGTCTTTATATTGGAATTTTATCCCAAGCGTAAGCAAGGGATAAAATTAACGAATATAACGACCCAGGCCATGTGAAAATGAAAACAAATCTACGGAATGCATGAATTATTTTCATTCTAATATGGTAAAGTTTCCCACTGAAAACTCTGACACCATTTCAGTAAAATATGGCGTTTTTGTGCACAACTCGCATTGTGACGTCGTCATTTATAGTGGTTGTGGTTTATTGAGTATTTTATTATGGCTCTATTCATATGACGTAATTAGCAACCTATATTAGAATAAATTTCTTTCTTAAAAGTCAACACCTTATTATGTCTGACGCCATTTCCAGTTTTCAGTAAAATAGACGGTTTTGTGCACAAATCGCATTGTTTATTGAGTATTTTATTATGGCTCTATTCATAATTCCAATCTAATTTGCAAATGTCACATAATAATATGATTTCATTAGTGGAATCCGTTTCGAGTGACTGAAATTGAAAAAGTTAACATATCGATTATTCTGTCTTCTGCACAACGAAAAAAAAAAGCATGGTGACAAAGCAACTCGCCACCTAAAAATTGTGCGTTCATGTTACTACAAATAGTTGACCTTTTTACGTTGACAAATGCATCCAATATTTTGAACTGGTGAAAATTCAAAATGTTATAATGACATCAGTTCATGTTTAAGATGCTGTTGATACATTTCCTGAAATTCTCCAGTCATAAAATCTTTTACAAAAATTCATCCTACAACAGTTTACATACTTTCAACACGCTTTAAATGCCCACGATTTCGTGGGTGTGTTCCAGTTATTTTTTAAAACATCAATTGAAACCTGATCGCTTCATCGTTATTACCTGTTTTACTCGAGATCCGCTTTGATGCGGAAAATACTTTTAGATCAGTTTAAAACAAACAGTAAAAACCAAAAACATGCAAAAATTATTTTTTTTCAAGTTTTTTACACCATTCGATTTATTTCTAAAGGTAGAAGTTTTATATGATACAGCGCCACCTTTTTATCAATAAACTACGGATTTCCCACTGGTGCTATATAATTACCGGACTCGATAAAATCACGTGACTGATAAGAAAATAAGAAATTCCAGATGCCATTTACAACCGCGACATCACAGATAGTAACCAAAGGGGTCTTGCTGCTGAGACCATTATTGGATAAATCCTATGACTTTAGTACAGAGCTCTGCAGATCATTAATATTAATTAATCGTTGGTATTCCTTTTCATGGTGTGTTTCTCCAACTTTTGATTGTATTTGTGTAAAGGTATATAGTTCCTAGCCAGTTGGAGAAAGGTAAACAATTACGTAAAATGCATCAATAGTCGGTACATATTTACAAAACAAAATTGAATATGAGCTTTAGGGAGCTCTTACAACCGACTACGTAAACATATAACACACAAGCTCTATACAAACATTACCTTCAAAGTTTGCAGCATTATAAAAGCAAACACACAAGAGCACAAATAGAAGCATAGACGCAAAGCAAAGAATAGCATATGGAGCATATAAATTAAGTCATCAGAAAAGCACTGTTGAAAGCAAAAATACAGCAAAAGCTCAGCAGAATGTCAATAATAACAAACACAATTCAAATCAAACAAGAAGGAATGACATACAAGATACAAACCAATTATTTTTTATGTAGCAAATTTTATATAATTTTTGATATGGTCAACTTGGGTCATGACTACAGCCTCATTTAAAAGTAGGATCAATATACTCTTACTGTCTGAAACCTGAATGATTTCTAAACCTGCACAGACGTTCTGGATCGGGTACGTGTGCAGTTTTTTCATACCTTAAATCATAAGCATTAATATTTACAACCAAATGCTAAATGAGTATAGGAAATATAATAATATTATTTTATATTCCAAAGGTCTCCTTAACAGTTGTGCGCATATAGCGAGTTTTAAGACCTTCTAACATATATTTGAAATTAATAATGATACTCAATTAACTTCATCTTCACATGATAATGAAAACTCATTCAAATCAATGATTGCACTTTTCTCATATGCTCTTTTACCAACAGAGATTACTTGAAATTTCTCTGGATTGGCTTTAATGTTTTTTTAATCGAGGAACCATGTATTTCAGGATTTGCTGCCTTCCTTCAGTGATAAAATCGCCGTCAAGAACATTTACCAGATTTTGACAGAGTAAAATCATCTGCATAAAAAGTAAAGGCACAAGTGTGAATCCTTGAGATACCCCTTAAAAATGTAAATATAATAGTTATTTAAATTAAAAATTCAGTTTTTTGTCTCGCCTGCGGCGAAAGTCTCAGATGTTCCTTTTTGGCGGTATTGGCGGCGACGGCAGTGGATGCGTCAACAATTGTTAAATTGTCTCCTTAGGTTAGTTTGATAGGAACTACTTGTGATATATCAATGATATTTTCTATAAAGTTGCATTATTTGCAGTACATATCAGTTTGACGACTATTTCGATGCCCTGTCGCCTAGGTCATGGTCAGCGAAAAGTTCCTGAAATCTTAAATAGTAAAACAAACACACGATACCAACAACTTCTAATTACATCATAGAACTATGTGTGTTCACATTTGTTGTCAAATTTAGTCTTCTTATCATCCATATAAGACTGGTATTTATTCTTCAATACAATTGAATACAATCAAATGCCTGTACCAAGTCAGGAATATGATAGTTGTTTTCCAATCGTTTGATGTGTTTGAGATTTTGATTTTGTCATTTGACAAAGGACTTTCCGTTTTGAATTTTCCTTGGAGTTCGGTATTTTTGTAATTTTACTTTTCATTGATAATCTGTTTATATATACTTGTTATTTGAGTTACAGTAAATACAGTGTAAATTAACTTCTTCCAATTTACAACAGTATCGTAACACAGGGTCACGGTAGGTATAGTGTCCGGCGGAGATTTTTTTTTCGAGTGAATCGGTCCACTTTTTTCGAGTGTAGATCTGGTTTTTCGAGTGATACATGCGATCAGATCAATTTACTGCTATAATAGTTTTATTCATGAGTGTTCGTCTTATTCTGAATACTAAACATGTTTTGAGCACAAACGAAGCACAATTTCCTTTTAGTTCACTAAAAATTCAGTGTTATACATTGTCCGTGTTTTTTCGAAAGCAACATTTAGAACGTCCGTGTTTTTAAACAAATGGTCCGGGTTTTTTAAAGAAAATGTGAATAAGAAAGAAGGCATTCTTGGGCTTTAAAACTAACTTTTTTCTAGTTTGTAATTGTAATTTAGCGAAAGGCAATATTATATATTTCTAATAAGTAACAAAACATATTACTATGTTAATCAAATTTAACCCTTTTCAACAAAATGATAATTTTCTGTTCTGAAATCATTTTACCACAACCTTGCAGTATTAAGATATATTAGAAATAACTGGATTCTTTGTAAAACTGTCTTTAGAACAGAGAAGAGGGATCTCATAATCTTTTCAATATCATTTCATGCTACAATATTTTTTACAGAAAATAATAGTTTATGATTTATATATATTACAGTGGCAAAACCTGGAGTTTTTAAAAAGGAAAACAAAGGGAATTCAGGAAAATACAATATACCACAAATATTCTACTAAGAGAGATCTGGTACTTGTCAAGCCTCCCCAACCCCTCAAAAAAATTACAAATCTTAATCCGCCCCTGTACTATTTCCTATTGACAATAAATTTTGAATTGAATGGAATATACAATAAACAATGAAATAAATAATCTATAAGCTTTAATATGATCCTTTTGAAATAATAATAAGAAAAATGTGTATACAATAGCGTACACCTCGTGTATCTAATTCGATCATGTCTTTCGCAGAGTTCCGTAGATATTTTTGCTAATTGTTATGTCTAGATAGAGATCCGTATTTTTCATTTTTTTAAACTGATGGAAAGGAAGCTATCATGGTGTTTTATTGCCGTGTGTCCAAGTAAGTATAACATACGCTTGATCATACTCCCATCACAATAGTAGCATTTGAAACTTTTTCTTGTTTTCCATTCATAGAACGATAAAACAAATAATCATCAAGTCAAATAGTAAATGAAACATTTAGAATGTATTTTCTGTTAAAAAAAATACACATACCCGCTTAACTAACATAATGTACGTACGTCTCAATCCCACATTGTACTGCTTGATACTTTAGTCTGGGAAACATGATTTATTTATTAGTTGTAACTGGCTTTGAACTAGCTTCAGTAACCGCTAGTACTCTTATATCTATACTTTGTATCTAGTGTTTTTATGTTAGTTAGTTTGTTTGTGTTTCGTACCGATCTATTGAGTAAAGCCATTTGTAACTGATTCTAAGGTATAGGGTTTTCTAATTGTTGAACGCCGTACGATGACCTATATCTACTTTTATCTTCGTCATTTGAACTCTTGTGGATAGTTTTCTCATTGGCATTCATACCACATCTCCTTTGCTTTATATATATGTCTGTACTCACATTAATATTGTTTAAAACACGAATTTTCACTGTATGATATCCATATTTGGTTGAATCGACATCGATATACGGAAACTATGTTTGAATCGAAACAACACGTGTACCTGGTAGTCCTATAACATAAGCCTTCGTAGGTTGATATCGTTTGCTTTCGACGTTTTTTATCGGACATTATAAAGATATCCGTTAAAAGGTTCGACATTGATAGTAAAAAAGATATCCGATAAAAAACGCCGAAAGCAAACGATATGAACCTACGAAGGCTTATGTTATAGGACTAGTGTACCTGGGCGTTGACTTGTTGGATAGTTCCACCATATTTACATGGGCGTGGACATGATTGATCTATCCAAATAAACCAATGCCGGTGTTCATTCAATTTATAAGATGTGGTAAACAATAATATATACGATGCTTTTTACGAATGTACGTGTTACGTCTACAGTATTATCTAACTGGTTAAATGTATTGGTTTCGTGCTTTGAAAAGTACTTTATTAGAACCTTTTCATTGTTTTTAAAGGTATTCGCACTGGCATATAAATGAAGGCAACAGTAGTATACCTCTGTTCAATAGTTATAAATCGATTTAACTGAAACAAATCCGGGTCACAAACCAAAACCGAGGGAAACACATCAGCTATAAGAGGAAAACAATGGAACAACAGAAACACTGAACTGCTACAAAAACAAACGCCAACATACATAGAAACGGACTATTTGATAACAACTGCCATATTCTTGACTTGGTACAGGACATTTTAAGAAAAAATGGTGGGTTGAACCTGGTTTTATGGCTAGCCAAACCTCCCGCTTATATGGCAATGTTAAAAACACCGCTAAAATGACAACATTACGCGACATGAATACAGTACAAATAAACGCAAGAACACTCAGGACATAGAAATACATAAACAAATAAATAAAAGTACATTACAACATGTAAGCCACAGAATAACAACGGATACCTCCAATTATTTTACCACAGTACACAAGTACATCACAATAGAATTATGAGCTATGCGTCACACGAATGTATCAACGCCATAAAAAAGTTACGTAGAGGTAAATTTCTAAAATAAGGATATAAAATTGGGATTAAGTTTGTAATGGTGTTATCTAATGAATTTTCTAACCATTAAAAGAATATTAATGTAGAATTGTGTTAGTAATGGTGAAATTATTTGTATTTTCTAACTATGTCGGTTTTTCTTCTAAATCAAAACTGTGTATAAACCATGTAGTTGCTTTAAACTAAAAATCATATAAATGAACTAGCTGATTAATTATCTTAACTTTTACATACATATAGAAAATAAAAATAGAATTCAACCCACAAACGATAAGACATAACATAATATCCAACAAGTTACAAACGAAACATCATAACTAAATACATGAATGTTGGATGTATAAATACCGAGACACGTCTAATAGCAATATAACATTTTAAGCCATTAAAACATATCAAAACCTGGACCGCACTCAAAAAACCCGGACTGCTCTCGAAAAAACACGGACATGTAAAAATGAATTTATTCTAAAAATGTCCTCCTCAATGCAATAACAAGAATTTTTGTAAAGTGTCTGTATATCTAAGGACATATAGATTCCAAATATACATTTCCTTTGACATTTGCATTGGTATTTGTATGAAAATAGTTTTGTTTCATATTTTAGAATGAAAGCATTGTAAAGCTAAATTAAACTTTTAGAACACAAAATGATGTAGAGATGAGGATTTTTTTTTTATCACCAATACTAACTTACCTTGTATGATCTTGTATATTAAGTTTAAGCATCTATTTCACGTCTTGCAAAAAGAGAAGTCTGTTTGTTTTCATTTCTGATCATATTCACGCAAAAAAAAACGTGGTCACACTCGAAAAAACCCGATAAAATCACTCGAAAAAACAGATCCCAGCCGGACACTTTACCTACTGTGAGGGTGATAAAAAGTAAACACCACAATCAAGTTCTTCTCTTCAGCATATATTAGTATACTAACTGATTTAATGTTGAAACTATTTGGTTCAATTATTCTTTCAGTAGAATTGACTTATGGATCAGAAGGGTTTAAAAAATATCAATGATATAGAGAAATCAAAGCTTCAGCGCTGCAAAATAATATTAAAAGTTAGAATCAAGACAATCTACTTAAAATACAGATCTCTGAGGAGACGAGCAAGCTAATTACGTTAGATCTGAATTTTAATCAAATTGGGAATATTAATCCTAACTTTATGGTATCTATGGAACTTTAATGATTACTGGTTGAAATTATTCTTAAACACTGAATGGTAGTGTACTGGAAAATCTTACTTGTAGATAAAGAAGAATTATTTCCCATATACAAATTAATATATGTAATTTATATGATGATATTTCTGGTTCAAAATGCAGATGGATTTCTTTTATAAAACGTATTCTACAGACAACTGCTGCTTATCATTTTTATGGCAAGATCAAATTACAAATTAAGGAAAACTTGCATTTTCGTGGATATTTGATTTCGTGGTTTTGTCAATCTTTGCAATACAAAGCCTATAGAAAATTTGTAATTCGTTTGACTTTTGACTTCGTGTTGCACCTGTACCCAAGAAACCCACGAAAATGGGTATCCAACATATAATAATGAATTTACACTATTCGAAATTAATTTTCTAATATTAATAAATGTTTTTTTTTTTTTTAATATTAGAAGTTCATTTTAAGTATAAAGAAATCATTTTCTAATATTAAAAATCATTTTTAATACTAAAAAATCATTTTTTAATATTAAAAAATCAACTTTAGAGTTACAAATTAAAATCTTTATCACTAAAGAGTTTTGACTTGTTTATTTTTTTTTTCAATAACTCTTCCCTGGTTTCAAAGAATAAAAAAATATGGCCGATAGAAAGAATGAACTCAATCAGATTTTGCTAGGATTGACGGGGCAGCTTCATCAAATAATTTCGAAGAAGTTGAAATCCTGGTTAGAGATGCCTCAACTAAACTTAGATTTAGATGAGAACACTGTTGAGCAAGTTGAATCGTCACTGGCGTCCATGTCAAGACTTGTCGTCAGAGACATGAGGAATGTTTCTATAAATTTTGGCTACAAAGCCGATAGACCGAAGACAGGTATGGAATAGACGCTGTCTTATGAAAAAAAAATATATACCGAATTTGTCTTCCTTAAATAATTTTGCCTTCATACAAGGTCGAATTTCTTTCAACATCAAATCTACTTCCACTGTCTGATTCGAGACTTCAAGTGCAAAATATTTAAGAGGGATGGCAATAGGGAGAATGGGGGTCCGTTAACAGGTTGACAATAAACTTAATTTACAAAAACCAGAAATTGAGGTTAACAGCTAAATTCACTTAATGAAAAACAGTCAACAGTAAAAATTAGATGCAATAGAACTATTAACAACAGCCAAAATATGCCCAAAACAGGTTAACAGAAAAAGGTTTTGCCTCACAGTGGAGGCGTAAATTCTAAATTGTACCTCGAGCATAGCGAGATGAAAAAAATGTTTGAAATTTTTATCTCTATCGATTTATGAGTTTCGAACAGCGGTATACTACTGTTGCCTTTATTTAGTGTCCCCGATAGTATAACACAAAAACCTATTTATGTACCTGACCCAAGTCTGGAATTCCATCTGTGATTGTCCATGATAGTTTAGTACTGATATGTATGTACCTTTCACAAAAAAATGAACCCCGTCAGAGATTGGTCCTGATTAACAGCGACTATGTTCTAATTCACTTGTTCAAACGAACATAAAGTATTTATGTGCACAACGCTACTTAATTTCTGAAACCTACTCCAAACCCAAACTGTATACTCTATCATTCTTGATATAAAATAAGAAACACATTTCTGATTTTGTCCCGCACGGTGACCATGTCGATGCACAAAGAAAGCAGTGGTTATAAACCAAGATTTTTTGTAACAGATAAACGTTTTTTCATATCTTCAGACACATAACCATCTTTTGCCAAGTCTGATTTCCAGCGGCCGTGTATCTTAAAAAGCCTATCTGATATACCATTTCTAGCTGCCATGGTAGCCCCGCCTGAACGAAAGCTATGTAAGCCGAACTCTTTTCGGAACATCCGATACTATGAAGAGCCTCTTTATGACTTTTCTTGCTCGTGTATATGATAATTTCTCATTCTTAGAGCGTAACATAAATATATTGGATTTTCTAAAAATGTTAATGACTTAAAATGTACATATCAGAATTCATCTCTATTTCAGCTTCCGCCAAATAGGACTTTAAAATTTTACAGGACACAGAGGACTATCTAATTTAGCAATATAAACATTCTTTCCTTTTCTATAACAATCAGTTTTACTCTTTTCTATAAAAATGTCTGCATATTCGACAGTAAAAGAAATATGTTTGGCCTTAATATTACATAGTTCATTATATCTGAAAAACCAGTGTAAGCTAAATCACACATGCACAGTAAACGCAAATCTTTAAGTGATGTCGACTTCTTGTTATAATATCTGGATCTACTGGTGTCTTTTTTGAATCGGTCTAGATAACATACGTTTAGATGCATCGAGTATACTTCTTACAAAATCTGAATCACAAGGATTCTTTACGCCTGCAATATGATGCACCCACTTAATACTGTAAAATGCGGCCTCAACGACATTGCAATGGCTACTGGTATCTATTAGATGTTGCAAATATAAACTGACATGTAATTCATTACACGGAAGTATCGAAGTTATCTCTGAATATTTTCGTGTCCATAGTACAAATCTTTTGAAATACCCAATGTACTCTGATACTGTAGTTTTAGCCCTTGAATCTAGTACTGTTGATGAAAGTTTTTGAAAAAGTATTTTCAACTGTGGGTGAGAAATAATGTGACTCTGTTTCCAAAACCAGTTGTAAAAATTTTCTGTAATGAAATAGTAATTAAACAGTAATAATACAATAAATCCTAATCCATTTAAGCGGTCCAGTGACCTTAACTGCGTAGTCCAGTGACTACAATACTCTTGGTCCAGTGACCATAACAAATCATATGTCCAGTGACAAACATAAAACAATAAACAAGTGCGAGTCCAGTGACGTTCCTATGCCGAATCATTAACAGTCCAGTGACCATCATTACCAAATAAAAACGGTTGTCCAGTGACCAACATGGATAATCTGTAAAATATATATATAATATTACATATCTGAAGCATTTAATCTCACTGCTAAAACAGTTCCTTTAAAATCACCTTGAGCAAAAATAGAATTTACATTATGTCCGGCAACAAATATTCTATTTGCCTAAAAAACTCAATAACATCTTCAACATACGGTTTGTAATGTAAACCTTCCTCAAACAGTAACGGCCTAAACGGCGATGAGGACCACTTTGGAACTATCAGAGTTCCAACAGCTCTACATTTGACTAAATGATTAATGACTTTAGCTGCCAGTGTTACTGGTTGTACTAACCAGTTATTTTCTTCATGCCAGTTACATGTAAATGAATCTATACTTTCTGAACCCGGATTCCAAAATGAAGAATTAAATCTAGACAGTTTTCTATTTTCCATATTGGCAAACCTGTCAATGGAGTGAGGACCCCATAAATTATCTACAAACTCAAAAATTCATCTGAAGTCCCCCAATCGTCGATATCAACGATTCGACTTAAATAATCTGCTTGCTCGTTTTCTTCTCGTGGAATCCATTTTACATTTATAGAAATACAATTCACAATACAAGTATTAAAAATTGAAAGAGTCAAGTTTTGAAGTTCTCATATCTTGCTACCTTTTTCAATAACGCTCACTGCGTTCTGATTGTCTGTATAAAAAACAACCGAACTGTTGCATACTAAATGTGCAAATGATACTAAGCACAGCTCGATTGCTTTTACCTCTCTCCATGTGGAGCTTTTGACTTTTTCTGAATTCGTCCAGGATTTATACATTACATGCGTTGAGTTTTGTATAAAACCTCCTGATATGTGAATCGCTAGCATCACTATAAATACTAAACTCATTTGCCTTTGGTAATAAAGAGACAGGCATTAGCAATTGCACGTTATTTTTCCAAAACATGAATTCAAAAATTAAATCACTATTGAAATTAATGTCCATGCACTGATCCCAATCATCTCGTTCGTTAATCACAGCAAATGTAGCTCTTGTCATTATCTGAGTAACATTGCCGATTGCTGGAGTAAGAGATATAACCTTGCCACAGATTTTTGCAAGCGTTCTAATTTTAACTTTACAAGGATTACTTAAAGCAATGCCTATGCATTCTTGCAAGTCCAATATTTTGGACTCGGGAATTTGCAAAACACATTTTTGTAAATCCCATATAAACCCCAACCATTTCAATGAATAAGAAGGGGACCAAATACTCTTCTCCTTGTTTGGAACAAAACCATACAAAATTAAATCTGACTTAACGATGTCTGCATGTAATTTACATACTTCACTATCATCAGCTAACCATAATCCGTCGTCTAAATATACAAAAATTTTAATACCCTTTCTCCGCCAGTGCGCGACTAATGGTCGTAATACCTTTGTAAATACATAACCACTCGATTTCAATCCTAGGTAAAACTGTAAATACGTAATATTTTCAATCCCTCAAACTTCCACGAAAAACCTAAATACTTCTGATGTGGAGCAAAAATATCAATATGATGATACCCTGCTTTTAAATCAAAAAGGAATCCAACGGAATTGTTTGTAATGTATTGTTTAGCAACTTTCACATCTTCGAATTTAACTTTAAAATTGAGAATGGAAATGGGGAATGTGTCAAAGAGACAACAACCGACCATAGAGCAGACAACAGCCGAAGGCCACCAATGGGTCTTCAATGCAGCGAGAAACTCCCGCACCCGGAGGCGGCCTTCAGCTGGCCCCTAAACAAATAAGTATACTAGTTCAGTGATAATGGACGTCATACTAAACTCCAAATTATACACAGGAAACTAAAATTTAAAATGATACAAGACTAACAAAGGCCAGAGGCTCCTGACTTAGGACAGGCGCAAAAATGCGGCGGGTTAAACATGTTTTTGAGATCTTAACCTCCCCTATACCTCTAGCCAATGTAGAAAAACAAACGCACAACAGTACGCACAGTAAAACTCAGTATACGAGAAGTCCGAGTCCGATGTCAGAAAAGGAAACAAAAGAAAATAAACAAAATGACAATAATACATAAATAACAACAGACTACTAGCAGTTACTGACATGCCAGCTCCAGACCTCAATTAAACTGATTGAAAGATTGTGTCTTCATCATATGAATATCAGGCACAATCCCTCCTGTTAGGGTTTAGTATTATACCGTCATAAAATATATGAGAAGAACATAACCCGTGTCATGCCAACAACTGGTTTTAGAATAAATGTGTTAATTTCGATGCAAAGACCCTATAAGTGAATCAATATTAAAGCCAAAATATGCAATCTTTAATGACCTGACAACAGTATCGTAACTATATCCCTTCTTAATAAGTCTGTTTAAAGGTTTTGTTAGCTTTTGAGGTGAATACTGACATTTTGTGCTTTGTAAAGAATATTGCCATAAAAGATTGAATGTGAAATACCCGAACGTATAAGATGTCTGCATGTTGAGTTATATTTACGAATGATGTCCTTATACCGATGATAAAATTTAGTAAATGTTTTGACTAGTTTATGATATCGAAAACCCTGGTGTAATAATTTTTCAGTAATACATAAATTTCTCTCGCTAAAATCTAATACGTTGTTACATACACGAGCGAATCGTACAAGTTGAGATATATAAACACCATAAGATGGTGACAAGGGAACGTCACCATCTAAAAATGGATAATTAACGATAGGAAATGAAAAATCATCTCTTTTATCATAAATTTTTGTATTAAGCTTCCCGTTAATGATATAGATATCAAGATCGAGGAAAGGACAGTGGTCATTGTTAGTATTAGCTTTATTTAAAGTAAGTTCAACAGGATAAATTTCTTTAGTATACATACTGAAGTCGTCATTATTGAGAGCCAATATATCATCCAAATATCTAAAAGTATTGTTAAATTTTTGTATAAGATGTTGTTTCGATGGGTCTTTGCTGATTTTAGTCATAAATTGTAACTCATAACAATACAAAAATAGGTCCGCAATAAGTGGTGCACAGTTAGTCCCCATTGGAATTCCGATAACTTGACGATATACGGAATCTCCAAAGCGAACAAAAATGTTATCAAGTAAAAATTCAAGGGCAGATATAGTATCAAAGCATGTCCAATTGACATAGTTCTTTTGTTTGTTGCTACTAAAAAATGACCTAAAGAGTTTGAACATATGTATTCGCATTCCGACTTTTAAATGCCCATTTAATTAGGTGTGTGAATTTTTCTTAATAAGAATATGAGGCAAAGTGGTATATAGGGTAGAAAATCTAAACTTCGAACAGATTCAAAATCACCAATATATGCATGCAATTTATCAAGTACTTCCAACGAGTTTTGACACTCCAAAAGTAATTAATTCCACTATTTTCAAAGGCCTTATTTGAACAATTCATTATCAGGTTTTGATTGTACCAAATGTACTAGTAAGTAGAATAGACAATTTAGTAGTGGAACAATGACTTGAAGACGAAATAAATCTATATTTCTAAGGTGATTTGTGTAGCTTCGGAAGCCAGTACATAGTTGGGACTTTCATTGTAATTGGTTCTGCTTGTAAAGAAATAGTTTATGTTTGTTACAGATATCGTTTTCTGAAAGTGAAGTCAGTTTGTTTACTAATACCGTTTTGTTTACATGTCTTAAATTTAGTACAAGTCTATGTTTACCTTTTGCTCTGATTGCTACGGTCAGCGGGTTCACAACGTGCGGTCTGTTCGATACCTCTTTAACTAAACCGCTTTTGAGCAAATCTAAAATAGCTTCATGTGCAAAAATTCTATTTTTAAAGCAGATATATTATTTTCAAAAATACAGAAGTAGGTTCTTGTAAAAAAGGAATTTTATAACCTTCTTTGATTATATTATAAACAAAATCTGTTGTACAAATCTTAACCCAAAAATTTAAAGAAGCACTTAATCTGCCCTTTACAGTTATATCAGAAACATCTTTTTCATATTCAAAGTAAGTGTCAATATTAAATTGTTCATGTACCTTAAAAATTTCTTGATTGTTTTCTTTAAGAAGGAGGTGCTCTGGGTACTCTGTTCTTGCTTTGTCTGCGACATTCTCTCGCCCAATGCCCGTAGAATCCACACTTATAACAGACGTCGGAAGGTTTTGCTGGGCTCTGCTGGCCTTGAGCTCCGCCGGCAGATGCCCCTGCACGGAAGGGCTGCAAACCATTACCGCCAGAATTTCCACCACTGTGCGCCTGTTGATACGACGAACCAGCCGCTTCTGTGGGTCTTTTTCTACCATGGTGTTGTTTATCCGTCTTAGCTGCCTTGATTTTCTTGACTGCCCTGCTATCCGCGGCCCTAATACGTTTCTCATCTTCCGAATCACTCGCTAGCTCATCAGATAAGTATTCACTGACTGTCTGCCAACCCCTTCGGACTTATCTGCGATCCTTATATGCTTATTCCGTTTGTTCAGTAGCCCTTTGGACTCTTCTAAGTACGAAATGGCTTTATTCGGACGTTTCTTCTCAATACAAGAATTAGCGGAATCTAAATTGTCCAGCACATCTACGTTAAGGTCAAACTGGACCTTGTTACCTTCAATTTAAAGTTGTTTTCTGACTTCTTTACCTTTTCGCTAAACTATGGGTCGAATCATTCAGATTTTCTCGAGCCCGGCGATTTTGTTGTTCATGTAGGTCTTCATTAGTGACAAAAGATCAGCATTAGACACATCTTCTCCCACCGTATCTTCAACCGTATCTTCATCCATATCTTCATTAGGATTCTTTTCGTTGTCGGACATGTCTACACTGTAGTAGTAATCAACGTGGTCAACGCCTAACCTCGATAACTGAAAAAAACGTGATCCTTTTCTTATATACAACCCGCGAAATCCAAACCGGTTCTTACCCTAGATACTACGCGACTAAAAATAACTACGCGTAAAGCACATAAATATATCACATATTTTTTCCATCCCAAATCAGGAATTTCAACAGTGATTGTTGTTGTTTTCAATACTGCCACATATTTATATAACTGTCCCAAGTGACAAATCTCATCAGTGATTGTTGCTGTTTAACCTTGTTATGAACCTATCCTGAATAACAACGTCGCCTGTCATTTTCCGTGATAGTATAACACTGCCTATCTATATACCTGTCTTAAGTCAGGAATGAATTACATCAGTAATTGTCCGTGGTAGTTTAACACTGTCACATATGTCTGTATTAGTCATAAACAAGGAACATTGTCTGTGATTGTCCCTGGTTGTTTAACACTGTCACATATGTATATACCTGTCATAAATAATGAACATTGTCAAAACTGTCACATATGTATATACCTGTCATAAATAATGAACATTGTCTGTATTGTCACTGGTAGTCAACACTGTCATATATGTATGTAAACTGTCATATATAAGGAACATTGTCAATAGATATAAGAAGATGTGGTATGAGTGCCAATGCGACAACTCTCCATCCAAGTCAAAATTTATAAAAGTAAACCATTATAGGTCAAAGTACGGTCTTCAACACTGTCACATATGTATATACCAGTAATAAACAAGGGAAATTGTATGTATTGTCCCAGGAAGTCAACACTGTCACATATGTATGTACTGGTCATATACAAGGAACATTTTCAACACTGTCACATATGTATATACCAGTAATCAACATGAAACATTGTCTGTGATTGTCCCTGGTTGTTTGACACTGTCACATATGTATGTACCTGTCATAAACAATGAACATCGACTTTAATTGTCCCTGGTAGTTTAACAATGTCACATATGTTTGTACCTGTCATAAACAAGGAACATTGTCTGTGATTGTCCTTGGTAGTTTAACACTGTCACATATGTTTATACTAGTCATAAACAAGGAACATCGTCTGTGATTGTCCCTGGTAGTCAACACTGTCAAACATGTATGTACCTGTCATAAACAAGGAACATTGTCAACACTGTCACATATGTATGTACCTGTCATAAACAAGGAGCATCGTCTGTGATTGTCCATGGTAGTTTAACAATGTTACATATGTATGTACCCGTCATAAACAAGAAACATTGTCTGTTAATGTCCCTGGCAGTTTAACACTGTCACATATTGACTTAAGATTTTAAAGATTACATAAAGACTTGTCTAGACTCGAGACAATTAAGAGGTTGTAGTCCTTATTGTGATCTTCAGATGTATATTGAATATTTGGGCGAGTTTGCCCCAAAATGTCATAGTATCCATATTTTCATATTAAGAATACCAGTACTAGTAAAGTAATTTTAGAAGATTTGGTCGGATTTGTTTTTTATTGAGAATAAATGCTAGTGATTTATACACGTCATGTGGACATGAAAAATATGAGACCGGTTCATATGTGGAGACAATAAGCTATATATATAATAATAATAAGTACATCTAAACAAGTGACAAGTCTACGACAGATCCATTCATCGGATCACCAGTGAAGGTGATACACGGCTGAAAACATATATTATAACGAGACAACACCGCCTGCACTGTGTCCAGCGTTCTAGCCACTTGGCCACCTAGACTGAATTAAAAATTCAGCTTTCGGTGGCCTAGTATTACCTTTCCTCGTCAGTAGAATCTAGAGTTTTAACACAGTGCATGATATATAAGGCATGAAGATAGAATTGATTGTAGATTGGCTAAATATCTATCATAAAGGATCGTAAGACGCAGACCAGAAATGATAATTTGATAAGTGCGATTAAACAAGTGACAACTCTACGACAGATCCATCCATCGGATCACCAGTGAAGGTGATACACGGCTGAAAACACATATTATATTCATAATTACTCTAAATATCAGCACAACAACGTTAAATCTGCAAATTTGAGGAAGCAAAATTTGTTTCTTCCCTCTCCGGGATTTGAACTCATGCTATTGATATATCGATACAACACGCCAATGAAACACTTATCATTCAAACGATATTAGTAAGTAAATAAATATGTTTAAGAGTTAGGATTTTACTAAATAATTTTGCAGTTAATTTCTAATTTCAATCAAATTTCTCATAATCCGACCGACATGTCTTTATGACTCTTTCCAAGCAAAATGTTTTTAGATTGTTTCTGTATTGAAACCCAACGATAACTACTCCAACGACTAACATGACCACAAATAAAAGGATTGAAACAATCATCCACCTTCTATGGCTCGTGGTGGCACAATGATTTTCAACATTTTGCATTTTTTTTTTTTTTTGTAGACTTCGAATGTTGTTGTTAAACTATCATCGAAGAAAAGACACGAAAAGTTTTCATGTCTGTCAAGTTTTACTTTTGTATTGAATAACCATTTCACGATATTCAATGAATCGCAACTGCAAACAAACGGATTTCCTTCTAACAAAATTGTTATAGTTCCTTTCAATCTTAAATAAGCTTTTTCAATGTCATTGGTTTCTGTATTTGTCAAGAATGATATTTTATTGTTTCTAATATTTACCAAACGAAGATGGTTAAAATCCTTCCAGTGACAAAAATCGCAAACTGTGTAGCTGACTTTGAAATGTTAATTTTGAGAATGGCCATTTGAACGCATTTCTCGCAAAGTCTATGCACTGTAAACGTTTTAGATCTTTAAGGAATACACCATGGTGGTCATTTTTAAGTCCAGTTCCTAGGGTAGAGCTGTGCATTATTAGCTGTTGTAGATTCACGCATGAACGAAGAACTTTATGATTCAAAACATGACATTTAAAATTTGATACATTCAGTATTTTGAAATTTTCGAGACCTGTCACTATGTAGTTTCAGTCTTCTGTTGGTGTGCCAGTTAGATCAAACATTTTCATATGTTTTATACAAGTAAAGGTAATACTGTTTGGTGAATGTCCGCCATGATGTCCTATAAATGATGCATTTACAAATTACAGAGAAGCTGGTAATCTAAATAGCACATCTGCTTTACGATAGTTACTTCGGTTATCCAATTTAGTCTGTTGGTCAGGAAAATACAGATTTTTTGTTCTCTTTACGTAGTGATAATTGAGAATTTTGAAATGTCTGTTTCCATCCATTTGAAATAAGTCTATTCTCTTCAGATTTGAAAACAATGTATAATAGGTTATAACCATCGCTTGATGGATATCAAAGTTATTTCTGGTCAAATCAAGGTTTTCCAAACAGTTTTTTTATTTCATTTTCTGTATGGCAGACCCATCTATCAATTTTAATTCATTGCCTCTTAAGGATAAAGTTTTCAAGCATATATTTCCAAAATATTGAAATAGATCAGGAGTAATGATATACTCACCATAATAATAGAAAACTGAAGTCAGATCTATTACATCCATATGCCGGTCTTTAAAGACTGCAATGTATTTCACAAAATCAGAGTTTTGAAATCAGAAAAAAGAAGGCTTGAAAGGAATCTCAACGGCAGAAAGGTACCTTTTTCAATCCTGCGTAATTTTCCGGACAACTGCAAAGTATTTAAAGAGATATTTTTGAAAGACTTGAAATCATCCCTTCGTAAATTTTCGGACGCCATCACGAGTTGGTTGACCGTTGTGGAATAACCATTTCACAGATGATATCGGATATGTTCCTTATGTCGTAACTACAATACCCTTCCCTTTTCACGAATATGACCTACCGAATTAGACTATTTACCGGATTTGTAATAGCATAAGCAACACGACGGGTGCCACATGTGGAGCAGGATCTGCTTACCCTTCCGGAGCACCTGAGATCACCCCCAGTTTTTGGTGGGGTTCGTGTTGCTTAGTCTTTAGTTTTCTATGTTTTGTCTTCTGTAAAATAAAGGCAACAGTAGTATACCGCTGTTCGAAAATCATAAATCGATAGAGATAAAAATAAATCCGGGTTACAAACTAAAACTGAGGGAAACGCATCAAATATAAGAGGAGAACAACGACACAACAAAAACACAACATTAAAATGTAACACACACAGAAACGAACTATAATATAACAATGGCCATTTTCTTGACTTGGTACAGGACATTTTAAGAAAAAAATGGTTGGTTGATTATTGTACTATTATTTGTCTGTTTGTCTTTTTGTTTTTAGCCATGGCGTTGTCAGTTTGTTTTCGATCTATGAGTTTGACTGTCCCTCTGGTATCTTTCGTCCCTCTTTTAAACGTATTATTGTGTAAAATATTTTTACCATAATCACAGAAATGCCGGAAATAGTCCAATCGTTTCATTGCCGAAAACACTGGAGCAAATGTTTTATTGGATAGCCCACCCATCGTCATAACTGTCGTAAGATTGACCAAATCTGACCATGAACCTTCTGGATATGTTGAGAGTAAATAATGTGGAATGGAAAGATATTGCAATCCACCAATAGATGCAAACAAGTTACTTTTAAACTCCTTTATTGGATTCAAGAATAAATTCAATGATTCTAGAAATACCAAATTTCCAAAAGCTAATTTTTCGATAGCAGTTATGCTACAGTTGGAAACATCTTGGTGTCGAAGCTGTGTATATTTAGTGAAGACATGCACACGCAAGATACCCATGTTATTGTTAGCCAACAGTAAATCAGTTGTATTTTTCGGACAGTGATCTGGTATTAGTTTTCTATACTGTGATTGGCAATCACATATAACACTAGTCTGTCGAAACGTTATTCCACAGTTATCGGAAACAACAAGAGTCAATAATTTAAAAAGCAGCACAATATTTATAGCCTTCATCTCGTAGCCGAACCAAAAACGCAACAGGAACCTAGCTGGTTTTCCCAAATGATTTAAGTTCAATTTAATGACTTTTAGTTCGTCATAATCGCATGCACAAATATTTATTTGTAAAACAATAAAGTTATTGTTGATATCTAAAAGTGTTTATGATACACCAATTTATTTGGTTGTATAGATGGGATTTACAGAATAAAGAACAATGAAAAGAATAAATAAAAAAGAAAGAAAAATATACCCTAAAACGAATGATCCTTAAACAAAAGGAATAGAGATTAATGAACAAAGAAATATAGTACGGAGTAAAATGGTAAAAAAAAAATCATGAATAGAGAATTCCATCCAGACACTTTTCTCTGAATATATATGAACAAGGATATGGGGTATACGTTAATAAACACCAACCCAAATATAAAAGTGAAGGAGGAGGTATGCTAAGAGCCATTTATTTGCATCTACAATTGCAAAAAGGTAAAATTCTATCCCTTCAGAATAATGCCAGTTGTACTGAGATATATACTGCTAATGTAAAGGGTGATCCACTTTTTGAAATCATATATGCTAGTAATAAGAGTGAGTAATCGAAATAAACTCATATAAAATCAGAAATTTTAAAGACATGGAGCAATTTAAGTTCATTTTCCGCCCGAATAATTGAAAGAAGTATGCCCAATATTACATGAATTGTCTTTAATATCCCCTGTTTGAATTATTTCACAACAGGGTCATATACAAAAACAAAACGTGAAAAATTTTCTGTGTGGTATAAAAATGATCTTCAACGGCAATTTGAGGTACCATATAGGATTTATAGATATATGTTAAATTATTGAAATTTCTTTAAATTATATATTTAGACTCTTTCATATTCAAATTCTAAACAACACATTTCATATTTTACCTTGTAGTTGGGTTTTTGTTATCTTAATCGATATTATAATTGCCCCCCTCCAGATGTTTGCTATCTTAATCGATATTATAATTGCCCCCCTCCAGATGTTTGCTATCTTAATCGATATTATAATTGCCCCCTCAGATGTTTGCTGTCTTAATCGATAATATAATTGCCCCTCCAGATGTTTGCTATCTTAATCGATATTATAATTGCCCCCCTCCAGATGTTTGCTATCTTAATCGATATTATAATTGCCCCCCTCCAGATGTTTGCTATCTTAATCGATATTATAATTGCCCCCCTCCAGATGCAATACAGTGACAAGTCTATGCGCTAGACAGAATATATCTTCTTGTGTGTGCGTGAATTGGTTAAATATGGTTCATGTAGGTATTTAAATTACAGATCTAATATTATGTATCAGACCACTGCAGATACGTTTTGAATGTCTTATATTCACACAGATTTTTTTTTATAGTTGGTTATTTACAAAAATCAAATTAAATGTTATCAAATTGTATATATAATCGGATTTCATGATTAAAACATATTGTAAATAATTTCTTGCTGGATAAACGTGTTCAAAAGTTCATACTCCCCCAACATTTTTTCATTTTTTGGGGGTATAGAGGTTTGTAATTCTGAATCATTGTAGGATAACGGTAAGTAAGTAAGTAAATTTTATTAAAGTACAAAACAAGAAGAAGCACTATCTTTAAAAGAGAGGCGAAAGATACCAGAGGGACATTAAAACTGATGTTATGATATTGTAACTATCATATTTATTTAGTTGGCCTAATTTGTTTTGTGTGGCCTATTATACATGTTTACATTGTGTACAAAATAAAATACATTGTGTTACAACTATGCAGTTTAGAAATCACTGGAACAATCATTGATACTAATGGAATGATTAGAACTTTCTATTTCACTTACATAACGTTTCCAGAATGATCATAACAAAAGATGCGTAATTTATATTTCTAGCGTTGTCTAGAAATTTCCGTTTGAGTATTTAAATGCAGACCCAAAAGTTAGTTCAATATAGAGATTTAGAAATAGACATGATAGATAGACTTAGACATCGATAGACATCAACATTCTCAGCAGTTGGATTGACACTTTTATTTACAAACTACATCATACTAGATTGTGACCAATTGGATATAATATTCTGTGGATTCTGAGAAGATTTCCGGATAAAGAAAAGATAAAAGATTGGACATATATTTTGACAGTTAAGTTGACATTTCTTTTTATGTAATACTTCTTGTAAACTTGTGTATAATAAAGCTTGTTAAATTTTATTATTGATTTGTGTCTTTTGTTGGCTACAATTAAAAGGCGATTTTCTGGCATAACACTCATAAGTCGAAAATAAACTGACAACGCCATGCCTAAAAAAGAAAAAGACAAAGAGAGAAACAATAGTACACAAAACACAACATAGAAAACTAAAGACTAAGCAAACACGAACCCCACCAAAAACTAGGGGTGATCTCAGGTGCTCCAGAAGGGTAAGGAGCTCTTTCATCGACTTACATGCACATAAGTACTATACAAACCCTTAAAAGCATGCATCATAATAAGAGCAAGGACACAAGAGCACAAATTAAAGCATAGACACAAAGCAAACATTAACATATGATGCATGCGCCTTGAAAAAAAGACTGTTAAAAGCAAAAAAGAGAGAAAAAAAAAAAAAAAAAAAACAACACAAAGCAATAAGTAAACAGCAAAAGCTCAACAGAATGTCAGAAATAACAAGCAGAATGTAAATCCAATAAGAAGGATAACATACAATATAAAAACCAAATTTAAGTTAAAATTAAATTTGAAATCAACAGTGATACCTAATCAGGTTAAATTTCTTCTTCAAAGGAGTAATGATATACCATTTAAACCATTAATTACATTCTTCTCATATGCTCTTTTACCAACAGAGATTGTTTGAAATTTCGTTTTTTTTTTTTTTTGCTATCGGTGAACCATGTATTTAAGGATTAGCTGCCTTGTTTATTTGATGAAATGGCCAACAAGACACATTTTCCAGATTTCGACCGATGATTATCATCTGCATTATCATTGAGAGAGCATGCATTTACAAAAAAAAAAAAAATGAATCATTAATAGAAATTTTATAAGTATATGCACAAGTGTGAAGCCTTGAGTTACCCCTTAAATAAAAATGTAAATATGATAGTAATTTAAATTCATTATTCAGTTTATTGTCTCGCCTGGAACGAAAGTCGCGGGAAACAAGACATAGATGTTGTTTTCTGGTGGCGTCGGCGGAGGATGCGTCAACAATTTTAAAGTTTTCTACTGAAGGGTAGACCGGTTGACTTTTTCTGAGCATCCCGTCTGGGCATGTAGTAAAAATATCAAGGGTAAGTTATTATAGTGGATTTGATAGGACAATTTGTTTTTTTTTTTATTATTCTTAAAGAAAAATAGCCCTGGCCCTTATTGATATCTAATATTTCGGAAGTATTTATGAAAAGCAATTATATCACTGAATTTTTACCAATTTTATCGTTAAATGTTTCCTTAATAAGTCAAAATTAAGTTTCCTCTATATAATCCATATACAATATCTGTAATTTCCTTAATTTCAATGAATTTAACCAAAAAAAAAAAAAAAAAAACAAAAACAAAGTCCGTGACCCCCAGTTTTTAAATTGAAATTTTAAAGTATATTGACCCAGAATTCTTGTACAGAAGTCGAAGAAAATCTATCGTCGAACATTTAGACACCCCAGCTACGTTTTCTGCTGAAGTTATTTTGATAAGAAATACTTCTGATAGATCAATAATATTTTCAATACAGTTGCATTACTATCAATGCATATCAGTTTGACAACTATTTCGAGGTCATTGGGCAGTGACTTTGAATTATTTAGCCATTTTCAATGTTAAATTTTCTGCTTAAGTCAGTTTGATAGGAACTACTTGTAATATATCAACGATATTTTCTATAAAGTTACATTACTATTAGAACATATCAATTTGACGACTATTTGGAGGCCCTACCCCCTAGGTCATGGCCCAGCGACTTTTAATTAATAGGCAACGTTGCTATCCACCAGGTTGTCTCTGTGTCAACAGTTTATATTATTTACGTGTATTAATTTCTTTCGTTCTCCAGCATTACATATTAGCCCTCGTTACCAAGGGGAGGTGAAGATAGGATATAGAGCTGGATAAGTTCCTGAAATTTTATATAATTAAACAAACACAATATCAACAACCTCTGTTTACACCATAGAATTATGGGTGTTCACATCTGTTGTCACATCGAGTCTTCTTGACATCCATATAAGACTATTCTGCATTACAATTGATAATCTCTTTGTGTTGTCATAAAAATGGAATATTAGAATTAATTTTTGCGAAGTGATGAAATATAACCATGTGGCGCAAATGAAATATGACCATGTGACGCAAATGAAATATAAATATTTGGCGCAAATGTAATATAACCATGTAGCGCAAATGAAAAACTTCATATTATACTAATCGACGCAAATCATTAATGTGCTCAATAATATGCAACAAGGATTAGACAAGTGTTATTTACTTCTAATTTGACTTTTAGTAAATCCAGTGTAAATTAATTTCTTCATACGCTCGTAATTTTTCAAAAGTATTGTTATTTACGAAGGTAAAAAGTAAACACCACTTAGAATCAAAATGTTCTCTTCAGCAAAAGAGAATCAACATTGTCAATGACTGTTATTCTTATTTAGAAATCGTTTTCAACTATTTTTATAGTAGTTTTTGTATCACAAGAAAGAGAATGTTGGAACAGGCTAAGAAATCATTGTAAGCATTATATAGAAAAAAACTAAATTTTAACACATGTATGCCAATTGTTTTAATGTTGAAACTATTTGATGCATTAGTTCTTCTCGTATTGACTTATGGATCAGAAGGGTATTCAAACATGAATGATATAGAGAAATTAAGTTTCAGTTCTGCAAAAGAATATTAAAAATTAGAAAAAGCACAATCTGATTTAAAGAGGGACGAAAGATACCAGAGGGACAGTCAAACTCATAGATTGAAAATAAACTGACAACGCCATGGCTAAAAATAAAAACACAAACAGACATATAATAGTACAGAAGACACAACATAGAAAACTAAAGACTAAGCAACACGAACCCCACTAAAAACTGGGGGCTCCGGAAGGGTAAGCAGATCCTGCTCCACATGTGGCACCCGTCGTGTTGCTCATGTTATTACGAATCCGGTAAATAGTCTAATTCGGTAGGTCACATTCGTGAAAAGGGAAGGGTATTGTAGTTACGACATAAGGAACATATCCGATATCATCAGTGAAACGGTTATTCCATAACGGTCAACCAACTCGTGATGGCGTCCGTAAAATTTACGAAGGGGATGATTTCAACTGCACCATTTGGAACGCTTGGTTTAATAGCGTCCTTGTGAGCAGCAATCCTCTTTCAAGGAAATCATCATAGGAAATACAAGCCCGGGAATATCGTATCAATTGGGAGATATATACTCCGTATGCAGGCGCTGCTGGAATGTTGCTTGAAATAGAAAGTTCACAATTGGGAAGCTGAAATCATCTCTTTTGTCGTAAAGTTTTGTTTTCAACCGACCCTCATTGTCAATTTCTAGATGTAAGTCAAGATATGAGGCAGACTTATCTGTATCTGTAGTATCCTTTATCTCTAGTTCGATGGGATAGATTCGTTCAACATAGTCACCAAATTTTGTATTATTTAGTGAGAGAACATAAAATATAGATCTCTGATGCAATGAGTAAAAGAGTAACGATAAATCTGTATATAATCATATTGGAAATAGCATTCCTAACTTTATGGTATATGTGGAACTTTGGAGATTACTAGTTTAAAAAATCACATGATGATACTTCTGGTTCAAAATTTAGACGAATTGCTTTCAAAAAACGTATTTCATACAACTGTGGCTTATCATTTTATGGCAAAATCAAATTACAATCGACAGATCCTTGTTAAAGTCAACGATGAGACTTGTTCTCAAATAAGCATGAGTGGAGATTTTTATATTATTTTCAAGAATATTGTTTTGCCTTAAGCCCTGCTTATTTAAACTAAACTAAAATGATCGCTCGCAAATGAACTGGTAAAACATCAACAACTCAGTAAAAAGTAAAATATCAAAAATACCGAACTCCAAGGAAAATTCGAAACGGAAAGTACCTTATCAAATGGCAAATCAAAAGCTCAAACATATCAACAAAATGGAAAACAACTGGCATATTCCTGACTTGGTACAGGCATTTCCTTATGTAGAAAATGGTGGATTAAACCTGGTTTTATAGCTAGCTAAACCTCTCACTTGCATGAAAATCGCAAAGAATTCCATTATATTGGCAACAATGTGTGAGCAAAACTAACAGACATAATATGTAAAAATGTTAAGAATTGGGGTACAGCAGTCAACATTGTGTTATAATCTTAATCAATATAAAAACAAACAACTATTTCGACACAAACAAAATATTTAAAAATGGCATATATAGACACACTATAGACAAAGCACGTAAAACTCAGTAAAACATGTTATTTGTTGCTTTCAAAAGTGTTTCACAGTGCATACTAAAATGTCAAACAACAACCACACAAAGAAAATTGGACATCCTTTATTGCTAGTGAGCCAAATTTTACAATGGTTTAAAATTTAATTTTATGAATGCGTATAGACGATTACAAGGCGTTAGAGTCTGTGAATTTTGTAATAACGACGAGGAGATGGTCGACGTTTAGGAGACCATTTCAAGTTATTTTCTTTTTTGATTTCAAATGATTGAGTCACAATTTTGGACCATAATTTCTATCAGGGAGTTGTAACTCACTAGAAAGAAAAAAGTAAAATCACAAAAATACCGAACTCCGAGGAAAATTCAAAACGGAAAGTCCCTAAATAAAATGGCAAAATCAAAAAGCTCAAACACATGCATTGCATATTCAGCTAGAGATGTTTTGGTTAGATGTTTATTTACCGTTTATAAGTAACAGTCGGCTGAAACGAAGATTTAAAAATTCTTTATGAGTTGTATTGTATTTGGCTCTTAACAAACGTCCACGGAATTATAATTTGAATGTTTAATATTAGTTGAGTTAGTTTTATTGTGAGACTGATTGGTTGTAGTTTGTATTTGAATTGTAGGGGATGTAATCCCTCCTATATATTTCCCTATGTTAGTACTGATTGGTTCTGTTTTATTTTAAAATTCTTCATTTAAATTTACTCATTGTATAAATGTAGATTTACCTTTTCTTTCGCGACCTTTCGAATGTTTTGTGGGTGTGACATGTACACTTTGTTGTTCCTCCTAACAGAACTTCCTTTAGAACCATTGCCATAAACAAAGCTTATCTGATCATGTTGGAAAAAACATTTTATATCCTTTAGTCCGTCAAGAGGAAATCCAGTGGAACACCAACACCTCGAAATACAGCTATAACATTATTTGTAACTTTCTTCTCAATTAAATGCTCCATATCTCCAAATGGGTGGTTATCTGTCAACTTCTCTGAATTTTGGGTCCACAATACTCTTCGACTTTGAATTTTATTTGACAATATTTAAAAAATTTTTTTTTTATTATAGCGTTATTGAAATGTCTTTTGGAGACAAAACGCGCGTCTGGCGAACTAAGTCTTAATCCTGGTATCCATGACGAGTTAACTTGCTAATATAGAGTACTCAGCATAATTAAGTGACTAGATTCAATAATCCTGTCTTCTCCATAATTGTCGTATTAAAGGATTTATTTTCGTGGAGAGGAATATATCCCGTTTACTTATTATCAATATTGCTCGCTGTTTCACATATAATCTATCGATGCTTCATTCCTCCTTCTCTTTTCTGTAGCATGTTGTTTCTTCAGTATTTCATGTCAAATCGACTTATTTTTTTGTCTTATAGCTGTCTTTGTCGGTCAGAGTGGTGCTATTTAACCCTGTTATGAATCTTTCGTGAATAGCAACATCACGAGTGATTTCCGTGATAGTTTAACATTGCCACTTATCTATATACCTATGCCAAGTCAGGAATGAATTGCATCAGTGATTGTCTGTGGTAGTTAAACTCTGTCACATATGTATGTTCCTGTCAAAACAAGGAACATCGTCTGTGATTGTCCTTGGTAGTCAACACTGTCAAACATGTATGTACCTGTCATAAACAAGGAACATTGTCTGTGATTGTCCCTGGTAGTTTAACACTGTCACATATGTATGTACCTGTCATAAATAATGAATATTGTCAACACTGTCACATATGTATGTACCTGTCATAAACAAGGAACATTGTCAACACTGTCACATATGTATGTACCTGTCATAAACAAGGAGCATCGTCTGTGATTGTCCATGGTAGTTTAACACTGTCACATATGTATGTACCTGTCATAAACAAGGAACATTGTCTGTGTTTGTCCTCGGTAGTTAAACACTGTCACATAATTATGTATGTACCTGTCATAAACAAGGAACATTAATTGTCTGTGATTGTCCCTGGTAGTTTAACACTGAAACATATTGACTACAGATTTTAAAGATTTGTCTAGACTCGAGACAATTTAGAATTTGTAGTACGATGTGGGCGATCGTTTCTCGATACAGTTCTTATCGTGATCTTGAGATGTATATTGAATATTTGGTCGAGTTTGTCCCAGATTTTCTAAGTATCTAGATCTTCACAGTTCGAAAACTAGTACTAGTAAAGTAATTTTAAAACATTTGGTCGGATTTGTTTTTATTGAGAATAAATGTTAGTGATTTATTATATATATTTTCCGGACCATATGAGTATTTGGACCATACGCGTATGGTCATGACCATATACGTATACTCATATGGTCCGACCATACGCATATGGTTGGACCATATGAGTATATCTCATTTGAAGTGTTCTTGACATTCTTACACTAACAGTAGTTTATGCGTGCTGCCCTCTATTTTTATTTATTTCAGGTATACACTAATGGTATTGCAAAACCGTATTACTATGAACATGAACACATTAAATAAGTAAAATACTCTGAAATATTTAAGAAATTGTAATTTACTAAAATAAATTAAAACATCAAAAACTATAATTTTGATTTGTGAGTAAAATACACTTATTTCATTAAAAATGTAACAATGATTACCATTTGATTAAATTAGTCACAATTTCAATTAAGAAACTTTTAACTTATTACACCTTGAAGGTTCATACCTAATGCAACGTACATCTTATTAAGAATACCCGGACCATACGCGTATGGTCGGACCATATGGGTATATACGCATATGGTCATACGCGTATGGTCGGACCATATGGGTATATACGCATATGGTCATGACCATACGCGTATGGTCCAAATACTCATATGGTCCGGAACATATACATCATGCGGACATGAAAAAATATGACAACATTTCATATGTGGCGCCAATAAGCAATTATATATAATGCCAATGAAATGTAATTTATCATTCAAACGATTTTAGTTGCTAAATAAATATGTTTAAGAGTTAGGATCTTTTTTAATACTTTTGTGGTTAATTTCTAATTTCATTCTAATTTCTCATAATCCGACCGACAAGGCTTTATGACTCTTTCCAAACAAAATGTTTTTAGATTGTTTTTGTATCGAAACCCAACGATAACTACTCCAACGACTAACATGACCACAAATAAAAGAATTGAAACAATCATCCACCTTCTATGGCTCGTGGTGGCACAATAATTTTCAACATTTTGCTTCTTTTTGTAAACTTCGTATGTCGTTGTTGAACTACCATCGAAAAAAAGACACGAAAAGTTCCCATGTCTGTCAAGTTTTACTTTTGTATTGAATAACCATTTCACGAAATTCAATGAATCGCAACTGCAAACAAACGGATTTCCTTCTAACAATATTGTTATATTTCCTTTCAACCTTAAATAAGCTTTTTCAATGTCATTGGTTTCTGTATTTGTCAAGAATGATATTTTATTGTTTCTAATATTCACCAAACGCAGATGGTTAAAATCAGCCAAATTAATTGGCATACTGGTAAAGAGGTTTCCTTCCAGTGACAAAAATCACAAACTGTGTAGCTGACTTTGAAATGCTAATTTTGAGAATGGCCATTTGAACGCATTTCTCGCAAAGTCTATGAACTGTAAACGTTTTAGATCTTTAAGGAATACACCATGGTGGTCATTTTCAAGTCCAGTTCCTAGGGAAGAGCTGTGCATTATTAGCTGTTGTAGATTCACACATGAACGAAGAACTCTATGATTCAAAACATGACATTTAAAATTTGATACATTCAGTACTTTGACATTTTCGAGACCTGTCACTATGTAGTTGCAGTCTTCTGTTGTTGTGCCAGTTAGATCAAACATTTTCATATGTTTTATACCAGTAAAGGTAATACTGTTTGGTGAATGTCCGCCATGATGTCCTATAAATGACGCATTTACAAATTCCAGAGAAGCTGGTAATCTAAATAGCACATCTGCTTTCCGATAGTTACTTCGGTTATCCAATTTAGTCTGTTGGTCAGGAAAATACAGATTTTTTGTTCTCTTTACGTAGTGATAATTGAGGATTTTGACATGTCTGTTTCCATCCATTTGAAATAAGTCTATTCTCTTCAGATTTGAAAACAATGTGTAATAGGTTATAACCATCGCTTGATGGATATCAAAGTTATTTCTGGCCAAATCAAGGTTTTCCAAACAGTTTTTATATTTCATTTTCTGTATGGCAGACCCATCTATCAGTTTTAATTCATTGCCTCTTAAGGATAAAGTTTTCAAGCATATATTTCCAATATATTGAAATAGATTAGGAGTAATGATATACTCACCATAATAATAGAAAACTGAAGTTAGATCTATTACATCCATATGCCGGTCTTTAAAGACGTAAAACGACTGCAATGTATTTGACAAAATCAGAGTTTTCAAATCAGAAAAAAGAAGGCTTGAAAGGAATCTCAACGGCTGAAAGGTACCTTTTTCAATCCTTCGTAATTTTCCGGACAACTGCAAAGTCTTTAAAGAGATATTTTTGAAAGACTTAAACGTATCATTGTGTAAAATATTTTTACCATAATCCCAGAAATGCCGGAAATAGTCCAATCGTTTCATTGCCGAAAACACTGGAGCAAATGTTCTATTGGATAGTCCACCCATCGTCATTACTGTCGTAAGATTGACCAAATCTGACCATGAACCTTCTGGATATGTTGAGAGTAAATTATGTGGAATGGAAAGATATCGCAATCCACCAATAGATGCAAATACGTTACTTTTAAACTCCTTCATTGGATTCAAGAATAAATTCAATGATTCTAGAAATACCAAATTACCAAAAGCTAATTTTTCGATAGCAGTTATGCTACAGTTGGAAACATCTAGGTGTCGAAGCTGTGTATATTTAGCGAAGGCATGCACACGCAAGATACCAATGTTGTCGTTAGCCAACAGTAAATCAGTTGTATTTTTCGGACAGTGATCTGGTATTAGTTTTCTATACTGTGATTGGCAGGCACATATAACACTAGTCTGTCGAAACGTTATTCCACAGTTATCGGAAACAACAAGAGAAACTAATTTAAAAAGCAGCACAATATCTATAGCCTTCATCTCGTAGCCGAACCAAAAAAACGCAACAAGAACCTAGCTGGTTTTCCCAAATGATTTAAGTACAATTTAATGACTTTTAGTTCGTCATAATCGCATGTACAAATATTTATTTGTAAAACAATAAATTTTTGTTGATATTTAAAAGTGTTTATGATACCCCAATTTATCTGGGTGTATAGATGGGATTTACAGAATAGAGAATAATGGGAAAATAAATAAAAAAGAAAGAAAAATATACCCAAAAACGAATGATCCTTTAACAAAAAGAAATAAAGAATAATGAACAAAGAAATATAGTACGGAGTAAAATGGTCAACAATATATATTAACAAGGATATGGGGTATACGTTAGTAAACAGCAACCCAAATATAAAAATGGGTTGCTAATAGTCATTTATTTGCATCTACAATTGCAAAAAGGTAAAATATTATCCCTTCAGAGTTATGCCAGTTCCACTGAGATGTCGACTGATAATATATAGGGTGATCCACTTTCTTAAATTATATATGCTAGTAATAAGGGTAAGTTATCGAAATAAACTCATATAAAATCAGAAATTTTAAAGACATGGAACAATTCAAGTTCATTTTCCACCCAAATAATTGAAATAAGTATGCCCAGTATTACATGAATTGTCTTTAATATCCCTGCTTGAATTATTTCACAACAGGGTCATATACAAAAACAAAACGTGAAAAATTTACTTTGTGGTATAAAAATGATCTTCAACGGCAATTTGAGGTACCATATAGGATTTATAGATATATGTTAAATTATTGAAATCTCTTTAAATTATATATTTAGAATCTTTCATATTCAAATTCTAAACAACACATTTCATATTTTACCTTGTAGTTGGGTTTTTTTTTTTTTTTTTTGCTATCTTAATCGATATTATAATTGCCCCCTCCAGATGTTTGCTATCTTAATCGATATTATAATTGCCCCCCTCCAGATGTTTGCTATCTTAATCGATATTATAATTGCCCCCCTCCAGATGTTTGCTATCTTAATCGATATTATAATTGCCCCCCTCCAGATGTTTGCTATCTTAATCGATATTATAATTGCCCCCTCCAGATGTTTGCTATCTTAATCGATATTATAATTGCCCCCCTCCAGATGTTTGTTATCTTAATCGATATTATAATTGCCCCCTCAAGATGCAATACAGTGACAAGTCTATGCGCTAGACAGAATATATCTTCTTGTGTGTGCGTGAATAGGTTAAATATGGTTCATGTAGGTATTTAAACTCTAGATCTAATATTATGTATCAGACCACTGCAGATACGTTTTGAATGTCTTATATTCACACAGATTTTTTTATAGTTGGTTATTTACAAAAATCAAATTAAATGTTATCAAAATGTATATATAATCGGATTTCATGATTAAAACATATTGTAAATAATTTCTTGCTGGATAAGCGTGTTCAAAAGTTCATACTCCCCCAACATTTTTTTTTGGGGGGGGGGGGGGTTATAGAGGTTTGTAATTCTGAATCATTGTAGGAGAACGGTAAGTAAGTAAGTAAATTTTATTAAAGTCGACATACCATATAAAACAAAAAGAAGCACTATCTTTAAAAGAGAGGCGAAAGATACCAGAGGGACATTCAAACTCATAAGTCGAAAATGAACTGACAACGCCATGGCTAAAAAAGAAAAAGACAAAGAGAGAAACAATAGTACACAAAACACAACAAAGAAAACTTAAGACTAAGCAACACGAACCCCACCAAAAACTGGGGGTGATCACAGGTGCTCCAGAAGGGTAAGGAGCTCTTATATCGACTTACATGCACATAAGCACTATACAAACACTTAAAAGCATGCATCATAATAAGAGCAAGGACACAAGAGCACAAATTAAAGCATAGACACAAAGCAAACATTAACATATGATGCGCCTTGAAAAAAAGACTGTTAAAAGCAAAAAAGAGAGAAAAAAAAAAAAAAAAAAACAACACAAAGCAATAAGTAAACAGCAAAAGCTCAACAGAATGTCAGAAATAACAAGCAGAATGTAAATCCAATAAGAAGGATAACATACAATATAAACACCAAATTTAAGTTAAAATTAAATTTGAAATCAACAGTGATACCTAATCAGGTTAAATTTCTTCTTCAAAGGAGTAATGATATACCTTTTAAACCATTAATTACATTCTTCTCATATGCTCTTTTACCAACAGAGATTGTTTGAAATTTTTTTTTTTTTTTTTTTTTTTTCTGCTATCGGTGAACCATGTATTTAAGGATTAGCTGCCTTGTTTATTTGATGAAATGGCCATCAAGACACATTTTCCAGATTTCGACCGATGATTATCATCTGCATTATCATTGAGAGAGCATGTATTTACAAAAAAATGAATCATTAATAGAAATTTTATAAGTATATGCACAAGTGTGAAGCCTTGAGTTACCCCTTAAATAAAAATGTAAATATGATAGTAATTTAAATTCATTATTCAGTTTATTGTCTCGCTTGGAACGAAAGTCGCGGGAAACAAGACATAGATGTTGTTTTCTGGTGGCGTCGGCGGAGGATGCGTCAACAATTTTAAAGTTTTCTACTGTAGTTGACTTTTTCTGAGCATCCCGTCTGGGCATGTAGTAAAAATATCAAGGGTACGTTATTATAGTGAATTTGATAGGACAATTTGTGTGTTTTTTTTTTTTTTTTTTTTTTTCAAGAAAAAATAGCCCCTGGCCCTTATTGATATCTGATATTTCGGAAGTATTTATGAAAAGCAATTCTATCACTGAATTTTTACCAATTTTATCGTTAGATGTTTCAAAAGTCAAAGTTAAGTTTCCTCTCTATAATCCATATACAATATCTGTAATTTCCTTAATTTCAATGAATTTAACCAAAAAAAAAAACAACAAAAATACAAAAAAAGCAAAGTCCGTGATCCCCAGTTTTTAAATTGAAATTTTAAAGTATATTGACCCAGAATTCTTGTACAGAAGTTGAAGAAAAATCTATCGTCGAACATTTAGACATCCCAGCTAAGTTTTCTGCTGAAGTTAGTTTGATAAGAAATACTTGTGATAGATCAATAATATTTTCAATACAATTGCATTACTATCAATGCATATCAGTTTGACAACTATTTCGAGGCCCTATCCCCTAGGTCATTGGGCAGTGACTTTGAACTATTTAGCCATTTTAATGTTAAGTTTGCTGCTTAAGTCAGTTTGATAGGAATTACTTGTAATATATCAACGATATTTTCTATAAAGTTACATTACTATTAGAACATATCAATTTGACGACTATTTGGAGGCCCTACCCCTAGGTCATGGCCCAGCGACTTTTTATTAATATGCAACGTTGCTATCCATCAGGTTGTCTCTGTGTCAACAGTTAATATTATTTACTTGTATTAATTTCTTTCGTTCTCCAGCATTACATATTAGCCCTCGTTACCAAGGGGAGGTGAAAGTAGGATATCGAGCTGGATAAGTTCCTGAAATTTTATATAATTAAACAAACACAATATCAACAACCTCTGTTTACACAATAGAATTATGGGTGTTCACATCTGTTGTCACAGCGAGTCTTCTTGACGTCCATATAAGACTATTCTGCATTACAATTGATAATCTCTTTGTGTTGTCATAAAAATGGAATATTAGAATTAATTTTTTGCGAAGTGATGAAATATAACCATGTGGCGCAAATGAAATATGACCATGTGACGCAAATGAAATATAAATATTTGGCGCAAATGTAATATAACCATGTGGCGCAAATAAAAAACTTCATATTATATTAATCATTAATGTGCCCAATAATATGCAACAAGGATTAGACAAGTGTTATTTACTTCTTATTTGACTTTTAGTAAATCCAGTGTAAATTAATTTCTTCATACGCTCGTAATTTTTCAAAAGTATTGTAATTTACGAAGGTAAAAAGTAAACACCACTTAGAATCAAAATGTTCTCTTCAGCAAAAGAGAATCAGCATTGTCAATGACTGTTATTCTTATTTAGAAATCGTTTTCAACTATTTTTATAGTAGTTTTTGTATCATAAGAAAGAGAATGTTGGAACAGGCTAAGAAATCATTGTAAGCATTATATATCAAAAAAAAAAACTAAATTTTAACACATGTATGCCAATTGTTTTAATGTTGAAACTATTTGATGCATTAGTTCTTCTCGTATTGACTTATGGATCAGAAGGGTATTCAAACATGAATGATATAGAGAAATTAAGTTTCAGTTCTGCAAAAGAATATTAAAAATTAGAAAAAGCACAATCTGATTTAAAGAGGGACGAAAGATACCAGAGGGACAGTCAAACTCATAGATTGAAAATAAACTGACAACGCCATGGCTAAAAATAAAAAAGACAAACAGATAAATAATAGTACAGAAGACACAACATAGAAAACTAAAGACTAAGCAACACGAACCCCAACAAAAACTGGGGGTGATCTCAGGTGCTCCGGAAGGGTAAGCAGATCCTGCTCCACATGTGGCACCCGTCGTGTTGCTTATATTATTACAAATCCGGTAAATAGTCTAATTCGGTAGGTGACATTCATGAAAAGGGAAGGGTATTGTAGTTACGACATAAGGAACATATCCGATATCATCTGTGAAACGGTTATTCCATAACGGTCAACCAACTCGTGATGGCGTCAAGGAAATCATGATAGGAAATACAAGCCCGGGAATATCGTATCAATTGGGAGATATATACTCCGTATGAAGGCGCTGCTGGAATGTTGCTACATAGAAATAGAAAGTTCACAATTGGGAAGCTGAAATCATCTCTTTTGTCTTAAAGTTTTGTTTTCAACCGACCCTCATTGTCAATTTCTAAATGTAAGTCAAGATATGAGGCAGACTTATCTGTATCTGTAGTATCCTTTATCTCTAGTTCGATGGGATAGATTCGTTCAACATAGTTACCAAATTTTGTATTATTTAGTGAGAGAACATAAAATATAGATCTCTGATGCATTGAGTAAAAGAGTTACGATAAATCTGAATATAATCATATTGGAAATAGCATTCCTAACTTTATGGTATATGTGGAACTTTGGAGATTACTAGTTTAAAAAATTATATGATGATATCTCTGGTTCAAAATTTAGACGAATTGCTTTCAAAAAACGTATTTTATACAACTGTGGCTTATCATTTTATGGCAAAATCAAATTACAATCGACAGATCCTTGTTAAAGTCAACGATGAGACTTGTTCTCAAATAAGCATGAGTGGAGATTTCTATATTATTTTCAAGAATATTGTTTTGCCTTAAGCCCTGCTAATTTAAACTAAACCAAAATGATCGCTCGCAAATGAACTGGTAAAACATCAACAACTCAGTAAAAAGTAAAATATCAAAAAAACCGAACTCCAAGGAAAATTCGAAACGGAAAGTACCTTATCAAATGGCAAAATCAAAAGCTCAAACATATCAAACGAATGGAAAACAACTGGCATATTCCTGACTTGGTACAGGCATTTCCTTATGTAGAAAATGGTGGATTAAACCTGGTTTTATAGCTAGCTAAACCTCTCACTTGCATGAAAATCGCAAAGAATTCCATTATATTGACAACAATGTGTGAGCAAAACAAACAGACATAATATGTAAAAATGTTAAGAATTGGGGTACAGCAGTCAGCATTGTGTTATAATCTTAATCAATATAAAAACAAACAACTATTACGACACAAAAAAAATATTTAAAAATGGCATATATAGACACACTATAGACAAAGCACGTAAAACTCAGTAAAACATGTTATTTGTTGCTTTCAAAAGTGTTTCACAGTGCATACTAAAATGTCGAACAACAACCACACAAAGAAAATTGGACATCCTTTATTGCTAGTGAGCCAAATTTTACAATGGTTTAAAGTTTATTTTTATGAATGCGTATAGACGATTACAAGGCGTAAGAGTCTGTGAATATATAATTTGTTGTGAATTTTGTTATAACGACGAGGAGATGGTCAACGTTTAGGAGACCATTTCAAGTTATTTTCTTCTTTAATTTCAAATGATTGACTCACAATTTTGGACCATAATTTCTATCAGGGATTTGTAACTCACTAGAAAGGAAAAAGTAAAATCACAAAAATACCGAACTCCGAGGAAAATTCAAAACGAAAACTTCTAAATTAAATGGCAAAATCAAAAGCTCAAACACATGCATTGCATATTCAACTAGAGATGTTTTGGTCGGATGTTTATTTACCGTTTATAAGTAACAGTCGGCTGAAACGAAGATTTAAAAATTCTTTATGAGTTGTATTGTATTTGGCTCTTAACAAACGTCCACGGAATCATAATTTGAATGTTTAATATTAGTTGAGTTAGTTTTATTGTGAGACTGATTGGTTGTAGTTTGTATTTGAATTGTAGGGGATGTAATCCCTCCTATATATTTCCCTATGTTAGTACTGATTGGTTCAGTTTTATTTAAAAATTCTTCATTTTAATTTACTCGTTGTATAAATGTAGATTTACCTTTTCTTTCACGACCTCTCGAATGTTTTTTGGGTGTAACATTTCCCTTTTTTAGTTCCTCCTAACAGAAATTCCTCTAGAACCATTGCCATAAACAAAGCTTATCTGATCATGTTGAAAAAAACATTTTATATCCTTTAGTCCGTCAAGAGGAAATCCAGTGGAACATCAACACTTCGTAATACAGCTATAACATAATTTGTAACTTTCTTCTCAATTAAATGCTCCATATCACCAAATGGGTGGTTATCTGTCAACTGCTCGGAATTTCGGGTCCACAATACTCTTCTACTTTGAATTTTATTTGACAATTTAAAAAAAATTTTTTTATTATAGCGTCATTGAAGTGTCTTTTGGAGACAAAACGCGCGTCTGGCGAACTAAGTCTTAATCCTGGTATCCATGACGAGTTAACTTGCTAATGTAGAGTACTCAGCGTAATTAAGTGACTAGATTCAATAATCCTGTCTTCTCCATAATTGTCATATTAAAGGATTTATTTTCGTGGAGAGGAATATATCCCGTTTATTTGTTATCAATATTGCTCGCTGTTTCATTTTCCGATCTCTTTTTTCCTCTGTTGCATGTTGTTTCTTCAGTCTTTCATGTCAAATCGACTTATTTTTTTATCTTATAGCTGTCTTTGTCGGTCGTTGTTGTTGATGCTATCGTCTTTATCTTTTAACTGTTGGGCTTGTTATTTTACTTCAGCTTGAAGTTTTCCAATTCTGTCTCAAATCTCGTGGATTTTGCTTTGCAAGTTTATTATCAGTGGTTTTTTGTTTTTTATATATATATAGTTTGTTTTTCAACACCGTTTCTTCTTTTTCAAAGTTTTTAGTGAGCTTGTGAATTTTGTCGTCCATAGGTTTGACAGTATCCCACATTTAAGTATGTGGTTGCATCTCATACATGCAAGTAAACTTAAAATAAAGTATACTACTGAACTTAAAAGGTCTGTTTCTTATCTTATACCTCAATATTGGCAAAGATGAGAGACTTCAAATTAGAATTTATGACAAACGTGATATTACAATTTTCCAATTGTCAACTTCCCATTTTTCAACAATAACACACTCTCTGCTCAAACGTATAGGGTTAACATATCTAAATTGACACGTTAGACTGTTTATGTACCTAACCCAAGTCTAGAATTCCATCAGTATTTGTCTATGATAGTTGAGAACGAATATGTATGTACCTGTCACAAAATAAAATTGAACTCCGTCAGTGATTGGTCCTGAAACCGACACATATTTATGTTTCTATCCCAAGTCAGGAATCAGTGAGTGGTGCTATTTAACCCTGTTATGAACATTTCGTGAATAGCAACGTCACAAGTGATTTTCCGTGATAGTTTAACATTGCCACTTATCTATATACCTGTGCCAAGTCAGGAATGAATTGCATCAGTGATTGTCTGTGGTAGTTAAACTCTGTCACATATGTATGTTCCTGTCTTAAACAAGGAACATCGTCTGTGATTGTCCCTGATAGTTTAACACTGTCACATATGTATGTACTTGTCATAAACAAGGAACATTGTCTGTGTTTGTCCTCGGTAGTTAAACACTGTCACATATGTATGTACCTATCATAAACAAGGAACATTAATTGTCTGTGATTGTCCCTGGTAGTTTAACACTGAAACATATTGACTACAGATTTTAAAGATTTGTCTAGACTCGAGACCAGTTAGAAGTTGTAGTACGATGTGGGCGATTGTTTCTCGATACAGTCCTTATCGTGATCTTGAGATGTATATTGAATATTTGTTCGAGTTTGTTCCAAATTTTCTAAGTATCTAAATCTTCACTGTTCGAAAACTAGTACTAGTAAAGTAATTTTAAAACATTTGGTCGGATTTGTTTTTTATTGAGAATAAATGTTAGTGATTTATTATATATATGTTCCAGACCATATGAGTATTTGGACCATACGCGTATGGTCATGACCATATACGTATACTCATATGGTCCGACCATACGCATAGTGTCGGACCATATGAGTATATACTCGTTTGGTTATTAACGGGCCCGACGATATGAGTATTTAGACCATATAGGTATTTTGCAAATAAATTCTAACTTAGTTCGCAGGAACACGCAGCTCGTTGTCCGCCCAAAATCGGCACAAGTTACTTAGTGAAATTCGCTATCTTCTATGTTATCTGAATCTTGATGTATTTGTTATTTTAAGCTCTCCTTCGCTAGAGTAAATCCGAGGGTATCACCAACCCAGTAGTCAGCACTTCTGTGTTGACATAAATTATCATTGATATGATCATAATCATAAATAAACTGTTCATAAAACTTTGAATTTTTGAAATACTAAGGCTTTTATACCTCAGGAATAGATTACCTTAGCTGTATTTGGCAAAACTTTTAGGAATTTTTGGTCTTCAATGCTCTTCAACTTCGTACTTCATTTGGCTTTTTGGTCTTCAATGCTCTTTAACTTCGTACTTTATTTGGCTTTTTTAACTTTTTTGATTCTAGCGTCACTGATGAGTCTTTTGTAGACGAAACGCGCGTCTGGCGCAAATACAAATTTACATCCTGGTATCTATGATGAGTTTATTTGATACCCCTTTATCCTGTTGATTGTCGGAATGGAGTTTTTTCTTCATTCCCCGGTGTTTAGATTATTTTATTTTTTTCAATTCGTCTAATTTCTACTTTTTCTCTCACTCATTTGAAGTGTTCTTGACCTTATTCATACATTCTTACAATAACAGTAGTTTATGCGTGCTGCCCTCTATTTTCATTTATTTCACGTATACACTAATGGTATTGCAAAACCGTATTACTATGAACATGAACATATTAAATAACTAAAATACTCTGAAATATTTAAGAAATTGTAATTTACTAAAAATAAATTAAACATCAAAAACTATAATTATGATTTGTGAGTAAAATACACTTATTTCATTAAAAATGTAACAATGATTACCATTTGATTAAATAAGGCACAATTTCAATTAAGAAACTTTTAACTTATTACACCTTGAAGGTTCATACCTAATACAACGTACATTTTATTAAGAATACTCGGACCATACGCGTATGGTCGGACCATATGGGTATATACGCATATGGTCATACGCGTATGGTCCAAATACTCGTATGGTCCGGAGCATATACATCATGCGGACATGAAAAAATATGATAACGTTTCATATGTGGCGCGAATAAGCAATATATATATATATATATATATTGTAACGAACCTGGTTGGGCGCTCGATACAATTTAGAATGTGGGTTAAGGCTAAAACACAATGGAAATGATTCTCAATTAGATAACTTTGATAAATACAGTCAGGCAATAAATATCCACAATAGAATAAATTATTCCAATGAAATGAATATCACATTATAACAATAACAATAAATATAAGTATTTATTTGGTGCATATCCTAATTTGGTAATTTGGAGATTTGGTGATTTGGAGATTTGGTGAACTTCCCAAATATTTGGTCCTTATAAAAAGCTTTCAAAAGAAATGTAATTCCAATATTAAAATACTCTTACTTTGATTTGAGTTTAAGGAAACTCAAATTAAATTACAACTATGAATAAATTATTGCACCATCTATTTTTGGTGCTACTTCCGAGATTTGGAGAAATCTGGTGAAAGACCGCTTGCGCTTGCAAGTCGAGAATTATATTAAATTAAATGTATGTCCCCCGAATTTTGGGTGAAATGTGTTGCTTAACAAATTACAAGTTCCGTACCATCTCTGTTTGGTTCATTACTTGTCTCTGAGTCATTTGGTGCTCTGAAATATCAAAGGAGATGTATGATCTACTACAAGGTTATGACGAAAGAAACCCGGATTCTGCACCAGATCTTGTTTATATAGCAACGATTGCAACGCCCCCTAGATTTAGCACGAGGAAAATGGCGCAAAGTAAAGAAATCATACGATGTCAGGAGAATAATATGGGGAAATGCACCTATTGTAAATGAATTATAACTGTTAAACATACATACACAAGTTAATTAGGCTACAGGTAATAGCACCACAGTTGATTTATTGATTCACATCATGAAATAAGTAATCTGCATGCCAAAAGTAGCGATCAAAACAACCAGAGAAAAGTGACAATAAAATCGGAGATTTAATTTCCCTGTTTGCACGGCACAACACTGCACCCTCCCCACTTAAAAAATATTTGTCCTCAAATATAACTTATCATTTGGCATGAAGATACATGTATACCTGTATTGTTATGTTAAAGAAAAAAAAAACAATTATTAACATTAATAACAATATGAAACATCACAATTAGTCTTAAACACTTAAATAACAATGTTCATTCAAAAAAATGAAAGTTTTCATAGCGCATATGTTGAATGTCAGTTGTGTTCCGAATTTCCAATCCACAATGTTCGTATCACATCCATATACGGTTAAATAAGTAAAATAAATCATCCATCCAATATTGTTCATCGAAAATGTTCGTATCACATCCATATACGGTCAAATAAGTAAAGTTCATCATTCATCCAATATTGTTCATCGAAAATGTTCATATCACATCCATATACGGTCAAATAAGTAAAGTTCATCATCCATCCAAAATGGTTCATCGAAAATGTTCATATCACATCCATATACGGTCAAATAAGTAAAGTTCATCATTCATCCAATATTGTTTATCAAAAATGTTCATATCACATCCATATGCAAACATTTGTATATAATATAAATACATGTACAATACAACTATATAATATCTCTATCTACTGTTCCCTGGAGAATTTCTAGGCATCTGTTTTCAAGTAATGTACATAAGTGTTCTAATTTGTGAAATGTAGCTTCTTTCTGCAGCTCTCTTAAATGAACAATGTTACGAGGAAATATGGAAAGCTCAGAGGAGCAGTTGGACCTTAAATAATTCAATGTATGGACAAAATAGCGTGGGTCTCTGTCTAAAAAATATGACGGGTGTGGTTCTTGTATGTAAGGTTGAAATGGTGAATCGGGTGCCAACATTCTTGATAGTAAGGATGACGGATCATTTTGAAAGGTTTGTACACAGGATTCAAATTTTGTTCCGCCAATATTTAAAATGATTCTTTTCCTCTTAAAAGTAAAATATGGGTAGGGGTAGGACTATAACTAGGTGGTGGCGTTTCATTTGGGATGTCTGGAAGTTCTATAATATATTCTTCTATCTCTGTAAGTTGTAAATTGATAACACAGCTATTTAAATTATTTTCAGCATTTTCTTCACTGAAGTTATCATTAATTACTACATTCTCATTTGTAATGGTTGTCTCATCAAATACTGATGTGGATACTGATTGTGGTGGTGGTATTAATACAGGGGATATGAAGCTAGATTTGGTGGCACATCAATTCTTTTGGAGCCAAAATTATCCTTCTCTCTTGTTTCTCAGTTGAGCTTAAGCTCCTAATTGGAGAAATAACGTTCCCAATAGGCAAGGAAATATTTTCTTTGTTTGCAACTTCTTGTCTAGCTTTCTTTGGAATGGTGTAGTTTCCATTTACATATTCATTTCTTCTTTTATTGTACTCTGGTTTTGATTTATTTAATCTATGAAAATCATGATTTCCATCAGTTAGAGTTGGTCTTCTCTCTTTAATGTTTACTATCATTTGTCTCATCTCTTTCTTGAACTGTTTATATTTAGTTTCCTCCTTCTCTCCAAATGAATGAGTTTGTCGGTCAACTAGTTATAACTTTTTACCCCCTGCTTCACCGTTCTTACACCCCCGGTGTTGGTAATGTCTCCTCATGAATACTTTGTGACATTCTTGGCATTGAAATCCAAATCCACTATGCTGGTCCAGCATGTGCCTTTCCAACATAAAGACTGTGTTGTATTTAAAGTTATGGCAGAGTGCATACTTGTATGAATTTATCTGTAATTTCAAAATTTAACTATTAGTACAAGTACCAATTATTTATTTATTTTTTTATATATAATACAGATAATTGCCAACTTCATCCATTTTTTATACAAGGATTTATAATATCCTTTTGGATATATAAGGTTTGAGTCTATCATAATGTACTACTTTTGGTTTAACCTTTTTGTTTTTCTGGATTTTGTAAATTACATCATTTATTTTCTTTATGATGTTAAAAGGACCAGTCCAAGCACATTGTAATTTAGGGCTGATACCCTTTTTCCGTACTGGGTTATACAACCAAACCAGATCATTCTCTTTATAAATTTTTAATTGAGAACTTCTGTCATAGGTTCTTTTCATATTGTCACTAGACATTTTTATCCGATCTCGAGCAAATTCATGTATTTTGTTAATTCTACCAGACAGTTTATAAGCATAATCTGTTTTATAAGTGGGAAGTTCATAATTTTAACTTGGAACCCCCATTGCCATATCAACAGGTAGGGTTATTTGTCTACCAAATACCATTTCATATGCTGATATTTCAGTTGTCTGATGTTCAGATGACCTATACGCCATCATTAATAATGCTATATAATCGTCCCAATCTTTTGATTTTTGGACACTGTTCCCTCTTTCAACCATCCCAATACTTGGGGTCGAAGTGGTGTAGATCTTGTTTTATTTATACCAAGAATCTTACACATTTCTGCGAACACATTAGATTCGAAATTTGAACCTCTATCAGAGTGTATTTCCATTGGTACTCCAAAAATAGTAACAATTCTTTCTATTAATTTATTTGCTACCGTAGTAGCTTCCATATCTTGGAAGGGAATGCTTCCATCCACTTTGTAAAATAATCCCCTATTACCAATAAAAATTTATTTCCTCTTGTTGACTTTGGTAAAGGGCCCAATATATCAATTCCAATTCTTTCAAAAGGTGCTCCAACGTTATATTGCTGGAGAGGAGCTTTTGGTTTCTTACTTGGGGGCTTCCTTGATGCACATATATTGCAACATTTACACCATTGCACTACATCATTTCTCTGATTGTACCAAGTAAATCTCTCCCTAACCTTTGATAAGGTTTTCTTAAACCCAAGATGTCCCTCTGTTACACTATTATGTAATTGTTCCATTACAAAATATGTGAGTTCTTTAGACAAGACAATCAACCATTTAAAACCTGGAGTTTTATTTGACTCCCATTTTCTGTATAAAATCCCATCTCTAATAAACATCGAGTCCCAGTGGGTCATTAAAAAGTTGATTGATTCACTGTTAGGTGAAACTTGTTCCCATACTGGTTTATCTCCCTTTTCTTTCCAGTCTATCAAAACTTTTAAATCTATATCTGACAATTGTTTTTCCCTTAAACTCCAAACTTGAAATCACTATCTTTGGAGCAATTTCCCTGAGGTTGGCTGCTTAATTTGGGTAGAGGTTTATCAGTTGTTTTTTCAGACCTAGTAACAATATTAACAACTGTATCATTAACATTATATTTTAAATTTTCAGACGTATTTTTACTTTCATTGTCTAATGACAAATTCTCATTCCCATATTTTTCTTCTGATTTACAGCATTTATTGCAACCTTTTTCTTCACATGGTCGCCTTGACAACGCATCAGCATTTCCATGTGATTTCCCTGCTCGATATTGAATTTCAAAATCATACTCAGATAATGTTTCAATCCATCGAGCCACTTGGCCCTCAGGATTTTTGAAATTTAAAAGCCATCTTAAGGCACCATGATCACTAAGGACAAGAAAATGGTGACCATATGAATAGTGGTGAAATTGTTTGACGATGAGACTACAGCTAAACGCTCTCGTCTAGTAACACAGTATTTCCTTTCAGCTTTATGAAAAGCTTTACTATAGTAACATATGACTTTTTCATAATCGTCTTGAACTTGGGACAAAAATGCGCCCATACTGTCATTACTAGCATCAGCATCAAGGATAAATAATCGTTGATCTCTCGGATAGCTCAAAATTGGAGTTCTTCAAAAGCTGACTGACAGTCATCTGACCAATTAAATTGTTTATTGGCTTCAGTTAATTGGTGTAAAGGTCTTGCAATCTCAGCGAATTTACATATAAAGCACCTATAATAAGAACATAATCCTAGAAATGGAACTGGCCAAGTTTGGACCGTTTTTATCTTTTCTGGATTTGTAGCTACACCTTCTTCACTGACTACATGACCTAAGAAGGTTACTTCTTTCCGAAAAAGTTCACACTTTTTAGGATTTAATTTTATATTTGCATCCCTTAATCTTTGCATTACTTCTTCCAAATTCTTAATGTGTTCTTCAAATGTCTTGCCCATAATCATTATATCATCAAGATATACAAGGCATGTTTTCCAGGGTAACCCTGTTAACACTTTTAACATCAGTTTTTCAAAAACTGCTGGGGCATTACATAACCCGAATGGTAAGACAGTAAACTGCCAGAGTCTTCCCCCAGGTAAAGAGAAAGCTGTTTTGGACGATCTTCATTGGCTAGATTTAACTGATGGTAACCACTCTTTAAATCGAGAGTTGAGAACCATTTGTTTTGAGATAACGCATCTAATGTGTCATCAATACGAGGTAAAAATTGACTTTGTTTCACAGTTATATTATTTAAGATTCTGTAATCTAAACAAAATCTCCAAGATAGATCAGATTTACGTATCATGACAACTGGAGAATTCCAAGGACTAGCAGAAGGCTCAATGAGACCATCTTTAGCCATTCTTTCTATTTCAGCTTCAGCTGCTTCCATTTTAGCAAGGGGAATACGTCTAGGACGTTGCCGTATTGGTGGGGCATCCCCAGTATTAATTGTGTGATCTACTAGATATGTTCTACCTATGTCAGCAAGATGATTTTGAAAATAAATCTTTATGTTTAATCAATAAATTTTTAGATTCAATTTGTTGTTCTTCATTTTATTCTTTTATACTTGTTTCGAAAACTGGTCTAATATGTTCAGGTAAGTCACAGTTTTTAGATCTGGTACCTGTTTCATTATCTGTCACAATTTTTTTTACATTGCACATGTCAGGTTCAATTATATCAGCAATAGGCTCTATAAAATCAGTCACAGTATCTTTGTGTATAACACATTCATGGTCATTCATGTTCAAAATTTTTAAAGGAATTTTGGTATTTGAGGTATTGACAACCAGTTTGGCTAACAAAAGACCATTTGTGTTCGTAAAATGATCAGAAGGTTCTACAATAGCAGTTTTGCCTTTAATGACAGAATCAAGTATATAAGCAGATACTATAGTCTCACTTGATGGAGGTAAAACTAAATCTTCAAACAATGTAATTCTATCAACCCAAGAAACAGTTTCCTTATTTTTAAAACAGGGAACATTTTCCCCGTTTATTCTCAAACATTTCTCTTTTAATATTATATCACACATTTTCTGCTCCAGAAAATCAATACCCAGAGTTCCTTCAAATGGAATATCAGCTATTAAAACCTCATGTTCATACATGTTTTTCCCAAGATGAATTTTTATCTTCATTTTTCCAAGAAAATCTGCTGTATCCCCTGTTGCAGATACTTACTTTTGTTTTACAGGAATGGTTCCCTTGCGTAATGAAATATCTAAAGTCTCAAAGAACTTTTGCTTAAAATAGTTACACTTGCCCCAGTGTCAAGCATCATATTTATTGTTTTATCAAATATTCCAGCTAAAACAAAAAGTCCTTCATCTGTCACCCCTGCAGGTTGAATCTTAATTGCTTTGGGCCCATCTATTGTTGTCGACCTCTGGCCCATGAGCTCGACAGACTGGAGTTTTCCTGGTTATTTTGAATTCTTTGATTTTCTGTAGGAGAGTTATTTCCCCTGTTATTATTGAAAGTACTTCTACTATTCTGGAAATTATCTTGTCTATCTATAATACTAAAATAACGAGGTCCAATTTGTCAGCCTTCATGACGTAAAAACGATGAATCAAAGAATTCAACTTTATATATAACTAATATAGTACAATGGTGTTGATTAAAAATTACACCAATCCAGGCCCATTTGTTTTCCACGTAATTAATATTGCCAATAATTAAGAAACTCCGGGTCGAGTCCGACACCGATACCAATAGTATATGTAACATATAGCTTCCGGTCGCATCACAAAATAACATGTAAGTTGAACGTTCTGGAAAAACTTTTTTAAGTCGAACTCAGTTGAACTGAAAAGTAATGCTTACAGTGTAGGGTTGCCTTGATGACCAACACACGCCCCCGCTTTAGCTGAATCCTAAGGGATTACAAATAATAATGCCAGCAACGACTCAAAGGTAGCGTGAATCCGTCATTTTGGAGGGAACCCAAATCGAGACTTCAGTGCACAAATTCGTTCCCATCTTTTAAAGCCACAATGGAGGGAACCTAAATCATTCCACAAAACTTTTCTCTGATCCCCACAAGAAAATTTCCGATTACAAATAATAATATTTTTGGGACTGCCATTTACAAAATAAAAAGTGGTGGGCGATGTGGGTACACTGCCAGGGTGGGCGATGTGGGTACACTGCCACTGGGCGATTTGGGTATATTTCCTATCAGCATTGACAGTAACAAAATAAAAAGGGGTGGGCGATGTGGGTACACTGCCACTGGGCGATTTGGGTATCTATAATACTAAAATAACGAGGTCCAATTTGTTAGCTGGCATGGGGTAAAAACGACGAATCAAAGAATTCAACTGTATATATAACTAATATAGGACAATGATGTTGATTAAAAATTACACCATTCTAGACCCTTTTGTTTTCCACAAAATTAATATTACCAATAATTAACAAATTCCGGGTCGAATTCGATACCGATACCAATAGTATATGTTACCTGTTACCTATTACCTAATCTGTACGTTCCGCATCTGTCAGGACACGGGTCATAATTACACTTAAACCTCATCATTATACAGGGTTGACACTACTAAGTTCAATCATTGCCACATTGTTTCCGGTTGTAGTATTTTAATCAGCATGACTTTATAAGATGACAATACCAATACTAAAATTCCAGGCTGAAAATAAGGCTTAAACATAATGAGGTACTTTAATTCAGACACGGACCTGCGATGTCGCGGGTGTGTTCTAGTTGTTTTGGAAATTATCTTGTCTATTGTTTTGGAAATTATCTTGTCTATTGTTTGAACTTCCCTGTCTATTATTATAATTTCCATGTCTGTTATAATTTCCCTGTCTATTATAATTTCCCTGTCTATTATTTTGCCCACTCCTATCATCTGATTGGTTATTTTGGTCATTTCTTCACTTATTTTGACCTTGAAACCCTTGTGGACCACTGTTTTGATTATTTTTGCTCAAAACTTTTATTTCTTGAAACAGGGTAGATAGCTCATTTCTGAAACCCCCCATTTCTTGTCTAATTTCTTGCAAAGTTGTTTCTCTATTTTTTTTCTTGATGAATTGGTTCTGTCTTTATAGGTAACACAGGGGTATTATTGTCAATGTTTTTAATTAACCGATTTCTATGCTTATCAGCTCGCTTATACGTCTCGAGTCTGACAGCTAAAACTTCAGCCTCATTAACATCCCTAGGCCGAGCTTCTCTAACTCTTAACCTCAAATCTGGATCATTTAATGAATCTATAAAGTGATCAAGAGCTAGAGTCACTGAAGTTGGAGCCCCAGGATAAGCTTGACGTGTTAATTTTTTTATGGATTGTGCCAATTCAGAGAGACTCTCCATTTCCCTTAACGGTTATTTAAAGCTTTGACTAAGGAGTGAAAATCTCTTCGTTCATGTGAATCAAGTTCACTTAAAATAACTCGAGCACCCCCTTTCAAACTGCTAGCCAAATATTAAGATTTGTTCAGGTAATCCCAATTATTTATTTCAGTAAATATTTCAAATTGATTCAAATATTCGTCAATATCTTCTGTTCCATCATAGTATTGTGGCTTCATATTAATTTTCGATGAATGAGAAGGTACACCAGAATGACTTGGATGAAGTTGTCTATTTCTGTATTGTATTTGTGGGTGAAATTGTGAATTATTCACTGCATTATGACTATGACTAGTAAATTGCTCATATGGGTAAGTTTGTTGGTTTTGTCTAGACATATTTTCACTATCACCATTTATTTGTTCTTTATCAGATTGGTGATTATATTGGTTATCACCACATCCAGTTGGACGTTGTGAATTATTATTTACTATATTTTGTCGTATTTCAGGAAATGCTTGACCTTCTGCCAAATGACTCACTCTTTCAATGACATTAGACATTTGTCTGTCAAAGTAACCTTTTAAATCTTGGATTTTCATTTCAGATGAATTTGTATTTCTGGTATTTTCTGAACTAATATTTGACATAGTTTGTTGGATTTCATCTATTTTAAATTCACATGAATTCATGTTTCTGGTATTTTCTGAAATGGTTTGTTTAATTTCATCTCGAAACATAGTTACTACATGTATTATTTCATTGGTTTCATTTTCTGAACTTTTGTTTTGATATTCATCAACAGTATTTAATGACTCAATTGACTGTTGTCTAGTTATTGATATCATTTCACTGGAATTTCTGTTTAAAGTTTCATTTTCTCAAATTGAGGATCTAGATTTTGGATTAAATTCTATTTCATGAGAATCTTCCATTTTTTAGTATTTAATTTCTAATAAATTTATGTTAAATCCCACTTCTGACACCAGTGTAACGAACCTGGTTGGGCGCTCGATACAATTTAGAATGTGGGTTAAGGCTAAAACACAACGGAAATGATTCTCAATTAGATAACTTTAATAAATACAGGCAGGCAATAAATATCCACAATAGAATAAATTATTCCAATGAAATGAATATCACATTATAACAATAACAATAAATATAAATATTTATTTGGTGCATATCCTAATTTGGTAATTTGGAGATTTGGTGATTTGGAGATTTGGTGAACTTCCCAAATTTTTGGTCCTTATAAAAAGCTTTCAAAAGAAATGTTATTCCAATATTAAAATACTCTTACTTTGATTTGAGTTTAAGGAAACTCAAATTAAATTACAACTATGAATAAATTATTGCAACATCTATATTTGGTGCTACTTCCGAGATTTGGAGAAATCTGGTGAAAGACCGCTTGCGCTTGCAAGTCGAGAATTATATTAAATTAAATGTATGTCCCCCGAATTTTGAGTGAAATGTGTTGCTTAATAAATTACAAGTTCCGTACCATCTCTGTTTGGTTCATTACTTGTCTCTGAGTCATTTGGTGCTCTAAAATATCAAAGGAGACGTATGCTCCACTACAAGGTTATGGCGAAAGAAGCCCGGATTCTGCACCAGATCTTGTTTATATAGCAACGATTGCAACGCCCCCTAGATTTAGCACGAGGAAAATGGCGCAGAGTATAGGTTACAATAAACCATTAGATTTTATGGGCGCAGCCATTTTATGAGCATAACATGGTATTCAGAATTAAGAGTATAGCTAATCCTGATTGGTTGATATGTGCGCCCGTTATTTTTTGTTATTAGAGATTTCGTGCATTCTGCGTTATACCAAAAGGCCAAATAAATTATTTTCCTTAGCCCTAACGGAACTGAGATGTCTTTTAAACGCCAGGATGAGACACGTATTTTTAAGTGCAAAATTGATAGGCATGGGAGATAAGTACAAATTACGCTAAGAAAAGCAACGCGAACCTATATTTTTTGGACCAAAAAATACTGTCCTAATAACTTTTCTTTAATTCTAGCAAGGTTTCGTAAAAAATCAACTTTCTAAAGTCTGTATCTCGAAATAGGCTATTATTGTCGCCTATGGGGAAATTAATTGTTTATTTCAATCTAAAGAAATAATACGATGTCAGGAGAATAATATGGGGAAATGCACCTATTGTAAATGAATTATAACTGTTAAACATACATACACAAGTTAATTAGACTACAGGTAATAGCACCACAGTTGATTTATTGATTCACATCATGAAATAAGTAATCTGCATGCCAAAATTAGCGATCAAAACAACCAGAGAAAAGTGACAGTAAAATCGGAGATTTAATTTCCCTGTTTGCACGGCACAACAATATTTATCAATGCCAATGAAATGTAATTTATCATTCAAACGATTTTAGCTACTAAATAAATATGTTTAAGAGTTAGGATTTTATTTAATACTTTTGTGGTTAATTTCTAATTTCATTCAAATTTCACATAATCCGACCGACAAGGCTTTATGACTCTTTCCAAACAAAATGTTTTTAGATTGTTTTTGTATCGAAACCCAACGATAACTATTCCAACGACTAGCATGACCACAAATAAAAGAATTGAAACAATCATCCACCTTCTATGGCTCGTGGTGGCACAATAATTTTCAACATCTTGCTTCTTTTTGTAAGCGTCGTATGTCGTTGTAAAACTGCCGTCGTAGAAAAGACACGAAAAGTTCCCATGTCTGTCAAGTTTCACTCTTGTATTGAATAACCATTTCACGAAATTTAAGGAATCGCAATTGCAAACAAATGGATTTCCTTCTAATAGTATTGATAACGGTCTTTTCATTTTTTTATAAGCTCGTTCAATATCATTAGTTTCTTTATTGGTCAGATACAATATTTTATTGTTTCGAATATCTAGCAAACGAAGATGGTTAAAATCAGCCAAATTGACTGGCATAATTGTAAACATGTTTCCTTCCAGTGTCAAAAATCGTAAACTGTGTAGCTGACTTTGAAATGCTAATTTTGAGAATGGCAATTTGAACTCATTTCTCGCAAAGTTTATGTGCTGCAAACTTTTTAAATCTTTAAGGAATACACCTTGGTGGTCATTTTCAAGTCCAGTTCCTAGAGAAGAGCTGTGCATTATTAACTGTTGTAGATTCGCGCATGAACGAAGAAATGTATAATTCAAAACATGGCATTTGAAGTTCGATATGTTCAGTACTTCAACATTTTCGAGTCCTTTTATTGTGTAGTTGCAGTCTTCTAATGTTGTAGACGCTATATCAAACATTTTCATATGTTTTATACCAGTAAAGGTAATACTATTTGGTGAATGTCCAGCACGAACTTCTATAAATGATCCATTAAAGTATTCAAGAGAAGATGGTAAGCTTATAAGGAAATCTGATATACGATAGTAACTGTTGTATACTATACTTTGGTTATCCAATTTAGCCAGATGATCAGAGTGTTTGCTACTCCTTCGGTAGTCATAATGGAACATTTTCAAATTTTGGTCCCTTTCTAGTTGAGATATGTCAAATCTTTTCAAATTTGACAACAATTTTAAAAGGATATAACCATTATTTGGTGGATATCAAAGTCATTTTTCGCCAAATCTAGGTTTTCCAAACAGCTTTTATATTTCATTTTCTCTAAAGCAGTCCCATCTATCGTTCTTATCTTATTGCCTTTCAAGAATAAAGATTTCAAGCATATATTTCCAATATATTGAAATAATTCAGGCGTTATAATATATTCACCATAAGAATAAAAAACTGAGGTTAGATCTATTACATCCATATGTCGGTCTTTGAAGACGTAAAAAGACTGCAATGTATTTGATAAGCGAAGATGTTTCTGATTTGGAATGAGTAGACTAGAAAGGACTCGCAACGGCAAAAATGCATCTATTTCAATCCTTCGTAATCTTCCAGTCAACTCCAAAGTTTTTAAATAGATATTTCTAAAAGCCTTAAACGTATCATTGTGTAAAACATGCATATCATAATCCAAGAAATGCCGGAAATAGTTTAATCGTTTCATTGCCGAAAACACTGGAGCAAATGTTCCATTGGATAGTCCACCAATCGTCATGACTGTGGTAAGATTGACCAAATCCGACCATGAATCTTCTGGATATGTTGAGAGTAAATGATGTGAAATGGAAAGATATCGTAATCCACCAATAGATGCAAATACGTCACTTTTAAACATTTGCATTGGATTCGAGAATAAATTCAATGATATAAGAGTTACCAAATTTTCAAAGGCTGATTTTTCGATAGCAGTTATACTACAGTTGTAAACATCTAGGTGTCGAAGCTTTGTATATTTAGCGAGGGCATGCACACGCAAGATACCCAGGTTATTGTTAGCCAACAGTAAATCAGTTGTATTTTTCGGACAGTGTTCTGGTATAAGTTTTCTATACTGTGATTGACAGTCACATATAACACTTCCTTGTCGAAACGTTATTCCACAATTATCTGAATCAACAAGAGAAATTAAATTATGAAGTAACACTAAAATATTCAGAGCCTGCATTTTAGACGAACCAAAAACGCAACAAGAACCTAACTGGTTTTCCCCGATGATTCAACTACGATTCAATGACTTTTATAAATATCTAGTCATCTTTTTTAATTGTTTTGGTAATTCAAATGACAAAAACTAAAATACCTTATTTATACTTCCGTTTATTTTTTGTTACACACTTGTGTTGTTGATATTTAAAAGTGTTAACCATTCAATGCCATTTTGGTAATACACTACATTTATTTTTTATCTGGATATAAAAATAAGAAGATATTGAGTATACGTCAATGAGACAGCAACCCAACGACAAAAAACAATTCTATGAATTATTATATTCAATGTTTCATGCAGTGAGTTTATCGAAGACTCATTGTCCGTTGATTAATACAGTGTGTGACTGAAGGAAGAGTAACCCTTCTCTTCCCTTCCAAATGTTTTAATTCTAGCGCCACTGATGAGTCTGACGTACAAAATTAGCAGTTTTTTTTTCTGATGATAAAGGTAAAAGTTCATTTTTGTCGGTAACCAAACTAATTCAATGTTATTTCGTACATTTTAACAATAATATCTGTTAAACTATGTTATTTGAAATATACATGCTAATGCATATTGTCTTGTTATCATTACTATTGAGATAATTGCATTAGAAGCTTGTTATGCTGATATTTTTAAAAAAATAATCTTTGCTGCATATTGATAAAAAAAATGGAAAAATACTGTACACATAAAAACTGGAGCTCTTTCCATACACCAACGTTCAGAGATTTCAACATAGTCCTTTAATTAGCATGGTAAAATTTTCAAAATATCCCAATTTTCGACGACTAAGTTTTCGAGCACACCTTTGTCGCAGAAACGTACGTGTTACCTAGTATTACGTCCTTTGAAAATGATATGAAAGAGAAATCAGAGAAAGTGTTTCAATCAATGAACTGTCAACTGTTACATTGTCAGAAATGGGAAATTTGGTTTGTACGACCCAAGTTTAGAAACAGGAAGACAAAGCGAGGCTCATCGAGCTTTTCTCATTGTTCACTGAACTAGTGAGTACAAATTCCCCTTTATATTTAGCGACAATGCAAGTATGTTGATTTATAATCATGCATTTCATTTGTTACTTGTTGAAAGGATAGATTTTTTTCCAAGCTGGTGTCTATCCTTTTCAAAGAGGTCCACATTACTTTAACTCCGACCTTGAAAGGGGCCCAAAAGTCATAAACATTTGGAGTACGATTATCCACACTATGTAAACGGTGTCCTCTATGAAATGTGCCTTCGCGTTCTCGGTGTACTGTGACTTCCATTTTGCAACACCAAACAACAATACATTAAGTTTGGTATGTTTATTTTGTTTTCTATATTGAGTCTTTATAAAAATAGGAAGATGTTGTATGATTGCCAATGAGACAACTATCCACAAGAGACCAAATGACACAGAAATTAACAACTATATGTCAACGTGCGGCCTTCAACAATGAGCAAAACCCATACCGCATAGTCAGCTTTAAAAGGCCCCGAAATGACAAATGTAAAACAATTCAAACTAGAAAACTAACGGTCTAATTTATGTACAAAATAATGAACGATAAACAAAAAGGATACACAGAAACAAACGACAACAACTGAATTACAAGCACCTAACTTGGGACATGCACATACAGAATGTGGCGGGGTCATAGGCGGATCCAGGGGGGCCTGGGCCCCCCCCTTTCGTGGAAAAAATTTGGTTGATTATATAGGGAATCACTGAAGCATGACTGGAGCGGGCCCCCCTTAGGTCAGTCATCGCCCCCTTATGAAAAGTTCTGGATCCGCCACTGCGGGGTTAAACTAGTTTGTTGGAGCCAAACCCTTCCCCTAACCTGGGACAGTGGTGTAACGACATAACATAAGAACAAACAATGCAAAACAATAAATAAATAAAGATATGAGAAACAGCAGAAAACGACAACCACTCATTTACAGGCTCCTGACTTGGGACAGGCACATATAGAATGTGGCGGGGTTAAACTAGTTTGAAGGAGCCAACCCTCCCCCTAACCTGGAATAGTGGTGTAACTTTACAACATAAGAACAAACTATAAAAATCAGTTACAAAGGATTAACTCATCAGATGGATAGAAATAGAAATACACCTAACAAAAACACAGAGTGGACGTAGCAGGATACTTATACATCCCCACAACAAAAAGACACTAAGTACAGATATTAGAGTACTCGCAGTTACTGACAGATAGTTCAAAGCTAATAACCATTAATTAAAAAAATCATGCATCTAGGACTACAATTTCAGTCAGTACACATCCAACATCCAATGGATTTAGTGTAAAGACGTCATTAACAGTCAGAGAAAAACATGACCTTGTGCAATGCCAAGATACAGGTATCGACAGATTGTAGAGCCATGCATGAATGTGCATATGTATATAAAAATAATATTTAGTTTGATTTTAATTTACTAATAACAAAATCAATATCAATACCAATAAAAACAATATTCAAATATCTAATTACAGAGTTGAATTGGTAACCTTTTAGAATAAGTTTATTTAAAGAATTGATAAGTTTATCCGGATCGTATCTAAATTGCCGGGCTCTGTAAATAACATCTCCGAAAAAATAGGAAGTGCTGTCCCGTTTGAAATAAGTTTTCTGCAGGTACAACCAACTGCAATGGTACTGTGCCTTCACGTTTTTGTGTACTGTGACTTCATGTTGTAGTATTTAAACACATTTAAACTTCAGCTATCAGTATTCTTATCCTTGGGTGATCATATTGGTATGTAATTTTAATTTTTTAATATCCTAGCTTACCCCGCAAACTTTGTATGAAACTATTAGTTGATGTATACGTTTTGTCTGTCCTTTGACATTATAATCGAATAAGCTAGTAAATAGTAATTTTTTGACAAAATATCCCGAACTCTGGATAAGCACCCACGGTTGTATAGGGTTTGCATGTGTAAAGAATCTCCTCGTGCAAACTACTTATGGGACTGTTACAAGAGAATGCAGACTAATTCAAGGTCAACAACAGCATTCAGACAGTTATCCAAAGTCTCATTCATTTGATACAAACTGGTATGGACAACACTTATATACCGGTAGTATTATCTATACTACATATGCCTATAAAGAAAACAACACAAACGCAAATATCAATTTGCCGACATCACGCCGTATTTGATGGACGCCGGATGTAATTTTATAATAACAAATACAATATTGTTTCTATTAAACAACAAATAACAAACATGTTGTAATTCAATGCTTCTATACATTATAAATGAACATTCTCTCTTAAATCTTTCCAAAATATTTCCCTCACGGATAGTCGAGGCCGTCCAGGAAAAACCATATTTTGTTAAGTGGAAACCTGTATCCGACGACAATGCACAAGCCTATCTCAGGAAAAAGGTAGTCGGACCTCACCTTCTATAACGAGAGAGATGACAAAAAACAAAAATTCTTGAAATGAATACATATATGACTTTAAGTTTAAGTCATGCAAGTACGAACGGCGGCTAGAAAGTGACAAACAAATCAAACATACCTACATAGATATAGGAAGATGTGGTGTGAGTGCAAATGAGACAACTCTCCATCCAAATAACAATTTATAAAAGTAAACCATTATAGGTCAATGTACGGCCTTCAACACGGAGCCTTGGCTCACACCGAACAACAAGCTATAAAGGGCCCCAAAAGTACTAGTGTAAAACCATTCAAACGGTAAAACCAACGGTCTAGTCTATATAAAAAACGAGAAACGAGAAACACGTATAAATTACATAAACAAACGACAACTACTGTACATCAGATTCCTGACTTAGGACAGGTGCAAACATTTGCAGCGGGATTAAACGTTTTAATGGTACCAAACCTTCTCCCTTATTCTGAAACAATAGTATAACATCACAACATAGAAAAACACACGATAAAACATCAATTGGAAGGCTTAACGCAATCAAAAACGTAAATTAACACACTATGAACGAATAAATTCGATCTGTGATACCTGACACCCAGATCTAAATCAACCCCTCTGATTGGACCATACGCATATTACCCATAACGTCAATACAATATTTTCCCGCTTTACTTCGAACCGCGAGAAAATATTAGTATTATCTATACTACATATGCCTATAAAGAAAACAACACAAACGCAAATATCAATTTGCCGACAGCCCGCCGTATTTGATAGAAATTACACAAAGAACGGGGGTCAGAATAAATAAGAGCTAAACAAATATCATAAACCCAATTCCTTTGAGACCTGTAAACGTTTCTCTGTGGAGTCAACAATGTAACGATCTTTGCTAGAGTCTGACTTCCACCGGCCGTGTTTTTTCAAACACCTCTCGTTTATGTTTGCATTTGCAGCAGCCGTTGCACCACCGGCTCTGAAAGAATGTAGGCCTATATTACAATTTGGTGAAACTAACCTAACTCTACCTAATAAAGCCTCCCTAGCCGCCGTATAGCTTAGCTTTTTATCTTTATCTATAAGTTTACAATTTTACCCGATCTGCAAATCTGTCTAAATAAATATTTATTGGAGTTAAAATCGAAATTGGCCAATTCTAAATATCTTATGAACATAACGTATTGACAAGCTATGGATAAACCTTTCGAAATAAGAATTTCGTTTCCTTGACGATACTGATCGGTTTTACTTTTGTTAATATACAAAATCAAATAATTGTCATGTATAACGACATCTTTAAATCTTAACGAACTAATGTCATCATATCTCAGAAAACCAGAAAAACTTAGTAATATCATTGTCAAATCTCTAATAATGAGTAAATCATCTGAATCTTTAAAGTGCGTACATAGTTCAATTAATATCTCTGCTGAAACCGGATCTTTTTGTTGGAGGTTTTAGTTGTGGTTCGTTTGGAAGCTTCAACTATGGAAGTAACGAAAGAGTTTATAGTAGGATCTGGTAAACCACTCACTTCATGGGCCCATTATATACCGTATAAAGCATTGGAAACGGGATGACTAGTAGATCCATTGTTCAATAAATTTGTCAAATATAAAGCAACGTGTGCCGGTTGTGCAGGTAAAGCATCTTGTCCATGTTCTGTAATGAATTTTTCCCACCTTCTAAAAGCGTAGAAATACGACTTGACTGTATTGTCACTTTTACTGTTCAATAATAACTCACACATCTTCTGATATAGACTATACAAATGGCTTCCTGTTTCTACTCCACTGTCCTCTATTGCGACTTTTACATGACGATCTAAACTGATGCCTGTTAAGAAAATGAAAATTATAAATATCTATGTTTTTCATTTAATATTTATAGCAATTAATCTGAATTTTAAGAACTGCGAGCCAAATATACCGTTTTGACCCCTTCCTCGTTTTGTGAGACTCTCACCTTGAAAAAACCTATAATCTCTTATGAAAGATTTAAAATGACCTACTTGGTCAACTAGCATTGGCCAATAAGCGGCAGATGTTCACTCAGGAACAATCAAAGTATGACTACCTTTATCCTGTATCATTTTGTTAATGGTCTGTGGGACCAAACGAGGTGGTGGAACTAACCAATTATTCTCGCCATCCCATGACACAGAAAAAGCATTAATGCCTGATGTACCTGTGCACCAGAATTTCGAATTGAATTTGTTGCATTTTGCATTGTAATCCTGTGCAAAGCGATCAAAAGTATATGGACCCCATAACTTATTCAGATACGTAAAAATCCAATCGTCGATTTCCCAATCATCACAATCTGATTTTCTACTTAGACTGTCTGCTTTATCGTTATGCTCGCGCGGTATCCATACTAAATTTAGTTTGATCTTGTTCTCGTGACAAATTTTATGAACAGACATAACGCTTCTGTGTAATTCTTTTTTCTTACTACCGACTTTCATAATGTGTGGTACATTTTTATTGTCTGTGTAAACTCTAATTGTCATACCATGCAATTTGATCACAAGATGTCTTAAAACCCTTTTTACTGATTCAAGTTCTCTCCATGTAGAGCTTTTTACTTTTTCAGTGGAAGACCAACTTCCGTATATCTCTATCGGTTCGTCCTCTGAACCTGTGGTCAAATGACCCCCGAAACCTGTTTCTGAAGCGTCACAAAAGACGTGATAGTCTTGAACTTCATTGTATGTCAACTGACATAACTGAGATCCTATCTCATTTATTTTTTCTATATTATCTAACCAAAACCTGCATTCATGTACAGCTTCGAGACTAAACATCACGCTGGAATTCCAGCATTCTCTTGTAAGTATGCAATCATACATAAATCTAGATCTTAAACGTGCAAGATCCCCTGAAACAGCCTGAGCTGAGATGATCTGTCCAACAATACAAGCAAGTGACCTTACTTTGAAATATTTCATTCCCTTTTCATATTGCTGTAACAGATCACTCAAAGCGCTTTTTAACTTGTTCAATCTTTTATCGGTGACTTTCAGTACACCTCTTCCAAACACCAACAAAAACCTAACCACTCCAGTTTTTGTACTGGAGACCAATAACACTTTTCATGTGATATTTCGAAACCAAAATGATTTAAATCATTCCTAATCGCATCACTAGCGGTTAATACCTTCGAATAAGAAGAACCTCCCCCTAATCCATCGTCTAAATACATAACTATTTTTAACCCTTTACTTCTCCAGTGTTTTACGACTTCCCGAACTACTTTACTGAAAATATAACCACTTGTTGCCAAGCCAAAAGGTAACACGTTGTAAACGTAAAATTCATCCCCCCATTTGAAACCAAGGTATGTAGTGTCGGAATGTGAAATTCTAATATGATGATATGCACTTTTCAAATCATATGAAAAAATGTAATCTTCTTTGTTAAACAATTGTCTAGCTGTGACCGCGTCTTCGTATTTGTGACGAAATTTAAATAAATGTGGATTTATATGTCTGGCGTCTAATACCAATCTTAGTTTTGACCCATTGTTAGCTACTGTTAGAGGGTTTATAACATGAGGTTGTTCTTTTACTCTACTTATGCACCCTTTTTTCAACAACTTTTCGATTTCTTCCGCAACAAAAATCTTATTGTTGCACGCCGACTTATTATTTTCTATTACTACACTCTCTGGAATTGTTAAAAACGGAATCACATACCCGTTTTGTATAACATTAATAACGTGTTCGTTAGCACCAGTTATTGACATTTTCTAATAAGCTACCTACAGGTGATATACCTGAGTGAACACGATTACTATTAATCGTAGTATGTGTATTGCTAAGGAATGTTGTGTTGCGTAACGTTTGTTTTGTATACAAAGATGTACTCGAACTACTACTAACGTTACGTAAAAACATATTAGTACTTATCTTGTTTGTATGCTGCACCGTAGCATGAGGACACTCTCTCCTCCAATGACCAGTTTCACTACAATTGAAACATCTTCCAGGGCGAAACATCTTGTTTGTATTGACTGGAATCGGATTCTCTGGAGCCAGTTGTTTAGTCTTATAAGGTGTTGGCCTTGGATCGGTCTTGCGTTTAGCCTTCTCTTTCTTTATCTTGGAATCGGCTCTACTTTGTGCCTTGTATATCCTTTTTTCATCTTCGGAATCTTCTGCCAAAGGATTTGTAGTATATTCGTCGACAACACGCCATGCTGCGTCTGAAGAATCTGCTAACTTTATGAGCTTTTGCCTTGACTTTATCATTTCCATACCTTCGTAAATCTTTCTTTTTGCGGTTTGGATGTTGTCATTGTTCAAATTTTCTGATTCTAACTGGCTGTTAGCTTCGAGAACTTTCACGAAAACCTTCTTGTTGTGCTTATACTGTTCTTCATTGCCCCTTTTACGGAACTTGAAGGTCTCTGTCATGGTCTCGTCGATTTTGGCCAACTGTGACTCGGACAATGCCTTCTGGCTATCCTGGATGTTTTGCTGGAAACCATTTAACCGTGTGTCGAGCAGTGAAGTAAAGCTGTTCAATAGTTTATCTTGAGTTCCTTGTGTGGCACTTTGTACTTCGGCTTGGATTATTTTTCTGATATCGGCGTCCATTTTAAGTCATGCACGTACGAACGGCGGCTAGAAAGTGACAAACAAATCAAACATACCTACATACCCAGATCTAAATCAACCCCTCTGATTGGACCATACGCATATTACCCATAACGTCAATACAATATTTTCCCGCTTTACTTCGAACCGCGAGAAAATATTATTATCTCCAGTTGAAACCGCCTATCTCTTTTAGTGCCCTTAAGGCTAAGGAATTTGTTTACATTTATTTATCGTAAATACGAAATTTGCTTGTCTTCAAAACCCTGTCGCAAATTGATTTAGATGACATGTTCAGTTTTTTGCCGTCTACACAAATCTTGTAACTTTTCAGTATCATTCACAGGAAATATTTCAAGCACGTGCGGAAGTAACCCTGGTTTCATTTCATTACAACAGCTGGTTGACTTGTAAATTTGACATTGATATCAGAGCAACGTTGAAATGTGTTGAACCTCCATTTAAAAATTTGAAAGTGAATTTTCTAAAGATATAAATCGAAGAAATGTTCCATGGAACAATTTACCCCTAATTTGCCAGAATTGTTTTAAGTGAATTACGAATATCTCATTTACCTTACTTTACATTATATGGACCTGAGACTACTATAACACATATTCGTTTTTCCTTCAAGAAAATTATGACCTCTGATAAAAGTTCAATAATACTTTACATATCATCATCAATAGGAAAAAGGGTGAGGGTTTGGTGCCATTGAAACGTTTGGGCCCGCTGCGTTTGTTTGCGCCTGTCCTGGGTCAGGAGTCTGGTGTTCGGTGGTTGTCGTTTGTTGATGTGGTTCATGAGTGTTTCTCGTTTCTCGTTTTTGTATAGATTGGACCGTTGGTTTTCCCGTTTGAATGGTTTTACACTAGTAATTTTTGGGGCCCTTTATAGCTTACTGTTCGGTGTGAGCCTAGGCTCCGTGTTGAAGACCGTACTTTGACCTATAATGGTTTACATTTATAAATTTTGACTTGGATGGAGAGTTGTCTCATTGGCACTCATACCACATCTTCTTATATCTATATCATCGTAATCACCATCATCATCATTATTAAATGTGTAGACACCAAGCTTATCAATATATTCAAGAATATAGTCGAATCTGGAAAACTTTCGAACATTTTCTGTTTACACGCTTGTGATGATATGCTATTTTTTTATGAGATGAACTAACTGTTGACTGCAATTTCAAAAGTGATGCATTTGTAAATACTTTTCAATTAATATTTATGAATATTTGTTTCCCAAATGTTTCGGACTGTAAACTTCACATAACTTAAAGATCGGCGTCGCTTTACATAGTAACCAATGGTTGGCGATAATTGATTTGTTTGCATCTCGACTTTTTATTTCCGTGATGAGCTATACAGAATGAATGCTGCAAGTCATCAAATACAAACTTTTCGTAAAACTAATAAAGGTCAAATGAGAACAACCCCATGTCATATAATAAAGGCTTAGAGCTGCCAACAATGGAACAATTTCAAGTGCATTTGTTGAACATGTAGTCACAGTACATTCACAATCGATTTGTACAAGAAGTCGCAGGACACTGGATTGAAATGAACTCTAAGTCACAGCACACTTGCAAACTAAATCGACGGCTATGTATATTCATTACATGTAAAACTATACACCAATATTAGGGACCATACTTGTTTGATAACAAAGATAAATGATTTTGAAGAGGGATTTAGTTCATGTTTGGCATTTGTAACAATAAATTGTCAAAAATCTCGGACCGCCATCGAACGTTCAGACAATACAACCAAACCTTTTATAATTGTATTATTATGTTTATGTAACTATGTAATTAATGTATGCAAAATTCATTCTGTAATTCATCATGTTATTAAAAAGTGAAGACTCAATATAGAAAACAAAATGAACATACCAAACTATTAATGTACTGTTGTAATTTGGTGTTGCAAAATGGAAGTCACAGTATACCGAGAACGCGAAGGCACATTTCATCCATTCGGACTAAAAAATCAACCAATCAATCAAATACTTGATATGGTGTTTCGAGAGCAAATTTTGTACTCTGAGTACTGAGTAACGTTTTATGACCGATTGCCATTGAGAAAATCATCCACCAGAAACCAAATGACGAGGATATGACTGCGTCGTAATAAGAATGTGACCGTTTGCTATAAATAGAATCTGAATACCAGGAGACGATGTAAGTAAACTATACAGTATTATAATAAAAAAACAAAGGACTGGTAATTTTTGGTCCGTGTTAATTTTGCTGCATACTGATAAACACGAAAGATACATTTATACGATAGGTACTTCGACTGGACAAATGTGTTTGCCCTCCCCCTTTTTGTACAAAATCAGTTATTTATTTTTTCACTTTTAATTTCAATTATTTTTGTGTTTTTCTGTGTTATATTAATATAAATATACTAGAAATAACTTTTATTTACAACTTACCATTAATTGCTAGTTTACTATCCACAGCCGCAGTCCTGGTCTCGTCCTGATAATAAAATTATCAGTGACCGCTGTGAATAGTAAAAAGTAAATAAGCGGTATTTCTAGTATATATCTATATTAAACAGAAAAGCACGAAAATAATTGAAATTAAAAGAAAACAATAAATAACGCATTTTGAAAAAAGGTGAGAGCAAAAAAAATTGTCCTGTTCTAAAATACCTATGATTCATACACACAGAATCTAACCTCTATTAAGGCACCAATTTTCAAAGTGTTTCGTGTTCCTCTTAATCATGATGTATATGTGATTAAAATTCCCGAAATGTACCAAGTAGACAGCTTAGGGTTACTTTATCAGAAATGTTGAAAAAGACAACTGCGGACTTGCTAAAGAAGATAGATACACTTTATGCTAGAATGCAGTGCACTGAAAATAAAGAGAGATATTCTTAAAGCTCAAATCATATGTTGTAATGACATCGATAATTTGGAACAAGGATATATTTGATTGGAATTGTAAGAGAATGACTTATATTACCAGTGAAGGATTCAAGGAGTGGGTGTCGAGGGCGTACGCCCCTTTTTTGATCGGACAAAATATATTTTGGCATAAAATCGTCCAAATTTATTCTAACTTTCAGTATTCGCTAAGTTTTATGGAATTACGCCCCCACCCTCGAATACAGTGTATTTTAAACTAGTCATCAGAAAAGACTAGCGACAAAAAATAAATAACAACAAAAAATCGTAGACATTGAGAATATAATTCAATAGCATTATGCCATAGTCTGCATTCTTTGTTTATGATGTTACGAGCTGTACAGATATTTCTTTTATCTCATATCTTGCCTATGATTGGTTTAATGATAAGTTTAATGTCTAATGTCGATATGTATACTTAGACTACTAAAACATATATGTGATAGACTCCATGATTGATGTTAACGCCACTCTCAGCACCGGCGCGTTACGTTTGCGCGAATTCGTCCTAAGTTTGCGCGGAAAAAAATCCACGTTTGCGCGACAAAACGTATTACGTCTGCGCGAAATTTACCTATTGAAGAGTCACTACGTTTGCGAGGATAACTTAAAAAACAAATTTATAAAATACAAATTTATCGACTACTTAGTTGAAAATTACGTAATCAGTGAGTCGAGATTTCCACCAGCAATGTGGACGGCTGTGCCTAAAGTAGACACAAAACGTATACGTACCAACAATGGGGCAGAATGTTTTCACAGCCATTTTAATGAACAGTTGTATTCTACTCATCCAGTCATCTACACCTTCACTGAGATTATATTGCAAGTCCAGGCGACTTCTTACATTAACATTCGTGGTAGCGATAACCAAGCTCTTGTAAAGCGCACAAAGAGGAAATTCAGTTTACCGTTTAACAATTTTTTGAAATTTCAAAATGGGGAAATTTCCCGTTAATGTCATCTGAAATCGCAAGATGTGGTATGATTGCCAATTTATGTTCAAAATAATAAACGAAAAACAAATATGATAGACAACAACCAACGAGTAAACTAATTTTCCTAACAAAACAAACGCAAAATTCAGGTTATTCTCAGGATTCAGTCAAAGGTAATAACTTGGGTAAATTACAGGTAAATTCGCGCAAACGTAATGCTTGTCATATTCAAATTCGCGCAAATGTAGGTCGCCCCTGAGCACTAATAATAATAATAATAATAACATCTTCTATTTAAAAAGAGTAACTCATTTGGATTACACCAATTTTCAATAAGGCTCTCTACATACAGTATTTACTTCATGAATAAAACATAATCAATCTACTAATACACAAATATAAACAATATATTTGTAAGAGTATTTGAATGCAGATACAGTTTTTGATTTTTTAATTCCACTGGATAATGAATTCCACACTTTTGGACTACTAAAAGAAAAACTTGATTTGTATAATTTTGTATTTGATTGAGGGACAATAAAAGTATCTAATGATGAAAGTGGAGTATTGTTCGATTGTTTACTATTTGTAGGCACAATAAGATTTGATAAATATTTTGGTGGCAGTTCATGTTTTGATTTATATGTTAATAATGACTTGTGGTAAAGTTTTCTCTTAGTAACGGCAATAATTCCAGATTCCTTAAATAGTTCGATAGATGGTTTACGAATATCGTGTTCGTTTAAAATAATTCTAGCTGCCCTTTTTTGCAATTTTAGTAAACTGTCAATTAAAAGCTTGTTACAGTTTCCCTATAATGAACAACAATAATCCAAATGTGGAAGAATATAAGCATTGTAAAATAGAATTCGTGCATGAAGAATATAAGCATTGTAAAATAGAATTCGTGCAGTATGATTCAAGTATTTCTTGATTCTTTTTAATAACGCTAATGAAGAATTAACTTTTTACATCGCGATGACCGTGAGGGCATTCCGATGTATTGTTGCCACAGAGATTTCTACTTACGTAACTTTCGTTTTTGACTGGTAACCGATCTATAAATACGCGGACATTATCGAGTGCAAAATAACATTCCTCATCGCTTGTTATAAATTCATTTCTTCAATGAATACTCATTAAAATATTTTTTTAGAACATAAATTAATGATATGAAAATGTTTTGTCTTTAGAAATATATATATATAAGTAAAAAATCATTAATATCTATGCACACGTACAGAAAAATTGTCTTAGAAACGCACGAACTTGTCTTAGAAAAAATGTGTCTCTGTATATTAACCTCACTTTCAGGTATAGAGATGTGATTTTTTTTCTGAAACAAGTGCTTGTGACGATCCACAAGAACTTGCGGTCATCCGATGTTCAGTACTTCAGTACTTTGATTTAATAATATGATTAATATGATCATACCAAGACAGAGTTGCGTCAACAAAAATACCAAGGACTTTTTCACAGTGACTTTCATTAATATGTTGGCCATTAATAGATATATTTAATGTGTCATTGCACATGACAGACAGTTTTTGTTTTGAACCTATACACATTGTCGTTGTTTTTGACACATTGACTAACATTTATTTTTATCTAATACAGTATCGAGTGCCTCGCTTATAAACCTTTTGTCTTTTCCAATCACAGAAATGGTGCAATCGTCAGCAAAAGATCAGTGTTAAGATTAGAATTATATAAAAGCAAATCATTAAGAAATATTAAAATACTATAGGACCAAAACTGACCTTTGAGGTACACCTATTTTTAATGTAGTTACATTTGAAAAGTATTTGAAATGGATTCGACCTGATTGATGTCTATCGGCCAAATACGAAGTAAACCAATGAAGTGAATTATAAAAACATTTATATTTCTGTAATTTTTGAAGGAGCAGTTTAGATTTAGAAGATCAAAAGCTTTACACAGATCCAAAAATACTTTCCCTTCTAAATTTCTTTCGTCAATGGCTTTTGACCATTTATCTAACAAAGACGTCATAGCAGTTTGACATGAATGGTTAGTACGAAAGCCTGATTGCATGACATACAACAGATTATACTTGTTTAGAAAATTCATCAAATGAGTTTTTACGTGTCGCTCAAGGATTTTAGATATTAACGTAAATTTGCAATTGGTCTGTAGTTAAATACATCATTTTTCGAACCTTTGTTCTTAAAGCCTTGTATAACTTTAGCCAGTTTGAATAAAGATGGATATACTGATTTTCTGATTCTTAAATTAAAAATGTGACATAATGGAACTGAAATAAGGTATGATGACATTTTAAAAACTTTGCATTGATATTATCAAGACCTGTTGCTTTTGACTCTTTTCAAAGTGTTTCGTGTTCCTCTTAATCATGATGTATATGTGATTAAAATTCCCGAAATGTACCAAGTAGACAGCTTAGGGTTACTTTATCAGAAATGTTGAAAAGACAACTGCGGACTTGCTAAAGAAGATAGATACACTTTATGCTAGAATGCAGTGCACTGAAAATAAAGAGAGATATTCTTAAAGCTCAAATCATATGTTGTAATGACATCGATAATTTGGAACAAGGATATATTTGATTGGAATTGTAAGAGAATGACTTATATTACCAGTGAAGGATTCAAGGAGTGGGTGTCGAGGGCGTACGCCTTTTTGATCGGACAAAATATATTTTGGCATAAAATCGTCCAAATTTATTCTAACTTTCAGTATTCGCTAAGTTTTATGGAATTACGCCCCCACCCTCGAATACAGTGTATTTTAAACTAGTCATCAGAAAAGACTAGCGACAAAAAATAAATAACAACAAAAAATCGTAGACATTGAGAATATAATTCAATAGCATTATGCCATAGTCTGCATTCTTTGTTTATGATGTTACGAGCTGTACAGATATTTCTTTTATCTCATATCTTGCCTATGATTGGTTTAATGATAAGTTTAATGTCTAATGTCGATATGTATACTTAGACTACTAAAACATATATGTGATAGACTCCATGATTGATGTTAACGCCACTCTCAGCACCGGCGCGTTACGTTTGCGCGAATTCGTCCTAAGTTTGCGCGGAAAAAATCACGTTTGCGCGACAAAACGTATTACGTCTGCGCGAAATTTACCTATTGAAGAGTCACTACGTTTGCGAGGATAACTTAAAAAACAAATTTATAAAATACAAATTTATCGACTACTTAGTTGAAAATTACGTAATCAGTGAGTCGAGATTTCCACCAGCAATGTGGACGGCTGTGCCTAAAGTAGACACAAAACGTATACGTACCAACAATGGGGCAGAATGTTTTCACAGCCATTTTAATGAACAGTTGTATTCTACTCATCCAGTCATCTACACCTTCACTGAGATTATATTGCAAGTCCAGGCGACTTCTTACATTAACATTCGTGGTAGCGATAACCAAGCTCTTGTAAAGCGCACAAAGAGGAAATTCAGTTTACCGTTTAACAATTTTTTGAAATTTCAAAATGGGGAAATTTCCCGTTAATGTCATCTGAAATCGCAAGATGTGGTATGATTGCCAATTTATGTTCAAAATAATAAACGAAAAACAAATATGATAGACAACAACCAACGAGTAAACTAATTTTCCTAACAAAACAAACGCAAAATTCAGGTTATTCTCAGGATTCAGTCAAAGGTAATAACTTGGGTAAATTACAGGTAAATTCGCAAACGTAATGCTTGTCATATTCAAATTCGCGCAAATGTAGGTCGCCCCTGAGCACTAATAATAATAATAATAATAATAACATCTTCTATTTAAAAGAGTAACTCATTTGGATTACACCAATTTTCAATAAGGCTCTCTACAGTATTTACTTCATGAATAAAACATAATCAATCTACTAATACACAAATATAAACAATATATTTGTAAGAGTATTTGAATGCAGATACAGTTTTGATTTTTAATTCCACTGGATAATGAATTCCACACTTTTGGACTACTAAAAGAAAAACTTGATTTGTATAATTTTGTATTTGATTGAGGGACAATAAAAGTATCTAATGATGAAAGTGGAGTATTGTTCGATTGTTTACTATTTGTAGGCACAATAAGATTTGATAAATATTTTGGTGGCAGTTCATGTTTTGATTTATATGTTAATAATGACTTGTGGTAAAGTTTTCTCTTAGTAACGGCAATAATTCCAGATTCCTTAAATAGTTCGATAGATGGTTTACGAATATCGTGTTCGTTTAAAATAATTCTAGCTGCCCTTTTTTGCAATTTTAGTAAACTGTCAATTAAAAGCTTGTTACAGTTTCCCTATAATGAACAACAATAATCCAAATGTGGAAGAATATAAGCATTGTAAAATAGAATTCGTGCATGAAGAATATAAGCATTGTAAAATAGAATTCGTGCAGTATGATTCAAGTATTTCTTGATTCTTTTAATAACGCTAATGAAGAATTAACTTTTACATCGCGATGACCGTGAGGGCATTCCGATGTATTGTTGCCACAGAGATTTCTACTTACGTAACTTTCGTTTTGACTGGTAACCGATCTATAAATACGCGGACATTATCGAGTGCAAAATAACATTCCTCATCGCTTGTTATAAATTCATTTCTTCAATGAATACTCATTAAAATATTTTTTTAGAACATAAATTAATGATATGAAAATGTTTTGTCTTTAGAAATATATATATATAAGTAAAAATCATTAATATCTATGCACACGTACAGAAAATTGTCTTAGAAACGCACGAACTTGTCTTAGAAAAAATGTGTCTCTGTATATTAACCTCACTTTCAGGTATAGAGATGTGATTTTTTTTCTGAAACAAGTGCTTGTGACGATCCACAAGAACTTGCGGTCATCCGATGTTCAGTACTTCAGTACTTTGATTTAATAATATGATTAATATGATCATACCAAGACAGAGTTGCGTCAACAAAAATACCAAGGACTTTTTCACAGTGACTTTCATTAATATGTTGGCTATTAATAGATATATTTAATGTGTCATTGCACATGACAGACAGTTTTTGTTTTGAACCTATACACATTGTCTTTGTTTTTGACACATTAACTAACATTTTGTTTTCATCACACCAATGACAAATATTATCTAATACAGCATTGAGTGCCTGACTTATATACCTTTTGTCTTTTCCAATCACAGAAATAGTGCTATCATCAGCAAAAAGATCAGTGTTAAGATTAGAATTATATAAAAGCAAATCATTAAGAAATATTAAAAATACTATAGGACCAAAAACTGACCTTTGAGGTACACCTATTTTTAATGTAGTTACATTTGAAAAAGTATTTGAAATGGATTCGACCTGATTGATGTCTATCGGCCAAATACGAAGTAAACCAATGAAGTGAATTATAAAAACATTTATATTTCTGTAATTTTTGAAGGAGCAGTTTAGATTTAGAAGATCAAAAGCTTTACACAGATCCAAAAATACTTTCCCTTCTAAATTTCTTTCGTCAATGGCTTTTGACCATTTATCTAACAAAGACGTCATAGCAGTTTGACATGAATGGTTAGTACGAAAGCCTGATTGCATGACATACAACAGATTATACTTGTTTAGAAAATTCATCAAATGAGTTTTTACGTGTCGCTCAAGGATTTTAGATATTAATGGTAAATTTGCAATTGGTCTGTAGTTAAATACATCATTTTTCGAACCTTTGTTCTTAAAGCCTTGTATAACTTTAGCCAGTTTGAATAAAGATGGATATACTGATTTTCTGATTCTTAAATTAAAAATGTGACATAATGGAACTGAAATAAGGTATGATGACATTTTTAAAAACTTTGCATTGATATTATCAAGACCTGTTGCTTTTGACTCAAGCATGATTAACTGATGGAGTACAAATTCATTAGTTATTTGTGGTATGGTAAAAAACACATTTTCTGGTATACGACATGAAATATAATTATTAAGTCTTCCAGAACAACTGGTGCTTGAGTTTAAAGTAAGATTAATATTTTCAGTAATATTTGTAAATAGTTATTGAATGTATCAGCAATGCTCTTTGGGTCTGTAATCGGTTTATTGTAACAGTCATTTAAAATTGCATGGTCATGATAATTTTCACTACCATTGACATTATGCAAGTGTTGGTTATTTTGTTGCGGCCAGTTTTTATTCGTGGCGGAAGCCGGAGCACCCGGAGAGAAATAAAGATAAAACTGGCAATCCTAGTCAATTAAGATTGGAGTCTAATTCGCATGCCACGTGTGGGGATCGAACTCATAACCTCAGTGTTGACAGGCTATTGGTACAGTAGTTGGACTACTAAGACCACTAGGCCACCGAAGCCCTAGATTCCATGAACTCCGCGGATTATGACAAACTCAGCCTCACAAACCCAATCTTTAACTCGGACTACTCGAAAAATGTATGCAAGATAAACGATGTTATCTCCTTTATTTGAAATTAGTTATCTCTTAAAATAATAAAATTATTTATCTTCAACCAGATAACAAGAAACGGTTATAATTTAAATTACTTTAAAAAAATTATTTCAGATAAAATGCATATGCATGACTTATTTGACCAATGGTTACAGACCTATATGGTTACAGATGAATACTGCCACGTGTATTGTTAATTTAAATCAGTTTATTGGTGAAGGATTACGAATGTCATTACTCCCAACTTGTGGAGGCGTGCCTTTACTGGCAGAAGTTATTAAGAATAAGATACAGTTGACACTTTTTCAATCACCTTAAAACTAATTACTAACACGCGGACTGTTGACACTCTCAATTACCCATCAAACCAAGGATTTATAAAGTAAATCCTTGATTAAACAAGGTAAGAACATAGCTACCTGTAATTACACAATCGTATGACATTGTAATTGACCAAATACCCAGTAACTTTTGTCTATTGATCATTTTTCGATTTTTGCCGTGGCATTGTCATGCAGTTTGTTTTCGATTATCCCTATGGTATTTTTCGACTCTCTTTCACAAATGAGATTTTTCAACATATACTGCGTCAGTTAACAGTACCACTGGGATCGCTTTGTGTTTTGAAAACGTTTATGGTCTTCTTTAAAAAAAAAATTGACTTCAAATTTAATTGTCATTCTACGTATATATACTTTTATTCAAAGATTTGATATTGTTTATCGGTGTGAAAAAGTCTTTATTCTGGGTTTTTCCTAAATTTTACCGCAAACCTATTTTTTTTTTTTTTTTTATTAGAAATATATCCATGATAAATGTTTGCCTCGTCTAACCTCTACATTAACACACAAATATGTATACAGATGTCTGGCCGAGGTTATAAAAACCTACCCCATTTATATATTGAGTTTTCCGAAAATCCCTACCCATTCCAGAGACATATATTGTATTCATAATTATATGCCTCTGTCCATGCATAGGAAAATCATAACACATTTATATATTCCCCAGGTATCAGACATATAATCTGTGACATCTGATCAAGTTTAGATATTATCCACATGGGATCATTCTTATTATCAGAGAAAAAAAATACCAGTACACTTGAACAGAAGGTGAACATATACGACCCATTGGCATATAGATTTATAAGTCTCTGGTTATAAGATAAGATAAGATATATTTTATATTTACCGCGTAATTGCATCCCATTGATGTATTTGACATTCCAAAAAGTGACCCATACCAGAGGCACATCTGTGTATACGTTTATATAGAAAGAGACCACTTATAACTTAATACAAAAATGTAAGATTATATTTACTACATAAAGTTTGTTTCAGTCAAGTTTGTTGTAGTGCGAATACGTTATGAGGGGCCTGATGGGTTATTTTCGTTCTTCGTGATCGGCGCATCTTCGCTATCGTGATCCGTTTTTCTACAGATTTATACTCTTTTTATATTTTCGTGATCCGTGATCATGGAGATTTATTTTCTGTGAATCGTGATTGACAAAAAAATCAACTTGTGAATCGTGATGAGACCCCCCAACCCATATCAGGCCCCTCCGTTATAGGTCGAGTTTGTTTTAGACCGAGTTATCCAACTGCGATTTAATGTAAATAGTGAATTTACCAGACAAGTAAATACTACTTCTTAGTTTTAGTGTAGACTGTGTTTGTCTTATAATGTTCTGTTAATAATGAATATATCTACCGTTTTAAGGTTATACTCTATAACGATGGTCTTATGGTGGCAGGTACCAGTTTTGGTGTACCAGAACATGTGTCCCACGCAGAAATTTTGTTATAGTTAAGCAATGAGGTATATAATTGCATCATGTGGACTGAAAAAATAAATGAATGTAAATTCTAGGCTATTATACTACATAAGTAAGTAGTTGCATACACAGGTTGGGGATTTCCTTCACATATGGGTCCAATCAGAAGTCAAAATTGTGGTCTCCTCACTTGACGGCATCCAATCATCGGCAAAGTGGGGAAAAATCCAGTTTTATGTAAACAAAAATATCTTGAGATTTTGATGGTAAGGATAGGTGCGGACAAGGCTCTAATTCATTGAATATTATTTATCTCTTGAATTTTACCTAAAATTCTTGTCTGCAATTAGCAGGATTCTGAAGGTGAGGATTAGATTTGTATCAGAGCATCACATTTTTGCCTTATTTACAATGCATTTATAAATTTTAAAATCTCCGTGCTGGACAGACACCCAAATTAAAAGGTTTTCTATATATTCACACAAACACGCACACATCTTGGTTACTCGAAACCATACATTTTATTTGTACATAAGCTTGAATGATTTTTCAAGAAAATTAAATCATAAATCCATGAAATTCTAAAGATTTATTGTAAAATAACTGGTTTCTGCCACCTATAGGAAACACGCACGGTCCGGGTTCGGGTCATGATTTTATTTATCAAATCCTTTACCTGTCATAGGTGGCGTTATAACCGGAAGTTTTACCTTTCAATCAAATTATTTTTTTTAGATCATGAAATCATGATAAAGTCCACTCTCGGAAGAAGGAAGAAACGAAGTATATGAGCAAGATGTGTTTTCCTGTATGAATGTGACAGAACAATACAAAACAATTAGTGTAAAACTTAAAAAGGAAATTAAATAAAAATCCATTCACACCAATGTTTACATTCCTAAAATATCATTCAATTTTCTGTGACGAATAATTATCCGTGTTGTGTACTAATATTTGTGTTTTTTTTTTTAAGTTTTAAATTTTCGTATAGCGTAGCGAAAGGTAAAGGGGAAATGAGAATGTAACATGGGAGGATCTTCTTCAGCAGTGCAACTGACTATGATTGGCTTGGATCAGTCAGGAAAGACAACTCTTTTATACAGATTGAAGTATGATCAGTATACCAACACAACTCCAACTATAGGATTTAACTGTGAGAAAGTTAAATGTGAGACTGGTACTGCTAAAGGAACAACATTCACAATATGGGATATTGGTGGTGCAGATAAGACTCGTCCACTTTGGAGAGCATATATTCGATCATCAGAAGGAATTATATTTGTTGTTGATTCAGTTGATAAAGAAAGAATAGAAGAGGCTAAATTAGAATTGACTAAACTAATTCGCTGCTCTGATAACCCAGGACTACCCATACTTGTGATTGCCAATAAACAAGACATGCCGGGATCATTAGATCCTGTTAATGTGGAAAAGCAGTTAGGCTTACACGAACTACCTCCTTCACAATTGTGGTCATTACTTGGTGCTTGTGCTATCACTGGAGAAGGGTTGTCTGATGCGATTGAAGCTATGTATGAACTTGTGTTAAAAAGGAGAAGAATGAAGAAGAAACGATAACAGAAAAGTTGTATAGGACTACAAATTATTTTTGTGATCTACATTGTTAAGTTTTTTTTTATAATTTTTATGTCTTTTAAATATTAATTTATGGGTTGTGTTGTTGTATACAGTTTATGAGTTATTTATGGAATTGTAGATTTTATTTGTCATTTTGTAATTTAATTCTTATAAGGATACTGCCGACAGATTAAGTATAAATATGTATATAAATGTGGTTGAATCTCTGAATTATGGTTCAGAACAGGAGAATTGTCAATAACACAAAAGCAAGGAATTATTACTTGTCTTCCAAAAGGAAATAAACCTCGTCATTTTTGAAAAATTGGCGTCCTATTTCACTTTTAAACACTGCCTATAAAATTGGATCAGCAGTAATTGCAAATAGATTTAAGAGTGTCCTTGACAAACTTATTAATTTAGATCAGACTGGTTTTATTAGTGGGAGGTACATGGGAGAAAATATAAGGCTTTATATGATATCATGCAATACACAGAAGACCATGAAATACCTGGACTCTTGTTGTTAATTGATTTTGAAAAGCTTTTGATTCAATTTCTTGGGATTTCTTGCTAAATGTTTTAAAGTTCTTTAATTTTGGGGAATCAATTATCAACTGGATAAGCGTTTTATAATAATATCAAGTCTGCAGTGATACAGGGGTAACCTTTCAGAATTTTTAACATAGGTCGGGCTGTCGACAAGGCGATCCACTTTCACCGTATCTTTTCATCCTATGTGCTGAGATTCTTGCACTAAAGATTAGAGGAAATAAGGAAATTTGTGGTATTGAAGTTACTCAAGTTGAGCATAAGTTGTCACAGTTTGCTGATGACACTTCATTGATTTTAGATGGTAGTGAAAAATCTTTATATGAATCCTTATCTGAATTGGACTGGTTTGCAAAAATATCTGGTTTAAATATAAATTTTGCAAAAACACAAGTTATTTGGATTGGAAGTAAAAAGTATAGCAAGGAAATTTTATGTCCTGATGTAAACCTTTCATGGGGAGAGACAACTTTTAAATTACTTGGGATAAATTTTGATGTTGACTTAGAAAATATCGTCAACATCAACTATAAGGATAAAATTACACAGATTAAGAACATAATAAAACAGTGGCTAAAAAGAAACCTTACAGTAATAGGTAGAATAACTGTGATAAAAACTCTTGTTTTACCTATTTTAAACCACCTTATTATTTCTTTGCCTAATCCTTCTGACAGTGTATTCCGAAAAATTAATGAAATTTTTTATACATTTGTATGGAACTCTCCTATACATAGAGTGAAGAAGGACGTATTGATTAAAGAATATTTGGAGGGAGGATTAAAAATGATAGATCTTTATAGTTTTACTATGGCACTCAAATCATCATGGATAAGAAGGTTTTCAGAGAGATAATAGGTGGCAAAAGTATTTTGATGTCTGATATTGATAAAATAAACTTTTTAATTGTGGTGTTCAGTATATCAAACAAGTTAGTTTATTAATCAAAAACAATTTTTGGAAAGATGTATTCAGAGCATGGGAAATGATTATTGATAAGGAGAGAAATTTGGACTATGATTATTTTTTATCAAGTCCTATTTGGTTTAACAATATGATCAGAATTGGTAATAAACCTGTTTTTTATCAACATTGGTTTAATCATGGTATACAATATGTAAATGATGTAATAGATGAACATGGATTTTTTATTTCATTAGAAATGTTACAGCAATGTTATGATATCAATGTAAATTTTTTGAATTACATGAGTGTTATTTCTGCTATTAAAAAAGCAGCAAATAATTACAAAAAAGATACATATAAGTTATGTTGTCCATTTATTCCAGCTTGCTTACAAGTCTTTTTTAAAAGTAGAAAAGGTTCTAAAGATATGTATAAAATACTCATTAATAACAATGTAACTCCAACAGGACAACTGAAGTGGGGTGAAATATTAGGCGAAGATCTCATTTGGAAACATATATTCAAACTACCTTTACAGTCACTGTCAATACCAAACTACAGTGGCTTCAGTACAGAATCAACCACAGAATTCTTGCCACAAATAAATTTTTGTGTAAAATCAAACTTATTGATAACCCTTTATGTACTTTTTGTAAATTAGAAGACGAAACTGTTGAACATATCCTGTGGAATTGTGAGATTATCCAAAATTTTCTACAAGATATTGATTATTGGTTTTATCTGGTGGGGTAAGCCTGCCATTGAATAAGTTAAATTTTATTTTGGAGATATATCAAAATTGAAAAGGTGACCCATATAATTTGATTTTTCTATACACGAAACAATATATATACAACAGTAGATGTTTTTAAAGATCTTTCACTCAGTGCCATTAAAGAAAAGCTAAAATATATGTACAATTTAGAAAAATAATGGCAGTCAAAATAAAAGACAAGATCACTTTGATACCATGTGGAATGCATATAAAGATTATTTTAATAATTCATTTTGTTATTTATTTTTACAAATACTTATTGTCAAACATAACATAATATATTATTTAATCTTATAGCACAATTTATTAATATCTACTGAAATCTTACAGGATATTTTTAACCTCTTCCTTTTTCATAAAATAATTTACCCTTCTCATGTGGTACATAGTACTGCATAAACATTTAACTCTAATTTTCTTTTCTTTCCGTAATTTTATTCTCTTTTCATATATACATAAAATGAATTTTCAACAATGCTTATTGTTACAGATAAATAGATATTCAAATGTATTGCTAATATTACTATATGTATGTTTGATGTGTTGTATTTGTTGTAATTCTTGAAAATAATAAAATAAAAAAAAAAAAAATATGTATATAAATGAATTACAGAGCAGATTAAACATGTTATAGCTTTTACGTAAAACATTTAGTAAAAACGAAAAATTTTAAAAATTCAAAGCCTTTATATATTTTTTGTACTATGAATATCATTTAAAAACATAGCAAATAAAATAATGGAATATTAAATAATGCATGGTCTTCACATTAATGTTAAAATTCTGATACGGTAGTTAAAGTTATAAATAATGAAAAAATATTCAAGAAAGTACATATAATGTATGTGCAATTGGTGTACTTGACTTCATCACTGTTCTAAGAGATTTGCTGTGTACCTTTGTCAGCATTTTTTTTAATCACTTTATTTTTATCCGGCAATACTCAGATACTAGAGTAAACATTAACATGACATGTGGATGTGTACCTATGTTTAATTTAGAGAATAAAATGTTGATCTTTTTATAAATTATTGCTCCACATAGGAAATATAAAAGTCAGTATTTGTTAAAATACAAAGTCCATCTACATGTACCATAGAACTTTTTGCAATAATCTTAGATATACCGGAAATAGTAAGCATTTAACTTGAAACATTATGCAGATTGGAAAACAACAATTCTTGTCATATGGATTTTTTTTAATCAGATACATTTACTGAACTCATATATCTTATTAGCAATTTGATTGATCATCTTTTACCAACATGTTTTGACCAATCTGGTTGAAATCAGATCTTCTACTTGCTCTGTCAGATTGTTTTTTTCTGGTGAGGTCTTGTTTAGACTTTTTATGCAAATTCTAATTCAAATTATAATCATTTAGAGTGAAATGTTGTCACTTGATTCCTTTCAAACATACATGTACAATGTAAATTGAATCAAAATGTCAACCTTCAACTGACAATTTATTTAAAATAGAAACCTTAATAGTATTGTTGAGTCAGAAATATTTACATTCAGGTTGGTACATTTTACATGTTTTATCAGAAAAATATTGGTTGGAACATCGAATTTCAGGGGCGGATCCAGCCATTTTAAAAAGGGGGGGTTCCCAACCCAGGATAAAGGGGGGTTCCAACTATATGTCCCCATTCAAATGCATTGATCGTCGAAAAAAAAGGGGGGTTCCAACCCCCGGAACCCCCCCTCTGGATCCGCCACTGAATTTCCAGACTAATTTTTAGGGAAATATTTCGCATTTTGCCCAACAAAATTTTTGATAGCCAATTACTCAAGTTAAAAATTTAAGGGAAATATTTGATTGGATGATAAAAGGTTACTGAAGTTACATGGTGCTATTATTCTATTACAGAATGTCCTACATGTCCTACACAATGTGAAAAAAAAAACAATCAAATGGAGCAAATTGAAAGATCTGGTTTTAATCATGTTGATAGGATTGCATCTTTTACCACATGTATATATATTAAATTCATCCCTAATTTGAAATTTGGACATTGTATTGTCTCAATATTATGCCACAAAGTATATGTCTGTTTAGGGTTACATTGTACATGTACATGTACAATTTATATATTTGACAAAACAAGAGGTGCTATTTCTCAAGGATCAACTGTTTTTGAGCATCAGAAATCAGGATTTTATTTTAAAAATGGATTCTAGGATTTCAGAAAAAAACTATTGAGACTAAAGAAAATGCTTTAAACTTCCAATTATGGCAATTTGATAAGTCAGTCTTTGGAAGCTATTTTCAATTCATCCATTAAACATGTATAAGTAAGTAAGTAAATTATTTATTATATTGACTTGTGTAATTACAGTAATGTGTCAGTTGTGTATATGTAGGAAAGTTTAATCAGAAAAGAGTAAGTTTTAAATTAGATGTATAAAAGAGCCATTGCACATCAAATATCATATGAAAACTGTTGTGACTTTACACACATGATTTTTATTTGAAACAATACAGAAATTTAAGATATGGCATGACACACATTGTATAAGTATAAGATGAACAAACCTTCCTGTGTTTTTTTTGGGGGGAAGGTACAATATAATGTACTCAAACACTGGGTGTAAAAACACTAAAATAAAAAAAAAAATCTGGCACAACTTTTCTATTATGTATTTTTTCAGGAGAATACAAGGACAGTATTATTTGACATTGTTGATCCAAAGTTATTAAGATAAAAAAATCAATGTTTCAAGTTAATTTATTATTAGTTTTCTGCTCAACAATAATCAAAACAGCAAAGGAGAAATTAACTTTTTTTTAAACTAATGAAATGATTATGACTTACAAAATGTACATGTACATGTAGCTGAAAGGACCTGGAGAAATCATAAGTTTAGAAATTGTTGAAATTGGTGAATTCAACCTGATTTTATTGAGTCCAGAACACAATGATTTGTCTTAGTGAGAACCTACAAATGTACATTTTGTACATGTAGGTAACTGCATCTTAAGTTAACCAAAAAACTTATTCATAAGAGTACAAAATGTATGTACAAAAAAATGTGTAGTAACCTTAAACATATATATATATTTTTCTTGACCTTACAAAAGATCTCTAAAATTTTTTCATTTTGCCATCTTTTATATTGCTTTTTCATGGACAATGTTGGGAGGAAGTTCAGGAATTGCATCTATACATGTACATGTACCTAGTTCTGTATGCAGATGTTCTAGACATCATTTATAAATTGTACATACATCATATAATGAGGATACATAAATGATATTTAAATGTCAACTTCCAAAGATTGAAATAGTTATCTACATATTTGTTATTATAAGATGATTCATAATCATTTAATATTCCATGGAACATACAAAATTATAGATCAAATTTATCATACTTGAATGACCCAATTTTATCTAAAACTTAGTTATACCATGGAAGTATTATATTGACAATATAATACTTCCATGGTTATACTCAGAAACAGATATACATTTATCTATTTTACAGAAGGAAGTTTTCAGTCCTTTTCCCTTAAAACAATCACTGAACATACAGTTTATGTCAATGTTAATGTTTGTCTTCTTTTATTACATTATCTCACATATATATAGAATTTTAGATAAAAGGTTTTCTGTTTAATATATTATATGCAAATTTCCTGCACTTGACACAGATAATATATGAAATGTACAAAATACACAAAATAATATTAATTATGGTAAGAATATATGTAATTCTGTACTAAACTGGTTAACATATATATGTATGATTGCCAGGGATACATGTATGACTTAAATCATGTTCTTTGGTAGATTCAAGGAATTTGATAAAGAAGGGCAAGGGACATACATTTTTTTATAAAAGTTGCTGGCTTTTTAGAAAGGGGTTGTTATTCAACATGTTTAATATCAATTTAAAGACATCACTCATTTAGACTCTACATGGAAATATTTAATCTTTATAATCAGACTTATATATTGTTTAAAAATATATTTTATTTTAATCCTTATAAAATAGTTGTTTTTTCCATAGAATTGGACTTAAAAGATCTGATTGTTACGGTAGCTACATTTCCTTAAATTCATAACACAATCAGTTTAGTCCTTTATTTTAGACTATTTAGGCAAAAGTGAATAATTTTAGCATTTTGTTGTCTAATGGCAGCCAGATAAGTTCATTGTTGAATTTAAGAATTTAATATATAAAGACAGGTTGTGGTTTTGTAAATTTTTAAAAGCTGCATTATGTAAAAAAGAATGATTAATTGGGTATATTTATGTAAACTACTCATAGTTGCTAGATTATACTCTCATTATATTGTTGCTGTTTGATAATCCTGTTAATTAAATTTTTAACTTATTGAATTTGTTGTTTTGATGTTTATTCTTGATATTGATTAGGTGTTTTCCTGTTGACACCTGTCTTTAGTTCATTAGTACTTTATTGTAGCAGATGGCTTTAGCTGTCAATTCAGGTCATCTGCTGGGTCCAAGATTTAAATGAATTAGTGTCATTGTAAGAATTGTGATAATTTAACTTGGTTTAGTGAACATATAATACTTAATTTTAATGAAATCACACTAAGAAAATATGTACTCCTTGCCAGGTTGGGAGTTCTCCATTTTGGTAGTCTGGAATGAACAAAAGAATAATGATATTAAAGGACCCTTCATGCCATATATTAGATATAAGAATAAGAAGATGTAGTATGACTGCCAATGAGATAATTTCCACCACACTAATTGACATAAAAAAATAGCAACTATAGGTCACCACATGGCCTTCAACATTGTAAAACCCATACAGCATAGCACGGTATATAAGGCCCAACACCACAAATGTAAAACAATTCAAACAAGGAAACTCATGCCCTATGTGAATAACAATAAAAGAAAAAGGAATATGATTTACAGCAACAAATAACAACCACTGAATTACTGTGTCCTGACTTTGGACAGGCACATACAGAATGTAGCGAAGTAGGTTCAGATACACCTGGCATAGTAAAGTTTCTAAGATTTCTAATAGGGATAACTGTGAATTTATATGGTGTTATTGCTGTGTGGAATCTAATCACTATGCAGTAATAAAACATTGTCAGTTTGTTAGAGGGTCTTAAAATCACCATTCCTATATAATTGTTGGAAAGATTTAGATTAGAGGAAGAAAAATTTAACTAATCATTAGACAGAATGGATTATAGGGCTCTGGCAGTCATGGTTTTTGTCGAGCCTGCGACTTTTGTCGCAGAAAGCTCGACATAGGGATAGTGATCCTGCGGCGGCGTTAGCTAACTTCTTAAAAGCTTTATATTTTAGAAGGTGGAAATCCTGGATGCTTCATACTTTGTATATGGATGCCTCATGTTACGAGGTTTCCATCAGTCACATGTCCAATGTCCTTGACCTCATTTTCATGGTTCAGTGACTACTTGAAAAAAAAAGTTAAGATTTTTTGTAATGTTAAATTCTCTCTTATTATAAGTAATAGGATAACTATATTTGGTATGTGCGTACCTTGCAAGGTCCTCATGCCCATCAGACAGTTTTCACTTGACCTCGACCTCATTTCATGGATCAGTGAACAAGGTTTAGTTTTGGTGGTCAAGTCCATATCTCAGATACTATAAGCAATAGGTCTTGTATATTCGTTGTATGGAAGGACTGTAAGGTGTACATGTCCAACTGGCAGGTGTCATCTGACCTTGACCTCATTTTCATGGTTCAGTGGTAATAGTTAAGTTTTTGTGTTTTGGTCTGTTTTTCTTATACTGTATGCGATAGGTCTACTATATTTGGTGTATGGAATGATTGTAAGGTGTACATGTCTAGCTGGCAGGTGTCATCTGACCTTGACCTCATTTTCATGGTTCAGTGGTCAAAGTTAAGTTTTTGAGTTTTGGTTTTTTTTTCTAATCTATATGCAATAGGTCAACTATAATTGGTGTATGGAAATATTTTATGATCTTTATGTCAGTCGCGCAGTTTTATTTGACCAAATATATTTTATTTTAATCCTTATAAAATAGTTGTTTTTCCATAGAATTGGACTTAAAAGATCTGATTGTTACGGTAGCTACATTTCCTTAAATTCATAACACAATCAGTTTAGTCCTTTATTTTAGACTATTTAGGCAAAGTGAATAATTTTAGCATTTTGTTGTCTAATGGCAGCCAGATAAGTTCATTGTTGAATTTAAGAATTTAATATATAAAGACAGGTTGTGGTTTTGTAAATTTTAAAAGCTGCATTATGTAAAAAGAATGATTAATTGGGTATATTTATGTAAACTACTCATAGTTGCTAGATTATACTCTCATTATATTGTTGCTGTTTGATAATCCTGTTAATTAAATTTTTAACTTATTGAATTTGTTGTTTTGATGTTTATTCTTGATATTGATTAGGTGTTTTCCTGTTGACACCTGTCTTTAGTTCATTAGTACTTTATTGTAGCAGATGGCTTTAGCTGTCAATTCAGGTCATCTGCTGGGTCCAAGATTTAAATGAATTAGTGTCATTGTAAGAATTGTGATAATTTAACTTGGTTTAGTGAACATATAATACTTAATTTTAATGAAATCACACTGTAAGAAAAATATGTACTCCTTGCCAGGTTGGGAGTTCTCCATTTTTGGTAGTCTGGAATGAACAAAAGAATAATGATATTAAAGGACCCTTCATGCCATATATTAGATATAAGAATAAGAAGATGTAGTATGACTGCCAATGAGATAATTTCCACCACACTAATTGACATAAAAAAATAGCAACTATAGGTCACCACATGGCCTTCAACATTGTAAAACCCATACAGCATAGCACGGTATATAAGGCCCAACACCACAAATGTAAAACAATTCAAACAAGGAAACTCATGCCCTATGTGAATAACAATAAAAGAAAAGGAATATGATTTACAGCAACAAATAACAACCACTGAATTACTGTGTCCTGACTTTGGACAGGCACATACAGAATGTAGCGAAGTAGGTTCAGATACACCTGGCATAGTAAAGTTTCTAAGATTTCTAATAGGGATAACTGTGAATTTATATGGTGTTATTGCTGTGTGGAATCTAATCACTATGCAGTAATAAAACATTGTCAGTTTGTTAGAGGGTCTTAAAATCACCATTCCTATATAATTGTTGGAAAGATTTAGATTAGAGGAAGAAAAATTTAACTAATCATTAGACAGAATGGATTATAGGGCTCTGGCAGTCATGGTTTTTGTCGAGCCTGCGACTTTTGTCGCAGAAAGCTCGACATAGGGATAGTGATCCGCGGCGTTAGCTAACTTCTTAAAAGCTTTATATTTTAGAAGGTGGAAATCCTGGATGCTTCATACTTTGTATATGGATGCCTCATGTTACGAGGTTTCCATCAGTCACATGTCCAATGTCCTTGACCTCATTTTCATGGTTCAGTGACTACTTGAAAAAAAAGTTAAGATTTTTTGTAATGTTAAATTCTCTCTTATTATAAGTAATAGGATAACTATATTTGGTATGTGCGTACCTTGCAAGGTCCTCATGCCCATCAGACAGTTTTCACTTGACCTCGACCTCATTTCATGGATCAGTGAACAAGGTTAAGTTTTGGTGGTCAAGTCCATATCTCAGATACTATAAGCAATAGGTCTAGTATATTCGTTGTATGGAAGGACTGTAAGGTGTACATGTCCAACTGGCAGGTGTCATCTGACCTTGACCTCATTTTCATGGTTCAGTGGTAATAGTTAAGTTTTGTGTTTTGGTCTGTTTTCTTATACTGTATGCGATAGGTCTACTATATTTGGTGTATGGAATGATTGTAAGGTGTACATGTCTAGCTGGCAGGTGTCATCTGACCTTGACCTCATTTTCATGGTTCAGTGGTCAAAGTTAAGTTTTTGAGTTTTGGTTTTTTTTTCTAATCTATATGCAATAGGTCAACTATAATTGGTGTATGGAAATATTTTATGATCTTTATGTCAGTCGCGCAAGTTTTATTTGACCTTGACCTCATTTTCACGGTTCATTGCTCAGTGTTAAGTTTTTGTGTTTTGATCTGTTTTTCTTAAACTTTAAGCAATAGGTCAACTATATTTGTTGTATGGAAAAATTATTAGCTGTACATGCCTGCCTGGCATGGTTCATCTGACCTTGACCTCATTTTCATGGTTCATTGGTCAATGTTTAGTTTTCTTGGTTAATGTTAAGTTTATGTGACAGTTGTAATTAAGCTTTATATTTAGGACTATCAACATAATATCAATGATTAGTAAAGAAGGCGAGACATTTCAGCTTGTGCACTCTTGTCTACTTGATTGGAACAAAAAACATATTCAGAAAAAAATTCCATCCATAACTTATAACTGGAAAGTTTGATTCAAACTGTTCTTGTTAAAAATTAAAAGATGAAGATGTGACACACAATAAGCCCAATATGAGTCGTATTTGTAAATAGTCTCCCATATCACTTAAAAGGTCAAAAAGATTTAAACTTGAAGTTTCAAACGAGTTTTTCCCCATCTTAACAAATTCAAATAGTTTTATGAATTACTTTCCATGTATTACTTCTAGTAAGTTTGGTTTAGGTTGGGCATGCAGTTCGGAGAAAAAAAACATAAATATTATTTTCTTTTGGGTGCAATTGAAACCACCATAAAAAATAAGGAGATGTGGTATGATTGCCAATGAGACAACTATCCCAAAAAGTTCAAATGAAGTGGATGTTAGCAATTATAGGCAACCATACAGCCTTCAAAAATAAGAAAAACCCATACTGTATAGTTGGCTATAAGAGGCCCCGACATGAAAAATATGAAACAATTCAATTGAGAAAACTAACAGCCTAATTTATAACAAAACAATTAACGAAAAAAATATGACAGACATGAACCAACAACAACCACTGAACAATAGGCTCCTGACTTGGGACGGGCACATAAAGACTGGCAGGGTTAAACATGTTTGTGAGCGCTCAACCCTCTCCTAACCTGGGACAGTGGTGTAAAAGCACAACATAAGAACAAACTATAAAAAAATCAGTTGAAAAAGGCATAACTAATCAGATCAATACAAAGAAAAACCAATCTCAGGCGCAGAGATTATATCCGTTCCATACATGCTCTGCAATACTATACTTAATATGACCTCTTATATTGAGTGTAGTGTTACGTAGTATTGAACGGAACGGATATGATCTCTGCGCCAGATATTCGGAATCCTCTGGTTTTATCCATGTAGTGCCATTAAAAATTTTGCCCACTAACCCCTACTTTTTTTCTATAATTTGATTACATATAGTTCAAAATGTCATCTTTGAAAATCTTATAAAATCCTTGTTATTTTTTCATGGTTTTTGAAAGAAAAAAGGTACCAATGTTAACTGTATGAAAAATCTAGAGAGAATTATTTCCTGCCAAATTTTCAATGGCTTATATCTCAAAAACAAGCACACGGACCCTTAATTTTTTTCTGCTTTTTCAGTTTCTTTATTTATATACTATCAATTTATAACAGTCTTTTTAAAAGCTTGTTATTTTGAAACAGAGTAGCGAACATCCTTAAATGACCATTACAGATAACATGAAAGATTTAAAAAATCTGATTTGGTTATGTAAGTCAATGTGGCATCTTCAACTATTTTGATTGGAGGCTTAGACTTGTACGCCACTATGGAAATATCAACATTCAAAGCTGATTGAATATTGTTGATATCATGAAGTATAGGTCAGGATGGCCAGTTTAATGAATCAACAGAAAGTTGCAGTACACAGCCAGGTTTTGCATTATATTATCTATTCTGCCAGTATTGGTACTATATTATCTTCCCACCAGGTTTGTCTTTTATATTTTCTAATCTGGCCAGGTTTGGTCTTATATTATTTATTCCAGTCAGGTTTGGCCTATACTATCTACCCCAGCTAGGTTTAGATTTATACTATATATCCTTGCCAGATTTGGACTTGTACTACCTACACAACTAGGTTTGGCCTTATACTACCTACATGACTAGGTTTGGCCTTATACTACCTACACGACTAGGTTTGGCCTTATACTACCTACACAACTAGGTTTGGCCTTATACTACCTACATGACTAGGTTTGGCCTTATACTACCTACACGACCAGGTTTGGCCTTATACTACCTACACGACCAGGTTTGGCCTTATACTACCTACACAACCAGGTTTTCCTTATACTACCTAACCAACTAGGTTTGGCCTTATACTAACTAACCAACCAGGTTTGGCCTTATACTACCTAACCAACCAGATTTGGCCTTATACTACCTAACCAACCAGGTATGGCCATATATTATTACAGTTATGCACAAAATAAATGCTATGCTTGGTGCTACATAAAATCAGAAATGAAGGCAACAAACATGACTAGGTTTGGCCTTATACTACCTACACGACCAGGTTTGGCCTTATACTACCTACACGACCAGGTTTGGTCTTTTACTACCTAACCAACCAGGTTTGGCCTTATACTACCTAACCAACCAGGTTTGGTCTTACACTACCTAACCAACCAGGTTTGACCTTATACTACCTACACAACCATGTTTGGCCTTATACTACCTAACCAACCAGGTTTGGCATTATACTACCTAACCAACCAGGTATGGCCATATATTATTACAGTTATGCACAAAATAAATGCTATGCTTGGTGCTACATAAAATCAGAAATGAAGGCAACAAACATGACTAGGTTTGGCCTTATACTACCTACACGACCAGGTTTGGCCTTATACTACCTACACGACCAGGTTTGGTCTTTACTACCTAACCAACCAGGTTTGGCCTTATACTACCTAACCAACCAGGTTTGGTCTTACACTACCTAACCAACCAGGTTTGACCTTATACTACCTACACAACCATGTTTGGCCTTATACTACCTAACCAACCAGGTTTGGCATTATACTACCTAACCAACCAGGTATGGCCATATATTATTACAGTTATGCACAAAATAAATGCTATGCTTGGTGCTACATAAAATCAGAAATGAAGGCAACAAAAAAAATGCCCTCTATCTACAGTTTTGCTTTTTTCTATATTCAAAACTCTGTATTCATTTTCTACTCAACAAAGCTAGTGTTAAAAAGTTGTTGGTCGTCAAATTATACAAACAAATCTTTTGAGCATGTAAATAATTCTTTTGTGATCCTAGGCTTACTGTGATAGTTGGCAAATATGCAATATGCACTTGCTTTAATTGGGTACATAATAGTCAGTCAGTAACTTGCCAGAGACAGAATGTTAATTGGGCACTATGGGTTCCTCCATCACTAAAACTTACTGCTATGAAATTATGGAAAAATGTAAGGTTATTGGGTCCTACATTTAACTTCCTCAATCAGTACAAAGCACTTGCACAGAACTTAAAGTTGACAACAAATAAATGTAGTCAATACATTCCTGTCAACAGTCCTTATTTCCATTCAAACACACAGAGCAGTTACAGCTATCACAAACAGTGGTGGATTCACAAAAACAGAAATGTTGACCCATAATTGGGGGAAGGGGTTCACATTTGTGTCCCTTTATGGCTATCTTTTTTCTGTCTACCCCTTCTTGCATGCCTTTTTTAGTCCCTTACTGACGAAGTCAAAAGGGACTTTAGGTTTGTACTCTGTCTGTCTGTCCATCCGTCCATCCGTCTGTCCGCTCGTCCATCAGTCTGGCAAATCAGTTTTCCACACTTTTTTTCTTCATGCTTGAGGATATTGATTTGATATTTGGTGTATCGTTTAATCATGACAAGTTGCAGATCAAGCTTGAATTTTGTTCCGGTCTGACTATTTTGTGCAGAAGATATTGATTTGATGATTGGTATATAGTTTTATCATGACAAGTTACAGATCAAGTTTGAATTTTGTTCCGGTCTAATGATTTTGTGCAGAGTTATGGGACTTGGACTTTGGAAATTAACTCAAATAATCAGTTTTCCTCACTTTTTTTCGTCATGCTTGAAGATATTGATTTGACAATTGGTATATAGTTTTATCATGACAAGTGACAGATCAAATTCAAATTTTGTTTTCCGGTCTAATGATTTTGTGCAGAGTTATGGTCCTTGGACTTTAAAAATTCACTCAAATAATTTTCCACATTTTTTGTTGTCATGCTTGAAGATATTGACTTGATACTTGTTATATAGTTTACACCATGGCAAGTTATAATTAGCATTTTGTTCCAGTACAATGAATTTTTAACCAGTAAGGGACTATGTATTGCCAGGCAATACTCACAGAAAGCTTGTTTTATTATTCTGAGATCAACCACTGACAAACCATTATTGTTATCCACAGGAGCCAAGCAGGAGATTTTTGCAACTTTCCATAGCTTTATTTACCAATGGTGAATGAAAAGTATTTAGTATATGCTTTTGAGATGAAAAATAATTTCATAATTTAAAATTGACTATATATTCAACTGCTTAAAAAACTGCCCAAGTTATAAGCAACTTTATCCCCAACATATTTTATAAGCAGGTATTGAGAACAGTAACAAGTAGATGCTGTTTTGAATCCTGGACTTGCTGTAATGCTAATGAAGGCTTCCTTTTGTAGTACAAATAAAAGTGTAATATTTCAAGGTTATTTCCTATTATTCCCAGACACAGACACAAATGACTCTTTTCTATCATGTCTATAGCTAAATATAACAATAAACTGTTGACACATAGATATGTATCGCCTGTTGACAGAAAATTCAGAAAAGGACAGTCTGATGGACAGCAACATTGCTAATTAATTCAAAGTCCCTGGAACATGACCTAGGGGGAAGGGCCGGGAAAAAGTCATCAAACTGATATGTACTGATAGTAATGCAACTTTATAGAAATATCATTGATCAACAAGTAGTTTCCATCAAACTGATTTCAGCAGAAAGCTGAACTATTGATTACTCTGCTGTCTTTGCTGGAAAAGCAACACCTGTCTTGCTTCTGCTACTTTCGCCACAGGTGAGACAAAAACCCTGAAGAACATTTATGTCTTCATCAGGTTTATCATGTTTTCTTTACAGACCACATTTCAACTATTGCAAATCTATATTGACAGGAAAGACACAAATGATTACAAAAGGTTTTATTGAAAATAAAACAAAAAGACAATAAAAGACAAAATATTCGAAAATTGGAATGCATATTTTTAAAATATTTTATACAATTCTGACAAACATGAAGTACCAAGGTTTTTAAAAATTTACTAAACAGTATCATAAAACATATGTTAACACATTCTGAAAGACATGCATTATCCTGGGTTAAATAAATGTGTAGTACTGTCCTAACATATATCATAAATACATTATAGGACGAGCATTTAATCCTGAGTTAAACAAATGTGTAGTACTGTCCTAATATATATCATAAATACATTGTAGGACGAGCATTTTATCCTGAGTTAAACAGATGTGTAGTACTGTCCTAATATATATCATAAATACATTATAGGACGATCATTTTATTCAGAGTTAAACAAATGTGTAGTACTGTCCTAACATATATCAGCAATACATTGAAAGACCAGCATAATCCTGAGTTTTTACCACAAAATTTACTAAACAGTAGATATAAATTAGAACAATGCATTAACTCACAAAAGGATTCCCACCAACAATACTATTTGTATATTGAAGTAAGTAAATTATCTCCCCTTTAACATTTTAAATCTGGATTATATACCTTGATGCACATGGAAACTTGTTTTGGGGCAACAAGAATACATATATAGGATAGATTTATTTACTTGCAACTGAAATAAAAGTCATATTTATTTTTAATTTTAATCTTAAATTTATATCTCAATAAAAAAAAATGTGATTCTCTTCCAAAGCTGACAGTCCAATACCAATTATCTATAATTCTTATATCATAAACTCAAAATGGTGCAAACATCATAAAAATTTAGTAGAACATCAATTTTATCTAACAATATATTGCATACTATCAGCAGAAATTCCATCTATTGTAGTATTTTATTAGAAATACTTATTGCACAAATTTTCCACTCAAACTTTTGTTCTCAAACAAATAATTCTGCAAAAGTATTGGTCCACATTACAACTAAACAGAATTAATAATACATAAATTACATACAGGTAAATTGGCCCCCATTTGTTCCAATATTGACATGAGATGCAGATATAAGCCACTTATCAGATACTCATTTATGCAATCTGAAAACTGAATCAGGGAATCAGTTATTTTATTACTTCTACACTTTTTTACATTAAAAGTTTCAATCTTTTTTCTAGGTAAAGCAAGAACATTATTCAGCTGTTTATAGAACTTATTTTTGATCATAAGGATAAACATGGATTAAAGTACAGAAGGTACCAAAATCTTGAAAATTTCAATATTTTGTAAAGAAACATCTAGTGGCAAAAAAGGTAAAAAGGTAAATATCTTGAAAATTCTGAAAATTTTCAAGCATGCATATTCACAAACAAACTTCAAATCCCTTTTCCCTGAGACAAAAAATATTAGCACCATGTAAAAACTACTTGCACATGTATGATGTAGATTTATTAAACACAACAGTGACAGCAAAAAATATACAATCAAAAGAATTATTTCACAACTGAAAGACTTTGGGTTCATACACAATATTTAAGTACCATTCATGATAACATTGTTGATCAATAATACAAACCATTTAAACTACATTGGTCCATGACAGGTTTGTTAAATTCAAAGACCACCAAGATAGAACCATTTAAACTACATTGGTCCATGACAGATTTGTTAAATTCAAAGACCACCAAGATAGAACCATTTAAACTACATTGGTCCATGACAGGTTAGTTAAATTCAAAGACCACCAAGATAGAACCATTTAAACTACATTGGTCCATGACAGATTTGTAAAATTCAAAGACCACCAAGATAGAACCATTTAAACTACATTGTTCCATGACAGGTTTGCTCAATTCAAAGACCACCAAGATAGAACCATTTAAACTACATTGGTCCATGACAGGTTTGTTAAATTCAAAGACCACCAAGATAGAACCATTTAAACTACATTGATTTATGACAGATTTGTAAAATTCAAAGACCACCAAGATAGAACCATTTAAACTACATTGGTCCATGACAGATTTGTTAAATTCAAAGACCACCAAGAAAGAACCATTTAAACTACATTGGTCCATGACAGATTTGTGAAATTCAAAGACCACCAAGATAGAACCATTTAAACTACATTGGTCCATGACAGGTTTGTGAAATTCAAAGACCACCAAGATAGAACCATTTAAACTACATTGGTCCATGACAGATTTGTTAAATTCAAAGACCACCAAGATAGAACCATTTAAACTACATTGGTCCATGACAGGTTTGTTAAATTCAAAGACCACCAAGATAGAACCATTTAAACTACATTGGTCCATGACAGGTTTGTTAAATTCAAAGACCACCAAGATAGAACCATTTAAACTACATTGGTCCATGACAGGTTTGCTAAATTCAAAGACCACCAAGATAGAACCATTTAAACTACATTGGTCCATGACAGGTTTGCTAAATTCAAAGACCACCAAGATAGAACCATTTAAACTACATTGGTCCATGACAGGTTAGTTAAATTCAAAGACCACCAAGATAGAACCATTTAAACTACATTGGTCCATGAAAGGTTTGCTAAATTCAAAGACCACCAAGATAGAACCATTTAAACTACATTGGTCCATGACAGGTTTGCTAAATTCAAAGACCACCAAGATAGAACCATTTAAACTACATTGGTCCATGACAGGTTTGCTAAATTCAAAGACCACCAAGATAGAACCATTTAAACTACATTGGTCCATGGCAGGTTTGCTAAATTCAAAGACCATCAAGATAGAACCATTTAAACTACATTGGTCCATGACAGGTTTGCTAAATTCAAAGACCACCAAGATAGAACCATTTAAACTACATTGGTCCATGACAGGTTTGCTAAATTCAAAGTCCAACCAAGATAGAACCATTTAAACTACATTGGTCCATGACAGGTTTGTTAAATTCAAAGACCACCAAGATAGAACCATTTAAACTACATTGGTCCATGACAGGTTTGTTAAATTCAAAGACCACCAAGATAGAACCATTTAAACTACATTGGTCCATGACAGGTTTGCTAAATTCAAAGACCACCAAGATAGAACCATTTAAACTACATTGGTCCATGACAGGTTTGCTAAATTCAAAGACCACCAAGATAGAACCATTTAAACTACATTGGTCCATGACAGGTTTGCTAAATTCAAAGACCACCAAGATAGAACCATTTAAACTACATTGGTCCATGACAGGTTTGCTAAATTCAAAGTCCACCAAGATAGAACCATTTAAACTACATTGGTCCATGACAGGTTTGTTAAATTCAAAGACCACCAAGATAGAACCATTTAAACTACATTGGTCCATGACAGGTTTGTTAAATTCAAAGACCACCAAGATAGAACCATTTAAACTACATTGGTCCATGACAGGTTTGTTAAATTCAAAGACCACTCTTTGTGTTCAACAAACATGATCTATTTCGACAGCTGAGGTCATGTATAATGGTGGTTTGGGTTAAACAATTATAACTTTTAAAAGGAATCATAAAAATGTGATCTCCCAAAAATTTTGTTGAAACAAATCATTTAGTTGATTTCATAGTTTCTTTGGAAATCAAGTTATATAATTCAGCAAAAGAAATAACTTAATTTTGTAAAATATAGTAATGATAATTTATTCATTAGGAGATAAATTGATGTTCAATCAAAATTAGTTCAATAATGTCAAGCTTATAGTCGCTGAACTTTTACCTCATAATGGGATGCACCCTTTGTATTTAAAAACAATTATACACAGCCAAGTTGCTTTTCAACTTATGATATAATGTTAATTACTGTGTCCACTTTTTATATTAAAACTGAAGTTTATAATTATGCAGATATTAATTTAAAATGATTTGCTATCTTTGCCAAGCTGTCTTTTTCGACTTTACAAACATATCAGATTTCAATTTCTCTAAGGTATAGCTTTGCTCTGCACAAAAGCTATAAAATTATATAATATATAGTCAACCCTTCTAAAAAAAAAGGCATACAACTTTGCTATATCTATCAGAATTTGTTGTTTCAGAATCTAATACATTCTGGGATGTTTTTCAAAGCATACACCAAAAGGTAAAGATAGGTTCAAAACATCCTAAACAATGTAAAGTCAACCAATGACGTGACGTTATTTTCATTTTGGGATACTAATAATGAAATTACCCATAATCCTTTAGATTTTTGAAACAGCTAATTACTTAAGGATGTACTTAGGTGAAATTAAAAAAATCTAGAATTTGAAATTGATACTATAAGTCAGAAGAGCAATAGTTAAGGAACAAAATAAGCTAAAAATATTGATAGGTTATGGAGCTCCGTTTCGAGATATTTGATTTTTAAAAAATGGCGGGAAAAGACTGACTCGGACATTTACCTTATATTTGCATTGGTATTATTTGGGTCTCAAATCGAAAGAAAAGGGATCTAGAATCTGCTTAAATATTGGTAAATGACCTTTTATGAGCTATTGAAGTCTTATATGAAAAGAAAAATGGGTGTTATGGGGCAAAATATTTTACCCTGTATTGATGGAAAAAAACCAAGGAGTCAGAACATCTGACACAAATTCCTAAACCTCACCTAAGTACATCCTTAAGTAGGATAAGAAATTCCATTAATTTGACTCAAATTAGATTTGTCAGAATCTGAAACTACAAAAGTTACATTTTTTTAGTTGTCACATTGAAAATTCTTTTTTAACATTTATACTTTGGCAAAACAATTACAAAAACACATTCAATTACATTTACATCAAATGAATAGTTCAGTTATTAATGATTTACTACATTCTTTGCAATTGACATAAGTTTGTCCATTTGGCTGGTCAGCTCTGCTATCTTTCTGTCTTGACTGGCATTATGCTGGACTAGAAGCAGTATGTGCTGATCTGGATCAGTTGTATAATGATCAGACATACAACGTCGTTTATCCTACACAAAGAAAAAAACGGCATGTATTAGATAATATTAGGAAAAACTTCATACCATAATTCAACAAATTCAGTCAAAAATTGAATTGGTCTATTCTGATAGTGTCAAAACTTTCAGTAGCAAGTATTTTCTAATATACGCTTTCCATTTAAATTATAAAATTCATAGAAATGAGACCAGTTGTCTTGGACCTTTTATCATACTCAGCAGTAGTATTCAGCCAAGAGCTATCCTTACTTAAGCCATCTTTTCAGGTCAAGTAAACACATTTTGACCCTTCTTTCCAAGTGATGTGTGGACTTGTATTTCTTTGATGGAGTTAGTGGTACATTCTAACAGCTATTTTTAAAGCTTCATGTAAAGTTAAGAGGAGAAATGAATACCACAGAAAAAAATACTATAAATTCAGAAATTATTGGTTTTTTTTTATTAATGCGAATAACGCGACTACTTGAGTATCTTAATAATCAGAACTCTCATCATGATATCAAATACATATATCTGTATGTAGCTTTTCCTAAAATCTAAATAATTAACCTCACATTTTTGTTCATTCTTCAAAAATGGCAATAATAAATGTGTGCAATAATTTCTAAATTTACAATAGTCTTTGCCCTTTTGTGTTTGCATGAAGTCAGGCTGGACATTAGTATCTACCTGTTTGTCTTTGTGGGTTTTTTCTATCTCTAATGACTTGGTTGTAGGAGGCTGTTATTTTCTCATTAATCATTAGTTTATCTGACCAATGTTATGTAACTACCAGGAGTCCTACAGAATTATTGACAAAGGTGTTCATTTTTTGGGATGTTTTTCTAATAGATGTTTCTTTCTTATTTGTGTTCCAATTTCATTATATTCTATGGTACATGTATCTGCATTACACATTTTAACAAAAGAGTGGAGCTACATCAAGCAACAGAGCATGCAAACTTCACTTTAAGAAATCTGTCCCATGAAATAATTTCAATGCATTATTTCAGGGACTAATACCTGACACAATTACCATTCAGTTCCAGACTTTTGTTAAAAATCTAAATCAAAATAGTTATAAATACCTGAAACTGACATCCATATGAAGCATATTTACAGGGGATGATTGTTTGAGGGCAGTCACCAGTGTTTACATCAATATGTGAGGAAATATCTTTACGTCTTATTCCTGTCTGGCCACACAAAGTACACTGTACAGGAAAGTGTTCACACATTAATACCTGATGTTTCTAAAAATAAACAAATATATAAATGATATAGAAGCAATTTTTTTGTTTATTCTGGGTGTTACCTTTTGAATCATACGATATTTACGAAACTTAGTTCGATAATGCACCATTGGATCAGGAAGACCCCTATTGAATTTTTGTCAATATGCTAAAGGTCAAGGTCAATACTATTATTTATAGACTGAAATTTTGGTTTCCACATGTTGTTTTTGAACCATATGCCAAACTTTTACTAAATTTGACTTGGTATTCCTCTTGAGATTACAAACAACCCTTTTGATTTTGAGGTCACGAGGTCAAAAATTTAGTTTTTGGATGTTATCTTTTGAACTGTTTTTCCAACCTTTACCATAACATACCAGGCTGGAGAATGCCACTTGGAAAGAAGAAGACCCTTTTCAATATTTAGTCAGAAAGTCAAAGTCACAGTACCTATATATACACTGAAAGTTTATGAAATGTTTTGTCTTGTGATTGATTGTTGGTTGCTTAACGTCCAGTGGCAAATATTTCATGCATATTCAGGACGATTTTGTCTTGTGAGAATTTCTTTTGAGCCATAAACATGTATTAGCTAATGCTTACTGTTAAATCTGCATAGAAGATTTGTTCATCACAGTGTTCACAGTTAACAGGTCTTTGGTGACAAACTTGTTTGTGATCATCATGTTCCAGTCGCTTCACTCTTGTTCCACACCCATAAACACAGTTCTCCTGGCTATATGAACAGGAAACTGTATGAGCCTATAAAACACATTTATTCATCTATAAACATGATAAAAGATTTCTTTCACTTTTATAACTTGATTTATTGGTCTTTCAAACAAATCTTTCTCATTTGTAAGAAACAATACGGGTTTATTTTCAGCACGCATATAAAAATTACTTAATTAAGAGTCTGTTTATTGAAAATTCCATTGTCATTTTAACAATTCAGCTAACTCATACTTGAATGGGGATAAATATATTATATATTAATTATATATTAAAAATATTATAAGTCATTACATATTGATCTTATGAAAAAAAAATCTGATGAATAGTTTAGATTTTCATTTGAGCCCTTTATCAGACAATTCTTTGTCAATGCCACAGAAGAATTGTCCAAGATATAACTTTAAAAGGCAAACTAAACATTGTTAAGTACTCTTTCATTATAAATAGATACTGATATTTAAAATCCATAAAAATAAAAAAGCAAATATTCCTTTACTATAATAATAATTTTCCTGATGAATTTTTTTTTTTAAATTGACCTCTTACAAACATTTATTATCTCCCTTTGTATTGAGTTAGCCAGATTGAACAAAAAAATTGTATAATGGTAAAGTTATTTTTTTTTCCTGAGATTTATTAGCTATGTGTAAGTACCCCAGAATTAAACAAAATAAGTAACTTTATTTAAAGATGGAACCAATTGTTCTCTTCCTCTGTTGAAAATCCTCAGAAATTAATACTGTTTGAGTTTTGTTGGAAACTAAATATTTAGGAGACATCACTTACACTAGTGTCACAATGATTGTAAGATATATGTGTTATTTGAGCTATTTATATAATTTTATTTTAGAAGATTTCCAATATCAGTATCTAGTACATATAGTCTAAAACACTAGAGTAAACATAATTACCTGATAATCACGAAGTTCACCCTTCCAATTGCATCCAATGTTGTAATTATTACATTTTACTCTAAGTGATAACACTTCTCTTTTGAAAGCATTGTCTTCAAACAGCTGAAACATTAATAAAAAGAACATCAAAGATCTATTTTCCTTTCAAATAACCTCGTCCATAACAAATAGTATCATTTTGTTATCAAGCATCTAAATACTCTATGTCTGAAAGCACAATGGAATAACAGATTTGATGCCATCTATGAAAACATGATCTTTTTTTAGGAATTTCTCAAAAATTTAAATTAATCCTCTAGATACAAGCTTCTGAAATGACTTTGTAATTATTGTCTGTTTTTGCTTATTATACTTTACTTGTTTATGACTTCAAACCCAAACCTCCCAGAACCTATACAAAAACCTCCCAAACCTCACAGAACCTATACAAATCCACAATACTTACATCTGCAGTAACACTGAAAAACTTTTTGTCAACTGGACACCTTGACATCCCAAATCTCCAAGATCCTCTGAAAATAAAATGTCTTGGATTAGATGTTAATAGTATAATTGAAAAATCTAGAACTATTTTTATATACTGTGAATTTCCAATGAAATAAACCAAGGTCAAAACTTAGTTAGAAAAATGCAGTAATATGTACACAGAATCATCTCGAAAAGAGAAATACTCTCTTTAGATTAAATAAATATTGATGATCAAAGCTCAGTAAAAATGTCAGAGGAATAAACTATTCAAAATACTCAAATAGGCAGATTTAGAATACATATTCAAAAGAGAAGAAGATACAGGAAAAACATTTTTATTTTGAACTACAAATTATGATTAAAATCTTTTTCACATAAGACAAACAACAAAGAAGTAGGGCATTGTTTTTCCTGCATCATCATATGAAAATGAGGAGATGTGGTATGATTGTCAATGAGACAACTATCCATAAAAGAAAGGATATTTATTCATAAGATGTCTTACAACTTAAGTTATGTGACCATTAGCTTGTATTTTTTGCCATTAGGTCAAAGCTGTATGAAATATTAACAGGTCAATAAAAGTTATTATCAGGTTATCTTAATCACGATCTCAAATCTTTCCAATATTTTTGCAAAAAGTCAATTTTTTGTTGAAATTCATCAATGAACAATATTCTGGTTTATACAGCTGTTACATCTATACAGATAAAAAAACTTTTAAATCACTTTAATTGAACTAAAGATTTGGTTCACACAGTCATAAAACAGTGATCAAAGATTTACAATAATTGAAAAAATACAGATCTTGCTATGAACAGCTATAAATAACCACAAAACACAAACTGAGGCTCTAAAGAGCCTGTGTCGCTCACCTAGGCCTATGTGCATCTTTGTCAATAGACACTCTCCAACATTGTAGATTAGAATATAATTCATGACTCAAATTTCTTTATTGTTGATCTTGTATTCCTGATAATTTTTTGTTTACAGCTTCTCTCTATCTTCTATAGTTTTCCAAAAACACAACAAAGGTAAAAAAAAATCATCATTTAAGGGCAATAAATCCTATAAGAAGACAACTGACAATTTCATCCATGTTGACCTATTTGTAGATATTGTTTTGCTGATCATAATTATATTTGCTTTTTAAAGTTTCTATCTAATCAAGTTAACAAAAAATTATTAAAATTGTCATTAAAGGGCAATAACTCCTATAAAGAGTCGACTGACGATTTAGGGCAAGTTGATTTATTTGTAAATCATGTCTTGCTGATCTTTTTTGCCTTTTTAATTAAACTTCTGTTTATTTATTACAGTTTTCAAGATAATAGACAAAAATGCAAAAAATTGGAAAAAAATAGTCATTTAAGAACAATAACTCCTAAAAGGAGTCAACTGGCCATTTCAGCAATTTCACTTATTGGTAGATCTTGTCTTGCTGATCATTTTGGTTTTGAAGTTGTTATCTATCTTTCATAGTTTTCAAGGTTATAGGCAAAAATGCAAAAAAAATTGGTAAAATTTGTAAATTTAAGGGCACTAACTTCTATAAGAAGTTGTCTAACAGTTATGATGCAAATAAAAGAGTAAGTAGAGCTAAACATTCTGAACATATTTACCCTGTCATATTTTCTATCTATAGTGATTTTCAAGAAAATATATAAAACTTGCATTTAATCCTTATGTTATACTTTTAAGCCATGTTGGTTGGTAGGCAGGGTCATCGGACACATTTTTAAAACTTTATACCCCAATGATGATTGTGGCCAAGTTGTTTAAATATGACATGCTTTATTGTGCATTTATAAATATTATGAGATAAGTTTTACTGGGAAAACAATTACTGTTTAACTTATTTTTACGGATGAAAATGTTCTATGAGGCAGGTAGCTGAGATAAAAACCTTATCATTATAGATTTAGTTTATACAAAATTATTACCTGACCAAACCTCCAAGACAGAGTTTACAGAAACGGTGACCACATGATGTTTGAACAGGATCCCACAGCACGGCCAGACATATAGGACAGATATACTTCCTGTCAATCTCCTCCTCAAATTCTATATCATCTGGTCGACCTGACATCTAAAAAAAAAACCATTTTGGAATATAACTCCTTTTTTCCGCCTTTTCTCAGTTTAAAATTCTTGATTAACAATTTCTGACTTTTATTGTTAAAAAATCTTTATGTTAAAAGATAAATTTTTCATATTTTTAAACTATATCTGGTCAATTTTCTATAATTAAAATGAGAAAAATATTAAAAGAGAAGGAATGTGACTGTACATGAAAAATTAGTTTGAAAAAAAAAATAAGAGAGCTGATTCTACAACATACCTTTTGATGTTCACTATATCCCAAATAATAATCAAGAACTATTTTATTTTCTGATTCAAAATAAAACCATAACCATTAAAACTTGATTGTGAAGTATATATGTTGTCTTAATAATTGGAGTAATTATAAATGCTGCCTAAGGTAAAGAAAAGATATGAATACTATAAATTCAATTAAAATTAAATCAAAATTATGAAAATTACTCTAAATTAAATGATATATAAAGTGACACAGTATAAATGCACCTGTCATGCCTGTGTTAAAACATTTCAAATTTAGATTGTAAATATTTATGCTTTCATAATATGAGTTATTTGGTGGTGAATTAAGAAAAAGATATGTAAAGTGTCAATTTAATTAATATCACTCAAAAACTATGACACATTAAGATCATTAAGTGGTTACAAAATTTCCACATGTATCGAAATTACAAACTAAGATTTGTAAATAATATTTCCTATAATGAGCTGTTAAAATATATATAAAGCATTTCATTTTTTAAGCATACTTTTCTCCAAGATCTTTATAAAATGGACCCAAAATGTATTGGAGAGTGTTTGCTGAAAATGTAATCTCAGAGGCAAATATAGTTTCTACTGGCATGACTGAATTCAAATCTGTAAAAGATTAAGGAAAAAGTTTTATCCCATATATCCCCTCTATCCTGGGACATAATATATTGTCAATATACTATTCCCAGCTCTATCTTAGTTCCTATAGGTGTAATTTAGAATATAAAATTCATAAATTTCCAATACAGTAATTTTTATCATTTATTTGAATTTTGACATTTTCAAGATTAAGAATCTCCAAAAGTGTCTGGCATTTACCGTAAATGGTATCTGAAACATGTGTTATAGTTATCTCAGAAAGTCTGCAGACATAATCAGAGGTGGATTAAGGGGAACCAGGGGCCCGGCCCAGCCCCCTTATGGAGCTAAATATATGGCTAATCCACAGATTTGTTTACATGTCCTAAAGGGGGACCAGGGACCGGCCCAGTCCCTTTATGGAGCTAAATATACTTGTCCCACTCTAAATGTTGACTAGTCCCCCCTCCCCAAAAAAACCTCTTTTCAAAATCCTGGATCCTCATTTGATAATCATAATCATGATAGTTGCTTCATATAGAATATTTACAAAAATAGTCAATATAGTAGATTATCTGATAGCCAGGCGACGTTGGGTTTGTTTACCTTATTCAGCTGTTCAGAAAACCCGCTCTTATGGTCTTCCTGTATTGCGCAATGACAGTTTTTCAGCGCGAAATTTAAACGTATGTGTTATTACTTCAAATTTTAAAGATACCAGAAAAGTTATAAAATATCTTATTTATTTTATAAGACTTCTTAATTAACACTTATATAGAAAATAAGATAACTTGTGTATATGAGACATCTTTTCAAGGATTTGTATTATATAGAATACAGTGGAATTAGGGGGTATATCTCTGTGTATGGTCAAGTCAGTCTCATATCTTAAATCGTAAAAGTAGTACTCCATATGAACATTATTAAACCAATCAAAATAATACTACTAAAACATCAAAGTCATGATTTCAGATTTTATAAATTTCATCTTATAAGAACATTTACCTTGATAATTATGATTCCACGCTAAACGAACATGCTATAATGTCTATAATCTCTTGGCATTTTAAACTAACGTTAAGCCTATTTAAATAATATTACTAAACATCCAAATTAATCATGCTTCTGATGTTAATATTGCATTTAAAAAACACTTACTTAAAATTATGATTCCCAAGCCTTACGAACATGTAATTTATTTCTGTCTCTTGCCATTTTAACATTACAGTACTTTTAAAGTCCCTATATTAATGCTTATATATATATATAAACTGACGACTTGTTGTATAGACACTGGTTATTATGGTGGAGGATACTATTCATTCATATTTTACAGAGGATTTATTGTGTTTTAATGTACAGATACTGTTATAATTTATCGGTCTCATCCGAGTGCTCCTAAACAGGAGGGAATTACGAAAGAAGAAGAAGTGGCGGATCCAGGGGTTCCGGGGTTGGAACCCCCCCCTTTTTTTGGACGATCAATGCATTTGAATGGGAACATATAGTTGGAACCACCCCTTTATCCTGGGTTGGGAACCCCCCTCCTCTTTTTAAAATGGCTGGATCCGCCCTTGAGAATATGATTTGATATATACCCCGATGATAGATAGGATCAGATAGGCGCTTGGGGCCTTGAAATAGACATCATCGGCAAGGAAACCTGGGACTATTATAATAACAGTTAGTATAAAGTCCCAGTTGAAACGCATATAAACACAGTGTATATGTTTCAGTAAATGTGTATAATTAGGGATAATGTAGAATCCCTGAAATTTTCCGCAGGGAATCACTGGTAATCCGATTTTCTGACAGCACACAAAATAGAGTTTTACGGCGCATTTTAGTAACAAGCAAAGTCTATATCAATTTGTGTCAAATTTCATATCGAAAGTTCAGATAGCGCAAAAATCCAGTTATAATCATTGCAATTCCACATCAACACATCAAAAGAAGTAAATTTCCTCACGGAACATTTTATTCCATTTATTTATGTCAAATATGAGAAGACGCAATAATAATGGTATGCCGCAAATATTAGCGATGATACAACTTTTAAAATAATATATAGTAATATTACATATGGTGTAGCATTCTCCTGTTTTCATTGGATATTACGATCACGTGTTTCAAATAATATTTCATGTATCTGAAGCCTTGTTTCTATTTTTAAGTATATTGACGCTATGTTTCTATTTATACGTATATTGACGGTCAATATTAAAAATATGTGACGTCACACATAACAATCATGGCGGAAGCTCCGCAGAGTACGAAAAGAAAATTTGCAAGTAGACTGAAATGAGTTCCATTTGAATTCTTATTTGTTCTAAACAAACAAACAAAAAATGCTGTGTTTTTGTTTACAATAAAACAAAGTTAATCTTATGTATTAATATTTTCAATAGCATGTTAAAAATCTTGCAAAATAAAATTTAAAAAAAACACATAAAGAACATGAAGTCCATTTTTCTAATACATTATTTATTTACATATGTAATATATAAATTAAGGACTTTCACTCAGTCAATGTGTTATATATGGACCTGTTAGGTTATATTGACACTCGGACTTCCTCCTCGGTCAATATAATCTGAACAGGTCCATATATAACGTATTGACCTCGTCAAAAGTCCATAACTGATAAATGTACTAACAAAATTACGCTATAATGAAAGTATTCTGATGTTAATCCGGGAAACTTTAAAAAAAAAAAAAACATGAAATACTGGTTGTTACGAGGAGAATTTTTTTTTCAGATATATATTGAATCATTTTTGCCAGATCAAAATTATGAAATATTTCAAAATTATTGTAAAGTTTATCATTCACAGTTTTATTTTATGAATAAATGAAAAATTATTAAAAAGCGATTAAAATGTGAATAAAAGGATGTTTTGGGGGTATGTCAATGAAACAGCAGCCCATCAACCAAAACAAAAAACATCTAGAGGTCAACATATGGTCTTCAACAAAATAAGAGTGTGTACAGTTCCGACATGTCTAGCTCTAAATTGCCGCGAGTCTTTAGAGAATAAAAGAGAGACGTATTTATAATACATTTTTTTTATTTCCAAAACAATATTATTATTTTAAGGTAGCTCTTTATAAGCAGTAATAAATATATAAACAGTTTGAAAATGTCGCCGATAACCTTGCAGGGATAATTGGCGGGAGACGTTGAAATTGTCAGCCAGCGACGTCGTGCATTTTCGCGCTAACGTCGAGGTTACCAAGGGAGACGCAATTTTTAGGATAAATCGCGATTTAACTTCGAATCCAGCACGGTGACATATATTTTCTATTTGCTATTAGGAGAAAGCATAACACAAGACAGTTAATGTAGAAAAATGAGAAAAATGACATTATAAGAACCTCTCGATTTCCACATTTTAAGGTAAAAAATTATCTCACTTTGAGCATCTTATCCGTAATTTTAAAAATGGCTCGAATAATTAACTAGTCATTCTTGACGGGATTTATTTTTCCCTTATTTTCACTTATCACAGCTTTAGATTGAATCCAATCTTATCAATTTATGATGAAGAATATCTACTCCAAAATTGTTATCACTTTGCTCAACTTTTTTACTAAAGTGCAAAAATCCCCAACTTTCAGCCTCAATTTTCTCGAAAACAAGCACGGTGACCTATGTTTTATTTTGTGATTTCTTTTATAACTCGTCCAGGGCTACAACATATTTCAAAATTATAAAAATGACAATAGAACGTGAAACTGTATCGGATGCCCGTAAACAATCAACCATTTTCATGCTCTGCTTTTCGTTTTTTTTTTTTTCGCAACAACATCGACTTTAAACTGTCCTTAATATATTGAATCTGATTTTACCACACATTGAAGAGAAAAAAAAAGTCTATTCAAAACATCTGAAGGTGCCACAAAATGGAAGCAGCCACCTCAAATTGATTCCTTTCGTAGGAATCGAGAAAAATTCTATGTTTCGTAGCCAGGCAATATCCTTTTCAGTCCGTTCATGAACAATGGTCATTTTATTTTTTGGGTCTCCATTTCCACGATCAATATGCGGAATCGGTATTAAAACTTTACAATTTGAAGTTTGAATTTCTTATTCATTGGAACATAGAAAACATAAAACAGACGTTTAACAGCCTTCATCGGCATTTGTTTTACAGCAAGTTTCATGCGCTGTGCGATGATTTAAATTCAGAACATGAACGTGCATTCGACGCTGTCTTGGGGATACAATAGATTCATGTCATACCTGTGAAGTTATCACTATTATTGAGAATGTTGGTATTATCAATTTCAATGTTAAATACTTGGATGTTTATGAGTTAATGTAGTTCAACACAGTGAAAACTGTTCCCTTTAGATTTGACAAATGTACAAGGAATGACAAGTGTCCACTTAAATGTGACCTACCGAATTAGACTTATTACAGGTTTGTACTTACATGAGCAACACACCGGTTCCACATGTGGAGCAGAATCTGCTTACCCTTCCGGAGCACCTGAGATCACCCCCAGTTTTTGGTGGGGTTTGTGTTGCTCAGTCTATAGTTTCCTACATTGTGTTTTGTGTACTATTGTATGTCTGTTTGTCTTTTTCTTTTTAAGCCATGGCGTTGTCAGTTTATTTTCGACTTGTGAGTTTGAATCTCCCTTTGGTATCTTTCACCTCTCTTTGAAACCTTAAAAGGGTAAGAAATGTTTAAAAGATAATTTATTTGTCTATAATTATTTTATTTAATTTTATCAAACAAAGGATTTCTTATTATCATTGTATTACTGATAATCCCTGAAGTAATATCAGGGAATTTGTAAAACAAATCTTAAAATTTTCAGTGATTATGTAAAATCACTGGTCATTTTCAGGGATTATATATACATGTAATCACTAATGATTTTAGTGATTATGCAAATTCACTGTAACTTATATATGTTTCTGTAGAAACTAAGAATTAATAGAGTTGAATCACTAAATAAAAGCTGAATGATTAAAACACAAAAAAATGTAAATATACAAAAAGGGGGTACATTCCCCACGCGCCTGTGGATTTATACATGTCTCTGATAAGATAGAGGAGTAGAAGGCAACTGCCTATTCCGTATTTTATAACCAGTAAAATAATAATGTAAGTAAAAAAGCGTATGTGTGTGCTTCATACTTATGGTTTAAATGAGATAAAACAATAACTTTCAGTTTCCTTCACTTCAAATGCTTCATCATCTGCCCGTGCTGCAGTGTCACCTGCATTTTGCGTTCTGCTAAACACTTCAAGTTCACGCGGGTACTTGGGACCATGTTTTTTTTTGTCCATATTAATCGGTTATTTTGCTAAAAGCAGTAGAACTGGTCTGGGAAGGGTTTTAGAACCTATAAGTCATGCATGTTTTCATTGGAATTTGTGAAAGAAAAAAGTGACATTTAAAAAACTGATGTCGAATAATTTCGTCACTTTTGTAAAACTTCTATCCTTCGGGTCAATTATAATGACCAATAGAATAAATCAGGCCACTTTTGTAAAACTTCTATCCTTCGGGTCAATTATAATGACCAATAGAATAAATCGTTTGATTTCTTGTTTAAATTGTTTCACATTTTGTCATGCCTTTAATATAGCTTATAATACTGTATGGTTTTGCTCATTGTTGAAGGCTTGGCGATTGTGGTATGATTGTCAATTAGACAACTATCCACCGGAGACAAAATAACGGAATAAACAACTATAGGCAATCAAATTGCATACAACGAATAAAACCCATACCAACACCTTTATAACAACAGCTATATACAGATCCTTACTTTAAACATGAGGTAAATTAGTTTATCCTGCAATCAGCCATAACAGGTACACAAATAAATGTTTGCTTTATTTGTACTTGAAATGGAGAGGATTGACCGCTCACATACATGTTTAACCCTGTCACATATGAACAATATATGTACATTGTCGGAAAATATAAAATTTATTTGTACTCGCTACGAAACATTGTACATATGGGCCAGGGTTAAACATGTCAGAGCGGTCAATCCTCTCCATACTTGGGACAGTAGTGTAACATCACTACGTATAAGAACAGATTGTAAAAATCAGTTGGAAAGGACATGAATCACCAGATCGATGCGAAACACAATAACAAAAAAACAAAACAAAAACACAAAAAACAAAACACAAACAAACAAAACACAAACAAAACACAATACAAAACACAATACAAAACAAAACAAAACAAAACACAAAACAAAACAAAACAAAACAAAACACAAACAAAAAACCCCACAAAGTACCGATCTAAGAGTACTCGCAACTACTGAAACTCTATAAATAACACCCCTGTTAACATTAGGATGTGATATTCTGTTTGTAATAAGGTTATCTACAAGTACAGCCAAACTTCCCAAGAAACTAAATTTGTGTACCTAGCATGAACTTTAGTAAAGAATTTAAGTAATTTGTAATAACGAAATCTTGACTTAGTCATTTACCAATTATGCATGGTCTATTTGGAGTTGTCTCATAATTATATCTCCTATTTTTATAAGTTGACATATAATTTACTAAAAATAGTTATTAATAGAAGAACACTTTGGAGCTCTTAAAATCATTGTCAACCAGACAAAATTTCAATGCTGACTGAAAGATGGGACGCATCTAGCCATCGCACAGGATCTCTCTAGCTTTTGATGTCAAATAGTTGGAATTTTATTGATCGTGCTTTGCTATTTTTTCTAATACGTTTTATCTTTAATTTAATGAATAATTTTAAATATACATATATATGTATAGATATATTTCAATTTATCCTCTTATAAATATCTTATACAGTTGAGAAGAAAAAAAATGGTCACAAAGAAATCCAGTGTTTGAAGGTTGCGCTGAATACTATCATTTCGCGGCAAACATCTTTGTATTTCTCACTGAATCTGTCAATTTTCAATGGTTGTAAATCTTCTGACGTATAAAGGAGAAGGGGCATTAAGACCTGTTTCTGGCCTAAGAAAATAAAGTTGTTGAGAGCTATTTCAAATTTTGTACAATGTTTTAAAATATAAAAGATCAAGAAAATTAAATGAATGACACACGATTTTTGAAGCTATATATATGATGTCACAATTATGTCTTAATATGCGCCTTTTTTCATGAAAACCAAGATATCTGCTAAATTAATGCAGTATTCCATTGGTTTTTCAATTCTGGAAACAAACATGCACAGCAAAGAAACAACAACAAAATTTCAGATAAGCTTTATTAAAGCTATTTACATAATACATGTATCACAAAACACAAAGTTGTTTCTGAGGTGCGCAGTTTTTTCATCAAAAATATACTTAAAACAGATGTTTAATACAAGAAAAATCAAAGAAATTTTACAAAATATACATATTTTGTCATGATTTGTTGCCATGGTAACTCGTTAATTCACTTGAAAATTGTTTTTATTGTCTAAACACCTTGTACCTAAGTATATCAAGGACAAAGTTAAGGACATGTATGATAACTTTTTAATTTGCACAAAATTTAGTCCAAAAGGGCCTTATTGCCCCTATTCTTTTTTCATAGTAATCTCCCGCAAAATACGTGTATATAAATATACTATGCATATAAATTATTTTATACAATGCTTATGTCGACTAAACTTTTCTCCATACAGAGTCAGGCGAGTCCTCACCTCCAAGTATAGGATTGCGTCAACGATTATATGTTACTATTCCTTAACTCTATCAAACAATAAAAAAAACCACGTAAAATAGTAAATAATAAGAAAATCTCAAACTATATAGCATAACATGTTTTATATAGTAACTATACCAGATGTTGACGTCACAGTATCGACTATTTCTAATCTTTATTTATGTACTATACCTTCTTTTTCATTGAGATAGTGAAGTGTTGTACACGTCTTCTGTAGAAGTGTACGACCACTTCACTTTTTATGTAAACATGGGAGCTATTTGATTGGTATGGAAACTGTTAGGACTTCCAGTAAGTCAGATGGAATAGCTGCAGAATCAGCTGCCACCTCTTTGCCAGGAACAGACTCCGGAGTCTTGTTTACAGGTAAGTCTATACTAAAATATGAAGTCATTCCTAGTTAAAAATTGAGGGTTCATCTGAAACAAAACGTATTAATTATACATATGTTGTAAACTTTGACCAAAAGCACATTTTACATTATTGAAATACTAGAAGAAAAATATCTCTTAAATAACGTGTTTGATAAATTAAATGAAATAGAAATGATATTTCGCCGGAAGTATTAAAAAAAAAAAGAAATTAAATTCCATTCAAAGCTTGTAACTATAAACAGTGGTCAGGTACGGAATACCTAAAATGGTAGACTCAAGCAATACAGATGGACGTATTCAATGAACGAGTCGTTTTAACCATCATTTTAACTATAAACATTAAGATCGATTGATTGATTGTTGCTTAACTCCCATTGGCAAATATTTCATACATATTCAGAACAACTAGCTGTCACGTAAAATCGGATTTTAGTTTCGTTGATTAACTGGGAAAATTACTCCTAATTCAGCTAAACTGCAACTCATTTTCACAACAAATCTGTTGAGTAAAAATGAAATTTAATTACAACATACAAATAATTTTAATTGTAAGATGAGCCCCTGGAACTCTGTGTCATTTTATTAAATAAATCAACCATGTGCTTATATGATATATTGTCCTCATTTTTCCACAACCAAAATTTATCTTTTCGTGATATTTGGAAATAAAAAATTTTTATGCTATGCTAAAGTATGAATATCAAAGCAGACTTATTGAGATATAAAAAGTACAATAGCCATAAAATTAGCTGATATTTCTTTTCATTTAATAAGATTTTATACGTATTATAACGAAAGAATTGTTTTCTATTGATTAAAACCTATGAGTGAATTTTTTTGTAACGATATCGTGATTTTTTTGTGAATATAAAATGTTTAAATAGAATATTAGGTATATAATCGTGACACAATAAGCGTTTACATTCTGAAGGCAAGAATATATTTATAAAAATGCATTATGACCAAAATTAGTAAAGACTCCTTCTGAATTGCACTTAATTGATAAATTCAACAACACTTACCGTTATCTTGATGATATTTTTTTGTTAATTTTCAAGAATTTTCTAAATATACTGCCGAAATTTACCCAAAAGGAACTTTAAATAAATCAAATATAAACGATAACAACGGTCCTTTCCTAGATATATATATTTCAGTTTTACACGAAAAACTCTACACTAAAATTTACGACAAAAGGGACGGGTTTTCGTTTCCAATTGTTAATTTTCCTTTTTTGGACGGTGATGTTCATTTGGCACCATCTTACGGTGTTTATATATAACAACTCGTTCGCTATGCTTGACAAAATCAATATTTATACCAATAAAAACAATATTCAAAGATTTAATAAAAGTGTTGAATTGTTTACTTAAAGAATCGACAAGTTTTCTGGGATCGTATCTAAATTTCCGGGCTTGGTATGTTGTGACGTTTTGGATTTCAATGAACGTGATCTATGTATTACTGGTAAATAATCAAGTCAGGGATTTCGTTACCACACATTACTTAAAACCTTTACTAAATTCTTCCATAGATACAAAGATTTGGTTTGGGAATTTGGCTGTACCTCTAGAAAACTTATTTTATACGGGATAGCACGTCCTAATTTTTACGGAGATGTTGTTTACCAAGCCCGGAAATTTAGATACGATCCCAGAAAACTTGTCGATTCTTTAAGTAAACTTATTCTAGAAGGTTACCAATTCAACACTTTTATTAGATCTTTGAATATTGTTTTTATTGGTATAAATATTGATTTTGTTATCAGTAAATTAAAATCAAACTAAATATTATTTTTATATACATATGTACATCCATGGCTCTACAATCTGTCGATACCTGTATCACTTGGCATTACACAAGGTCATGTTTTTCTGTGACTGTTAATGACGTCTTTATAACTAAATCTTTTGGATGTTGGATATGTACCGATTGATATTTTAGTCTTAGATGCATGATTTTTTTATTAGTTGTTATTGGCTTTGAACTAGATGCTAGTAACTGCGTACTCTCAGATCTGTGCCACGTCCGGTCTGCGTTTTTGTTAGATGTTTTTCTGCTTTGTATCGATCTGATGAGTTAAGCCCTTTTCAACTGATTTTTATAGTATGTTCTTATGTTGCACTCTTACACGTACCACTGTCCCAGGTTAGGGGAGTGTTTAGCCCAACAAACTAGTTTTACCCCGCCACATTATGTATGTGCATGTCCCATGTCAGGAGCCTGTAATTCAGTGGTTGTCGTTTGTTGCTGTATATCATATTTGTTTTTCGTTCACTGTTTTGTACGTAAATCAGGTCGTTAGTTTTCTCGTTTGAATTGTTTTACATTTGTCATGTTGGGGCCTTTTATAGCTGACTATGCGGTATCGGTTTTGCTCATTGTTGAAGGCCGTACGGTGACTCTGGTGGAGAGTTGTCTCATTGGCAATCATACCATATCTTCTTATTTTTATATATATATTAATGATGACAAATCGTATTCCATATTATAAAGGCCAACATTGACCTATAATTGCTTACATCTACGTCATTTGGTCTCTCGCGGATACTTGTCTCATTGCATGGAAATCATACTACATCTCCTTGTTTTTATTTTTATTCCACAGACGATATTTATTTGCATGCAAATTTACGGGAGATCCAAAAATGTTGCCTGATGGGTGCTTAGTTAGTAACAATAGTACCTAGCTGAGTCGATACCATTGTTGACAGACAATAGTCAATTATACAGTAACCAAACGACAAACATAACAAAAAGACTTATAGAGTGCAACGTGTCATTAATAGACAGGCGTCTATTCATGTCGAACGCTTCACGCTTTAATTTGATTTCACTTCTACTGTCCGGCATTTTTACTTGAGCGTCCTTGATGAAATTTAATCCGTAAAATGCGACTCGACTCGTCAGATAGTGAAGTAATATGAACCACAGTCATAAGATCCGTCATCAATACATCATATTAACGTTACACTTTCAAGGGGAGGTAATAACTATGTGCATCTCATCAGTAATAAATGTAAGATATCTAAATATTTGTAAAATTGAACACACTAATGAAAGGGAAAAGGAGGATCTCTTAACTTTAGTATACTATTTTTTCTCTCTCAGTATACACAGTAAACTGCTACATTAAACACCATGTTAATTTTCTCAAGAACCAGTCTTATAACTGCCAACATGCATTTTTTCATGACAGGCCAAAATCTATACAGCAAAGTTTTAATATGAATTGATGGATTTTTTTTTCCAAATTAAAGAAACACTTTACCCAGTGGATATTGACTTATTTTTGTATTTGGAATCAAAAGAAACGGCAATATATATATTTCAATTTTATTTATGATAACGGTTATTGAGGAGAAAATTAGTTTTACTTCTAATAATTTCTCCATATATATCTCATTCAATGGAAATTCAAGATAAAAGTTTTATTGATCTGAAGTTATTGACTACACCTGTTTGGTTCACCGTCATAAAATACACATATTTCAATTTCAAATTTCTAATATTGTAATTTGTCATCTATTCAGCGTGCTTCAGGTGAAAACTCCATATTTAAAGTATCATTAGTGGACGCAATTTTATAATGTTCAAAACGAAATTTTTTCTATAGTGAGAAAGATTTGTGAATTTCTTAAAGTTCTTGGAAGTATGATAAGACGCTATCGGAGAATTTATCATCGTCCACATTTAGGGACTTTTGACTTGTAAAAATGTAAGACGTCCCTGACACATAACATGCAGAGTCACGAAAGTTTTTTCTATATGCAGATTCCTTTTACTGTTTGTTGATCAACCAGAATCAAAATCTGACCGTTTATTCGTTTTATTCGTGTAACAGACAGATTACAAGAAACTGCTAGCACACATTTATTGAACCTATATTTATCAACGGAACCACTTATACTTTTGTCGATTTCAACATATGCCCATTCTTTGTCATTTTGGCCGTTTAATGCACGAACTGCTGGCTCTCATATCCCATTTTAAAAGGATTCCGAGCTATCTTTTTGAATTTCTGATTGGTGCTAAAATTATAATAAAAATAATTACATTTTTAAAATTTTTCCCTGCCTTGTAAAACCATTTTAGTGCGTCCTCACTCCTCACTTAACAATAATTATTTAGATTGTTAGTCTATATATTTATTTATGTTTAAGTGTTTTCCAACTTTTATTAAGACGTCTTAAAGGTTTTTTTACCATTCCTATTTGAGCAGGAGAAATTCTTGGTATTGTGATTGGTAGTGTGAGTGGTGTGTTCGTTCTGGTGGCTGTAGTAGTTGTTGTTATCATCTACAGAAAACACCTAAGACGAAAATCATGGAATTTCGAATATTACGATATAGACGATGAATCGACCTCTAAATCAGCACCAATATCTAGGTATAACGTTACTCTTTATCTAATTAGTTTTGAATTCAATCTACCCCCAAAAAAAAAAAAACAAAACAAAACAAAACAAAAACAACAAAACAACAACAAAACAACAAACTCAAACAAACAAACAAATAAACAAATAAACAAAAAATCGTAACATCTAAACACCAGTTCTATGACAGATAGCTTAGAACCAAGACACTGCTGACTAGAAAATAGATTTCTGGTTATTTCCACAAAATGAAAACAGTAAAACATGCTTTTTTCGAGAAATGATTAAATTTCAAATTTCAAGCAAAATCTGATATTAAAAAGATAAGGTTTCATTTAAAACTTCATCAAACAGTAAAACATTTCGTTTGTAATTTGCAATTTAAATACTAGTAACGTATACCTATAATTCAATTTGACTGGAAATAAGTATTTCATCACAGGAAAAAAAAGACCGCTTATGTTTTATTGCATTTAAAGCCCGATTTGATAGAATAAGAATAAGAATATTTATTATTCCAATGAAGGGCCCTTGATGGACAGCATGACATGTATACACACAAAACAATACATTGTCATTTGTAACAGAAAAACAATACATTGTCATTTGTAACAGAAAAACAATACATTGTCATTTGTAACAGAAAAACAATACATTGTCATTTGTAACAGAAAACAACAACATTGAAAGATATTTGGCAACTGTATTTCATGATTTGAATTTCAATAGGTCAGCCTCTCCAAAATTTCCAAAGCGAAAATCATGTCCCGATATTCATGTGGATGCACGGAATGTTATGGTACGTTCAGCTACCTCTGCATGTGTACCCGACTTCATTCTTCCCCCTGAACGAATACAACCCTATGGAGACCATGAAAGTGGACAGATTACCTTTCTATCACCCGAAAACTGTGTTGGAATCAGACCAGATTTATATAGGTAATTCTTTTGTGCAGTCGAACTTTTCTTTCCTAGTCATGAAATAATGTCGAATGTGCCTAGCGACACTTTTTTATTAAACAGTATAAACAAATCAAAATTTATAATTGTATATTTGATTTATATAATTTCAAGAAATTAAGTAGTACAAGACTTTCCCGAGCAAACACAAAAGTAAAAGTAAATAAATGAAATACACTGTTAAATTTGAATTTCTAGGCCCCCAAGTGAATCAGACGGTGACTCTGGAGCTTTCCCGCCCAGTGAACATGGTAGAATATGGTTTGCCTTGGTGTACGATGGAGCTGTAGAACAACTGAATGTGAAACTTATAAAAGTCAAGGAATTATCAGGTACTGTCAGCGTGACTTCTTTTCTTAATTTTCGGATTTTGAATATGATTATATGTAAATAATTATAGACAACCATTTAAACACAAATATTCCACCGCCCGCGCCCTAGCTTTAAAAAAGGAATTGAATATAGACATATGATTTCTTACTATGAATAATATAAAAAGTCTATTATTTATGTACCTTTAAGGAATTTTTGTGTGAAGTGAATACTCCCCCTCCCCAACCTTCATCCCTTGAGGGGAGTGCAAAGGATAAGTTATTTTAAAGGTTACAATATATATTATGTCAGCACGGATACAAGCGTGTGATATATTTTTAATCAAAGAATATTATCTGAACAAAATTATTAGGCAATCATATCACATCTTCTTATTTCTATAAACATGTTCTAAAGACCAGAAGTTATGTCTTTCATGGAAGTTAGGCGAAAGGCAATGTCCAGCCATATAAATCGCTTGAAAGTATCTGACAATTGTACTGTTAATACAATTATCAGTAGTGATTTATCGTTTAATACAATTACCAGTAGTGATTTATCGGTTATTATAGTTATCAGTAGTGATTTATCGGTTAATATAGTTATCAGTAGTGATTTATCGGTTAATACGATTATTAGTGGTAATTTATCGTATTTTCCAACATTGCTAAGAATATTGTACAATGAGTTACATGTATATCTGAATTTTTAAATATTTGATACTGTAACTATCTTAACATTTTATCCTGTTTAAACAGAATATTTTGTGTCATGTATATATATATATATATATATGGACCTTTTGAGTCTGAAATAAAAATTATCTTATCTTAATTTATCTTAAAGTATAATAGATCATAATACGCCATCTCCATGCAGTCTTAAAACGTAACAGAGCAACCTTTTCCAAAAGGTTAAACCTCCGATTTCATTCTAACCAAGACCACACTTCTATCTCAAATGTTTTGCAAATAGAATGGACATGATGGCTAAAATCGGAGATCATGTGTTGTCATTTTGTGCTTTTATACCAAAAACTTGTTTAAAAATAGGGTTTGTATGGAAACAACAGAAGAAAAAACCTTGGTCTTTATTAGTGAGTGTTCATACCCGATTCTAAATTTTTTAAAAGAACGTGTGAGGTGCGGTGGGGTGGGGTGGTGATGGGAGAGGGTTATCCTGACTCAAAGGTCCTATTACTTTTAAATATTGAATGAAATTTAAGCTTATTAGTTCATTTACTTAACAACATACAAAGGAAAATCAATCAATGAAGATTAGAAATAAATTGTCATAAATTAACACAACAGATGTTATCGACCAAAGTCAACGAATTTACATACAGTTGTGACAATTCAAAAGTCGGTTTCACTTTCAAAGCAAGGCCGTCTAGATTAAATTTCAAGCTGTCGGTGATCTGAAGGCCGTTACAGATTAAAGTTTGCACACTATTGAAGTGATAATATATAGTTTAATGATGATTCTAATGATGAAATTGGGGACATCGAAATATTCTGATGCATGTAAATGTAGGAAAATATCTATGTTGTATAAAACTAGACAAACATACGAGGTCAACATATGCAAGATATCGACATTATACTTTATGTAAATTTCTGGAATAATCCCTTTTTCCGCGATAGATTGAGATTTAGTTTTTTAACCAAACATTAGCCAGCTTACCATTTGGAACGAGGACCCAATTATTTCCCCCATTACTTCAATGCTATTTTATCCAAATTGAGGGACAGATTTTTATTCCCTATATTAGACTGCAAAATCTCAGTTACTTTCTCTTACTAGTAGCCCCTTCATGGTTTCTTGGAAAATTCTTGGAGGATCATGACCGGCATTTAAGAGAGCAATACTGTTTTGAGTATTAATAGGGTCATATTATTAACGAAAATAAAATTGGACCATTTACTGAGACAATCATCCACCCTATACATTTCAGAATTACTTAAATTTAACAGAAGTTGAAGGTTTCAGGAATACCCTTTAGACATACTACAATTTTAAGCATCTTTACTACATAATATTCATCTCGGTTCAATATCCCATTTAAAATATGGTAGATTTATTAAGGGACTTCATTCGTGAATACTGGACTGGTATCCTGTGACTGGGATCCTATTCCATTCATATGCAGGAACGATATACCCCAACAAAAACGATAAACCATCCGTTGGTTATTCAGTATGATATATGAAATGCCTTTTATGGGTGGTGTTTATATTACCATGCTCAGAAAAAATACAACCCTCGACTTCGTCCCGGAAGATTATGTCTTCGTGTAGTAATCCACCGTAACAACCTTTTCGACTCGGGTGATATTTTTCTGAGTGTTTTGATCTATCGTAACACACTCCACTAATTGAAAGAAGTGTGTTTATCATATTACAGGTCGTAGAAATGGCCAACTTAGAGACCCGTTTGTGAGAATATTTTTGCTGCCAGATGAAAGGAATTCAAAAACATCAAAAGTAAAGAAGAAAACCTTAACTCCTATCTACAACGAGACATTCATTTTCCAGGTATAACAAGATTGAAGTCAAATATGACCGCAAACGTGTCAAAAGGACAACTGCAATGTCGCTTAAAGGGTTCTTTGTGCATGGTTTAAATACCTTTTCGGATTCTGATCAGTATGTGTGTAGCTTTTTTAAGTCAAGTGTCAAAACTTTTAGATAATTGGTATATAATTACCAGAAAACAATAAACGTTTGGTCTTATGATTTCATGGTTCATGTTTGACGACTCAGTTCGAAGTACACAAGTCATATGGTTGCATTGGATTGATATTTTGAATGCATTTTTCTTCAAATTATGATTTTTGATTTACTCCCTTGGTGCCTTTTACCTCTTTTTTATGAAAAATATTTTTGTATTGTCAAATAGCTGTCCCATGTCAGAATGTTTACCCATATTATGAAATAGAGTTATCTCCCATATCACAATTTTCTGTAGTCTCAAATAGAGCTATCTCCCATGTCACAATTTTCTGTAGTCTGAAATAGAGTTATCTGTCATGTCACAATTTTTTGTACTCTCAAATGGCGTTATCTCCCATTTCACAGTTTTCTATCTACTTAAATAGAGTTATCTCCCATGTCACAGTTTTCTATTGTCTGAAATAGTAATCTCCCATGTCACATTTTAAGTAGTCTGAAATAGAGTTATTTCCCATGTTAACATTTTCTAAAGCGTCAAATAAAGTTTCCTTCCACATAATATTTTTTTGTATGTCAAATGGAATAAACTTATATGTCACAATGTTTTTCATGCCACAATTTACCCTTCTGTAAAAAAAAGATATCTCAAAAGTTACAATTTCAGTAATGTGTACAACACTCTGCTGTATCATATTTTCCATAGTGTCTAAAAGAGTTGTCTCCCATGTCACTATTTTCGTAAACTTAAACAGATTTAATTTTCATGCAGCCAAACCTCCAATCATCGCGTCAGTACTCATTTGCTGTCGAGAAAGAAATTTACTATTTCCGGAATCAAAGGAATGTTATAAAAACTCATCAGTCATTTTCTAGAACCAATAACTGTGTTATTTTTATTTGTTTGTTATGTACATTTCTCTATTTAATGATAATTTAGTCTTCATTTGTTTTTGTTTTTTTATGTAAACACACATGATAATCATATGAGACCTTATTCATTTGAAATATGTCTAGTGTTATGTTTATGAACATGCACTGCTGATTTAATCTTCGAACTCAACATTCAGGACGTTGCTGGACTTATTCGAGGTTTTACATTTTAGCTGTCGGCAGTTGATATAGACAAATGTACACTGAGATTTTCCGTATATGATGTGGACAGACGTCGATTGAGGCACGTCCTCGGTCATGCATTTATTCCTTTATGCGATATTGACAAGACAAAAGTTGTCACAATGTGGCGAGACTTGGAACCCAACTCTCATGTGAGTGTTTATTTTAGTAACTCAGATTCTTCAAGTTTCAGATCGTAAAACGGAACTTACGATGGACCATCAACATACACTAGGAATAAAAGACCCCAGTCATTATCTTATCTTGGTGAAATAATAAATTTTCTCAAAAAATATAAATGTAAAGTGGATACCATTCGTTTTGAAAAAGTTACCAATTTCGATCTTCGGATGCTAAAAAATTTGAACACTTACACCGATGAAGCAAGCATTATATATACTGACCGACTTTAGAAACGCAACACTAGATTATTCTTTTTAATTCCCATTTTCAAATATGCAATTTTTGTTGAACAAACTTATGAACAGAAATTTCATTCATTATTACATTGTTTAAAAAAAAATTTGCAGTTCGAAAGATGAATTGATTACGTCATTTTTAATGTTGAAATCATGTGGTATACACTGAAACCCTGGTTTTCCCCTTACCAATGGATGTGTCACCGTCAAAAGCAATGACTGCCTGTAACCAACGCAAAAATGATTGTCAGAAAGGTCAACCAATTCTGTTAGGCATGTTTTGGGTTTTGTTTTGCACCTTCTGATTTTGCCTTTGTTCCACCCATTACAGTGTGTTTTGGCATTATGCGGGTGAACCCTTAGAGCTTGAATGTTTTTTCTGCAGTCGATTCTTTGGCATTTCAGTTTATGGTAAACATTTATGGCATGAATCTGTGTGCAATGGCATTCGGCAATTTGACGTAAACATGTCTCGCAAATGACGTTGCGTAATCAAATTCTATTGACGTTGCATTGTCACTACATGTTGATCTGGTCATTGATGGTCATCAACAAATCCCGTCTGCCTGTATCGTTGTCGGAAAGACAGTAAGACGAGTTTCTGTCGTCAAATTGTCTGGTAGCAGCACGTTTGCGTTTTCCTGTTTGCAATATTGTTATGGGCTGATTCAGTTTTTTATTCCTCAGTCTTTGCACTCCAGTGAATGTCCTGTTCAATCACTAGGATTTTCATGCGATTAAAGTCATCAAGTTTGTGACCTGATTGTCTGAAATGCTGAGAAACTGGGAGAAGTGGCTTCTTAGAGATATCACTCCTATGGCCATTGAGGCGTTTGTGGAAAGGCTGCTTTGACTCACCAACATATTGGAGGCCACAAACCGAACATTCCAGTATGTAAATAACGTTCATACTTTTGCAAGTAACATTGCAAAATATCTTATAGTTATTTTCGGTTGCCTTACTGTGAAACGTTGATGAATGCTGCATCTGTAGGCAGCATTTGCAGCGTTTTTCCTCACACGAACGACATTCTCCAGAAGTACTTCTATCATCAGACACTTCAGCCCGCGCTAGCAGGTTCCGCAGACTGTTTAGTTGCCTAAAAGCTATCATGGGAGGCTCAGAAAAATTTTGATAGTTTTGAATTGTTTTCAACTGTTTTCCAATGCTCACGAATGACACTAAAGCTGTTTTGAGGGATGGGTGGTAAATGAGAACACATGGAGTCCTTTTATTTTCTTTTTATCTTTGTATTCTAAAGTTTACTCCTAGGAATTGATTCCGCTTTCTGAAAACTTTTTGATATTTCTGTGTTTGTATCCCTTCTCTTCAAGTGGGTTTCAAGTTGACATAGTTGTTTTTGGTTGTTTCTGTGTTGGAACATATTCGCTTGACTCTTAGTACCTGACTGTACGGGATGCTCTTAGTCAGATGAGGAGGATGGCAACTTTTAGGGGACAGATATTGATGAGTGTCAGTAGGTTACGAATATAGATCTGTGGATATGATGCCATCTGTGAGCAAGATGGATGTATCGAGGAAGGCGATTTTGGATTTAGATTTCTCATGAGTAAATTTGATACTTGGATGTATGTTGTTGGCATGAGTGATGAAAGTATCTAAATCCTCGTCACTTTTATTCCATTTCATATCCACATCATCTATAAATCTAAACCAGGAAAGCGGTTTTTCGATGGAAGATTCAATGAGTTGTTTTTCTAATTTGCCCATGAATATGTTGGCATATGATGGAGCCATTTTGGTGCCCATAGCAGTTTCATTAACTTGCAAATAATGATCTCCATCAAAAGTGAAGTTGTTTTTCTTTAGTACCAGCGTGAGCATTTTGACCAGGCATTCAGTAGGTGGGTGTTTCACTGGTCTGGAATTCCAAACTTCTTTACACGCATCAGTGCCATCTGCATGTGGAATATTTGTGTAGAGGGAGGTGACATCCAAAGAAACAAGTGTCGTGTCGGAGGGAAGTGGATTAAAGGCCTGCATTGTTCTAAGATAATCGGTTGTATCTTTAATGTGAGATGGTAAGTCTTCAACATGTTGACGAAGATGGAAGTCAACGAATTCCGATATTTTTTCCGTCGGATGACCGTTCGTTGAAACTATAGGTCTTCCGGGGTTATTGGCCTTGTGAATTTTAGGTAAATGATAAAATCTGCCCGGTTTTGGATTTTTTGGTTTCAAATATTCAAGAGTTTTGTAATCGATGAAACCATCGTTGTGCATTTCTACCAAGCTATCAGTTATTTCTCTGCTAAAAGATGTTGTAGGATTAGAGTCTAATTTTTGGTAGAACCTTGCATCGCCAAGTTGTCGCCAAGTTGACAACTTTAAGTCAGACATTATTAGAAATACCAGAAATAACAATAAACCTTTTGACAATCTTACCAATGAAGAACGGACTGCACTGAAAAACTTACGATCTAATAACAATATCGTCATTAAACCTGCAGACAGAGGCAGTGCAGTGGTTGTCATGGATAAATCTGCCTATATTCAAGAGGCTGAACGACAACTTGGAGATGCAAGGTTCTACCAAAACTAGACTCTGATCCTTCAACATCTTTTAGCAGAAAACTAACTGATAGCTTGGTAGAAATGCACAACGATGGTTTCATCGATGACAAAACTCTTGAATATTTGAAACCAGAAAATCCAAAACCGGGCAGATTTTATCTTTTACCTAAAATTCACAAGGCCAATAACCCCGGAAGACCTATAGTTTCAACGAACGGTCATCCGACGGAAAAAATATCGGAATTCGTTGACTTCCATCTTCGTCAACATGTTGAAGACTTACCATCTCACGTTAAAGATACAACCGATTATCTTAGAAAATGCAGGCCTTAAATCCACTTCCTCCGACACGACACTTGTTTCTATGGATGTCACCTCCTCTACACAAATATTCCACATGCAGATGGCATTGATGCATGTAAAGAAGTTTGGAATTCCAGACCAGTGAAGCATCCACCTACTGAATGCCTGGTCAAAATGCTCACGCTGGTACTAAAGAAAACAACTTCACTTTTGATGGAGATCATTATTTGCAAGTTAATGGAACTGCTATGGGCACCAAATGACTCCATCATATGCCAACATATTCATGGGCAAATTAGAAAACAACTCATTGAATCTTCCATCGAAAACCGCTTTCCTGGTTTAGATTTATAGATGATGTGGATATGAAATGGAATAAAAGTGACGAGGATTTAGATACTTTCATCACTCATGCCAACAACATACATCCAAGTATCAAATTTACTAATGAGAAATCTAAATCCAAAATCGCCTTCCTCGATACATCCAGCTCGCTCACAGATGGCATCATATCCACAGATCTATATTCTTAACCTACTGACAATCATCAATATCTGTCCCCTAAAAGTTGCCATCCTCCTCATCTGACTAAGAGCATCCCGTACAGTCAGGCACTAAGAGTCAAGCGAATATGCTCCAACACAGAAACAACCAAAAAACAACTACGTCAACTTGAAACCCGCTTGAAGAGAAGCTAGGGGATACAAACACAGAAATATCAACAAAAGTTTTCAGAAAGCGGAATCAATTCCTAGGAGTAAACTTTTAGAATACAAAGATAAAAAGAAAAATAAAAAGACTCCATGTGTTCTCACTTACCACCCATCCCTCAAAAACAGCTTTAGTGTCATTCGTGAGCATTGGAAAACAGTTGAAAACAATTCAAAACTATCCAAGATTTTTTCTGAGCCTCCCATGATAGCTTTTAGGCAACCAAACAGTCTGCGGAACCTGCTAGTGCGGGCTGAAGTGTCTGATAATAGAAGTACTTCTGGAGAATGTCGTTCGTGTGAGGAAAAACGCTGCAAATGCTGCCTACAGATGCAGCATTCATCAACGTTTCACAGTAAGGCAACCGAAAATAACTATAAGATATTTTGCAATATTACTTGCAAAAGTATGAACGTTATTTACATACTGGAATGTTCGGTTTGTGGCCTCCAATATGTTGGTGAGTCAAAGCAGCCTTTCCACAAACGCCTCAATGGCCATAGGAGCGATATCTCTAAGAAGCCACTTCTCCCAGTTTCTCAGCATTTCAGACAATCAGGTCACAAACTTGATGACTTTAATCGCATGAAATCCTAGTGATTGAACAGAACATTCACTGGAGTGATGCCCAGCGACAGGTACGGGAAAGCTTTTGGATAAAGGAACTAAATGTACATCATCCAAACGGCATCAATAAGAAATACTAAGTTTTGTTTTTCACTCATTTTGGAATGTAAATATACACAGTCACGTATATTAGAGTATCGAGTTTTGTTTATATTACGATGTTCAAGATTATGGATTAAAATCAATAGACTAAAACTTACCTGTATTACTGATCTATTTTTAACCTACAATCAGTATTGTTAAAATTATTGACACCGACGAAGGCTATTTGTTAAGCCGAAATATATATATATATATATATATATATATATTATTGACTCATGAAATTCAACGTTTGTCGACTCTGTTAATAGCAGGTATCCTGTGAGGGATACCAGAGATACAGATTTTCATAGTTTAACTTGCATTGAAAGCAGGTTGAACTAAATGGCTCAGTTATTTTCCCCATTGTGAACTTTCAATACTTACGTAGCAACAATCAAACAGCACTTCTGGGCTTTATCTCACAGTTATATACGATACTGCAGTGCTTGCATTTCCTATTTCATTTCCAAATAAAGGGTTGCGCGTTCAGAGAAGCTTTCGGTTCTATGGTTCTTAATGATTTAAAGTAATTTGTTCGAAAGTTGTACGGATGCACCAATGACTTGGTTGACAGTTCAAGAAAATCTGTGGCACAAATATCCACAGATATGTACTGATTGTTAAAGCCACATTCCTTACTGCGTTTATGATTGTTATCGAATATAACTTATGGCCGGATTCTTCCATTCAATGAGAAACACCAAAATGAACAGGAACCAACAGAGTTCAATCCAAGGTCTTAAGTAGAGTAAATATTACAGGAACTGTTTAAAAATACTTAACAATACGAATAACGTACCACATCTTACCATATATAGTAGTTTCACAATTTCTTGTTTTGCTACAAATTTGTAGAAATCATGTTTTAACCACAACCTTGAAATTAAGGCAGAGCATTTAACGAATTTTTCCTTATAGTGAGAACAATGGAGATTTCAATCAGTCTTAGAGTAAGTCAATTTCAAATTGGTCATTAGATAATAATGCGATTAAGAAATTGAAAATCAAAGTCATTTTCTTTGTTTTCATGTGAAAAGATACGGACGACTTAAGTTTTCATAAATATGGCAAAATTTTTTTGTTTTGTTTTTGGTAAAATTGTGTGTCTTTGGAGATGTCAAAAATAAAAAATAAAAATAATGAAATGGTAATTCAGAACGTTGTGTCAAAATTTGGATCCATTTCAATCATTTTTTCAAAAGTTATATGCAACAGAAATTTTTACTCTTAGGAAACTAATGGAGGTGGTGCGTTTCTTTTGTCGTAGAGTATACAATAATTCTGAATAAATCTGCGCCTCATAAGTACACACTATATGTAAGTTGTGCAAGATTTGTCGACTAGGATAAAGGGTGGGACATTTAAACTGCCACTGCGAAATGAGGACATTTTGGATAGGATCAGAAATTTGGTTTGACAACGGGCCACCTACGGACCTTTCAGAGAGTTGTTGCAAGGGTTCTTAAGCTGTGCAGATCGTGGTACTCTCCTGTGTGGTGCTTCGGATTTAACGTACCATTCTGACCGAACAAGACTGTGTGTTTATAACAGCTCAGCCAAATACTTTGTCAAAGAGCAGGCAATTCGCATATTACTCAGCTTCTGAATCACGGAATAATTTGGTATCTGTCGTGGAACTTTGTAATGATGAGCTGTGCCTGAGACTATCATAACATATGTGTTATATGTGTTATAGTAGACCCAGGTTGTATCATGTAAGCCATTGCAGATCTATCGGACAGTCACTCCAAATTTTATGATCATTTAAATATCTCAAACACAAATATAAATATAATCCAAAAGGTCAGAAAAACCGCTTTAACCTAACCCTCAAATCTTTGCACAACGGAAACGAATAAAACTTATATAGCTAAAAGTCAAGGCAGTTTAAGTGAAGCACAATTCCTTTTTTTACGGGGGGTAATTTTTACCAAATCATACCTCTTGAATTCATGGTTTTGCATTGTGATTTGTGACTTTCGATATGTTATTCCTTAGAAGATAAACGTAGGAGTATGTTACCTTTCAAGCAATGACAAGAATTCATGGTTTTGCATTGTAATTTGTCATTTCAGATATGTAATGCCCTAGGAGATATACATATAGGACTTTGTTACCTTCCAAGCAATGACAAGATCAAAGTTATCATTCTGAATGCACGACACCTGCGTCATTTGGATTATGATATGATAAACGGTTGGTAAAGTAGAATTATGTTCTATGGACAGTAAAATGTTATACATGAGGACCTTTATGTAGCCATTAAAACAAAAATGATAATATAGGTGGAACCAGAGGAACAGTTGTTCCTTACCTTGCGGATCAGTTCATCCCACCCGTTTTATGTGGTTTGTGTTGCATAATCTCGACTTTAGTCAATAGTTGTGTATGCAGTGTTTTGCCGACTGTTGTCTCTTAAGTCTGTTTTCTTTTGACAATCAGCAGAGGTTGTCTGTCCTCCCACATACGATATCTTTACCTCCTTTGTATATTCTTACTTTTTGTACAATGTAATTTGACCTGAACCGTTAGTAATTTATAACTTACTATCTACTAGATTTTGTTGTGACTGTTTATACCTACTGATTGTTACATAATTTTGATAATAACTTGTCTCATTAGCACTCACACCACATCTTCCTATATCTATATACTACAATGGCACCGAAACTATCACACAGATAATAGTCCCAGCATGACAATAAGAATCTTGTACGGATTGTTACTTGACATGCTTTGTTAGGGAATATTGTAACAGGATTTTATGTTCGACGACTTTGTGTTTTGTGGGTGACTTTGTGCTTTTTAGATGATTTTGTGGTTTGTACATGACTTTGTGTTTTGTAGAAGACTTTGCGGTAGATAACTTTGTGGTTTGTACATGGTTACGTATGTGTTTTGTAGAAGACTTTGTAGTTTGTACATGGCTTTGTGCTCTGTGTAAGACTTTGTGGTTTGTAGACGACTTTTTGATTTGTAGATGATTATGTGATTGTACATAGCTTTGTTTTGTAGATAACTTTGTGTTTTGGAGATGACTTTATATTTTGTAAATGATGTTATTTAGATGACTTTGTGTTTTGTAGAAGACTTTGTGGTTTGTAGATGACTTTGTGGTTTGTAGATGACTTTGTGTTTTGTAGATGACTTTGTGTTTTGTAAATGACTTTGTGTTTTGTAAATGACTTTGTGGTTCAAAGATTTATCAAGACCTACATATGTGTCATGTTAAACAACCTGAACTAGCGGCAAGAATATTTAAAACTTGCAGGTAAAAAAATACAATGTGTTTCATATAAAACTTACAAATCAATGGTGTAGCAAAACAGAGATGTGACTGAATGATAATCTTAAATAATTTTGTTCTGGAAGCTTGACACAGTAGTTCTGGAGCCTGAGAGTTTTCCAATGACATTTTAACATGATGTTCATTGTTAGTTACCTTCCTGACCAGAAATGTGTGAGAGACCACGTTTGGCAAGAAGATTATCTTTCATTTTTTAAATTACCGGTATTTGGTTCTAAGGTTTTTTTTTATCAAATGACTGCAGAATTTTTTAATCTGTTTCAGCAACCATTTCATTTTTGCTTTGAAAATAGCAAACCCAGATTCAATATTATATATGTATGTTTACTGAAGGAATTTTCTAACAGAATTTGATGTAAAATATGACAATATGAATAGTACACATATACATATGCTGTGTAACTGACACGGAATCAACATAATGTTAAAGGTTTCCTCTATTAAAATACCATTTTTATAGTAAACAAATCATTAAAAAACTTTCTAATTTTATTATCAAACTGGGACATAATATAGACACATTAGGTCCTAATCAAATCATCATATGTTTTGAATTCTAGAAATTTATCAATTACCCTTCTCCATTCTCAGAAATCCAGTTATTCATCAGACTTTTGATGGACACTAACTGGTCTGAAAACCGTTATTTAACCACATAAACAAAACCCTTGTACAAAAGTTCTTTTATCAGCCTTTACTTTCATTACAAGTTTTACTCCATGTTCTTTATATTTTCAGGTATTTATGTCAAAGTTCAGATGAACCATGCTCGTCGACCTTACAAATCAAAGAAAACAATGGTCAAACCCACTGCTGAGGACCCAACGTTCAATGAAGCATTCTCCTTCTGTACAGCGGGACAGCCTATTGAGACATGTAATTTTGTTGTCACCATCATGGTCTGTCCAAAAAAATATTTAGGCCAAAATGAAATCTATGGAAAAGTTATTGTTGGATCTTTCATGTATGCCCGTGGAGAGGATCTTGTTCATTGGCAGGAAATGATGTCACAACCACGTTCTACTGTTAACAAATGGCATTCACTGACCAATGACATCTAGGCCTCACAACCACGTTCTACTGTTAACAAATGGCATTCACTAACCAATGAAATCTAGACATTATTTCGTGATTGACATGCTTTATGCCCATAATGGTCACAAGTTTTCACTGTATTATAATATAACTTCAGATTAGTACTTTTACCTTTATTTAGGCTGTAAATGTTTTTTTTCCACTTAACTTGTTAACTGTACTTACATTGACACTAGGTCATCAAGCATAATTTTCTGTTATAAATATTTGAATAAGAAAACTATATATATATATATAGGAAGAAAAACTCCATTTCATGTATAAAAGTATGTAGTTAATTGCACAAACATAAGCTTCTTTAAATTCTCAACTTACTATGACTTGACTGTTAGTGTTACTCTCCACCTATTGCAACTTACTATGACTTGACTGTTAGTGTTGCTCTCCACCTATTGCAACTTACTATGACTTGACTATTAGTGTTACTCTCCACCTATTGCAACTTACTGTGACTTGACTATTAGTGTTGCTCTCCACCTATTGCAACTTACTATGACTTGACTATTAGTGTTACTCTCCACCTATTGCAACTTACTATGACTTGACTATTAGTGTTACTCTCCACCTATTGCAACTTACTGTGACTTGACTATTAGTGTTGCTCTCCACCTATTGCAATTTATTCAAAATTCTGACCAAATTGCAATTTGTTTTTTAAAACCAAACTGTTCAACTGGTAAGAAATTTGAACAAACTGCTGTAGAAAACCTCAGTAAAGTTGTGAAAATGCAAGGTGATAAAAAAAAGCATATGCTTACAATCCTATAATACTTTAATTCTACTTCAGTGATATTAAGAAAAATCAGTCCAACAATTTGTATAAAAATGTCCAAACTAAGGTTCATACAGTTTTTCTTTCGAAAAGCCTTCTATATTCATAAGAATCAGACATCATTTGAATTAAAACATCTTATATTCGGTAAAATATATGTGAAATAACAATATGTTGTTAATAAGTTTCCATGGGAGATAACCTAAATTCATTATTCTTTTGAATATAGAAGACTTTCGAAAGAAAAATTGATTATCTCCCATGGAAACTTCCTAACAACGTATTGTAATTTCACACATATTTTACTGAATATATGCTGTTTTAATTCAAATGATGTCGGATTCTTATTTATATAAGTTTTATTTTTGCAGTTTACTTTATTATTGATTCTGTATTCCTTAATAGATTAACTTTTCACAATAGTTTTCAGATTTTATATAAGTTACTAGATTACCTGCTTTACAGTATGAATATAAAGTTTACTTTAGATCAAAGAGCATAAGTATTTTTTCATTATCTATATCATTCGCTGATTAACTTTTAATATGTGGTTTTTTTTTCCGCCTTCAATGATCGCTTTCTATGTAAGCAGTATCCTATTCAGACAAAAAAAAAAAAAAATTAATGTCAAGCAGTTACTTTATTAAAATCTTTTTGCAATCTATACTGCATATTGATGTAATTAATAGATTATCTGATCTTTGCTTATTCATGCTTTTAGCAAAGCGTAGCTATAAATCAAAATTCTAATACTTATGTGAGATTTATGTAGACAAGGGACATAACTGTAGCTGTGATAAAAATAGAATCAAAATGTCTTCATTACTTACAATAGTTATGGGAAATAAAAATGAGGATGAAAAACGTTCTTTGTTTATTTTTGTTATACATCACACTTAGACTAATCTTTTAGAAATAAACATGTCCTCAACAGAAATCCTTTTTTACAGTTTAGAAATGTTTGTAGCTTTCTGACCTTTATCCAAGTTTTTATTAAAATACAGTACCCTGTACAGTTTCAACAGTATTTGTGTGTATCACCTGAATGTAAAAAAATTCATATATGGTATTTATGTAATAAAAAGAAAAGAAATTCCTACAAAATAAAAAAAGTATCAGTTCAATAAAAGATGATGTTACTACCCTAATCCTAGTATGAAATAATGGAAATTTTGAAATTCTGTAGCTTAAAAACTTTGTCTGTGACATATACTTTTTATTATATTCTTATAATTGCATAGTTGGTTAAGCCAATTTTGGAAAGATTCCTCAATTTTAGTTCAGCCAAGAACCACCAATGTACAAAGTGTAGAGCCACTGTGTGTCACAGTTTCTTTAAAAAAAATTGTGTGGATGTATTTTTGTAACAAAATTTCTAATCAACATCTTGTATGTGGTGATATTATCTATATGTGCTAACAAAAGTAATTAGAGACTTGAGGTAGCAGGGATCCACAGAGTTGTTCACCTTTGTAAATAACTTGTTCTCTGAAAATAGTAAATTTTGATGCAGAAATACAATTTATATGGGCTTTTTCATTTAAACAAGTTTGTATGATTTTATCTTATTGTAAATACCAAATACATGACAGAAAATGTGTTGACTGAATAACAAAATTTAGAATACCCTGTATAATAAGGGGAGACAAATAAAACGTTGACCCATTTTTTTCTGTCTCTTTTTTGAAATAATTTTATAAGAGCATATATTTTTATTCAAAAATCTGTCTTTTAGTTTTCTATCTAGTCACATTATATTAAAGTGCCTTTACAGTGTATAATCCAATATGAGAAATTTGAACAACTAGCTGTAGCTTGACAACAAGCTCAGTGACATATACCTTTTATGTATTTATTTTTAATATAGAACTTCCTCAAATAAATGTTCATGCTGTCTATGGTTTAAATGTCTCCATTGTTTTGAAGATAATTTAATGATTTGAGTGTTTGCCAATCATTGAAGGTCATGAAAACTTTTAAGATGGCTATTTCTAGTTTACAGGAGGGAGTGTGGTCTGCTAATTGTCCAACATCTTCTTTCAGTTATATTTTATACAATTACTATTGGTCCAAAAATTATATGTCAGTAGTGAACTGAGAATAAAGTTTCAACTCCATCAGGCAAAGTATTCCTGAGACCCTTTGGCTGTTCTTTTTCGGTGCTTATGCCTCAAACATTTTATAATTTTTACTTTTTCAAAATGTTTGTCTCCACTATCCAGCATACATGAAAGATATTCCAGACTTAAGTTTCATGGGATAAAAATCTGTATATCTGAATGCCATGTGTAGAAAATATCTCTGCTGGAAACAATATTATTTTAGCAGTTAACATCAGCTATGAAAAAAACAAGACTTGGACAAATCATTAAAGACTTTTCTGCTTACTGTACATAATTCCAGATTGATCAACTATTATTGTGGTAAGCAGGGAACTTTTATGGTGGTTAGCTGGGGCTGCATGAAAAACTGGATCATAATTTGAAATAAGGTCTGAAATATTTAAATATAAAATAGGTCAAAGTCAAAAATGATTGGGTTGCAATATTTGGGACTAAATTTTGCTGAAAGTCCCAATGTCTGGAAAAATGCTAAAAAAATCCTCCAATAATTCCATAATAGTAGGTACAAAACTTTAACATATGTGAAATCTTCAGGGATCTGGGTTGAAAACTGTAGGAAAAGTTGATTACATAAATTAGGTACCCTCTTTTCCCTGCTCAAATTATATAGGACACTTATGATCTGAGATATCTGAAGTTAAATGTAAAGCATAATTATATGAGCATTTAAAGAAGGTTAGAGTGATCTAATTTCAAGGTGCCTAATGGCACAGTTTTAGTGTCTTTAAGAGACAATTGCACACCAAATCGTATGGCTGCAGATGTGGATGTCCAGGGTACTCTGTTTAAAGTTGACTGACAGCAGTAAGTATTTGTAACTCTCACAACTGCCAAACCAAATCAATTTGCAAATGATGTATGACAAGATGAGAAATATCTACTGAAGTGAATTGTACAAGTTTGCAGGTGCAAATCCAGAATTTGAGGTAGGGGCACAATCCTAAATATTGTACCACACAGATTGAGAGTTTAGGGGGTGCAGTCTTGAAGCCACCTCTAATGTAAGAATCAACCAAGACAATTCAGCCACAAAGGTCAACAGGACAATTGCACACAATTAATGAAACACATTAAATGTAAAAAATGTATATTTTATAATTCATCAATTTATAAAAATTGCAAACAAGTTGTAGATCAACATATCATATATATTATTAAAAAATAGATTATATTTAATTGTTTATCAAGGCACTCGGGTTGAAATCAAATATTGCACTTTGACATATACTGAGCAAGCATAAACAAATGTGGCATACAAGAGTCTATCATCCGTCACACATATAAGTTGACCATATCTGATTGTAAATGTGTTGACTTTCTTTCAATGCCAGATACAAATTCTTCCCATGGGTATTTTAGCATGCAAAATAAACAGTTGTGTACCAGGGCACAAGGAACACATGATATATGCATATTGAACCTGTTTCAAGAATAAAATGGTGGAGGTTAAAGTCTCACATCTCTGGAACAGCAAATATAAAATTTTAAAATTAGTTTACTTTCAACAATCTATAAAACAGTGTTACAGTAAGGTTATAGCATATAGATGCAAGCATACTCAAATTAGGGTGTGACAATAACAAAAGTAAATTTTTAACAACAGAACTGTAACAAGTATAAATTCCTAAGGAATAGATCTTTAACAAGGGATAACTCCCAAAGAATAAATCTGTTACAAGGAATAACTCCCAAAGAATAAATCTGTTACAAGGAATAGATCTATAACAAGGAATAACTCCCAAAGAATAAATCTGTTATAAGGAATAGATCTATAACAAGGGATAGCTCCCAAAGAATAAATCTGTTACAAGGATTGATTCCTTAAAAGTATTTAAAAGATCTATTAGACTATTTATAAATTTTGCTATATAGTTGACTGGAAAAATAAAAGCTGAACTGTTCATCTAAGCAACTTGTTCTGAATTTTAAAAAAATACCTTCATGTAAAAACATGCATGACAATCATATCACATCTCCTTATTTTTATATGGAACCTTTACTTGTCATGTTATGTTTTGAAGTTACAAAGTAGGAAAACTTATGACTTATATTCATTTTTACTTATAAACTTCACAATATTAATAAACAAACGTCTTAAATCAAATATCATACATTTATGATCATATTATTATATCTATATTCAAGATGATAATATGTAAAAGCAATAAAAAATTTGATTTTTTGTTTTTGTTTTAACACAAAGACATGTCTTCCCCCTTTCCTACAAACTAAGTTATTATCAAGTGTAACCCTAAAAAATGCTCATATTGTACAAAAGTTCACATCGAATAAAGTGATTGTTAGACGTTTCATTTCCATATTACAATGTACACTGAGTTCTTACATTATTTGTATAAAAAGGTTGATAGGATTGAATTTATTTTCATTGGTGTAAATTAATTTCCTTTGCAGTTGCATGTAATTATTTCATTTTTGGACTTTTGTCTACCTGTACTATATTTATCTAAAAAACAGACACTTTTCACAATTCAATCATTTGAGAAATGACTTTCAATTATAATTTCCAATAGACTGTTTTTGAAGCATAAACCAGCAGTAAATTATTTCATATAAACCAGAATGAGAAACAAAGATTACAAAACATGCCCAAGACAATTAAAGTCTGTCTTCAAGTTACTCATATAACCATATCAAACAATCAGAATGAGGTTATTTCAATATCCTCCTCCTCATTTTCTGATTTGTTTATTTGTTCAGTCTGGTCAAGTAGTGTTTCAGGTTTCACATTATGTATTTGATCTGAATTTGAATCTTCTTTTGTGAGAATTATCTCCCCTGACTCCTGATCTTGATTTCCTACCGGTTCACTATCAGTTTTTCTACTTAAATGTTTCTGAGAACTACTTTGATCTGGATTGTCATCTGTATCAGTATCACTTGTTTCAATCTTAGAAGGAAAGACCTTCAAATCTCTACTAAATTTCTTTTTAGAACTTTTTCGTCTTTTAACTCCACCGTCTTCAACTTCATCATCATCAATATCATCATCAGTGTCTCCCGTTTCCATATCAAATGTAAACACATTCTGACCTTGAGATGGACCAGCTTCCTCAGATAATTCAATATCCCCTTTGTCCTGTCCTTCAACCACAGTCTCAATCCTAATCTCCTTATCCTGTTGAGCATCCTCTGCATTACCGCTGGCTGACGAGGTAGAATCTATTTCATTCTCTAACCCACTGTCATATCCATTTAGACTCATTTCCCTAGCTCCATCAACGGCAGGAGGTTGTAGACCTGCATCTATTGGTTCCAGTGGCAGATCTAAGACAACTTCTTGTGATTCATACTCTCTCTTCCTCCGAATAGTCTCACTTTCAATTACATTAGTAGCAGGCCTGAAAAAAAGACGTTAAATGCTATCTGTTATTGCTGTTACAAGAATATTTAAGTATACTGAAAATTATCCTCGCCCTCATTTTAATATAAAGTAATTAAGTTAATACCTTATTCAAATACTTATACAGGTATATGTTACATCAATTCAAACAGTTTAAATACTGACCACTTGAACATGAAACTGAGGTCACTTCATCCATGATTATGTAAATTGAGGCTATTTACTGCTTTATGTTACATGAGCATTCACTATGTTCTTTGTTTATATCATAACTATTGTACTATCTTAGCACCTTTGTTGGTTTCACTCCATTTAAGAAAAGGAGATGCTGTCTTTTGTACAGGTATATGAGAATTAAATGTAAATTTGCCTTTTAAATCATGATTTTAGTACATGTACTATCTTTAGCAAGACAAAGTGATTAATGGAACAACAGCAAAACAATTAGTTCCAACAGTGTTGAATTTTAGAAACAAAGACTAAAATATGATTTTTCAATGGATGACACCCTGATCAGTTTTTTACTAATGGCTTTGCTATGGAAAATCAATTAATTCTAACAACATCCCCTTTTTTCATACATTTTCTGTTAACTATAAGCTCAAGTTTGGTAAATTTATCATCAGAAGTAACATATAAATTATAAACAATAGGACCTTAATTAATAATATCAGCAAATAATCTTGATGGTGCAATGCTACACATCATAGAATAGATTCAAATTTAATTGGTTTCTGTGGAAAAGTTCTAGAAGAGTTGTGGATAACAAAAAGCGTGACTGACATTGACTCCTATAGCTATGGTTCAGCTCTGATACAATGACAACAGAAAAAACAAAAATCAACAGAATATGTAAAAACAAGCAATTTACTTGAAACTTTACAACACAAATATTTTTTTTTACCACATTTGTTGCGATAAAATACTGTGATTTCCCAGTAAAATAAAAACTGATAATTTCACTCATCTCCCCTAATACCATATTAAGTCTTAACAAGACATTGTATATAATGTTGCATCAAAAAAAATTGAGAATACGTAGAGAAAAGATATAGTTCCTTGCATTTTTTAAAAGTTTTTTTCATCAAAAAGACCATGTTCAATGTAATAAAAAGAATAACTAATCCATGAATTCATATATTCAACTCATGACTGAACAACACTAAAAACTAACTCATGTGCTTTTAAAGGGTTTTGTGAATTAATGTTTTGTTCAGTCACATTTTGGACATTTTTCTATATTTGAATTCTTAGATAAGTTACTCTATACATCTACAGAATGCCAACTTATAAGGAAATTAAAGAGAAGAAATATTTATAATTCTAATCTGAATATACTACTAAACTATATAAACTGAATAAGCATAAAATATTTCTATAGTTACTAGGTAGGTCATGTCATTTGGAAAAGCATATATCATTAATGTCAAACAGTTCTGAATAATTTTAAGTAAAATACAATATTAGGCAAGCTAAAAATAAAATTTCTGGTTCTCAGATACAGCATGAAAACACTTTTTATGATATACATTTGAAAAAGGTGCCTTTCAGTTTATTCTAATTTTTTCCTCTTTCTTATATATATTTTGCAAAAAACCAGAGGCTCCTAAGAGCCTGAATCGCTCACCAGGAATTTTTATGTAGATCTTGCATCAATGATTATTTAAATTTTCTCTCTATCATAGTTTCTGCAAAAAGCTAAAAAAATGTGGTAAAATCATCTGTTAAGGGTAATTACTCTTTAATATAAGGAGTTAATTGACAATTTTGGTTATTTAACTTATTTGTAGGTCTTACTTTGGTGAACATTTTTGCCTTTAAAAGATTCTCTCTATCTATCATAGTTTCTGCAAAAAAAACTAAACAAATTGGTAAAAATCATCTATCAAGGGCATTAACTCCTATAATGAATCAATTGACAATTTTGGACATGTCTTATTTGTAGGTCTTGACTTATTAGTAGATTTTACTTTTTTGAAAATTTTGGTATTTAAAGTTTCTCTCTATCTATCATAGTTACTGCAAAAAAACTACAAAAATTGATAAAAAACAACTTTCGATGCCAATAACTCCAATGAGGAAACAATTGACATTTTTGGTCATGTTGACGTATTTGTAGGTCTTACTTTGCTTAACATTTTTGCTGTTTGAAGATAAATCACACTATCCATCAAAGTTCCAGCAAAAAAAAAATAAAAAAAAATAAATGGAGAATGTGTCCATGGGACACAGATGATGCACCCACTTGCATATAGATCACCAGATGTAACAAAATGGATCTTAACTATTAATTTAATACCAAACAGAAAACAATAAACTTGCGGAAAAGATGGTATACTGCAAACAAAAGGTGCAAAAATTAGTACACCATATCCGGATTTCGACAATTAATGTCTCTTCAGTGATGTTAAGAATCCAAACAGTATTTGGAAGGCCATATAATATACCTCAATTTAGGATAGACTCTTGAATTTTGAAGAGTTGACATAGGATGAACAGATCATATAAACCCGAAGGCAAATATAATACAAGCCCAAACGAAAAAATATAAACAAGTCTAAATTGAAAACAACATTCAAAACCGCCATTGGCGATTGCCAAATAAATGGATCACCAGATGTAACAAAATGGATCTTAACTATTAATCTAATACCAAACAGAAAACAATAACCTTGCGGAAAAATACCAAACAGAAAACAATAACCTTGCGGAAAAGATGGTATACTGCAAACAAAAGGTGCAAAAATTAGTACACCATATCCGGATTTCGACAATTAATGTCTCTTCAGTGATGTTAGGAATCCAAACAGTATTTGGAAGGCCATATAATTTAACTCAATTTAGGATAGACTCTTGAATTTTGAAGAATCGACATAGGATGAACGGATCATATAAACCCGAAGGCAAATATAATACAAGCCCAAACGAAAAAATATAAACTTATTAAAATGGTATTTCACATCCTAAATTTTACGGTAATATTGTACTTAAAGCGAGGAAATCACTATGTGATCCGTGTAAACTCATCGAACCTTTAAACAAACTTATAAGTAAGGGTTATCGTACCAATATTGTAATTAGATCTCTGAATATAGTTTACATTGGCACTAATATCGATTTTGTCATTAGCAAATTAAAACATAACTAAGTTGTATCTTCTTTTGAGGCGGGATGTTTAGAGACACACACACGTTAATTTTATCTCTAAAGAAGTAGCTCCTCACTATCCTACTACCTGTTGATACATTTATTTTTGGCATTGCACAAGTCATGTCTTCTCTGACTGTTCATGACGTTAAAATACTAAATCCCTGGGATGTGTTTTAGTTGATTTTAGTCTCTGATGCATGATTTTTATCATTAATTGTTTTTGGCTTTTAACTAGCTGTCAGTAACTCAGTACTCTCAAATCGTACTTTCTTTTAATTCGACCTGTTGATACTATTTTAATACTTTTTGTTATTTTATATTAATATGGATCTTGTCTGTATACCAGCTTTGATTATTTGGAATATCTACTAATTTTCACTTCTTCATACTACATTTGTATGAACATCAAGATAATTCTCCTTTAATCTGTACAGGGAAGTTTTATTGTTGATATTTACCCTTATGTATCTAGTGTTAAATTAGGTATTTATATGACAGACCTTTCTTGGTATTCCTAATTATTGGAAGATTTTATATAGACAGAAAAAGTATACCTAAAACGACAAAGTTATTTTTCATTTACCTGTATATATTATGAAAACCGGTTTTTCAAAAGTGATTATTTTCTAAGGGTTAAATATTTCATGCGGTGTCTTGCCATGGCTTTATTTGGACTTGTTTGTTTGCTTTTGGCCTTGAATGTTTGTCCCTAATATTTTATTAACTATGTATTTACTTTCAGGTATCACAGATCGAATTTATTCATTCATAGTGTGTTAATTTACGTTTTGATTGAGTTAAGCCTTCCAATTGATGTTTTATCGTGTGTTTTCTATGTTGTGATGTTATACTATTGTTTCAGAAAAAGGGAGAAGGTTTGGTACCATTAAAACGTTTAATCCCACTGCAAATGTTTGCACCTGTCCTAAGTCAGGAATCTGATGTACAGTAGTTGTCGTTTGTTTATGTAATTTATACGTGTTTCTCGTTTCTCGTTTTTATATAGACTAGACCGTTGGTTTTACCGTTTGAATGGTTTTACACTAGTACTTTTGGGGCCCTTTATAGCTTGTTGTTCGGTGTGAGCCAAGGCTCCGTGTTGAAGGCCGTACATTGACCTATATTGGTTTACTTTTATAAATTGTTATTTGGATGGAGAGTTGTCTCATTGGCACTCACACCACATCTTCCTATATCTAAGTCTAAATTGAAAACAATGTTCAAACCTATGATTGCGTTGGATAAAACTGCAATTTTATACGTGTGCATGCAAAACAAATTTCTTGGTAGAGGGTCTAAATACAGCACAAACAACATTTTCCAAAAGACCAAAAAGTGAAAAGTATATTTTAACAAAACACATTTGACTAGCAGGTCGAACAACGGATGTTCTTAAACCCTGCTGACTGCCATTGGCAATTGCCAAATAAACGGATCACCAGATGTAACAAAATGGATCTTAACTATTAATTTAATACCAAACAGAAAACAATAAACTTGCGGAAAAGATGGTATACTGCAAACAAAAGGTGCAAAAATTAGTACACCATATCCGGATTTCGACAATTATACATTACTCTAAATATCAGCACAACAATGTTACATCTGCAAATTTGTGGAAGCAAATTTTTGTTCTTCCCTCGCCAGGATTCGAACTCATGCATATACATTTATATTCATGTACATTGAAGCACTTACATTATGAGATGAATAAGATGGAACGAATGAACAAAATTACCCTGCTTGACTGATAGTTCACATTTCTAGTTCTGATTTATAGTGTTAAATAACCCAAACTGATAAAATAAATTTATAACTAGGACATGTTTTCAAAATTGCTGGTGTTGAAACTAAATTTAGTCAGCTCAGGCGAATTTAAAGTAATTTCATCTGAATCAAGATGCTTGAACTAACAAAAACTGCTCTTAATATCTTACAACTGTTTACATACATCCTGATCATAATTCAAATTCAACTGACCAGTTGCAAGGAAGTGGAATGATTTATGCTGTAAAAAATCACAAAGTATCTGAGAACCAGGTAGTTCTATGGTTCTATAAGTAATTGGTAGTAACCTGTTGAATTCACCTGTTAATATATCCTGAATAAGCATAGATCAAAATAAAACATGCATATTAATCTGTTAGTTCATGCTAGATAAACCTTTTTCTTACCATATAAATATACATAGCTGAAAAAATGTAGGTAATCAAATTGCAATACACATACTTTCAAAAATATTTTTCTGTAATAAGATTATTTTGATGGTTTTAATTGTGATGTCAATTATTATGTTCCTTGTGGATATTTTTTTCATCTTTTTTGTACCTCATTAATTCCTGATAAAAAAAATGCTTTTTTCTTGGTGACAAAATCAAGTTTGTCATTATTCAGTGGAATCCGTTCTTAAGATCCTTGATCACATTTCAAAGAGAACTACAACTTGTGGCTCATAAGTTTCAAAAGCATATTCTTTTTCTGATATATAAAAAAGACCTTGGAACACACAAGTAAAAGATCAATTTTTTTTAAGAATACTTATTTGTCTATTCTGAAAATTCCTTTTCTGACATATAAAAAAGACCTTGGAACACACAAGTAAAAGATCAAGTTTTTTTTTAAGAATAATTATTTGTCTATTCTGAAAATAAAACTTACAGTTGCTCTTCCCTTTCTGTAAACCTTGTTTCAGTAAAGGCAGGGTTGATATATCCATCATCATTCTGTCTCATAACTACTGATCCATTGGCATGGGAGGAATTGATACTGTTCAGTTCCCAATGTTTGTCTTTTGCAGTTTTGTGTGATCTCTTAAATCTGAAAAAAAAATAACACACATTACTTTGAATGGACTATCTGAACTTTGTCTTAACAATTTTAGAAGTTGTCAGATATCTGAACAATTTAAAAAAACAGTTTCTGTCTATCTAAAATATATTTTCAAGATAATAGGAAAAATGCCACAATTGGTAAAAATTCATAATTTAAGTGCAATAAATCCTGTAAGCAGTCAATTGATAGCTTCAATCATATTTACATTTAGAAAGATCTTGTAAAGCTGATTTTTTTTTTGAGAAACCCTTAAAAAATGGAAGGAACATCCTGAAATTGTAACTTACTGTTTCCATGTGTAATTAGCAGCTATTAAAGACAGTAAGCTTGAAACTAATATGACAACTCCTATTGTCAACAAAGCTATTTCTGCCTCTGACATCTTGTGAGGCACCAGTGGGGTATGATATGTTATTACTTTTATTTCTGGTGGGCTAAATAAGGAAGCAATCTCTTTACTCTTCTCATGAATTATTCTGTAAAGGAAATATATAATAAAATAGTCTGACATAATTCTGTAACTATCCAGACAATTATAAATGATTCAAACATTATTCTTGTTAAAACTATTTAAGCAGTAAGCAGCGCAAAGAAAATACTGAGACATAAAGAACATTTTTGTTTATGAAGCTCATAGAAAAAAACGCTTCAAATATTTTCTTTGTTTTCTATTAACATATTATTAACAATGTAACTATATGCATACATTTTTACCTATGACTATCCTTCAATTTTTCTCAAGAAAACAAATGGCTAGGAGTAAAAGGAGATGCTAAGTTTATATCAATGAGACAGCAATCCAATAGCATTATAATTTCAGACTGGTAATCTGGAGGTCAACATACAATTTTCAAAAACAGACAAGTGTCTATGCATTTATCTTACATTCACATAGCCAGTTCCCATGAACTTAGAATATTGATTTACCTGAATGATGTATGCTGAGGTAGTATGAATCCTCCCGTCTCGTTGATACCATGGAAGTAAATGTCTGTCCTGCAAGATACAATCTAAATGCTTACACGCTTCAGAATACCAATAAAAAGGTCCTGAAATCAGCTGTTGTTCTTAGATAAATCTAACATTGCCACTTGTGATAGTACACTTCAGTAATTAAATATATATATATGCCTACGGAAACATTCGGAAAAGTAAATGACAACCTCTAAATCTAAAAAAGATTTGAACAAGGCTAAATTTCATGACATAGCTGGAATATAATACAATGTTTCAAAATGCAATGAACCTACATGTGGCCTTTGTGAATACTTGGAATCTTGACCTCAAGATAACATAGCTAAACAGCAAAAGCATTGCTCTAACTACAGATATTAATTGCAAAACTTTATAAGGGTCCAAAAGGTATGAAAGCGCAGGTGACATTATTTTAACCAACTTTGAATTATTTGATGTGAAATGTTGTTTTTTGCAGATTATAAATTTGTATATATGGCCCTTGAACACAGTTATTTCGTAGTGCATTAGAAAATAAATGAAAGTTTTAAAAATTGCACCTGCTCTAACTCAAAAAGATTTTTCAACTGTAATGCACTACTTTTGGGACTAATTATATCAAAATTACAGAAAACTTTATCAGCTCTAACTCAAAATATGGACAATTTTATGTTAAGGGGGTCTATAAATCAGTTTGACAGCTTCAGACATACTGATTTTTGACCTTTTTCAAATGGACCTGAAAATTCATGACCCAAATTGTTTTACATGTAATTTCATCCCCCTTCTTACTATTTTATTCATAAAATATAAAGAAATAAATTTGGAAGGCAAATGGAAACAAATTGCAAGTTATAAACTGTCCACACTATTCTACACAAGCTGCAAGTTGAAGTTCATCCATATATGACATAGCAATGAAACATATTATTGTCATTAATGGTGTAGCAAATCATTCTAAAACATGGGAACATGTCAAGAAAAGAACCTTAATTCATTTTTAAGGCCAGAGTTCAAAGGCTTATGTTCTGATTTAAGCAACAATTTCAAAATGCATCCGACAGCAAACTGTTAGAAAAGAAATAATTCTTTCATGCCATGCTCTATGTTCATTTTAACATGGACAGGCATTATATTTGATCATATTTGTCAAAACTGTATATCAGGTTTTTTTTGGGTCAACTTTTTTTCATTATTTGAGGACAAAATGGACAGGTTAATTTTTCACTTTGTATAATTTTTGCTAAATGTGAAAATACATGCAAAAAAATCCTTGTATGGTATCTTTAAAGATGTAAACAACATAAAATTAATGGACTGACAGATAATCAATACCAAATAAATACAAGAACTACAAACTAAAATACACAGAATTGGAGATCAGGGTTATCAATCAATAGATCGTCACTAATTAATATTTTTGAACATATCACTGATTGCTGTGTTGTTAAAAGGTATGACTTGTATGAGTAGCCAATTTAATCATTATGAGAACAGAGATCTTAATTAAATATGCACGTTCTAGGGAAAAGTCGATTAACTTTAAAGACTCATTTTATATATAATGTTATTTCAATTTTAGAATGATTGATTGATTGCTTGGTGTTTTAACGCCACTTTCGACATTATTAATCTATTTCGTAGCAATCAGTTTATATTGGTTGAGGAAGCCGGAGTGCCCCTCGAGAACCACAACCTTCGGTAGGAAAACTGACAATCATAGTCAATTAAGATTGGAGTTGAGTGTACTTGCCGAGTGCTGGATTCGAACTCACCACCTCAATGTTGACTGGCTAGTGATACAGTAGTTCAACAACTTAGACCACTCAGCAACTGAAACCCCCACTTTTAGGATGAAAAGACGTTACAGTTTAATGCATATAAATGTATGAAAAGCTTAAACAGTGATAAATCAGGATATATACAGGGAAATTTCCGTGGTGTCAAATTTTCATGTTTCTTTAGCTGCTGCAAACAAAGCAAAATTAAACATACACGCAAAAAACCTTATATACGATAGCTTTATACCGAGTGTTGGCGAGGTGTAAAATGTTGACAAATATAAAGCCTACTCATATTAACATGTGCATTGAGCATGACATGATAGAATTATTTCGATTCTAATAGGAAAATTTAGAACTTTTGTATTTCAAAGCTGACCTTTAATACATGTTCGAAAGGCAGCCATTTTGATTTGAGGAAGCAAAAATGTTTTAGAAAATCAGCTGTTTCACGATTAAAAATGAACAGTTAAATGTAAACTTACTTTTAGAATGATTTATTTAATTTCCTAGCAAACAACACCAACAAAAATGTCCATTTTGATCTCCGGGGTTGTTCAAAATACAACCGACGTTGCAATTTCAATTGGAATTTGAATTAGAAAGCAAAAGAAGGACTTCATATTAGAATCTTGAACAATACTCTAACTCTTCATGCTTAATTCAATAAAGGTATGGCAAATTGTTGTTCACCTGAACTAAGACGAACATTTTGAATTTATTTAACAGTAAATAACAAACTAGACATTTTACCTTAACTGTGATATCTGTAGAGAACTTGCCATCACCAGCAGTAACTATGACAGTATAAGTTTTCCCAGTATCTACTTTGATACGGCTGTATATTTTGCCATATTTCATACTGAAGCTGTCTTTATCTTGTCCACCAGTTATCTGATACTGATAATGATATCAATCTAGAATGTATCTATATTTTCATGTATCTTCACATTAATACAAGTACCTTGGAAAACTATGAAAGCTGATCAATTTTTATTAACTACTCACCTTTAAAGTTGACATAAACTCACATAAAACTGTATCAGAGACACCCTTTGAAGAATTTATCCATAAGAAAACTTTGAATGCTGATATCTTGAACTATTTACCTTACGTGTAGCCACAAGATCCCCTACAGATGTTGTATCTGACACACTTAATGTTAGTACTGGCCCAGCAGAGAATCTACTCACCTTAAGTGTAGCCACAAGATCCCCTACAGATGTTGTATCTGACACACCCAATGTCAGTACTGGCCCAGCAGAGAATCTACTCACCTTCAGTGTAGCCACAAGATCCCCTACAGATTTTGTATCTGACACACCCAATGTCAGTACTGGCCCAGCAGAGAATCTACTCACCTTTAGTGTAGCCACAAGATCCCCTACAGATGTTGTATCTGACACACTCAATGTCAGTACTGGCCCAGCAGAGAATCTACTCACCTTCAGTGTAGCCACAAGATCCCCTACAGATGTTGTATCTGACACACCCAATGTCAGTACTGGCCCAGCAGAGAATCTACTCACCTTTAGTGAAGCCACAAGATCCCCTACAGATGTTGTATCTGACACACCCAATGTTAGTACTGGCCCAGCAGAGAATCTTGGTGAGTTGTCATTCTCATCTTGTACATAAACAACCACTTTTATGTCACCTGGTGAATCTAAAATTTATTATAATGTGATAATGTTCTATTTAAACAGTGGCATATAAATTATAAATCCTTTGGACCAATATTATAACATATAGATAGCTTTATGTTTGCTCCACAAAAAAACATTCAAATTCATTATTTATCTTAAATGAAGAAATTTGACCTGAAGGTCAAAATAACATACAGTAAAGAGGACATAATATTTAACACTTAGCATGAACATGCATCTGCATCCACTTGTCAAATATCATCAACTTAAATGAAAAGATGTAAAAGTATGTATGGAAGTGACCATTAATCAGGAATCAACAGAACAAGTTTGGCAAAAAGTATAGAATTATAACTTTTCTTAAATATTGATGTCAACTATCATTATCATAAGTGAAAAGAAGTAAAAGCTCAAACAGAAGAATTCAAGACTATTTATAAGGCATTAACCAAACAAAGGAGAAGGTCCAGTAAGGGCTTATTTTGGCCTAAAATTTGAAGTACATCTGATTAAAGATTTTTGACATTTTGTAAAAGATTTGAACTGATTTGGTCATTAAAGATGCCTAAATGCAAGCTTAAATATGAAAAATCTTTCAAATATGACACAAAACGTCACTTTTCAGATGTTTTTTTGTCTAAAACGGAAGTGGCCGCATTCGTGTTCAGTCTCAACCTTTATATATGTTATGTATCATCATCAAATACAACATATATTTAGATAATAAGACTTAATACAAGTGCGGCCACTTCCATTTTCGACAAAAAATGTCTAAAAATTAGCCCAAATGCTAAAATTGTGAAGACCTCAGTAATTTTGCATGAATTAATGGTGCTAATACCTGATGCATGTGCAGTGTTGTGTCAAAAACAAGTCCTAATTTATGTAACAAAAGTATTCTTCTTTCCAATAAATAACTAAAAGTTTACATTTTTTAAATGCTATATTTTGGGGCCTAAAAGGGTCTTACCAGGTCTACTCTTTTGGATCAAGTCACAGTAAAAAGTTCTACCTTATATACTGTAAGAAGGGATTGCCAGACAAACCCTGTGCCCTATATGGAAACTTTTCCTCTATTAATTAATTTTTACAACTGGTAAATTTGTGAAAAAAATTATTGCGAACCAAATGAAACTTTTCCACAGATTCATTTCCTATTGGTCAATCTATTTAAACTTTTGTTGGTTCTATTGTCCCATTGAATAAATACAATAGCTATTGTTCTCTATGTGGTTTTTTCACTGGGACCTTAACCCGAATAATTCAGTCCCTCCTTCCACGTGATCGACTCTCCCACTCGTGAGGGCCTGAAGTATTTATACAATAAAAACACGTCACAAATCCAGGATTTTGATTGGTGCCCTCTGTGAGAGAGAGCCAATCAGCTAATAGCACAATATTATCGAGATAGGTAAATTCCGAGCTAATTCCGAATGATAATTTGATGATTTTTTATTGACAAGGCCTTCAGGCGTTAATGTAGCCATTTAGAGCAGTGGAATATAACGACTGAATTATTCGGGTTACTGGGACCTTTAAATTTCTTCTAAGAGAAATCCATCACTCATTGATTAATTTACCTGAGTAAAAAAATTATCTTCTTAAAGATTAAAATACATGTTTGACACTCACAAAACTGCATGTGATGTTGTATTCATTCAATATCAATAATATATTTTCAATCTGTTGAATGTAAACCGTGATTCAAACATCAATAAAAATTGATTTCTGACAAAATCTTCAACATTGTTCCTAATTAAATTTGTTTTTTTGTGGGGTTTGACAAATAAAAACTGGAAAATGACGATGTTTTAAATTAAGGCCTTCTTAAATGTATTTCATAACTAAACAAAAAACAAATAAAAGCAAATTTCAATAGGAACAATGCTAAAAATTTTGTCAGAAATCAACTTTTTATGATTAAATCAGTGTTTATATTGAAAGATTGAAAATATATTATTGATCTTAAATAAATACAAAATCACATGCAGTTTTTTGAGTTGAAACATCAATGAGACAGCAACCCAACAACAGAAGTTCTCCAAAATTAGACAATTAGAGGTCAACAAACAGGCTTCAAAGATGCATAAGTGATTTTTGTCTAACTTTTCTTCTAAAGCAATGACATTTATAAATATCTCAATTTCAATAGATATAAGAAGGTGTGGTATGAGTGCCAATGAGACATCTCTCCATCCAAGTCAAAATTTATAAAAGTAAACCATTACAGGTCAAAGTACGGTTTTCAACATGGAGCCTTGGCTCACATTGAACAGCAAGCTATAAAGGGCCCCAAAAATGACAAGTGTAAAACCATTCAAACAGGAAAACCAACGGTCTAATCTATATAAAAAACGAGAAAAGAGAAACACTTATGAACCACATCAACAAACGACAACTACTGAACATCAGAACTTGACTTAGGACAGGTGCAAACAATTGCAGCAGGTTTAAACGTGTTAATGGTACCAAACCTTCACCCTTATCTGAAACAATAGTGTAACATCACAATGTAAACAATTTAAGAGAAACAATATGCTTGAACAAAAATATCAGCCATTTGCAATTACTTTAAACACAGGTAAATGAAAATAATTTTGTTGTTAGGTATACGTGTACAGTTCAAATGGAGAACGGAAATATTTTTACAAAATAAATAATTTTGATGTTTATAGTACGAAGAAGTGAAAATTTATAGTAATACCAAACACTTATCAAAGCTGGTATATAGACCAGATATAACCCTGAAAAAGTAAACATTAAATTAAAAAAAGCATTGCAATTAGTATCAACAGGTCAAATAAACAAGAAAGTACGATTTGAGAGTACTCGCAGTTACTGACAGCTAGTTAAAAGCCAAAAACAATTAATAATAAAAAATCATGCATCAGAGACTAAAATCAACTAAAACACATCCCAGGGATTTAGTATTTTAACGTCATGGACAGTCAAAGAAGACATGACTTGTGCAATGCCAAAAATAAATGTATCGACAGGCAGTAGGATAGTTAGGAGTTAACCTCTTTACAGATCAAAATGAACGTGGGTGTGTCTTTATACATCCCGCTTAAAAAGAATACAAATTTAGTTATGTTTTAGTTTGCTGATGACAAAATCAATATTAGTGCCAATGTAAACTATATTCAAAGATCTAATTACAACATTGGTAAGATAACCTTTACTAATAAGTTTGTTTAAAGGTTCGATGAGTTTACACAGATCACAAAGTGATTTCCCCGCTTTAAGTACAATATTACCGTAAAATTTAGGATGTGAAATACCGTTTTTAATCAGTTTTCTACAGGTACAGCCAAATTTACTAATCAAATCTTTGTATCTATGAAAGAATTTAGTAAAAATTTTACGTAATTTATGGTAACGAAATCCCTGACTTAATAATTTACCAGTGATGCATTGATTACGTTCGTTAAAATCTATGACATCACTAGACACACAGGCATAACAAACGAGTTGGGATATATAAACACAGTATGATGGAGCCAAAGGAACATTGCCGTCTAAAAAAGGAAAATTAACAATAGGGAATGAAAAGTCGTCTCTTTTGTCGTAAATTTTAGTATGGAGTTTTATTTTTAGAGATTGAAATTTCCAAATCTAGAAAAGGACAACTCCTGCTGTTTTGGATTATTTAACAAAAAAATATCATCCAGATAACAGAAGGTATTGTTGAATGTATCAACCAAATGTAACAATGACGTGTCTTTACTGAGTTCGGTCATAAACTGAGATTCATAGCAATACAGGAATAAATCTGCTATTAAAGGAGCGCAGTTAGTGCCCATAGGAATACTTACTACTTGTCGATACACTTTATCGCTGAAACGTACATATATGTTGTTCAGGAGAAAATTTAAAGCTTCAATCATATCTTCACATTTCCAGTAAGTGTATCTAGCATACTTTCCTTTTTCCTTACAGAAAAGGCTTTAAACGAGTTACAGCCAATAAATTTGCAATGAGATTTTTCAAAAGACCATTTAATTAAATATGAAAACTTTTTCTTGATAAGATTGTGTGGAAGTGTAGTATAGAGTAGAAAAATCATAACTGTCAACAAAATTAAAAGGACCATCAAAAGCATGTATTTGATCTTAAACCTCTAAAGATTTTTTAACACTCCAAAAATAATTAATACCATTATTTTCATAAGCTTTATTACAAAAGTTAATAACAAGTTCTTTGATAGTAGTAACCACATTTAGGACCAGGAAACATGTAAAACAGGGTTCGTCAAGCTACATATTTGCAAAGATCAGTATGTAGATGTAAGTGCTATATGTTTCCAGTTCTCAAAAACCAATAGAGTTGGTCTGTTTTCTTATAATTTGGTGGAACATTGAAATTAATGATAATTGGGAATCATATAAAGAATGCTGATATGTTATTATTTTGCTAAAGACCTATTTCCTATCTAGTCATTGTTTTAAACTTGATACATTGCGATAATGACTATATTTGTAACAATGAAAATCAAAGGCTGATAACTATGGTTCGGGACCATATATGTATACTTACTTTGACCAATCAAGATGAGTTTTAGAATCAACATGAACACCACTTTTTTCCAGTTCAACTTTAAATCCCACAATATGACTTATATTACTGAAATTGAAAAACAAATATGACAATTATAAATTGGAACTTATAGTTAGTAGTAAACTGTCTCCTGTTGTACCTATAACTCAGGTGAAAATAACAGGAAAAAGAAAAATCACAACAAAATAAAGTTCAAACATTGTTAGTAATTGTGCTTAAAAGACAATTGTTGTTTAGCATGCTAAATAAAACCTTTTATTTCATATCATGTAATAAAGAACTAAGTAGTAGTTTAGAATTGTTCCAGTCACTCAACAGATATTGAATGCAGGCAATAGTCTACCATTGAACATTGGAGCTTTGAAAGGTCAACACAAAAAAATCATAAAATGTATGGACAACACCATTAACTTACCTCAGAATAGTTGTACTCTTGGATTCAAACTCAGGCAGTGTAATTGGAATAGTTAATACAACTTTGTCTGAACTTGAAATCACCAAAAACTGCAATGAAAAATTTTACCAGATTTAATATCATTCTACACAAAACTGCATGTTCATCCATATGTGACATAGCAATGAAACATATTATTGCCATTGATGGCATAGCAAATAATTCTAAAATTGGGAACATTTCAAGAAAACAGCATAATTTATTTTTAAGGCCACAGATCAAAGGCTTTATTCTGATTGAAGCAAAAATTTCAAAATGCATACGACAGCAAACTATTTCTTAAGAAATAATTCTTTTATGTCATGCTCTAAGCTTATTTCGACATGGGCAGGCATTAAATTTGTCAATACCATATATCAGGTTTTTTTTTGCGATTTGATAACGAAATGGACAGGTTAATTTTTCATTGTGTATAAATTTTGCTAAATGGGAAAATACACACGAAAAAATCCCTGTATTGTATCTTTAAAGTTGTAAACAACATAAAATTAATTGACTGACAGATAATCAATAACAAATAAATACAAGTACTACAAACTAAAATACACAGAATTCAAAGATAAGGGTTATAACAACAATCAATAGATTTTCACTAATTAACATTTTTGAACATGTCACTGATTGCTGTGCTGTTTAAAGGTATGACATGAATGAGTAGCCAATTTAATTATTATAAAAACAGAGATCTTCATTAAATATGCACGTTCTAGTGAAATGTCAATTAACACTAAAGACTCAATTTATATACAACGTTATTTCACTTTTAGAATGAAAATACATTACATATATATTTTGTGTATGCATGACAAATAACAGTTCAATGTATATAAATGTATGAAAAGCTTTAACAGTGATAAATCTTAGAATATACAGGGAAATTTCTGCCAAGTCAAATTTTCATGTTTCTTTAGCTGCCACGAACAAAGCGAAAATTAAACACATGCACAAAAACCTGATATACGGTATCTTAATACCGAGTGTTAGCGAGGTGTAAAATGTTGACAGTTATAATGCCTACCCATATCTACATGAGCATAGAGCATGGCATGACAGAATTAATTCCATTCTATAAGGAAAATTTAGAACTTTTGTACTTTCAATCCGACCTCCAATACACGTTCCAAAGGCAGCTATTTTGATTTGATAAAGCAAAAGCGTTATAGAAAATCAGCCGTTTCACAATTAAAAATGAACAGTTACATGTAAACTCACTTTTCGAGCAACACCAACAAAAAAGTTCATTTTGATCTCCGGCGTTGTTCAAAATACTACTGACGTCAATCACATAAATACATGTTTTATTCGAATTAGAACATGGCTTTGTTTCCAAAGCAAAAGAAGAAAGTCATATTAGAATCTTGAACGATACTCTTACTCTTCATGCTAAATATAATAAAGGAATGGCAAATTGTGATTCATCTGAACTAAGAAGAAAAGTTATGATATTTGAATTTATTTTACAGTAAATAACAAATTAGACATTTTACCTTAACTGTGATATCTGTAGAGAACTTGCCATCACCAGCAGTTACTATGACAGTATAAGTTTTCCCAGTACCTACTTTGACACGGCTATAGATTTTGCCTGTATATTTCTCTATACTGAAGCTGTCTTTATCTTGTCCACCAGTTATCTGATACTGAATGATATCATCTATATCTACATCTTCAGCCTAAAATGTACACATATATTTTCATGTATCTTCATATTAATCCAAGTATTCTCCTGGAAAAAATATGAAAGCTGATTAATTCATTTTATTTTAAATACTCGTTGACATAAGATCATATAAAACTGTATCAGTGACACACTTTGAAGAATTTATCCATAGCAAAACTTTAATTGCTAATATCTTGAACTACTCACCTTTAGTGTAGCCACAAAACCTCTACAGATGTTGTATCTGACACACCCAATGTCAGTACTGGCCCAGCAGAGAATCTACTCACCTTAAGTGTAGCCACAAGATCCCCTACAGATGTTGTATCTGACACACCCAATGTCAGTACTGGCACAGCAGAGAATCTACTCACCTAAAGTGTAGCCACAAGATCCACTACAGATGTTGTATCTGACACACCCAATGCTAGTACTGGCCCAGCAGAGAATCTACTCACCTTAAGTGTAGCCACAAGATCCTGTACAGATGTTGTATCTGACACACTCAATGTCAGTACTGGCCCAACAGAAAATCTACTCACCTTAAGTGTGGCCACAAGATCCCCTACAGATGTTGTATCTGACACACCCAATGTTAGTACTGGCCCAGCAGAGAATCTTGGTGAGTTGTCATTCTCATCTTGTACATAAACAACCACTTTTATGTCACCTGGTAAATCTAAAAATAATTATAATGTGATAATGTTCTATTTAAACAGTGGCATATAAATTATCAATCCTTTGGACCAATATTATAACATATAGACAGCTTTATGTTTGCTCCACAAAAACACATTCAAATTCATTATTTGTCATAAACTAAGAAATTTGACCTTATGGTCAAATTAAACATACAGTAAAGAGGATATTTAACACTTGGCATGAACATGCATCTGCATCCACTTGTCAAATATCATAACCTTCAATGAAAAGATGTTAAAGTTTGTGTGGAAGTGACCATTAATCAGGAATTAACAGAACAAGTTTGGCAAAAAGTATAGAATTATAATTTTTCTTAAATATTGATGTCAACTATCATTATCATAAGTGAAAAGAGGTAAAAGGTCAAATAGAAGAATTCAAGACTATTTATAAGGCATTAACCAAACAAATTTGGCAAAAAATATAGGATTATTGAATTTAATAAATTATCAGCTTAATTTCATTTTTAGTACAGCTGCTGTGGATGTTTCAAAACAGTTGACTTTGTGGCCTCAAATTTGACATGGTTTTCCATACAAATACTAAACTTAAACTCTATGAAACAAGCTAACTGATTAAAACATACCATTAATGGATCTTTTAACTCTGTTGGATGATGGAACAGCCCTGATATAAAAGGTATATTGATTTATATCCTCCCTGTCTAGTTGTTTTATACAGTATAATACTCCTGTTGACTGGTTTAATCTAAATGTGTCCTTCACTGTAAATACAAACTATTTTTCAACATCCTACTCAATGAAATTCAGTTCAGGCCATTTAAGAAATTTTCAGATGATGGTTGGACTAAATGGATTTCTCTTAGAAGAAATTTAAAGGTCCCAGTGTATAAATTACACAGAGAACAATAGCTATTGTATTTATTCAATGGGACAATAGAACTGACAAAAGTTTAAATAGATTGACCAATAGGAGATGAATCTGTGTAAAAGTTTCATTTGGTTCACAATAAGATAAACAAAATCTAATCAACATTAGCATCTTTGGTATATGTACAAATGTTTTATAAAATAAACAGGATCTAACTTTCAATATGTAAGACAATTTCAACAGAAAATCCATATACTTTGCATGTGGACAGAGGGACAGACTGACTGACTGACTATACAGGGTAAAATGTCTCCGACTTTTAGTAACAGGGACATTATGTGAAAGGCAATCTAAACCTCTTTTCTTTTTGGTCAAATGAAAATTGTGATATTTGTATAGTACACTTACCATCAGGTATTATCTGTATAATCTGGTAGGAGAATACCGTATTACTACCATCAGTATAATTCAGATCTATCAGTTGTGTGGTAGTGTTCATATTTTCTGGTATAGTAGCTGTGTATGTATTATTTTGTATCTGTATGGTGCTGGTTGTTACATGAATCAAAACCTATGTCAAAAAAATTTATACATTTTATTTTCTACAAATTTTGTACATGTCCTTTAACAGTTTCTTGTCAATGCTCAAGAAAAGGAAAAGGAAAGTATACAGGAGCATGTCTGTACACATCCCATGTACATGAAAAAAAAACTTACTAAATAATTTGCTCAATCTTTTATAAACATATGACTCTCATGAAATTTCTATATATCAGGTTTTTTAATTCACAATGTATGAGATAAATGTGATAATATGCACAACTGTGGTATACGTACAAGTATCCTGACTGCGACAGCAAAATGGTCCAAACTTATAAAATGTGATAATATGCACAACTGTGGTATACGTACAAGTATCCTGACTGCGACAGCAAAATGGTCCAAACTTATAAAATGTGATAATATGCACAACTGTGGTATACGTACAAGTATCCTGACTGCGACAGCAAAATGGTCCAAACTTATAAAATGTGATAATATGCACGACTGTGGTATACGTACAAGTATCCTGACTGCGACAGCAACATGGTCCAAACTTATAAAATGTGATAATATGCACGACTGTGGTATACGTATAAGTATCCTGACTGCGACAGCAAAATGGTCCAAACTTATAAAATGTGATAATATGCACGACTGTGGTATACGTACAAGTATCCTGACTGCGACAGCAAAATGATCCAAACTTATAAAATGTGATAATATGCACGACTGTGGTATACGTACAAGTATCCTGACTGCGACAGCAACATGGTCCAAACTTATAAAATGTGATAATATGCACGACTGTGGTATACGTATAAGTATCCTGACTGCGACAGCAAAATGGTCCAAACTTATAAAATGTGATAATATGCACGACTGTGGTATACGTACAAGTATCCTGACAGCGACAGCAACATGGTCCAAACTTATAAAATGTGATAATATGCACAACTGTGGTATACGTACAAGTATCCTGACTGCGACAGCAACATGGTCCAAACTTATAAAATGTGATAATATGCACGACTGTGGTATACGTACAAGTATCCTGACAGCGACAGCAACATGGTCCAAACTTATAAAATGTGATAATATGCACAACTGTGGTATACGTGACAAGTATCCTGACTGCGACAGCAACATGGTCCAAACTTATAAAATGTGATAATATGCACAACTGTGGTATACGTACAAGTATCCTGACAGCGACAGCAACATGGTCCAAACTTATAAAATGTGATAATATGCACAACTGTGGTATCGTACAAGTATCCTGACTGCGACAGCAACATGGTCCAAACTTATAAAATGTGATAATATGCACAACTGTGGTATACGTACAAGTATCCTGACTGCGACAGCAAAATGGTCCAAACTTATAAAATGTGATAATATGCACAACTGTGGTATACGTACAAGTATCCTGACTGCGACAGCAACATGGTCCAAACTTATAAAATGTGATAATATGCACAACTGTGGTATACGTACAAGTATCCTGACTGCGACAGCAACATGGTCCAAACTTATAAAATGTGATAATATGCACAACTGTGGTATACGTACAAGTATCCTGACAGCGACAGCAACATGGTCCAAACTTATAAAATACAAGAGGAACACAGCAAACAACCTATACATGCTATGTACAAATTAAAAAAACTTGAACCGTGAACTATTGTTCACTTATTATACCCCTAGTATTAACTTTCAGGAAACTTTGATTTGTAGGTCCTGAGAACAATTCAATGTCATGGCACCAAGAGATGGGCTAAGGTAAACCACCTCCTTGGAGCGAGGGTATAATAAGGAATTCTGAATTTAAGAAATAATAGTTTTGTGAAGAATTAAACAAAGTAAAAATCCTGCATACGTTTGGCATATTTATAAGCACCCTATAATTTAAAAAAGGATATAGTTGTTCTCCAAACAAACCATGAGCAAAATATAAACAAACTACTATGTCAAACAAGCAGTTTAGTAGAAAAATTTAGCAAAATAAAAAATCATAATGAAATGCATACCACATAAAATAAAAAGGCTAATGATAAAAAAAACTGAATAAGATGTAAAATATGAATCTTGGTTGTGTCATAAACTTTGAAAAATAAAGATATTTTGAAAACCTGGTAAAATGCCTGAGAAGATAAATTAACCCTCATGTGTTTGAGTTTAAGTAGCTAGTACATGAAAAGTTAAAGGAGTAAAATGTCAAGTTTGATGCAAAGTGCATAACATAATTTAATTTGGCTTTGAATTTTTATAGTACACATGCAAACTTATGCAATATATCTACTCTATACAATAAATATATTCACCAGTTTTTAGAAATAAGGTTGTAGTACTATTCTCCACATTTTATAGTACATACCTCTGTATATTTTGTCTGAATATGATCAGTTGCAGAAATATTCAGTCTATACTCAAGTACACTTGTACCTAATCTGCTTGACAGAGTTATCACCCCTGATGCTGCATCCATATCAAAATGATTTCCTATGTTTCCATCTTAAAAGATTACAAAAACAAATAATCATATAATTAAATTATTTTCATTATTTTGTTCTAGTTTATAGAAAATCTAACTTAAAACAAACATTATGTTGACTTCTTATACTTGTATATTTCATTTGGTGTGAGTTTGGGTTTCTGTATCTTTTGATGTATTCCCACGTCGTCTTTTATCCATATTGTGAATCAGTTGTAAGAATCATTTGCTAGCCTGATGGTTTATAAAAAATTTCATGCTTATTTACTCCTGTATATATGTTTTTCGTTTTTTTGCCATGGTGTTGTCTTTGACTAATGCGTTTGAATATTCCTTTAGTATCTTCAGTCTACTTTTTTTTTTTAACTCAACCTTTAAACCTTTTTATTTCAAAGAAGTAGTATTTGATGTAATGTTTGCTTATCTAATCAAAATAAATAATATTTAAATAAGTAATTAAGTAAATAATTGATCATACCGTCTATTTTATACACTATATTGTACTGTCCAGCTGTTACACCTAGTATCACTGTTGATTTAGGTGTATTTACATCTATTGTTCTCTCATATAAACTTCGGGGAAACTGTGGTGCTGTGTCATACATGTCTTGTACCATTATAGTGAGGTCAAAGGTCGAGTTTAGTGAAGGTGTACCAAGATCCATGGCAATCACTGTCAGGTTATACACAGACTTTACTTCGTAGTCCAGACTAACCAGTGTAGTTATTCTACCACCTGTGGAAAGAAAATAATGAAATATATGTAACTTCCGCACATTATTTAAGTTGGTAGTTTGTAGATTCCATTACACTCCATTGTTTTCTTTGGTTTTGATTAATATGCACAACTGTGGTATACGTACAAGTATCCTGACTGCGACAGCAACATGGTCCAAACTTATAAAATGTGATAATATGCACAACTGTGGTATACGTACAAGTATCCTGACTGCGACAGCAACATGGTCCAAACTTATAAAATGTGATAATATGCACAACTGTGGTATACGTACAAGTATCCTGACTGCGACAGCAACATGGTCCAAACTTATAAAATGTGATAATATGCACAACTGTGGTATACGTACAAGTATCCTGACTGCGACAGCAAAATGGTCCAAACTTATAAAATACAAGAGGAACACAGCAAACAACCTATACATGCTATGTACAAATTAAAAAAAAAACTTGAACTGTGAGCTATTGTTCACTTATTATACCCCTACTATTAAATATCATGAAAATTTGATTTCTAGGTCCTGAGAACAATTCAATGTCATGGCACCAAGAGATGGGCTAAGGTAAACCACCTCCTTGGAGCGAGGGTATAATAAGGAATTCTGAATTTAAGAAATATTAGTTTTGTGAAGAATTAAACAAAGTAAAAATCTTGCATACATTTGGCATATTTATGAGCACCCTATAATTTAAAAAAAAAGGATATAGTTGTTCTCCAAACAAACCATGAACAAAATATAAACAAACTACTATGTCAAACAAGCAGTTTAGTAGAAAAATTTAGCAAAATAAAAAAATCATAATGAAATGCATACCACATAAAATAAAAAGGCTAATGATAAAAAAAACTGAATAAGATGTAAAAATATGAATCTTGGTTGTGTCATAAACTTGAAAAATAAAGATATTTTGAAAAACCTGGTAAAATGCCTGAGAAGATAAATTAACCCTCATGTGTTTGAGTTTAAGTAGCTAGTACATGAAAAGTTAGAGGGAGTAAAATGTCAAGGTTGATGCAAAGTGCATAACATAATTTAATTTGGCTTTGAATTTTTATAGTACACATGCAAACTTATGCAATATATCTACTCTATACAATAAATATATTCACCAGTTTTTAGAAATAAGGTTGTAGTACTATTCTCCACATTTTATAGTACATACCTCTGTATATTTTGTCTGAATATGATCAGTTGCAGAAATATTCAGTCTATACTCAAGTACACTTGTACCTAATCTGCTTGACAGAGTTATCACCCCTGATGCTGCATCCATATCAAAATGATTTCCTATGTTTCCATCTTAAAGATTACAAAACAAATAATCAAATAATTGAATTATTTTCATTATTTTGTTCTAGTTTATAGAAAATCTAACTTAAAACAAACATTATGTTGACTTCTTATACTTGTATATTTCATTTGATGTGAGTTTGGGTTTCTGTATCTTTTGATGTATTCCCACGTCGTCTTTTATCCATATTGTGAATCAGTTGTAAGAATCATTTGCTAGCCTGATGGTTTATAAAAAAATTCATGCTTATTTACTCCTGTATATATGTTTTTCGGTTTTTTGCCATGGTGTTGTCTTTGACTAATGCGTTTGAATATTCCTTTAGTATCTTCAGTCTCCTTTTTTTTTTTAACTAAACCTTTAAACCTTTTTATTTCAAAGAAGTAGTATTTGATGTAATGTTTGCTTATCTAATCAAAATAAATAATATTTGAATAAGTAAATAATTGACCATACCGTCTATTTTATACACTATATTGTACTGTCCAGCTGTTACACCTAGTATCACTGTTGATTTAGGTGTATTTACATCTATTGTTCTCTCATATAAACTTCGGGGAAACTGTGGTGCTGTGTCATACATGTCTTGTACCATTATAGTGAGGTCAAAGGTCAAGTTTAGTGAAGGTGTACCAAGATCCATGGCAATCACTGTCAGGTTATACACAGACTTTACTTCATAGTCCAGACTTACCAGTGTAGTTATTCTACCACCTGTGGAAAGAAAAATAATGAAATATATGTAACTTCTGCACATTATTTAAGTTGGTAGTTTGTAGATTCCATTACACTCCATTGTTTTTCTTTGGTTTTTGATTACCCCCCTTGGTATATCCTCACTTTCTTCAGCTAAATTAATTGTACATTCCATTCAAACTCAGAAATATATGACACATACCAGGTACAACTTCACATGATATGCAAGATAAAAGAAAGCAACACAGATCTTTAGGTCACTATCCCCAATAATAAGAGTAAAAATATATCATTTATGACACCTTTTAATTCAATAAAATTGCATCCAGTGGTCTAAGTAGTCCAACAACTATATTACTAACCTGTCAATACTGAGGTTGGGAGTTAGAATCCTGTGCATGACAGGTGTGCTTGACTTCAATTATAATTGACTAGGATTGTCAGTTTTCCTGCTGAAGGTCAGTTATCTCTGGGCACTCTGGCTTCCTCCATCAATTAAAACTGGCCTCCACGAAATAGCACAAAAGTGCTGAAAGTGGCATTAAACACCAATCAATCAATCTTCATTGTGTTGGTTACTTGATTGAGCAATGATATCACTAAACTAAGTTTTCTATAAATCAATATAAATATAGGTTCTGTGAGGAATCTTAATCTTACTCATTGGATCTATGTCAAACTGTGGGTATGTGTTTCCAGAAAACATGTAGATGACAGAGCCATTCACACCATTATCAGGATCTTCAGCTTCTATATCGCATACAAACTGCAATATAATAATCTATTTTTAATTTCTATGATAATTATCATTAAAAAAATTCATAAACTGTTGACAAAGAATATGTCTTGCTTGTATGGAATCTAGATATCGGTAGCATGACTTGCAGATTTGTTATATCACATTTCATCACCCACTGTACATTATACTATGTTATGACTGATAGCACTTCATCATTCACAGAAATCTGATATACTGCACTTTACCATCCTAAGTACGTAATAACTTAAATCCTACTTACAAAACTTCCAAAATCCTGAGTATATTATAAAGAGAACAGACATACCACACTCCCAACATACTCAGTACATTACACAGAGAACAAACAAACTACACTCCCAACATACACAGTACATTACACAGAGAACATACATACCACACTCCCAACATACACAGTACATTACACAGAGAACATACATACCACACTCCCAACATACACAGTACATTACACAGAGAACATACATACCACACTCCAACATACACAGTACATTACACAGAGAACAAACATACCACACTCCCAACATACTCAGTACATTACACAGAGAACATACATACCACACTCCCAACATACACAGTACATTACACAGAGAACATACATACCACACTCCCAACATACACAGTACATTACACAGAGAACAAACAAACCACACTCCCAACATACACAGTACATTACACAGAGAACATACATACCACACTCCCAACATACACAGTACATTACACAGAGAACATACATACCACACTCCCAACATACACAGTACATTACACAGAGAACAGACAAACCAAACTCCCAAAATACAGAGTACATTACACAGAGAACAAACAAACCACACTCCCAAAATACAGAGTACATTACACAGAGAACAAACAAACCACACTCCCAAAATACACAGTACATTACACAGAGAACAAACATACCACACTCCCAACATACACAGTACATTACACAGAGAACATACATACCACACTCCCAACATACACAGTACATTACACAGAGAACATACATACCACACTCCCAACATACACAGTACATTACACAGAGAACAGACATACCACACTCCCAACATACACAGTACATTACACAGAGAACAGACATACCACACTCCCAACATACACAGTACATTACACAGAGAACAGACATACCACACTCCCAACATACACAGTACATTACACAGAGAACATACATACCACACTCCCAACATACACAGTACATTACACAGAGAACATACATACCACACTCCCAACATACACAGTACATTACCTAGAGAACATACATACCACACTCCCAACATACACAGTACATTACACAGAGAACATACACACCACACTCCCAACATACACATTACATTACCTAGAGAACATACACACCACACTCCCAACATACACAGTACATTACATTACCTAGAGAACATACACACCACACTCCCAACATACTTCCATTTTACATTGTAAGTGAAGTCTCATCAACACACTCACCTGTCTTGGATGTTGATTTTCTTTGACATAGTAAGTTCTGTTGTTAGAGGTAAACTTTGGAGTGTTGTCATTCTGATCTGTGACAGTTACAAGAACCTCTACAGAACTTATTAGAGGACTGTTTCCATGGTCTACAGCCTGTAATTCAATCAATTATTATGTATGACAGTGCTCAAATATCAACAGTAGTGGTTAGAGAAATAATTCCAGAAGGGGAAGAAACTGCAGTCTATCAATGACCAAGCTTTATTCTATGTTAAAAAATTTGTACAGCAAATTTTTTGTTGTTCAACTGACAACTCACCAAAACTTTTGCATAGGACAATATCATTTCATCAGCTTACTAGATTGATTGATTGATTAATTGGTGGTTAATGCCACTTTCAGCACTGTTGTGCTATTTTGTGATGGTCAGATTTTTATAGGTGTAGTAAGTTGCTCGTGCCAATCTGACAATCCATATCAATTAAGATTGGAGTCGAGCCCACCTGCTGCATGCTGGTTTCAAACTCACAACCTCAGTGTTGACAGGCTAGTGATATAGTAGTTCGGCCACGGTGGCCCCCTCAACTTACTAGAATAGTTAGTTTTAATAGTGCAAAGTATACTTACAAGAACAGTTAAGTTGTAACAGGTTTCTTCTTCCCTGTCTAAAGTCCCATTCACACTGAGCATTCCTGTTTGTTTGTTCAGAAGGAAGTGATGACCTGTAAATAGACAAAACAATAATACTGTTACTTATTACTTAACAGAAAATAAAACCTATATACGATCTTTAATTAAGTCTATTGTGTTGTGATTGACACTGGTGTGACTTTCTTATAGTTTCCATCAAATTTTCACCTTCAAAGCAGTTTTGAAAGACAATTGATTTTATAGTTAAATACAAGTACATTACACATCAAGACTACTGTAATCGAGCTTGTATAGTTGGCACTGGTATATTGTTCGCACCCCCTTCTCGCCACGAAATTTCAGGAAAAAAAAACTTTTTGTAACTGTTAGAAAATGTCTATTGAAACTCCGGTAATTTCAAATTGTGTGTGGTTGTTTGCGGTATTTTCATGGAAAACCCTTTTTCCGTCATCAAATAAAAGTTGAAACTGCTTGTAAATGATTCTAGAACACTTCATAAGTGTTAAAATAAGTCAAAATCACACAAAAAAACAATTTAGAAACTTTAAACCGGAAGTTTAAATAGCACATGTAAAAGAAAATAAATACGGTGAGAGTGTACGGAGAATCTGTACTTAATAGATATCTCTAGAATAAGACTTTGAAAGTAAAACAGTTCCATCCTTGTGTAAAACAATGTTAAATATATCTATCACATCAATGTTTGAAGGATCTTAAGCTAAAACAAAAGGAAACATCAAAACAGAACGAATAACCGATTACGTTTTGTAGTTTATACATCGTAAACTGGTTCTCGGTTGACTTTTATACTTTTTTTGTTCCATTAAATTCAAGCAGATTCCAGTTTATTTTAAGCAATGCAGTGAAAAGAAACATGAAATTTGTAATGAAGCATTTAATTTTTAAATTTATCAGTATATATTTGATATTGAATAAAAAATAACATATTAATGATGGATTAGGTAAAATTATAAGTTTTGAAAATGATAAAAGCGCCCTCTACGATATCAATAACAAACATGGCGGAATGAAACAAACCACCTCACGAAAAACAAATTTTTCTCTTATTTCTTGCTTATTGTACTCTATAGTCCGAACCCCCTCTGGCAGGTTCAATTTTGGAGAATAAAACCGCAGACTATACAAGCCTTTATTTGGTATCCCTTTTTGTCAAATAAGCAGGTCGGGATTGCCATGCATATGTTATGGCCACTTAAACAAATTGAATATTTTGTCATATTTACCTGGATTTCTAACCAATGAATATGTAACATTTCCATTTTCATCACTATCAGCATCTGTTGCCATGACAGATATCCCTGGTGATAATACATTCTCTTCAATTATATATTCATATGACCTTTGTTTGAACTCTGGATGGTTGTCATTTACATCACTAACTGTCATGCTAACCTGAATAAAAACAAAATATGTAAAAAATGATAATAATTTACTAAAGATCTAAAAAGTTATTGTCATATGAAAAGTCTGTAGCAATAAACAGTATCTTCAATTATGGTCAAATTTGAAAAAAAGTTATAAATAGGTAGAGTCATAATTCAGGTTACAAAAATGACTAATCTTACCACATTTCCTTATTTTCAATCATATAAGTGGTTTCAAAATTACATTTCCAGTACATCTGTTTGGTTGAACAATCTAATTTTAATTTCATGTACGATTTCCGTCAAATATCTTGAAACTCTGCCAAACGATAGTCTTTACATTTGTAATGCACTTTTTGTGGCGACTGAAGAGGGACAGTCAAACTCATAGATTGAAAATAAAATGACAACGCCATGGCTAAAAATAAAAAGACAAATAGACAAATAATAGTACAGAAGACACAACATAGAAAACTAAAGACTAAGCAACATGAACCCCACCAAAAACTGGGGGTGATCTCAGGTGCTCCGGAAGGGTAAGCAGATCCTGCTCCACATGTGGCACCCGTCGTGTTGCTTATGTTATTATAAATCCGGTAAATAGTCTAATTCGGTAAGTCACATTCGTGAAAAGGGAAGGGTATTGTAGTTACAACATAAGGAACATATCCGATATCATTTGTGAAACTGTTATTCCATAACGGTCAACCAACTTGTGATGGCGTCCGTAAAATTTACGAAGGGATGATTTCAACTTCACCACTTAGAACTCTTGGTTTAATAGCTTCCTTGTGAGCAGCAATCCTCTATCAAGGAAATCATGATAGGAAATACAAGCCTGGGAATATCGTATCAATTGGGAAATATATACTCTGTATGCAGGCGCTGTTGGAATGTTGCTACATAGAAATGGAAAGTTCACAATTGGGAAGCTGAAATCATCTCTTTTGTCGTAAAGTTTTGTTTTCAACCGACCCTCATTGTCAATTTCTAGATGTAAGTCAAGATATGAGGCAGACTTATCTGTATCTGTAGTATCCTTTATCTCTAGTTCGATGGGATAGATTTGTTCAACATAGTCACCAAATTTTGTATTATTTAGTGAGAGAACATCATCTATATAGCGGAACGTAAAGTTAAAGGATATTGCTAACTGTTTATCTTTCTTCCTAAGAAGTTCCTATATGAAGTCAGCCTCATAATAATAAAGAAACAAGTCAGCAAGAAGAGGGGCACAATTGGTTCCCATTGGAATTCTGACAATCTGTTGAAAAACACGTCCTCCAAACGTAACAAATATGTTGTCAATCAAGAAATCAAGCATCTTGACAATGTCAGTTTCAGAGAATTTTTTGTTTGAATCAGAGTGATTCTTTACAAAGTAGGATTTATCCCTCGCCAAGACAAGAAGGTTTCATGTTTCAACAATGTCTCGTGCTTGCTATGTTTTTTTTTCTCCAATGAAGAAACCTATCATATATATGTATGTGTTTATTCTTTTATATATTTTTAACATTACAAACACATACCATTGTATAAGCTGTCCTTTCTGGGATTTTGCCATCTTTAACTTGAACAGCAAAATGAAAAGCAGGTGTCTTCTCTCTGTCAATAGTAGCCACAGTTGTTATATTGCCCTGAAAATTTAAAGGATATAATTAAATACCAGATTTCAAAGCAAAAACTACATAGGGCATGACATTTCACATCTTTCTTTTATATTCTTGAATAAAAATATATAATTTCATTCAAATTTACCAAAATCATGATTAAAAACAGATATATGACAAAAACCTAAGGTATAAATACCTCAGTACTGTAAGCATTTAAAAATACTGGTAAATGTCATGTTTAATTAATTTCAAAAATCTGACAGGAGTAATAAACCAATAATGAAAAATCACATTTGAATTTTGTTTGCATTTTCTATTACAAGATATAGTGTAATTGTTTAAATCAATTATGTACTATTGTTGTAAAATATTTACAATTATAATTTCAAATCAACATTAACCTGAAAAATCTAAACTTTCTTGTACAACGTATAGTCAAATCTTATACTATGCAAATAGTATTTTGCATGGGTTTTAAATTTTTGTGTTGTTTTTTTAATTTTTTTTGGTGATTCATAAAAGCTACAAAATCTAAATAAAATAATTTACTAATTCATACTGTGTCCAGGTTACAACTAATCATAAAGGAAAATGTTATCTGGTTTTATCAGTAATTTGATCACAGATAATTCTACTCACTGATATTGGTGCTACTCTGAAGAACATGCACGACTCAGAGTATGTTATTAATGAGTAGTGAAGTTTATGATTTGTCCCATTTTCTACAATAGCCTCCACTTTACCAACAACAGAGCCTATAAATATAAACAATGCTATGTATTATAATGTATCCAGAGAATATCTATTTTAGTGTAAATTATGAATTAATACAATTTACTTATTCAATGAGAAAAAATCCCTCTACCTTAATATTTATCATGTATTATACAAAGACTCAAGCAAGCTGTGAAACCATTTTTATCTAATACTGCCTCCAGCATGGATAAAAACTTTGATTGATATTTCATGGCAAGAGGAGGTACATTTTTGTTTAGAAGAAAAACTGATTACTGTAAGGCCAAACAAGGTATATGATACTGCCAACCTTCATTTAGATAAATGGAGAATGTGTCATTGGCACAGATGATGCCCCCGCTTGCATATAACGTTATAAAGGGACAAAACTAGAGAAGTGTAAAGTGATGCCACCCAAATTCGAACTTGATCTGTGTTCTATGGTAATAGGCATTGTGTATAAGTTTCATAACATTTGGTTGAGGCAAACTAATGTTAGAGAATGGAAACGAAAAATTCAGCATATTTTTTATTTATAAGGGGCATCTCTCTAGAACGGTAAAAGTCATGCCATCCAAATTCAAATTTGATCTGTATTTTGTGGTAATAAGCATTGTATAAACATTTCATAACATTTTGTGAGGCAAACTTAATTTAGAGAACAGAAACTAATTTTGGGTTGGAGGTACAGACCGACAAGGGTAACACTAAATGTCCCATCCTCCACAGCGTGGGGCATTAAAAACTTTCCATAAATACTCCGCACTTAATTTGTACCACCTTTAACAATAGTAAGTAAAAACACCTATAAAACGTTCTTCCAAAATGTTTTTAATGATACAATGCCCAAAAATAATTGAATTTGTATACTTTTATATACTTACCTATGGGTACATTTTCAGGTATTCTGTAATCATATTCTGGCCTTAAGAAAACAGGTGCTTGGTCATTAATACCTTCTACTATGACTGTCAAGTTTAATGCTGATGACATGTTTGGCCTTCCTTTGTCGGTGGCTACTACCCACATTTCCAAAGCAGCTGTTTTTGTGGCATTTTTGTCCAACACATGTAAACGATTCAGAGAATTTAAATCCACCTGTGCTTTGATTGTTACCACTCCAGTTTTTGGACTTATCCGAAAATATTTCAAAATTTCCAATTTTTCTGCTGATAATGAGAACTCAACTTCGGCATTTTTACCTATATCATTATCTTTAACACTTGGTAGTAAAATGGGGGACCCCACAGGGGACTTTTCTATAATGGTAGCATCAGCTTGGGATATTTCACTGCCATCAGCATTGTAGAATATAGGACTATTGTCATTAATATCCTCTACATTGACCTCTAAATATGAGCTGACCACACAGGCTGGAATTCCATTGTCTTTGGCATAAATCTTAACACTGTACTCATCCTTTATTTCTCTATCTAGAGCTCTATCTAATATCAGATTGTCACCTGATATAATAAATGGTGAAGTATCTGAAAACAGAGGTATTAACCAATATTAATAAACATAAAACCCTGATAACTAAAATCATTGTAGAACAAACATATGCCTAGAGTTCTGACAATGAAAGAACCTTAGTGAGCGCGCTCACATACCCCATGTCCCCACATTGTCATTGGAGAAATAAAATAAGTGTAAGAAAAAAAAATTGTATCAGAAAAAAAAATTGAATCATAATTTCCTGTCAATATGCACATCTACATAGTATGTCCTTATTATCTACACAGTTTCATGAAATTCTGTTGTGTGGTTTGAGAGGAGTTGCGATGACAAAAGGTTGCAGTAGTATATTGGGAAAATTAGTTCAAAGGGGCGTAACTCCTGGAAAAAAAATTGATTCGTAATTTCCGGTCGATATGCACATCTACGTAGTATGTCCTTATTATCTGAAAAGGTTTCATGAAATTCTGTTGTGTGGTTTGAGAGTTGTGATGACAAAAGGTTGCAGTAGTATATTGGGCAAATAAGTTCAAAGGGGCGTAACTCCTGGAAAAAAAATTGAATCATAATTTCCTGTCGATATGCACATGAAACGTAGTATGTCCTTATTATCTGAAAAGGTTTCATGAAATTCTGTTGTGTGGTTTGAGAGGAGTTGCGATGACAAAAGGTTGCAGTAGTATATTGGGCAAATAAGTTCAAAGGGGCATAACTCCTGGAAAAAAATTGAATCGTAATTTCCTGTCGATATGCACATCTACGTAGTATGTCCTTATTATCTGAAAAGGTTTCATGAAATTCTGTTGTGTGGTTTGAGAGGAGTTGCGATGACAAAAGGTTGCAGTAGTATATTGGGAAAATAAGTTCAAAGGCGTAACTCCTGGAAAAAATTGAATCGTAATTTCCTGTCGATATGCACATCTACGTAGTATGTCCTTATTATCTGAAAAGGTTTCATGAAATTCTGTTGTGTGGTTTGAGAGGAGTTGCGATGACAAGAAACAGGACTGACGGACGGGTCAAAAACATTATACCCTCTGCAACTCATTGCGTGGGGTATAATAATTAGGTTTTAAATGGGGACAATATAAACTAGAACATATATACTTCTTTAATACATTAAGAGAGACGATAAATGTGACAACATAAGAGGGAAAAATCATATTCACATATAAAGGAAAAGATATGATAAGGTAACTTTTTTTGCCCAATGATTATGAAAATCAAAAAGAATAACATCCTTCAGATTAATACAAAAGATTAATAAGTGAGAAAGTAGTATAAATAAACTATGTCTAACATATTTGCTCTATGGAATCAAACTTCAAAAACGAAAATGGTCAAAATAGCATAAATTTCAGATTTTGTCATTAAGATTTAGAAATGAGCCAAGACATTATCCAAAATAATGTTTTACTATAAGATGTCTTATACAGAGATGCTAAAGTGTGTCTATTTTGGGTAAGGCCTTGGCTCATATCTGATTTGTCCCAAATCAATGTGTAAAATGGCCATTTTAGGTCAAATTTGACAATTCAACATATTATGATGTCATAATGCCATTATAAATGACATTTCCGTTTTTAAGTGTCCAGATTATATTATCCTATTTATTTATCAATAAAACTAAGATAACTTTTACAAGGTCTAAATAATCACAATGTATTATTTTTGGCTCTTATGAAACCTCCTCCTATCCTTAAAAAAATCAGTCATAAAAAAACCCATGCCATAAATCTTACATAAATTGTTGAGATAACAATCAATTCTGAATTTTATTACGAGGAGTAAGTACCTGAACTATCCAAATAGAATGAAACAGCAGCATTTTCTCCCTCGTCAATATCTGTGGCAGTCAGATTATAGACTACAGATGCATTTTGGGTATTTTCTGGTACCTTGACAACTAATATCAGAGGTTTGAAGACAGGGCAATTGTCATTAGCATCCTCAATATATACAGTAACAGTACTATTTGTTTTCTGTTGTCCATCAAAGGCTTCTATATTTATTTCATATTTAGCCTTCTTTTCCCTGTCTAATCCACCACTAGTATATATCACACCTAGAAAGATGAGAAAAAACAATTTGTTACTGCAAAATTTGTAAATATTCCTTTCTTTACATATTGTTGCTAAATTTATCAGTGATGTACTATTGTAGAAAGTAGTAACATATATGTGGCTGGTAAAGAGTTATTTTCATGCAAACATGTTTGTAATTTTTATATCACATGTGTTCGTGCTTGAAGCTCATTATTCACCATGTTTCGTAGAAATTGGTGAGAAAGCAAAATGCAAGCTACCTTTTATTTTTTTCGTTCATCTGTGCACATACCCCCTTTTTATATGATTAGAAAAATAGCAAAAACTAGAGGTACTTCAAGCAAAGCTGACAAAATAATACTCCCAACTACCTCCCTTGTATTCATCTCAATATATAATATATTAAAGAATTTATTGTATACTGTTATAATTCTTATATGATTTGCATATTAGGGAAAACGCTGATATGATTGGTTGAGAGGACTTCCCGTAGCTTGACGTTGTTTATTTTTCGATAGACGACGTTGACCGAACTACTTTCGTAACCAATGTAAACAAGATGGCGGCGATAATAACACTGACGTTAACAAAATTTATTTTCACTGTACGTTAATTGTTAAATTTAATAAAATACACAAAAACATTCATTTGAATGATAAAAAGAGTTTTTGTAGTTTATTTTTTATCAGATAGCAAATTTCATGGAGTACATATTTTTGCATTAACCAACAAATATATTCATGTGCCAGGCGTATTCAATGACACAAATATACAACTTACGTGTGATAGAGGTTACGAGTGTGGAAAAATATATTCCCTATCTCCAATTTTAAAGAATTATAAGGATTAAACGCCTTTTTAAAGGAATTTATTGGTGTATAAACTGGACCAAGTCACTCACAAACATATCATAAAAATCCTTCGGACTTTTATTTGTTTGTGAGTGACTTGGTCCAGTTTATACACCAATAAATTCCTTTAAAAAGGCGTTTAATCCTATTGTAGTGCTTTTGTTTTCAGTGTTCAAGACTTTATCAGTAGAAAACAACAATACAGGTTTTACTCATACACTTGATCTAATCCATGTATTTGCCATTAAGTATGCATAGTAACATCTATGCAATATCATTATTGCAGATTCTATGAGTACTTCAAAGCTTCTGTAAAACATAACTGACCTCAAAACACAGATATAACTTTACATTTAGATAAGTTTGTGATCTACAACATCCTGAAAAATATTTCTACTTTATTCACAATATATCCACAGAAATAATACCAGGCCTAACAGTCATAACAATTTTGAGTACCATTATTTAACTCAGACGCAGAAATCAACCAATCAAAATACTTATATTGAAGCCTGTAATTCAGTGGTTGTCGTTTATTGCTGTATATCATATTTGTTTTTTCGTTTATTGTTTTGTACATAAATCAGGCCATTAGTTTTCTCATTTGAATTGTTTTACATTTGTCATTTTGGGGCCTTTTATAGCTTACTATGCTACATGGGTTTTGCTCATTGTTGAAGGTCGTACGGTGACCTATAGATGTGAAAGTCTCTGCCATTTGGTCTCTGGTGGAGAGTTGTTTCACTTGCTATCATACCACATCTTTTTATTTTTATATTAATTTGGTGTTTCAAGTTTTGAGTAAATTTTTATGACCGAAAGTCCAGGAACAAACAATATATCACGGCATAAAATTTCAATAAAAAATATACACAAATAAATGGAGAATGTGTCCATGGGACACAGATGATGCCCCAATTTGCATATAACGTTATAAAGGGACATAACTCTAGAACGGTAAAAGTGATGCCACCCAAATTCAAACTTGATCTGTGTTTTGTGGTAATGAGCATTGTGTATAAGTTTCATAACATTTGGCTGAGGCATGGAAACTAATTTTGGGACAGACATACAGACGGACGGACGTACGTAAGGACAGACAAGAGTAACACATAATGCAGCAGAGGGGGCATAAAAATCACTTATAATGGATGAATTTCTATATTATATAGATTTTATAGGGATTTAACTCTATCAGATATTGCTGTCCAGATGTTAACCTTTGAGATAAATTTCATTAAAATCTTCTGAGAAACACTGACATTAAAGCTCTTACAGTGCTTGACAGACAGAAAAGCATCAGCATTTACACATCCTGTTGAGGATCATCAAGTGTAACTATAAGGGCTACCTTCACTAACTGCATGACGTCATGTAACTATGTGGAATATTGTATCTATGTTATGTTTAGGTTTGAACAGAATATTGTATCTATGTTATATTTATGTTTGAACAGAATATTGTATCTATGTTATGTTTATGTTTGAATAGAATATTGTATCTATGTTATGTTTAGGTTTGAACAGAATATTGTATCTATGTTATGTTTAGGTTTGACCAGAATATTGTATCTATGTTATGTTTAGGTTTGACCAGAATATTGTATCTATGTTATGTTTAGGTTTGACCAGAATATTGTATCTATGTTATGTTTAGGTTTGACCAGAATATTGTATCTATGTTATGTTTAGGTTTGACCAGAATATTGTATCTATGTTATGTTTATGTTTGACCAGAATATTGTATCTATGTTATGTTTATGTTTGACCAGAATATTGTATCTATGTTATGTTTATGTTTGAATAGAATATTGTATCTATGTTATGTTTATGTTTGAATAGAATATTGTATCTATGTTATGTTTATGTTTGAATAGAATATTGTATCTATGTTATGTTTATGTTTGAACAGAATATTGTATCTATGTTATGTTTATGTTTGAATAGAATATTGTATGTATCTATGTTATGTTTAGGTTTGAATAGAATATTGTATCTATGTTATGTTAGGTTTGAACAGAATATTGTATTTATGTTATGTTTAGGTTTGAATAGAATATTGTATCTATGTTATGTTTAGGTTTGAATAGAATATTGTATCTATGTTATGTTTAGGTTTGAATAGAATATTGTATCTATGTTATGTTTAGGTTTGACCAGAATATTGTATCTATGTTATGTTTATGTTTGAATAGAATATTGTATCTATGTTATGTTTAGGTTTGACCAGAATATTGTATCTATGTTATGTTTAGGTTTGACCAGAATATTGTATCTATGTTATGTTTAGGTTTGAATAGAATATTGTATCTATGTTATGTTTAGGTTTGAACAGAATATTGTATCTATGTTATGTTTAGGTTTGACCAGAATATTGTATCTATGTTATGTTTATGTTTGAATAGAATATTGTATCTATGTTATGTTTATGTTTGACCAGAATATTGTATCTATGTTATGTTTATGTTTGACCAGAATATTGTATCTATGTTATGTTTATGTTTGACCAGAATATTGTATCTATGTTATGTTTATGTTTGAATAGAATATTGTATCTATGTTATGTTTATGTTTGAATAGAATATTGTATCTATGTTATGTTTATGTTTGAATAGAATATTGTATCTATGTTATGTTTATGTTTGAACAGAATATTGTATCTATGTTATGTTTATGTTTGAATAGAATATTGTATGTATCTATGTTATGTTTAGGTTTGAATAGAATATTGTATCTATGTTATGTTTAGGTTTGAATAGAATATTGTATCTATGTTATGTTTAGGTTTGAATAGAATATTGTATCTATGTTATGTTTAGGTTTGACCAAAATATTGTATCTATGTTATGTTTAGGTTTGACCAGAATATTGTATCTATGTTATGTTTATGTTTGAATAGAATATTGTATCTATGTTATGTTTAGGTTTGACCAGAATATTGTATCTATGTTATGTTTAGGTTTGACCAGAATATTGTATCTATGTTATGTTTAGGTTTGAATAGAATATTGTATCTATGTTATGTTTAGGTTTGAACAGAATATTGTATCTATGTTATGTTTAGGTTTGACCAGAATATTGTATCTATGTTATGTTTATGTTTGAATAGAATATTGTATCTATGTTATGTTTAGGTTTGACCAGAATATTGTATCTATGTTATGTTTAGGTTTGACCAGAATATTGTATCTATGTTATGTTTAGGTTTGAATAGAATATTGTATCTATGTTATGTTTAGGTTTGAACAGAATATTGTATCTATGTTATGTTTATGTTTGACCAGAATATTGTATCTATGTTATGTTTATGGTATCTATGTTATGTTTATGGTATCTATGTTATGTTTATGGTATCTATGTTATGTTTATGGTATCTATGTTATGTTTAATGTATCTATGTTATGTTTAGGTTTGACCAGAATATTGTATCTATGTTATGTTTATGTTTGAATAGAATATTGTATCTATGTTATGTTTAGGTTTGACCAGAATATTGTATCTATGTCATGTTTATGGTATCTATGTTATGTTTATGGTATCTATGTCATGTTTATGGTATCTATGTTATGTTTATGGTATCTATGTTATGTTTATGAATCTATGTTATGTTTAATGTATCTATGTTATGTTTAGGTTTGACCAGAATATTGTATCTATGTTATGTTTATGTTTGAATAGAATATTGTATCTATGTTATGTTTATGTTTGAATAGAATATGTTTAATGTATCTATGTTATGTTTATGTATCTATGTTTATGTTTGACCAGAATATTGTATCTATGTTATGTTTATGTTTGACCAGAATATTGTATCTATGTTATGTTTATGGTATCTATGTCATGTTTATGGTATCTATGTTATGTTTATGGTATCTATATTATGTTTATGGTATCTATGTTATGTTTAGGTTTGACCAGAATATTGAACTTTACAGAACTATTTTCTTTGGAATCAAAATATACAACTCAAAACCTAAAATTTGTGCTGTGACAATGATGTCGAGGATTGAGGGAATGTAAAGTGTAACTATATATGCGGCCCTCACTAACTGTATGATGTCACGTCATTAACCAGAATATTGTATCTATGTTATGTTTATGTTTGAATAGAATATTAAACTGTACATAAGCATTTTCTTTAGAATCACTCTAACCTTAAAACAATCTGGAGTATACAACTCAAAACCTAACATATCCATTCTAAGCTCTGCACGAAAGACAATAAGTATCCATAAATGACTGATAGAATATTTTCAAACCATAAATATACACCTATAGAACAACCATCATTCTTTTCAATTTTACATGATAGAAGCATACCTGACAATATATCCACATATAACTTTCCATCGTATCCTGATTGGATATGATAGAAGCATACCTGACAACATATCCACATAGAACTTTCCATCTGATCCTCATTTGATATAATAGAAGCATACCTGACAATATATCAACATAAAACTTTCCATCTGATCCTGATCCTATTCTGTATCGTGTAGTTGTATTGCCATTGACATCCTCATCTGTTGTCATAACAACACCGACCTTATGACCTGCCACAGCTGACTCATTAATAGAGAAGGTATAATTAGTTTTGGTAAACTGTGGTGGTTCATCATTGACGTCAAGCAACGTAATGGTTACCATGACAGTGTTATTGTTTCCTCTACCATATCTGTCAGCAGCTTTGACCTAACAGCATTTAAAAATATTTTAAAATAAACTGTTGATACAAGAATATGTCAGACTGAAATTTTGATAGTGCATGCAAATGTTGATATTATAATGGCAACACTTTGACATAATTACAAATAATCTACATGGATATGAGAATTGCTAATGCTGATACTACATACTCCAAATATATAATTGACTTACCATATGTGGTTCCCCTCAAACTGATCTAATTAGAATCTTTAACATTTAAACTAAGCAAAACTTTCAAAGTCAATAGACCATGACTGAAGGGACAGGCCCAATAATCTCTATAAAATAGAATATACCAATACTTTTTCAAATGCATACCAAATATCATTGAATTATCACTAGTGGTTTCCCCTTTTACTGACCTAATCATAACAAATTGTTGACGCCACAGCTGCAGGAAAGAACAAGACAAAGTCTCACCTTTCGCAACTTTGTCAAGGCAAGACAAACTAGAGGCTCAAAAGAGCCTATGTCGCTCACCTTGGTCTATGTGCATATTCAACAAAGGACACTCTCCAACGTTGTAGACGAGAATAGAATACATGACAAAAATATCTGTTTTGTTGATCTTGTATTGCTGATAATTTAGTCTGTTTAGTTTCTCTCTATTTTTCTAAATTTCTTTAATTTTTGCTCAAAACAAAAAAAAAATCCTCATTTAAGGGCAATCACTCCTATAAAGAGTGACAGTCTACTAACTATATCGGCAAAATTTGACTTGTTAGTAGGTCTTGCCTTGCTGACCATTTTTGTGATTTAAAATTAATCTATCATGATTTTTTATCATATATGGCAAAACACAAAAAAATATTAAAAAAACGTCATTAAAGGGCAATAACTCCAATAAGGAGTCGTTGGACGTTTTCCCCATATAGTCTTAATTGTAGATCTTGTCTTCCTGATCATTTTTGCTTATTTAAGTTTCTATCTATCTATCTATTATAATTTTTAAGATATAAGGCAAAAACGCCAAAAAATTGGTAAAAATCCTCATCAAAGGGCAATAACTCTAATAAGGAGTTGACTGAAGATTTCAACCATTGCAGACTTATTTGTAGAACTTGTCTTGCTGATCATTTTTGCAATATACAGTTTCTCTCTATCTATTATAGTTTTCAAGATAATAGGCAAAAATGAAAACTAAAGGCTATAAAGAGCCTGTGTCACTCACCTCGGTCTGTATGCATATTAAACAAAGGACACTCTCCAACATTGTAGACGGGAATAGAATTCATGACAAAAATCTCTGATTTGTTAATCTTGTGTTGCTGATCATTTAGTCTGTTTAGTTTCTCTCTATCTTCTTGAGTTTTTGCTCAAAACGCAAAAGAGGGTTAAAAAAATCCTCATTTAAGGGCAATTGCTCCTATAAAGAGTGACAGTCTACTAACTATATCGACAAAATTTGAATTGTTAGTAGATCTTGTCTTACTGATCATTTTTGCTTATTGAAGCTTCTATCTATCTATCTATTATAATTTTTATCATATAAGGCAAAATGCAAAAAACTGTTTATGTTTGAATAGAATATTGTATCTATGTTATGTTTATGTTTGAACAGAATATTGTATCTATGTTATGTTTATGTTTGAAGAGAATATTGTATCTATGTTATGTTTATGTTTGAATAGAATATTGTATCTATGTTATGTTTATGTTTGAATAGAATATTGTATCTATGTTATGTTTATGTTTGAACAGAATATTGTATCTATGTTATGTTTATGTTTTGTTAATCTTGTATTGCTGATCATTTAGTCTGTTTAGTTTCTCTCTATCTTCTTGAGTTTTTGCTCAAAACGCAAAAGAGGGTTAAAAAAATCCTCATTTAAGGGCAATCGCTTCTATAAAGAGTGACAGTCTACTAACTATATCGACAAAATTTGAATTGTTAGTAGATCTTGTCTTACTGATCATTTTAAGTTATTGAAGCTTCTATCTATCTATCTATTATAATTTTTATCATATAAGGCAAAATGCAAAAAACTGGTAAAAATCGTCATTAAAGGGCAATTACTCCAATAAGGAGTTGTCAGACAATTTCTACCATCAGTGATCTAGCTACAAAGTTTGAACAAGGCGCAGCGCCCGCCCTCTTTTATTGATGCCCATACCTTTTTTCTGCCGTTTCTCTGGCGCCCTGCCGTTTTTATCGCGAAATTTGCTTTTTCTCGGATGAGTTTTGTCGAAATGTTCGTCGCCATTTTTCTTCCTTGTTGACAATGTGTAATGTGCCACCTATAACTAATTAGCATAAAAATTTGCATAAAAGTGTTTACCTTGACTATCGATCGATTTCATGATTAGAATTAAACTGAGAACTTAATTAAGTCCAAATAAATTTTAAATCATTATTTTCATAATGCCGACTCTAGATAGACGCCTGAAAGATGAAACAAAAAGAATGCTAGCCAAAATATAACTTTGACATCATTCTTTACTATGTAAGTGGAAATTATTTTTAGAAAAAAAAGTTTATAATTTTGAAATCTTTTACATCGCTTAACTAAACTCCACCAAATTAAAAAAATGAAAGATATTTACGTTTTTATGTAGAAAAGAACCACTTCAGGCGCTTGTCTCATCAGTTAAAAGAAAATTACCTGAAACTAGCAAAAGTGAAACAGAATCTCTGCGTAAAAGGCACAATAGTGGCCATCGTTTAGGCTTTGATAGTTGGCAAATCGGCAGAAACTAGTTACAATGTGATGATGGATCTGGCTGACCACTTTAAAATAGACAGTGACAATCTTGTCCATGAATGAACATCTTTCATTTCCTTTATTGGGGACACTTCAGCTGAGCTCAGATCAATCTAGAAGTGCATAACTGTGCTCATGAATGAAACACTAGGATTGACTGAGCTCTATCCTAAAATTTTGAAACTTATGAGTGTGGCAGCAGTTCTGCCACTGAGCACAGCTGAGGTTGAGAGAGTGTTTTCTCAAGTAAAGCTGATCAAATGTGATCATAGAAATAGGCTCAAGCAATCAACACTTGAGAACTTGCTACATTCTGTCATAATGACATGTTCTGTTCAATTTTAGACAATGTTGTAACAAAGTTTTTTAAGTCAAACAGAGAAGATTGTGCCAAAAGTATTGAATTCTATTACTTCATTTTAACTGAAACTTGATTTTACCATAGTGCCTAAGTTATATAGAGTATTTTGTTTGTAATGTTATGTTCATATGTATTTTATGACGTATGCTAATAAATTATGAGGCTTAAATAATTGCCCTTTTTTCAATGACATTTACATATAAAATTGATCTTTTTCTGACTAGCACCCTGCCCTTTTCAAATCCTGGCTAGAACACTGACCACATTGTCTTAATTGTAGATCTTGTCTTGCTGATCATTTTTTCTTATTTAAGTTTCTATCTATTATAGTTTTTAAGATATAAGGCAAAAACGCAAAAAAATTGGTAATAAACGTCATCAAAGGGCAATAACTCTAATAAGGAGTCGACTGAAGATTTCAACCATTAGACTTATTTGTAGAACTTGTCTTGCATTTTAAAGTTTATCTATTATAGTTTTCAAGATAATAGACAAAAATGAAAAAAAAAAAATGGTAAAATTTGTCATTTAAGGGCAATAACTCCTTTTAGAAGTCGTCTGACAGTTTTGATGTATATCAACAATTGATAGAGCTCAACATTCTGAACATTTTTGTCCTTGTCAGATTTACTAACATATAATGGCAAATTTCTCTATTTATAACGATTTTCAAAATAATAGACAAAACTTGCATTTTACCCCTATGTTCTATTTTTAGACATGTCAGCCATCTTGGTTGGCAGGCTGGGTCAATTGACACACTTTTTAAACTAGATACCCCATGATGATTGTGGCCAAGTTTGGTTAAATTTGGCCCCTTAGTTTCAGAGGGAAGATTTTTGTAAAAGTTATCGGACAACGACGGACGCCAAGTGATGAGAAAAGCTCACTTGGCCCCATGGGCCAGGTGAGCTAAAAATGATAAAATTTGTCGTTTAAGGGCAATAACTCCTATAAGAAGTTGCCGAGACAATTTTGAATTACATGAACAATTGGTAGAGCTCAACCTTCTGAACACTTTTGCACCTGTCAGATTTTCTCTATTTTTATTATGGTTTTCAAAATAAAATACAAAACTTGCATTTTACCCCTATGTTCTATTTTAGTCATGTCAGCCATCTTGGTTGGCAGACGGGGTCTATTGGACACATTTTTTAAACTAGATACCCCAATGAGGATTGTGGCCAAGTTTGGTTAAATTTGGTCCAGTAGTTTCAGAGGAGAAGATTTTTGTAAAAGTTATCGGATGATTCGACGGACAACAGACACCAAGTGATGAGACAAACTCACTTTGCCCTTTAGGCCAGGTGAGTTAAAAAACAATGATAAAAGCTGATGGATTAGTTCATTAAATAATATATACAATAAATTGCTTTGCCGAGCGCAGCTGGATACGACCGCAGAGGTCCAACCCTGAACAGTTGGGGCAAAAATGGACACAATATTCGTGCTTGATACAGGTCTGAATTTGGATTGAAATTAAATGTTTGACACATAATAGGTTTAATGTTTGACACATAATAGGTTTCTGACACAGAATAACTGTAGTCAAAGAACTTAGAATTTATATATAATTTGAATTTATATTCAATTTTTTGCTTTTGTGCAATACACTATGCTGTTGCGAATTTTTCCACCCCCCCTCCAAAAAAAAAATTCTTCCCCCTACTTTTTTTTGGCAAAAATTTTTGTTCACCTCACCCCTTCTTTTTTTACAAAAAAAAAAAAAATATTTGAAGAAATTTTCTTTTTAATTTCTGAAATCTGTAATGGTCCGAGGACACAGTTATTGTCCTTAGATTTTCGTTGTCTACAAATATAGTCCCTAGTGTGGACAGTGTATAACTTGCAAATTTTGTTCATACACTTTCCAAATTTATTTCTTTATATTTTATGCATGAAATATTAAGTAAAGGGATGAAATTACATGTTAAAAAAATTTGGGTGCTGAATCTTTATGTTAAGTAGTGATTTGGTCTAGTTCAAAAAGGTCAAAAACTAGTATGTCTGTAGCTGTCAAACTGAATTTTAGACCCCTTAACATAGAATTGTCAATATTTTGAGTTAGAGCTGGTAGACTTTTCTATAATTTTGATATTATTTGTCCCAATAGTAGTACACTACACTGTAAAAATCTTTTGAGATAGAGCAGGTGCGATTTTTTAATTTGAATTTATTGTCTAAAAGAAATGCACTACTGAAATAACTGTGTTCTCGGGCCTAAGAGATGATTTCAGGAAATGTAGATTCTGTACTTTGGCAACTTCCTGAATGGTTTGCTGGTTTCAATTTGTCAAACTCAATAAAAGTAAAGGATATAAATCTTTATTTGAAAGAAATTCTGTTAAAATGTCCCATTTGGCATTATCTGACTAAAATAAGCATTTTATAGCAGTTTCCATTTTATGCTTAAGAGGCATGTTGACTTTCTATCTGACAGCTTTTTATGCTTTGATATTTGTGTTTCTATGTTTAATTTAAATTATATTAACCATTCGTGAACTCTGAATGTAGAGAAAAGTAGATTATCACAGAAAAAATGTGCAAAATGTGTTGTAATTAGGAACTGGTCGAACAGCCTGTTTGATGTATGTGAAATGTGAAGAGCATTGTACATAAAATTTGTAGTCCATCATAAATAGTTCACTAAATCTGTAAAAAAAGCACTTGACAATGATCTGTGCACCTTATCCATTTTATATACTACCTTAATTTTCTTCTGTAGGATAGCATGTGGTTCAAATATATACCAGTTAAGACTAAAAATACATGCAAGTTTTCCATTGAAAAGTGAAAAAAACTGTGCATCAGACCATACTCACTCAGTCTGCAAAAATAGTTGAATGTAAGAGTCCTTTTGCAATTAGACTTCTTGTATCATGACATCTTAGCATAGAAATGAGCAAAAAGTAACAAATTTCCATTTCTTATAGCTTCTGTATGCATTTTTATATGTAAATATGTGCTACGGCCTAAATTGACTCTAAGTAATGTTCAGTCTTGCATGACCTAAGACCATTTTATACTCATGTGGTATGCTTTTTGTAACTTTTCTTTCCATTTAAAGTACATTTAATATATATGGAAGAATAATTTATGGTAAAAAAACTTCAAAAACTTCAAATTGGTTGGAAAAAATGCATGTTTATGTAAGGCTCCCCTTAATTCGAAAACCTCAATTTTGAGGCACAGGCTCATATAAATTTGACTTTTGAATAATTGTAATAAATCTGATAAATCAAATGAGTGTTCAGTTGCTTTTAATACCTAATATATTATATCTAAGAGCATTTAAAAAGCAAATTTTTGTAATATTTAAATCTTTAAAGCCCAAATCTTTATAGTTGAAATTATTTAATTTAAACGTCAAAATTAAACATCCAAATTTCAATATTAAAATAGCCATAGTTTCTATGATATATATCCTATGGCCATGAAACTTGGCAAACTATCTTATAATTCCCTAAGCTTAGGTCATGCAAAGTTTTATTAGAATCGGTCAAGTCTTTCTATACTATTAGGTCCGAGGACACAGTTATCGTCCTTAGATTTTTGTTGTCTACAAATATAGTCCCTAGTGTGGACAGTGTATAACTTGCAAATTTTGTTCATACACTTTCCAAATTTATTTCTTTATATTTTATGCATGAAATATTAAGTAAAGGGATGAAATTACATGTTAAAAAAATTTGGGTGCTGAATCTTTATGTTAAGTAGTGATTTGGTCCAGTTCAAAAAGGTCAAAAACTAGTATGTCTGTAGCTGTCAAACTGAATTTTAGACCCCCTTAACATAGAATTGTCAATATTTTGAGTTAGAGATGGTAGACTTTTCTATAATTTTGATATTATTTGTCCCAATAGTAAAAATCTTTTTGAGATAGAGCAGGTGCGATTTTTTTAATTTGAATTTATTGTCTAAAAGAAATGCACTACGAAATAACTGTGTTCTCGGGCCTAATGAGAAAAAAAAAAATGTTCCCCACACAATTTCTTTTAAACCGCCCCCCCCCACCACCAATTTTTTTTCACCTCCCCTCCCCTTTTTTCCAAAAAAAAAATCTTTCCCTCAAGATATGGTCATTATCACAATTCAAATTTCCAATGGAGTTTGCAACCATAATTACCCATTTAAATACATCATAAAAGTCTTAAAATAGAAAATGACATACATAATCATGTCTAAAAATAATATATCTTTAATCAGCATTTTTATTTGTAACTTCTAAAAATAAATTGACAGCTAATCACCTCAAGACAATACAAAATTTCTTTATACATAATTTTAAAGCAGTGTAAGGGAGGTAATCCAAATTTAACATTGTACTTAAAAGTGATTGTCCATTAACAAGGAAACCCTTGTTTTTCCCCCCTTTTTTGCCCCTAATTCCTAAATGTTTTGAGCCATTACCCCCCAAAGCCAATTCTAACCATCCCTTTGTGGTATGGAAACTTGTTGTACAATTTCAGAGAAATCCATACACTGTTCCACAAGTTATTGTCTGAAAACTAGAAAAATGCTTATTTGGGCCCCTTTTTTGGCCCCTAATTCCTAAACTATTAGGACCATAACCCCCAAAATCAATCCCAACCTTCCTTTTGTAGTTATAAACCTTGTGTTTAAATTTCATAGATTTCTATTTACTAATACTAAAGTTATTGTCCGGAAACCAAGTGTCTTCGACGACGACGACGACAACGTGATACCAATATACGACCGCAAAAATGGACATATAAAGAGCTAATACAATTATTGATAACTTATTTTTGATATGCCATGTATAGATATTTCAATGTCACTTTTCAAAAATAGTGAAAAACAATTTACTTTTAATAAAAAAAAAATACAAAGAAAATATATATGCATTACAACTCCTAATTTAATAGGTGGGTTGTTTTATTTGTTTAAAATTAATCTAATTTCTATAAAGTTAGAGTATATATATAAATATATATAAATAGTTGTATTTCTATAAGTTCAGAAAATTTGAGAGCACATGTTAAGCTATCACCAACCTTTCTAATTTCTTATATATGGTGTTGTTCGGCAGATTTTATGTGTACAACTAAAAGAAACATACAATCTGTAAACAAATTTACCTGCTTATTGTCAACAATGTATTTTTTTTCTGCTTAGTTGAATCATCTGCTATCAAATTTACCTGTATTGTGTATTCAGGCTGACTTTCCCTATCCAGACCTAACCCATTGGTGAAGACTGCTCCAGTGATCTCATTAATTCTAAATGGAAGACCTGTTCCTTCTAATGAATATCTAATCCCTTTTGTTCCATTTTTACCGCTATCTGCATCTGTGCTACTAATCGGTGGCAGCTATTGAAAGGAACCATGGAATTACAGTTTCATTAAACAGGGAAAGAGAAGTCTTCATAACAATTTCATATATCAATTTAGTTTTTATTAAATTATTTACAGAAAATTGTGTATGGATAAAAATTTATGATAAACTAGTACTGTGAGAAAAGCTTACAAAATGATTCTCCCCCTTTTGCAGAGTTCATGCCTTTGTAAGGGAAACCCCCATAAATAGTTGTAATCAAAAACAAAATAGTAGGTGTACAAGGTTCATTTGTTTGTCTCTTTGTTCTTCTGTTCCACTTTTGTATGTGCCATGAAATAAAAAAGGTCCTGCTATTTGACAGTTCTGATTTATACATTTTTAGTTCTTTTTTTACAATAATACACTTATTATTTGTCCTATCAAATTAAAAGTACTAACTTTCCCCCCTTAAAATGAATCTTACAATATTAACTTCTGTATCATCAGGTGAGTTCTCTTGTACGGTCCCATTGTACCAATTCTCTGTAAAGACTGGTGAGTTATCATTTATGTCTGTAACATATACTATGACCTCTGTGTAACCCTGAAATAGAGTTTCAATCAGAAAATGCAAAGTAATATATGACATACTTAGAGCTTGTCATGAAGCATAAGTATTCCACAACATTGAAGACCAAACAGTTGCTTTATCAGCGGTAAACTTTTGTTACTTGGCTTCTGTATCATTGTAATTTTCCTCACATTACATTTTATTCCTATCAGGATATTCGTTGTAGATTTTTTATCTTTTTCTGTTCTTGATATACAAGGATATTTCAGCAAAAAACAATTCATGAAATGTTAAAAAAAATAAGACATCAGAGATTATTTTATAAAGAGGACAAGAAAGCAATGATTCTCCTCACAATCCTGTAAATTTTGAACTTGCCTTCATTCAGTATGATATATATTTGACCTTGATTTTGAAAAAAAAAGAATTTGTTATTACAAAATATTTTGTTTTTTTCCAAAGTCATGTAAGGTAGAGTTGTACTGCAATTATGAGTTTAATCACCTCAGATATTTTGTGACCCTGTTTCTCGACTGTTTACATTAAGATTCAGTTTTGTTCAAGATTTTCACATGGTTTTTCATTGAACTTGTTTGACGATTTGTAGGTTGCACTTCTGTAAATATAGACAATGCAATTTCCCATAGGAACTCCTTTTATGGATAAAACTGTGCCACTATTACTATGAAGTTTCATAAAAAATTATATCCTAGAATGGAAAGTTCATATGCACTATTATTTTTTTCAAAGGTCAAAACATAGGGCTGTGCGACATATTTTCAACATTTATATACCCCGAACTTCCAAAAGTTTAAACTTATACTTAAATTCTGTACTACCCCTCCCTTCACTTTGGGTCTTCCTCAAAATACAATTTAGCCGCTATCCATATGTATTTATACTGGTAACATTCCCAAGTTATGTCTTTATGAGATGAAACATAGAGATCATATCTAGGAACCAGTATGTAAACAAAACAAAATATCTATGAATATTATATATCTCCCAAAAGAGGCATGGTTTGTGAAACAGCTGTATTTACAAAGTGCAACCCAGTAACAAGACTGGATTTCAATAGTTCCTACACATTTAAATCTCTCCAGTTGTGTTGTAACCTTAAAATCAGTGCCACTAACCCTCTGCATTCCCAAAGTATTGGCTAATGGTAAACACAAAACCAAGGCTATACACAGATTTCAAGATCTGTCATGTTGTCACAATGACTTAGAACTTCATTTATCAAAATCATAATTCAAAAGGATATGAGCTCTACGCATAACCAATCATTGAAGAATATTGGATTGGATGTGCAAATCTAGTCCTACAGTGCCTGCCAGCTTTAATCTCCTTTCATATTGTGGTCATCTGCAACGACACCCCTCCCTATCCTTAGATATACTTACAGTCCTTTCAGATGATCCATTATCCCTGGCTATAACAGTAAATGGGTGCCTATTACTAATACACTGATCTCTGTCTACCCAACACTACATCCCTCCCTATCCTGAGATATACTTACAGTCCTTTTAGATGATCCATTATCCCTGGCTATAACAGTAAATGGGTACCTATTACTAATACACTGATCCCTGTCTAATTCTCCAATTACTGTAATTCTACCATCCTGTAAAATGTTTTAAGTTACAAAACTAAATTATTATATATATACAACAACACAAATAATGCACAACCTCTTCCCATAAGGCCAATTAAAATTAATTGAAAGATTTTCATCCCCCCCCGCCCCTCTGAACTCTGAAATCGTCCCACCCCGATTTTTTTTACTATTAAAAATTTATGAATTCTAGATTTTGTTCACTTCCGTTACCGGTAACCGCCGATAATTTCATTTCTTTCAATACTTCCTGAATTGCAAATTTCGGGTTTTGTATTTCTTCCAGTAATTTAACCAAAATGATTAAGTCAACATATTCTGCTGCTCTATGATGGCAACATTATCTTCCGAGAATAGAGATTAAATACGTGAAGGGCATGAAATATTCGGGTTACTAGTAATAGGTGGTGTCCAAGAACCCAAATCGTGATATGTCACAAATTTCTTGGATTAGAAAACCATGGATTTACTTATTTATACAATGACTTTGTGTCAGGAAATTTGGACTGTGAATGATATCCAAAGCACAAGAATCGTGGAACACATTAGTACAAAAAACATGACTGGATTAAAGAAATTGACACAAGCAGGAACTTGTGCAATTTATGACCGTATATTGAGTACAAAAAGTCGATCAACATACAAATAGTATTCAAGCAAGCCCTCAGATTTACCCCTAGGCTGTCTTTTTTGTTGACAAACAGTAAAAATCTTCTGTCCCCAGCCCCTCAATAGAGTCAATAAACAACTTCTTCTTTTTGGTTAAGTTCATGTTCTACATTGTAAATTTTCACCTTGCATAAGAATCTTAAAAATGTTAAAAGCATCAACCGTAGTATTTTCAACACAGTTTGAGTGTTCATTTCACTCTGTACTCATAATACTTGTGTTTCATACCAATGCATATGCTTCACTTTATGGACACTACAAACCATAGCTGAGAAAGCAAAATAAATTTGGTGTAGGCTAGGTAGTCTAAAAGAGAGCATTTCTCAGGCCATGTTTTTGCTATTTACTAAAAATAGGCTCCTAAAGTGGCAATCAGAAATGTTTATATAAGAATTTGAAAAATTATGTAGGATTTCTTATATATATATATATATATTAAACATAATAGAAGCTTATTAAAATTACCCTGGCATATGAAAGACATGTCACAAAAAGGGTTTCGTAGCAAATAAAAATTTAAAAAATAAAATCCTCCCACCCACCCCATTTTTTTCAAAAATCTTGATGAATATCCACTAATTAATTTTAGTTGGCCTAATCAGTAGTTTCATAATTTCTTGTTTTTGCTAAACATTTGTAAATGTCTAGTACAATGAATATAATTGAAGCATATGAAACTGAAAATCAAAGTCATTTTCTTTCTTTTTAAGTGAAAAAAATTTACAAATTTGGCTTTTGGGTAAAAAATTTAATTTTTGAGAAGTCAAAACTAAAAAATTAAAAAATCTTCAACTTTACAGAATTTGATGTTTATTATTCCAGGAAATGTAAACCACTCAAAATTGTTTGTCAGAAGGACATAAAAACCCAAAGAAATAAACTTACATGAGAAATATTGAAGACATGTTGTACATCAATAGATATGATACTATACGTAACAATGCCATTCTGTCCTAAATCTTCATCAGTAGCACTAACCATACCAATCAAAGTGTCCTTTGTGCCATTAGTTTCAGGTGTGGAAAAATTATAGATAGGATGAGTAAACACAGGGTCGTGATCATTTACATCTGTTATCAATACAGTCAGAGGGACCTGAAAAAGGTGAACAAAATATTGAATATATAACTACATAAAATTTACCCTTTCAGTAGCAGATGAATGTTTATTTAACTGTTTCAATCTTCAGTTCTTGAAAATGATCACAGAAAATAAAGATTCTTTTTTTTACTTTTAAATCAATTGAAAGTAACAAGATTTATTAACAAGAACTGATTAATGTTGTTCTGAGTGTCAGACCATAAAAATACACTACACATTTATGTAAAGTGGGAGTCCATTCAGATTGGTTTTTGCAATAAAATTGCTCAGAAGAAAATCAGATAAAATTTCCTGAATCATAATCAAGCTGTTTTACTTAAAAATTCTATATTTAAAAGTTTTAAGCTTCTGAAACAATCTAAAATGAAAAAGACCACTTGTGAATAGAAACTCTGACAAATCATGGTTAATAGATGATTTTCAAAGATGTGTGGTATATCTTAATGAAAAATCAGAAGTCAACTTACAGTTTTCAATAATTGACAAGTACTGGAATATATTTCTCTAATTCTTAGCCAATTTATCCTTTTGCTGACCTGTTGATTTTTTTTATTTAATCAAGGTGTGGTTCCTATGATGTCAGTTCTCCATTGGTCAAATTCTATTTATGACGTAAAATTTTCTTGTTTTCCTCTGAATTTTCTATTGTGATGTCAAGATAAAAGGTGACCTTGCCTGATGACTTTACATAGAAAGAACACATCTTTTTGCAGTGCATTGGGAAAAAAGGATTAAGTTTGTCTGCATATCGTCTAAATGACTATAGGGAAACAGATTCTACCACCATATCTCTTGCAATACGATATTTCTCCACTCACAACAGATAAATTTTAAATACTGGTATTTAAATTTAAAAATTTAACTGTCTCGAGTGGAGAAATATTGAATCACACTTGATGCAGTAGTCAAATCTATATGTATACAATATGAGGCTTTAGCATAAAAAAAGTTATAATTTAACAAATCAAAGATCTGCCATCAACACCTATTTCTCCAAATGACATACTGAATCAGTGGCTACAATTGTCAGATTAAACTTGTTTTTGTGTGACTGTACACTAGTTACCCACCTGATTAGTGTTTAGTGAATCAGTGGCTACAATTGTCAGATTAAACTTGTCTGTATGTGACTGTACACTAGTTACCCATCTGATTAGTGTTAAGTGAATCAGTGGCTACAATTGTCAGATTAAACTTGTCTTTGTGTGACTGTACACTAGTTACCCACCTGATTAGTGTTTAGTGAATCGGTAGCTACAATTGTCAGATTAAACTTGTCTTTATGTGACTGTACAGTAGTTACCCACCTAATTAGTGTTTAGTGAATCAGTGGCTACAATTGTCAGACTAAACTTGTCTTTGTATGACTGTATACTAGTTACCAACCTGATTAGTGTTTAGTGAATCAGTAGCTACAATCGTCAGATTAAACTTGTCTTTTGTGTGACTGTACACTAGTTACCCACCTGATTAGTGTTTAGTGAATCAGTGGTTACAATTGTCAGATTAAACTTGTCTTTATGTGACTGTACACTAGTTACCCACCTGATTAGTGTTTAGTGAATCAGTAGCTACAATTGTCAGATTAAAGTTGTCTTTGTGTGACTGTACACTAGTTACCCTCCTGATTAGTGTTTAGTGAATTGGTAGTTTCAATTGTCAGATTAAAGTTGTCTTGACTGTACACTAGTTACCCACCTGATTAGTGTTTAGTGAATCAGTGGTTACAATTGTCAGATTAAACTTGTCTTTGTGTGACTGTACACTAGTTACCCACCTGATTAGTGTTTAGTGAATCAGTGGCTACAATTGTCAGATTAAATTTGTCTATGTGTGACTGTACACTAGTTACCCACCTGATTAGTGTTTAGTGAATTGGTAACTACAATTGTCAGATTAAATTTGTCTTTATGTTACTGTACAGTAGTTACCCTCCTTGTTAGTGTTTAGTGAATCAGTGGTTACAATTGTCAGATTAAACTTGTCTTTATGTGACTCTACACTAGTTACCCACCTGATTAGTGTTTAGTGAATCAGTGGTTACAATTGTCAGATTAAACTTGTCTTTATGTGACTGTACACTAGTTACCCACCTGATTAGTGTTTAGTGAATCAGTGGTTACAATTGTCAGATTAAACTTGTCTTTGTGTGACTGTACACTGGTTACCCACCTGATTAGTGTTTAGTGAATCAGTGGCTACAATTGTCAGATTAAATTTGTCTATGTGTGACTGTACACTAGTTACCCACCTGATTAGTGTTTAGTGAATTGGTAGCTACAATTGTCAGATTAAATTTGTCTTTATGTTACTGTACAGTAGTTACCCTACTTGTTAGTGTTTAGTGAATCAGTGGTTACAATTGTCAGATTAAAGTTGTCTTTATGTGACTGTACACTAGTTACCCACCTGATTAGTGTTTAGTGAATCAGTGGTTACAATTGTCAGATTAAACTTGTCTGTATGTGACTGTACAAAAGTTACCCACCTGATTAGTGTAAAGTGAATCAGTGGCTACAATTGTCAGATTAAACTTGTCTTTGTGTGACTGTACACTAGTTACTCACCTGATTAGTGTTTAGTTAATCAGTGGCTATAATTGTCAGATTAAACTTGTCTGTATGTGACTGTACACTAGTTACCCACCTGATTAGTGTTTAGTGAATCAGTGGCTACAATTGTCAGATTAAACTTGTCTTTATGTGACTGTACACTACTTACTCACCTGATTAGTGTTTAGTGAATCGGTAGCTACAATTGTCAGATTAAACTTGTCTTTGTGTGACTGTACACTAGTTACCCACCTGATTAGTGTTTAATGAATCAGTGGCTACAATTGTCAGATTAAACTTGTCTTTGTGTGACTGTACACTAGTTACCCACCTGATTAAAGTTTAGTGAATCAGTGGCTACAATTGTCAGATTAAACTTGTCTTTGTGTGCAGTAGCTAAAATTGTCAGATTAAACTTGTCTTTGTGTGACTGTACACTAGTTACCCACCTGATTAGTGTTTAGTGAATTGGTAGCTACAATTGTCAGATTAAACTTGTCTGTATGTGACTGTACACTAGTTACTCACCTGATTAGTGTTTAGTGAATCAGTAGCTACAATTGTCAGATTAAAGTTGTCTTTGTGTGACTGTACACTAGTTACCCACCTGATTAGTGTTTAGTGAATCAGTAGCTACAATTGTCAGATTTAAGTTGTCTTTGTGTGACTGTACACTAGTTACCCACCTGATTAGTGTTTAGTGAATCAGTAGCTACAATTGTCAGATTAAAGTTGTCTTTGTGTGACTGTACACTAGTTACCCATCTGATAAGTGTTTAGTGAATCAGTGGCTACAATTGTCAGATTAAACTTGTCTGTATGTTACTGTACAGTAGTTACCCTCCTGATTAGTGTTTAGTGAATTGGTAGTTTCAATTGTCAGATTAAAGTTGTCTTTATATGACTGTACACTAGTTACCCTCCTGATTAGTGTTTAGTGAATTGGTAGTTACAATTGTCAGATTAAACTTGTCTGTATGTGACTGTACACTAGTTACCCATCTGATTAGTGTTTAGTGAATTGGTAGTTACAATTGTCAGATTAAAGTTGTCTTTATGTGACTGTACACTAGTTACCCACCTGATTAGTGTTTAGTGAATTGGTAGTTACAATTGTCAGATTAAAGTTGTCTTTATGTGACTGTACACTAGTTACCCACCTGATTAGTGTTAAGTGAATCAGTGGCTACAATTGTCAGATTAAACTTGTCTTTGTGTGTCTGTACACTGATAGTGGTATTTAGATGGATCTCCCCACTATTATTAATCTCAAATAGATCTGAAATTTTTTTAAAAAGAATGCAATCTCTTATTTTCAATACAAACAATATGATATTGATTTATCTATTCCATTATTTCAGTACATTCATAATTTTAATAGTACTTTTTTCAACACTAATTTTCCATTTCATTGAAACTTCTGCAAATTACAAACACCAAGATAAAAAAAAAAGACTCCTATGATAATTTCAAACCGAAAAGCTTTTTTATTCAAAATTTGTCCAATATTGATGTCCATCATTGTTAGTGTACAATAGTAAAGCAATTTGCTTTAACAAGGTGGTAATTTCAGCTTTAATGAGCAGCTAAATTCTATAAAAAGAAAAAAAATATCCACTTCTTTTCTGCAGAACCATATTTTACCTGAGTCTGTGCCTGTTAAACTAAATGTAATGTTGTTGTACTGTTCTAAGTAATCACAATCAGTGGCTGTGACAGTCAGGATAGAAAACCCCTTATGTGACCCCTCTAAAACTTCAGCATGGTAATGAGGCTGTGTAAACTGTGGTTTACAATCATTTATATCTTCTACATGTAGCATTACCTGAAGCAAAGCAATTAATTCATCAAATCAGATGACATTTTTTTAATAGGCATCTTTAAACTTATCAAAACGAAGAAGTCAGACATTGTGCTAAAATATTTCACCAATTGTAGAACAAAACATTGAATCCAAGCATAGCAATTAAGGGTTCAGGCACAGTCATGTCTGGCAACCATGACATACACTTGTACAAATATGACAGTCTTATTTGGAGTATTTAATTTGTTTACTGTTTTCACTGTTAGTACCTGAGAATACCAGTACCTTCTGCCTAATATAAAATGCTTAAGTATTTGCACGAATCAAATATAATTTTTTTTATGATATATTTTCAGATTATAAAATTTGTAACTGACATTCAGATAAGACAGCACCTTCCTTATTTAGGGTTGAACTTGGATTGCTTTGGCTATTCTGTTTTGACATTACTTGTTTTCTTACCACTGTGACTTCAGATTTTGCTGGGATACCATGGTCCTCTGCTTTAACATGTAACCTATAAACTGCAGTTCCATTTTCTTTCAGACTATTTTGAGATTCTCTATCAAGCTCCCTCAATACTGTTATAACACCCTAAAATTCAGATGTCATTGTTGTTTAAATATTATTAGAGTACAATTTTCATTATTTGTTCATCTTAATTATAATCAACACAAGAATGACATGTTAAAATTACTTCATACTGCATCTGTGCTATTTGCAGAGTCAAAATGCATTGATCATGTAAACATTTGTGATATACAGTTACTGACAGTATGAAGCCTTATTTGTGATTGATTGATTGTTGGTTGCTTAACGTCCAGTGGCAAATATTTCATGCATATTCAGGACGAGAACAAATTAACAATAAATACAATAGGTAGGTTCTGTAATAGAGGCGTCTGGGATTGAGGTCGGAGAAATTTAGACTGCCACGGGAAATGAGGGTTTATTGGAAAGGGACAGAAATTTAGCCTTGCAACAGGTCACCTACGGACCCCTCAAAGAGTTGTTGCAAGGGTTCTTAACGTGCAAAGAGCGTGGCACTCTCTTTACACAAGGCATCGGATTTAACGTCCCCATTCTGACCGGACGTGGCTGCAAATTTGTACATCCCGTACAGCCAAACGGACGCCCCACTTTGACGAGGGTTTTACCGCCGGTCAGAGGAAGACCAATGGTGACCATACTTCTATTCCCCAGTCACCCTTGGGGATCCTTATTTGTGATGTTGATAATGTATTACTGTAGAGTTTTATTTTGACCTGGCCAGAAACAAGATAGAAGTGCTTGGCCTCACATCATTCCTGTTTCTAAGCTTTGTACAAATTTTTCAATATCTTTAAACAATGTGTAATTATTCCATTTATATCTATATTACTACAGTTTTATGTCAGAAATTTAGACGACTGACGTAGCTCAGAAATTTGTCACATGTATGAAAGTTAGCAGTTTTTCATGGACTAAATTTGCAATACTGTAAATTCAGAAATTATTGCGTGCATTTATAACTGCGATTTTTCAAAAATGGACAAAATGTGAGTTTAATTATTGCGATTTCAAAAAAGTCTGCATAAAGATCTATGTTTCAGTTATCAAAATGCAAGTTCTTATTATTGAGATACTCACCCAGTCGCAATATTCGCAATAATAAAAACCTAGCAATAATTTTTGAATTTACAGTATTTTACATATACCATATTTTATATTGATGTCTGATGGGTTATAAGGAAAATTTCTCCTTAGTTGTAGCCATGATTATGTATTTACATCCTGGTCATTCTGAAACTACCTATCACATGGAATGGATGTGTTGATGATAAAACATAACCCTTATGATAATATGAATGAGAAGACTATCATTTATTTTAAGATTTCAGGTTATTTCAAATTGACATATATTTACTACAACTTGGACTGACCCAAGCCATCTACGGTACTTACAGTATTATTTGGTAATGTAGTTATATTGAACAATCCACCATAATCATTAATGAGTGTAAAACTATTTGTTCCATTTTCACCCAAGTCTGGGTCTGTAGTAGATACAATCATCTTATAACCTTTACTTGTAGGGCCTGAAATAAAACAATCAGATCAGTGTAAAACATTGTAGCTATTTGTTCCGTTGTCACCCAAGTCTGCGTCTGTAGTAGATACCATCATCTCATATCCTTTACCCTAGGGCCTGAAATAAAACATGCAGATCAGTGTAAAACATTGTAACTATTTGTTCTGTTGTCACCTAAGTCTGGGTCTGTAGTAGATACCATCATCTTATAACCTTTACTTGTAGGGCCTGAAATAAACATTCAGATCAGTGTAAAACATTGTACCTATTTGAATACAGTTCTTCAGAAAATAAGATTTTTAATTTTGATGAAAAAATTTTTGTTATGTTCATTTTGATTGGATAATACCACAAACTTTCAGGGTAACAATTCCACTTTTGATGGCATGAAATTGTTGGCACATCCTGTAAATTATTTTAAAATATATGATTTAAAGATGTTTATTTCATTTGCATTAGATTTAATTTAATTGTCTCATTGCTTTAAATACTATCTTAAATTCAATGTTAACTTCTAAACTGTTAACTTTTAAATTGCATAATTTTAACTTCTAAGATGACTTACCTTCTAATGTTTCAAACAAATATGAGTCTTTGTTGAATTGTGGTTTGAATTCATTGACATCTAAAATGGTTATGCTTACATTTGTGCTTCCCTGTAACAGAAACATTTAGACTTCAACTTTATGCATGGGTAAAACAAGATTGACTGTTAGCAATACAAGTATACAAGTGATTTTGTTGGCTGTTGTTTCCTCATTAAAAAGATAGTTATATAACTTTTGTATGTAACCATGAAACCTATGTAGTTTTTATATAGGAATTTAGGAAAATTAAGTTTTGTTTAAAAACAAGAGTGCACACGCTGAAATGTCTCGCCTTCTTTACTAATCATTGATATTATGTTGATAGTCCTAAATGTAAAGCTTTATTACACTGTCACGTAAACTTAACATTAACCAAGAAAACTAAACATTGACCAATGAACCATGAAAATGAGGTAAGGGCACATGAACCATGCCAGGCAGACATGTACAGCTAACAATTCTTCCATACAACAAATATAGTTGACCAATTGCTTATAATTTAAGAAAAACAGACCAAAACACAAAAACTTAACACTGTTCAATGAACCGTGAAAATGAGGTCAAGGTCAAATAAAACCTGCGTGACTGACAAATAGATCATAAAATATTTCCATACACCAAATATAGTTGACCTATTGCATATAGTATTAGAAAAAAAGACCAAAACTCAAAAACTTAACTATAACCACTGAACCATGAAAATGAGGTCAAGGTCAGATGACACCTGCCAGTTGGACATGTACACCTTACAGTCCTTCCATACACCGAATATACTAGACCTATTGCTTATAGTATCCAAGATATGGACTTGACCACCAAAACTTAACCTTGTTCACTGATCCATGAAATGAGGTCGAGGTCAAGTGAAAACTGTCTGACGGGCATGAGGACCTTGCAAGGTACGCACATACCAAATATATTTATCCTATTACTTATAATAAGAGAGAATTTAACATTACAAAAAATCTTAACTTTTTTTTCAAGTAGTCACTGAACCATGAAAATGAGGTCAAGGACATTGGACATGTGACTGACGGAAACTTCGTAACATGAGGCATCTATATACAAAGTATGAAGCATCCAGGTCTTCCACCTTCTAAAATATAAAGCTTTTAAGAAGTTAGCCAACGCCGCCGCCGCCGCCGGATCACTATCCCTATGTCGAGCTTTCTGCGACAAAAGTCGCAGGCTCGACAAAAACCACATGCCAAACAAAAAGCACCTTAATAAGGTTTTATTACCCTCGATCAGTATAGGTGTGGTTTTCAGGTAAAAGAAAGTCTTTTTATTTAACAAGACTCAGACTTTAAAATTAGATAATTTAACTATCTTGATTTGATAAATCTGAGAATCATGTAAGGATGTAAAAATCTGTTTTTTATATATATCTTTATTTTATTGTGGCTGTTGTCATGTCAGTTAAAAAGAAAGTTATTTTAACCATCAAAATTATAAAAAGTAGAGGTTAGTTGGTCAATAATGGTTCAGACTGGTCGAGTATTGTTCAGATCTTTTGTTCGAGTATGGTTCAGACTGAAAAAATAGGTCGAGAGCTGGTCAAGTATTGGTCAAGTACAGGTCGAGAATGGGTTAAGACTGTTTCAGACTGGTCGAGTAATAGTTCAGACTATTTTCAATAGCAAAGATCATGGAAGTATTATATTGACAGGAATAACAACAACGCCAGTTCAAAGGTTACCGCCTATCTTCCGAGTACTTGTTAATTAGTTTACGATATGGAACGATAATTGATTCTCGGCATGCAATCATAACGACAAAACCAGATTCTTGTAAGGAAAGAGTGTACACCTGATCGGTATTTCAATTCGATTGCCCGTCATAACCTGTCCAGCATGACTATACTTGTATGGGGACGATGCAGATGAGCAATCGGACGTTTGAATTTACATCATTGAGGAACGGTCACTTATACCCTATTGTGGTTGTAAATCTTGGATGCAATGAATTCGTGTAGGTATAAGACAGGACAGGTGTAGTGTTATCTTTGATATAATCAGGTATTGTTTTTAAACGTAATATACAAAATTCAACGCACAACACCTGTTTATAATATAACCTTAAATAGGTACAACTGTACGCTGAAGACCAAGTTCTCAATTGGTCGTAATATGTCTATGATCAATGTTATCTTCTTAATATAAAATCAACCAAATTAAAATGGCATACAGCTTACGAGTTTATGACATTGCAAAATTGACAGAGTTCAACGGTACTTCATTTTATAACAATATCAGTAGTTTTATCACCTACTTATAAGTTTTAGGCAGATTAGATATGCTATGGATCTTCTCCAAATTATTTTGTTTAGGAAAACACATAATTAAAATAGATTAAATATAGAAAATGAAAGGATATGGAGTAAATGTACATGGGACAAAATCGCAGAAAAATACATAGAAAACATAGAAAGTTATCAATGAACAGGGCTTTTATTCCTGTTCACGGAAAATTACGAAAAGACGGTTGTTGTCGTATATCGTGCATTTAAGTAACCCGAATAGTTCACTCGTCACATTCCGCTGCTGTATGCTGCCGAATAGAGTCATTCATTCAATGTTGATTTTAGTCTATTTTTCCTATTTATGTCTTTTTCGATCTTGATAGTTTAAGCCGACAGTTATCACATATGAAATTGGTGAAAAAGGGTGGATCATGTTCAGTTTTAATATTTAAAGATAATTAAGAACCATTTCTGAAAGTTAAGAAGATGATTGTACAAAAAATATGTTTCGACCCCCTTTTCTTAAATACGAATAATCAAAGTCTTTCGTGTGTACCAGTCAATTAAAATATTCACAGTTTTAAACCTATTCTTTAATTTGTACATAAACTAGTTCATATAAAATACATTTGCAGTTAAAAAGATAGCGTCAAGTTCATTTTCTTTGGTTGCTTTTCTTTTTGCTGTAACGTTTATATTAATACTAGTATTCAATTGTTAACACTTTTTTAAATAGATATAAATTTAACACTCTGCATGAAAAGTGATATCTTCTCGAAATAACTGTTGCAAAGGATCAAAAGCTGAAAGAGACGGAGCACATAGATTTGACTTTCTTAAAAAGGAAAAGAAGGCAACTAAGCAGGCTGCCCAAAAGCATAAGTCCTTACTGCTGCTTAATGACAACAAAGTGAATATTTCATTTAAAATCTTCGGCGTTAAAGGCAACTTGCTATGAACTGTGCATCCTAATACACGCTTAGCACCTTTTAGTACCGAATCCATAAAAAATGACTCTAATGGAGACGTAATCCCTGCTTCTAAATGTAACAAACGGATAATTGACAAGTAATTATTTATGGAGTTAAACTGTAGTCTAGCAGACAAATAGGCTACATATCTTGCTAAGTTCAAAGGACTCAAAGGAACAAGGGCAATGTTAATTCTTCTACAGAATTCCATATAGGATTTTAAATAGTTCTGATACGTCTTTTTGGTAGACTCAGCATAAGTATGATTTCTAAATTTTGCCACAATACTATCGAGTGTTGTCATCTCCTTGGATGCCAGTGAGCCTAAATAAAAGAAAATGAAGGGCGTTACTAGACATGTGCTTAACCAGATCGCGTACAAGCAATGGTGGTTGAACATAAAATCGCAAAAAATTTTCACAGTAAGTTAAATCATGTAACCGCGAAATGTGATCTGCAAGTATATTCTCTTTGCCTGGCACATGCTTAGCTATTATATGAAAGTTGTATGTTGCTGACAACCAAAACAACTCGCGCAAAAATGACATCAAAATTGCATTTTTTGAGGTACATTTATTGATGCAGCTTACTGTAGCCGCATTATCACAGTAAACTATAATACGCTTGCCACACCAATTTTGGGCCCATCGCTTTACTGCCAACGCCACTGAAAACGCCTCTAACTCATTAATGTGTAACTGTGTTGCAAAGGGGTAATCTTCAACCCAGTTAACATAAAACCAATCACTGTGGTAGAAACCCCATGCATCAGATTTACAAGCATCAGTTACTACTGAAGTGATAGGAACCTTTGCCAAGAAAAAGGACTTCCCATTAAAAGTCGACATAAAGTCATGCCACCATTTTATATCTTGTAATATTTCACCTGACACACGCAATTTATGCCAATCCTGCTTTAAGCGCATTATGCCATTTATGATTCTACGGAGAAAAACTCTCCCGCCTCGAACCACTGCAGACGCCCAATTAAGCTTCCCCGCCAGGGATTGCAATTGCTTTTTCGAAGCATGCTTACGCAATAAAAATTCAGCTAGTTCTGATTTTAAATCAGTTAATTTTGATATAGGCAACCTAGTCTCTAAAGTGGTAGAATCTATCTCAACCCCCAAAAATACAATTTTTTGACAGGGGTCTGTAACTATAGACCAGTTTATACAAAAACCTAATTTTCACAACAATGCAATTAATACTGCTAATGCCTGAGCACAACGCTTTTTTGTCCTCTCGCAAATAAAGAAATCATCTAAATATGCTACAATGGTGAAACCTCTGCGTGACATCATTCTTCGAACAGCTTGAGACAATCTATGAAAAATGCCTGGTGCCAATTTTGACCCAAAAGGAAGTTTTTTATCAATAAAAGTGCATTCATGACCATTACAAATGCCCATTTAAGCCCAGTAACCTCTTGACTTTGTTTACTTATTCTAACAGACCTATATGCAGCCTTTAGGTCCACTTTAGCCATATAAAAATTTTTTAAGACTAACTTGCAAAAATCATCTACTGTTTGAAACCTTTGTTTGTCAAATTCACCTGCAAAATCATTCACTGCAGAACCCATTGGCCTACTACAGTCATGAATGATTCGAACTCCACCGTCAGGTTTTGGAATCACTCCAAGCGGACTAATTATTTTAGGAGGGGTATTTACAAAAATATAGTTTCCATTTTCAATTTCTATTAGGATCTGCTGATGGGCCTGTTCATAGAAGGGGCTACCGGGTTTTGCTGAAGGGTGATTTTTGAGCGTATATTTTTTGGTATGGGAACATTCTTGACAATGTCGAACCCATGTTCAATGCCAAACAACAAAAATTCTTGATCAAAGTCACCGACCAGTTCTTCTGTCCATGCAGACAGATCAAGTACACGCGAAGGCTTCACCATTGTTCTTAGTTTTTTGTATGCTGAAAAGCTGGATGTTTATCAGCACATGCGGGAATAGCACATACATGTGCAAATTTACAGTGAGACATAAAGCAGCCCTTGTGACTACTAAATTTCTTGCAAATCATCTTACCACTTGGTGCATGAGAAGCATATGTTAATAAATGTTGCTTATTGCTCATTCCTTTCGAGCCTTGAGTTTGAGGTGTAGTGCAGGAATACTGACCCTGCAAAAAATTTGGCCTCAAAAACACTGAATGGAGATGTCGAATGTCAGTACCCCATCTGAACTGGTGTTGTTTTTGCAGACGCCGATACTCCCGATCAAAAAACAAGACAGACACCAACTCGCAGCTAGAAAGGAAGAGGTAAACACGCATGAATAGTCCATAACTTGTGATGAGGCAAGGTCCCCTACAGCTAACAACTTATGCATGATGGACAAATTTGCCATGGACCATTGTGTTACAGTTAAAGTTTCTAATTTGAGCTTGGCTGGTCCTGACTTAAACACAAGTTTGCCACCTGATGCTTCTGAAACTAATTTTTCTTCTGACTCTGTCAGTTCCCCTAACGTATTAGGTAAAAAATCAGTGATATCAAAATAATTTACATTAGGATCAAAGCTAGCAGATTTTAAAAATATTTGCGGATCTTTCCATGAAAAAATGTCATTGATAAGTAAATTATTGTCTCTACCTTGAGAGGATTTAGCATTAAAATCATTGATTGAATGTCCATTATTGTTCTTTTGCACTGCCATCATTTTCATATTTTCCTGGATATATGTTTCGTCCGCTCTAGGAATGTTCGTATGGACGACGCCATCTTGAGTATTTACGGAAGTGCTTCTGCCGCCATCTTGGATATTTACGGAAGTACTACTGTCGCCATCTTTATTGTAAACCCTGCCTCCAATCTCTCTTGTGGTGACTCCGCCTCCGATCTCACTTGTGTTGCGCATTGACGCCCCATTAGAAATACTTCCACCATTTTCGTCTCGACAGGTCTAGAAATTTTTCTCCAATGTTCTAAGCAAAACTTTTTGCTGGCCTAACGGGATGTTGAAAGTTGGCATATCTTCTGACTCAATCATCGAAATTGCCTCCATAGTGTCAAATCTGTGTCTAATAACTCCAATGAGGTGTTATCGTTTAACTTCATAGTTGCTGCCCACAACTTAACCCGATCACTGTCATTAAAGATCTCCACTTCACGGTCGCTGTCGCCATTTTCTGCCATTTTCGCAAGTCTTTAAATGAATTTAAGCAAACGTGGTATTGTTCCAAATATAGATCTTAAGTTCACATAAAATCCCGACTAATCGGACCTGCTTTCTGCCTTGACGCTTCCACTACACAAATTCTTTGTGAAACCACAAAAATAGCATCCATTACAACACGCTGCACAGTCTAAAGTAATGCTCCAGTAAACGTGAGCACGATCTGCTGACGATTCCACAATGTACGTTTTAATTGATTCCACTTCTTCTGGAGTTAACAAATACCATTCTGGGATACGTAAAAATGTTCTTACAAATTTTTCACTATCCATGGTAAAAACGATCTATCCATAAACGAAATTTTACATATATAATTCGTAATTTAAAAATTTCCAGCTGCAAAAATAAAATGCTTCTGCTTCATGCAACTGTATTAGCTTGAATGCCTATGAAGACGTGCAATTGTTAGAACAAAGAACCAACAGTAATTAATTAACTATCTGATTGGACATTTTGAAATGAGCGCTCTACTTTGATTGGTTCTCTAACTAAATCTCACTACACAATTAGGGAACGAGATTTCAACAGCAGCAACTAGGAAAACCCAATCTTCTCATTGGTAAAAAGTTTACAATGTCATACCAAGCTAAGGATAAACTCATTTCCATAAATGACCGTATCCTGATATGAAGTAACTTAATATGTTGTTGATAGAGGCAATGCAATCACAAGGATAAATTGCATTTCACTATACTGTGTATTAATACTTAATTAATATTGATATAAAAATACAACGTTTTACGAACTTATTATCCCGATTTTAATTGTCCAGTTTCAATAATGTAATCAATGACATTTATTACAAATACATAAACCTAAAATACTTGAAAGTAAATATCCTTTTTATTAATCTTGATAAACTTGGCACATTTCAACAGTAAAATATTCTATGTCTACATTTGTCTACATTATTTTGTTAAACATTATGTGAAACCTGATCGCTTCATCATTATTACCTGTTTACTTGTGCCTCGCTTTCAATCGGAAAATACTTTTAGAACAGTTTAAAACAAATAGTAAAAAGCAAAAATATGCAAAAATAAATACAATTTTCCATGTTAAACTGTTGTAGTTTAAACAATTCTCGTCCGTTTTCAAGTTTGTTACATCATTCGATTTCTTTCTGAAGGCAATGCAATCACAAGGATAAATTGCATTTCACTATACTGTATTAATACTTAATTAATATTGATATAAAATACAACGTTTCTGAACTTATTATCGATTTTAATTGTCCAGTTTCAATAATGTAATCAATGACATTTATTACAAATACATAAACCTAAAATACTTGAAAGTAAATATCCTTTTATTAATCTTGATAAACTTGGCACATTTCAACAGTAAAATATTCTATGTCTACATTTGTCTACATTATTTTGTTAAACATTATGTGAAACCTGATCGCTTCATCATTATTACCTGTTTACTTGTGCCTCGCTTTCAATCGGAAAATACTTTTAGAACAGTTTAAAACAAATAGTAAAAAGCAAAAATATGCAAAAATAAATACAATTTTCCATGTTAAACTGTTGTAGTTTAAACAATTCTCGTCCGTTTTTCAAGTTTGTTACATCATTCGATTTCTTTCTGAAGGTAGAAGTTTTATATGATACAGCGCCACCTTGTAATTAATAAACTAGGGATTTCCACAGGTGATTTATAATTACCGTACTCGATAAAATCACGTGACTGATAAGAAATTCCAGATGCCATTTTACAACCGCGGTATCACAGATAGTTACCAAAGGGGTCTTTCCGCTGAGACTATAATTGGATAAAATCATATGACTTTAGTACAGAGCTCTGCAGGTCATTAATACATGCTTATTAGTCATTGTTATTCCTTCTCATTTTACTTCCATGCAAAGATAAAGGTCAAGTACAAATCAGTACAGTCGAGTATGGTTAAGACTGGGTCGAGTAATATCAGGTAAAATTCAGAACAATCCAGACTGGTCGAGTAAAAATCAGTACAGTCACGTATAGATATAGGCCATTTCAGACTTTTACTCGTTTGTAGTGGTTGTTCGGTTATATGAATGAAATCGAGTGCATTTCATTGATAAATTGACGCTGATGGACTTGGACACGTGAAGTTGCTGCACTGATACATGATGTCATTGCCTAATATTTTCTTGTATCAAGTCCTGTTCATGATCTTAAAAATATTAGGCAGTAAGGTCAAAGGGAAATGCCGATAAGATAAACTATATGCTATTTGATCGGAAACAACTTATACTACCAGACTTAACTGTAAGGTATATCTATTACTTACTGTATGTCCGTCAGAATCATGGGCAATAACTGTCACTGTGTATGATGATCGGTTTTCTCTGTTAAGTTCGGTGTTTACTTCTAAGTCTCCAAAATGGCTATTGTTCAGAATGGTGAAATACATACTATCATCTGAAAACATTAAAAAATAACTTGTGTAAATAAGGCCATTAATAGGTTATTTCACAATTCATCTATCAAAGGTCTTTGTAGCATGTTGCAAAAAAAATCTATTCAATTGAGACACACACTTTCCTGTTGGATGTGTACTGAGTGATATCTAAGTCTTAGGTGCATGATTTTTTTAATTAGTTGTTATTGACTTTGAACTAGCTGTCAGTTACTGTGAGTACTCTCAGATCTGTACTTAGTGTCTTTTGTTGTGGGGATGTACAAGTACCTGCCACATCCACTGTGATTTTGTTACTTGTTTTTGCTTTCAATTGATCTGATGAGTTAAGCCCTTTTCAACTGATTTTTATAGTTTGTCCACATGTACTGTTACATCACTGTCCCAGGTTAGGGGAGGGTTGGGTGCCTGTTAACATGTTAAATTCTGTATGTGCCTGTCCCAAGTCAGAAGCCTGTAATTCAGTGGTTGTCGTTTGTTGCTGTATATCATATTTGTTTTTTGTTCATTATTTTATACATAAATCAGGCTGTTAGTTTTCTCTTTTGATTTGTTTTACATTTGTCATTTCAGGGCCTTTTATAGCTAGCTATGGGGTATGGGTTTTACTCATTGTTGAAGGCCGTACGGTGACCTATAGTTGTTAATTTCTGTGTCATTTGGTCTCTTGTGGAGAGTTGTCTTATTGGCAATTATACCACATCTTCTTATTTTTATATAGTCCTTTAAACTGCAGTTCAACTTAAAAAACTAATGTATACCAAATTAAAAGAACTTCAGTTAATGTGTTGATACCTACCTCCTTCAAGTGAGTATTTCAGTTTCCCTTTATCCAGAGCATCTCTATCATAAGCAGTCATGTGGATTATACTGGTATATTGAGGTACATTCTATAATAATACAAATAAAAGTTATATAAACATATACCGTTATACATTGAACAATTCAAAAATATTGTATACAAGAGTAAAGTTTCTGATTGTATCAACACCTGAAACCTTATCTACGGTAATATACTCCAGATTCTTTGTGTTAGACTTATGACAATGCAAATCACAGTTTCTTATATATTCTTTTACAATTTCCAACTTATATTGTTCATCAACATCATGCTCAAAGACATTCAGTTGACTAGAAGAATCTGAGGAAATGTTTTTTGACTGTGACTTGTCACACTGTGCAATAACAGCCCTGTTAAGGGCTACGAATATTTTTTTTCAAAAAGCGTCATAATTTCAGGTCTATCAAATAAGAAATATAACTGAAACTCTTTCCTGATAGTACCAGCCTCTGGTATATTTCATGTACTTACTTCACTGATTTCAGCATAATACTGTGTTTGATTGAAGATAGGATCATTATCATTGATATCTTGTATGTGAACCTTGATTTCTCTTGTACTACTGTATTTACCATCACTTACTTCTGCCTAAATACAAATTACAATTAATAAAATAATCTCAAATCACAATAGTATTGCAATAGTTCTAGGATTTTTCTCTCTGATAAAAACACTCAGGAAGTGAACAAATCCATTTTACATTACTCACAATTACTTAATAATTGATTTTGTCACCAAATGTTTTGATTTGAACGTCACAAATTGGTCTTTATAATATAATGTAGATGAAATGTGTGTCACGAGTTAAAATTATAAGCATGGTCCTTTTTAGTTTCTACAACCACTGTTTGTAGATGTTTTGTCGCCAAGGTTATCACCAAGCTTAGTAGTCAAAAATTCTGTGCTAGCATAAAATATCATTGATACAGTCATTTTCTGTAAATTTACTGTTAATAAAATCTCAAAATCAATCATTCCAAACCTTCACAGGTTTTCCCCTTAGGCATAGACGGCTTTATCTAGATTTGGCACAACTTTTGGGAACTTTTAGCTTTCAAAGCTTTTAACTTAGTAATTTGTCTTCCAGCTTTTTTGATTTGAGCCCCATTGATTAGTCTTTTTTTGGAAGAAAATCATATCTAGCGAATTAAATTATAAGTCTGGTATCTTTGAGTTTTTAAAAATCTTAAATTGGCATGTTTCATAATAAAGTTTCAAGTTGACAATAACTTCATGGAAAACTACCTGAAACGAAAACAAAACTTTAAAATAGTCAAAAACAAATTTAGAACTAAAAATGATTACCTTTAATGAGTACATTCCATTCAGAGGTTCAGGCATTTTTTCATAATCCAGACTTTTTTTTAAGACAAGACACCCCCCTGTTTGGTTACTGTATGGCTGTATTATAAACTTGCCACTGGAATCATCTTCTATAATACTGAAATTTATCTTTAAAAAAGGAAGAAAAAAGAAGAAAATTTAGTAGTAAAATTAATATGGTATATACTGTAAATTCAGAAATCATTGCGTGCATTTATTATTGCAATTTTTGAAGAATTAACAAAATGCGAGATTAATTATTACGAATTTAGGAATAGCTTCATACATATTATATATGTATCATATATTAGAATGTGAGTTCTTATTATTGCAATACTCAAGGAGTCGCATAATTCCCATTACCCGGAAATAAAAACCTCACATTAATTTCTGAATTTACAGTACATAAAACCATCCATCCTTTGTAATATATGTATATGAACCTTAAAAGATGCATTCGCATTAGACAATGACTGTCTTTATGTGTTTGAATATATAAGTATTTAGTAAACAATGAGTTGATGAGCAATGAATGTTAAAACGCATCAAACAGTATAGCAAGCTAATAACAAGTTAAGTTTCTATTGATTTTCATGGCATGTACAGATGTAAACACGTTAAAAAAAGATTTGTACCAAAAAGATTATATCCTGTGTACTTAAGCCAAAATATTGGAAACTGACAATTTATTTGCGTAATTATAGACACTAAGCGAAAATAATCACCTGTATATTCCAATCAACATCCTTTACAAGGGTTATTTACCTTTGTATTTAAGTCAGGATCTTCTACAGGCAATGGAAAGAAACATGTTCCTGTTGACAAACTCTCTGGAATAGTTTTTGTGTCATACTGGAACCCAAATCGTGGAGGATTGTCATTAATGTCAACGATTTTAATGTTCACCTGTAAGAGAATATATAAAATCTGTGTTTATTTGTCTTTGTAAATTATTTATAAAATCTGTGTTTATTTGTCTTTGTAAATTATTAATTTTTACTGCTTAGTCCATTTTTGATAATATCTATTTGGTGTGGCTAAGCACTTATGCATCCTGCCAATGTGTTGTGCTGTGGTCATATTTTGTATTCTTGTCTTTCGTTTTTGCTTATGTGCTTGGTCTATATGCCATCTTGTTTTTCTTTGTTGACATATAGGTTTGTTTTTATAGTGATTAAGATTATAACACAATGTTGACTGCTCTACCCCTATTTTTTGACATGTTTACCTATCATGTCTGTTTGTTTTGTTCACACATTGTTGTCAATATAATGGAATTTGATGCGACTGTCATACAAGTGAGAGGTTTAGCTAGCTATAAAAGAAGGTTTAATCCACCATTTTCTACATGTACCGACCGTGCGAGGGCTGTAAAGCCAGTCAAGGTCGTTAAACACTTCCATCATCATCATTTTCTACACAAGGAAATGCCTGTACCAAGTCAGGAATATGACAGTTGTTTTCCATTCGATAGCTTTTGATTTTGCCATTTTATAAAGGACTTTCTGATTTGAATTTTCCTTGGAGTTCTGTATTTTTCTTATTTTACTTTTCATTCTTTCCTATGTTTCTAATTATCACAGATTAAAATATGCCTTTCATGTGTTTTCGATATGTATCCAAAAATATCCATCACAAAGTATGACAGAGTATGTCTACCATTTTATTTTGCTAAATTCTTACCATACCACATTTTATATTTCCTTGCAATCTGCATATTTTCATTATACCCAAATTTAACACTGTCTCAAATATTGCCAAGAAGATATACATGTATAAACAACCCTTGAATTTCATCTTTTGCATTATTTGTAGAAAGTCTTATAACAACAGCACTTTAGGGACTGCTGCAGAAAATGTATTGATCTACTTGTTTCGGTTCCTAGGGCACCGTCATCAGGATAAAAACAATACAGAAAATTGCGTCTGAAGTACAGATTCGGGTATGCATAAATTACGTCACAACAGATTCACGAAGCGTTGGTTCACTTTCGTTTGTAATTTATTATTATTTTTTATCGTGAACCCCTGCATTCCTTTTGGAACCGCCGTTGCCAGCAGCGCTGACCTTCCCAGCCACCCTCAGCTCAGTATGAACCAAGTAAACAACGAAGATTAAACCCAAAGAAACAGGATCGAAGATGAAGCCTTGCAAACAGGAATAAACCTGACTAGGATTCAAGAAAAGAATATTTCCCGTTTTAAAAAACCTACCGCAAATTATTCAACTCGATGTGAAACAAAGATGTGTGATCCCTAAATATTCTGAACAATATTAAAACAACCAGTACCTGACACCACTCCCAATTTTATTTTAAATTAATGATTGTGCAATTAAAATTCATCATAATTTATTATAACTTACTTGTGAAATAAACATTTTCCAAACCAGCAGCGGTCATACACTTCACAGCATTCCCAACGTGATTGGAAGTAGTACCTTTGGCCAAGTGAAGCCAGTCGAAATGGTACAGAATTGCAAGTCAAGTGCCGTTCAAATTTGGGTTAAACACAAACTGTATACAGTTAGACAATAACTTATTATATATTTTAGTACCATTAAGTAAGATGACAAACACATATTCATTCAACAAACATTTAAATTTCAATGACATTCACATTTTATTCAACTTTTTGTTTAAGTTCACTTCCATGCATGTATACCATCACTTTCTATTTATACTCACCATGGTTTCATTGTGACGTAATTTATGCATACCCGATTGTATACTTCAGATGCAATTTTCTGGATTGTTTTTATCCTGATGACGCTGCCCCTCGGCAACGAAACATGTAGATGTCCCTAAAGTGTTGTTGTTATAAGACTTTCTATATTTTATGTGCTTTATCATAACGACCCTGCATACCCGAGGTATCCACTTCAGGGACTCTACCATACTACAGATTCACCAGGTGTTGGTTCACTTTCGTTTTGCAATTTTGCATTATTTGTATAACATTAATCAAGATTAAGTCAATACTTAGATAAAGTATTTATGCAAATCTATTTTAACAGTTAAAAAATAATCTCAACATTCATTCACCTGTGCTAGGCAAGAACTTGAAGAACTGTTGACCTGTACATGTATGACTGTTATTTTTTTTGTTTCAGCCTCCCTGTCCAGTGGTCCATTTGATGATATAATCCCCTAAAAAATCAAGATAAAAAATAGTGAAATATTTTTGACATCAAAATCTGCAAAATTCAATTAATAACTTAATTTCAAATATTTAACCCTTACCATGCTGAATTGTTTTCAGAAAATGTCTAATTTTCATTTATTTGCAAAAAATGCAAATTACATGCAAATGAGGTGTACCCTGATGCTGATGCATATTGATTCCATTAAAGCTAAGATAGGGAATCACTGGGCCAGGTGGTTGGGGTGAGGAGGTGGGGGTGGGCGAGCGTTAATTTGCCCCAAAGTTGGTCATCAGGTGCAAAAAACGTCAATTTTGACGATTTTTATCCTATTTCTTGACCTGGAAGACAAAGAGATGGTGATAGATGTATCCAATTGTAGACTGCATGTAGAGTGGACCCCAGAGAACACATTTACCACAACAGTTCTTAGGTCGGAGTGAAACTGATCTGGGTACAGCAGTCTAAAGAAGGTCATTTGCACAAAAATTTGTAATTTACCGATTTTTTAGATTTTTGACTTCAACTTGACCGACAACCGTAAGTAGTTGTTTCCTTTGGGTATTTCAACAATAAACACGATCAGTAGTTATATGCCCGCGGGTTTACACTATTTTTGGAAGTTTTAGGCCTCTGAACTTCGTGTGCCAGACATCAAAGGGAAGCCCACCCCTCCAAAAAAACAGTTTTAAATTTCAATTTTCAAAGTTCGTGTTTGAGCTCAAAATGAACATTAAACCTGAGAAACATGACAATAAATAGCGTAGGATTGAGGGAACATGCATAAACTTCAAAATTAATGTCATAAAGTTGACCTCTAAAAGTATGAAGAAGATCGTGTCAAAAATCCTATGGTAGTTAATTATATATAAGTCCCATTAAGCTAAAATGATGATTTTAAAGACATATAGCATGTACTTACACTAGAATCAATCGTGAATCCTGTGGAATTGAATAATGTGTAGGTGAGTGTCTGTTTAGAACTAGCATTGACTTTAGTTATGTAATGGTCAGTACTGTTTTCTGTAACATCCACTGTTATAATGGCAGGTGTGATGACAAGACTGGGGTTATTGTATAATTCTATTTCTTTAGTATCCATCAGTCCTCCTTTATCTTTTACAATGACAGATATTGTTAAATTGTTAGCCACTTTATGTCTTGCCCTGATTTCACCAGATTCATTTCCAATTCTAAAATGTGTAGTATTTTTAAGAGAGTAACTAAGAACATCATTTTCATCTGGATCCCTTGCATTCACTATAGCAACTAGTTGGCCCGCAGTTATAGGAGACTCTACACACAATCCATCCATTTTTTCCAAGAACTGTGGTTTTTCATTAACATTAATAATGTTTATTTGAACATGAGTGGTTGCAGTTTTAGGATCATCAGCTTTGTCTACTGCCAACACAGTCAACTCATAATATTTATCTCTTTCATAATCCAATTTACCCACAAGAGTTATTTCCCCTGAGTTTTCATTAATATGAAATTTCCCATCATACAATGAATTTGGAACAAGTTTATACCAGACAACACCAGCATCTCCAGGATCTTTATCTTTAGCTTGAACTGTAATCACACTAGAATTGATATTGGTATTTTCTTTTAAGCTCTTTTTGTATGACGCTTTTAGGAAATATGGAGGGTTGTGATTTGTTATGTCAATAAAAATGTTTATTTCTGCTGATGTAGTCAATGGAGGTTGTCCATGATCCATAACATTGACAGTCATATTGTACTTAACGTTAGCTTGGAACTTAACATGATCATCCATTACAAACAATTCTCCTGTTATGTTATCTATCCTGAAATGATCTTCATTTGCCAAATAGAATGTAAAACCTTCATTGGATATGTCTTTATCTTTCACAGTCAACTGACCAACTCTTCTATTGCCTTGAGCATTAGCAGGGATAGAGAAGTTCTTCAAACTGGAGGTAAAGAAAGGTACATTGTCATTTACATCTTCTACCAACACTTTAACAGTAGCATAATCATGTCCATTCATACCATCTGAGACAGAAATATTCACCATATAACTCTGATGGATTTCTGCATCAAGTACTTTCTTTGTTACCAACATATTTTGTTGGAATTCAAATTCATCTTTGTAATTGACCACTGTATAAAACAATTTTGTGGATACAGTATCAGGATCAGTAGCCCCAACCTGAAATAATAAAGTCATATTAATTCTATTGTTTATTCCTTTCTTAGAATTATAGAAAATCTAATTGGCAGCAAATGTGTAAATAGTTGTCATTACTTAGTATTCTTTAGAGATTTAAGACTCGCTCAGTTTTAAGCTATTTTGTTTTCCTAAGGGATGGAAGATACAGCCAAACTCCTGTATCTGTTTTTTTTCTTTTAATATGAAAAGAATCAGGGTTGTAAGAATAAGAGTTCTATTTATGACATATTATGTATTGATATGATGAAAACAGCCATAACAATGTTTCATGTAACTTTTCTTTACAATTTTGAAAAAGAAACAAATCACATGAGGGGCAAAGCCTAAATTGGACATTTAAACAGTTCCTTGATTTTCCTTAAAAAGAAGAATACAAGTAGGCATTGGAATTTATCCCGTGAATAAATATAGTTTGTTACCTTGACAACTGAACTTCCAACTTTTTCATCCTCTTTGACAGTAGCAGTATATGTCTTCCAGTGAAACTCAGGAGGTTTGTTGTTTATATCTTTGAGATTGATCATGATAATGGCTCTGCTGGTATGTGAGAATGGGTCCCTACAATAATATTAAGGCATAATATACCTCATTCTCTTATTATTTCATTCCCCTTGTAGAATCATACACAGATGTATTTTTGATTATAAATACCATAATATTAGCAAACATAAATAAGTTATTTTAATTCAATAATATTCAGCGAAACTTTGACTACATGAATATAACCACGTAAATTAGAGGCGAAAGATACCAGAGGGACATTCAAACTCATAAGTCGAAAATAAACTGAAAATGTCATGGCTAAAAATAAAAAAGACCAACAGACAAACAATAGTACACAAAACACAACATTGAAAACTACAGACTGGGGGTGATCTTAGGTGCTCTGGTAGAGTGAGCAGATCCTGACTTCACATGTGGCACCCGTCGTGTAGCTCATGTTAGTACAAACCCGGTAATAAGACTAATCGTAAGGTCACATTGGTGAAAAGGGGATGGGATTACAGTTATGACATTAGGAACATATTCGCTACCCTCTGTGAAACGGATATTCCATAACAGTCAACCAACTTGTGATGGTGTCCGTAAAATTTACGAAGGGATGATTTCAACTTCACCACTTGGAACTCTTTGTTTAATAACTTCCTTGTGAGCAGCAACCCTCTATCAAAGAAACCATGATAGGAAATACAAGCCCTGGAATATCGTATCAACTGGGAGATATATATTCCGTATGCAGGCACTGCTGGAATGCTGCTACATAGAAATGGAAAATTCACAATTGGGAAGCTGAAATCATCTCTTTTCGTCGTAAAGTTTTGTTTACAACCTATCCTCATTATCAATTTCTAGATGTAAGTGAAAATATGAGGCAGACTTAACTGCATCTGTTGTATCCTTTATCTTAAGTTTGATGGGATAGATGCATTCAACATAGTCACCAAATTTAGAATTATTTATTGAGGGAACATCATCTATATAGCGGAAGGTAGAGTTAAAGGATATTGCTAACTTCTTATCTTTCTTCCTAAGAAGTTCCTGTATGAAGTCAGCCTCATAATAATAAAGAAACAAGTCGGCAAGAAGAGGGCACAATTGGTTCCCATTGGAATTCCGACAGTCTGTTGAAAAACACGTCCTCCAAACGTAACAAATATGCTGTCAATCAAGAAATCAAGCATCTTGATGTCAGTTTCAGAGAATTTTTTGTTTGAATCAGAGTGATTCTTTACAAAGTAGGATTTATCCCTCCCAAGACAAGATACTTGTATCTCGTTCACCATTCTTTTAATGAAACAAAGTAATACCAACTCTTTCAATTTGTCTTTTAGTTTGGAATGGGGAATACTTGTGTAAAGTGTAGAAAAGTCAAATGTTTTAATACTATTGCAAGATGAGAGAGTCTTAGATTGTATGTACTCTAAAAGATCTTTGGAATTCTTTAGTATCCACATCTGATTCACGCCACCTCTAGAATAGGCAGTTTCACAATAATTTTGGAGCCCGGCTTTGATTGCTGATAAAATAGATGTTAATAATTTAGAAAGAGGTTTAGTGGAGCACTTGGAAGACCCAGCAATATACCGTTGTTTGTAAGGACACTTATGTAGTTTAGGTATCCAATACAGTGATGGAAGATCCAGTTCTTCATCTTTGGTTGAAATTCCAAAGGAACATAGAACAGATCTATGATTATCCAGGATTTCATCTTTGGTAAGTGTCGTGAGGGTATATGTTGAGTTTCCAAGTGAATTGTCAATACCTAATTCATTTATCAAGCAGTCTATGTAATGATATTTACACACAAAAACGATGTTGTTTGGGGCTTTATCTGCGGGGACAACAACATATTTGTCATGGAGGTAAGTTTACGATTGAGTTAAGTAGCCTTTTCAAGTTATTTCTTCAAGAAATACTCGAAATGAACGTTAGATAAAGGTATCAATGATAATTTTAGAATTATTGAAGAATTAGGATGCATAATTAAATTTCCCACCAGCGCACAATAGACAATATAAACACATGCGCACACGTGTACTATTTCAAACAACGTGGTTCTGACGATTATTCGTTTAAACCTTTTCAAATTTTTCATCAAATTATATTTTTTAATGTATTACTTATAATTTCAAACTTTTAGACTAAATTAATTAGATGCAACCCGCTGAAATGTAAGAAAATAACTTTGAATACCCTTTAGCTTACCCCAGTATTTAACACGATGTACAGTGTTTATAAAGAATGTCATACAAATTCGAATTCATTTATCAATATCTTATTTGAAGAATAATTTTAAAATCTAAGGATACTTTTTTTAAAACTGAATGCTCATTTACAATAATATCTACAAAGCGTAATTAAATAGGATGTTGTTCCATACACGCTTACATGTTTGACCTCGTTTACCTGATCACCTTTATGTCCATTGTTATGCATCATCAATTCTATTGATTAAGACAAGCTAAGGTCTGTCATCAAAGGTAATCACATGTAATCAGTGAATGATTTATGGCTTCAATATTACTTATTGAAGGGATAATTGTTTGACAGCTTGTTGTTTTTTAAATAAAAGAACAAATGTTTTTTCTACTTTTTATTGATGTACCAATGCAAGCTGTGCATTTATGTACCCAGAGGATTAGACTAACTGAGACATTTCAAAGTATGAAATATGCTGCATCTGTTTAATTAAACCCAAATATGACCGAAATATCTTTGTGAAATAGATTGCCACAATTATAAACTATAATGCCCAAACGGACATTTTCACAGATCGATAGTTGGTAAAAAAAAGTGAAATGACCGTTTTATGAAATGCCTTGAATAACAAAAAGTGGCAAACCTATGATATTTGACCATTTGAGGCTGAGAGCAGCCGGACTTTTTATATAAATTTCGGTCAAGTCCGGAATATATGACCGTTTTGGAAGCCATGCATGAGATACCTATGTCATAATTTACCTGTGTACATACAGTAACTTCAGTTTTAATTTTTGCGTTCAAGTGAACGCATGTTCTCGTCAACAAGGATTTTTAACAGTCGAACTGTTGAAAATCCTTCTGTTTTATACAAATTTTATTTGAATTTGGAATATCGTTTTACGATTAATTCAATGGGATTATTGTTTATACAGAGCCTTTGTCTTGTCTTGTCTTTTAGTAGATCCGTCCTATATAGGACCACCTCCAATAAACAGAGTAGGATATATTATAAGTCACAATTGTTCTATTTAAAATGTTTTTGTTTAGGAACAATATTTTACAGAGGGGTGACTGCCCTTAATCCCTTTCTCTTGCTACTAGGCAAAGCGTTGAGAATGATATTTCTGCCTACGTGCAACGAAAAACACAATCTACGGCTAAGGTGTTCTAGCAGGTTTAGCTTGTGAGTACAGTTACATTTACAACCACAACCACAGAATACAGCACTCAGGTTCAATATACATAATGTATCTACTGTTGTATTGTCCTTGGTGGAACACTTAGCACACACAGACATTTTAAGAAGATTATGATATTCAAGCAAGAATGACATGTGTTTAGGTGACAAAGCATTGCATCTTGTGAGAAAGTGCTCAAGTGTTTCTGACTCTTCGTTGCAAAGCTGGCATGTTGGGTCTTCTTGCTTCTGGTTGAAAGCTGCTCTTGTACTCTGAAGTTGGTAGGTTCCAGTCATAAGTTTTAGTTTTACCAGTAGTCTTGCGACATCACTTTTGTTGTAACACTAGTTAATGCGGGACGGGGAGCTCCAATAGCATATTGATCAATGCCAATATAATCTATCCTATTATACAGAGTTGCCAGGTCGGTTGTATAGCGTATCCAATAAGAGTCTATGGCTTTAGACAGGGTTTTTTCCAGGCATTTTTTGTTGGAGGATTGTCAAATATCTCAGTGCCAGATGGTAATTTATAGATTGCTAGTCGTTGCCTTATTTTTGAGAACCAGCTGCTATCGTTAATTCCTTTGATGCATAATTGCCTCTCTGCTATTTCTTTTTCTATTGAATCCTCTGATCTGCGTATAGAAGCATACATCCCTAAGGCTTTCTTGTGAATGTTGCTTTCTAGAGGACTTGTTCCGGCTAGGATGTATGTTGCTGGATCTGGCATTGTACTTGGTATTGATAGTACTTGTTTCAAGGTTTTTCTGTAGAATGTTTCTATTGCATGCAGCTCATTTCTGGATGGAAGAAGGATTTCTAATCCATATCACAGGATCAGGAGTACATATACTTGTAGTAGGTGTAGACAAGCAATTGGGTTTAAGCCATTTTTTCCATGGAGCCCTGCCCCCATCAGACTATAGAGTGTGCACCTAGCCTTTTCTATGTTAGACTGTATGTGAGTGGATAATGTTTTATTTCTGTTCTTGTTATGTGTTATGCCCAGATGTACACAGGTTTCTGGTTGTGGTAATATATTATTTCCCAATATAAATTGTTGACTATCTTTATCTTTGCAATTCATTGAGATGACAGCACATTTAGTTGGCTGGAGCTTATAATTTTTTTGTTTGCTGTAATTTTCAGCTGTGTCTAGAAGTATTTGGAGATCTTCTGGTGTATTGGCTAGGAGAGACACATCATCTGCAAATGTTGGTGCGGCACAAGCCATGGTTCCTATATGTGCGCCTATACCAGATTCCTCTATCTGATTTGATATGAGCGTTTCCTCAATATTACGAGTCTGTAACAACGACGACCTAGAAATTAACCTTTGTTTAGCCGCCATTTTCAAACACTTCAACAGGTCCGAGGAAAGGAAGAACTTTTATCATTTATTTCAAAATCGAACATGTTAAATGAGTACTCCGTTTAAAAAAGAAACGGATGTTAAAATCTTCTTCCATGCTGACCGAATTTTACAGCAATCTACGAAAAGGGTCAAGAGGAAAGTTCGGAAAGAGGTTTTTGTTTACACAAGTAAACATTTGATTATATTAATGTGGATAATAAGGGGCATAGACCATTATTGTTACTATAACCTTAAGTGGTTAAACAAATTACAATCAAAATAGGGAATTTGCCCAGATCTGACAATATTTATTTGGATAACGTTCTACACAGGAAGCGTAGACCATAATTGTTACTAGAACTTAAAGTGGTTAAATGAATAAAAGAACAAAATGGCGCCATTTGTAAAACTTTTACTGTCAAAAAAAACTTTTCTTTCTGGAGTTTTTCGCTTTAAAAAGAGGATGGATAGTGCTCAAAAGTTCATTCCTAAATTATTTAAGGGAAGTTTCACCCCTTCTTTGACAAGGTGGTTGCGTCCATATTTTGAACCATCTATGATTATTTCATTATTTTTTCGCGTTTACAACAGAACTGTTGAACCTGTATTGCTTTAAGGAAAGCATTCCTGTTGTCCAGGGATTCTTAACAAGCCCATATTTTAGGATAACTTGTCCTTGCATCGCTCTTTCCAAAATCGAATAGAGAATAAAACAAAACGAAAAAATCGCATAAATATGTTTAAAATATCGATATTTGTTAACCAACTGTCAATATATATTAATTAAATATTGTTTTAAAATTAATGTTAATAGAGGATTGCTTGGATGAGGAATGGCATTTAATGATGCATAAAGCCATAAGTGTAAACAGAAAGTGTGTAAGGGAGACAATTTTGGAGGGAAAGTTCTGAAACCAGTATTGTCAAATCTTGTCAAATATTTCTAGTGGCAAGAATTCAAATGTTTATAAAATTATCAAGCATAACCTTTAAAGGTGGTAGTAATGTTTCAATTGGCAAATATAAATTATTTTTATTGATAATCCACCTTTAATTTTTTTTTTTTTTTAATTAGCATTTTATAAGCATGTCTTTAATAACATTTAAATATTATGGAAAGTGTAATTCCATTTCTTCCTTTGATATTAAATAATATACTGATTTTGATTGCAAAATTGTAATTTGATAGATGTAAATTAAAGTTAATGAATAAATTCCAATCCTGTCATTGAAAACTTTCTGTAAATATGTGTCAGTAAATTATGAAGTTGTAAAGGATATATAACTAGTTTACAAGTCAAACAACTAAAAGTGCATACTTACTCTTACAAAAAGGTGGGAGGGTGGTAATGAATTCAAATTATATGAATTATCTAGGCATTTTAATTTTTAAAACTTAATAATTAAAATGTAACTTATTTCCATTTCTGTGAAAGCATATGTATAAAACAATGCAGGTCTTTGTCTATTTAATATAATATAACCAACATGGTAGTTATAAATAAATATAATATCATATGCATGTAAAAATGGTGAGTCAAACTAATATCGCGCGCTTACCACAGCGCTATCAAAAAATCCTGGGGAGAACACTGACCATTATTGAAAATAAAAACTTAAGCGGTATGAAGTACAATGTAACGAAAATAAAATCAATCAAAATCAGAATAGGGATTTTTGTCCAGTTCTATCTGATTAACATTGACATCGTTCCATCTAGGGAACATAGGTCTACCATAATTGTAACTAGAATGACATTCAAAATTTTGGGTCTACAAGTTGCATGCTTTCATAAACACAGATTTTGATCTTAGCTAAAAATCAGTATTTTTTGTTGTTGCACATTGATATTTGTGATGAGCTCAGTCAATATGTACTCACGTTTGATAATATATTGAAAGTGTGTCTGGAAATAGTTTAGACAGATAAAAACACTGAAACAGAACAGAGTATTTTGATACTTAGAAAGGTGTCGGTAGTTACGTAAAACTTGAAAATACACAAAGTTTATTATTGTTTCCAGATTTTTAGAGGACAGTAAATCGTCAAAAAAAATCAACGCATGGTGGCTTTTTAATGAATCAAGCCCACAGTAAAATTCTAGAAAACTTGTGGAGATTTTTGAATTTATAGATACTTAAATTTTACAGAGAATTACAAGAAATATTTTCTCTGAGCAGGAAATTGCTGTAGATTTTCTGTGCACATAAATTATTTTCTTACAGATTTAAAAGAAACTACTGATATGTTGAGACTGGAACACAGTACTAGTTTTGGGAGTGGAGATTGAAGTTGTTTACAAGATTTGGCAAGGAACTATCCAATACATATCTTTATAATCTTCATTAACCAATCTTTTCAAGACGCAGGGTAAAGAAGAGGTCTTTTGCTACAGTGTACCAATAAAAATTTATATATTTTAGATTGAACTGGTGCTCAAATTTAAGCATCTGTAGAGGCAGTTTGTCTAAGAGCAAAATAAACAAGAAAAGCAGTTTATTTAAATGACTGGTTAATAGTTATCAAATAACTAAATCAATAGTTTAGTAGTGCAAGAAATATCTATACATTTTTGTATTTACAAGTGTCGATAATTATTTTTTTTTTCCCATTATAAAAAAAAAAAAATCCTAGTCTTGTCAAAGTCAAATTGTGACTTATCTACATGTAGGACAATTTTCAACTAGATTGGGTGTGATTTTCCCCCACAATTGAGGGTATTCACTATCCACATTTCATAATGGTCAGGCAATTGTCCGAACAGCATTTCTTAATTCTTTTTATGCATTACAAGGACAAGAATAATATTAAAGATCTAGCATTGAGTTCTCATATGTAAGAATATACTAGACAAATGTGATTACTAACAGTAGTTTGAATTTTGAATCAATTTTGATTGAAAGATGTGATTATGAAAATCCCATTTACTTTGTATTTCAAATCTTGTGTCAATTTGAATAATTCAGAAATCTTGTGAGCGATTTTAGTTTAACCAAATGACAGTGTTGAAGTCACAAAAATACTACATGTACCAAAATTGTTTTGGTGGGTATATAGGGTACCAAATATATCTGAATGTATAGAATTTAGATCAGATGAATTGAGAAATGAAATGAGTATTTCTGATTGTGAAATCATTTCTGAAACAATTAGAAACACTTATCAACAGTACAAGTGTTTTTTTTATAATGTCAAATGTTTGTTTTTTCTTTGAATATAGAAATATATAATTTATTTGGCAATTTGCTTGTTAGTTTTCTGATTGTGAAATCATTTCTGAAACAAAAACAATCATCAAGATCAACAGAACAAGAGTTGTTCAATATGTCAAACTTTTGTTTCTTTCAATTTGGAACTGTGCATGGCAATTTGTAATTCAAAACAAATTTACTCATAAAAGTTCACATTTTTAGACAGAATACAATTGTGTGATATTAACAGATTTTTCATAGTTTGAGAAAATCATCTGTCAACACTCTTTTGGCTTATTTAGGACAAAAGATTTTGGCTTGTAGATCAACATCCAAATGCTCTATAGAAGCATTAATGATACCATTTGAAAACATGTATACTTAAACATTTCCACTGATTTGTCCATTTCTTTACTTTTTAAACAGTAGTCTAGTACGAAATACATAGATAATGATTGTTCATTGGTGGACTGGTAGGCATTGTATTCAAAGGTTCTTCCACTCTCATAGAAATTTCTATCAGACTTTAAAATTTAGTCAGGTAGAAAAATTGTCATGTCATTCCTAAAATGCAGAACTTCTTACAAGAGTAGTACATCTTGAAGAATAAGTACACAAAAAGACTATCAATTCCAAAAGTTCTATAGATTGATCAATATTTAGCATAATCATGAAACAACTTTTGTTTGAGTCTTTATTACAGTTTTTTGTTAGTACTGTTTAGGACAGTGATTTACAAAGTATATTTGAATTGATTATAATTCTTTGACAATTCAGCAGAAAAGGCTTATTTTGAAAGATATTGATAATGATCAGATTATCAAAAGATGATCACCTATCATATATTCTCTGTTATTATATTAAAACTATAGAGAAAACAAAGAAAATTTAGAGAGAAGCTAAATGTTTTCAAGTAAACTAATATTTCAGAGTTGAAAAGTAATATGATAAAGGCAAGATGCTTCGAAATCAGATACTTGATACTTAGGTTTGATTAGTTCTTGTTGATTTGTACAAGCAATAAGAGCAACTTATTCACATGACAAATTAAAAATAAATGCACATTTACTGTTGCAATATTACAACATATTTAGCTCATAATGAAGGAGCGTTAATAAAATAATTTCTATACTGCAGATTATTTATCCAAGTCTATATTTGCAAAGTTTTATTTATGCAATCTGCAAAGTTTTGCCATAAAGTTTGGTTGATAGATTAATAGTCATACAATATAACTTTATTGTGTAATAAATGTAAATTTTGCAATTTCGGTTTTGACTATTTACAGTATTAACAAAATTTAGTGGAGTTATTTTTTTAACAATTTTGACATAGTTTTAATATGTTGTAAATTGTATATGTGTGAGAGAATTTATCCTCCACCAAAATGAGACACTGCTTGGTAATCAGTGAATATTCTATATAATATAAATGTAAATTCATGGTAAGTATATTTAACCAAATTCATATAAAATGGTCATTTTTGAAATCTCAAGAAGAGATTTTATACGAATTTATAGGGTTAAATATACTTACCACAATCTGCCACCACCCCTAGAATAAATTCAGTTTTTTGTTCACACAATTGTAATTATTCAATTAAACGATGAATTAAAACTGAAGTTACTGTATGTACACAGGTAAATTATGACGTAGGTGAGTACATCTCATGGATGTATTTTCAATCACCTAGTTAATTGTGATGAGAACATGTTATGAAGGCAAATATATTCTACATAATATAAATGTAAATTCATGGTAAGTATATTTAACCCTATAAATTCATATAAAATCTCTTCTTGAGATTCCAAAAATAACCATTTTAACACTTTTATTCAATCTTTTGTGTTTTTTTTTCTTATATTCTAAATTAAGAGTTGTCATTTTAAAAATTCACATGCAAAAAAGCTACAACCCATTGCAATGAACTGAAGAAAAAAAATGCAATTAGCATACCAGTAGCTATCAAAACTTATTTGGCAGGATGGAGATCTACACAATTATAGCGACGGAAATTTTCAATTGACTACTACTGACTGCAACTATCATATTTTGATATGTCACCAATAATCCTGCCTGTGGTAAATTTCAAAAAAAGAAAGAAAAGTACTTAAAATGATTTGCAAATATCAGTAAACCAAAAATATCTGCAGACATGACCAATTATAAACTTCAGTAGGAATGGATATAGAAATTTTTGTAAACAAATATGGTATTATGTAGGAGGCATTAAATTAGAAATCAGAAATCAGTAAAATAGTGATAAATTACAACTTATCTTTACGACTATAAAAATTGCCTATTTTTTTTAGTTAATGTCCAATAAATCTCATAAACCAAATTCTAAAATTTGCAAAATTGAAATCAAGCTAACTTTAACAGTAACAAAACTGTTTCATGTTTGAAAAAATGATTCAAGCATACTTAAGCTTGTATCAGACATGTGCATGAACAATTTCCTGGGAGTTTATTTTCCTCAATCTATAATATGAAATCAAACAAAACTAGGAAAATCAGCCTGATACTACTGCACGTCCTTACATGTCTGATATATTTATATCTATAGCTGAGTCACATATAAATAAGATGTGGTCGCATGCCCATCAACAATCTACTGAGGTCATGTCTATGGTTAATGAGACTGGTTTAGACCTACTTGTGTTGATACTTTATAACAACTTATGAATGTTTAATCATTTCCTGCGAAATTTTTTCATTCTGATCTAGTATGTTATATTACAAATTTGAAATGCCTGTATTTTCATAATTAGTGACAGAAAAAGTTTGATAAAATTAAAAAAATATGAATTGTTTGCATTTTGTTTTCATTTGTATTTTTGTTTTTTCTTTGAATTTAGGATAAGAGATTGACTGATTAATTGTTGTTTTCTTAATGTCCAGTTCATATTCAGGACAGGGGAAATTTCACTCTATTTTTTTGGCATTGGGTCTTTGGAACATAAAACATACTTAATCTTTTTCAAGGATGTGTAATTTTCTAAAAAAATCTATTGATAATTTATGTGAAAAATTTAAGGATATCGTATATTGGACAATCCCAAACAAAACTGCTTTTACTAAGAATTTAATACATGTATCACCCAAAATTTATAGACAAATTGAAACTTTATAACTTAAATGGTTAGTTTAAAGTTTTCAGGTGCATATATGTCTCAAATCTTTTGTATATAACATTTAAAGTCTGATAAAGAGTTTTATTTAAATTATTCACAGTTATTACCCTTTAATCACCACCTTTTCAATTTCCCCCCAGAATTTCTTGGCAAACAACAAATTCTATAACATCTGTTTGAAAAATCAGAATGAATGAATTTTGGACAAAACATTTGAGTTACAAATATGCTTTCGGTATCTATTTGTAAAATTTTGCAAACAATGTTTTTAAAAATATTTCAGCCTTCCTTTTAAAATATATACTATATATAAACAAGGCCTTCAGATACTCGTTGATATTTCCGTTACTGGATACTGGTTATACTAGGATAAAGTAAATAAACACTTTATTTAGACCTTCCACTAAATTCTGAATAGGATAGGAGGGTTAAATAAGACAAGTGATATCTTAATAATAAATATTGGCTATCAAAGATAAAAATTTTAAAGTTATCTATATCTCAAATATAGGTTTGAAATGAATTATCAAGGGACATAACTCTGAAGAAACAAAATTGAAATATATCAAATTTGAACATTGCATGTGTTTAGTTGTTCTCAATGCTAGATTTATTTACTAATGATTTCACTGCTTAAGTTCATGAACAGAAACCTAAAATTTGGTAATTTTGAAAAGCATTATCAAGGACAAAAAACAGGAATAATGAATTATAAAAATGTCATTGTCCTCAAATTTGCAAAAATGCATCAAAGAAAATGGGACTGCAAAATTTCCTTTTACAGTGAAATGAATGAATAAAATGTTTGTTTCTCTTTAAAATAACCTTAACAGGTTATTAAACTTCCTTTAAAGAAATAACTGTAGTTAATAGTAAAGCATGACTTTTTTTATGTAATGACATTTCAATAAAGTCAGTAAATGGACCTATTAAAAAAAAAGAAAAACTAGATTATATTACAAGGTAATTTCCATTCCCCAAGCCTACTCCTAGAACACAACTCAAACACTTGTACATGGCACAGTTACATTACTTAAAATTAAGTAAAGGTAATGGTTTTTGTGATATACAGCTATTTTAACTTAAGCATGACAAAATCAAACTAAAACTTGAAAAAGTAATTCATGAAGGGATATTTTTCTTTACATTTTTGAGTGCATGCCAAAATTGACTTTGTGTCCAACTTTCATGAAAACAAAACAATGTAAGATCTTCTATTAAGCATAACATTACAAAATTGATATACCAGTTGTGCAGCTCTGATAAAATAAAAGAAGAATGTGTCTTAGCACATGAATGCCCCTGCTCAAGCTTTGCAATCTTTCCAAGTTAAAAAGGGGCAAAACTCTACAACAGTAAATCATTCACAACCCAAATTCTTACTCTGTCTGCATGTTGTGGTTGTTAGCATTGTGTATGAGTTTCATAAAATTTGGATGAAACTAACTTTTAAAAGTTAGAGTGCGGAAATGAAAAAAAAAATTTAATCTTTCCCAAGTTATAAAGGGGCATAACTCTAGAACGGTAAGTAACTCACTGCCCAAATTTGAACTCTGTCTGCTAGTTTTGATTCTTAGCATAGTGTATGAGTTTCATAAAATTTGCATGAGGCAAACTTAGAGGGCGGAAATGAAAATTGGATGGATGAACCAACTGAAAGACTGATGGACAGTCAAGGGGGCATTAAATATATATACATGTATCAATCATCAAACTATTAAATGTTTACATCACCCTACTGTTTATAATTAAGTTAATGTATTTCACTGATTAAAATCAATATCTGTAAGTTTTCACGTGTATGTATATGAAAGTGACTATACTACAATGAGGATAACAAATACTAAAAGGTACATAATTGAGATAAAGATTGTATATTCAATTTTAAGACCCAACTGACTTATACTTAATAACATTTACTTTTAAAAATATTGTATTTTTGTGTTTTCTTAACAGTCTTTGAAACAATTAAAGCTTTAAGAGCTTACATTCTTTGTAATTAAAGTGTACAATAGGTTAGATATCTATAATATTATCAATTTATTAACACTTCCTATCTGATACATTTAGTCAATAATAACCTTTTAAGATACTTTTATTTAAACATACATGTCAACTGTTGAGGTGTCAATTAACCATATCAGTCCTGTATTCGTTATATATTGTCAGTCCAGATAAGTAGCATACAGGCCAAAAATATACAATAATTATACCATATTCCTAAGGCAGACAACTATGATGGTTATCTCAAATAAAGAATTTAATGTTGGATGCTAAAAGAATAGTACTCATTAATCTGAAGAAGAACTACAATTATCCACATTCTTTCTTTTAAAACTGCAATCTTTATTCAATGTAAGGGTCTCAAACATAAATAAATCATATTTCTAGCACTATGTTTTATAGGCCAAATCTAATTTGCAACATTTTTTAAAATCTGCTGTATACAAAAATGGTAAAATTTCTTATAACAGTAATTTCTATTAAGCATTGATGTCAGAATAAAACAGAATTTATTATGCAGTAAACTATGTGCTAATGATTAAATCAAGATAATACTGGTTTTTATAAGCATACTGTAAATTCAGAAATTATTGCCATGTTTTTATTATTGTGAAAAATGCGACAGGGTTATAATCGCAATAATTTAAACTCGCATTTTGAAATTTTTTATATGAATTAAACAGGATTTTTCTCAATATCCCAAAAATTAAAATTGCATTTTAGTCCAAAATGACAAAATCGCAATAATAAATGCATGCAATAATTTCTGAATTTACAGTAATAATTTCCATTCAAGAAATCAGAAATTATAAAACCTTATCAAACAGAATCGTGAGTATTGAGTAACACAGAGAGTCTTATTTGGAGATAACACTTATGTCCACCTTAATATAAGATCTCCAAGGGTTATTCACCAGGAAACAACTCTGCTGTCTTTCTGCTAGTGACAGACTTACAATGAATGTAAATGATAATTAAAGAGCCTTTTTTGAGCAAGTTCACATATCCCCACGCTCCCATATGTTGTCTACTGTTGTTAGGGGGGATAAAATGTTGTATTTTCACAATTTTTTATTCTATTTGTGGCAGTTTATCGTAAGATACCAAACTCTTTTCAAATATATTAATTAACCTTAAGTGAGCAAGCTAACATACATAACTCCCCATTTATAAAGGGAAAAGCTTACTTTGACCTGATGGCCTAGTTTTTTTTCTGTTTACTTTAAGATATGATTGTTTTGGGTTATGATTTCAGACAATAGTAATGTGTGATGTCCATTGAACTAGTACACATTTTTGTTTAGGGGCTAGCTGAAGCCCGCCTCAGGCTGCTGGATTTTCTCACTGTGTTGAAGACCCATTGGTGGTCTTCAGCTGCTTTTTTTGCTCTTTGGGCAGGTTGTTGTCTCTTTGAAACATTCCCTGTTTCCATTCTCAGTTTTAATAATATTCTTATACAGATCTATTTTTAGAACTATGACCTTGACCTTGGACAGAGTCCTCAAAATCAATAAGGATCTTCCTCAATCCTCATTATAACAAATGTGACCAAATATCCATGCACTGTTGCAATTTGATATAAAGTATTGGAGTTAGCATTTGGAAACGAAAATGACTGACTTACGGACAGGCCAAAAACTATTTATCCCCCTGCTGCGTTGTAGTGAGGGATATAAAAATAATACCACCACTAATATTCTATGATGCTTTATTACCTCTGTAAAGACCAGAAAGGCAATTCTCATCTACCAGCAAAACTTGATTTATTACCTGAGTAAATATTATTATTGTTATTATCATCATTAAAAGGAATAGGAAAAGGAGTATAACAATGACGATTGCTATCTAATTATAAAATCAAATCACACTACAAACTTTTTACATACCATCTGAGGCCTGAACCAGTAATGTATGGACTGGTCTAATTTCGTAGTCCAGGCAGTTATGGGTATCATTTATATTTAAAATCCCTGAGGAAGCCATTGTGAAGACATTGTGACAGCTTACATCTCCACCAACAATACTGTATGAGATGGAACCAAGTTTATCCAAATCTGTTGCATTAACAACCTAAAATATAAAAAATACAGGTAATTAAACAAATATATGTTTCTGACATGTCAAAGATTATAGAAATATAACAACATAACTTTTTGAAATTTTGATGTGTACTTCAGTTTGAAAAAATCAATTAAACTTTCAACTTTTACTTGATACAAAAACATTGCCTTTTCTAGAACAAAGATTTTAAAAGATTTTTCCCTTAAGGTAGATCGGGTGTCTTCCACCATCTTGGATGGTAAAATAGCAGAAAACAATCGGTCTAGATACTTAATCAAACGTGCAAATTTTCAGTGAAAAATGTAATTCATTTGTAAGATGTTTCATCCAAATGAAGACAAGAGTGCACATGCTGAAATGTCTCGCCTACTATACTGAACATTGATTTTATGTTGATAGTCCTAAATATCAAGTTTTACTACAAGTATCACACTAACATTTATGATCCAAGAAAATGAGGTCAAGGTCAGATAAACCAAGCCGGAAATATATGTACACCTTTAATACAATCATTCCATACACCGAATATAGATGACCTATTGCTTATAGTATAAAAGAAACAGACCAAACCATGGAAATTTAACATTGACCGATGAACCATGAAAATGAGGTGAAGGTCAGATGATACCTGCCAGACAGACATATACACCTTATAATCATTTCATACAGCAAATACAGTTGACCTATTGCATACAGTATTAGAAAAACAGACCAAAACAAAAAGACTTAACTTTAACCTATGGACCATGAAAATGAGGTCAAGGTCAGATGACATCTGCCAGTTGGACATGTACACCTTACAATCATTACATACAATATAGTAGACCTATTGCTTATAGTATCTGAGATATGGACTTGACCATGAAAAACTTAACCTTGTTCACTGATCCATGAAATGAGGTCGAGGTCAAGTGAAAACTGTCTGACCAGCATGAGGACCTTGCAAGGTATGCACATACAAAATATAGTTATCCAATTGCTCATAATAAGAGAGAAATTAACATTACAAAAAATCTTCACATTTTTTCAAGTAGTCACTGAACCATGAAAATAAGGTCAAGGACAATGACACATGACAGACAGATCACTATCCCTATGTCGAGCTTTCTGCAACAGAAGTCGCAGGCTTGACAAAAATCATGTGTTTCATCATAATTTGACAACTGTTTTTTACAAATACAAAATTTTTTTTGTGTGTTTCAAATTTTTTAAAACGTTGCCAAGTAAGCGGAGATAACTCTGATAATGGTCATTTAATAAAGGAATGTGTTATGAATTTACCTGTTTTGTATTGCAGCAAGAAAACGAGTCACATGACCCAATTTTTCTTTTCATTTTCTAAAAGTTACTTAGAAGAGCCATCTTCCCACATCTGAAAATTCTATTGTTAAGTTTTGGATATATTTAATCTACACAAAATCTGACAATTGTGCACCACCTGTAGCTTGAAAATAAGTCCCATGACCCATACTTTTTGTTATATTTGTGAAATAAATGGAGAATAAGTCTGAAGGGCCACAGCCCTGCTTGTAAATATGTAAGAGTCAACTTCCACATACAGATGCAGGATTCAAGTAGTAAAGACTGTTTTGTGATTATAAGCATTGTGTATATGTTTCATAATATTTGGTTGAGGGAAACAAAAGTTTGAGAACGGAAATGACAAATATAGCAATTTTTCCATTTATAAAGGGGCATAACTCAAGAACGGTAAGTTGATGCCACCCAATTTCAAACTTGATCTTTGTTTTGTGGTAATAAGCATTGTGTATGAGTTTCACAACATTTTGTTACGGCAAACAAAAGTTAAAGAACGGAAACGAAAAATTCAGCAATTTTTGTGTTTATAAAGGGACATAACTCAGGAACGGTAAAATTGACACAACCCAATTTTGAACTTGATCTTTATTTTGTGGTAATAAGCATTGTGTATAAGTTTTATAACATTTGGTTGAGGCAAACTAAAGTTAGAGAATGGAAACAAAAAGTTCAGCATTTTTTATGTCTAAAAGGGGGTATAACTCATGAACAGTAAAAGTGATGCCACCCAATTTCAAACTTGATCTGTGTTTTGCGGTAATAAGCATTGTGTATAAGTTTTATAACATTTGGTTGAGGCAAACTCAAGTTAGAGAATGTAAACCAATTTTGGGGACGTACGGACGGGACAGACGGACGGACAAGGGTAACCTCTGATATGGCGGGGGCATAAAAATGCATGATATAAACTAATTTTGTCAAATTATCAAAATATTCTATCAATATTAATTCAGACCTCCAACCACCCCACCCCCACCCAACATCTACCTTAACAAAAGACACAGCTTCTAAAAAGCATTTAAGAAAGGGAAAAGCCAGTTTTTTCATAGTTAATATTCTATTTTAAAGCCATGTTACTAGACTATTCTTAGCCTTTTTACATGTTTTTTTCACACAACTCTTCGTTTCACTATTTTTCTAAATGGTTATACATGTAGGACATCTGTCCCGTGTCCATTCTTTTCATGGGAATCCAGATTTTTATTTTTCCAACATTGTAGATTGTTACATTAATGAAACTAAACAAAGTTTGATTTGAAACATGGTTTCACTGTTGAAAACCAACAAACAATGCCTGCAAATTATACAGGTATAAGTAAATATCTGACAATAACTTTGGCCACATTTGTTGTTAAATATATTATAAAACAACTTATTCTGGTGAAGTAATTGTTTTATTTTAAAGATTAAGAAAGAAATCATATATGGTACTAGCATTATTTTTCTGCTGTATGAAACATGTATTTTAAAAGATGCAATTTTTGAACCAAAATATCCATTAATGTCTCCGCATTTATCTTTCTACCTTAAAATTTAGACTCATCAAAATATTTTTAAAGATGAAAGAAAATGCTATAATTATCAGAAAATGTTTTTTCACCTATCTAAACCACTGAGGTATGACTACGAAGGAAAAAGGGCCATTTATTAAAAGTCCTACCTGAATTGAATATGTTTTTACATCCTCCTTCACAATGATGTTATATGTATTCTGTGTAAACTGTGGTGGATTATCATTGATGTTCAGTATAGTTACAGACACTGTGGTAGTTACATTATATCTCCCATCAGATACTTGTACATGTATGTAGTACTTTGTAAGATCTCCCTCATAGTCAAACATCTTCTTGGACTGTAGCAGGCCATTATTATTTATTGTAAAATCTATAATTGAAAAAAGTCTGACTAACAATATTAGAATTTCATGAAAATGTACAGTTGAAAATAAAATTCTCAAATTGATTAAATGCATCCTTTCAAACCAATTAAGCATTTCAAGCCTCTTTAAGTTTAGTAGATACAGTCGAACCTCGTTGTGTCGAACTCGGTTGTGTCGAAAAATCGGATGAGTTGAAGTAACTTCTCGGTCCCAGTAAAATTCCCGTTTGATCAATGCATAATTACCTCTGATGAGTCGAACTCGGTTGATTCGAATACTCGGTTATGTCGAGTAAATTTTATAGTTCCGTCGATATAAAATTAATGTAAATTGACCCCGATGTCTCGAAGTTCGAAAGTAAGAAATTTCCAAAGATGCAGACCTAATGATAAAAACTCAAATCGGATGTATTTCTTATGTAACCTAATCATTTTCAAAAGAGATTAAAGCTGAGTAAACATACTTGTTTGTAAAACAGTTAAATTGACATGTTTATGGTTGCCGGTAATTAACACCTTTGTTGTTTGTTCAAGCGGAACTTTAGAGTGTTGAACATATTTCACATGAGATAAAAACGAAACGAATTTAAATGACACTAGCCGAGATTATATCAATCGTTAGAATTAAAACTCATGAATTACAATAAATAAAGGATTAAGACAATTATCATAAATTCATGATAATTTAATGTACAGCAGACACCCTCATCAGAGACCGTTCAGAACTTATTTCGTTCCGCGAATGATTTCATAATTTATAGTGACTGACCTTTATAAATATGTGTGTAGACTATTGATTTTATTTGTGCATGATTTGTATCTGTTCTTGTGTGTTTGATTATTATGAAGGACCAACAATGGCGATTGCATACACAATTATAAAGTGTGTCATATCGAAAAAAAGGCACACTGTTCAAAGTCAATTATCTAGTTTACGCAAATTTCATACCGTATTTCTTGCATTCCAAATTTTGACGACACACTAGACCTCGGATGAGTCGAATACTTTGGTCCGGTCCTTTGACTTTAACACAACGAGGTTCGACTGTATATAAACATTACAGAATTTACGATTTTGTTCAATTTGAAAATTTTCCAAATCAGAATAAGAATTTGCATCTGACCATTTTATTTTTTCATCTTATCTGATTAAATGATAGATTTTCAAAAAGGAAGTTCAAAACATTATTCAAGTCAACTTTAACTGTTGCTTTAAACTATGGGAAATAATAAGCTAGCCAGTTTCTGAGAGGAAGATGAAAATGTAGTATTCTATAGGTTGCAATTTGAAACTAACTTCCTAAGTGGTCTTAAGGTTTCATGCTTGCCTCAGGAGTGGAGGTCATGCAAGGTCAAAGACTTAAAAATTGCTTATGCTTTTGAGCTAAGCAAAGAACATTCAGGAGTAAAGCAGATAATTTGCATAGAGTCAGAATAATGTGTTTTGTGGCATGTCTTTCTGCAGTGTTACCTGGTAAATTAGCAAATTAAAAATAAGGCTCAGCATGTCAATCTAGTACAAAGCAGGAGTCATATTCATATTACATTAACATGTTCTAATCCTGATATACATGTAATATTTCCCGCTGGACATTCATCATAATGAAACTAAATGACTCGGTACTAATCTATATTTACTAGGATTGTCAGTTTTCATACCAAAGGTCAGTGGTTCTCTCCAGCCTGTTCCATCAATAATATCTGAAGGCCACAAAATAGCACAATAGTGCTAAAAGTGGCGTTAAACACAAGATAAATCAATCAATCAATTAAACCATTGAATCATTTTTAACCTCTAGACATCTTTTGGTTATTTCAGTTGCTTGGCTGCTATCTCATTGATGCTTATCTCACATCTATCTTTGCTATTCCTTATTGAGTTTGTTTCTTGTTCTTTGTTGAAATGGTTGACTGCTTGGGTTGTAATCTATATTTTTCCTTTTTGAGTTGGTGTTCAAGAGATATCTCTCCACCTTACACTAATATATATATTTATCTATTTTTCATTGAAGCTAACAATTTTAGAATTTGGTGTTGACTGAAGATTTTATCATGGTTAATGTTTAATTCATACAAAATTGTTATGGACTAAGATGATTTAGAATGAGAGATATTGTGCAGGCCCCTGTCTATTGTTAAAGACTGTATGTCATCCTCTTGATGTCTTTTGATCATTTTTGTCACTGGGTTGCTGTCTGATTGACATATATCATAAATCTCCTTTAATTCATATCAAGGACAAAAAAAACTGGATTGACTAATCAGTGTTAAGATTGCCTTTTAGTCAGTGTTTTGCCAAAACAGCGAGGCATTTTTATAAAAGCACTTCAATTTATTACTCGACCAAAGTTTCTTTAATCAGAAACATTTAAAAAATGAACAAATGACTAATGTCATATGCCATGTGATGGCAAAAGTTCACATTAACCAATTTTTGTGATAAATTCTTGTTTAGTTTGTGAAATCTCAATAATTTGTAGTAGCAAATAACTTGTAATGTCACCAAAATAAATCAGGACAGACTAGTTCAAATAGATACACATTCACCCTCCCCCTATACAAATCTTTGGACCAGATTACATCTTCATTCCCCTTCACAAACCTTCGGAGTGGTTAAGAAGACTTAATATCAATGTTGAGTCAGTATCCAAATCTGTAGCCATGACTACACCAACAATACTTCCTACTGGTTCATTTTCAGCCAAACTGAAATCATAACTTCCTCCAAACAATGGTGGATTGTCGTTTATATCTGTTATATGGACAACTACAGTGGCTGATCTGTGGTAGAAAGTATAATCATCACTATCAATATCATTGTTTATTCCAAAACTTATGCTTTATATATTATTTACAAAAATCTCTTTGAAAACACAAGCAAGATATTAGTATATGTTTAAGGTAGTTCCTACTGGGGGTGTTTAACGACCTTGACTGGCTGTTCAGCCCTCGCACGGTCGGTTATACTTAAGGTAGTTCAGGGGTATACCGCCTACTTTAACTGTACAATCACAGTAAATGATCGGTCTGGAGACAGATTTGCAATTTATTGGTCACACTGTTTATTTATATAAAGAAAACTTAGTTATTCATTGCATTATCAAAAATGTTTTAACAAATACCAAATATTTGTGCTTTTAGAATTAATTTTTCAAATAAGCCATTTAAGGGGAGATAACTCTTTTAGTACAAAATTTATACTGGACATATAGGGAAATTTTCATTTTTTATTTGTAGGAAGAAAACAAGTTCGGTGACACCATTTTATCTTTTTTATTTTCTTAAAATATTTTATAAAACCTATCTTCTCATATTTTATTTCAAAATTCTGTCTCATAGATGTCTCTTTATGCACAAAAATGTGTTTTTCATGAACAATCTAAGCAAATTTTGGCAATTTTGAACGACTCGTACCTTGAAAAATAGCGCAGTGACCCATGATTTTTATCATTTTTTTGAAAAAAGCATAGTAAAATCTTCATTTTGGCAAAGTATAAGCAAATTCTGTCATTTTTTTTTCTATAACCCTGAACTACCTTAAATAGCATTTCATAACATTCTTTTTTGGGAAATTTTTTAATAGGGTTAAATATTTTCATAATATATTTCTTTAGTTTATCCCAATAAAATACATGTAGATTGAAATCTCTGTTGACAGCCTGTCACAGGCTTTTGTCTTTGTAAACAAGTAGTTGATATATCTTCTTTTTATTTGGCTAAATTGATTCAGTTAACAAATTTGATTTATTTTCAACAAATAAAAGAAGAATGTGTCTGACATGAATGCCCCCGCTCAAGCTTTGCATTTTTCCAAGTTAAAAAGGGGCATAACTCTAGAAATGTATATGACTTACAACCCAAATTCTAACTCTGTCTGCATAATATGGTTCTTAGTATTTTGTATGAGTTTCATAAAATTTGGATGTGTAAAACTTAAGTTAGAGTGTGGCAATGAAAAAAATTGCAATTTTCCAAGTTATAAAGGGGCATAACTCTAGAACAGTAAGTGACTCACCGCCTAAATTTGAACTCTGTCTGCAAGTTCTGGTTCTTAGCATTGTGTATGAGTTTCATAAAATTTGCAAGAGACAAACTTTAGACTGCAAAAACGAAAATAAGATGGACAGAAAGATGGACAGACGAAAAGATGGACTGAAAGACAGAGGGAAAGACTGACGGACGCAAGGACGGTCAAGGGTAATACTTAATGCCCCAACTCATAATGACAGTGTTGGCTTTTTTTAATAACTTTCTGTGGCCAATAATACTTTTAATTTCCTATGATTTTTGGATCCAAAGTAATGGTTAATCTAGAGCAGTATTTCGAAAGCAATACAATGTTCATGAATATTCAATTCAACATAACAAGTACCCTGTAAGTGAAGGTTTTCCGTTGTCAATGGCCTCTACAATGACGGTGTACTCTGTCTGACCAGATTCATAATCAAGCTTTGTATTCAATATAACACCACCTGTGCTGGTGATACTGTAGTTCTAAAAAGAGATTAAAAAAAGAGTTAGTAAATTAATTGTGTTGAGAAATGTATTATCCCAATAAATCAATGTAAAAAATGTATTTGATGCAATGTCTAAAATCTTCTCTGTCAATATAACGTTTCTTGTAAAAAAAAATCATTAGACAGTTTTATTCCAAAATTCTATTGTAATGTGGAAAATAAAACTTACACAATGAAAAATAATTAAACTCTTTTTCATTCAACAGCAAGGGCTTTACACTTTATACACTATTTCATACAAAATGGTTAGTTTTTCCTACTGGTCTGAAGAAGGTGTAGTCATAAATTGAAATTCTATTTTGTTGGCCCCATCGAAATCAATTAGTTTTAATTGTATGAAATTAACATCTATGTATGTAGAAGAAATTTAACCACAAATATCACTTTTGATCAAACTACCAGACACATGGATCAATAGATAGGTTTCAATATGGTTTAATTTGAGACAGAGTTATTTCCCTTGGTAGCCATTTCGGAGGGATAAATGGTTTTTTTATTTGCCTAAGTCAAATCAAAACATGGGGTACAAACAAGTCTGATAAAAGGTCCTTACTAGATCTTAGTGATGAATCAAGCAAGGCTAAAGGAAATTAAAATTGTTCAGGAAAGAACTTTTTCTAAAGTTTAGCGGTCAGTATAGCAAGTGGAGTTTGGTTGATTTATGAAGGTATTTCTGCATGTAGACCTCCAACATGGTGGAAAAAGGGAAGTGACTCTTGCTAAAATTGTGTCATTCGAAACCTATCTATCACAAGAAACTTACAGCATTCAATGATTTAAAGGTAAAGTTGCCATTTTGTCCAGAGTCTATATCTTTAGCAGCTATCTTACAGCCATGTATTGAACCCTTCATGTTTTCCTTTGTTGTACATTCATATAACCCTACAATTGTGGATTAATATACAGTAATATGTTTTGCTAGTTACTAATCCATTTTGTTTTTATCAAATAAAATATGTGTTTTTATCAGTGAATCTACACTACAAATATACAAACTATCTATCAGAGACCAAAGGACAAGGATTTAATCAACTATGTCAGTTATAGTACCACACAAATACATAATAATTGCCATCAAGGCTTTCGTGTATTGCAAAGCTTATAACACTATTTCAGATTTCTTTGGCAAACTTCAGAAACACCATATAATTAGTCTATTCTAGGTAGAATGTCTATAGATGCATCTTGCTTTGCATATCATTATAAGTAATATGAGATATTATCTAAAATATCATGCCTAACAGATAACTAATTATCTTATATTTTATGTGAAACATATTAATTATTTAACTATATTTCCTCATATTCAATATATTTAGATACAGAAGGAACCAAAACATGCCAGTTAGTGTGTACATATGATCAATTCAACGTTAGTTTGTAGTTCCCCTTAAAGAGTTATCAACTTTCATTCTGTCCCCATATGTTACCTCCTCACAAATCTTTTTATTTCGGGAAGATGTTTATATATTTATTTTTTATATACTATTACCTTGAGTGAAGATAGGTGTGTTGTCATTAACATCTGTGACACTAATATTCACTGTAGCTGTGTCACTATGATTACAGTGTCCATTTACAGAGTCCAGACAGTCAATGGCTGAAACCTACAACAGACAGATTAAAATTAAGAAGATGTGGTATGATTGCCAATAAGATAACTCTCTATCAGAGACCAAATGACGTAGAAATTAGTTACTATAGGTCACCATACTACCTTCAAGAATGAGCAAAACCCATACCACATAGCAATTACAGGCAGATTCATATATGTGCTTAGTAATTAATATAAAATAGGGTTTCATTTAACCATTTACACAATTAACATTCAGGTAAATAGGCAAATGAAAACACAAGCAACCATTTTTAGACACTCATTTCTTCCAAATATGCCAGTTTTCTGTGTGAGGCAACAAGTTTTATGACAAGAGGTCAGGTACATAGCTCAAAAATTAAATCCTATAAAACATTAAAATCAAAAATTCGTAAAAAAGAACTTTCAAAGATTTTGTTAAGGAATACACAATTATTGAACATAAACTTCTTTCCCATGTTCTAGAAAAATTGTAATGGACATATTAACTATGCAAAATCACTTTAAAATTAAAAATTAAAAATTATACAATAATTCTAAAATAAGGCTCATCAACCAAAAATGAAATTTTTGAAATGTTAAAACCTACCACCAATATGTAAGACTTCTGTCCGCCCTCATCATAATCCAGTTGTTTGGCTAGGATGATATCTCCAGTATAATGGTCTATCACAAATGTACTATTATTATTTCCGCTAGTTATCCAGTAAGTTACTGTGTTGTACCTTTTATCTGTATCAGCATCAGTAGCTTTTATTCTACAAGGAAATTTAATGTAATTAAATTCACTATATTCTAAATTCAATTGTTAACATTGTGCCAATTTTAATTATGGGCACTTCAAACCAAATTATATTGCTTTCTTTGTGAAGTTATTATAAAAGTAGTTTTTTAGCTATCATACATATACTCTAATATATGCACTCAAGAAAATTAAATTTAAATGTAATATTGGTGCAAATGTAGAACAACTGTTTTTAAAGTATAAGAACAGATGTAAGATAATGTAATATCATAAGCAGTAATTACACAACACTTTTATGTCTTATCAACACAGCTTACACCCTCAAATAAACTCATTCAAAACTTGAAAATACTTTATAAAACGTATGTTTGCAAATGTGACAACTGTCCACCAGAGACCAAATGAACTAGAAGTTAGATCCTACAGGTCACTGTAATGCTTTCATCAATGAGTAGAAACCCATACTGCATAGAAGCAACTTACAGCTTGCCATATAAATAGGGCACTTGTACATCTTTTGAGACTGTACCTTAATCTCTAGATTTCTATTTTAGTTATGATTACTTGTAGTGTTATGCTGGTGTCTCATCTACATCATGCCTACATCTCCTTTAATGTATATTATCTGAATTAAAAGCTTTTCTGTTTAACTTCTTTTGTGGTTTGTTCAAATGATTTTGCTTGTTTTGACAGTGGTTGGAATCTCATCATACTAGTCTAATCCTCCATGTGATAATTTATCTGTATAAAACTTGTCTTACAGTGACATAAGGTTGTGTGGCTTATAAAAACTTATCAAATCAAAATGGCATGTACACTGCACTGAAACATGGAAACAAAACATCAAGAAACCTTCTGAATACATTAAACATTTAAACTGAAACTTATTGCTAGGTTATCTTCTTTTTACTGAATGAAATGCTTTGATTACAGTGAAAATTACTTAAATTACTAACCTTTCTTTGTTCATAATTGATGATCCTGTTGAAAACTCTCTGGTAAAACAACTGATAATGTCTTCTTTGTCATAATGGGAGAATGATTGTTAACATCCTAAAGAAGAAGCAAAATGTAGTCCATAAAAACTAAATACATTTACAAACATACAAAAAAGCAACACAAAATGTAAAGGAAACGTTTCTCGGGCAGGTTTTAAAGTTGAATGAACAATGGATATTATCTGGATAAATTGGGAATCTACAACACTTTTCCTTTGTGGTATCAGTCTATTTCTCTTATGATATCAAAATTTTACGGAACTTCTGTAATATAAAAATAAGGAGATGTGGTTTGATTGCCAATGACACAACTTTCCACCAAAGTTCAAATGAAGTGGTTGTAAGCAATTATAGGCCACCGTACAGCCTTTAACAATGAGGAAAACCCATACCGCATAGTCAGCTATAAAAGACCCCAACATGAAAAATATGAAGCAATTCAATAGAAAACTAACAGCCTAATTTACAACAACACTTATAATCAGTAATGGTGGACAAATAGCGATAAAGTGTATAATTCCTTCTCATTTTAAGTTAATAGCAAATGAGACAGATGAAACAAAGCATAAAATGTTATATCTCCTACCAAACTCCATTAGGGAGGAAAAGATATTATACTGATTTAAAATGATTACCATAAAACAATAAGAATCTGTTGTGTTTTTTTTATAATTACCTCCAATACAACTTCAACTTCTTGTGAAGCAGGAGAAATGTGGCCACAAGATTTGCTGTTTTTGGCATTTATAACAATTTTAAACTTTCCATTGGTAGTATTTTCCATATGAAGATTCTGTTTTGCTGAGAGACGGCCATTTTGATTAATTATGAAGAAAGATCCACCACTTGTTAAACTGTATACTATTCTGTTGTTACTGACATCACTGTCTTTATCTATGGCCTTCAAAAATAAAGACATCAACAATTATTTATTTATCACACAGAAAGATGGGTAATACCTTTATTTAAAATAATAACACAATGTTGGGTCTTGATTTGTTGTCAATAACAAAAATAATGGCATTTAGACTGAAATATATTAAATGAAAGAACCTTAGTGAGCGCTCACATACCCCACGTCCCCACATTGTCATTGGAGAAATAAAATAAGTGTAAGAAAAAAATTGTATCAGAAAAAAATTGAATCATAATTTCCTGTCAATATGCACATCTACATAGTATGTCCTTATTATCTACACAGTTTCATGAAATTCTGTTGTGTGGTTTCAGAGGAGTTGCGATGACAAACTGTTGCAGAAGTACATTGAAGCAAATATGTTCAAAGGGTGTAACTCCTGGAAAAAAAATGAAATGTAATTTCCTGTCGATATGCACATCTATGTAGTATGTCCTTATTATCTGAAAAGGTTTCATGAAATTCTGTTGTGTGGTTTGAGAGGAGTTGCGATGACAAAAGGATGCAGTAGTATATTGGGCAAAAAGTTCAAAGGAGTGTAAATCCTGGAAAAAAATTGAATCGTAATTTCCTGTCGATATGCACATCTACGTAGTATGTCCTTATTATCTGGAAAGATTTCATAAAATTCTGTTGTGTGGTTTGAGAGGAGTTGCGATGACAAAAGGTTGCAGTAGTATATTGGGCAAATAAGTTCAAAGGGTGTAACTCCTGGAAAAAAATTGAATCGTAATTTCCTGTCGATATGCACATCTACATAGTATGTCCTTATTATCTGAAAAGGTTTCATCAAATTCTGTTGTGTGGTTTGAGAGGAGTTGCGATGACAAACTGTTGCAGTAGTACATTAAAGTAAATAAGTTCAAAAGGCGTAACTCCTAGAAAAGAATTGAATCGTAATTTCCTGTCGATATGCACAACTACATAGTATGTCCTTATTATCTAAAAGGTTTCGTGAAATTCTGTTGTGTGGTTTGAGAGGAGTTGCGATGACAAGAAACAGGACTGACGGACGGACGTACTACGTGCGGATGGACAGAAGACAAGGGTAAAACTTAATGCCCTTCCGCTATAGCGGGGCATAAAAATATGACTACCTTAAAACTTGTGACTTACATCTGCTGTATGGAAGTTGACTGGTTTTGTTAATTCTCTCATTATGTAGGTATATTTTTTATCATCTCCAGGGAATTTAGGACAATTATCATTAGCATCCTTGACCTCTACAATAACCTCAGTTGTTCCAGTCAATGAAGGTGTTCCTTGATCTATTGCCATGACAACAACATATATTTTACCATTTGAACTGTCTAACTGTTCCCTGTCCAATGAGCCAGATACAGCTATGGTACCAGTTTGAATATTAATAGTCAAATTATGTTCCCTACAAAATTTGAACATATCCATATTGTGTTTTTACTTGTATCAATTTTGACTGACATGAAATTTCAAAACGTAAGATTTAATCTCATCAAACAAATAGACAATAAAGATAACTTACCATTCCGATGGCAGTAGTTTATACTGGATTCTACTGTTGTTTCCTCTATCAGAATCTCTTGCCTACAAATGTTAATCAGAGTATAAAAGTGTCATATGTCAATCATATGTTTTCTTAAATTTTTCATTTCTCAATTCATGATATTTCATACTTATATCTTATAGTAAAAAAAAATGTACTGTGAGCTACTTAACTACAACCCTATTCCATGTTGTTGACTACAATTTTGAAATTAAAGATAGAATACCAAAAGAACTGAAAACCAGTCACATAATTGGATGAAGCTTGTTGCCATGTATTCTAAATCTATGACTTGTATTAGCTGCTAAGCAAAATGTGACAGAAGTCAATTATATTTTTCCTTTGGACCATGGCCTTTGGATATTATCAAATTTATCTGTCATCTCATCAAGACCTCATTTAATAAAGTATTTAATAAATGTCATGAGAACTTATTATATTGAAATAAGAAATCATTTTCGTTTGAAATAAATCAATAATATCTCAAACAATTCTAGAAAAAAAGATATCAAAATATGCTATTCAATCTGAACTGGGAGAGATTAATTATAAGCCAGTCAAAACTTACTTCTATTTCAAAAAGTTATTTCACAATTCAAACCAAAGATATTCAAATATATGATTAAAAATTAAAACGAAAATATACTTAAGGAATTTATGAGCTTCCCTAAATTAAAGCTTAGTGTAAGGTATATACACACTAACCTGTACTTTTCCAATTTGTGTAGTGTTGACATTCTCTACCACACTAAAATGGTAAGATGAATTATGAAATTGTGGAATGTTATTGTTGACATCTTTGATGTGGACTGTTACATTTGTTGTGGAAGTCTGCAAAATATAAACAAATAAAAAGTTACTACTCTCATAGGCGGGCATGTACAAATTTGGTGCAGCCATCAAATACCTTATATTTCTCTGTCTATATGTACAGTAGAGATGTTTACTGGAAATTTGTCTTTTTGTGACTACAGTTTCTACCTGTCTATTATAGTTTTCTCGATAAGACAAAACTAGAAAATTAGTCAAAAATTGTCATCAATTAAGCCTTCTTAGAGGCATCCAATGGCTTCATAGAAACATTTTGTAGATGTTGTATTGCTGATCATTATAGGTTTTACCTATCTATTATAGTTTTCGAGATAGTAAGTAAAAGTCCCAAATTAGTAAAAAAAATATTTAAGGGCAACAACTTCTATAATCAGCCATCCAATGGTTTTGGTCATATTGTAATTATTGTAGCTTTTGGACTGCTGATCATTTTTACCTTTTATAGTTACTACCTATCTATTATAGTTTTCCAGATAATATGAAAAACTTGATAAAAGTGAAAAATCAAGAATAAAGTGCAATAACTCCTTTAAGGTATAAAACCACTAATTCATAGCCCCATTGCTTTCTAATGTTAAATTCTGCAATTTCAAGCATTAATGGCTACTTTGTCTTAAGTTCAAATAAAGTAGCAGTGTCAAAAATTCAACATACCTTTAATTGCATATTAGAGCATACTGGTTCCCGGAAGTTTGATAGTACAAACACAGGTACTTTCAATCTGTACAACAGTGTGAATGTGCCCTCCTATTATAATTCTATATACTTTTTATTATTATTAAAAAAAACTTTTAACAAGGGTTCTACAGTGATCTCAAGTCCCCAAACCATGGCTTCCAAAACAGTCATATATTCGGACTTGACCGAAATTTATATAAAAGTCCAGCTGCTCTCAGCCTCAAACGGTCAAATATCATAGGTTTGCCACTTTTTGTTATTCAAGGCATTTTCATAAAATGGTCATTTCACTTTTTACCAACTATCGATCGGTAAAATGGCCGTTTGGGCATTATAGTTTATAATTGTGGCAATCTATTTCACAAAGATATTTCGGTCATATTTGGGTTTAATTAAACAGATGCAGCATATTTCATACTTTGAAGTGTCTCAGTTAGTCTAATCCTCTGGGTACATAAATGCACGGCTTGGTACATCAATAAAAAGTAGAAAAAACATTTGTTCTTTTATTTAAAAAACAACAAGCTGTCAAACAATTATCCCTTCAATAAGTAATAATAAAGCCATAAATCATTCACTGATTACATGTCATTATCTTTGATGAGAGACCTTAGCTTGTCTTAATCAATAGGATTGATGATGCATAACAATGGACATAAAGGTGATCAGGTAAACGAGGTCAAACATGTAAGCGTGTCTGGAACAACATCCTATTCAATTACGCTTTGTAGATATTATTGTAAATGAGCATTCAGTTTTAAAAAAAGTATCCTTAGATTTTAAAATAATTCTTCAAATAAGAATATTTATAAGTGAATTGGAATTTGTACGATATTCATTATAAACACTGTACACTGTACATCGTGTTAAATACTGGGGTACGCTAAAGGGTATTCAAAGTTATTTTTTTTTACATTTCAGCGGGTTGCATCTAATTAATTTAGTCTAAAAGTTTGAAATTATAAGAAATACGTTAATAAATATGATTTGATGAAAAATTTGAAAAGGTTTTAAACGAATAATCGTCAGAACCACGTTGTTTGAACTAGTACATGTGTGCGCATGTGTCTATATTGTCTATTGTGCGCTGGTGGGATTTTAATAATGCATCCTAATTCTTCAATAATGCTAAAATTATCACTGATACCTTTATCTAACATTCATTTCGAGTATTTTCTTGAAGAAATAACTTGAAAAGGCTACTTAACTCAATCGTAAACTTACGGATATTACGTATCCGTCTCGGATCCGTGATTTACCATTGTCAAGTTAACATCCGGCATTAGGAAAATGTGATTTTAAAATGAAAGTAAAGTTTTGACAACGTTATTTTGCACAAATAAAGAGTCTAAAGCGGAATTAGGCAGAATTAGTACGCTGATGTTGCACACTTCAATGCTGCACATTCAATTTAACACTTTACGTCAGAACATCGAACTTATATCAAAGTAAAGTGTAATATCGTTTAATATCAATCATTGGTTTATATGATGGCCAACTGATTATCATAGTTGCCTAATTTACTAAGTCTAAAGGAATTTAAAATCGGGATAAGATATGAAATGTCCGGCTGGCTCAAAAAATTTTGGAAGCCCTGCCCCAAACTTTCATTTGATACCAAAACTACCCAAATATTTCACCTATTGACAAAGATACAGCTATGCGTAGGAACTATTTTGTTTAAAATGTGTACTACTTTCCTGTATGTTCTTTCTGACTGGGCCAGAATTAGTGGTTCTATACCTTAAAGAGACATCTAATGTTTGTGCCTTTGTGGTCATATTGTAATTTTGTAGATCTTGTATTGCATAATTTTTTTATGTTTACAGTTTTGACCTATCTACAACATAAGACAGTGAAAACATGAAAATGAGTAAAACAAATCGGTAAGGAGTCATCTAAAAACGTTGATGGAAATAGAAATTAGGTAGAGTTTGACATTCTAAACAATTTTTAGAGAAAACTTTTTTTTTTTTTTTATGTAAAAAAGAAGTATACAACCAAATAATGGTAATAGCTCACATGGCACAATAAGAATAAAGCAAATATAGCATACAAAAAGAATTCTAGTCATGACTTACATGAATACCATCTGATACGTCAATATAGCATGTCACTGGATTTAGTTTGTTGATGAACAAGGCACTCGTGTAAAGATTACCAGTCTCTTTATTAACTTTAAAATCTGAAAGAAAAGGCAATATATTCAATAGCATATTTATAATTCAACTAACTTCAAAGCTTAAACACAGGCTCTGTACTTTAATCAGATTGAACAAACCTTTTTCAATATACAGAGGATGACAGACTTAGTGATACTAACATACTATCATCATCTAAATTATGAACAAGCAAAAAATAAAGTAACAACAGATAATATTTGTCACTTACCAGAACCTATGACAGAGAATGTAAGATTATCATGGTCTACATCATCAGCCATCACTCGACCAATCAGAACATTTGTCTGTATGTCCTCAGGTATTGTAAAGGTGTAAGGGGGGCTGATGAAGTAAGGTTTATTGTCGTTTATATTAATTACCATTACTTCAACCAATACAGAACTGAAATATAATTTCAAATTGTAAATATTAATACCGTCACTTGTAACTGTACAGACCTCAACCAATACAAAACAGAAAACAATTCTAAATTAATATTAAAATGATAAGTCCTTTATATTGTGTCAAGTTTTTCAGACCTGAAATACAATTAGTTTTATAATGTTAAGCCATTAATTTTGAATGTAGGACAGAAAGTCACAGGACAAAAAGTCCGACAAAAAGTCACAGACAAAAAGTCACAATTCAGTTTTGAGAGTATTTTTCTTTGAATAAGAAAACACTTATTTTTTAAAAAGATTTTTATTTTTCTTGAACTATTATATATAAAGCAATTTTATAACAAAATTTATTTAAAAATCTATAATGATCAAAAATTGTTAAGAAAACAATTTGTCAAAGAGGCTTAATTGGTACTTAAATGGCTTCCTGGTACCAAGAAATATATCATCAACATGATTGATTTTTGATAAATCATCATGTATCAAGGCTTATGAACAATTTCCTAAACTGCAAAGTGAATATATGCAATAAAAAGAAATTATTTCAAGAACTTTCTCTTATATATTCAAACAATTATAAACAAATTATTTGTGACTTTTTGTCTTGTGACTTTTTGTCCACTTTCTGTCCTGTGACTTTTTGTCCTGTAACTTTCTGTCTGCTTACCTTAATTTTGTATCAGTTACACATTTTTCTAGAAACAGCTTACAAAATGATTGAACATTCAGTGCTTGATTCTTTTGATCCCATGCATTTTTTTTTAATCAAAATTGATAAATGATGTTTTTTTGAAAGATTTATCTGTACACTATATCATAAATAAAAGAAAGTAAGAAATGTGTCAATTAGACAGCAAACAAACAACACAAGCACAGACCATTGATAATGAACATTACACTGAAAGAAGACCGTCGTGGAGAAATGAGTTGGATAATTTACACTGTCTTTCATATTGTAAAAATAAACAGCTGCGCTATGAGCGCATGATCATCCGTCGTCTTGTGTGTGAATTTTATGCAATAATCATAAATAGTTTCTAACATACGGCCTGACATGCGAAAACACCCTTTTTTACAAAAACTCAATATCTCTAAAATAAAATCTTGAATCAAAACCAAAAGTATACAGATCTTCTGATTAATATAACTAAGAAGTGTGTAAAATTTTAAGCAATAATCATAAATTGTTTTTGAGATACGGCCTGACATGCGAAAACACCCTTTTTCAAAAAAAAATCAATATCTCTAAAATTAAATTTTGAATCAAAACCAAAAGTATACAGATCTTTAGATTAATATAACTAAGAAGTCTGTAAAATTTTAAGCAATAATCATAAATCCTTTTTGAGATACGGCGCAACATGTGAAAAACCCTCCCCTTTTTAACAAAATACTCAATATCTCTAAAATAAAATTTTGAATCTTCACCAAAAGTATACAGATCTTAAGATTAATATAACTAAGAAGTGTGTAAAGTTTTAAGAAATAATCATAAATTGTTTTTGAGATACGGTAGCGACATGTGAAAAAAACACACACCTGTTTTAGTTACTAAGTCCCGTAACTCAAAAGTTTTAATCTTATTTTCACCAAAAGTATACAGATCGTTTGACCATCATAAGAAACAACTATTTTAAGTTTCATGAAATTTGGATGTCGTTCTCAAGTTACAGTGCGACATGTTTACGCTGGACAGACAGACAGGCGGATAGACGGCACGACGGACGGACGGACAGACGACTTTTGTATACCATAATACGTCCCATCAAAATTTTGACGGGCGTATAAAAAGCTGAGAGTCGAGTCTATTATTTGTAACATCTGTTTCATTGGCATTAAAGTTAGATAGCTTCATTTGTGATTTAATATTGGAGTTTTTTCTATTGTTGGCGATGGGTTATTTTAACAACAATAGCAAAAATTCTTGTTAAATGATAATCCTGTATCTATATAATAAATGTAGCTTTCCTTACCTGTGTAAAGATGGTGTTCCTTTATCCTCAGCTGACACATTCAAATAATATATCTTTTGTCCTCTATCAAAATCTAGAGGTTGGACTACCTCTACTTGCCATAAATGTCCTGTCGTCTTCATTTTGAATCTTGTATCATTCTGCAATGTAATAGGTATGTTCAGGATGTACTTAGGTGAAATTAAAAAATCTAGAATTTAAAATTGATACTATAAGTCAGAAGAGTATTAGTAAAGGAACAAAATAAGCTAAAAGTATTGATAGGTTACGGAGCTCCTTTTCAAGATACTTAATTTTTAAAATGGCGGGAAAAGGCTCATGACTCCGACTTTTACCTTATATTTGCATTGGTATTATTTGGGTGGCAAATCAAAAGAAAACTAGACGTGTCGGAACGACACGAATGGCCCCGTCCCAAAAAGTTGAAAAATCTGCAATTTCAGCAACACATGTGGACACAAGCATGCATGGATAGTATCAAGCTCTCAAGACCAATACTAGTTTGATGAAAAATTTCCTTGATCAAAGAGTAATTAAATTTCAAACTATCAGCAAACAGGATGTGGATGTACTGCAGATCTAACAAGATGTGTTGAAACGACATGAAAATCAGCATAGCGGAATAAAACATAAACTTGATCTGTAACTCATCATGGTAGTCTCACATATCAAAAATCAGCGCAAAATCTGAAGGCGTATAGAAAAATGTCTGTATAACTGTGATTTTCAACAATTTTCAAAGTTCTAAACCCTTAATTTCGGCAAAAATTAGCGGAGCGGAACAACTTAAACTTGATCTGTAACTCATCATGGTTAACTCACATACCAAAAATCAACCTAATATCTGAAGGCGTTTAGAAAAAAAGTCCGTATAACTGTGATTTTCAACAATTTATCAAAGTCCAAAGCCCGTAATTTTGGCAAAAATTAGCAGAGCGAAACGAAACTTGAAGTTGATCTGTAACTCATCATGGTTAACTCACATACCAAAAATCAGCCCAATATCTGAAGGCGTTTAGAAAAAAAGTCTGTATAACTGTGATTTTCAACAATTTATCAAAGTTCAAAGCCCGTAATTTTGGCAAAAATTAGCGGAGCGAAACGAAACTTGAAGTTGATCTGTAACTCATCATGGTTAACTCACATACCAAAAAACAGCCCAATATCTGAAGGCGTTTAGAAAAAAAGTCTGTATAACTGTGATTTTCAACAATTTATCAAAGTTCAAAGCCCGTAATTTTGACAAAAATTAGCGGAGCGGAACGAAACTTGAAGTTGATCTGTAACTCATCATGGTTAACTCACATACCAAAAAACAGCCCAATATCTGAAGGCGTTTAGGAAAAAAGTCCGTATAACTGTGATTTTCAACAATTTATCAAAGTCCAAAGCCCGTAATTTCGCAAAATTAGCGAGCAGAACGAAACTTGAACTTGATCTGTAACTCATCATGGTTAACTCACATACCAAAAATCAGCCCAATATCTGAAGGCGTTTAGAAAAATGCCGTATAATAGTTTGTTGCGAATGACGGAATGACGGACAAGGGTAAAACTATATGGCCCCGACAACTTTGTTGCGGGCCATAAAAAATCTAGAATCTGCTTAAATTTTGGTAAATGACCTTTAATGAGCTATTGAAGTCTTATATGAAAAGAAAAATGGGTGTTATGGGGCAAATTTATTTTACCCTGTATCGTAGGAAAAAATGAAGGAGTTCGAACATCTGACAAAAATTCCTTAACCTGACCTAAGTACATCCTTAAGATCATTCCAGAGTATCTAATATAACAGAAGTAATTATTCTAAACTTGCAAGAAAAATAGCACCTGTGGCTCACTTCAATACAGACATAAATTTTAAGAGTTGTTCAAATTAATTAAATCTGAATTAAACCTTTCAGGTAAAAGTGGCCATTCAAGTTTTTTTTTCAAACGGTAATCTTAATGGTATAATTTCCTTAAAATTTTTTCAAATAGGTCATGAATAGGATTTTACCATTAATGCATTTTTACATTTATAGCATGCATGGAGTAACATATTAAGAATTCTTATAAGACATCACTAAGGCTCATTCAGGCTAAGCTTTGTCCTAATGATTACAGACAAGAATACTGTTTCATATATTTTCCTATTAATCTTAGTTTATAGTCTATTCTAGATGTTGGGCGAATAAATTATAAAGGACTCCATTTTGAGAAAAATCTGCTTGAGTCAGATATGCTAATCAAAGAGCTGATAGCTCTGAGGTGGAAGAAGGTGAATAAATTAAAAGGTAACTTGAATTACCATAAAAGCAGCCCCACTAACCCAGCCTGCTTTGTTCCATTATCGCTATGATGTATTTTTTTTCTTCAAACAAGAATGTGTCATAAGTACATGGATTTCCAATCTATACAATCATTTCCTATGTTCAGTGGACCGTGAAAATTAGGTAAAATCTTTAATTTGGCAGTAAAATTAGAAAGATCATATCATAAGGAACACATGTGTACTAAGTTTCAAATTGATTGGATTTCAACTTCATTAAAAACTACCACGACCATAAACTTTAACCTGAAGCAGGACGGACGGACAGACCAGTAAACATAATGCCCATAAATGGGGCATAATAATAGTAAGACTTGTTACATACCTGCCAACTTTTGAAATTTCCATGGGGTTTTAGTGTGCGACAACAATTTTAAAGGTTACAATTTTTAGCGAAGTATTTTGCACGATCTGGATTGTCTTGAAAAGTGTCATATTTGTATGATGAGCTTACATGCCTCTTTCTTAAGTCTGTTTGCATGATTTAAGTTTTAAATCAGTAGAAAAGATGAACATGTAGCTAGCAGACCAGGGTTTATTTTCTTGTGTAAGAATATTAGATGTTTGTTGAAATTTCCAATTTTGAATTATGCAAAGATGTGTCACCCTCATTAGAAGAACATTACAACCCACTGTAAAAATGAGCACCTCTATATTCATATTATTTGATGAAACTTTTCCCAAGAACTATGCATCTATCAAGTATTAAAGTGTCAAAACATGTCAAAAGAATTTTGTGATGTTTCTAAACTTATATCTTCTTTATTAATTTGACCCTCATTTAGAAAAGTTGTTCCAAATATAATGAATTTTCCCACTTTTGAGTTAAAAATCTTAAAATTTTCTTTCTTTTTTTCAACAGTAAAATGACCCTTTTTTAGGGACAGTCCCTCATTTAAGGGACACCACTCATAATGGGTGGGGATGGGGGTCCCAACCTGTTTGTTTGTCTTTGTGAAAAAGAATAGTACATTGTGCTTTAAATGATTTAATTGAATACAAAAATAACATATGTTACAAAAGTATAATGTCAATAAATTAGTGAAAAAATACTATTTATTATCTTTATGGTAGTACTGCATCATTGAATTTGGTCAATCAGTCATGCTTTTATCCTTAAGCTGTGTAAGAACCTCCTTGCAGATGAAAATTCACATGCCATGTTCACGATTTTACAACTTCTTCTTCTTTTCTTCTTCTTCGTATTTCCTTCCAATTAGGAACACCAAGTAGAAGCGGAGTTGTTTTCACTTGTATTATTTAAAAGTATTTTTAAAGTACTAGATGAAAACAACACAAGTTCAAAATCTAGCATGTTAGAATAATCTTCAGAGAAAACGTTTTGATTGGCTTATTAATTTGATCATGAGAAACACAGAATTTGATTGGCTGAACACTATTGTCTTACCTTGGGAACAAAATAAGGAACAGATGATTTTCACTAAATCGTGTTTTAGAGCTTTTTAACGATACCCTTAATATCAATATTTTTAATAAATGCAAGGACGTATTATAAAGCGTTGTGTAAGATAAGAGTGAAGAGAATGAACACAGGGTGAGCGTACTATACGGGCGAAAGAACTCAGGACGAACAGACCAAGGGCGAACATGTAAACAGGGCGAGTTGTCACGATACCAAATTCACGCATGGTACTACAAATATCTACATTAAAACATCCGGTTACAAGTAAACAAATAACGTTCATGTAGATGAGATAAAATCTAATAAATTACATAAATAAAAGGGTAAATATTAACGATAATTTACAAATTAAATGATTCAGATGCTTAATCATGTGTAAAAATCGGTGTCAAGAATCGGAAGTTGTTATGAAATTGTAATACACAGAAACGGATGCGGCATACGGAGGTGGTTCAATGATTTTAAAGGCGGCACCATAGGCCTTCAGAAGACTTGAAGTCTTCTTCCACCAATTAAAATTGACTATACCTTCACAAACACATCATTTTGTCCATTGACTCCTGTATCCATGTCGTTCACAATAAGGTTACATCCAGCTATAGGACCTGTACTGTTCTCTGATACTGTACATCTGTACACATCTGTAAAATATAAAAAGTAACAGTTACATCACATCCAGTTACATCCCCAAAGCTTTGAAATTTTTATACTGTTCCCTGACCTCTAAAACAAAAACATAACTTATATTCTTGAGAATTTATGTTGTTTTCGGAAGTTCAAGATCCCTGTACTGAGTCAGTAAGGCATAAAGGGAACCTGATTCCTCCAAAATTGACAATTTTCTCAAACTCAATTTTCAAAGTTTCAATGTGGGTTCAAACTTCATCTTACATGTGGAGATCATTACCATAAACAATCTAAGGTTGATGGATCATAATTTATTATAACTTGTGAAATAAATATGTTCCAAACCAGCAGCGGCCATACACTTCACAGCCTTCCTGACGCGATTGGAAGTAGTACCTCTTGCCAAGTGAAGCCAGTCGAAATGGTATGGAATTGCAAGTCGAGCGACGTTCAAATTTGGGCAAAACACAAACTGTAAACAGTCAGACAATACCTTATTATATATTTTAGTTCCATTATGCAAGATGACAAACACATATTCTTCTTTTTATTAGCAAGTAACAGACTTTGGCAGAAAAATATCAACAAAAATTTTAATTTCAATGACATTCGCATTTTATTCAACTTTCTTGTTCAAGTTTACATCCATACATGTATACTTTCACTTTCTAGTTGTACTCACCATGGTTACATTGTAACGTTATTTATGCATACCCGATTTTGTACTTCAGGCACAATTTTCTGTATTACTTTTATTTTTATCCTGATGACAGTGCCTTAGGCACCCAAACATGTTGATCTCATTAAATTACTGCAGGAATCCCTAAAGTGTTGTTGTTATAACTGCTTTCACATTTTGTGTTTTTTATTGTAACAACACTGCATACCCTGGGCATCCACTTTAGGGATTCTATCGTACTGAAGATTTACCAGGCCTTGGTTCACTGTCGTTTGTAAACAATAAAAAGTTTTCTTGAGTATTACTTATCCAAGTTGATGATAGTGATAATAGTTACATCTAATATGTGAGACACCTTTATATAAAGACTATCCAAGGAGCATGTGTAATGACTTGAGCCATTTGAATTAAATTTTTTGATTAAATAAAATAATAATTTGAAAATTCATAAATATAAAATGCTTATTTTTGAAAAATTGTTTTGAAGGCATTTATATTTGGATTTTAACAAACCAGGTGCTAAAACATGCAGTATTGTCTGAAGATTTTCTGTGTATTTCGTTATAATTTTGTCATCAGTTTTTTTTTTTCTCCTGATATTAACATGTATAATATTTTTTTGCAGTTTAATTTGGTTGAAATATATAGCAAAAGCCTGGACAAAAATAATACTTTGATTTAATCATCAGAAAATGAGAATAAAATTAAAAATAGAAACAGTGAATGTGTCAAAGAGACAACAACCTGACAAAGAGCAGAAAACAGCCCAAGTCCACCAATGCATCTTCAACACAGCGAGAAAACCCAGCACCCTAATGCGGGCTTCAGCTGGCCCCTTAACAAAAATATATACTGGTTCAGTGAAAATGGACTTCACACTAATGTTTGCAACAAAAATATAACCAAATAAGCAAATAAGCCTGTAATAATTCTTCTTCCAATGGTGTCAAGTTGGTTAAAAACCAACTAAAAATAACACCACAATATTTTTTTTTAAACTTTATTTTTATATGACATATATAGCAGAAAATTGTAAGTGACGTGAATTTATGGCCATGCGCTGTAGATACATTTATTTGGCAGTAACATGCATTTGCTTAATCATCAGATATCACCATTGGTCCAGACAATTCAGATTTTGGTCTCTTTACTAAACAGGTGTGTTATTTTTTCTTCTGTCAACAGGTTAAAGAATGGGACTCAGAATTTACTGTTTTGATAGAGAAGATCAGGTGTCAAGAAAATTTTTTACTTGCTTATTACAGTGAACAATTTTCAAAGTATAACTTGGAAATAGAATTTTGACATAGGAGTCCATTTTATGGACCTTTAACGACAAAATTATTTCATTTTAATATTACTTTTACTGTTAAGTCTGTTTTTGTGATATACATTTGACATGACTCTGTACTTATGTATCCCGTCATAATTTGAACCACACTATAAGTTTATTTATTAATATTACTTTTACTGTTAAGTCTGTTTTGTGTGATATCCATTTTACGTGACTCTGTGCGTATATATTCTGTCATACTTTGAGCGACAAAATTATTTTATTCATTAATATCACTTTTACTGTTTAGTCTGTTTTTGTGATATACATTTGACGTGACTCTGACTTATATATCCGTCATAATTTTAACCACACTATTATTTTATTTATTAATATTACTTTTACTGCTAAGTCTGTTTTTGTGATATCCATTTTACGTGACTCTGTATTTATGTATCTCTTTATACCTTGAACGACAAAATTATTTTATGTCTACCTGTGCGAATTTCAAGCGCGATTTTATGCCAGTACTTAAAACCGTCCATCCTTTATAGGTGGATTTAACATAGATAAATAAAATCGTATGATATAAGCATAATGAGGATGTTAAATTTGATGTATGCCCCTGTTTGTGCTTCTTCGTAACATTTGTTTGTTTTATAGTAATTAAGATGATAACACAATGTTGACTGCTGTAACCCTATTTTTGACATTTTACCAATTGTGTCTGTTTGTTTTGTTCACGCATCGTTGTCAATATAATGGAATTTGATCGACTGTCATACAAGTGAGAGGTTTGGCTAGCCATAAAACCAGGTTCAATCCACCATTTTCTACATAAGAAAATGCCTGTACCAAGTCAGGAATATGACAGTTGTTATCCATTCGTTTGATGTGTTTGAACTTTGATTTTGCCATTTGATTGAGGACTTTCCTTTTGAATTTTCCTCGGAGTTCAGTATTTTGTGATTTTACTTTTATAGGAAAATTTATTAGAGCAAAATTGATGCAGGACAATGAAAATAACAAAATATCATGTGGTGTGGTTTTCAACTATCTAAAGTTGTAATAATGAATGAAACTCATATACTTTTAAAAGAATTCTAACAAATTTAGGCTTTTTATGAAGGCATACAAATTATAAACTTATTTCAAATTCATTTAAACTTTGAAAGTGACTATTAAGCATGTGACTATTCAGATTTTCGAACTTCATTTCTGTAAGATTCACACCGTGATTGTTTTGAACTACATTTTTTATCTTATACATGTTGTAAAAGAAGTATATGTCACCTGAAATTTTCTCTCTACTGTTTATTTTTCTTAACAACTAACCATATTTTCCATGATATACTATATGCCATCATGAATCTATTTCATGTAGTTAGTTGCTTTAATTATTTCATTGTCACACAGGATATACCTAATTTTAATTTTAATGGCCAAATATTGATGACCACTTCCATAATTTTTCTAGAATAATTATTAATTTGGAATTTGAGATAATTGAATGTACATGGAAATAAATATAAGATATATTACACTTCATTGATTTACAAAGGTAGGTATATATAAAACATTCTGCAACGGTTTTTACAATTATTATATTCTTGTGCTTTTTATATCAATTAGTAATTAAAATACAATAAAAAATATTTTAAATATGCGGAATATCATTTTTACAGAGAATATCTTTTCCATAAAAAATTTGAAATAGCCAAATAAAAGGGAAGTAACTAATCATAAACTTTTACTGGAGAATTATTTCAAAACCTAACCCTCTATGACTATAAGTAAATATCAATAATTATTCAGTAACAAGAATTTATTTTCTTTTTAGCATTTTTTTCTCATTTTTTAAACATGAGTTGGTAAAATTCTAATATTGCAATTGGCATGCATCTGAAAATTTACAAAACGAATTATGTGTGTATAGCATAGTAGCACAGGACTTTCCTCTTGGTATGCTACCACTTGTGGCACTTAACCTCTAGTCTGGACAAAAAACAAATTCTGTGCTGACTGGTTTTTATGAAAGCAGAAACAATCAATTTCATTTTATGAAAAGTTCATATGACATTTATCAATTTACCAGTCCTACTATCTATGTTGTGTCATCTGTACTATTATTTGTCTGTTTGTATTTTTATTTTTGGCCATGGTGTTGTCAGTTTGTTTTCGATCTATGAGTTTGACTGTCCCTCTGGTATCTTTCGTCCCTCTTTCACTTTGTTTATTTAAACCCTAATCTCCCATTGTGAAGTTCTCCTTATATCTTTACCATGAAATTTTTATAGTGTAACATGTAAGGTGCAGTTACATGCGTTATTGATAAATATAGTAGCCCAATAATTAGGACCACTGCCAAAATTGAGAATTATTTAAATTAAGAGTTTATTAAATGACCCCTTTGGCTTTTAACCATTTGTATAACAGGTGACATCTACTTCATAAACAAGGTTTGTAAAAAATATTGATTAGCAATATTTTCTTAAATACATTAATATTTGTTTATTTTTCTTCTTTCGAATATGTTAAATAGATATTTGATATAATCTATAATATTATCTACTACATTAACTTTTTTAACAAAATAACAACAAAATTACACTTTCAAAGGAAGTAACTAAAACAACTCAATGATTGATAAAAGAATTTATAAACATATTTTGTATGAACTTCTGTCAGGAGGAACAATTGTACATTGACAGATGATTAAATTTGATTTAAAAAGTGTGCATTGTACAATATATCTTTAGGGTACATTGGATTAAAAACATTAAAATATTTTAATTAAAACCTGAATTATATTGAAAGCACATTTTTTCATTAAACAAGAATATATACATCATCCAAATCAAACAAATTTAAATAATTTTCAAATTTAACAAAAAAATTAAATAACATATACAAAATCATGGTCAGCTGAACATTATGACCAAAAATCCTAGTAAATCTGAACCTTGTTGAACAAGATAGGTATATTTCCACTCTTTCGTAATTCTTTCCCCATAATACTATGATATTATTTTTTCAAACATTAACCTTCCCCTTTTGGTAGCCATCATAGCTCTTGTTAAATTTATTCTGCATCATTATGATCCCTTTACCTAAAAGTTAATAAAGCATCAACAAAATTCCATTAAAATATTGGGTGAAAGAGCAGACATGAATTTTTCAGAAAATGAAGCCTTATAGCCAGATGACATACAAAAAAACTGAAATTTTTTTACTTTTTGCATTTTCAAGACCCAGAAGTATGAGTCTGTCGTCTAGGATTTTTGCAGACATTAAAGGGAGTGTCAATGAATGGTGTGCCTCATTTTTTATATGTCTAAATTTTACTTTGAAAATGATCAAAATATGTAAAAACTAGGATTTATATAGTAATAATATATTACTATATAAATCCTTTGTAAAAGTAATGATCAAAAAAGTTTATGAGAAGAAGTGTACTATAAAAATTCAACAACTATAGTAATTATTTTTTATCTTATACATTTTAAGGACAAAGCAGTGAACTCAAAACACCCCTAATGTAAAAGTGTGTGTACCCAATTTTCTCTTCCCGATTAGATTATTACCCATTTTCATGTTTTTTTTCTTTAAAATACTGTTGCAAGAGGAAGGGAAAAATAAATCATGCTTTTAAAAGAGAGGCAGAACATACCAGAGGGATAGTCAAACTCATAAGTGGAAAAAGGACTGACAATGTCATGGCAACAAAACAAAAATTTGTAAGGGTTCCATGGAACCCAGTGTCTCGCCTACTTTTTCTGTTAATCGAGGCTCAACAAAAATGAGGAAGTAAATCAATAAAAATATTCCTCTTGATACTATCTTTTGATTGTAAGAAGCTTCTGTCCAAGTTTGGTAAAAATCCAGGATAGTTTATGAATCTAATAAATGTTTAAAACTTTAACTGCAGACTGAATGTAATGTTAACTGGAAGAAAACAAAATTTCCTTCTAGATACTAGCATTTGATCATAAACAAGCTTCTGTCCAAGTTTGGTACAAATCCAAAATAGTATAAGAAAGTTATTAAAATTTTAAAAGTTTAACCACAGAGTGAATGTGTTGTTTCCTGGCAGAAAATCTAAGTCCATTTAAAAGTAAAGATACTAGCTTTTGATCATATACAAGCTTCTGTCCAAGTTTGGTACAAATCCAAAATAGTATAAGAAAGTTATTAAAATTTTAAAAACTTTAACCACAGAGTGAATGTGTTGTTTCCTGGCAGAAAATCTAAGTCCATTTAAAAGTAAATTAAGGAAAAAATGGATTTATTTTTTTACAAAATTTACTTCTGGATACTATCTTATGATCATAAACAAGCTTCTGTCCAAGTTTGGTACAAACCCAGGATAGTTTAAGAAAGTTATTAAAATTTTAAAACTTTAACCACAGAGTGAATGTAATATTTCCGCAGAAAAACTAAGTCCATTTATAAGTAAAATACGGAAAAATTATTTTATTTTTACAAAATTTACTTCTGGATACTATCTTATGATCATAAACAAGCTTCTGTCCAAGTTTGGTAAAATCCAGGATAGTTTAAGAAAGTTATTAAAATTTCAAAACTTTTAACCACAGAGTGAATATTTGTGGGCGCCGCTGACGACGCGGCCCACGACGCAACGCCGACTGAATGTAGGATCGCTATGTCTCGCTTTTTCGACTAAAGTCGAAGGCTCGACAAAATGACCAAAAGACAAACAACAGCCTACAAAACAATACATAGAAAAGTTAGGAGAAGACCCCATCAAAACGGAGGAGTTAACAGATCAATCATTTATCTTTCAGTGGATTTTTTTTTTTAATCCATTAAAGTTTTCAAGATAATAGTCAAAAACACAAACTATTTTATTAAGTACTTATTCTGAAAAAGGCCTGATCAGAAAACTAATAAAATGTCGATAAATGTTGGCAACACAAGCAACATTGTAAAATATCATATGTAGTCAGAAAAATAACAACTTTGCCTGGCTTTGCTATTTTCCTTATAGGCAAAACAAAAAATGACAAAATTACTCATCTCTATAATAACTGTTGCACCTTACAAGAGTTACCTACCTTTATCAAACACAGGTGAATTGTCATTAATATCATTTACTGTTATTTCTACCATTGTTGTAGATGTCCGTACTTTCCCTGTATTGTTGAAAGGCTTGCCATCTGTAGCTGTTACCTGAAATAGGAGAAGAAACCGTCATCTCTAGCCTTAAAATATCATAACTAGTCAATTAACAATAATGCACTTGTTGTCATGCTTACCATACCCCCAATGGCCACCCAGTGGACAATTCAAAGTATATTAAACAGGAAGTAGTTGTCTGACATATCTGAAAAACCCACTCACATTACAACTCATTACTGTTGAGCTGCTGACCAAATATTAAGTTATTCTGTTCAATAGTTTCTGAGAAAACTGTAACATTAATTTTTAAGTTCATTTAATATGTTGATAAATTCAAAGAATTTGCAAACAGGAAGAAGGTATCTAACAGATCTTTAAAGTGTTCACATGTAACAAATCATCACTGTCCAGCTGCTGACTAAATATGAAGTCATTCTTTTCAGTAGTTTCTGAGGAAAGTGCAATGCAAATATTGGGTGGATAGATGAACAGTCGGATGGATGAACATGGTGATTGCAATATGGCCCCCACTTTTAGATTAGGGATATAATACATTAAAGGATGATATTCTCTTTAGACTTTGAGCTCAAAGATAATCTTTTAAACTGTCTTATTTACTGTTAAAAACAATTATTTTTATAGTACCATCAATGTGTAGTTTCGTTCTGTTTCATAATCCAGCTTCTTCACTAAGAATATATCGCCATTTAATTTGTCAATGTGAAAATTTCCTCGACTATTCCCATTACTTATACCATAATGAACTGTATTATACTCAATTGTAGCATCTTCATCAGATGCATGAACACTGAAATGGCAAAATTGAAGTTTATATCAAGATACAAATTAATTGAACATGAAATAAATATACAAAAAAAGTACATAGGAAGATATAGCAAGTAGATCTGTATGCTCCATCACATTTGTTACAAAAAGCATAAAAGTTTTCATGGCATTTGAAAGATTAGGATGGATTATTACTTATATATTAATATATAATAATGTTCTATTTTTCTGATTTTAGGTACTGTGTTAAAATGTGTTATTATGAAATCATCATAAACAAAACTAGTACCAATGGGGGAAGGAACATTTAAAATTGCTTTATCAGTTATGTCCTCTGAAACTGTCTTGATTCCCTTTCTTTAGATTGATAACTTATTATCAGGATCAAATATACTGTTTCATATAAACTGATTAACATATGAGTGCAATCTCGTTAATCTATCATCCTTTCCACAAATTCTGATTTGGCATAAAACTATTACCTGCCAATGTTTAGGTGATTTCTTTGATAAGCATCTTCTTCCACAACGAATAAATATTTACTGGAATAAAACCTAGGACTATAATCATTAACATCCTGAAAGTGAAACAAAAACATTCTAATTAGAAATAAGGCATTTTTTTTCTTCTTTAATTTTGATTAAAAATCTTATTCCTTTAAAAATTCTGTCATTATGGCTAAGTATATTTTTGAAAATATCTTTTTTTTCATGTTTATCTTTTAAGTGCCTGGTGAAAGGTATATTCAGTATGGTTATACACATACACATCATTTTCTTACTTGGAATATCTGAGTATATAATTCATTGATAAATTTCTAAAACAAGAGTGCACACTCTGAAATGTCTCGCCTTCTTTACTAACCATTGATATTATGTTGATAGTCTTAAATATAAAGCTTTACTACAACTATCATATAAACTTAACATGATCCAAGATAATGAAGTCAAGGTCAGATAAACCAAACTAGAGATACATGTACACCTTACAATCATTCCATACACCAAATATGCTTTACATATAGTTGACCTATTGCACGAGAAACAAACTTAACCAGGAAAACCCTGCCAGACAGACATGTACACCTTACAATCATTACATGCTTTTAAATTAGTTGACCTATTGCATATAGTATCTAAGAAACAAACTTAACCAGGAAAATTTAAGATTGACCAATGAACCATGAAAATTAGGTCATGGTCAGATGATAACTGACAGACAGACATAATTTTATACACCTTACAATCATTCCATACAACAAATATAGTTGACCTATTGCTTATAGTATTAGAAAAACAGACCAAAAACAAAAACTTAACATTGAGCAATAAACCGTAAAAATGATGTCAAGGTCAAATAAAACATGCCGGACTGACATGTACATCGTAAAATATTTTCATTCACCAAATATAGTTGACCTATTGCATACAGTATAAGAAAAACAGACCAAAACACAAAAACTTAACTTTAACCACTGAACCATGAAAATGAGGTCAATGTCAGATGACACCTGCCAGTTGGACATGTACACCTTACAATCATTCCATACACCAAGTATAGTAGACCTATTGCTTACAGTATCTAAGATCTGGACTTAACCACAAAAACTTAACCTTGTTTACTGATCCATGAAATGAGGTCGAGGTCAAGTGAAAACTGTCTGATGGGCATGAGGACCTTGCAAGGTACGCACATACCAAATATAGTTATCCTATTACTCATAATAAGAGAAATTCAGAATACTAAAATCTTAACTTTTTCTTTCAAGTAGTCACTGAACAATGAATGCAATCTTTACTCCCAAAATGTCCTGAAAATGAGTTATAATCTTACCCGAATGGACAGTTAGGTACACCTTTTACATTCACATGTGTTTGTGTCCACTTCTTGATTTAGATTCCATTATTTTTATATCCTAAGGCTATATACTGATATAGTAACATTCAAAATTTCCATTATTAGAAAACAAAATATTTGGGTCAAGGGAAATACATTTTAATGAGTTATCATAACTGAGTAGGTGTGTTTGAATAAACATACTGTGGATTCGTTTATTTTCGTGGGTATCAATTTTGTGGATTTGGGAAATATCCTATTTTCATGGATATTTGATTTCGTGGTTTTACAAAATGCTGCATACAAGCCAATAAAGAATTCATTCTTCATTGAACATTTAAATTCGTGCATCATCTAAGCCCACGAAATCAACGAAAATTGGTATCCCATGAATAATACTGAATCCACAGTATATCCTTGTTCTGTTATTATTGTTAAAACTTTTTGTTTATTCATTACTCGTAAATTATTTGATTTTCTTAATGCATTTTCTAAGTTAGATTCAGGATCAATTATCTTATTCATGAAAGTGTATTCTAATATGATGTTCTTCTTTCGCTTTGGAAACAAAGCCATGTTCTAATTCAATAAAACATGAGCTGCATCGATTGACATCACAATTGAAATTGTGATGTCAGTTGTATTTTGAACAACCCTGGAGATACAAATGGATATTTGTGTTGGTGTTGCTCGCTAGGAAATTAAATAAAATCTTTCTAAAAGTAAGTTTACATTGAACTGTTCATTCATTATCTTGAAACAGTTGATTTTCTATAACGTTTTGGCTTCATAAAATAACAAGAGTGCACACGCTGAAATGTCTCGCCTGTTTTACTCACCATTGATTATATGTTGAAAGTCTTAAAGATAAAGGTTTTACTACAAGTGTCACATTAACTTAACATTTTAAAGATCCATGACAAGCAGGTCAAGGTCAGATAATAACTGTCACACAGACATATACACCTTACAATTATTCCATACACCAAATATAGTTGACCCATTGCTTTTGGTAATTGAAAAACAGACCAAAACACAAAAAGTTAATGTTAACCAATGAACCATGGAAATGAGGTCAAGGTCAGATGATACTGGCTAGACAGACATGTACACCTTACAATCATTCCATACCTCAATTATAGTTGACCTATTGCTATCAGTATTTGAAAAACAGACCAAAACACAAAAATTAACATTGACGAATGAACTATGAAAATGAGGTCAAGGTCAGATGACACCGACAAGACAGACATGTACACCTTACAATCATTCCATACCTCAGTTATAGTTGACCTATTGCTATTAGTATTCGAAAAACAGACCAAAACACAAAAACTTATCATTGACCAATGAACCATGAAAATGAGGTCAAGGTCAGATGACACTGGCTAGACAGACATGTACACCTTACAATCATTCCATATACCAATTATAGTTGACCTTTTGCTATCAGTACTTGAAAAACAGACCAAAACACAAAAAATTAATAATGACCAATAAACCATGAAAATGAGGTCAAGGTCAGATGAAACCTGCCAGTCTGACATGTACCCCTTACAACCATTCCATACACCACATATAGTTGACCTGCTGCTTGTAGTATCTGAGAAATGGACCTAATCACGTAACTTTAACCTTGATCACTGATCCATGAATTGAGGTCGAGGTCAGGTTAACCATGTCTGACGAATATGTTGACGTTGCAAGGAACCCATATACCAAATATAGCTATTCTATTACTCATAATAAGTGAAAAATTCACATGACAAAAAAACCTGTAATTTTTTTCAAGCAGTCACTGAACCATGAAAATGAGGTCAAGGACAATGGGCATACGACAGACGGAAACTTCGTAACATAAGGTATCTGCATACAAGGTATGAAGCATCCAGGTCTTCTACCTTCTGAAATATAAAGCATTATACAAATAGTTTATGCAGCCGCCGCCACTGGATAGTTATACCTACGTCTCGCATACTGAGATTTTCGTCGCAGGCGAGACAAAAATGGCTGCCTTTCGAATGTGTATTATAGGTCTGCTTCGAAGTACCAAAGTTCTTAATTTTCCTATTAGAATCGAAATAATTCTATCATGCCATGCTCTATGCTCATTTTAACATGGGTAGGCATTAGATTTGTCAACATTTTACACCTCGCTTACGCTCGGTATAAAGATATTGACAAATATAATGCCTATCCATGTTAAATGAGCTGAGAGCATGGCATGAAAGAATTATTTCTGAACTATAAAAATAGAAGTCAAGCACTCTGTACACTGACACACTTAAATTTTTGCGATTAACCCTTGATGACAGACTTTTACTTTTGGATCAGGAAAAAAAGTAATATGATATCATTGCCTATTAGTCTTAAACTTAAGTCTGACATTTCATAAAATGTTTTTTTATTGATCTTTTCATTTAATGTAGTTTATTGAATTTTTGTAAATTGGCCTTGCTAATTAGTTAAGAAACATTTTTTTTTTTGAAAATACACCAATAGAGATTGTAATGATTGAACATGGAAAAAATATCATTTCCCAAAAACTAGATATTCTATACTATTACCATAACTTTCAATATTGTATGGATATGTTTGATAAATTTACTATCTATATTGTATCAGATGAGTTTCCTGATATTGTCCTTACAATTATTTGAAAGTCATTATTTTATCCTATCAGATCACTATTAAAATCTTTTATTAAAGTTTTAATGTCATAAAACTGAATTTTAAGTTTCTTACCTGAATGATTATTTTCACTTCCTGAATAGCTGGTTTTAATTTTCCAGTGCAGTTATTTGGAGAATTATATGGAAGAAACTTAAGATAATTGACTTGTTTGACTTTGCCTTGTATTCTAAGAGGTGAAAGAGCATTCAGGTAAGCATGTAAAACATTTAATTTTTGACTATCCATAACAACTGCATAGGTCAGATCTAAGTCTTTCAATGCTCCAAAACTGTAGTTACAGTTTCTATTTGTCTGTGTTTTATCATCGTCTTTTGCCTACAACAGATAATAAATTATTTTAACAATCATAATCATTCACATCCTGTAATTTTTTTTCAGACTAAATATAAAAGGATTTTATCTGTTACTCTTAAAATCATCAATATGGAGGATTTGTATAAATTTTACAACATCGTCAGTTTTTAATCTTTGACTATTTATAATTTTTCCTTCTGCAAGCAAAAACTTTTTTATAAGAACAAATGTAAATGTGTGAATTACATCATTGCAGATACTGTTTGCAAGACATGTTTCATATAGGTCAATATGTGCAATTGATTTCCCATAGGCGGTAATGGTAACGTTTTCTTCTGCAGCTCAGTCCATATTGTAAACTTGGATATGTATGATGGCTCGTTTCAAAGCTGAGACATTTTCACATATGTGGTGAAATTTTTGGGTACAAAGTGAGATCCCTATTTCAGTAAATTAGCATACCCCGAAAATCCTTTTGTGATGCGCCACCTCGTGGTAAAATCCTTTTTTCACACAATAAATTCTTTGAAAATTTAATACTTTGAATACATTTAATAACTCCAAGGTTTTTACACATTTATTCTATGGTCCTTTACTTTCCTAATCAACACAAATGGTTAAGCTCAGTCACTTGTTAAAAATAGAAACATGTCCACTATCACTACACAGATATTTTTTGTTTACACACAACTTTTGAGTTTCTCAATTTGAGGCACATTAGGGATATTGACCCATATCACTGAGTCAAAAGAATTTATGGATTGTTAAAGACTACAAGATGACCTCCAATTGTAATTTATGGGTTTTACTTTTTATCCAAATCTCCTGTTATTCATATCTGTTTGTATTGTTGAGTTGCTGACTCATTGACATAATTATATCCATCATCATCTTATGATAATATTTATACACAATAGACAGTCAACATTATTTATTCGTATTGACACATTTACAATAAATTGTTATCATTATGGCAACAAGTGAAATCTTAAATCATAACAAATCACAATAATGAATATAATACATGATTACTTTTAAGAGCATCTGAAATTAATGCTTACCTAATAACTCATAATCAACTTATTTAGAGTAATATTACATTAAGGAGATGTGGTATGATTGCAAATGAGACACCTAAGTTCAAATGAAGTGGATGTAAGCAATTAAAGGCAACTGTACAGCCTTCAACAATGAGAAAAACCCATACCATAGAGTCAGTTATAAAAATATGAAACAATTCAATTGAGAAAATTAATGGCCTAATTTGTACCAAAACAATTTACGAAAAACAAATGTGACAGAAATGAACCAACGACAACCACTGAACTGTAGGCTCGTGACTTGGGACAGGCACATAAAAAATATAGTGGGGTTAAACATGTTTGTGAGCACTCAACCCTCCCTTAACTTTTGGCAGTGTTGTTACAGCACAACATAAGAAAAAACTGTAAAAATCAGTTGCATTTTGCTTAAGGATGTTCGCTTGTCATGTTTTGGAATTTTGTCAGATTTTCGGAATCCTCTGGTTTTATCCATTTGAATGCCTTAAAAATTTGCCCATTGACCCCATTTTCTTTTTATAAATCGTTTACATGTATAATTATAAGCCATTTGTAAAATCTTATAAAATCCTTATTATTTTTAATAGTTTTGAGCTATTAAACATGTCAATGATAAAGCTATGAAAAATCAAGAGAGAACATTTTCCATAAAATTTCTTGAAAACAAGCACATTGACCTAAATATTTTTTTGCTCTTTTGGTTCCTTTAATAATCCCTATCAATTCATACTAGTGTTATAAAAAGCTTGTTATTTTGAAACTGAGTAGCAAACCTCCTTAAAGGAAACTTCAAAAAAATCAAAAATTGATATTATGTCCATTCTGTGTAAAAAGCTCAAATTCATAAGTATTAAAGTTTTATTCTGCTAGATAAGAGATCACCATCGATTTTAAATTTAGAGTAATTCTCTGCGTGCACCGATTTGATATCTTCTCCGTTTAGAAACCACGATAGGTCTATAAACCACAAAGGACCAAAACTACAGTAACCTAATGTAGTCGTAATTGCATGTCGATATCTTTTCAATCGTACGGTTGTTTTATCCGACTTACTAACTTGATACGGAAAATGTTATTATTTTTAAATAACCATGGTCTGTCGTTTATAAACTGTTTATATGGAAATTAGTTAAAAGTCAAAGTTCAAATTCATTAATGATCATGAATAAGTGTTCCGTGAAAATTATTTTTGAAAATCTAATTTGTTCATAATTATATTATGCAATAAACTTATTTAAATAAATTTGGACCTTCCTTATCTGATCACCAGCATGGCTAAAGGTATTACTCCCAAAGGTATTGTGAGGTGACACGTCCAGGTAATCAAGCGATTTCCTGTTGGGCTTGCAAATTCATGCATCGTTTCACTTCTGAGGGTATTGATCAGTGTACGGCCGATAACTTGTAACTTTCTATTTTGAACTATCAGGTGTATAATATACATCTCTGTCTTGCGTGTCCGATAGTGATATACTAGTCATTACTTAACTCATACGCTTGCTTATAAATAACATTTCTGGTGTAAAGAATATTATTTACAAAAAATCTTAATAATTCCAAAAAAAAAATAAAAATGATAAAATAAAATCTATTTACATATTTTTCCACAGGTAAATTTGGGAAAATGTAAGTATATACTTGTTGTCAATAGTGAAGGACAGTTTGAAACATACAAGAAGTATTGATTTAACAGAAATGTACACACTTGTCGATCATTCATTTATACACCTGGATAGAAAGTTACGGAACTATAGATAGCCGCAATTTAAAATATACATGTACACATTGAACATAAGAAAGAAACATACATTTTGTTTAAATTGGGGTAAAAGTTTTGTAAATAGACTAGTCCACGTATGCCAACAGTATGTAATCATCGGATGTCGATGGACTATTGTATACAAAAGAAGAAGAAGAAGAGAACCAATTTGATTTAAATACAGGTCGATATCTAACTTGCTTTGGTTCACGAAGTTATGGACATAGTAAAATCACAGATTTATATTTCAATTAGATTGTTCTCGGAACAAAGGAAGAAATTCGTCATCATCACAATTGTTGGGTATAATGGATAATAATGTGAACATGGTTCTGAAAGTGTTTTATGCCAAATTTCCTGTTCCGACATGTATGTTATATATATGTTACTGGATGTAAATCAAAGTTTCAAATTAATTTCGGTTTATTTTCTTTCTTGGTATTCAATAACAGAAATTTAAAGAATAAACTGCTTGTCCGCTTTAGGGGTATTCTTGCCAGTTAAAACAGACTTATAATTATATACAAAAATAGGAAAGATGACATCAAATTGGTTCTGTCTTTTTTAAACATCGTTGGTCAAATAGCTAAAGTATTATACGTTGTGAGGCGAAGACTATTTTAATAGGGACATTCCCGATTATGTATAAATTTTGTTGATGTTTTCACACCTGAAAAGAATATTTGTTCGTAATTTTCGATTCCATTCCAAGAAGATCCTTAAATTTTTGTCAATTTTTTTTCAAATAGCTGAAGTATTTATGCGTTGTGAGATTTAAAATATTTTGATGAGAACATTAATTCCTGAATATGTAAATAAAGATCGTTTTGGATGGACTAAATTCTATAATTGCAATTGGTAATGATCTGTTTCAAATATTCAAGGTTACCGATTCTAATTTAAAATAGCACATTTTTTGTTCATACACTCGTGTTCAGAAGGCTATTATTATTTATAAATTTATTCAATTAAATTAATTCAGTATTTTATCGTTACAAAAGTATCGGCGGTCATAATTCATTTAAAAGTGAGCTTCATAAAATATAAAAATATACAACGACTATCCAGTTCTTGTGCGACTTAATTACTCCACTAAATTAATTTTAATTCTTTTTTATATTTTCTGTGTCTAAAACCAGCACTCCGTTTATCATTCATACGAAATGTTGTTCACACCGGAGCGGTAAACCGTGACGGCTACATCACTGAATGAAGATCAAAAGATTACAATTACAGAATGCTAATCTTTTAATTACTTTGTGTTTTACCACAATTCAACATTCACTAAGTGTCACATAACAATACACATTCTATTTCCACAGTACAAGTAATATTTGCTGGACTGAAGCAAAAGGTCAATACAAACAAGTATTTTTAATACACTATCGATCATGTCAGTTTCCTATGTTTGTTTAAAGTATTTGTCGGGAAAAAAATCATAAAATGTTTTATTGTATGATTTACTTTTATTACTAAAATTCGTATCAAAATCGTTAAAACATAAATCCTACAATCTAATTTTAAAAGTTGCATGGCTATCACCTATTTTTAGTTGGTTAATAGCTACACCGAAAGTCGTGGATGCGCTTTAAATCGCGTTATTAGATGGTTAACGAACAAGACTTAAATGAGATTTATTTCACTCCGGCATGCAAAAGACTTAAACTACGTCACATAAGTCAGGAAGTTTGGATAAATAAAATGAATAATTCCCAATTTTCTTCTTTATTACTTTTCATATCAAAATAAAACTTGGTGAATATGTTTTTATGGTATTATGAACATAATAAGATGATAAGTGAAAATCGCAAATTTTCCCTTTAACTCAAAAGATTGGTACATTTAGGAACAAAAACAACAAACATAAAATCAATAGACACAAAGCACCAAAATAAGAGAACTCATATTTACTGAAAGCTAGTTCAAAGCCAATTACAACTTATAAATAAATCATGTTTTCCCAAACAAAAGTATCAATCATTACACATCCAACAGTTTTAGTGTAAAGACATCATAAACAGTCTGAGAAACCCATGACTTTGTGCTATGCCAATATATAAGTAAACAGTATTGACAGGATTAAGCCAATTAAATTCAGATAAAGCTTTGTAGACATATCAACACTTACCATAAAATCATGGAATTTTTGTGGTTTTGCATATTCTTCAAATACATAAGTTACTTCTTTATCCTCATCATCGTAATATGGACAGTTATCATTCTTGTCCGTGACAGTTACAGTAACTGTTGTTGTACCTGTCAATGGTGGGTTACCTTGATCTGTTGCCATGACAGCAAATGAAATCAAACCTCTGTCATTTAGAACTTCCCTGTCAAGGTGACCTCTAACTTTTATTATACCATTTTTGGTATCAACGGTGAAATTTGTTCTCCTAAATTTAATAAAAAGAATAATAAGCCTAATTAGAATATCTATGAAATGAATTGTATAGACAAAATAAAACCTTAACAATGATTAATTAAGTTTCATAAGGGCAAAAGTAAAATTTGTCAAAAACTTTTAACTCTTTTTTTGTGACCATGGCAGAAACAACTTATAGGAACAAACAATCTTTAAGTATGTTATTACTTTTATGCTACACACATTGTATACAACTCGATAAGAGTTCTGTAGAAATTTCAACCTACTGTAAATAATACTTTTTGTCTGTAATAAAATATACCTCCATATATAGTCACTTGAGAAAAGATTATATTATTAGTCTGCCATTACTGGAATTCATTTTTCATTGATATTATTTAGCTAGAACCTCTCAATTTTTATCACAGACAAAAATATGTATCAATTTTCACTGATCTAGTACACATTTTTGTTTATGGGCCAGCTGTAGTCCTTCTCCGGGTGCAGGATTTTCTCTCGCTGTGTTGAAGACCCATTGGTGGCCTTGGACTGTTTTCTGCTCTTTGGTCGGGTTGTTGTCTCTCTGACACAATCCCCATTTCCATTCTCAATTTTATCAAGGACAGTGAAGTCTGTATATAGTTTCAAATTACTTTATCCTATTGACATGATAGGACTTCTGATACAGTTCCATATAAATAAATGAAACTAATGCTAGTTCTTTTTTTTTCAAAAGTAATTTCTCACTTGAATCAACAATAAACATGCCAGTATGAGATGATTGTCATGATTATTATGGTGTACAAGCACAAAAATTACTTTACAAATATAAAATATAATAGTTACATACCAAGCACTTTCTATAATGTAGGATATATTTCTGTTTTCAGGACTGTAATCTGGATCTGTAGCCTACAAAATAGATGAAGACACTGTCTCATCTGAACATACAAGTAATTGATAGAACCCCTTGTCTAAATCATAGATCTCTCTTATGAAAATAAAAACTTCAGTCCAAGAAACTAACATATTTCTCTTGCATGGTAATAGAACTAAACTTGGTCTTTTAGATATTCAGAGCTTCCAACAAAGCCATACCTTGTGTTTTTGTTGTAGATCATTAAGCAACCTTCACATTCTAGTAGACAAGCCTGTGTCAGGTTGCTGTCTTATTGAAAACCACAACATTTCACATTTTTTGTTTTCTGTGTATGCAAGACTAAATAAATGATATTGTGCATATTAAAATGGCTTTGTCCTTTCACAATACCAATGTCTAAAATGTTTTACCAAATTGAGTTTTAAATCTACCTCTACAAATTGATCAACTGGTAAAGAATTTAAGCTCATGGCTTAAGTAAAAAGGTTGTTTGTATGACACAAGAGCAGTGAAATTAAAATAAATCTTACCATACCAATCCTGTGATTGGCATGTTTTATGACCTTAGCTAAGTGTAGTTGTATGCACCAAAGAAGAGTCTAAAAAAGTTTGTCTTTGATCAATCAACTTCCATCATAATGAAATATTTTAAATAAGTAATTTGTTTAACCAGGGGCGGATTCAGGCGGGGGCGTGGCGGGCGTGCACCCCCTAAAATTTGCAAAGCATGGGTTGTCCTCAGCTTAATAAAGAATATTTCAATAATTTTACCTCAAAAAAATTTCACTTCGCTCAGCTCGGCAAAAATTTAAGTTTGCGCCCCCCATAACCTAAAATCCTGGATCCACCCCTATTAACACATTGTTTCCATGGTTATTAAATCATAACCATGTGTTCATATTGTTAATTGAATGAAATTTTTCAGAGAAAAAAAGTGTTTAAAACATAATATTACAGGGACTTAATCACATTTGTGTTTTACATAAAGATTCTGCTGTAAATTATATACAAAGTCAATTATTTTCCTTTGGTATCAAGATATAAATTATTACTATAGAAACATTATCTAAATAACAAGTAACAATAACTTCCTGTTAGAAAACCATGCAGTCATTTAATGGCTAAAACAAAACTGCTTTTAGAACTAATTAGTTAAATAATGTCATTATGATAGAAGTTTTCATATTCAAGTCTATCTTTTTTAAACCCGTGTTCTTTATATCAAAGGATGGGTTCAAATTTTCCCCATATTACAATTAGCATGAGTGTCCAACACATACCTCTGGTATCCAAACCAGAATTTAAACTAGAATGGGTACTTTCGGGGTCTTGATTGGTCAAAGTGGTTCATCTTTTACCAGAAAGTCATTCTGCAGATCAAAGATCGGTTTAGTTGTTCTTGCTGAGCAGCTAGGTTATTTTCTGAGTTCTTCAGCTTCCTCCTCTATAATAACAGACTTCATGGTGCCCTAACACCCTTACTGTTGGGTATTGTGCTGGTGGTGAGTTGTCATGAATTAATGATAATCCATTAATACTTAAAGGGAGTGTACACAGGTTCGTCTGTACCCTCACTCCTCTCAAGGGGTTCTTAGATTAAAGGAAGAATTTCAGAACATACATCACAGACACTAAATCACTGGAATTGGATTACAAGAATATAAAACACTGCGATTGATTCGTACTAACAAACATTATCTGAAGCAGGGACCTAAAATGCTTTACCAGATGATAAGTTTGTAGAGGTGAATTCAAACTGCAATTGGGTTAAACATTTTAGCAATTGGTATTGTGAAAGGACAAAGTCTTTTGAATACGCATATTAACATAAAATAAATGGACAATAGGCCATTTACAGACATACTTGCTGTAATCATACCTTCACTGTAGTAACAACATCAGCATCAACATTCTCAGATAAAGTTATGTTGTAGACTGGAGAAACAAACTTTGGTGGATGATTGTTGACATCTATTACACTGACTGTTACTGTAGCTGTACCTGTCTAATGTACAATATAAAACAGTTTAATGTAAATTCAGTAATTTTTGCGATGTTTTTATTATTGCAAAAATTGCAAATGGGATAGGTTTTGCAATAATAAAAAAAAACTTGCGTTTCAAATTTTGATAGAATTATTGGTATGCAGCAGTGGTCTGTGGTACTGTCAAATAAAAATTAATATATTTTTAGTAATTCCTGTTATCCTTTTTATGTAATTTTTAATACATAGCTACCTTTCTTTAAAGCAAAGTATTTATAAACTAAAACATAGCTACCTTTCTTTAAAGCAAAGTATTTATAAATTAGAACAGTGAGTGAACTCATAAAGGATTAAAACCCATGTGAATACAATTAATTTTTCCTCTAACATCTCAGAACAGAATTATATTCCTATTTGCACATCATCCTCCCCAACCCTTTTTCCCAAAAGAAAGAAAATAAAGACTCACAAATACACTGAAAAACAAAACTAACTAATTTTTTGTATGGGCGTAAATAGAATGATAAGAAGATCCATCAACACACTTACCTTGTTTGAATCTTTTGCCTGTACAATAAATGTTATTTTGGTCTTATCTATAAGTGACGATTTTAAGGTTAAAAGTCCTGTGTCGGATTCCAAGGAAAATTCTAAAATAAAATAATTTAACACTGAATTTCTTTATCTACAACGAGTGGCTAAACTGGCTTCAGACAAAGCTAGATGTATCTTTTCATACAGATATTACACACAAATATGTTTTTGTATTTAGTCCAAAGATGATAAAAGTAATCTCACACCAAAATAGAAGCAAAACCTTTATCTAGTCTGTACAATTACCATCAAAGTAAGCTATACCTGGAGTATTAGTAGCTATGGAGTATTTAAGTTCCTCTCCATCTTTATCTGAAGCTTGTATAATTCCCACTATTGTCAACACAGGGGCATCCTCCATTACTTTAAATGTGTAGGTTTTGTTACTAAAGGAAGGAGAGTTGTCATTCAAGTTTAGGACATCAACTTCAACAACTGCTGTCCTACAATAAAAATGAAGTTAGTAATTATACCATCTTTCTTAAACATATTGCTTGCACTGCTGTAGTTACTGGTTGGAAACTTTTGATGATCGTGTTTATGAGTGTCAAGTATGTTGTATACAGAATTTCTAAATTTGTCATTCATCTCTAATATTAGCATCCATACAGCTTTTACCACTTCTCTACTGTTCAGAAATAAAATTCCATAACTTAAAAAGTGTATTGTGAGGTAAGGATTTTCTAACAAAGCTCAATTAATAGGTGAATTACATTGTTAATTTAAAACTCCTTACATAACTAAATAAGTATATCAGCAGTATGTCCCTGTTAATCTATTGTTTCCTAATAAAACTCAATAAGTGCATTAAATTTTTATCCATAAATTACTCTGTTAATTTAAAACTTCCTAACAAAACTCAGGTAGATGTATAATTGTCTGTAAATTTAGGATTTTCTAACACAGATTAACATGAAGTTTATTACCCTGTTAACTTTGGACTTCCATCGTCTGTAGCTAGGACTTGTAACATATACTTATGTACACCATTGTCATAATCCAATCCTTTGGTAACATTCACAGTTATTTTTCCTGTTAATTGGTTTATTTTGAACATCTTCAAAGAAATGTAAAATACAAGTTGATTGTCACAATAATTTGAAAGGTTATTTACATATACTCAGTTATAACACTTAAGAAGAAAACTTCAAAGTTGCAGTGACATGTAATAAATCTACAAATAATGAACTCTGAATTCTGAGATCACACATATAAATATTTTTTCAATTTTTAAAGCCCAGTTCACATTTCTGTCAAAAGATATGAAGCCCATTACAGAAACTATTTTTTTAATTGCACTCTTTTTATATTAACAATATGCTTGCCTTTATAAGGTAACATTATTGTCTTTTGGTAACTTATATCCATATTTTATCTTAAATTACTGTAACATTCTGTATCATTCAGGTTGTATGATAACTTATAGTCCATACCTTACAGTAAATTACTTAACTTACTGTGTTATTCAGGTTATATGATAACTTATCCTCATCTCCATCCGTAGCCTTTACTGTACATCCATTTTTGCTGGTCTGACTGTTCTCATCAAATTTACATACATATACATCTGTAAAATTAGAAATTTAATAAGCATTAATCTAAGCAGATAGGAGAAAAAAGTAAAATAACAAAAATACTGAACTCTGAGGAAATTGAAAACGGAAAGTTCCTAATCAAATAGCAAAATCAAAAGCTCAAACACATCAAACGAATGGATAATAACTGTCACATTCCTGACTTGGTACAGTAGCAGACAAAACATGTACAGTCAGGTGAATTATTGGACAAATATTTTGGTTGATAAATTGATGTATGGGATCCAGCATCATTATTATTCATAACTTAAAACAAAAAGGTTTTTTATATATTTGTTATTTTCAGCATTCCCTTTTTGCTTTATATACAAGACTGGCCTATGACAATATCTGTTTTTCTTACCCTGATTGAACTTAGGAGTATTATCGTTAACATTCTGCACATTGACAGTAACATGTCCTGTGGCATTTTTAGATGTTCCATTATATAACACATGGCCATCAGTAGCATATATCTGTAGACGAAATTCAAAACATATATCAACTTACAGTACATTAATTTACAGAAGAAACTCGGTAATTACATGATTCAAAGTATGCACTTCTTTATTAATAAATGATATGGAAGATGGAATTTGAAAAAAATTTAATTCATACTTTTAACTTCCTACTGCATAATCTTTTCTATAATACACAAGGAAATCTGAAATTGCAGTTTACATGTACAATATAATGTTTTACTTGATAAATAGATTTTAAAAACTTTACTTTTCTGAAAAACAAATGTGCAATATATACCGTTAATGCAAAATGTTTCTGATTTTCATAATCCAGTGGTTTGACCAGATATATTTCTGCAGTTTTACTGTCCATATAAAAATGACCTGAAGAATCTCCATTCCCTATCCAGTAGGTTATGGTGTTGTACTTGGGACTTGTATCACGATCTGTGGCATTTATCCTATCAAAAATATAATCAGTTCCCTTAAAATAATCTCAATTCGTAAAAAATAACTGAATTAAACTTACATTCAATAATTAATTTACACAAAATTTATGTTAATTTGAAAATCAAACTAGACTGTAAAGATTGATAAGTGTTAATTCAATATTGATTATTAATCATTTTCCTTGCAGTGTTATATTAAAAATATGAACGGTCTTGATGGAGCTAAATTAACCATATTTTCTGTCACTAAAAAATATTCTAATACAGTTTAATGAAACCAATTATGTATGCTGATTGAAATGAAATAGTTGTGCTGCTGGTTATTCTTGACATAATACCTTTTACCCTATATAACAAAGAGAAGAGATATGGTGTATAGCTTACCTTAATCCATCTAGTTTACTTCCAACAGTATAATTTTCCTTTACATTCAGACTGTATGTGTTTGTGGTGAATTGTGGGGAATATCTGTTTATATCCTAAAAGTTACAACAGTTTTATACAAATATTTAAAACTAAAGACACAAAAAATATAAAACAAAATAAACCTTAATTTTGAATTGCATTTAGAGCTATTTTCCTAATGCTTGTAGTTTAAAGGTTTGGTTGGCTTGCTTGCTTTGTTTGTATAAATGTTTGTATGCATTATACTTACATGTAATTGGGTGTTAAGTATAATGCAGAGTATAATGTATACAAGCTGGAGCCCTGCCTATCTATTGATTGCAGATGTCAATCTTAATTACAATGCTAAATATCTAATCCATATTAAAAGAGCAACCACTGATTTAGGACTTTTTCCTTGTCTTATATGAAAACTTATTTTGTCACATTTGATAAATTTAGTTAAAAATGTATTTTGTGTATAGATTTATTATCAATGCTTAATAAACTTGCTTATACCATAAATCTACAATGAATCCAGATAACAAACCATAAACCTGTATATAACCCTCACTACACCATGTTCAAACCAACTAAAACAGTGAAAACATGATTCCTGTCGACAGATTTTTTTAAAAATATAACATAATTAACCAAGACTGTTTGATTCCTTGTTGTTTGTGTTTATCCAGTGGCAAATATGTTATTTCGTTCATGACAATCAGAAACCCTTCAGAAACAAATTTGAATAAACCAGACATACTGGATATTCGTCATCAACAAACAAAAGGTAACAAGTCTACAACTAACCACGAGGTACCCATTTACCAGTGTAAAACAATCCTTGAGTAAAGTACATATCTGATTACAACTATACCTGAGATAACAAGTTACCCACTGAAAGCAAACTCTGAGTTAACTAGACATCTGTCTACAACAAGTCCAGAACTAACCTGTTACCCATACCCGTACTCTGTTACATGTTACAGTTACCTGTCTATACTTACTCTACAACTAATCCAGAGATAACATGGATATATCTACATTAAGTATACAACAAATCTTGAGGTAACCAGTTACCTGTCTACATTAATTCTACAACAAATCCAAAGGTAACCAGTTACCTGTCTAAACTTATTCTACAACTCCAGGAGGAACCAGGACATATCTACATTAAGTATACAACAAATCTAGAGGTAACCAGTTACCTGTCTACTTTAATTCTACAACAAATCCAGAAGTAACAAATTACCTGTCTACACCAATTACACAGAATATAGTTTAAAACATACATCTTTCTAAATCTTACCGTGATTATACCTGTCTCCAATGGACCCCAAAATATTATCTAGCACAATTGAACTTTTGTAACTAAATCCTTGTTAACTAGCATTTTTAGTAATTTTTCCTGTTTAAAATATACAACTGTTTGACTGGGAGATTCTCAGTCACAAAGGGTTTAATTAAGAGATTAATCCAGATCCAAAACCAAATACCTGTCTATATATCTGTTCACATGTATCTCAAATGCACATTCAGTTGGTAAGTGTTCAGCATGAATTAGTTTTTTTTACACAGGTTTCACTATCAATAACAAAGTTCTGTATAAAATAATACAGAGAATAAAAATCTGACAAACATACCTGTACTTTAATAACAACAGTCTGTGTAGCTGTGACATTATCTATACATGTAGGATTGTTGGACACACTAATTGCCAGGTTAATCTGACCATTGTTGGTATGTTCCATTTCTAAGGCTTTTGTTGCAGACAAATTGCCTGAATTTCTGTCGATAATAAACCCATCACGGCTACCAATAAATGAATATGTCATTTGTCTATTTACAGCAGTCTTATCCATGTCTTCAACCTAAAAAGGAAATAGTAAATGGTTATGTTAATCCCTTATCAAAATTTTTAAAAAATCTTTATGAATAAACAAGCATTCTGAGAGTATTACATGGCAATACATAGTCCCCTACCGGTTAAAAATTCATTGTTCTTGAACAAAATGCTAATTTGATCTATAACTTGTCATGGTGTAAACTTTATAACAAATATTAAATCAATATCTTCAAGCATAACAAAACTAGAGGCTCTAAAGAGCCTGTGTCGCTCACCTTGGTCTAAAGGACACTCTCCAACATTGTAGACGAGAATAGACTTCATGACAAAAATCTCTATTTTGTTGATCTTGTATTACTGATCTTATAGTCTGCTTAGTTTCTCTCTATCTTCTTTAGTTTTTGATCAAAACACAAAAGAGGGTAAAAAAAATCCTCGTTTAAGGGCAATCACTCCTATGAAGAGTGACAGTCTACTAACTATATCAGCAAAATTTTACTTTTTAATAGATCTTGCCTTGCTGATCATTTTTGTGATTTAAAGTGTTTATTTATCTATTATAATTTAAATTATATAAGGCATAATGGAAAAAAAATGTTTTTCTCTAAATATCATAGTTTTCATGATAAAAGGCAAAAATGAAAAAAATGGTAAAATTTGTCATTTATGAGCAATAACTCCTGAGAATTTGTCTAACAGTTTTGACAATTGGTAGAGCTCATTATTTTGAACATTTCTGCTCCTTTCAGATTTTCTCTATTTATAACGGTTCAAAAACAATAGACAAAACTTGCATTTTACCCCTATGTTCTATTTTTAGCCATGTCAGCCATGTTGGTTGGTAGGCAGGGTCATCAGACACATTCTTTAAACAAGATACCCCAATGATGATTGTGGCCAAGTTTGGTTAAATTTGTCTCAGTAGTTTCAGAGGAGAAGATTTTTGTAAAAGATAACAAAAATTGTAAAAAAATTGTAAAAAAATTGACTATAAAGGATAATAACTCCTTAAGGGGTCAATTGACAATTTTGGTCATGTTGACTTATTTGTAGATCTTACTTTGCTGAACATTATTGCTGTTTACAGTTTATCTCTATCTATAATAATATTCAAGATAATAACCAAAAACTGCAAAATTTCCTTAAAATTACCAATTCAGGGGCAGCAACCCAACTACAGGTTGTCTGATTTGTCTGACAATTTCAGGGCAGATAGATCTTAACCTGATGAACATTTTACCTTTCTCAGATTTTCTCTAAATGCTTTAGTTTCAGAGATATAAGCCAAAATTTGCATTTTATCCCTAAGTTCTATTTTTAGCCATGGCGGCCATCTTGGTTGGCGGGCCGGGTCATCGGACACATGTTATAGATACCCTAATGATGATAATGGCCAAGTTTGGTTAAATTTGGCCCATTAGTTTCAGAGGAGAAGATTTTTGTAAAAGTTAACAGACGACGACGGATGACGGATGCCAAGTGATGAGAAAAGCTCACTTGGCATTTTGGGGCAGGTGAGCTAAAAAAGTGGAAAACTGATTATCTGAGTGAATTTTCTAAGTCCAAGGACCATTATAAACTCTGCTAAAAAAAAAATCATTTGAACCGAACCAAATTTGAACTTGATCTGTAACTTGTCATGGTAAAACTATATACCAATATCTTCATGCATGATGAAAAAATGTGGAAAACTATTTACTTTCCTGAATTTTATTAAGTCCAAGGACCATTTCTCTGCACAAAATCGTCAGACCGGAACAAAATACAAACTTGATCGGTAACTATTCATGATAAAACTATATACCAAATATCAAATCAATATCTTTAAGCATGACAAAAAAAAGTGTGGAAAACTGATTATTTGAGTTTATTTTCGAAATCCATGGGCCATAACTCTGCACAAAATCATCAGACTTAAACAAAATTCGAACTTGATCTGTAACTAGTTATGATAAAACTATATACCAAATATCAAATCAATATCTTCAAGCACGAAGAAAAAAAGTGTGGAAAACTGATTATTTGAGTTTATTTTCGAAATCCATGGCCCATAACTCTGCACAAAATCATCAGACTTGAACAAAATTCGAACTTGATCTGTAACTAGTTATGATAAAACTATATACCAAATATCAAATCAATATCTTCAAGCACGAAGAAAATAAGTGTGGAAACTGATTTGCCGGACTGAGGGATGGACAGACAGACAGACAGACAAACCTAAAGTCCCCTTCAACTTCGTCTGTAGGGGACTAATAAGACATTATTAAAAATCAATTCTAATATTTGTTAGACAACAATCATTTTATAGATGTAAGAGATTAATTATCAAGAGTTTAATGATGAAGTTAACCTAAATGAGATAGAAGACTAATTGAAAGACACTGCCAGTACAAAAAATGTGGGAAACTATAAACTTCTTAGAAAGTTGTTGACAATTACCTGAATATGGTGGAAATCTTTAGGTATTTCAAGTTCTTTAAACACATATGTAGAGCTTAGATCTTGTGTGTTAATGTAAGGACAATTATCATTGATGTCTGTGACCTCTACGGTGACCTCTGTTGTTCCTGTTAAAGATGGCTGACCATGGTCAGTTGCTAAGACAACAAACTGTATATGTCCTTCAGTGTCATCTATGGATTCTCTGTCTAATTCACCAATAACTGTAATTCTACCTCCATTACCAATGGAAAAATTGGCTTTCCTGTTGATGAAGAGTGGTTACTGGGGGTAAATGCATATCATATCAGTGCAGTTTTACTCTTATTTGTACTTTCCCTTTTTCTCATCATTAATTGTGCCCAAACAATATCATTTTTAGTAGTAAATGTTTGTCAAAGATATAACAATTATTAATGAATTGCCCAACAATGGATTAACATAAGTTTTGAGATTATTGGCTATATATTTCATTTAAAACCATATTTTTTTTCATAAAAAAATATTGTGGGGTCATTTCTAGTTGGATTTTTATCAACTTACTACCATTAGAAAAAGAATTGTCACATGTTATAAATTGTTTATCAGTTTTAAATTTTATTATGGACAGTCATTTTCTAATGGATGGTCATTTTCTAATGAATAAATCACAAGTTTTATTTTATGTATGATTACTGTAATAAGAGAGCTTTATCTTTTCTTTTTAATTGTATACCTCATATTAACAATGCACAATTTTCCCGTAACTTGTGTGCAAACATTAATCTACATAAAATCCATCGGATGTTTCAAGTCCAAAAATTTGATCAATGTATGAATTCAGAGGCAATCAAAAACCATGTCAGTGAAACAAGGACAAACAAGATTAAGCTATAAATGACAATCACAATCTAAGTACAAAAGTGAAATATGGTGAATTAAACATACCATGGTAGTTCTATACTGTAAGTTATCTCACTATTGTTACCTTTACCATCAATATCTGTAGCCTGCAATAAAGAAAATTTAATGTTAAAGAATAGTTAGAAATTATTAGAAACTCTGTGGTGTAACAATCAATCAAGAATGAATATGACAGAACTTTTTATCTGTCTTCAATGGTTCAAGATATTGTGTAATATTTCCTGAATTATTTTCTATTTTCATTCAAAAATCTTAAAAGTAGCAATATTTCATTCAATACTACACCATAATTCTTGAAAGGTAGCTGTACAAATCTGCAAAACTAAACACAATCTGATTTTAATGGTGTAAGAAATTGTGCCAAAAATACAAGAAATGGTCAAGAGAGTCTTCAGTTTACAGCTCACCATATCTTTCAAGTTATTGGGCCACAACTATTGAATAGTCAAATTAGTAAAAACTAAACTGATGTTATGTCATATGATATATGACAGTTGATACAAGTCTACAGTTTGACATTGATTAACTACCTAGACCACTTAACAACTTGATCACAAAGGTTCAACCATGTACTGTAGCAGTCATCAACTGCAATACAAGGAGATGTGACCAATAACTACTTCACAACCAAGGTATCATCATATCAGAAGTTTCACTCTGAGAATTTTTTCTCAACTGTATTTTTACAGGCCACTTTCAATTTACAAATATATAGAAAATAATATTACTTTCTTTGGCTTTTATCAGAGATAAATTTCTCATCTGAAGTAACAGCCTAATAAAAGCCATTTATTTACTTAACACTTACTTGCACTATTCCAATATTTCTATTTGAGTCTTCCTCTTTAACATTGGTAAAAAGGTATGATGTATTTTTGAATATTGGCGCATTATCATTGATGTCTAACACTGTAACACTGAATGTTGTCGAAGTATTCTGAAAACATATAATTATAAATAAATTTGGGGTATTTGCTGTCTTCTGATTGGTTAAAAGTATTACTTTTATTTTCAATGTTGTCAATTTTTATGGCGACACGCCCACTTTTACGGAACTACTTTTTATTTTTCATCGCCAACATGTGTGTACGTTGTTATTGTTAATATAAATAATATAAAAGTTCTTTGAGCCTTATTTTGATAGAAATTTATTTATAATGAATGGCAATAATTTATTTTGAATTTATTGAACCATAAAATTAATTTTGACTCTTCACATTTACATAATCCGCTTGGATTATTCAATGTGAAGAGTCAAAATTAATTTTATGGTTCAATAAATTCAAAATAAATAATAGCCATTCATTAAGTATATTTCATTACATATACATACTTGATGTGGTACAAAATTTAACCAATAACAGTAAACACTACCACTGTCTTTAATGAGAACCTGATTTAGATTTATGTCCACAGGTACAGTTTAGATCAAAGACGGTGTGAAACTGGTTTTATCTTGTGCAAAATTCAGTTGTCTCCCCTTTGAGTTACACACAGGATGATTTTAAATCTTATCAGTTTGTGTTATTTTCAAGATGACAAGAGTCGGCTGTAAATGGTAATGATATTTGTACCGATATAAATAAGGTGACATCTTTTATTAATTTGTAGTAAGGACAGGTTATATCTACTGATTTATTCAAATTTAACAACACCAAGAAAAAAAATGTGAAAAAAGTATCCAAAACAGTACATAAAGTGAGATACACATTTTCAGCACAGAAAAAAAAATTCATAAATGTAAAGTTTAAAACTGGAGGAGAAACTGATGACACAAAAAAATTAATCCTCAACCAAGAATGTTGCTGAAAATTGATTAAATTTGTCATCTTGATTATCTACAAAAGTTATCCAAATGTGTACATTAAGTATACTGGTATGAAAAATTCTTCTACCTTTAAAATCTCTGGGTTTAAAACTGTACACTCAATTGAGAAAGCTAATTAAAATTGACACTTTCTCGATCTGTAAAATTAGAAATTCATATAACTTATGACATTCACAAACAAAGTAATGAAAAACAAATTCCATTACAATTGTAATAGCATAATTCAAATACAACTTACATGAACTGAATCAGAGACTGTGATTATTATACTGTGACTATGATCAACTTCATAATCCAAACTTTTTACAAGAGATAACATTCCACTAGAAATATAAAAATACATCAATTAAATAATTATTGTACGATCTTGAATAAATATGATTTAAGGAGTATACTAAAATCTCCAGGTATAAACAAACTAAAATGTGAATAAAGACAATCAGAATTGCATTAAATCCAAATAAAGTGAGACAAGATGATCTACAGAGCAAACATCTCCTGTAATGTACAAAAACGCAGAGAAATTTATCGAGAGCCAGCGAAAAGTGTGTTTCTCACTGCGTTAGTTTGTAGATATAGGCATAGGCGCTTATATTGCCACTTCCCATGTTGGCTCCCGGAAATGGGAAATAGTAGGTTATATCCTTGAAAGAAATATGTGAGGTGCCTTTGTTAAAGTGACCAATTGCGATCGGAGTGATTTAGTTTTATTGAAACAGAGGAATTTATCCGAGAACCACCAAAAAGTTTCAGTCTTTCTCCGGGTGGAATGCTGTAGACATCAGGACATAGCAGTTTTTTTTCTCATTAAATCCTTTCTGTGCAGAATTAAATGTTTTTGCATCGGTTCATCTTATTTTCCAATATTTTAAGTTTGGTTCCCTTTAATTTGACGGGCTACCTCTCACTGAAAGCAAAGGAACAAAAAAAAAAAAAAAAAAAAAAAAAAATAAAGAAATACACAAAATGTATATGATTACAATTTTTATTTTTGAAAATTCTCAATGTGACCATGCCAAATCAATACCTTGTTATACACTAAGTTTAATTAAGATTGTGTTAAAACCAGTACTTCATTGGCTTAATAAAACGGTTAAATGACAGAAAATGAATACATGCATTTTGTACATGTAATAAATGTACTAGGATTGCCTGGCATGTATAATGGTACCTCTTTATATGTGATTTTCCCTCCCAACAATACACATGGTATGTGTAAATTTCTTCTTAATCAATACTCTTTTCAGGCAATGTCCAGTTGTAATATTTATAAAAAAGAAATGGAAAATACGTAAATTTGTTAATAAAGATACCACGACAGGAAAGCGTGACTATTCTTTTATTTCCGGACATTTTTCCAGCACATTTTTATAACTATTTTATGTTTTAAATTTTAATTCAATATATACACATCATTTACGAAGCAATCCAGGTCGGTTTTAGTCGTTTGTCTTGCAGATGCAGAATATTTCTAGCTCAAATTCTCTTTCGAGGTCCAACACTTACTAATAGGCATCGTTTATAAATAAATCGTAACCACGATCAAATGATGACTGAAGTACGTCAACAGAAAACATCGGGTGTGTATTTTTGAATAGCCTAGCATCCTCCCCAAACCTTCACTTCTCGTAAGTAAGGCTGTGTAAATACTGTCGAAAATTAAGCCATGAACTCAGGCTTATTTTGTAAAATCTCGATCAGTTTATAACACTTTGGGTGTTTCCGTTCTTACTCGGATGTGTATTAGAACAAAGTCTCCCTCTGCGACCAAATCGATCTCAACTAATTAACACCCACTTACATAAAAGGCGGTAACATTTTATGTGTAATTAGCGTCTTTCGTCCTCTCTCCTTCTCATATAACCTCCTTGAATGTACAAATAACTTGTCATACTAATCCAAAATCAAATCCATATGTGAGTATTGAGACCTGAGCATGATCAAATCTGTTATATATAAGATTTCAATTAACACTTTGAATATTCACAACCACTTTAAATATATAATTTCTCATTGAGATTTCAAACAGGCTAATCGTTACACTTTATTTGAACCCCTTCATTTCATTTGTATATTTGTGAAAGTGTAGAAGATGTGTGCAGTGGAAAAGAAGGTGTATTGTGTACGAATTCATGACACAAAAGCATAAAACATAATGGACAAAACCCTATTTAATTGAACAGTGCTTTTATTGCTGTTGCTCATCTGAAGTTAAGAGAAGACTTTCAACACAAAAAAAAAGTTTACACTTCATATTGTACTTATATGTAATATAAGTACTGTTTATACAAACAGCCTTTCCAGCTTACACTTAATAATTAATGTGATAATAAAGATGCTGACATTCTGGATACATTTAACTAACATACACAGACCACTTGTTATATCTTGAGGTTAATTTCCCTGGCATTTGACACTTTGAAGTTACAACTGGAATCTCACTAGGAGGCACTATAATCTTTTCTTAATCAGATACATGTCATAAATAATCACTGTTGGTGAGGAAATGCAGATAATGATACCAGATCTTATAAAAATTAATTACACAACAATTAGCATATTATCTGAAGGTCAGTGAGGTCAGTCTCCTTCCACTGTATGATTGATGTACCCTATCTGTGTGTAAGGCCATATGCATGGTCTTTGTATAATCAGTTTCTTGGTTCATAGCAGTCTTGACTAGTTGATATAGTTTTACAGGGCTATTATCTAATTTACCGCCCACCATCCACCTTCCTAACACCTTCAATAATGTTTCATGACAAGGGAAACATCTCAGCTTTTACTAGTGATATATATTTTATTTTATTAATTTTAATTCCTTGATGGAATTTTATCACTGGTTATTTATAAAATTTCATTCATCCCCAAGCATTTCGGGGACAAATTTTATCAAATTTATTCCAGCACCAGTTTGATAGACCCCTGCTACTCTGCTAGCACATGGGCTATCCCCATGCAGACCTTGCACACCCTGGCTGCAGATGAGACGCCTAGTCTCATCACCAAAGTGGAGACCCCTCGCTTCACATTCCCCGGCTGGCGTATTGTCGGGCAGGCAGGTTCTTCCTCACACTGGAGGTTGCAAGCTGACTTGCTCAGGCAGGAACTCAAAAATTGTCTTGTATGCTGAGTGTTTCCCTAGGGCCAAAACCAGATTGATTAATTGTTTTTAATAATAAAATTATTATTCATTCTAAAATATCTTTCTGCTTTAAGCCAGTATGATTTTGCTAAGACTATGTTTTTGGTTTACACACAGATACCCCTTATGTTACATTTGGTATTGTTTTTCGGAGCTGGTATTTGCTCAATTACATGGATGAGATCTGGACTTTAATAATTGAGATTTGCTCTATTAGGAGAGTTTTATTTTAATTAAGTGTGGGTTGTCAGGACTTGCTCATCAATACACACAAAACATAAAACTACCTGAAAAATTACATCTGTTAAAATATAGGTTGGAGGGATCATAAACATTTCATTTTATCAATGGAAGGCTTGCATATTGATACCTTGATCTTTGGAAAAGGTAAATAAAAATAAGTCTCAAGAAATTTAGTAAGCCTGCCACTGGTGACTTGGAATGTTTTGACCACTGACACTAGAGGCATAAACAAGGAGTATTTGCAGACCACTCTAACAACTTCACAAGAATTCAGGACAACCTCATACTAAAAGTACAGAAACAATATTTCGTTTATGAGACCCAATAAATATACAACTTCAGACTGGAGAAAAAATAAAAATATGAGACTACAGAAAAGAATTACAATATGAGACAACAGAATACAAATTTGGTTGTTTGTATAAACTGCTAGTTAAAGAAAGTCCCTTTTTTCATGCCCATTTCTTAAAACTTGTGTTTCATACATATTGTTAATACATTTTTATTGAAGTAAATAAGAACTGAAATAGTTTGTGATTCGTGACTGGTTTTCACAGATTTATTTTCCATTCCATAAACTTATCTTTAGAAGGAACAACTAAGAAAAGACTTCATATTCATAAGAATTCATGTATTTTTGGTGAAATAACAAACACAGCAATATTCAACTATCACTATGAAATCAGCACAAAAGGAAGATTTTTTGTATAGCACACATATTTCTATTTTTCTACATAGAATCTTAATATGAGAAATTTTTATAAATCGTATGTAACAATGAAAAAACAAAGTATCTTCATGAAGACTTTATACTATAACACATAAAACTTATGTACAATATATCAAAACAAAATAGTTCCCAAAATACCAGCTTAAAAAACATATTTTTGGCAACTTTTCTAACATTCTATATTAACTCTTAATCTTTCAATATATATGTCATACTCTGTTGGTTTATAACAGAGATTCTGAAAAACTAAATTTTTAGGAAACAAATTCAATAAATTCTACTGTTTACCTAGTGTTGTTAATTCTAAAATGACTGTTGGATTTAGAACTACCATTGACACTGTAAGTAAGTGTGTCATCTGGATCCTTGTCTGTTGCCTGCAATTATATTACAAACATTTCACACTAATAACAATCATTCCAGTTTATAAGCTTTCATTTGTCTTGCTTACTTTAACAGGTGAATAAAACTAAAGACTGAGCAACAGGAACCCCATCAAAAACCTGGGGCAATCTCAGGTGCTCCAGTGGGGTAAGCAAATCCTGCTCCATGTGTGGCAACTGTCATGTTGATCATTCAAGTAAAAACCTGATGATAAGTCTATTCGGTATGTAACATTAAAGTGTGGATCTTCTCACAAAGCTACTCACTATCTAAGATATATTTTATGACAAAATACAATTCCTCTATGATTGTAGTATATAAATGTTAGTCTCTATACATTTCTTGTTATGAGTAACTTTAAAGTGGTCTAATCCCTATATGTACATTCAAGGCTTTCCATTATGTATTCGCTGATGAAACATCACTATTTCATGATCCCTAAATGTATGTTTTCTAAGAAAATGGCCGTTTTGTTTCAGATGTACTGTGACTGGTGTTGCACAGGGTATTCTCTGCAAAATGTGGGTAAAGTTCAAAACAAAATAAAGGTCAAAGTTATACAGGACACTAACACTAAGGCACATTTCAAAGATGACATTCTGCACAACAGTAAAGTTCAGGTTCAACAGAAAATTAAAGCTGGAAATCATTATGAAATTTTTAAATTGTAGTTTCATATTTTACCTTGATTTGAAATAAATCTGTTCCTACAGCCACATCTTCCTTTAGATTTAAATGATAATTCTTTTGTGTAAATACTGGTGCATGCATGTTGACATCTTGGACATGGATGTTTACAATTACACTTGTGTATCTGCATGAAAGAAATTTTAGATTACAACAACATATCATTGACTTTTACATTTTTAAATCAGGGTCAAACATACTTGATTACTGCAATTAGAATTCTTTTTTTTGAATAAACCTTCACCAGGAACTTTAATCTTATAGTTCAGAAACCATATTTTTCACAATTACTGTTACTTTGATTTAACTGACACTAAGTCAAAATTTTCAGGATACTAATTCACAGGACAAAATAATTTAAAAGTGACTAAAAAGAACAGGTATAGCTACAACCAAACTTGTACAGGTATTTATTATTTTTTTCTAGCAAACAATTCAACTTCATTTTAATTATATGAATAGCTGTCTTAAAACATTTCAGGTGTTTTAAACAAAAAAATTGTTCAGATAGAAACTTAGGTGAATCAAAGATGACTTCACATTAAAAATGTTTCAAATGAGAAATAATTATTTCAATGCTTAATGAATGTTTAAAATACTTTTAGTAAAGTTCAACATGATTGACAACATATTTTATTTAATTTATATACACTTCAGTGTTCAAAATCCAACAAATAAATATTAAAATTTGTGTTTCTTCAGTATCAATATTTGTCTTATAATTGCACAGAAATTGTGTCTAGCAGAACTCTCATACTTCTTTTAAGCACATCTGTTTACTCTCTGAATCATTTACACATGTATTTACATATCACATATAAACATTTGTAATTTCAAACCTTGGTGCTTTCTTGTCTCCATCACTGGCAACAATTTCAAAGCTGTACAATTTTGAAAATTTTTCTGTTAAATTGACATGCAGAGTTATTCTCCTGTTTTAGAATCTACAAGAAAGGTCTGTAAGGACTTGTCTGTGATTGTGTATGTTATTGCTGGAGCTAAATCTTTGTCACTTGCTCTAACCTGAAAACAAATGACTTTTCATTTGTTTATTAATTAACTATATTGGAACTTATGCAAACGAAATTTATTTCACACACAATCAACATGATTGTCAATTGTTTTATTTTTTTTCATCACATTTGAAAATATATATTTATTTATCATTAACGATCTGTAACTTCTAATGACTGCCACATTCTTTATGTGCCTGTCCCAAGTCAGGAGCCTGTAATTAAATGGTAGCCTTGGTTTCTGTATGTCATACTTCTTTTTTGTTTCTTGTTTTATTATACATCAGAAAGTTGGTTTTCCCTTTTGAATTGTTTCACATTTTGTTAAGTTAGGGCCCTTTATAGCTGACTACAAGGTTTGGGTTTTTTTGTTCATTCATACAGTAACCTATAGTTGCTTAAATCCTGGTTATTTAAACTCTAGTGATTAAATATCTCATTAGCAATCATACCACATCCCGTTTGTTTATATATATATATATATTTATCAGACAGATGGATTAAAAGCATTTGAGAAAAAACTGTGGAAAACTAACCCGACCTTTAGTCACCTTTGGCTTTGCCAATAAATTGAATAAAAGTATTTGAACATTTATCCAATTTCTTATTAAATGAAGGCTTTTAAGCATTTATGGAACTTGACTGTAAGATTATATTCAACACTGAGATGACTATGCTAATGTGTGTTATTTTTCGGATATTCTTTTTGTGTACCAAGTCAGGAATATGACAGTTGTTTTCAATGTGTTCCGTTGGTTCATATAGTCAAGCATCTGGTTTTGTCAGGTTTTATGGACTTCCCCCCATTTTTTTAAATTACCTTGGAGTTTAATGATTTTGTTAATATTTTTTGTACAATTAAGTAACTAGTTCTGCTAACTTTAACATACATACCTCTCCTACAATAGAACCAACAGAATGATTTTTCTCTATATGAAAACGATAATCGGTCATATTAAACACAGGATTGTTATCATTCTCATCTACTAAGTTTACTGTGATACTACTAGCATTACTCAGTAGCTGTTTCCGACCAGTTCCTTTGGCTTTCACCTGTGCATAAGGAATAAATGCAAACTATGTTTTAAACAAATTGGACTGTGCATGTAGTTTATCTGTAAAAACTCACTTCTTCATAATTAATATACCAACTTTACAGTAGAATCTCTGAGTCTGTTATTCTTGAGTTTAATAGGTTAATAAATTTAACATAAATATTGAATGCAGACTGAGCAAGTTTTAAGTTTATTAAGTTTTATGTACATGTATATGTACATAAATGAACCATATGCCTTAAAATGTACCAGGCACTAGCTTTTATACAATTTAAAATTTTATAAGACTTGCATTCATCATATATATTTCCTGTAAATTTTAATTAACTCAACAGTTAAATATTGAAATTTCATATATATACTTAAATACTCATGGCATAGAAGGTTATAAAGGTATATGGACCAAAGCTAAGCTGATGTTCTTATGGTGTTGCTTGATTGTTGGTGTTTAACACCACTTTCAGCACTATTTGCTATATTATGGCAGCCAGTTTTATTTGATGGAGGAAAACAGAGTGCCAGGAGAGAACCACAAACTGGCAATCTTAGTCAGTTAATATTGTAGTCAGAATCCTGCCACCAGGGGGATTAGAGTTCAAAACCTTAGTGTTGACAGGCTAGCGATCGCTGTAGATGAACTACTTAGACCACTCTGCCAAAGATGATGTCCAACAGGTTCATAAATAGTGATAGGGCCAAAACTGACTTGTATCCTTTTTATATTACATTTATAAACCAATGATCACAAATCTTAATTTTGATATAACTCAAAATATATTTAATCAACAGTATATGGTATACAATCGTAATGTAATGACAATGTTTTACTGTCCACTTTGTTATTTGTAGTTTGTTTCAGTGTTTAATGTTTTTTTGTTGAATAAGATACATCTGTATTTATGGAAGAAAGCCAATCAAATGGGTACCCTGATTCCATATGAAACATGTTACATTAATCATTCCTCAAATGAGGTCATGTGTAAGTACTTTAAAAGTAAAATAAAATTATAACAGTTCCTTAACTCTGCAACAACAATGGTAAAGTCATACTTGACTAAGAAGGTGTATGCCATATAGACAAACAGTGGGACAAAGGGGTAATGGTATAACAAAATTCATTCCTAAATGACAGTATATCAAGATGATTTAGGCTTTATACAATTATCCAATACAGCTGGTCACTAATAATCAATTGCGATGAAACTGTCAGTCCAATAACTTACTGACCAGAAAGTAAGAACTTACTGTACCTGACATGAAAGTGTTGGATGCCTTTCTCTATCCAACATGGAGCTGTCCTGTACTTTTATCATCCCTGTAGTCTGGTCAATTCCAAGTCCGTTACAAGAGGAACGAAGAGTATTTGATGTTACAAAGAAGAAAGAGAACTTTGCATTGTTGCCCTGAAAATTTAAAATAAGAATTGTTTATATGTTTAGAATTCAATTTCTGTGAATCTTTATCTACAGAAAAGGTGAGTGTGTATCTCCCATTCTTGAACCACATTAAAAACCTGTTTGGCTGGAAATGTTAGAAGATAAAAAAATTATACAGATGATGTATGTGTCAACTGTTCACCTCTAAAGCTGGTTATCTGCTAAACAAGTGTCATAATTGATTCTACCTATGTGTCAACTCTTCTAAACAAGGGTGATTATTGATGCTACCTATGAGTCAACATTTCAACACAAGTGTGATAATCAATGCTACCTATGTGTCAACTCTGCTAAACAAGGGTGATTATTGATGCTACCTATGAGTCAACATTTCAACACAAGTGTGATAATCAATGCTACCTATGTGTCAACTCTGCTAAACAAGGGTGATTATTGATGCTACCTATGAGTTAACATTTCAACACAAGTGCGATAATCAATGCTACCTATGTGTCAACTCTGCTAAACAAGTGTGAAAATTGATGCTATTTATGTGTCAACTCTGCTAAACAAGTGTGATATTGATGCTATTTATGTGTCAACTCTGCTAAACAAGTGTGATATTGATGCTATTTATGTGTCAACTCTACTAAACAAGTGTGATTATTGATGCTACCTATGAGTCAACGTTTCAACACAAGTGTGAAAATCGATGCTACCTAGGTGTCACCTCTGTTATACAAGTGTGATATTGATGCTATCGATGCATCACTTCTGTTAAACAATTGTGATTATTGATGCTACCTATGTGTCAACTCTGCTAAAGAAGTTTGATAATTGATGCTACCTATGTGTCAACTCTGCTAAAGAAGTGTGATAATTGATGCTACCTATGTGTCAACTCTTCTAAACAAGGGTGATTATTGATGCTACCTATGTTACTACTCTGCTAAATAATTGTGATAATTGATGCTACCTATGTGTCAACTCTGCTAAACAAGTGTGATATTGATGCTACCTATGTTACTACTCTGCTAAACAATTGTGATAATTGATGATACCTATGTGTCAACTCTGCTAAACAAGTGTGATATTGATGCTACCTATGTTACTACTCTGCTAAACAATTGTGATAATTGATGATACCTATGTGTCAACTCTGCTAAACAAGTGGGCTTATTGATGCTACCTAGGTGTCAACTCTGCCAAAAAAGTTTGACAATTGAAGCTAGCTATGCATGCTATGTGTCAACTCTATAACAAAAGTGAGATAAAAAGTCTAATGCCAATATTCAAACCAATTTGCTAAAAATAGAGATTATTTTGATTTTCTGCCTAAGTACTGAGGATTAATTCATTTGTACCAACTTTCATGGATTGAAAAAAAATTGTATTTTCGTTGATACTTGATTTTGTGGTTTTTCCAAAGTTTGCATACAATGCTATGAGAAATTTACACTTTGTTGAACATTTGAATTCATGGTTCGTCTATACCCATGAAATACACTAAAATTGATACCCAGCGAATAATAATTAATCCACAGTACATGTAACACTTTTACAATCTAATATTAAAATAAAATGAGTAAAACCAACATACCTCATCCTTGTCTGTAGCCAAGACCTGTACAACATTAGTACCCGTGGGAGAATTCTCTGGTATGGAGATGTTATATGCAGACTTCTCTATAACAGGAGGATTATCATCCACATCAGTTATAGTAACATTCACCCAAGTCACATCAAATCTCAGTGCTTCATTGTTCACTTGGTAACCCTGTAAAATAAAGAATCAAATTTTAAAGTATTATTCTACTGTCATTATAATTCATTGAAGATAACTACAAAATGAATTGGTGTACAAAGGGTAATACATGCTATATTTCACCTAACCTGTTAACCTTGTCTTTGACTGTAACATTTCATCAAGTGTTTTACACCTCTATTACTGATTTAAACCTATTATAAATCTCTACAAAATCAAAAGAAGAAGCCTCAGTAAGGAGTTAACATTAAAATTCCTTAAATTGGATTGCAGTTTCATATCAACATTGTCACATTACAAGATTAAGGTTCTGATTAACTAGTGTTTATAATTGTACCTTGATAAACAAAGTCAGCTGAGAACATGTTTCCCTGTCAGGTGAGTTGATAACTTTTATAGCACCTGATGTTTGATCTACTGAGAACCAGCCTTTGGATGGAATTTCTAAAATAGATTTTACACAATATATGATGATGTCATACTTATATTATATCAATGAATGTAAATGACAAATACAATTTATGAGACCCTTCCCTCACATGGACAAACCAAACTGAAATTGATTTGATCTGCTCAAAAATTCCATCTAGGCTATATCTACTATTAAAGATTAAAAAATTTCTAAATCTAGACTGCAGAAAATTATTCTATAATGGTTATATCTTACCACTATTTGATTATTGTTGTATAGTGTGGAGTAGTTGTAGCAGTGAGGGTTTAAATAGGATTTTAAAATTACAAAAGAGAGCTGCTAGAATAATACTAGAAACAGACCCTTTCGCTCCTTCCGAGCCCTTATTCAAAAACTTAAACTGGATGACAGTTGAACAGAGAATAAAATATCACAAGTCTGTGATGACATTTAAGTGCATCAAAAATGATGCCCCATCATATCTTACTAGCAAGTTTCATTATGTTTCAGACAGAAATCCATACCCCTTAAGAAATGCTGTTCAAGGAAACCTCATACTCCCTAAACCAAAAATAGAATTGTTCAAGAAATCTTTTATGTATTCTGGACCATTCTTGTGGAATAATTTGCCAATATCATTAAGAAATATTACAAATGTTAATTCTTTCAAATACAAAATAGATCATTTATTGAAATCAACCTGCTGAAAATATTGAATACTGATTATTTCATTATGTTTATTTTTTCTTAACATTTTATCAAGTTGTATTGAACATTATTATCATACTTGACTTTTATACTTATGTATGCCATGTATATGTTTGCATTTTTGTTTATGCTTTTCTATGACGACGGCCTCAGGGAAGATTAGTTATATAGCTAACTGTGTAACCCTCTTAAAATAAAGTATTGTTGTTGTATTATTGTTGTTGTTGTTGTTGATCATTAACATATCGTAGTATTTCAAATTCACAGCATTATTTGAAACAACATATCAGCAAAAAAACAGTAAACGAGAGAAGTTTGAAGTTACAATGGGTACTGAAGACAAAATAGAATAAGTTTCTTTGATACGGATAAATTGTTTCATGTATTGTCATGTCAGGGCTTTTATAGCTTGCTATGGGGTATGGGTTTTGTTCATTATTGTGACCTAAAGTGGCTAACTTCTACATCATTTGGCCCCTGGCAGAAAGTTTTCATTTGCAATCATACCACATTCTCTTCTTTTTATCTTATATCTTAATATTTAACAAGACATTACACTTGTGAATCTGTAAGTTCTATTATGGGGGTCTGGATGGGGTTTACAGAATAGAGAATAATGGGTCAATACTACAGGAACATGGGCCAAAAATAAGGAATGGAGAAAAATAGGCAAAAAATAAAGAATAGAAAATAATGGGGTGCTATAATATAAAGAATAGAGAATATTGGGCAAAATTTATCCCATTGTATCATTGTACCTTGCATTAATTTATAATTGATTGTTGCACTGATGCCTGTATCCTGGTCTATAGCTTGTACTTGTAGACTGGTTGGCACAGGAGTACTCCTTGGATTCTGTAAAATAAAGGTTAAACTATCGACTAAACTTCAAATGAAAATGTGTTCCTCATAATGTATGGTTGCTGACTCATTAGAAAGTACCCGAAATCTTCTTGTATTGATATGTCAAAGAAATACTAAAAAACACATGACTTAAAATAGGCAGATATCAGGACTGGTTCAATTCATTTGTAAGAGAATCTGGCACCTGTCATTTTTTAGTTCAAATGACAGAAACAATCAACACGCTGGAATGGTTGGTTCTTAATCAAAAGTAAAATTAAAGATAACCTTAAGTTTAGGTCTGCAAAACACTCTATGAAAAAGATTTCAATTAATTTCATGAAGCAATTTGAAGTTGTTTATTATCTTAAACCTGAAGTGTGATAGATGGACAACTCAAACTATAGCAATATATCTCCTAAATAATTGGCTAGTGCTTAAAAATAATGCATTTTAACAAAAATTGTGTTTCGTTTTAATCTTTGCAAGGTAATTTAACAAATACCACTATTTCTTTCTAAACATGTATAATTTTTTTAGCACAAAGACCAGGCTTGTGTCATAAAATTTTGATCGCAATCATCGTATATTATATAAATTTTTTTGCACAAGACCAGGCCTTGCCATCATCAAAATTTTCAGTGCAATCATTGTACTATGACTTAGAGATCAACCAATCAAATTACTGGATTTGGTGTTTCAAGGACAATATTTGAGTACTGATTAAGATTTTTTTACCAAATCCCAGGCAGAAGAAGATAGGACACCACATAAGTGCAAGTTTTGAACGTTTGTGAAAAGATAAGATATATATAACTTTTTCATTTTAGTAAAAATTTATGGTAAATTTTAAAAAATAAAATTTTATTTTTCTAATGATTACAGAAATTGTAAGATGAAGACGGTAAATGGTCACAGAATATATTGGAATAGGGATTTTATCAATTTATCTTACATTTATTCACAATAAAATATCAAATGAGACTAAAATTAATTGATAAAATAGTTACATGGATTTTATCTTATGATGAATACAGTCACTGCAATTGTGCCATTTCCATTAACATGAATGAAAAGTCTGGAATGTACGTTGTATCTACAACTTCACGGTCACCTGAATTCCAATCTTTATTGTTCAGAACAGAAAAGAACAAATTTTGTAAGGTTTTTCACCCTTACATTTATGTACCCTTTTTGTACATGTGTATGCATGGGGTGTATAAGTTCAACTTTTTTACCATGATCATCAACATACTAACACAACTTCCAGTAAAGAAGAATAATGATGCCAAGTTTCATCACCAAACTCTAAGTGGTTTAAGATACAATAAAACCTTACCTCTGCAACATTTACGTGGTAGGACTTTTTTGTAAACTTTGGGTTTTGGTCATCTACATCCTCTACTCTTATTTTGAAAGATACTGTAGCATTTTTATTTGGATAACCATCCAACTGAAAATCAAAACAACATTCATATATAAAGTAGACCCAATAAAAGGAACTATTTATTTAAGGCTAATTTATCTGATGTTTTAAATACTTTCAGGACTCTCATAAATTCTGCTTATTTCAATTAAATTTTATTATGACACTTCATGAAACCTGTTGATGAGTGTTGTTTCTGTTTTTTTTTGTTTTTTTCTTCAGCAGCAGTATTCAAACAACAGCTGTAGCTACCTTTGCTACATCCTGTAGCAGTGATCAAATGATGATTCTGCTTTCCAATTCATGTGCCATTTTTTTAACCTTGTTCAAATTAGTGGGCGGAGTTTTTATTGTGTATTTTAATTTTATGATATACAGTCTTGATAGGTTAAGGTGGGGTTTGTACACAGATAAAACTGGTTTAACCCCCCTCCCCCATTCTATTTTGGGGCTGTTCCAATTCAGGCTAACTGGACCATGTATTGTTCATTGTTGTGTGTATTTGTTAATATATCTGTTATTTTTCCGAGTAGTTGGGGTTTGTTGGCTAATTTAGTCTGAGGTCTGTCTTTAAGTTATCCTTTTCATGTATTAGAAAGAATTTGTCTATTCTTGATCAAACAACTTTTCTAATACAGTGTCCTCTTAATATAATACCCCGCTTATCCCATGTCCAATTTCCAAGATGTATATAGTTTCCATGAAAATTTTTACCTTGATATAATGTCATAATAAATCATTGCCAAATGTAAGTCTGGCCTTATAATGAGGGTGAACTGCGATTGAAATAATCTGAAAACCTCCACATATCAAAATTTGACAGTAAAATGACTTTTTTATAATTCAATTACATAGAGAAATATCCTATCACAATGGATGCAATAGTAAAATGTATGATACAAAATATGAATATGATAAAATGAACATCCTTTATACTTACATAAGCTGTTGCAGAAAATGTGTATATACTTTTCACTGAATAATTCAGATGCTGCCCAAGCTGCAGGTTATATATTTTAGCTGTTTCTAATGTTGTTACAGGTTGTAGATAAAAGTTCAATTGCTAAAAAAACAAGTGTGAACAAAAAGAGATTTAATCAATGATTATTTTTTAAATGGATGCAAAGGTCATTTTAAAAGACGTCAATAAGTTTCTGAATTAAATGAAATACAAAGCATTTTTATCTGATACACTACAGAAAATAGTTTCCTGACATTCTATCATTAAATAAGCACAGGATTTTATTCTCATAGCATCATCATTTCAAATTAAAGAACCTTAGTGAGCATGCTCACATATCCCACAACCCCACATTGTCACTAGAGAAATAAAATAACTGTAAGAAAAAAATTGTATAAGAAAAAAAAATTGAATCATAATTTCCTGTCGATATGCACATCTACATAGTATGTCCTTATTATCTACAAAGTTTCATGAATCTGTTGTGTGGTTTCAGAGGAGTTGCAATGACAAACTGTTGCAGAGGTATATTGAAGCAAATAAGTTCAAAGGGGCGTAACTCCTAGAAAAAAAATTGAATCATAATTTCCTGTCGATATGCACATCTACATAGTATGTCCTTATTATCTAAAAAGGTTTCATGAAATTCTGTTGTGTGGTTTGAGAGGAGTTGCGATGACAAGAAACAGGACTGATGGACTGACGGACTGACGGACAGGTCAAAAACATTATACCCTCGGCAACCCGTTGCATGGGGTATAATAAACAATGTTGCATTAGATTTTACGATATAAAGGTATCCTTCAATCATGCCAGTATTAGAATTCAAATGGAAAACTTATTTCAAAGGGGATAGCACATCCTAATTGTCTGGAAATTTAGATATGATCCGGGTAAACTTATCGATCCTTAAATAAACTATTCTCAAAGGTTACCAATTCAACACTGTAATTAGTTCTTTAAATATTGTTTTTATTAATATTATTATCAATATTGATTTTGTCATCAGTAAATTAAAATCAAACTAATTATTATTTGTATAAATATACATATGTGCATTCATGGCTTTACAATCTGTCGATAACTGTATCTTGGCATTGCATGCCCTTTTCAACTGATTTTTATAGTTTGTTCTTACGTTGTACTGTTACACCATTATCCAAGGTTAGGGGAGGGTTGGCACCTTCAACAAGTTTAAGCCTGCCACATTCTGTATGTGCCTGTCCCAAGTCAGGAGTGTTTAATTCAGTGGTTGTCCTTTACTGCTATACATCATATTCATCTCTTCATACATTGTATTGTACATAAATCAGGCTGTTAGTTTTCTCGCTTAAATTGTTTTACATTTGTCATTTTGGGTCCTTTTAAAGCTGACTATGCAGTATGGGTTTTGTTCATTGTTGAAGGCCGTACGGTGACCTATAGTTGTTAACTTCTATGTCATTTGGTCTCTGGTGAAGAGTTGTCTCATTGGCAATCATACCACATCTTCTTATTTTTATATGTACTGGATGAATGCTACATACTGACAGTCCACAACTAAACGTAAACATATGATACTTAGTTTAGTTGGCATGGCAAATACCTCTCGAATAATCATTGTTACCGGGTACATGTAACTGAGACAATGGGAAGCCAAATACATGAAAAATTCAAGAGCATGAAAAACTGAAAAGGCCAAAAATTCGTAAGAGTTCCGCGGAACCCAGTGTCTCGCCTACTTTTGTTGTTAATCGCAGGCTCAACAAAATGAGGAAAAAATTAATAAAATATTCCTCTCTATACTATCTTTTGATTGTGAGTAGCTTCTGTCCAAGTTTGGTAAAATCAAGGATAGTTTATGAATCTAATAAATGTTTTAAAACTTAAACTGCAGACTGTATGTAATGTTAACTGGAAGAAAAACTAAGTCCATTTATAAATAAAATACGGAAAAAATGAAACAAAATTTTAACAAAATTTCCTTCTAGATACTAGCTTTTAATCATAAACAAGCTTCTGTCCAAGTTTGGTACAAATCCAAGATAGTTTAAGAAAGTTGTTAAAATTTTAAAAACTTTAACCACAGAGTGAATGTAATGTTAACTGGCAGAAAAACTAAGTCCATTTATAAGTAAAATACTGAAAAAACGATTTTTTTTTTTACAAAATTTACTTCTGGATACTATCTTATGATCATAAACAAGCTTCTGTCCAAGTTTGGTAGAAATCCAGGATAGTTTAAGAAAGTTATTAAAATTTCAAAAACTTTAACCACAGAGTGAACATTTGTGGACGCCGACGCCGACGGAATGTAGGATCGCTATGTCTCACTTTTTCGACAAAAGTCAAAGGGTCAACAAAAACAGTGCAGACAAAATCATCTAAATGTTTATGTTTATTGGAACTAGCCAAACAAAGTTTTTAGATCACAAAAATAAGTCTTTTATAAGGTAAAGAAAATTTCAAATTTGTTAGTTAAATATTTTTAAATAAGCATATCTCCTTCTGACCAGTAGCATATATAGATCAAAGTAAAACTGTACAATTTGAAGATTAAGGTGACTGCATTGGTCTCTGTGAAAAATACTTATATTCTTACAACAGAATCATCTACTTTAAAATGAAACAAACTCCATCCGTTATATCCAGGATCAGCAAGTCCAACTTTTATGTTAGGTATGATAACTGACCTAGGAGATGCATCCTGCAATAAAAGATATCATTCAGAAAAATGCTTCTTTATTAAATCCCATTAATCTATGAAACTGTCATCTCTTTGATTCCTTAACTGTTTCATCAAATTATTCACCTAACATTTGTCTACAAATTTCAGAATCTGACTATAAATAAACATAACTAGAAAAATAGTTTTTACTACTACCACTTTATTTGTCTGTAATAAATAATCAATAACAAAAAGACTAAACTTTGTGCTTCAAATTAATTGCAAACACACACGCAATGCATAGCATTCACTATTTGGTAGGCTGTATCAAAGGAAAATTTACAGACATCAAATTTTGTCCACCATAATCCACATTGGTGTCAGTTGGTAGTGGCCACAACTTTTTAGGAATTGTAAAAAGAATTAGTAGGGTTTGAAAATATTAAATTATGGATAAAAGTATAGGTGTAGTTTAGCTGATAAATACACAGATAAGTGTAAGATAACATGTTCATATTTTTTCCTACATATACTTTTAACGTACATGCATGCTATACTAAAATTATTATCTTTTATGGTTCTTAGCTCTTGAGTCACAAATATTGTGATGTGTATTGCATTTGAATTAAATGTTTTAATAAAAAAATATTTAGAAGTCTGACAACTTTATGCATTTTAAGCAGAGGTCATATTTGGGGTTATATAAGTGGAAAAGATTTACACTGTGGGATTAAGAATTTAGAAAGAATATTTTAGCAGTGTTGGTTAGCTTATGGCATTGTTGGTGACTGAAGTTTTTGTCTGGTAAGGATTTAGGAGTTCAACGACCAAACATAGGTATGGCATATAGCCTGCAAATCATGGGATATTGGTTCATTTCAATTAGGTAACTTTATGAGAATCCAAACTCTCTCTTGACTTATTATGACTTGTCACTTACCAAGACAACACTGTTTAACCTATGTCGATAATATTAGTTCAGTGAATTACTTTTCACAGTGAAAAAATCTGTGTGTAAGATATTCTGCATAAACAAAGTAACAACTACCTCTTTAACTAATCCTTGGTATGTCTTATTGGAAAAGGTCAAATCTTTCTCAATGACATTGATAACTGTTATTGTAACTTTATAGTTAGGGAACTGCAAAAAAAAATGAATAAATATCAATATTTTAAAAAAGATGAAATGTAACCTGTTGCTCTCTACTGATATCCCTGCTAAAATTATTCAGTAAACAGAAAGTTGATGAGCAATGGATATGAAACACCAATCACATGGTAAATATAAAAAATAAAGAGATTCTCCAATGAGACAACTATACATACACCAAAGTACAAAGAACAAAGATGTGAACAATTACAGGTCAATGTAAAGCCTTCAACAATAAGCAAAACCCATACTGTACAGTAAGCCATAAAAGGCATCAGCAACCAGAATATGTAAATTTTTGATAAATAGAAAATTGATGAGTGATTGATGTGAAATGCTATCTTTTGGTTAAACATAATCACATAAAGCTTCATACAAAATTTCAAAAACCATATTTTCAGTTCCTGATATAGTCTTTCATGCTTGGTCATTTTTTTTTTGTGTAAGATTACTAGTTTATAAATATTTAGTAGACAGGAAAATGATGAGAGATGGATGTGAAATGACATACCACTTTGTAGCATGCACTGACACATAAAGCTTGAAATCAAATTTAAGAAAACTTTGATTTGCAGAAACTGACTAACTCTGGCAAACTAGTTTAAGCCCGCCACATTCTGTATGTACCTGTCCCAAGTCAGGAGCCTGTAATTTAGTGGTTGTTGTTTGTAACATATTTTTTGTTTTGTTCATTATTTTGTACATAAATTAGGCCGTTAGTTTTCTCATGTGAATTATTTAACATTTGTCATTCGGGCCTTTTATAGCTGACTATGTGGTATGGGCTTTGCTCATTGTTGAAGGCCATATGGTGACCTATAGTTGTTAATTTCTGTGTCGTTTGGTCTCTTGTGGAGAGTTGTCTCATTGGCAAGCATAACACATCTTCTTATTTTTATATAACTCTGAGATAATATAACAAAAATTTCATGTGATGGACAGAAACATGGAAGAACATAGCACAGATATATTGACGAGGAGAATCCAGCATAGCCAACTCCCTCCTTCAGAGGAGGGGTTTACAAATAATTTAACAATATTCAGAAATTATGTTAAATAGAGAGTCTTATACTTAATATATACTCCATTTATTTGTGTATATAAATTGTAATCTCTTTTTTCCTAAATTTTGCTTTGATTTTTTTTTTTTGTGATAATTTTCCATCTCAAGGGATTCAATTGATACTGCTTTTCTCAGTAGAGTAAAGTGAGAACACAATGAAGCAATTGTCATAAACATAGCCTAGGAAAATAGCAATAAACAGAGTATCTAATGACTCTCAACTCGCACAAAATTCTTGCTGCATCTAATCTCACGGCTACCACCCTTCGATGAGAATTTATTCGAGAATTTCCCGCTAGTTTTCAAAATCATAAATAATGTGTAATTACAGTAGGTGTTTACCAAAAACGTATAATGCTGAAATGATTTTTTTAGCAATATCTGCTACTGTTGATTCATTTATTTTCATGGATTGGGGAAAGTTTATTTTCGTGCATATTTGATTTCGTGGTTTTGTCAAAGTCTGCAAAATATCTACTCCATTGATTTGTGTACATAAATTGTTATCCCTTTTTCCCTAAATTTTGCCTTGATCTTTTTTTGTGATAATCCCTTGAGCCCATAGAAAATTTGACTTCTGTTGAATGTTTTTCATGGTTAGATTTTACCCATAAATTCACTGTTTATAATAAATCCATAGTTCATCTTGAGAAGATGTATAACAACTTGCAGATTTACCATCATTGAACTATTGTACTTTATTGAATCCATTCAATCTACAAGTTCATCATTTTAACTTTCAATTCTTTAATATTTAAAGGTTACATTTTTAGAGTTGGCAAATTAGTTGGTTTAAGGACAGGCCCAAATAATCTCCATGGAAATGAGTAAGTGTGCCAATGTTTATACAACTGCATATCAAATATCATTGACTGAACACTAGTGGTTTCCTATAAATTGACCTAATAACAAACTAAAACATTGTTGCCATTGCTGTCAGAAACAACTGTTTGGACTTCATTGAGGAGAGACAAAAACTGTTTTTCCTATATCATCAGAACAGAATGAGAAATTAGTAATTGTAGATCACTCTGAATTTAAAAATAAGACAACTTGTCATAGAACTCAACAAAAGCCTGTGAATTATGTTTAATTAGAATGTATAGCAGTTTTCTATTTAAGGATGTTCGCTTCTCTTGTTTTTAAGCATTTGCCAGATATTCAGAATCATCTGGTTTTATCTATGTAGTGCTATTAAAAAAAATTCACGCTAATCCCTACTTTTCTTTTCATAATATTTTTAGAAATAGTTTAAAAGCCATATTTGAAAATCTCATAAAATCCTTGTTATTTTTTCATAGTTTCTGAAAGAAAGAAGATGCCAATGTTAAATGTATGAACAATCTAGAGAGAATTATTTCCTGCCAAATTTTTCAATGGCTTATATCTAGAAGACAAGCACAGGAACCCTTCATTTTTTTTCTGCTTTTTTAGTTCCTTTATTTATATACTACTAATTTATAACAGTCTTTTAAAAAGCTTGTTATTTTGAAACAGAGTAGTGAACATAATTAAGATACACATTCATAACATTGATATAGGTACATAAATTTCTAAGAACTGGCTGTTGTCAATTGATCCATTTCAACTCTGCTGAGGCCCAAACATTTTTATCAAGATATATTTTCATTTTATCTATTGATAATTATAAAACTGAAAGAAAAAGTTGCTTGTATTGTAGTGCTAAGTAGGTGCCAAACAGATCCGAAAAGTGCTAATACATGTTACTGTCAACCTGCAGCCCAATATGAAGTAATTCTGAACAATGTATGACGAAATCAATAGGAAAAGGGTGTTTGAAAGTAGTAGCTGAGAAAAATGTGACAAAAATATTTGTTGGACGAACAGACATACAAAGTGATTGGCATAATGACCTTACTCCTAGAGCAGGGATATAATTATATTTCAATAATTATGTATTTATCTGTCTTTATTTGTGTATCTTGATGACTACATGAATATATAAACTTTGTTAAGAAACATTTCTGTTTTTGTCATGCTAGTAGCAGAAAAGCAAAAAATATACTTACCTGACATGCAATTTTAAAACCGTACTTTGTTCCCTGAAAACAAAATAAGTTAAAAACACCTGTTATTTAAAAGCATTTGTGTAAAGTGATTTATTTATATTTTCTATCTATCTAAGTGTTGAAAATTTAGTTTTTTCTACTAAAAACTTTTTTGTTGTTGTTTTTTTTAAGATTTTACATATCACCCCTGTTTCCTCTGACAGCTGCCATATTTTTTTATTATTTTCTGTGTTCATTGGAAATTTATGTTAGACAGAAATATCATAATAATGTTTAAAGCCAGCAAATTCATTGAAATAAAAAGTACAAAGTCATCATACATTATAAATCATCTCAAAGGAAAATATGCAAGTTCAAAACAGGTTTGCACTAAAGTACATGAATTATAAATGACTATATAAAAAATCTAACCTAAGTTCCTTCTTTAAAATAGTTTCAAAACACAGATTTAAACATATGAAGATTTCATTAGTTATATTCCAAAAGATGGTGGAAGACAAAATTCTAAATTAAAAAAAAAAATATACATATTTATATTTCAATGAAATTTGACATGTAGTAGAACACTAACTTTTCTCATCCTTGTACAATTCCTGAAGCTGCCACATGTTGAAAGTGGATTAAAATGTCATTATATTTCAGCTTGCAATAGTTTCTCACCAGACAATCATACTTAAGGACAAAAACATAAAGCTATAACAACATTTACAGAACTAATTTTACTGCACCTGATGCACATTTCCACAATTAATGTCTCTTCAGTGATGCTCAAAGCCAAAAATATTTGAAAATCCAAACGTTGAAGAGCTGATAAGACCTAAACAGACCAAAAGTTTATCCAAATCAGGACAAGGAATTTAAGCCATGCATGAGGGAATACGATACATTCCTTAATTTAAAAACAGTAAATTTAAATAAAACAATATCAATTTAAATGTAACTAAATCAGGCATGTAATCGTAATCAGTAGTCATAATCAGCTGTATTCAATAACATTTTGCAATGTAATCATATGTAATCAGTAATCATGCATTTTCTGATTACAAGTAATCGTAATGTAATTGATTACAATGCAAAAAACAGGTATAATCATGATTACTTTTAGATTACATTCAAATGATCACTTGCTGATTACAAAATTTATATGTAAAATTTTTGTTTATATACAAGCATAAATAAAAAAAATCCTCAAACTAATGTTCACTATGATTGATCATAGTTCAATATGATTGATCCTATTAACTATTTAATAATTTCAGTTTCAGTATACTCATGCTCAAGGGTATGTAGAGTGTAAATGTGTGGCTTTTTTTTTAAACAGTTTACTACATGAATTTACCTTTCAAAAAGTTTCATATTGAGATTGAGTCCTTGTGATATAAGATGTCTGCTTTTGAAATATTTTGTTGTTCCCTTGGGTTGCAGAAAATTTTTGAACTGTTAAGATTAAGTGCAAATTTTACTCTTTAAATTGACTTTGATGTTTGATTTAAATGATAGTTACTAAAAACAACCACCTACAAAGGTCCTGACTTTGAACAAGCCAATACACATGTGGCAGGTTAACTAGTTCTTGCACAAGTGGTATGAAAAACAGTTAGAAGAAACACATTCAATAAAATCAGTTAAGAAAAATTGCTTAATTTTTACCATAAACAATATATATATAATAGACAACAAAACCCAATCAAAGTGCTTGTGAGTACTGAAAGGTAAAGATTGCTTTCATTTTGCAATTTTGTGAATTTTTAAATAAAGCATTGAATTGTATTTTGCTAGGCAAATTAAAAATTTGTGTTGGATTTATCTTCCTTTGTTCATGATTGTACATTTGTAGCTGAACCTATTTTAATAACAGATTCATACACCATTACTTATGTAATTTTTAATAAAAAATGTTTTCTTGACAAGTATTGTGATTCAAATACAAATCATATTCTGACTTAAATATCAAAGTATAACATATATCATCAATAAATTGTATGACATTGACTGGATCTGAAGAATGATCACTTCACTGCACTATTTTGTTTGAAATATCAAAAATCTTGGAAGATATAAATATCAAGTCAGTATCATAAGGTTTTAATTGCATTCATGCAATCTTTACCAAAAAACTAATAAATGTTTAACAAAATAAATGGAGAATGTGTCCATGGGATACAGATGTTGCCCCCGCTTGCATATAACATTACAAAGGGACATAACTCATGAACGGTAAAAGAGAGTCACCAAAATTCAAGCTTGATCTGAGTTTTGTGGTAATAAGCATTGTGTATAAGTTTCATAACATTTGGTTAAGGCAAACTTAAGTTAGAGAACGGAAATGAAAAATTAAGCAATTTTTCGATTTGTAAAGGGACATAACTCTAGAATGATAAAAGTGACACCACCCAAATTGGAACTTTGAGGTAATAAGCATTGTGTATAAGTTTCATAACATTTGGAAGAGGCAAACTAAAGTTTGAGAACGGAAACCAAATTTGGGACATACATATGGATGTACGGACAGACAAGGGTAATCCAGTGACGGTGGGGCATAATAAAACCACTGAAGTATAATAAGTGGATAATCTTAGCCGCAATCTTTATATATTTGTAATGTAAGAAACAGAAAATCGATCGATTAAAATTTAAAAAAAACTGCTGACTGGCAAGTTTCAATGTATAAGAACAAAAAGAATTTTTTAAAGGACCTTTCAAACATTATTGCTGCCTTATTTGGCTGAGAAAAACATTTTTCAATGCCAGATGAAAACATAATTTCCTATTGTGCTACAGTCATGCATGCACATACTGACTGAAATTTTGAAACAAGACCTGCCAAAAATTATTTTTGCCAATTATTTTTAGATTGGCAATGTCTTAACAGTATTTTTGCCAAATTATATTCAGACTTGGTATAGAGAATCAAATAAATTTGAATTGGCATAAAATTCAATGGAATTAAATTACATCATTGCTGCATATCACAATAAAATAAGGGATCCTCATTTCTTTCTGATCAAGTTGAAACAAGAATGTGTCCATAGTACACGGATGCCCCACTCGCACAATCATTTTCTATATTCAGTGGACCGTGAAATTGGGGTCAAAACTCTAATTTTGCATTAAAATTAGAAAGATCATATCATAGGAAACATGTGTACTAAGTTTCAAGTTGATTGGACTTCAACTTCATCAAAAACTACCTTGACAAAAAAATTTAACCTGAAGCGGGACAGACAGTCGAACGGACGGACGAACGGACGCACAGACCAAAAAACATAACGCCCCTCTACTATCGTAGGTGGGGCATAAAAAAAGTTATCATTCAGGTTCAGGAGAGAAATTTGAAAATAGATCAATCAAAACTTTGAATGGTTTTGAGCACCAATGTTTTACATCTGACCCTTGTGACGAAAAGTTCTCATAAATGACCTTAAGCATATCCTTCCTGTCAAGCTTAATACAAATTGGTCATGAACTATCACAGAAAAAGAAATGAAAAGTATTGCAGCCATGTAATGCCATCTCATCAGCATCAAATGAGAAATCTTGTAGGTTGCAATACATTCAAGATCTAAAGCTCTAAATATAAGAGAACTGTCTCATTCACATATATTTCCTGTTTGGCTGCTGATTGGTGATTTGGACATTAGTTTTATAATGATATTAGTAATATGGTAAGTAACTTATAAAAAATGGTAAAAATCTGGTCTGTCAATTAGTGGCAGCTTGAGTTAACTACCAGTCCGTTTATTCTCAGCTATATAAATTTACTGTCAGTCCATTTATTTTCAGCTAGAGAAATTTACTGTCGGTCCAGTTTGTATCGGTTATAGAAAATTACTGTGGTTCCATACTGTTTACAAGCAAAGGCCAATTTTAATGTCTCAGCTCTTTCTTTTTTAATTTGAAAATATTGATAATACAGTTACTGATCACTTTTAACAAATTAAGCTGGATGGAATTTTTTTTCAATTGATTTTTTATCATTGACAATGGGGGTCTTGTACTGTTTAAAATCAAACAAACCTGGTAGTTTCAGAAATGATGATTAAAATGGGATAATTTTGTACAATGTAATGGCAAAACCTCAAACTGGCCCTTTGAATCAGTAGAGTACATGAAAACATGCAATTCTCCAATTTAAAACATTTCTATATCTTTAAAAGCAAGGTACCGGTAGACTCACATTTTCATAATCAAATTTTTTCTTCAATGATATAATTCCAAAACCATTGCTGTGCGATAAATTAATATGTCCCAATTTATCTTCTTCTATGTGAAATGGTTCTTTAACTCCACTTATATTAAACAAGACGTAACCTTAAAAATAAAAGAAAATATGTTATCTGTATGTAGTTTGTTAAAACATCTCCAGGTGTTAGCTCAGACTTGTGAATGTATAGATGTCTATGATCAATGAAGGGACCATAAAACAGACAATTTATCCCTACTCTGCGAAAAACATGTAGCATCACAAATATCTCCTTCCTTTACCTGGAAAACAATGCATCAACAATTTATGATCTCATATAACCTGTGTAAAACAACAACATAAACTGTTAACACAGAGATATGTCTCACCTATTTGTTATTTTGATAATGCAAATGTTGAAATTAAAATAGCAATACTTTAACATGTAAGTTATGCAAATATTTAAAGTCAATGAACCATGACTGAAGGTATAGGGCTAAACAATCTCCCTGAAAATTAGATGTGCCAATGCAAATACAACAGCATACCAAATACCATTGACTTTTTCATTAATCGTTCCCTTTAAACAAACTTAAACACAAACACTTACTTGTAAACTATGCAAAAGTTTCAAAGTAAATGAACCATAATGAGGGGGTGGGGTTAAATAATCTCCCTGGAATAAATATCAATGACTTACCATAAGTGGTTCATCTTAAACTGACCTAATCACAAACTAATACATATAAACTAAGCAAAAGTTTCAAAGTCAATAGACCATAACTGAGGGGTCAGGACCAAAAATACTCCATGGAAATGAGATATGCCAATGCTTATACAACTGCATACCAATTATCATTGACCTACCACTAACAGTTCCCTTTAAACTGACCTAATCACAAACTAATACATGAAAACTAATAAAAACTTTCAAAGTCAATAGACCATGACTGAGGGGGCATGGCCAAATAATCTTCATGGAAATGAGATATGCCAATGCTTATACAACTGCATACCAAACATCATTGACCTACTACTAGTGGTTCCCCAGAAACTGACCTAATCACAAACTAATACATGTAAACCAAGCAAAGTTTCAAAGTCAATAGACCATGACTGAGGGGGCAGGGCCAAATAATCTCCATGGTAATGAGATGTGCCAATGCTTATACAACTGCACACCAAATATCATTGACTTACCACTAGTGGTTCACCATAAACTAGACCTAATCACAAACTAATACACTGTTGACGCCGCCGCCGCTGCAGGAAACAGCATACCTATGTCTCGCTTTTTGACTCCGTCAAGGCGAGACAAAAAATGACATGCACATGGGTAGGGTTGAAATCTCAATATACTAATCTTGTTCAACCCAATCACATATTCATGTTTCTGTCTTAAGTCAGGAAGCTCATTATGGTTGCTGCATGTTGTCATATCTTAATTGTTTATCTTATGTTGGGATTTTATAACTGCTAATTTAGAGTTGATGGTAGATCTTTGATAGTTTCTGAGTTATTTTTTATCAATTTTTTTTGTACTTCAGATGATTATGGCCTTTGACCTCTGCATGTATTTTGATTTTTTTTCACTAGGTTGCTGTCTAATTTGTGAATACCCCACATCTCCTTTTATTAATATTCACTTGCATCTCTGATTGTATTTAATAAATTTTATTTTACTGTATAAATTCAATTAGTTCAAGCAAATCACATATTCATGTATCTTTCCAAGTCATGAATCTCAATGGTAGCTGTATAGACATACAGACATAATTTTTCAAACATTTATTGAGAATTTAGTGTTGATGGCATTTCTTTCATGATTTTCAATTATATAATTCACACATCAAATCTAAACATTCTGATATATAACAATAATGACAAGCTTTAAATAATGTAAACTGTTTACACAGAGATATGTCTTGCTTTTTAGTTTTCTTGATAATGCGAATGTTGAAATTAAAACAGCAATAATTTAACATAAAATTGAGAATGGAAATGGGGAATACGTCAAAGAGACAACAACCCAACCAAAGAGCAGAAAACAGCCGAAGGCCACCAATGGGTCTCCAACGCAGCGAGAAAATCCTGCACCCGGAGGTGGTCCTCAGCTGGCCCCTGTAAGGTAAGATATGCAAATGTTCAAAGTCAATGAACAATGACTGAAGGTACAGGGCCATACAATCTCAATGGAAAAGAGATGTGCCAATGCTAAAACAACTGCATACTAAATACCATTGACTTATCATAAGTCATTCCCTTTAAACAAACCTAACCACAAACATTAACTTGTAAACTATGTAAAAGTTTCAAAGTCATTGAACCATGATGAGGGGGTGGTGTTATATAATCTCCATGGAAATGAGACTTGCAAATGCCAATACATTTGCATACCAAATATCATTGACTCAACATTTGTGTTTCATCTTAAACTGATCTAATCACAAACTAATACATGTAAACTAAGCAAAAGTTTCAAATTCAATAGACCATAATGGCAGGGTTAGGGCCAAATAATCTCCATGGAAATGAGATGTGCCAATGCTAACACAACTGCATACTAAATATTATTGACCTACCACTAGTGGTTCACCATAAACTGACCTAATCACAAACTAATACATTGTTGCCACCACCTATGCCGGAAACAGCATACCTATGCTTGCTTTCTGACTCCGTCAAGGCGGGACAAAAACCTAAATTCTAATTCTTGGTACCCTGTAATTTGCTCTACATTACGTACCAACTGGTTCACTTTCCTTTATGTTAATGAACTGTCCCCTGGGTGATCCAACTTCTCCACAGCTTTTGAAATATTTTGTTTGTCCTTCCACAGACTGTATTACAAACAATCCTGCTAAAAAAATATAGAGGTTTATTTTTAGTTTCAAGTTTCAAGTTGAGATCTGCATCAATGGGCTAATTGCATTCAGGATTACTTACTTGACTATCCTGTGACAACTCTAACTTTTACACATGTATGTCTAAGTAAATTTTAATTATTTTATTTTGTGCACTAGTTGTAAGTCCTCCGTCTTAAATTTCTGAATTATATACCAAAGGCTCTTAATTTTTTTCACAGCAAAACTAGTTCTTGATTCACCATATATTTTATCTGTTAAGTCAAATCATTATGTGTCTGCATCGAGACAAAATTGTAAAATATGAATATGCTGGGTAAACGTAAATGAGACCGTAATTAATTACAAAAAAATTAAAAACATTATACAGCTATGGAAAGAAGTTATTTAACAGTAAAATATGCTTGTACAATAAATTATTCTAAATTCATATTCATGTCAGCACATTAGGACTTCTTCATGTACCAAGAACTAATAATGATTCTTTAAAAAGAACATTTAAATATTCTGGTCGTAATACCTGGAATAATTTTCCAAATAATATTAAGGAAAAAAATACATGAAATAATTTAGATACATTCAAGATCAAATGTTCAAACTTTTTTAACTTTACAGAGTGAAAATACCTGAATCAAATGGTGTTTTATCTTCTATTGAATGCATAGGCAGGTAGGTACTTATTCAAAATTTAAGCTGCTTTATAGAGTTAACTTTTTATGTATTTAAATTGTTTGTATTATTTTCTATTTGTATTCATGGTTTTTGAAGGCCTGATGAAAGATAAACATGTTATTGGTAAATGAGCTACATGTACCTTGCTAGAATAAAAATTATCTTTATTTTTTATCTATTATTCTATCAGCAGTATATAATATATTGAGTTGCCAATGGCGGGAGGGGGTGGAGAAATATGTAATATACTGACAATAGAATAATAACTAAATAATTTTTTTTAATAGTACTTAAACTTTCACATTATTATACAGAGTTAAGTGCTTTTCCTTAACAGATTTCTATTGTATGTATTTTCTTACTTTCCAGAGGTTTTAAAAGGGGAATTTTTGAGATCTGAAAGAACTACAATGTAGTTTAACCCAGCAACATTTGATGTGCCTGACCTAAGTCAGAAACCTATGAACAGCTGCTCTCAGCTGGTATCTGTTGTCATATCTTACTGGAAGTTTTAGCAATTTGGATAATTTGGTGTTAAATTTAAGCGTGATATAATGTATGGAAACTTGTCTATCATTGATTACAGTATGTTGACTCTAAATGTCTTTGGCTATCTGTATTGTTTGGTTGCTGTCTCATAATGACATTGATGTAAACTTCACACCACCTTTAATTCAAATTAATATTCTTAATAATACCTAAAGCATTCAGTATTACACTAACCTGTTGTAAAAATAAAAATGAAAATCCAACTTCTTAACATACTGTCTTTTGTGTTTCTTCTTAAAAATCTGAAAGAAAAGAATGATTTTACTGCTCAAAATGTCTCCAACTGCTTTTTGTCATATGTTAATAAATTTTAACTGTTTATTTCCTTAATTTACATATGTGGCAGTCAATCATAAATAACAGTGGCTTGGAATTGTTTACATATCATGGTAACTTTTGCTCCATTGAGGGTGTCATGAAATAGTGGTAGAAATATTCTGTAATATTATTTCCACTGAAACAAAAATTACAGTATTTAATCCAGTACAGGATAGGTATGTGGATTTCCATACTCCCAACACTGGGTAAATTAACAGTGTCATACTAGGAAACGTGGAATTTCTTTCCTAAATTCATGAAGAGAATTTGGAGCGAATTCTACTATTTCTACGTCATTTTGTTTGATTTTATAGCTAAATCTCTCACAACACCTCCTCACATCGATAAATTGATCACCATTGTTGTTGAAATTGCCAAGAGTCAGGTAGGGAATATAATTTATTCTTATGTAATAAACAATTTTATTTCCTGTGAATTTTCTCAGTTTTCGGCAATATCAATTACCCACATATGTATTTTACTTAGTAAATAAAAAGATTTATTTTTATCTGTTGTATATACATGTACGTTTAAATAATTTTGCTTTTACTGAAACCTTTTCTTAACTTAGTTTTCATCTTTTCTTCTACTAAAAGCTTGCTACGTTGTTGTATACATATGATTTTGTAGTCATGCAATTAACTTTTATCACTTCTGATGAGGAATTAATCAATTTACACAGTAGTCAACTACACTATGCATATGTTGGGAGAGATCTTTTGAAGGATTGCAAAACATACTGAAACCCACAGCATCCTAAAAGACGCTCAAAATGGATTTAAAAAGAACGGTTCCTGCAAATCTCAACTGATCCTTACGATACAGGACTTGGCTAAGTTCATAGATCTCAGTGACAAATTGTCCTTATCTTTTTTCAAAGGCATTTGATAAAGTCCCTCATGAGAGATTACTCTATAAGGCGCAGTACTATGGTATCAGTGGGCCAACACTTCAGTGGATCAGAGATTTTTTAAAGCTCCAGATTATTTGCAGATGACTGCGTACTGCACAGAAGGATCTAAAATGATGCAGACTCAAAACTCCTCCAAGAAGACATGAACAACTTGCTCAAATGGGAGTATGACTGGCAAATGGGAATCCATCCCAGCAAATGCCAACTTCTACACGTAACCAACAAGCGCAAACCACATCCCACAAGTTACAACATTCATGGGCACAACTTAGAATTGGTCGATTCAGAAAAAAATCTAACAATGTAAAAATCTATAAAACCATAAATTGGAACACACACATACATTTGTAGAAAGCATAGCGAAAAAGGCAAATTTAACTAGGGCCTTCATCCAAAGAAACCTGCACCACTGTCCACAACAAACAAAATCTGTATGGGTCACAACTCTAGTCAGACAATTGCTTGAGTATGCATGCTCTGTTTGGGACCCGCTTACTAACCTTCACAAACAGAAACTAGAAAGTGTGCAAAGAAGATCAGCCTGGTTCATGTGGTTTGTAATGAACGACTACCAACAAACCAGCAGTGTAACATCAATGCTAAAAGCAACCACTAGCCGAGAGGAGGGCCAGATTTAAAGCGGTAATGATGTACAGAATAGTACATGTACATGTATATGGCCTCGCAGCATTACCAACGCTAGAGCTACATAATACATGTATATCATCAGTAGCTAGAGGACACACAACATGATTTCATGCACCATATACCAGAATATCAACATACAGGCATTCCTTCTTCAAAGACAGTATATGGATATGGAACATCCTTCCTCAACCTTTGGTTGATAGAACCTCACTAGATACTTTCAAGCAGGGGGTACTGCTGAGCTGCAGCATTCCTTAATCGCACCATCAGATAATTTTTAACTTGCACCCATAAATATTTTCTTGCACCTTTGTTGTCACACCCAACATGGGCAGTAGTGAGATAATACTCGATAAAAGGACTGCACTGTATTTGAAGAAGAAGAGGAAATTATTTTGAGGTAAAATCCGTTTCACGGTGTGTCACAGCTATAGCCTATACACCGTAATTTTTTAATGGTCAAAAACGATATTCAATCCATAGAGTCCATATAGCTACTAATAATGATGTTTCCTCTTTCACTAATCTCACCTGCATCGTATCAAAATGTTGACAAAATTTTATTCTGAAGTAAATCATTGTACACATTGGTAAAAATTTACACCTCCAAATGACTTGGAGTGCCCAAACGCAAAAGTTCCAAGCAGAAGGAGAACTACTACCAGTTATTCAGATACCATATATTTGTACCGAATTCATTTTTAAATAAACACTGAACAGATCCAAATCTTTAGGAGGACTCCTTTTTAATTTATCTGCTTGTTTTCGCTTTATGACTGATTTAACTTTCTTTTTTGAAGAGCTTATATGTGGGTTCGACTTAATTCCAATTGCAAATTGTAATATTCAACTAACAACAACGGTCAACATATTCTGCTTCCATTTTTGTCTAGTGGCAATATTCATTTGATACAGTCTGATCAAGCATAGATACACCCATGACTTAAATAAATATCAGCAGAATGGACATACTCACTCTTAGTTAAAGTCACAATCTTAGTTAAAGTCACAGTCAAACCCCGGAGGTCAGGGCAGAACAAACTAAATACGGATGTGTACTCAAAGCGTTTCAACGGGAGAACTTCATATTATAATGGATGGTATATTTTCATAACTACAAAATTATTTGCAACTTATTCTTGAATAAAGATAATATACAGTTGTTAAATCATCTACTAAATGTTATCACAAATGTTGAGATATACGTGATCCATAGTGTGGACATAATTTGAGTGATCTCTAATTTTTTAAGGCATAGCATAGGTATATAAAATTCAAATGCATTTTATGTTTCAGAAAATTAAAAACTGAACTGAATTTTGCTGTGCATTTTTTCTTAATCTTTCAGAAGATGATGAAATAAACAAACATATGAGATTCACTTGATACGGTCCACTCAGTTACACGGTTTAAATCTATTGTTGTCAGATATTATAGTGTCCTCTGTTGTCCATGCCAATCAATACAGTTCACCTTAATTATTACACAAGGGAATTTCTCAACACATTTCCTAACTTTGTCTATTTTGGCACCTTCTGTAGGAATGCAAAAGTAGACAGCAAAAACAGTTAATTTTTTTATTTTCTGAAACATAAAATGCATTTGAAAGCTATGCCTTAAAAAATTTCTAGGTGCACAGGTTTGTCTTCATTAAGAGTAACCCGTGTGGTGTAAACACAGCCATTTTAGACAAAGGATCCACCTGAACCTTTATAGCAATCCCAAAACGGTTAATTATTGCATTTATACAGAAACTCTCGCTTTTGAAAATTATTTCAATACTCTAGACGATAAAGACGTTTTCACTCTCTGTAAATTTAGATCCATAAATCACAAGCTTCCAATTGAATCTGGTAGATGTATACATTTACCCAAAGAAAACAGAACGTGTAACTCGTGTTTCAGGAATGCAATTGGAGATGAATTTCATTATATTTTGGAATGTAAATATTTTTCACAAGAGAGGAAAGAATGCATAGAAAATAAAAACCAACGTTAACGCTCTCAAATTTGAAACAGCTATGAATTTGACAAAACAATCGAAACTAAAGAAAGTTGTGCAAGTTCATTAATTAGAATCATACAAAAGGACTAAAAAGGGACTCTCTCTGATAAAAACTAAGCCTTCAATCTATACAACCTTTTCTTATCTGATAAGATTTCATCTGCTGCTACTTCATCAAATGTATCACATGTATTTTAATATCATGATGTATGTCTCTGTATTTCTGTATACCATTGTCAACAAAGGTTTTCAGAATAAAGTATCAAAATGAGGAGATGTGGAGATGCAGAGTCCAAATGACATGGATGTAGGCAACTATAGATCACCGTACGACCTTCAACAATGAGCAAAAAAACAGATCGCGTGTAGTCAGCTTAAGAGGCATCGACCGCGTGATGACAAAATGAAAGAAAATAAAAAAAAAGAAAAACAACAGTCTGATTTATGGGAAAACAACAAAAGAATACAAATACGATAGAAAGCAACCAATTACGACTACCACAGATTCACATGCCTTTACTAGGGACAGGCACATAAGGGATATGTCGGAATTAAACATGCTTTTAAGCTTAATTTCAATAACCGCAAGGATTCTTTGACATGGTATTGTTTTCCTTTAGAACCAGTTTAGCATCTTTTATGACCAGAGACATACATGTATGTATTTACATGTCGCTGGTATGACTGACGCGGTCTGGTCCGTATTATTTTGGGGATTAGAAACAACATAAACTGACTAAGCATTCGTGACCTTGAGTTACATGAAATGTCGTAACACTTCTTTCAACATCGTGTCTGTTTTAATCAAAGAAGCTGTGCTAATGACTTGTATTTGCGTTTTCCTTTTTCTAATACCGTTTTGTTTTTCCTGTACAAGCTTTATGGTACGTTCTTATATGTACCTTTCGTTATTCCATTAAAACAAGATTAAAAGGAGATAATCAATGATAACTACTTTTTTAGACTTGGGTGATTCAGAGCTTGACATGTTATAAAGTCTATTGTTGAGGGCTGTTTTCTTATGAATCTTCCTTTATTCACATATCATCGACTTTAGAAAATGTAAAATACGTGAGTTAATGGAAATGAGATTTGTTGTAGTAAAATTCTACCCCTTTAGTTGTATCTGTGATGTTTTATTGACTTGTGTTGGCCCTGTTGACTTTTATTCTGTATCGTTACTGATGTACCATCAAACCCCGAGTATGCGTTCCACCCTCTAAGCATGCTTCGTTATATGAATTATATATTTTTCTGTGAATTTAGAGTTCGAAAATTGTGTTACTATATACACTGTGTTAATTTGTCTATATTTTACTAAAACCCTTATACAACGTAAAACTGTTCTGTTTAGGTCTTCTTTGCATTTTACACCAATCATTTTGTATTTTTGACTTCCAAAATTTTTGGTCTCGTGTGTTGGTGTTGTTTCGAGAAATTTTTGATTAAAAATTAATATCCCTCCAAAACTAGCACGACAACCTACGTTCTAAAATTATGTTTGATAGTACACACATACGTAAGAACAGTCACTGTCCACTTGGTGTCACTGCTCCAAAATAACTCAGTTCAAAATCATAAAAAACATTGCAATGTCAAAGTGTACTCAAGTTATTCTCCTTGAGTAAATCCATTCCAAAGAGGAATCTTAAAAGTAGGCAAATTTAACTAACTGATCTCCGGTTAACATGTTTACTATTTCCGTCCTTAATGAGCACATTATTGTGTAGCCGATACATTACTGTCTGGTCAGTTATTCACCCTGTTATTGTCAGGAAAAAAATTGTTGAAAAGGTACTATAAACTTAAAAATAGAACGAATTCACGAGACAATGTAAACGCTAGAAAAGCTGAACTTCTTAACATACTGTTAATTATTCTTGAATAAAGATAATATACAGTTGTTAAATCATCTACTAAATGTTATCACAAATGTTGAGATATACGTGATCCATAGTGTGGACATAATTTGAGTGATCTCTAATTTTTTAAGGCATAGCATAGGTATATAAAATTCAAATGCATTTTATGTTTCAGAAAATTAAAAACTGAACTGAATTTTGCTGTGCATTTTTTCTTAATCTTTCAGAAGATGATGAAATAAACAAACATATGAGATTCACTTGATACGGTCCACTCAGTTACACGGTTTAAATCTATTGTTGTCAGATATTATAGTGTCCCTCTGTTGTCCATGCCAATCAATACAGTTCACCTTAATTATTACACAAGGAATTTCTCAACACATTTCTAACTTTGTCTATTTTGGCACCTTCTGTAGGAATGCAAAAAGTAGACAGCAAAAACAGTTAATTTTTTTATTTTCTGAAACATAAAATGCATTTGAAAGCTATGCCTTAAAAAATTTCTAGGTGCACAGGTTTGTCTTCATTAAGAGTAAACCGTGTGGTGTAAACACAGCCATTTTAGACAAAGGATCCACCTGAACCTTTATAGCAATCCCAAAACGGTTAATTTTGCATTTATACAGAAACTCTCGCTTTTGAAAATTATTTCAATACTCTAGACGATAAAGACGTTTTCACTCTCTGTAAATTTAGATCCATAAATCACAAGCTTCCAATTGAATCTGGTAGATGTATACATTTACCCAAAGAAAACAGAACGTGTAACTCGTGTTTCAGGAATGCAATTGGAGATGAATTTCATTATATTTTGGAATGTAAATATTTTTCACAAGAGAGGAAAGAATGCATAGAAAATAAAAACCAACGTTAACGCTCTCAAATTTGAAACAGCTATGAATTTGACAAAACAATCGAAACTAAAGAAAGTTGTGCAAGTTCATTAATGAGAATCATACAAAAGGACTAAAAAGGGATTCTCTCTGATAAAAACTAAGCCTTCAATCTATACAACCTTTTCTTATCTGATAAGATTTCATCTGCTGCTACTTCATCAAATGTATCACATGTATTTTAATATCATGATGTATGTCTCTGTATTTCTGTATACCATTGTCAACAAAGGTTTTCAGAATAAAGTATCAAAATGAGGAGATGTGGAGATGCAGAGTCCAAATGACATGGATGTAGGCAACTATAGATCACCGTACGACCTTCAACAATGAGCAAAAAAACAGATCGCGTGTAGTCAGCTTAAGAGGCATCGACCGCGTGATGACAAAATGAAAGAAAATAAAAAAAAGGAAAAACAACAGTCTGATTTATGGGAAAACAACAAAAGAATACAAATACGATAGAAAGCAACCAATTACGACTACCACAGATTCACATGCCTTTACTAGGACAGGCACATAAGGGATATGTCGGAATTAAACATGCTTTAAGCTTAATTTCAATAACCGCAAGGATTCTTTGACATGGTATTGTTTTCCTTTAGAACCAGTTTAGCATCTTTTATGACCAGAGACATACATGTATGTATTTACATGTCGCTGGTATGACTGACGCGGTCTGGTCCGTATTATTTTGGGGATTAGAAACAACATAAACTGACTAAGCATTCGTGACCTTGAGTTACATGAAATGTCGTAACACTTCTTTCAACATCGTGTCTGTTTTAATCAAAGAAGCTGTGCTAATGACTTGTATTTGCGTTTTCCTTTTTCTAATACCGTTTTTGTTTTTCCTGTACAAGCTTTATGGTACGTTCTTATATGTACCTTTCGTTATTCCATTAAAACAAGATTAAAAGGAGATAATCAATGATAACTACTTTTTTAGACTTGGGTGATTCAGAGCTTGACATGTTATAAAGTCTATTGTTGAGGGCTGTTTTCTTATGAATCTTCCTTTATTCACATATCATCGACTTTAGAAAATGTAAAATACGTGAGTTAATGGAAATGAGATTTGTTGTAGTAAAAATTCTACCCCCTTTAGTTGTATCTGTGATGTTTTATTGACTTGTGTTGGCCCTGTTGACTTTTATTCTGTATCGTTACTGATGTACCATCAAACCCCGAGTATGCGTTCCACCCTCTAAGCATGCTTCGTTATATGAATTATATATTTTTCTGTGAATTTAGAGTTCGAAAATTGTGTTACTATATACACTGTGTTAATTTGTCTATATTTTACTAAAACCCTTATACAACGTAAAACTGTTCTGTTTAGGTCTTCTTTGCATTTTACACCAATCATTTTGTATTTTTGACTTCCAAAATTTTTGGTCTCGTGTGTTGGTGTTGTTTCGAGAAATTTTGATTAAAAATTAATATCCCTCCAAAACTAGCACGACAACCTACGTTCTAAAATTATGTTTGATAGTACACACATACGTAAGAACAGTCACTGTCCACTTGGTGTCACTGCTCCAAAATAACTCAGTTCAAAATCATAAAAAACATTGCAATGTCAAAGTGTACTCAAGTTATTCTCCTTGAGTAAATCCATTCCAAAGAGGAATCTTAAAAGTAGGCAAATTTAACTAACTGATCTCCGGTTAACATGTTTACTATTTCCGTCCTTAATGAGCACATTATTGTGTAGCCGATACATTACTGTCTGGTCAGTTATTCACCCCTGTTATTGTCAGGAAAAAAATTGTTGAAAAGGTACTATAAACTTAAAAATAGAACGAATTCACGAGACAATGTAAACGCTAGAAAAGCTGAACTTCTTAACATACTGTTAATTATTCTTGAATAAAGATAATATACAGTTGTTAAATCATCTACTAAATGTTATCACAAATGTTGAGATATACGTGATCCATAGTGTGGACATAATTTGAGTGATCTCTAATTTTTTAAGGCATAGCATAGGTATATAAAATTCAAATGCATTTTATGTTTCAGAAAATTAAAAACTGAACTGAATTTTGCTGTGCATTTTTTCTTAATCTTTCAGAAGATGATGAAATAAACAAACATATGAGATTCACTTGATACGGTCCACTCAGTTACACGGTTTAAATCTATTGTTGTCAGATATTATAGTGTCCCTCTGTTGTCCATGCCAATCAATACAGTTCACCTTAATTATTACACAAGGGGAATTTCTCAACACATTTCCTAACTTTGTCTATTTTGGCACCTTCTGTAGGAATGCAAAAAGTAGACAGCAAAAACAGTTAATTTTTTTATTTTCTGAAACATAAAATGCATTTGAAAGCTATGCCTTAAAAAATTTCTAGGTGCACAGGTTTGTCTTCATTAAGAGTAAACCGTGTGGTGTAAACACAGCCATTTTAGACAAAGGATCCACCTGAACCTTTATAGCAATCCCAAAACGGTTAATTATTGCATTTATACAGAAACTCTCGCTTTTGAAAATTATTTCAATACTCTAGACGATAAAGACGTTTTCACTCTCTGTAAATTTAGATCCATAAATCACAAGCTTCCAATTGAATCTGGTAGATGTATACATTTACCCAAAGAAAACAGAACGTGTAACTCGTGTTTCAGGAATGCAATTGGAGATGAATTTCATTATATTTTGAATGTAAATATTTTTCACAAGAGAGGAAAGAATGCATAGAAAATAAAACCAACGTTAACGCTCTCAAATTTGAAACAGCTATGAATTTGACAAAACAATCGAAACTAAAGAAAGTTGTGCAAGTTCATTAATGAGAATCATACAAAAGGACTAAAAGGATTATCTCTGATAAAACTAAGCCTTCAATCTATACAACCTTTTCTTATCTGATAAGATTTCATCTGCTGCTACTTCATCAAATGTATCACATGTATTTTAATATCATGATGTATGTCTCTGTATTTCTGTATACCATTGTCAACAAAGGTTTTCAGAATAAAGTATCAAAATGAGGAGATGTGGAGATGCAGAGTCCAAATGACATGGATGTAGGCAACTATAGATCACCGTACGACCTTCAACAATGAGCAAAAAAACAGATCGCGTGTAGTCAGCTTAAGAGGCATCGACCGCGTGATGACAAAATGAAAGAAAATAAAAAAAAAGAAAAACAACAGTCTGATTTATGGGAAAACAACAAAAGAATACAAATACGATAGAAAGCAACCAATTACGACTACCACAGATTCACATGCCTTTACTAGGGACAGGCACATAAGGGATATGTCGGAATTAAACATGCTTTAAGCTTAATTTCAATAACCGCAAGGATTCTTTGACATGGTATTGTTTTCCTTTAGAACCAGTTTAGCATCTTTTATGACCAGAGACATACATGTATGTATTTACATGTCGCTGGTATGACTGACGCGGTCTGGTCCGTATTATTTTGGGGATTAGAAACAACATAAACTGACTAAGCATTCGTGACCTTGAGTTACATGAAATGTCGTAACACTTCTTTCAACATCGTGTCTGTTTTAATCAAAGAAGCTGTGCTAATGACTTGTATTTGCGTTTTCCTTTTTCTAATACCGTTTTTGTTTTTCCTGTACAAGCTTTATGGTACGTTCTTATATGTACCTTTCATTATTCCATTAAAACAAGATTAAAAGGAGATAATCAATGATAACTACTTTTTTAGACTTGGGTGATTCAGAGCTTGACATGTTATAAAGTCTATTGTTGAGGGCTGTTTTCTTATGAATCTTCCTTTATTCACATATCATCGACTTTAGAAAATGTAAAATACGTGAGTTAATGGAAATGAGATTTGTTGTAGTAAAAATTCTACCCCCTTTAGTTGTATCTGTGATGTTTTATTGACTTGTGTTGGCCCTGTTGACTTTTATTCTGTATCGTTACTGATGTACCATCAAACCCCGAGTATGCGTTCCACCCTCTAAGCATGCTTCTTTATATGAATTATATATTTTTCTGTGAATTTAGAGTTCGAAAATTGTGTTACTATATACACTGTGTTAATTTGTCTATATTTTACTAAAACCCTTATACAACGTAAAACTGTTCTGTTTAGGTCTTCTTTGCATTTTACACCAATCATTTTGTATTTTTGACTTCCAAAATTTTTGGTCTCGTGTGTTGGTGTTGTTTCGAGAAATTTTTGATTAAAAATTAATATCCCTCCAAAACTAGCACGACAACCTACGTTCTAAAATTATGTTTGATAGTACACACATACGTAAGAACAGTCACTGTCCACTTGGTGTCACTGCTCCAAAATAACTCAGTTCAAAATCATAAAAAACATTGCAATGTCAAAGTGTACTCAAGTTATTCTCCTTGAGTAAATCCATTCCAAAGAGGAATCTTAAAAGTAGGCAAATTTAACTAACTGATCTCCGGTTAACATGTTTACTATTTCCATCCTTAATGAGCACATTATTGTGTAGCCGATACATTACTGTCTGGTCAGTTATTCACCCCTGTTATTGTCAGGAAAAAAAATTGTTGAAAAGGTACTATAAACTTAAAAATAGAACGAATTCACGAGACAATGTAAACGCTAGAAAAGCTGAACTCGCAAATGGTGTTAGATTCTTGGTCTGAATCAAGTTATGTCATTAGAAAAATGTACTATCCATTTGACAATTCTGTCATTGTTAAAGCGACGATTGTTTTCTTACCTCTTAGCATCCCATACATAAATAATACGAACTAACTCAATAACGTACCTCCCAGCACTAATTTGATTGGAACATTCCTCTGACTTTCTGAAAATCTCACAATCTAGTAAAGACAACAATAATACTCTATATTAACTGATAACAGTAGCTAGCACATTCTTTTCTGGTTTTATCTGTTTCTGATAACAAATCAATCCCTTATTTGTGCATTATCATTGAATATGTGATTAAAACTGCAAATAACCTGTTAAACACAGTTATTTAAATACTCTATTGCCACTTCAGCAGTTGATGTTTGTGAATATTAAAAAAAAGAATGTAAAGAATGTTCACATGACTGCTTAATGTATGATACAAAGAAACATAGAAAACATTTCAATCTAATCAATAAATAATTTATAAATTTGTTTGCATTTGATTGCCATTTAGCTGAAGAAGAAACTAATAACATATATGTCTCTGCAAAGTTGCAAAATCAAATATTTTAGTACATTTGGCAGTTCAAGAAACGTTTATTACTATTGGCAACACACAAAAATTGAATGGGTGTCTATTCAATCTCCATAATTAACAACATGTTGTTTAAGTTACATAATACCAGAAGTCATAGTAACGAACTTCTAATAAAATTAAAACATAAGGAAACTATCACATAAGTAATTTCTTTGACATAGTTTGGAAGTATTGTATTGACAATATAGTACTTCCGTGGTTATAGCATACAAGAGTTAATGGGTAGATTTGTCGGGAGTCAAATTTTGTACCATGTCAGTGGCGTAGCAACTAGAACTGAATAAATTGTAAGCAGGAGGTCGTGGGCGGCAGACGCCCAGAAGCTAAACGATTATTAAAACAAAAATGTTTTATAAAATTATGTGTAAGCACATCCTTACAATGTAACACTGGTGCTACGGCCACTGTCATGTGCATGACAAATTGTTGCACAACTTTCCCCCTTTCATTCATTTTAAATAGGTACACACTCAGTAAAGAACGCTTGATTGTTGTAGACGATGATTAATCATTTGATACAGGGTCCACTAGTGTTTATCTCACAACGCCCTGATTATTTTTTTTATCATCTCAATAAAAGGAAGTTTTAGTATTTACACACAATATCGAACAAAATCTAATCTATTCACAAATTACCCTTGTACTTTCCTTGTTTTACAGCTGATAATCTTTAAATTAAAAATGGACGTTTATCTTAGTATAACGGAATGTTTCAATACTATAAATTACAGGGCTTTCGTTTCCATCACTATTTTGTTGATGGTGACGTGCAAACTGCATCTTATTCAAATCAATTCAAAGAATATTATTGTTCAAAATTCAAATTTAAATAATATGATTGGACAAAAGGCAAAATCTATAGTGATAGATTGTTGCCATTTCGCGTTGTTCGCCCCTTGCTGTTCTATATAGCGAAACCGCAAAAAAACGAGAAAAACGACAAGGCAACTGTAACGTACACGTGAAGATACTAAGGCGAAAACGCGAAGACACATGTAAGGCGAAAACGCAATGACATTAAGGCGAAAACCTCTAAGGTGAAAAGCGAAAACGAGAAAAGGGTTTCACTACGCGTTTTCGTGTTTTTTAAGTTTTGGGGTTTTCGCCTCGGTAGTAATTATGCTTACGAAGAGCATGACTGTATTGTTCACTTTGTTTAACTTGAGAAGTTGTAAAAGTTGAACTTGTTTTGCGATAATTTAAGAATATGCATTAGCACAAAATAGTCATCAAACGAACACCATACAAAGCCTATACTAATTATTTCATACATCTCTGGTATGGACATACAAGGTGTCCATCAACATGGAACATAGTTAAACATATATACCTACCAATAATCAACTTATTATCAGAAACCATTTCACACATAAAAACAAAAGTAGGCACAAATGCAGCAATTACTATCAACACTCATCTGTGTCCACACTTGTTATGTATGGATATATGATAAGTACTTACTGGTTCACTACTGTTAAAGATTATTTAAAATTGTATATCAAATAAATATCAAGATAGGATAAAGGATAATAACAAAAATTTAAGTAATATTTATAAAATTTGCTAACTCGCTGCAATATATGAAAGTTGTTTTACGAGGGTTTGGATGGGGTTTACAGAATAGAGAATAATGGGCAAAAAAATAAGAGAAAGAATATATTGTGTGCCAAAAAATAAGCCCCTTATTTTGCACAAATTGACAAAAAATTAGCTACAAAATATGAAATTTTGATAGTATACAATTTATTTTTTAAGGTTTACACTACACAAACCAGTGAGCTATAATGCTATGAGTGTCTGGATCGTTCCAGATTACAGAATAGAAACTGATAATGGCAAAAATAATAAATAGAGAAAAATGAGCAAAAAAAAAATAAAGAATCGAGAATAATGGAGTTCAAAAGTATAAAGAATAACTGTAGAAAATAAAAGAGTTATATAATACAATACAGATTACAGGAATGAATAATATACAGAATAAAGAACTCATCTGATATAAAGAATACAAAAATAAAAGACCTCCTATCAAGACCCTCAGGCATATTAATGTCTCAATTCTGAGAAAAGGTCGAGTGTACTTTTATTTCCGGATATACGTTACTTTCGGAAGATTATGAACTAAGACGGTAAGATACGAAAACTCCAGAGACAGCTGTTAGTAAACATCAACATGGCGACTCTTGGAGTGTCGGATCAGTTCGACAAATATTTTGGAACTTGGAGGGTAAGAAAGGCTCTTGTAATTTTGGTTGAAAGGATAAGAATACTAAATACTTAAGACTCACTCATTTCTATTTATATTTCAGATCGTTGAATGTGTTTCATTGGCAGGAACAGTCGATACAACAGGCATTGAAGGGTAAGATAATTGAGGAAATTACAGAATACCTATTTTTAACAATGATTCAGTTTGTATACTTAAAAGCATCGTGAGTTGAAGGATATACCTGCAATTTTAATTTAAATTCCAAGTCACCAATCCTCTGTTCCAATTTACAATGATGACAAAAGTCTTAAAATAATGAAAAAAACCTAATTACATTTCCTATTTATTACATGGGTAATCCTCAATTGTAATTTACAAATTGGTTGAATTTCCATGTGCAGAACCAGGAACATATATATTGTTAGATATACTTTTCCCAGGCAGAACTTATGCTGTTATGGCACTAATGCTGGCATGACACTTATACTGGCTAGTCATTTGTATTTAACAATAGGGAGTGAGATTTTATATATCCAAGTTTGGAGTAAGTCACAAATTAGTTGTATTAAACTGATATTATATATTGCTATTAACTAATTTGACTCTCCTAAGACATATAGAATAATGATAAATTTGTTTTTGATATTGACCATATCAACAAGAATATCGAGCAAGCTGCTAGGGCAAGCTGATGAAGTCAGTATAAAAAATAAAATTCCATTATTTTTTTTATCTGCAATTTGACTTAACAATAAGCTTTTTGTTGTTGAAACTGAGGTCAAATGAAAAAGCAAGTAAAACTATTTTTACTCTTACAAAGCGTTGTGATAGTTGTTCAGTTGTATGAATGAAGTCATGTGCATTTCATTGTGAATTGGCGTGGATGGACTTGATCGTTTGATGTTGCTGCACTGATATGTGACATCATTGGCTTATATCTATGATTATCAGGTCCTGTCCATGATCTAGAAAAATATTATCAGTAAGATCAAAGGGAAATTTAACAAATATTATCAGTAAGATCGAAGGGAAAATTAACAAATTGACGATTATTTGACGACTAGACTCCTTATGTTTCAGAGTTGAATCATAAGTTTTTTATCTCTTTTTTGTAAATAAATATATTTAAAATTTTTAAAAATGTTCTAGAAGGTGACCCATTCCCTTTTTTATGAAAAGTCGGTTAGTAGGCTTATTTGAAACACCTGCAAGCTTGATTTTCTTCTGTTCTGAATAAAATACATCAACTGCAAATTTTTCCTATTTCTTGTATTGATTACTCAATTATTCCAAGACAGAAAATACTGACTTACCAGATACAACGTAACTGAAATACAGTCAAAGATATTTGGTATGCAGTTGTATGAGCAATTACACATCTCATTTCCACGGAGAATATTTGTCCTACCTCCTTATTCATGTTCTATTCACTTTTATTTTTTTGCATTGTTGATAGCTTAGATGTTAAACTGCTATATTGTTAAAGTTAGTGATTACATGTAGGTCAGTTTAAGCCACTAATGATAAGAGAATGATATTTGGTATGTAGTTTTATTAGCATTGACATATTTCTTTTCCACAGAGCTTTGCACATTTACTCATGGTTCACTGACTGAATGCTTTGCATAGTTTACATGCATTTTTTAATTGTTTCCATTTTAATTTCAAAATTTGCATTTTACTGTCAAAATTACATATAGGCACTAAACAACTATTTATGCTGTTTATTACTCATAATTCTTGTCCTAACCCTTCTATCCACAGCTAGGGTCAGTTGATGTACAAAACTTTCATTGTTTGTCATTAATCAGATTGTTTTTAAGTTTATGTCATTTCTGAAAACTGATCATGAAATTCTGATACAAACATTTTCATCTATATGACAACACCTATGATCAACAAAGCTATGTCTGCCTCAGACATCTTGTAATGTGTCTGAGTGATCAAATAAAGTTTAAAGTTATTAGTTTCAATAAAATTATACTGTACCTTTGTGGATTTCTCAAGGGCATTCGATACAATATCTAGAGCCTCATTGTGGATTAAGTTACAAAATGCAAATATAACTGGGAAAATGTTCAAAGTACTGCATATTTTGTATGATAATGTTAAATCTTGTGTTAAAAGCAGTCAAGAATGTTCTACATTCTTTAAGTGCGACATAGGAATAAGACAAGGAGAGAATCTGTCTCCTTTCCTATCCCTATTTGCAATTTATTTAAATGACCTAGAAGATTTCTTGATTCAAAATAATAATTGCAGCTTAGAAAAAGTTGAAAGTTTATGTTTTGATAATCTTGACATTTATGTAAAAATATTTGCATTGCTTTATGCTGATGACACAATAATTATCGCAGAAACACCGGAGTCTTTACAAAACGCTTTGGATATCTTTGAGGCCTATTGTACCAAATGGAAATTGAAAGTGAACTTAAATAAAACGAAAGTTGTAATTTTTTGCAAGAGAAAATCCAAACATAACCAGACCTTAAAACTTTTTGGCCATGATATAGACATAGAAGATTCGTACTCTTATTTAGGAGTAACTTTAAGTTACAATGGTTCTTTTGTTAAAGCCAAGAAAAAAATAGTTGAGCAAGCACAAAAAGCACTATTCAGTTTATATAGAAAAATATGTAACATATCATTACCCGTTGATTTACAGATTAGTTTATTTGATACCCTCATACTTCCAATCCTGACTTATGGGTGTGAGGTGTGGGGGTTCGAAAACATTCAGATGGTAGAAAAAATTCACCTACAATATGTAGAAACGTACTTAGGTTAAGAACAACTACGCCTAATTTCATGTCTTATGGTGAACTTGGCAGAACTCCAATTGAAGTAGCTGTTAATTTAAAGATGGTTAGTTTATGGAACAAACTTGTTGCCAATCAAAACAAATTAAGCAGTGTATTATATAGATTAATGTATAAGCTTAGTCAATCAGGTAATGCTAGTTTTAAGTGGATCAATCATTTAAAGTCTATTTTTGATAACACAGGACTCAGCTATATAAAAAAGAGGATGTGGTATGATTGCCAATGAGACAACTCTTCACAAGAGACCAGATGACACAGAAATTAACAACTATAGGTCACCGTACGGCCTTCAACAATGAGCAAAGCCCATACCGCATAGTCAGCTATAAAAGGCCCCTAAATAACAAATGTAAAACAATTAAAACGAGAAAACTAACGGCCTAATTTATGTACAAAAAAAATGAACGAAAAACAAATATGTAACACATCAACAAACGACAACCACTGAATTACAGGCTCCTGACTTGGGACAGGCACATACATGCAGAATGTGGCAGGGTTACACCAGTTTGAAGGCTCCAACCCTCCCCCTAACCTGGGACTGGTGTAACGGTACAACATAAGAATGAACTATGAAAATCAGTTGAAAAAGGCTTAACTAATCAGATGGATACAAATAGAAATACATCTAACAAAAACACAGAGTGGACGTGGCCGGGTACTTGCACATCCCAACAACAAAAAGACACTAAGTACAGATCTGAGAGTACTCTGAGTTACTGACAGCTAGATCAAAGCCAATAACAACTAATAAAAAAAATCATGCATCTAAGACTGGACTCAGCAATTTCCAGTTCATTCAGTCCAACTAAAAGTTACTTTAAAACAAAGACTCGTAGGTCTGTTTATCCAAAAATGGTATAGTCAAATAGAAAATTCATCAAGAGGAAAATTTTATGGTCAATTTAAATTAGAATTTAATCTAGAAAATTACCTTCTAAAATTATTTCCAAGAGAACGACAATTATTAACAAAACTGAGGTGTTGTAATTTAAAAATACCCATAGAAACTGGAAGGTTGACAAACATTCCAAAAGAAGAAAGAATATGCCACTTATGTCATATAGGAATTGGCATTGAATTTCATTACCTTTTTGAGTGTCAGTTTCCAACAGTCGTAGACATACGAAATAAACATATTCCTATTTACTTTACTAGATATCCATGTTATCAAATTATGATAGGCTTATTATCACTATGTAATGTAAAAGTTTTAAAAATCTATCGCTGTTTATTAGTAAACTTAAAAACATTTTGTAAAATGATTTTATAATAATGTATTTTCTATTTCTTTTAATACCCACCATTGTTTTGTATTGTTTGTATATATGTTAATATTGTATTCCTCTTGTTACACACACCTATGCAATGTGTTGAGTGATCAAATAAAGTTTAAAGTATGAACATATAATCAAACTAATTTGTCCCTAAAAAGTAAGCAACACCATCTGTTAGCATAAGTCTAATCTCTAAATTGTTTTACTTATTAGATCAGAATTCCACTTGGATGACAGTGGAGATGTGTCATGGAAACTTGTAGATGAAACAGATTCTGCACCATTTTTTAGTTCTGATTCTTACGAGGTTAAGTATACTTCTGCTTTTTAGACAAGAAAAGAGTGCAAGTAGTTTTCACATTATTTCTTCTTATTATTATTAAGGAAATACTCAAAGTGAATGTTAGATAAGAGTATCAATGATAATTTTAGCATTTTTGAAGAATTCAGATGCATAATTAAATCTCACACCTGCACATATGCGCACACATGTTCTAGTTCAAACAATGTGATTTGCAATTTTTCGCTTATTCCTTTATTACTAGCTTTTAAAATTTTTCCTCAAATTATATTTATATAGGTATTTCTGATAATCTAAATCTGTTTGACAAATTATTTGGAAGATGCTAACCGCTAAAATTTAAGAAAATATCTTTAAATATCAGGTCACTTTTACGACCAAAATGTGTGGCTGTTTAAGACAAAAGGTCAGGTCAAAAAGATTGCATAAAAACTTTTTTCTGAATTATGTTGAAATGGCAAACCCACTTTATATGTCCTGTTCAGGCTTGGCACAACAAATCAAAAATATAACTTGTCGGACAAGTCTGGACACTACAACCATTTTGGAAGGTCTGCATACTGGTAGTTCATTTAGTTGAAAATGCAATATCAAACATATCTAGTACTATAAAATTTTATACTGTCGAAATAGCACATTCTGCATTGCATCAATATATATTCACTATCTGCTATTCATTTTAGTTCACAGCTGGAAGACATGGATCTGTGTTACTTAAGTTTTTTGGAACTTTTAGAGAACATGTCATTGAATTTAAAGTAAGTTTTTATTGTTTTAAAGTTTGAGTGTATTTTTATGAAACAAGATAGCAATCTTTCAATAGATATAAGAAGATGTGGTATGAGTGCCAATGAGACAACTCTCCATCCAAGTCAAAATTTATAAATGTAAACCATTATAGGTCAAAGTACGGTCTTCAAGCACAGTTAATACCATATTAAGTCTAACTAACTGGAAGGGGATGGAAAAGAAGTCGATTGAAGTTTGATGTAAACAAATTACTCATGACCTTTTGTTTGACTGTATGTAAAACTTCTCAGTGGCAGGTCCAGGTATTTAAAAAGGAGAAGGGAGAAGCAGTTGACGTTTTTGAATTTTTTGATTTGTAAAGAATGAGGAGCTATATCAATGTGACAGATTTACTTGAAAAACTCCTATTTTTGCTCTTTAAAGGAAGCAAGTTACTTACAATTGCATCTTTGACAACTCACACCAGGACCTGTTTGTTCTTCTCTTGGTTAAATTTAAACTAAAGGTTAAATATTGTAAACCCTTGGTTAAAATTTAACCCTGGGTTTATTGTCTGTTGTTCATCATATGGTTAGATTTAACTTATTGTTAAATCAATGGTTAAATGATTCAGATTAAACCTTGCACCGGACCTAGGTTAATATTTTAACCCAGGAACTTTGTTGCCATAAAGACTGATTCCATCTTCATAAAGGGTGCAAATAAGATAGAAAATGACAAAAGTTTGATACAGCCTATTCTTTGTTTTTGTGGCTATAAATATAGCAATTAGCAAATGTTTTACATTGTTCCCCATTTTGCATGGAAATATTTAGGATCATGTCTGTACGTATCTTCATGGCATAATCGAATCAACATCTTTTTAATATTGTGTTACCTTCAAGTACCTTTAGGTCATAAAAAAAAATTATGCAGCAAAATAAATCATGTTTGAATAAGAACATGTATTTATCTATAACAATTGCGATCAATGCTTCCAAAGTTTTAAGACAAAAGGTGCTTTCTGTCACGTCCGCATTGTAGTTGTACTAAATAATGAACTTAGATGCTGAAAATCGTTTTGTTTTTAATAAGTAATTTCATTTATGGAACTTAACATTTTCTAAGACCAGAGGAAATTGTTGATACCGGTAATTCTTTATTTTGAAAACATTTAGTCAGTGCAAACTTAACCATAGGTTATTTAACCAAGGGTTAAAAAGAAGTTGAACAACAGAATTTAAACCTTTGGTTACATAACCATTTCTTAGATCATTTAACCCTGGGTTATATTTAACCAAAGGATGAACAACTTGGTCCTGGAATCCTACCTGCTGCTGACCTGATGTTAAGAAACTATACACTGTAATATTCCTTAAACTCATCAGTCATTTCTATTGCTGAAGGCTATCATTGGGCATATGAGTTATCTAAATGACAATATGCATATTCATCATTGTGTGGCTAAATAAAAAGTAAAAAAAGGGATTCTCCATCTAACAATCAATTGAGAGATTTTATAAGGGTCATAAGTTATAAACTGTCAATATTCCATGGGATCTACAGGCATTATATCGTATCATATAATAGTTGTCAAGGTATTTTAGTTTGAGGAAAACCAGTACATGTACAACTAACCTTTCAGTTTATATTTATTGAAAACATATGGTATTTCAGGCTGAGATATCAGAGGATTTGATGTTATTGACATGTGAAAGATGTTGTATGCTACAATGTCAGAAGGTAGATATTCACTTAAACTGTTCAAAACCTTTTGGTTACTCTTATAATATTTATAAAAAAATCAAGATTGTGTACAATTTGCCCTTTGATACAACAGGACTGAAAAACAGCCCTTAAATTTGAAAATTAAATATCAACCTTATATAACATTATATTATATTGTATAACATGCAAATGTCTCATTTTAAAATGCAGGGCTCACGCTACCAGGCGACTAGGGCGAAGAAGTCGCTTTCCCGTCCGTCACTTCGCTTTGCCCGACCCTCAAAAGCGAAAACAAGTCGCCCTGTTGTTTACGATACTCGCTTTCAGTCGCTTTCGTCATCGGACATTTTCAATTTTTACCAAGTTGATAAAACATCAATTTTTTATCGATAATTAAAGAAATTCAGACATAAACGATTCATTTTCTTAAGAAAAGAGGTTTAAGCATTGACTTTACAGTATGTAGCAGGTTATTTAATTAAAAAGACAACTTTTTATCACTGTATGCACTTCCGGTACTTGGCACTCGGAGAGCGTACATCAATCTAACTTTCGGCGGCAAAATAAGTTTGTTACTTCATTTGAAAGTAATAAAAGTTGCCTCCAGTAAATGTTTAATCCATTTATTGCATTAAAAACGTCATATTCCTTTCCAAATAGCATGTCAAACATCGTTTATTTTTGTAAATTTTCTTCGTCCGCCATTAATCGTTTACTAACTACGGATCAGAATCGGACCAGCTATGACCGAAATCCGTATTTTTACAATAATAACTACGGACGCATGAATGGAAAAGCTGACAAGAATATTGATCCCAAAGAGAAAAATTACGCATTCCACACGCATTAACAGACTTTTGGTTAGATCTAATTGATTAATGTATATAATTCCAAATAATTTATATGGTTTGTTTTAAAATATTGATTAAAGTTGCTTAACTACTAATATCAATATATTATGGCCCAGCTTAACTTTGTATATCTTTTGATGAGAAACACTGAATTTCATAACATGATAAACAAAATAGTTTTTAATTGAATTGTAATTCTCATATTATAATTTCTTTACCTTTTGGACATAAAAAAAAAAAATCTTTTTAGTGCTAGATATTTAGTTGGTAGTTTCTCACAAGAACCTAAACTGAAACAACTTTGAATTTGAACTGTTAATTTGATTGTATACTCAGATATGAATTGAACAATATAAAAAGAACATTATTTACATATGACCCTTTATACTATAGTAAAATCAAAACATTGTAGCGCAGCGCGCAAAGGAGCACTTCTCTTTCAAATCTCACCACTTCTCCCTATTAGTTTCATAAAGAGAAGTCACTTCTCCCTATGATTCTGAAGTAGTGTGAGCCCTGAAAATGTGCAAATTTTATTATATTTAGTTTCATACAGTAAGAAACTACATGTCTGATTGAAATTGTGGTGATCATAAAGATTGATTTCTAATCTCAATAAAAAATATAAATCAATTGCTTTTAAAAAGCAATTGTAAACTGTCTTTCCCCCTTTGAAACATGATGGATTGATATGTGTGTGTGTGTGTGCGTTTATTTATTTGTTTCTTTGTTTGTTTTTTTCTTTCTTTCTTTAAAGGGTCCATATTAGTGTGTTGGTTAAGTTTCTATATTTAGTTTGGAAAGTTTTTATTCTATTTCAGGGTCCGTGCGCGTCTTTGTCTAGCGCCAGGTTGTGGCGTCACGTGACAAGGCTTTATAATAGCAAAAACTTAGTATTTTTATTTCTTTTTAGGTGGGGACGTTAAACAGACAACATGTGTAGCGACGGAATTTACACAATGTATTTCTTTTGTCATTGTAGGTAATTGACATTTTGATCACAGTTCACGAGCAGTGCATGCTTTGGATTTAATTGATCCTGTGTACTTTTAAAACACGTTCATTGATTATTTTCATATAATGTACATTTTTCAGTAGCAGTTTGTTAACACAAATTTGTTTCAATCTAGGAACGGACATTTTATTGTAGGATTTCACTGAGATTTACGGAAGTAGCAAGTGATTTTTAAGGCATTGCAATTTCTTTTCTCTAGGAAAATTCTTGAAAGATACCTGCACCATGTTGTTTTATGAAGATGTAATACATGTATACCCTGCTGACTGCAAATTTTGAGGTCAATTGGACATGTAGTTTCAGAGAAGATCAGATAACATGCATGTGGATTTTTTTTTTTCAGAAAAGATATTAATACAATAATATTAATCAATTGTTTCAAAAACAATTGTTAACGGTATTTTCCCCTTCGAAACATAATTAATTAATTGATTTGTTTATTGATTGATTGATTGATTGATTGGTTGGTTGGTTGGTTGGTTTGTTGATTATTTAAACACGTGGGATAGAGTCTCTTGAAACAAGCGAAAAAAAAACCAAATGAGATCTTGGACCCCGTATTAAACACACAAGACGGAAACATGCATGCAATGATTGATTGATTGATTGGTTGATTGATTGATTGATCAAACAACTCCAAAATTTAACCTCTCCTTTTTCTATGAATTGCCAAAAATTATCCATATATTTACATTCTTAAAATCTCAATTTACATTTATTTATTTTTTATTGAATTTACCATGCATGACTACCCTTTCTCACTTCTTTACTCTTCCACGTACAAATCTACCCTTTTTTTTTCTTATTTACAGTTCAAAGTTCACTCAGTAATATTGAGCATGACTGCTCCTGGCTTAGCATGGACCAGTACACCACCACCCCTGAGTGGGTTACGGGAAGATATTTTAGAGACTGTTTTACATTATCTGTATACAGAATGTCTTCCTAAAGGATTATCTGAAGAAACCGCTAGAGATTGTATCAAAGTGGTGGGCAAATTACCAGGACTGGAAAATTTTACACAGATCTGTCAAAATTTCTTGAAGAATACTGCTCTTAAACAGCGTAAGTTAATTGATATCTTAAAAACATTTGCCAAATGAAGATGATATAAAATTGAGGAAAAAGATATATTAGGGACGTTGGATAGGGTCTCTTGACACAAGCGAAAAGGAAAAAAAGGAGATCTTGGATCCCGTATTAAACACATGAGACGGAAACATGCATGTAACGATTCATTGATTGATTGATTGGTTAATTGGTTGGTTGGTTGGTTTATTAATTAAACACGTTGGAAATGGGTCTCTTGAAACAGGCGAAAAAGAAACAAAGGAGATCTTGGACCCCGTATTAAACACATGAGACATAAACATGCATGTAACGATTCATTGATTGATTGATTGGTTAATTGGTTGGTTGGTTGGTTGGTTGGTTGGTTTATTAATTAAACACGTTGGAAATGGGTCTCTTGATACAGGCGAAAAAGAAACAAAGGAGATCTTGGACCCTGTATTAAACACATGAGACAGAAACATGCATGCAATGATTAAATGATTGATTGGTTGGTTGATTGATTGATTGATTGATTGATCGATTAAACATGTTGGATAGGGTCTCTTGGCACAAGCGAAAAAGAAACAAATGAGACCTTGGACCCCGTATTAAACACATGAGACGGAAACATGCATGCAATGATTGATTGATTGATTGGTTGGTTGATTAATTGATTGATTGATTGATTAATTACGTTGGATAGGGTCTCTTGGCACAAGCGAAAAAGAAACAAATGAGACCTTGGACCCCGTATTAAACACATGAGATGGAAACATGCATGCAATGATTGATTGATTGATTGATTGGTTGATTGATTGATTGGTTGGTTGGTTGGTTGATTGATTGATTAATTAAACATGTGGGATAAGGTTTCTTGAAACAGGCGAAAAAGAAACAAAGGAGATCTTGGACCCCGTATTAAACACATGAGACGGAAACATGCATGTAATGATTGATTGATTGATTGATTGATTGATTGATTGATGAATGATTGATTGGTTGGTTGGTTGGTTGGTTGGTTTAAATATTGATTGATTGGTTGGTTTAAATATTGATTGATTGATTGGTTGGTTGGTTGGTTGGTTAGTTGAGTAAACACATGGAAACGAGCCACTAGGATCATGCAAAAACGGAATTTAAAGCCTAGATACTATATCTTAACACATGGGATCTAGCTTTTGAGATATCCCTCAACAAGTAGTAAGGTCAAAGGTCAATGTCAACCTACAAAAGCATTAAAACACAATCAAACTCTTTAAATAGTGCCAAAAACACATAACTTGCCTCTTTGTTCATGACCTTTGACCTTGACCCCAATTTCAAGGTCATGAAATAAGGGCCTCAAATCAAAACACTCTAGGTCTCTACTATATATTGTTAATGAGTTATATTACCATACAGCTAATATAAGATATAAAAGGGGCAAAAACTCCCATTAAATGTCTATGTACCCTTTCAACTAAAATTTACATGTTATGACATGTCGCAACTAACAATTCTGTAAAAATATTTTTGTCGATATCTTATACAATCTCTGAAAATAAGTGATAACAAGCCAAAATCAAAATTTAGAATATGACCTTGACCTTTGATCTTGACCTTATTTTCTTTTTTTTGGACCGAGGACCTCAAATCAAAAGACCTCAGGTCTCTATAAGTTATGGTTTTTCAGTTACAAATGCACATCACTTATATCAAATGCATAAGGGGAAATAATTCTCATATGGAGTCTCCGGATAGCTTCGGTCAAAATTAATCAAATCATCCTGAGGATATAACGAGCGATTTGGTAAAATAAATTAGTCAGTTTCTTATGCGGTTGCTACATATAAGTAATAACAAGAAAAACAGTGTTTGGGGAGGTAACTCTTACATCGAAAAGTTTTTGGTTACGCGGTGTCAGTTTCAAAAGCGTGTTAACTGTTCGATATCATATACCATATGTCTAAGCGACATCTTGCGAAACAAAAAAACAACGAAGGAAAAAAAATTAGGCGGAAGAAAAAAAATAAATAATCAGAAGAAAACCAATAGGTCTTTCCACGGAAAAGTGGAAAGACCTAATAAATCTGTTCTGTTAACTTACAGTAACTTAATCTGGTTGAATAGTGGAAAGTAGACAGAGATAACCATAATAATGACCATATGAATATATACGTGTATAAAGTACTGTATGAAGTAAATTGTTTTTAGTAGTTGAAAATGTGCACATACTAGTACATGTAACGGTTAACAGTTTGGGTCATTGTGGGGACATTGCTAAATATCAACAGGGGATAAAACTTACCAGTATTTGTGCAATAAACTTTTTATTGTACAGCAAAACTTTCAAATGAAAAAAACAAAACATCCTGATTTATTTAATCAACATTACATGTAAAACACAGGGAATGTTGAAACCCCTCTTTACATATTTCGTACACTTATAAAAAACATCTGTAGTTTATGAGAATCATGTTTTTTTCACATTAACCAATGCAGTAATCTCTATTTAGATATGTGAAGAAGACCCAGAAGTATTGGAACAGTATACATATACTGAAGCATTAGAACAGGGCTATTTCCATGATATAGCAATAAAAGCTGATTCTGGGAAAATAGTAAGTGCATATGGAGACGAGTTCTTTCCAAAAATTATTTCACTGTTATGTGTCCGAAAAAGACTGGCTTATTATTTTAGATTGAAATCTTCAAAAACGTGAATTTTGGATAAAGAATTCTAATTACACTGTTGCCATAACATGAAAAAATAGATATATTGAAGGAAGAAAATAAGAAATGATGTTTAAGATAATATGTGAGATGACATTTTTATGAAGCAAACTTTATTTTAAATATGACATAGACTGTGATGTATGTAATCCCTTCAAGTACTTGATAGAAGGTTTATGTCAAAGTTTGCTTTTTTGACCCAAGTCATTATAAGGGGGACCATTTGTAAGTCCATGATATTTTGTATGCAGTTGTATTAGCATTAGCACTTCTCTTTTCCATGGAGATTATATTTCCCAGCCCCTCAGTCATGGTATTTTGAAACTTTTGTATTGTTTACATGTTAAATTTGTAACTTGGTCAGTTTAAGGGGAACCAATAATTCAATGATGATTGTTATGCAGTTCTGTTAGTCATCTCATTTCCGTAGAGATTATATGGTCTCACCCTCTCATTCATGCATGGTCTATCGATGTTGAAATTTTGCAGATTACATGTTACAGTTTGTGTGATTATGACGGTTTTATGGGAACCACTTTTTATTATATTTGGTATTCAGTTGTATAGAATAAGAACATCTCATTTTTGTAGCAATTATATTGCCTGCCCATTTGTAATGGTTCATTCACTATGAAACTCTGTTATAGTTTACTTGTTGAAGTTTGTGATTAGGTCAGTTTAAGAGAACCACTTATGTACAGTAAGTCAATGATATTTGATATGCAGCTCTATTACTAATAGTACATAAAATTTCAAAATTTGCACTAAACTTTAAAAATTACATTCAATAAAGATATGTCTCTGTGTCAAAGTTTATTATTGCTATTTTTATATTACCTCAAAATTATTGCAGTCATATAATGTTGTGATGTTGTCAGCGTTGTCATCGTCATTATTGTCTGAAGACATTTGGTTTCAAGACAATAACTTGAGAATAAGTGTATGGATCTCTATGAAATTGTACCTCAAGGTTCCACACCACTAAAGAAAGGTTGGGATTGATTTTCGGGGTTATTGTCCTAATTGTTTAGGAATTAGGGGCCAAAGAGGGGCCAAAAACAAGCATTTTTCTTGTTTCTGGACAATACCTTGAGTATAAGTCTATGGATCCATATGAAATTGTACCACAAGGTTCCATACCAAAAAAGAAAGGTTGGGATTGATGTTGGGGGGTTATGGCTTTAACCGTTTAGGGGCCAAAAACAATACATTTCTAATCAAGCTGTGTCCCGGAGCATTTTATTCTACTTTATTGTAAATGTTGTGTGTGGTATACTATAGCATTTTGTTTGTGACAGATACGTATAACAAATTATAAAATTATTTGCACATTTACTTGTTACATGTACCAAACAGTACTTTGGAAAAAATCTTAGTGTCGAAAAGTTAAACATGGTACATATATTGACAAATTATCCTCTCCTTTTTCTAAGAACGGCCGAAAATTATTCATATTTCATAAAAATTTCAATTTACAATCGCTTTTTTTTTTTTTTTTGTTGAATTTCTCATGCATGATTTACCTTTCTCACATCTCAACTGTTCCAATTATAAATCTGACCTCCCAATTTTCTTTGTTTTATTTACAGTTCAAAGTTCACTCAGTAGTTTTGAGCATGACTGCTCCTGGCCTAGCATGGACAAGTTCACCACCACCACTGAGTGGGTTAAGAGAAGATATTTTAGAGACAGTTTTACATTATCTTTATACAGAATGTCTTCCTAAAGGATTATCAGAAGAAACTGCTAGAGATTGTATCAAAGTGGTGGGCAAATTGCCAGGACTGGAAAATTTTACACAGATCTGTAAAAATTTCTTGAAGAATACTGCTCTTAAACAACGTAGGTTAATTGATAAATTGAAAACATTTTCCAAATGAAGATGATATAAAATTGAGGGAAAAGATACATTGGGGACAATATAAAAGGAGACATTCACAAGGAGCTCAAGAGGACAGAAATTTTAGTGTTTCTTAATTGTTATTTGATAAAATCATTGAGAAAGATTAAATTTATAAAGAATTTCTAATAATTAGTAAATTTTAAAGAGTTTTTTTTCTTGTGTGAAAAGATATATTAGGGGTTTATGCAAGAGAAATCAAATGTTATGAATCTTTTTTATACGACGTTGGCGTCGTCGTCGTCCGAAGACGCATTGGTTTTCGCACTCTAACTTTAGTTTAAGTGAATGGATCTCTATGAAATTTTACCATAAGGTTCAATATCACAAAAGGAAGGTTGGGATTGATTTTGGGGGTTATGGTACCAACAGTTAAGGAATTAGGGGCCAAAAAGAGGCCAAAAGTAAGCATTTTTGTAACTTCCAGACATAACTTGTGTGTTAGTGTATGGATCTCTCTGACATTGTACCACAAGGTTCCATATCACAAAGGGAATGCTGGGATTGATTTTGGGGTAATTGCCTCAAAATTTTAGGAATTAGGGGCCAAAATGGGGCAAAAACAAGCATTTTCTAGTTTCATGACAATAACTTGTGTGTAAGTGTATGGATCTTTCTGAAATTGTACTACAAGGTTCCATATTACAAAGGAAAGCTGGAATTGAGTTTGGGGTAATTGCCTGAAACGTTTAGGAATTAGGGGCCAAAAGGGCCAAAATAAGCATTTTCTCGTTTCCAGACAATAACTTGTGTTCAAGTGTATGGATCTCTCTGAAATTGTACTGCAAGGTACCATACCTCAAAGGGAAGGCTGGGATTGAGTTTGAGGGTGATGAATCATAAGGGGGTTCAAAAAATTGGGGGGGGATTTTTTTTTTTCCTTTTTTTTTCTTTTAAATTTTCCATTTTAAGTTGGTTATTTCTGATTTATATTTAAAAGCAAATAATAATGATATGGCAGGAGATACACTCCAAACAGGATGTGTAAATTATTATATAATAAGTATTGTGCAATAGCAAGAAATTTTCAATTGCACAGTATTGTGCAATAGCAAGAAATCTTCAATTGCACAGTATTGCACAATAGCAAGAAATATCCAATAGCACAATATTGCGCAATAGCAAGAAATTGTCAGTTGTACAGTATTGCGCAATAGCAGGAAATATTCAATTGCACAGTATTGCGCAATTGCAAGAAATATTCAATTGCACAGTATTGTGCAAAAGAAGATACTTTGTATAAATTGCTTATTTCTTGATCAATTTCAATGGGGTTTTATTCTTGAATTTTTGGGGTTCTTTAATATGCTGAATCTAACCCTGTATTAAGTTTTTGGATTTTGGGCCCTGTTTTTAAATTGGTCCACATTGAGGTCCAAAGGGTCCAAAATTAAACTTTGTTTGATTTCATCAAAAATTTAATTATTGGGGTTCTTTGATATGCCGAATCTAACCGTGTATTTAGATTCTTAATTTTTGGTCCCATTTTCAAATCGGTCTACATTAAGGTCCAAAGGGTCCAAAATTAAACTCAGTTTGATTTTAACAAAAATTGAACTCTTAGGGTTCTTTGATATGCTGAATCTAAACATGTATTTAAATTTTTGATTATGGGCCCAGTTTTCAAGTTGGTCCAAATTGGGGTCCAAAATTAAACTTTGTTTGATTTCAACAAAAATTGAATATATGGGGTTCTTTGATATGCTGAATCTAATCATGTATTTAGATTTTTGATTTTGGGCCCGTTATCAACTTTGTCCACATTGAGGTCAAAAGGGTCCAAAATTAAACTTTGTTTGATTTCATCAAAAATTGAACTCTTGGTGTTCTTTGATATGCTGAATCTAACCATGTATTTAGATTTTGGATATTGGACCATTATAGGTGAATGTCCAATTTAAAATTTTTCTTAGACCACATTCATTCTGTGTCAGAAACCTATGCTGTGTCAAATATTTAATCACAATCCAAATTCAGAGCTGTATCAAGCTTGAATGTTGTGTCCATACTTGCCCCAACTGTTCAGGGTTCGACCTCTGCGGTCGTATCAAGCTGCGCCCTGCGGAGCATTTTATTTGAACTTGGAAATGTTGTAACCGTTTGTAATCGGAATCAATTCAGAAATTTTTCCAAATTATGAGAAGTTTATTTTAACTATCACCAATAGTACTAGTGAAACCTAAGGTAAGTTTGTTGAGAGATACACAATTTTATATACATTTGGATTCTTAAAGTAATGTTAAATGTTATCCTATTTAAAAGCATGTACATCCATTTTATACCCAGTGAGTGATATTCCAATATATCAATCTTCAAGTCTGAACCATGAGTAAAAAAAAAAATTTCAAACATATATTTAGGTAATTATAATATAATTTTCTATTTCGTGTTTTATATTTATAGAAATCGTCAGTCTGATAGGGGACATGCATGCATGTGCTGACAGAATCGTAGATTTATTTAAATGTCGACAACGAGGAAACACAATGGTACCTGATGATGTTCTGTCCCATAATCCAGCTAAGTTGTGCTATGTAATGAAACAAGCATTGAGAGAGGGGCAATAGGTAAGTCTAGTCCATAGATAGCAGATTGTGAGTATATGTCAATGTGACAGCGACCCAAAAACACTAAAAAACATTAAATCACTGTAACTTCTTATCACACATGGTACTGTAAAGGCTAATATATAAGAAATTTCAGAATAAAAGATATGCCCTTGTGTATGTGTGCTATTTGGAAAAAAAATCCTCTGTTGAACACCATTTTAAAAAGGTTAAACAGTTAAGTTACAAGACTTTGATTTCATTTCCAAGGGAAATCGAGTTACTCTGAAAGTTTTTTTTTGGTAAAAGATGTAAAACTGTACATGTATACAAAGCTGATATTATATACTTAAAACTTAAGTTTTGTGGGTGTTTATTAATGAAATTTGTCCAACCATGACTGATATCATATCATCACAGATAACTGATACAGAGCAATTGCCATTGAATGTATTACACATAAAATTGACTTGGCTTTAGTAAGTATATGATAAATTCAGTAATAAAAGTATGAAGATGAATTAAATATTTTTTGTTTATTGTTTTAGCTTTTTCAAAGTACATGATTTTGTGTGATTTGTTTGCTAGAAGGAGTGGTGAGCTTCCCAGAGAAGAAAGACATGATATTATTAAATACACTAAAACCAGGTAAAGAAAAGGCAAGCTTATCAGCCATTTATGCATACATAAATTTATATGTCTTTGTGTTGATATAATATTTAAGAATTGAATGCTTTTTTTTATAATTTTATTAGGGTATAAAAGTGTTGACTGAAACAGATTTTGTATGAAGTGCACAGTTCAATGCTTTTACAAGCCTATAAATTATAAATAAGAATTCAATCATAATTTTATGCTAGAACCATGAAATAAAGAGTTATATCAAACTTTTCGATTGTTTTTCAAAGCATTATTTTAACATTGTTACGAATAGCACGTGCAGTCATATTTATAACAAGAGAAATATGACAATATAAACAAATATACTGGCAATCATACCACATCATCTTATTTTTATACTCAGACAATTTTGTGTCTTTCAACACATGGTTTGTTAAAATCCAACCATAAAGTCTTTCAAAATATTTAAAAAAGAAATGCATTCTTATATAAAATATAAAGCAAACAATTGTAATTTGTAGGTGACGAAGATTATTGCATAACACTAAACAATGATGTCCAACAATCAATAATGCTAGTCATTTATAAGAAATCCTGTATATTGTAAACATGTCAAATGATTATACACTATTATACTCTATTATTGATACAGTTTAGAATTTGATATTTTTCTCTTTAGATTCCATATATTTATAAAGCAACTTCATGAATTTTTCGATGCCTTTAAGACACAGTTATCTTACAAAGAACCAGAACAAGATGAAGAAATAGCCACTTATTTTTTACCAGAGGTAAGTTCTCAGAAGTCTGAATATTAGTTGAAATTTATATGAGGCCCTGATTATGTTGCATGAAAAAAGTCTGCATAGAAAAAATAGATTTGAAACAGTGTTGGACTTGAGTTATATTAACACAAAGTGAATTTAATCTGTTCTGTCAATAGAAGTACAATGTTTTTGTGATATATTGTATACATACAAAGAAATTTAATCTGTTCTATGAATAGAAGTATTGGTTTTATGTGATATATTGTATACATACAAAGAAATGTAATCTGTTCTGTCAATAGAAGTATGAGTTTTATGTGATATATTGTATACATATAAAGAAATTTAATCTGTTCTGTCAATAGAAGTATGAGTTTTAAGTGATATATTGTATACATATAAAGAAATTTATAATCTGTTCTGTCAATAGAAGTATGAGTTTTATGTGATATATTGTATACATATAAAGAAATTTAATCTGTTCTGTCAATAGAAGTATGAGTTTTATGTGATATATTGTATACATACAAAGAAATTTAATCTGTTCTGTCAATAGAAGTATGAGTCTTTGTGATATATTGTTTACAAATAAAGAAATTTAATCTGTTCTGTCAATAGAAGTATGAGTTTTATGTGATATTGTATACATATAAAGAAATTTAATCTGTTCTGAAGACCCTACGTCAACTGTCAAGATGAAGAACAGGAATAAAAGCCCTGTTCATTGATAATTTTCTATGTTTTCTATGTATTGTGTGTGATTTTGTCCCATGTACATTTACTCCATATCCTTTCATTTTCTATATCAATAGTAGTATGAGTTTTATGTGATATATTGTATACATATTTTACAGCTAGAGGTGTCCTTGTCAACGTTAACCAAGTTTGTTGAAGATTTCAAATCAGCTTTAGACACTGCAATATCTAAAAACATCTCAGATAAAGAAAAAGCAGAGAAGACAGAGAAACATAAAAAAGATGTAAAAGATGTCTTAGGAAAAACATTAAAACATGTAGGTTTGTTATCTGAGTTATTGTAGATTGTAAAATGACAATAATTAGGTCTTTCCACTTTTCTGTGGAAAGACCTATTGTATTTGTTCTGATTATTAGGTCTTTCCACTTTTCTGTGGAAAGACCTATTGTATTTGTTCTGATTATTAGGTCTTTCCACTTTTCTGTGGAAAGACCTATTGTATTTGTTCTGATGATTATTATTAGGTCTTTCCACTTTTCTGTGGAAAGACCTATTGTATTTGTTCTGATTATTAGGTCTTTCAACTTTTCTGTGGAAAGACCTATTGTATTTGTTCTGATGATTATTATTATTATTATTTTCTGCCGCCAAATTTTGTTCTCGCGTAAAATTTTTGTTTCGCAAGATGTGACTTAGATATTTCTTATATAGTATCATACAGTTTATGCACTTTTTATTTTCACCCATTCTAAGCCAAACAATTTTCTTTGTAGGAGTTATCTCCCCGAACACTGTTTTCCTTGTGACTGCATCTCCTCCGTAACCGTAAAAGAAAGCGACAAATTTATTTTATAAAATTGCTCTTATATCCTTTGCATGATTTGTGCTATTTTGACGGAAGAGATATGAATATTCCATATGAGAGTTATTTCCCCTTATGCATTTGATATAAGTGATATGCATTTCTATCTTGTAAACCATAAGTGATAGAGACCTAGGATCTTTTGATTTGAGGTCCTTGATCCAAAAATAAGAAAATTAGGTCTTCAGAGGTCAAGGTCATATTTTAAATTTTGATTTTGGCTTATTTTCAAATCTTTTCAAAAACCATATAAGATATCGACAACATATTTTTACTAAATTGTAAGTTGCGACATGTCGTAACACATAAATTTTGTTTAAAAAGGTATGCTTACATTATATTGGAGTTTTCTCCCCTCTTTTATTAAAAGTTAAGCATATAGTGATATAACTCATTAACCATATATAATTAAGACCTATAGTCTTTTGATTTGAAGCCCTTGGTTTATGACCTTGAAATTGAGCTGAAGGTCATAGGTAAAATTGACGTTCTAGATTTTGACCTTTGCTTTTACTTCATATGTATACATGATAAAGCCATGGGACTTTTTGCATTACGTGGCAAGCCACTTGACTATGGAAAAACCAACCGGAAGTGACCTGGTTTAAACCGGAAGTAGCTATTTTTTGTACTTATTTAATGTAAAAGTATATTGAACCATATATTTTTGGAATCAGTATCAAGTAAACTATCAAATAAAACTGGAAGTGACAATTTATCTCCCTTATTTAGAAAAAAATGTATAGAAACCATATATTTTTGGAATCAGTGTCAATAAGCTATCATTTGACGCTGGATATGATATATCCAACTGAGTTTTAATATTTCAATATCAAAATTGATCTTTATGGGTGGAAAGACCTTCAATTGTTCTTTGAACAATTTGTTTTTAATTTTGTTAATGGCTGTTCTAAAGAAAAAACTAAAGGAGAGCAAAATAAATTCTACATAGAAAATATTGAATGACTTTTGTAATATCAAACTCTTATGAAGCTAAGACACCAAATGAATTTCTCCATATTGAAAGAGTCATTTGATATACACTTTATTGTATTCTTAAAACAAACATTTTTCATGTGACATTTCATAATAAAGATTGTAAGTTTTGATAAAGCCTTTGCAGCCATGACTGACATCGATAACATCATGACTGACATTTATAATATCATGGCTGATACAGAACCATTGCCATTGATTGTATTACACATGAACATTTCTTGTTTTTTTAAGGATATAATAACTCATAAAGTTAACATTTCTGAACATTGTCCATAGTAAAATTACAAGTATTTTATGTTTTGAAAATGAATAAAAAAATGCTTTTGTTTTAACTATGTTTAATTAAAACATATCTCATTTGTTGAAAGTAACAAAATAGATCTGACACAATAACATTGAACCTTTGAAGTCTTGTAACAATTATATACTTGAGAGCATACATATACAATACATGGATACAGATTGAAAAAAATGATTTACCCAAATATATGAAGACAGAAAAAGAGATAGAGAGAAGACAGAATGGAATGGACTTGTGTACGATTGTGTCTTTGTTTGTGAAAACTGTTTATGTTATTACATATGTTTCTTTGATTTTAGGCTTTACATATACGAGAGTTAAAGAAATTAAAATATATCCACGACACAGCTTCTGGGAAGTTTGAATTCTTTCTTGATAAGGCGTAAGTAAAATAAAGTTAGCTGTTTTACTTATGTTTTATTTTATAGATATAGTATAATGCCTTGTAATATTTTATCTCAAATGACAATTCATAACAGTTGAAATTACAAATTGTTAATGAAATTTAGTAATATGCAGGACATCTTTAATTCTAAAATAGATAGCTGTTCAAATGGTCAAATGTTTTCTGATACATTTTTTATTCCACATGAATTTAGTAATGATGGGCTCTTATCCAACATGTTGCTGTGATCTTTATATGAATAACTGCATCCTATCACTCAAATACAAAAGTTAATAGAAATCAAACATAAATGAAACCTTTCTTATATTATCCTTGTATATTTTTATATGTATACTTTTTCAGAGGTCGTTTCAATAGAAAGTCAGTCCATGAGAGGAAAAGTTTAATCTCATCATTCTTACAGACACTCAAAGATAGAGAGGTAGAATTCTTGGTCTTAATAACCTTTTTGAACTTTGTCCTACTGTTCGACAATATAGTGCAGTGAGGCGAACTTTCTATAGATCCTGTTGACTCCTTGTCATGCTATTTATTATTAATATTTACTCAGATATTCAAGTTACAAAATGATGTGTCATTGTAAAATCATGCTTGTAAATAAAATTATTAATTATTTTATTAAAAATATATTAGTTGTGTATGGTGTATGAATCTATCTGTTCCAAAAAAAATGAAGGTTCAACTACAAATATATTATTATGAACAAAAGAAAATAACTCCAGTTCAAGATATTGCTTAGAGGTGTTCTGTTGCTATATACAATTCAACCTTTAATTTTAACGAAAGTAATCTTTACTCTTTAGTATGGACAAGCACTTTGATTGTATCAACCATCAATGAAAGCTTTAAATTTTTTCAGAGCTGGCTATATATTATGATGCATTTTATGATATGTTCAGCATCTTATTTCTGTTTGACAATTGCATGTATTGCACTTAAGCTTTCAATACATGAATTGAGTTTTTTCTTTGTTACTCTCAGGCTCCATTAATAATACAGAGAGTAGAACAGTTTGCCTTTATGATAGAGGAAAAATGGAAATGGAAAGAATGGAAGTACTTATTTAAACTGACATCATCTAAGATGGTAGGTAGAAAAGACATATGATAAAGAAGTTGTCACATTTTATTGCCAGTTGTTGAATATGAAAATAACACTTAGTATTTTTTTTGGAGATCAAATAACTTTTCTGGATTTACTTTAATCAGGAAGGCTTTTATGACTTCAAGTTTCAAATTAAAAAGGGTGATGATAAAATCATGTTAAAATATATTTCACCCTATGAAAGGATTTTGCATGTTACTGAGTGCAATAGTCTCAATTCTCTTTGAAGTACTTTTATTTATGAGAATTTTTCAAACTGGATGTATTGAGTGTATTATAAATTTTAAGTTAAAGTTAGGGCTTGGCTGTAGACACTTGTTTTTTGTCCCAAGACTATTTTCAATAAAACTTTTTTTTATGCCCCCGCCGTAACAGAGGGGGCATTAAGTTTTACCCTTGTCTGTCTGTACGTCCAACTGTCCGTACGTCCGTATTTCCCAAATTTTGTTTCCTTTCTCTAACTTTAGTTTGCCTCAACCAAATGTTATGAAACTTGTACACAATGCTTATTACCACAAAACACAGATCAAGTTTGAATTTTGGTGGTGTCACTTAAACCGTTCCAGAGTTATGCCCGTTTACAAATGGAAAATTGCTAAATTATATGCATAATATGATATGCAAGCGGGGGCATCATCTGTGTCCCATGGACACATTCCCCATTTATTTAAATAAGTCAGAGAATCCATTTAAGGGCATACGATACAGTTTTTATCCCGTACTGAAATTTTGATGAAAATTTGCATTTAGGCTATTTTTACGGATTAAATTAAATATGCAATAAAAAATATACCATCATGTGCTACTTTTGAGTAAATTGAGGTTGAAATTTCAGATATTTCCTCAAAATTCGGATTTGTGGATGTATTTTCCTTTAGACAGAAATACATAACTTTTTGTTTTAAAAGATAAACATAAGCTGTTAGTTGTTAAATTATTTGTAATTTCTGTTTTATATAAATTAGCTATAAATTTGTACATTTTATTTTTACAAATAACTCATATTTATCAAATGTTCATGAATGTAGAAAAAAAAACGTCATTTTTTGCTGTATATTTATCAAATTTAAAATAATTGCACTATTGACTTTTTCATGAAAATTGGTACACATAATCACCATACATAATCAAATCAAATGTCATTTTAAAAAAGAGGGTTCCATGAACTCATTTTCAAGTTAAATCAGTTTGAATGATAAAAATCAGTCGAAAACTGCATCTTTTCTCAATAAGTCACAGTTTGACGTCGCGAAAATAACAATTTACGTTAGCAACGTCATTACCTCCCCTGTAACTGTATCGTATGCCCTTAATGGTGAAAAGGCACAAAACAATTTTCATCATCATAACAAAATCTATATAGTGCCTCAAATGCTTTAAATTAAAATGTGGCGGCCGAGTGGTCTAAGTAGTCCAACTACTGTATCACTTGCCTGTTAATACTGAGGTTGTGAATTTGAACCCTGCATGTGGCAGGTGCGCTCGACTCCAGTCTTAATTGACTCAGATTGTCAGTTTCCTGTCAAAGGTCGTTGTTCTCACCGTGCACTCTGGCTTCCTCCGCCAATAACAACTGACTGCCACGAAATAGCCAACAGTGCTAAAAGTGGTGTTAAAGACCAATCAATCAATTTACATTGAAATGCAATATAAAAATTTATTCTCTAGGCCTGGACAGTGAGTAAACTTTGCAGCTATAGACACACTTTACAACCAGCAATCAATGAGTTAGTGGAGATAGTCAACAAAGAAGAGTTTACTAACTCATTATCTATGCTAGGACTGACATCAGAAACCAAAACAGAAAGCTCAACCAAAGACGAAAGTAAAAAATCTACCAAATATGCCAAAGTAAGTGGATGATTTTACATTGATATAGCAGATACTTATATGGTACTGTGGCTCATTTTACCAAAAATATTATCATATGACAAACATTTCATATGACTTACAATCAATTTATTAATGAAAACAGCTCTTGCTACATAACAACTTGAGAACTCATGAATTATAAAAAAATGAATTACTTTTAAAATGGCAACTCATACTCATATAATTAATTAATTATAGTAACCATGTATTGAAATAAGTCCCGCCTACTAACCCAATATGGAATTCTACTAACCCAATATGGAATATACACGGTCTCCACGCGGTTCTTTTTAACCAATCATATTACTAGAAATGTATAGGAGGTAAGATAAAGTTTGATGCAGGACCATCACAGCAGGCTGGTGTGGTCTAAGATGATAAATGTATTGTAAACTGCCTTTTGTGGTCTCATGGTAGTGAGCTGAACTCATATGCAGAAGGTTGTAAATCCTAAACTTTAAAATTCAACTCAGGATTTTTTTCATTTAGAAATTTGGGGTTTATAGGTCATGTTGATAGTCCCTGTTTAGGGTATATTCATATGACAACATGATATTTTTCTTAGTTGGCATGTTATAAATTGCTGTAGGACATTTTGGTACAATGAATAAATCAGTCATAAATATTAATATACACATGCAAGTTCATTCATTAATACTGTTAATATATAGGAGTTTGGGCTATTTTTCATTCAACTTGTCTGGCTGACTATTGGTCTGTTTGTCAAACAATTATTTCTTACACACTTTTCTCAGGTACTGCTGTAAATACTTCATATTTGGTCAGTAAATGTATGAGCAAGCACTTTTCTGATCTGTCAGACATCTACCTCTTGTTTGCTGATACTTTGATTATTTCAATTTGTTTTCAAGTTCTATAGATTGTTTGTATATTTACAGTTAAGTTCTGTAGAATCTTTATGCATATCACCTAATGCTAGAGATAGTTTAACTGCCAAGAGGGCCTTAGATTTATTTAAAAGAAAAGAGAAAACAGACATGGTATTTGAAATCATTATTATACATGGTAAGTATGGTAGATTTTCTGGTATATTGCTATCTTTTTGAGTAAAATCCTGTTTTTGTCGAGCCTTCGACTTTTGTCGAAAAGCGAGACATAGCGATCCTACATTCCGTCGGCGTTGTCGTCGTGGCGTCGTGGTTAAAGTTTTTGAAATTTTAATAACTTTCTTAAACTATCCTGGATTTCTACCAAACTTGGAAAGAAGCTTCTTTATGATCAGAAGATAGTATCCAGAAGTAAATTTTGTAAAAAAATTCCATTTTTCCGTATTTTACTTTTAAATGGACTTAGTTTTCTGCCAAGAAACATTACATTCACTCTGTGGTTAAAGTTTTGAAATTTTAATAACGTTCTTAAACTATCCTGGATTTCTACCAAACTTGGAAAGAAGCTTCTTTATGATCATAAGATAGTATCCAGAAGTAAATTTTGTAAAAAAATCCATTTTTCCGTATTTTACTTATAAATGGACTTAGTTTTCTGCCAAGAAACATTACATTCACTCTGTGGTTAAAGTTTTGAAATTTTAACAACTTTCTTAAACCATCCTGGATTTGTACCAGACTTGGACAGAAGCTTGTTTATGATTAAAAGCTAGTATCTAGAAGGAAATTTTGTTAAAATTTTGTTCCATTTTTCCGTATTTTACTTATAAATGGACTTTGTTTTTCTTCCAGTTAACATTACATACAGTCTGCAGTTTAAGTTTTAAAACATTTATTAGATTCATAAACTATCCTGGATTTTTACCAAACTTGGACAGAAGCTACTTACAATCAAAAAATAGTATAGAGAGGAATATTTTTTTCAATTTTTTCCTCATTTTTGTTGAGCCTGTGATTAACAGCAAAAGTAGGCGAGACACTGGGTTCTGCGGAACCCTTACGAATTTTTTATTGAATAATAGCAAATGTATTATTTCAGGTATTTCATACATATCATTGTTTTTTTACTGTCAAAAATATTTGCTATTAGGGAAGTCTTTAAAGCATGTTGCATATAGACATGTAGCAAATACCATTGAAGACAGAAAATACAACTTTCAGAAATAGAACAAATATTTTCCCATAAAAGAGCAATCAGCCATAGTATTTAATCTTGCAAACTACTTTTAGTTGTGGTAAAATTATGTGTAGGCTTAACTTTTCATGTCAAATATGTTTCAATAGCTTAAAGAAACTATTAAAAACTGTCTCAACCAAATGTTATGAAACTTATAGGCAATGCTTATTACCACCAAGCATAGATCAAGTTCAAATTTGGGTGGCATCACTTTCACCTTTCTTATGTTCTTTTATAAATGAATAAAAATGGTGAATTTGCTGTAAATTTACAAGCTGGGTCACTTGTGTCCATGTCCCATTAAACTAATAACCTTGGAGATTGTTGTTTCCTTAGTTTTGCTGATTTTGAAAATTAATATTTTCAACCTTCTAATTCGAGTCTGAACCATTATAAATTGTTTAGATACTGGTGACACTGTGATAGACCATACACATGGAGATCCTGTAGAGAAAACAGAATCTGACAGGGATACAGATCACTATGAAATTCCTGCTCATTGTGTCATATTAGCAACAAGATGCCGGTGGTTCCAAAGGGCATTACTTAGTGGTATGAGAGAATCTATAGACAAGTAAGTATTGTTAGTGTAAGGCATATAGCATTGGTTTCTTTAAAAACAACAACATTCATTAAAAAAAAACAGCTAAACATTATAGAGATGTGTGGTGCTTGTAGAGTTATCTCCACTTGTCATATTAGAAACTTATGCTCAAATAATATGCATAAAATATTTTTAATGGAGATAACTTTATTTTAGTACAGGTAAATGTAACATGACTCATAAGATAAACAATTTACATATGTTTAATCATTAGTAGAATTTGTGACATATGTGTTGTCATGGTCTCATTTAACTAATGTTTTTCCTTAATTAATTTTTTTTTTTTTTAGATCTCATGAAAAATTCTCACTAATGATGTGCAAATGGAAATATAGAGGTTTAGCTTTTTGGTGTATATTTTAAATGTATTTTAATTTTTGGCACACATTTCTGTTCTGGTATTGAATCATATAATTGTTCATAAGTAAAATGATAAATTTAACTATAGGTTTCATTGTATATAGGAAAATAACCATCCATGACACCAACCCAGAAGTGTTCAACCTGTTCCTAGAGTATGTATATGGAGGAAATCTAGATACCTCACACAGTACACCAGAGCAGCTTACTGAACTTCTCACATTAGCTGATAGATATGAGGTATTCTTTCTATAGAAACAATTTATCTGCAGCTTTTATAGATATGAGATATTCTTTCTAACTATTAATCTGCAGCTTCAGTAGGTGTCTTGTTTATATTGTTCTATAACTTTTATGCAGAATGTAAAATTTCAATGCTTTAACAAGACTTGATTGTAAAGCAAACAGTGTATAGTTCTCTTATATTATAAATATACTGAACAAAAAAGTTACAATTGAATTTTTATTTAAAATAATATCAATTCTGCCACAGTTGATCTAATGATGTTTGCAAAACAAATACTCTATGCTTTTGACATTATTTATTTCCTGTTGTGACGGTGAAAAATAAAGAAAAGACATTTTATTTTCATCAATGGCATACAGACTTGAGATTTGTGTATAGCATATCATTTTATAAGTAAATTCAGAGGACAGAGTTTTATAAGAAATCACAATTTAAAGTCAAGTTATTGAACTTTTAAAGCAGTCAATACTCTTGTGTTACTATACCTCAACTATAATTCATCTTTTCCTTAAAATCCTAGGAATAACCTATACACATACCTGTCTAATATAGGAAGTTTGAATTTTATTACATAATTATTTCAGGTGGACACGTTAAAGAGTGTATGTGAGCATGCTTTGGGGAAACACGTCAACAATGAGACAGCATTGTATCTGTTCAGTATGGCTGATCAACTCCAAGCAAAGGCATTGAAGGTAGGCAAATATTGTAATGCCCTTTTAATTAAGCAAAGGCATTGAAGGTAGGCAAATATTGTAATATCCTTTAAATTAAGCAAAGGCATTGAAGGTAGGCAAATATTGTATTATCCTTTAAATTAAGCAAAGGCATTGAAGGTAGGCAAATATTTTATTGTCCTGTTAATTAAGTAAAGGCATTGAAGGTAGACAAATATTGTAATATCCTTTTAATTAAGCAAATGCATTGAAGGTAGGCAAATATTGTAATATCCTTTAAATTAAGTATAGGCATTGAAGGTAGACAAATATTGTAATATCCTTTAAATTAAGCATAGGCATTGAAGTTAGGCAAATATTGTAATATCCTTTAAATTAAGCATAGGCATTGAAGGTCGGCAAATATTGTAATATCCTTTAAATTAAGCATAGGCATTGAAGGTCTGCAAATATTGTAATATCCTTTAAATTAAGCAAAGGCATTGAAGGTAGGCAAATATTGTAATGCCCTTTAAATTAACCAAAGGCATTGAAGGTAGGCAAATATTGTAATGCCCTTTTAATTAAGCAAAGGCATTGAAGGTAGGCAAATATTGTAATGCCCTTTTAATTAACCAAAGAAATTGAAGGAAGGCAAATATTGTAATGACCTTTTAATTAAGTAATGGCATTGAAGGTAGGCAAATATTGTAGTGTCCTTTAAATTAAGCAAAGGTATTGAAGGTAGGCAAATATTGTAATGCCCTTTTAATTAAGCAAAGGCATTGAAGGTAGGCAAATATTGTAGTGTCCTTTAAATTAAGCAAATGCATTGAAGGTAGGCAAATATTGTAATGCCCTTTTAATTAAGCAAAGGCATTGAAGGTAGGCAAATATTGTAATGGCCTTTTAATTAAGTAATGGCATTGAAGGTAGGCAAATATTGTAGTGTCCTTTAAATTAAGCAAGTGCATTGAAGGTAGGCAAATATTGTAATGCCCTTTTAATTAAGCAAAGGTATTGAATATTGTAATGCTCTTCTAATCAAGCAAAGGCATTGAAGGTAGTCAAATATTGTAATGTCCTTTTAATTAAGTAAAGGCATTGAAGGTAGTCAAATATTGTAATGTCCTTTTAATTAAGTAAAGGCATTGAAGTAGTCAAATATTGTTATGCCCTTTTAATCAAGCAAAGGCATTGAAGGTAGTCAAATATTGTAATGTCCTTTTGATTAAGCAAAGGCATTGAAGGTAGGCAAATACTGTAATGTCCTTTTAATTAAGTAAAGGCATTGAAGGTAGTCAAATATTGTAATGTCCTTTTAATTAAGTAAAGGCATTGAAGTAGTCAAATATTGTTATGCCCTTTTAATCAAGCAAAGGCATTGAAGGTAGTCAAATATTGTTATGCCCTTTTAATCAAGCAAAGGCATTGAAGGTAGTCAAATATTGTAATGTCCTTTTAATTAAGTAAAGGCATTGAAGGTAGTCATATATTGTAATGTCCTTTTAATTAAGTAAAGGCATTGAAGGTAGTCAAATACTGTAATGTCCTTTTAATTAAGTAAAGGCATTGAAGGTAGTCAAATACTGTAATGCCCTTTTAATCAAGCAAAGGCATTGAAGGTAGTCAAATTTGTAATGTTCTTTTAATTAAGTAAAGGCATTGAAGGTAGTCAAATATTGTAATGTCCTTTTAATTAAGTAAAGGCATTGAAGGTAGTCAAATACTGTAATGTCCTTTTAATTAAGCAAAGGCATTAAAGGTAGGCAAATACTTTAATGTCCTTTTAATTAAGCAAAGGCATTAAAGGTAGGCAAATACTGTTCAAACATTTCAATCACAAAATTTATTTGAACTATTTTCCAGATTTGTAGTTTCACTTGAATTGAATAAGGAAAAATATAAAATGTTTCAAGTTTTATTGTCGTAAAAGTATTGTGGTTAAACTGTACTTACAAAATACAAGAATCACATGACTTTTGTAGTATTTGAAAGTATACAAAATATGATTGTTAATATTTGAACAGTCATACAACTAAAACCTATTTTTGAAATACATAAAACAACAATTATAATATTGACATTATACAGCGAAAAATGTTTACACTAAAGCCTTTTTATAATAAAAAAATGTGTTTGAACAGATAGGTATTCAGTTTATATTACTAAAGAATATTTAATGCATGTCTTTAGCTCAGTTCAGGTTAAACTGTTCTCTCTACAGGGTTCATTTTATTACAATTCTACATGTCTTTAAGGAACAGAGAGTGTTGTATATACAGAAACATCCTGTTTTGAAGGAAGGTGCAGGGTTCATTGTATTACAATTCTACATGTTTTTTAGGAACAGAGAGTGTTGTATATACAGAAACATCCTGTTTTGAAGGAAGGTGCAGGGTTCATTGTATTACAATTGTACATGTTTTTTAGGAACAGAGAGTGTTGTATATACAGAAACATCCTGTTTTGAAGGAAGGTGCAGGGTTCATTGTATTACAATTGTACATGTTTTTTAGGAACAGAGAGTGTTGTATATAGGAACAGAGAGTGTTGTATATACAGAAACATCCTGTTTTGAAGGAAGGTGCAGGGTTCATTGTATTACAATTCTACATGTTTTTTAGGAACAGAGAGTGTTGTATATAGGTATAGAACCACTAATTCGGGCCCAGTCGGAAAGAACATACAAGAAAATAGTACATATTCTAAACAAAATAGTTCCTACGCATAGCTGTATCTTTGTCAATAGGTGAAATATTTGGGTAGTTTTGGTATCAAATGAAAGCTTGGGGACTTGGGATCACTGTAGAACCCTTGAAAGATTCTTTTGAATAATAAAAAAGAATTTAAAATTATACTAGGAGGGCACATTTGCCCTGTTGTTCAGATCAGAAGTACCTGTTTTTGTACTATCTAACTTCTGGGAACCAGTACGCTCTAATATGCAATTAAAGGTATGTTGAATTTTTCAGCACAAGTCAGGATAAGGTATAGTTTTGACATGAAATGACTGCCACTTTATTTGAACTTAAAACAAAGTAGCCATTAATGCTTGAAATTGCAGAATTTAACATAGAAAGCAATGAGGCTATGAATTAGTGGTTTTATACCTATACAGAAACATCCTGTTTTAATGGAACGTGAACCATATATATGTATTACAGTTGTACTTGTGTTTTAGGAACAGACAGTGTCGTATATACAGAAACATCCTATTTTGATGGAAGGTGAACTATATATAGAATTACCTCAAAATCTCAAGAACGAAATACAAGCTTTGACAAATGGGTATGTTTGATGATTAGAGAAAGTTTGATAATAGGCAAAGTTCATGATGTATAAAAATATTTATGGCTATTATACCTCTTAAAAAGTCTCTGAATATGCATGGTAACAAGGCCGTTAAGGCGCTAACATTATTTTTGTTGTGTACACAGTAGTTTGATCACAGCTGATGACATAGATAGTAGTCCTCTTTTTGTACAATCTTCCCACAAGACATCACTCAGTTAATGAGGACAAATACAAAGATACCTTAAATGTTTTATGCTTGTAAATGTGAAATTTACTCCCTGTTACTAGTGATACCGAATATTTCTATATTTTCAGAGAGGATTCCAGTGATCCTGAAACTCCAAATGTTGGTGACATTGAAGAAATGATTCATAAGGTGGATTTAGCTGCTGGAGTAAGCCCTTTTATATTAGTTTTGAAAATTTTCCCTTATAAAGTATTGTCATATGAAAATGTTTCTATATGCAATGTTTATACTAAAATGTCTGTAGATATAGAAAATTCTGCACCATAGTGTTTTTAGAATGAAGTTTTATGTAATATTTGTTGACATCATTTGTTCATAATCAGAACAATCCTAACTAAGTTGTCAGACAGTGCAAAGTCGACTTTTGGTAATTGATCATTCTGAATTGACATGTCTGAAAGAACATGATTTGTCTTGATCACTGTATTATTGCCCTTATGAAATGCACTTGGTCATGACAGATCACTTAACAAAACTGTGGAATAAAACATACATTTAAATTAGTTTTGCTGTACCAGTATTCAAAATTCAATATAGGACTTGCTTTTGATTTTAAACTGAAAGTAGTTGATTTTTTTATATTTCACAGAAAAAAACCTCATGCACTTTTACATAATTTTTCCAATCAACAGTTTTTCAGTTTTCAGTAAGACTCAATCAGGCTCTGTTATTAGTTTATAGCTCTATCAAAGATTATCTCCCCTTTATCTTTCCACAGACACTGTCAGGATCAACCAGTTCATCTTCAACCACATCCTCTGTGTCAGATTTGAGGATAGAAGATCCAGCCAGATTAGAAGCTTGTGTTCACCAGATGAAGGAAGTCGTAGGTGATGATGTCAGTGATGAAGACCTTATGTTACATATCATATCAGCTGATTACGATGTCAGTCGAGCCATAAACTTTTATTTCAGTTCCTTATGATAATGTTTGAAATTAAATCAGCTGATTAAAGTGTTAGTTAAGCCATTTATTTAAATTATTTTGTTGATTTTTTGTGATTTTATTATCTGAATAAGTGGATTAGCTGTTTCTATACCACAGTTCATACAAATTAAATCCTGTTCCCATAATGGTAGCAGGTAGATATTGTCAAAGGGGTCTAGATAATATTTTAACAACACCATAATGTAGAAACAATTTTCACATATCTAAATGAAAGCTGGATTAGTAAAAAAAAATTTGATTGATTTTAAATAGGTAGGATATCTCAAAAGAGATTTTTACATTATTACCTATTACTGCTAAATAAGTGTTTCTCATCTTCCATCAAAGTTAAAAGGAATTTTTTTAATAAAGTACAAAAACATGTTCTATCGAAAGGTTGGAGCATACATACCTGAATCTCAGCATTGATTGGTTTATTTTTTTGGCATAAGAATTCTGTGGTATGGAAACAGTATAAATTCACGTTCACTGGTTCTGTTATTTGATTTGTTAGTTTGTTGTATGGAATCCAACTGTTTGATTTATTAACATGCACTATTTTAGGTAAATGGTTATGACAATGTTTTTTTTTTTTTTATCACAAAGTTGTAAATGAATCACACTCATCAAAATATATATGTTTACCTGAATCATGGTCTAACTTTTTATAATGAAAAATATGTATTTATGAAAAGTCTGACTAGCTTCTCTCTTACTCAGACTCAGAAATCAACCAATCAAAATACTGGATTTGGTGTTTCGAGCACAAATATTGTACTCCAAGTATTGAATAAAGTTTTATAACTGAAAGTCCAGGTGTGTTTAATGGTTTTTTTATTGAATAAAATGCATGAAACAAAATTTTGTTTACACTTCCATATTTGGGTAATTGTCATTAAATCTGTAGACACCATGGTTAAAGCCTTTGTTCTAGTTTGGACATTTTTGTGCATTATTTTTTTGTAAAAAAAAAGTATCTGGTTGTGTTTTTAGAATTCAAAGTCACCTGTTAAGAATAATATTTACACTCATTTTGATTAAGGTAATTTATGTGTTATCTGATTTTAATTTAGTTGTTTATTTATATTAAATAGATTTCTGAACTTTACCTAAAGAGGGACATAAATCACAATTTAAAGATAGTAAATTTAGATGTAGTAACATCTGTGTATATTCATTATACCATGTACTCAGGGTAAATAGTATAGTATAAATGTTTTTTCAGTATTGATAGTGTAAAGAAGATACCAAAGAGAGAAGTGGCATCAAAAAATCAAAGAAAAGCAGACAACACCGTGGTGATGGAAAAAATTCATACAAACAAATAAAAGTCCACTAAATACTACAAATTCAAAAATAAGTGCATGCATTTATTATTGCAAATCCTTGACCACTGGCAAAAATGTGAAATCTTATTTATGCGACTTCAAAAAATTTTATGAAGAAAAATCACTACTCAATATGTGAATGGAAGTTTTTATTATTGCAAACTGGATACTGTCACAGTTATGCATTAATGAAAACATCATAGTAATTGCTGAATTAACAGTACTACACAAAACTGATGATTCAGCAATACTTTACATAAAAACAAAACCTGAACCTGTGGTGCTACAGGTGTCATCCTGGTTTGCCCACTTTTAATCACATGCATATAGAAACATAGGGGAATTGTTGTTTTAACAATTAAAGTCTGTTTCTTTAATTAAGGATATTATTTACCTGTAATTCACCTGTAAAATCTTATAAAGAATACATATTTTTGATTGAAAATTGATTCAAAATTGAGATTTAAAAGGGAAAATATTAAAACAAAAACTATGAATATAATTAGAAAAGAGATCAAAATATAATAATAAAAACTATAAGTATAATTAAAAAGAGATAAATGTCATAACTATTTTAAATGAGATTATAAAATAAAAAAACAAATATTTATAAACTAATAAAGGAAAAGAATTGTATTCAGATTTCTATCTATTCATCTTTATCTTAATTTATGAAAACACATTTTTAGGTTAAAGTGAAATAAATATTTAAAATTTAAGAAAAGGATATCTATAACTTTTGATGCTAAACAAAATAAATGGGAATATGTCCATGAGACACAGATGATGCCTTTTTCTCAAGCTACAGGTTGTGAAAAATGACACATTGTGTATGGATTATACAGGAAAAGCATCATTATGTGAGTAGATCTAGAAGATAAACTAAATGATAGAATTGTAAAATAAGATACGAGGAGATAGCTTTTAGAAAATGCTTTCAGAATATCAAAAGAAAAGATAGTATTCACACAATGTATATAAGTTAAAATCTTGTAAATTTGTTCATTAAAATGAAAATCGCATTAGTTAATTGCATTCCTGCATTAAATTTTGCTGACGATTAAAAATATGGACCTATCATGATGCCTATTGTGCCCTGCTATTTTACTATCCAAGATGACAAAAGAACCCATACCGACCGTGAGAGGGCTTTATAGCCAGTCAAGGTCGTTAAAACCCCATAAGTAAGAACCCATACCGACCGTGAGAGGGCTTTATAGCCAGTCAAGGTCGTTAAAACCCCATAAGTAAGAACCCATACTGACCGTGAGAGGGCTTTATAGCCAGTCAAGGTCGTTAAAACCCCATAAGTAAGAACCCATACTACCTTAAATGCATTATGAATGATAAATTTCAGTGCTAATGATATTTATGTAATATTGCCAATGTTAATTGTTTCAGTGCTATTAAAAATATATATCAAAATCAATTAATTATTTATTTTCATTAGTTATCTCCTTCAAAGAATCAATTCAATGAAAATTTCACAACCAAATAAAGGAAGAAAAAATACATTTTAATATGCATCAATTGCATACAAACTTATCCAATAGATTTTACAGAGATATATGTATCTATATTCTTATATCTATATATTAAACAGCAACACAAATGGAATAGACTGTACAATTTTCCAATCAGTAAACCTTTTGTCTTTTTGTTTATATAACCATTTGATAATTGGGGTAATTAAAAGTGGGCAAACCAGGATGTAACCGGTGCTACAGAAGGGCAGGGAGTTCATGCTCCACCAGTGACACCTATGATAAAGCTTGCATGTAAATTTAGTGGAGAGGGCTTAAAATAGGTTTAGCCTATCGCCCAATCCAATTCAATTTATTTTGATATAATATTCTTTAAACTAAACATCAATGTGGTACGGGTGAAGGATTCATTATTAGGGAAGACATTGAAAAGAGGGATGAAAGATACCAGAGGGACAGTCAAACTCATAGATCGAAAACAAACTGACAACGCCATGGCCAAAAATAAAAAGACAAACAGACAAATAATAGTACAGATGACACAACATAGAAAACTATAGACTAAGCAACACGAAAATGTGATTGAAAGAAGCAATTTTTTGAAACCATAACAATTTTGACAGATAAACATAGTGTAAAAAAGTAGACAAACAAGCATCTCATATTTTTGGGCTATTTCTATGTACTTTCTGTTTCATGCCATCAGAATCAAACTTCTTACTTATAATTCTGACTTTCTAATTCTTTTCATGATACAATACATAATTCCATATTGGAACTAAATCCCGTGCACAGATTATTAAACATACAAATTGTGTATATAAAAATTGAAGAAAAGCTGTGTACAAATATTTATAACCCATTTTAGAGTAATGATTAATTTAAGTTTATTTATTATTTTCTCAGACTGTGATCAAAATACATGCTTTTATTGTTTGTTTTGTTTTTGTTGCCAGGACAACAGTGTAAATAGTCTTGTTTATACTATTATATGGAAGATGTTTCAAAATGAAACATAGTGGACAGAATTGTGTAATTATTCAAAGCAGTTCGAAATGTGCATAGAAAGGATGTAATGTTTTAAACAAATTAGAAACAATGTACTGTGAAAATAGATGTATGTATGTCGTCTTAATCCACTGTCTTAGAGGCATAGATTTATTTGTAATTCCAAATTGGTTGTGAATGAATAAGTTTACATTGATCATTAATTTTACTGTGACATAGTTTATTGGTGGGTGTTTATTCTATTGGTCAAGGAGAAAATCATTTAAACATTTTTTTATGAATTCCTATATTTGTTAGTATGAATGACTGTAAATGTAATATACACATCAATAAGACAGCAAAATAATGAAGTGCTTGCCATAGTAACAGGACAAATACCTGTGAAAGTCATCTAAAGGTTATTGCACAGTCTTCGTATTAGACACATGGCTATACCCTGTGTCAAGAAGCCATTAATCAACGAGTCTAGACAAATTTGGAAATTTTTTTCAGTTTACCAAATATCTGAAATCAACAACAAATAATTTATGGCACAGAAACACTTATATATAAATAGACAACCACTAACAAAGTTCCAGACTTGGGACAGGTACATAAACATGGGACAGGGTTGAACTTATTTATTCAGCATTTTATGTATTATGTTCATGGAAAATTTGCCTTTTGCTTGGTAACATGATGATTCATGAAGAATCTAAACTTCTTGATTGTCAATGATATTAAATTAGCCTCCATGTTATAGATTGATTCTGTCGTTTACCAACAAACATTTCATGCTCCAGTTATTTTTGTTGAACTTTGTTTATAAAATAAAGGTTAGCTTCCCAGAGATCCATAATGATTAAACAGTGGTATTTTACCTAAATACACATTTATTAATGGTAAAACACAGTTTATCAACATATGGATAATCCTGATCTCTCTCTCTCTCTCTCTCGTAAGAAAGGAACTAAATTTTAGAAATCTAGAGTTGTAAGTTATCAATTATATTTTCATACTACCCTGACAGGTAAATAGTACAATTCTTTCACTAAATGGTCCTGGACTTCCTACTCAGGCGTACCTTTTAGTCCAGGGAATACAGTACATTCCTGCTATATAGCAAACCAGTTCTATGATGTTTCAGTCAGTTTACCCTTACTTTGTTACAGTTTTGCCTCAAAAATTCAGTATGATATGTCAACATTGAGGGTTTTATTTGACACTTGGATAACTAAGTTGTATAGTAAGATGGGTATGTTATTGTTACTGTATCATTGAAACTGAGAGTGGCAAAATCGGATACTTTTGTCAAATCATTTTCATTTATTTTTTTTTGCATGGCTAACCATTAACTTATTCTACTTTTTTTTTAAATAAGATTGGTTGATATTCAGAAAATAATAATAAGTATTTTGCTATTAAAATTACAAATATATCCTATAATTGTAATCAAATAACTTACAATCACAGCTTCTCATATACTGGATCTGTTGTATAAAAACTTACTACTTAAGAACAACTCATGCCAAAGGTAGATAGACATTATAATCTCCACAGATTTTTCTTTATGGTCAATATGTTGTTTATTTTTGTTATCTTTTTTTGTAGTCATATATATGATTGTTAACATGAAACCTTATTTATTATGGAGTACTTTTTAAAAGCACGTTTTCCATGTATACTTTTTGAACACTTTATGTAAATGATAATGTTTATAAAACAAGAATTTGCTGTAAAATAATCTCTATTTATTATTTTTTTTTTCCTTGTTGTTTAATAAATTGTTAACCTAGAAATAGCATTTTCTGATATATTTTCTGTATAAAAGAATCAGTAATTTCACTGGACCACTTGATCCCTGCAACTTAATTCTGATTGGTAAATGGTATTTAGTAGTTGCATAACAAACCAGCTACAGATTGAGTTCTGAGTCGATGACTATTTTGTTCCGCCATCAAAGCTAATGTAATTTCCTGAAAACAACAGTTTAGTCTTAGGGTCAAACAAAATAAATTTTAATGTTTTAATATTTTTCCAGTCGTGATGGTATATACTATTGTCTTTTAGATAAAATAGCCTTGGAACAACAGATCTGTCTATAATACAAACAAATAACTGTTGAACACAGCAGTTTCTTTTGAGATATTCATGACAAGAATTAAGATTGGAAACCAATATTTTTTACAATGAATTGTATTACAGTGGTTTTTTTGTTTTGTTTTGAAATCATCAATATTTAAAATTTTCTGGGTTAATTTCAGTCTTCAGATTTCTATTATTATAGAGGTTACCTTAAAACGAAATAAAATGTATATTCATGGATGTGGTTAGGTATATTTATATTTTAGCTTGAAAAATGGGTAGCAGAGATATAATATTCAGTCACATTATCAGCATAAATTAAAAAAGGAGATAATGATAAGAATTAATGTATCATTTTATTTTTGATTAAACTTCAGCTATTTTCTGTTATTATATATTTAATTTTCTTATATATTAAGGATGTTGGCTCCTCTTATTTTTGAATTTTTGCCAGATATTCGGAATCATCTGGTTTTATCCATGTAGTGCCATTGAAAAATTTTGGCCTCTAACCCCTACTTATCTTTTCATAATTTTATACCATATAGTTTAAAAGTCATGTTTGAAAATATTATAGAATCCATGTTATGTTTTCTTAGTTTTTGAAAGAAAAAGAGAGAATCATTTCCCGCCGATTTTTCAGTGGCGTATATCTCGACAACAAGAACACAGACTCTTCATTTTTTTTCTGCTTTTTCAGTTCCTTTATTTATATACTATCAATTTATAACAGTCTTTTAAAAAGCTTGTTATTTTGAAACAGAGAAGCGAACATCCTTAACAAAATGATGGAATGTATTTATTTACTGCAGAGAGCAGTTTTTGCATTTTTATAAACATATTTTTATGACAATAATTTTTTCTGAAAATGATAACAGGAAAAATACAAATGTTTTCATAGCAGTTTTTAATTATTTTATGATACTATAAATATATGTACATTTTTATACGACCGCAAAAAAAATTGCGGTTGTATATTGGTATCATTAATAGATTGTGAAGATAGATTCACTTAAAAGTTAAAAAGAACAGATAAGGTATTTATAAGGATAATCCAATAAAACATCTGAGTTTTTATCATTTCTTTTTTATTACAATATAATGCCACAATTTTTAAACCAGTGGTGTTGTATTTCCTTTTATTTCAGCTTTAAAGCAAATGTAGTAAATTGTTCTGCTTTAATTGTCATTCCTTTTTTATATTTAAAAAAAAATATAAGTGCCAAGAGGGCAATTACTGGGTACCACCATCATGCTCCTTATGCCTGAACTTATATCATTTAAAATATAAATTTTGATAAGAATTTAGTTGCTAGATAAAAAAAAAACAAATATGAAGAATAAAATCAAATGCAATCATTCCAAGTAGGTTGGGTAGAACTGGTTCTTTGCTAGTGTATTTTTTATTGAAACTAAACTTTCAAACCGGAACATGATCTTATCATTAATTTTAGTCTTAATTACTTATTGAAGTGCTGTCTAATTATCATGAAAATTATATTTATGGTGGAAAATTGTCCCAAATTTCATCCTTTGAAATTTGATATTTGTTACATTAAAACGTTGTTTAATGTCCAACCATGGAAGTATTATATTGATGTCAATATAATACTTCCATGGTCCAACTAATGTTAAATACAAATATTATATTATTTTTTTAGAACATGTAGAAAGTAGAATCCTTAACAGCAACAGTAGTTATTTCTATTTAAAAGCAGTGTTGGTTAAAAAGCACTATATTTTATTTTTAAGCTGACTAGCTAATCACCACCTAGAGGATATGTAACATAAATAACAAGAAATTTTAAAAGTTCTAAAATTTCCAAGTTTTTGAACCTTTACAATATAAAGCTTTGATACAACTTTATATAGGCAATGTAGTCTTGCAATTACATAATTTTCTAAGAAATCAAACATGATTGTGAAATCACTAATGAATGTTTAAGCTGTTTCATATTATCAATTCAATAAAATATTTTTATTCTTGGAGTTGATATTTATTGCATTTTCACAGTAGAGTTTGCTTTTCATATGAGATATGATTGAGTTGTATCCTTTTCCATACTGGTTAAATAACTTAGCAGATAACTTTGTTTAAATGGTAAAAGTTATTTGGGCCCTCTCTTGCTTTCATATGCTAATCACCTTAGTTTCAAAATATACATCAGCACCACATCATGCAAAAGATATAAAAGGTACTAAAAAGGCAATCAAGTGTTCTCCACAGGATTTTTTGTAAATCCTTCAGATTTCTTAGCATTTGCATGCAACTTGAGCTTCAGTTTGGTAAATGGTCTTCAGAGCAATAGTGCTGTTTAGATTTTCTTTAACTCCAATAGTTTGCATGGTCAGGACAAGGAAACTTTCAGACAAATGATTAAGGAACAATGGAAGTGATGAAGATATTCCGAGTGTTTTTTTAAAGACATTCTATTGTGGTGAAATTATTAAGGAACACACTAACTGGACCCATAGCCAACTTTGCTCCTCTATAAATAAGATACTTTTTATCCTCTAGGAAGAGTGAAGTGTCTACAATCTCAAAGAAACAAGTAGATTTACCTAGGTCATAAGAATTGGATGAGTTATCTTCATAGATTGTTGTTGTCCACTTAAATGGTCCTAATTGTCTTTTTGAGTAGAGTTTTGGGCCGTCTCTGGTCAAATTTTCTCATAAGCTTTTAAATGTGATAAATGCATACCAAATTTAGTATAAAATCATCAAGTTACAATTTGAGATTTGTCTATATTTCAATCTATTCTATTTACTGCAATTGTGGATTTTTGTTCAATCAATTTCAACTTTTTTTTTATAAAGGACCATAACTCCTGAACAGAAAATTAAAAAAAATCGTCAAACATGACCTCCGTTTTGTCATCTGTAACAACATATATATTCAAATTAAATAAATGGGGAATGTGTTCATGGGACACAGATGATGCCCCCGCTTGCATATAACGTTATAAAGGGACATAACTCAAGAACAGTAAAAGTGACACTACCCAAATTTGTACTTGAACTGAGTTTTGTGGTAACAAGCATTGTTTCATAACATTTGTTTGAGGCAAACTTAAGTTATAGAACGGAAACGAAAAAATTCAGTATTTTTCCATTTGTAAAGGAACACAACTCTAGAACGGTAAAAGTCACGCCACCAAAATTCACACTTGATCTGTGTTTTGTGGTAATCAGCATTGTGCATAAGTTTCATAACGTTTGGTTGAGGCAAACTAAAGTTAGAGAATGGAAATGAAAAATTCAGCAATTTTTCCATTTGTAAAGGGGCATTACTCTAGAACGGTAAAAGTGCCTCAACCAACATTCAAACTTGATCTGTGTTTTGTGGTAATAAGCATTGTGTAAAAGTTTCATAATATTTTTTTGAGGCAAACTACAGTTAGAGAACGGAAACGCTGAATTTTTTCATTTGTAAGGGGGCATAACTCTAGAACGGTAAAAGTGACGCCACCCAAATTCAAACTTGATCTGTGTTTTGTGGTAATCATTGTGCATAAGTTTCAATGTATTTGGTTGAGGCAAACTAAAGTTAGAGAACAGAAACCAATTTTGGGATGTACAGACAGACAAGGGTAAAACTTAATGCCCCTCCACTATGGCGGGCATAAAAAGCAATAAACAAGAAATTATTTGAATCTGGCAAAATTTTGAATTCTGGAAAATTGATTAGAAATGTATTGCACGCATGGCTAACCCTACTTAGTTGGGTAAGTTTTCATCAAACATTTCTTATTAATTTTCCAGAATTCAAAATTATTCCAGATTCAAATAATTCCTTGTTAATAGTTGAAACCACTGACAAGGTTCACTTGTTACAAGCACATTAAAATATGGCATGTTGAACTATTTTTCAAGCACTCAATCCTCCCTCAGTTGAATAACAAAAGGCACACAGAAGACGGTACCACATAAATTAGTGCAGAACAAGCACACATCTATAAAACAGGTATCAAGGACAACAAAAAAACAAAACTAATTGATACTGCATCCATAAGTGATTGCAGAAACTGAATACAAGCTCAAAGTTATATATCCAATTCTAATATGACGTCCTTCTTTCTCTTTGGAAACAAAGCCATGTTCTAATTACAATAAAACATGGGCTGCACGTGATTGACGTCACAATTGGAATTGCAACGTCAGTTGTATTTTGAACAACGCCGGAGGTCGAAATGGACAGTTTTGTTGATGTTGCTCGCTAGGAAATTAAATAAAATCATTCTAAAAGTAAGTTTACGTATACTTGTTATTTTTTTATTGTTCAACTGTTGATTTTCTGTAATGAATTTGTTCATCAAATCATAATGGCTGCCTTTTGAATGTATAGTATAGGTCCGCTTCGAAGTACAAAAGTTCTTGATATTCCTATCAGAATCGAAATAATTCTATCATGCCATGCTTTATGCTCATTTTAACATAGGTAGGCATTATATTTGTCAATATTTTACACCTCGCTAACGCTCGGTATAAAGATATTGACAAATATAATGCCTACCCATGTTAAAATGAACATAAAGCATGGCATGAAAGAATTATTTCTTAAATACAGAAATCATGATGTCCTACACCCCTTTCTACCTTTTCTAGAATAAATAACACACTATATGTATTATCATTTATTTACAGCTAAACGTGTGTAGCAGATCACGTATTGCACATAGCTACAGCATAATATGTACACAGCAAATTAACATTGGTTACATTAATGTCCCAATTTCACCTAACACATTTTAAAAAAAATATCTTTAATTGAAAGATTACAAGTGAATATAGAAGAACCTTTTTGACATTTTTTAACAACTTCAATTGAAGTTTACAGTTTGTGAAAATGGGACCAATAAATATTTCTAAATGTCACCTCAAAAATATTTGAAATAAATGCACTTTTTAATGAAATATAATAAAAAGAAACTATGATTGATCTTCAAGGAAATAAGCAAACCAAAATTTTGCATTGAAATTATATATTTTCCTGTAAAGGCTTATCTTACTCCTTGTATATAAGGAAATGTTCATGTCATATATCTTTTTCATAAAACTAATAAAGATTTCATTTCTCAGTTTAATTATCTGTGCAAAAGGTGTATTTTGTTGTACTTTATAACAAACTCTTACCAGGAAAAAAAGTCAATAATAAAATAACAACATACGGTATATTTTTCTAGGTTTACAGTCTTAATTTTCTGAAAGGCTATGAAAAGTCTGTAGATGAATGATCATAGCTTGTAAAACAAATGTCCAACACCAGAAAATAAAAACCAATTAATTTGGAATAATTTTGAAAAGACATGAAGATTTTACATAAAAAGTTGTTGGTTTATATGTGTATGATATTAACAATATTAAGTTACATTGCTTGTTTCACAAGCTGTAAAACCTGCAACTAATCCAAATAGACTGTTCATGACTGAATTTGTAACTAGCTTTTAAGAAATGAGACTCATGAATATAAAATGTTTTCATGTTCAATATTGTTTTTGGTAGATATCAATTTGCATGATGTGTAAAAAATGTCGGTTGTGGGTTATAGGTTACATCCAGCACAAAATATTCCAATGACAATGTTCTATTTTTTTTACTGTATACTAAATTTCATCTTTTTAATGACCCTGGACAAATCAGGAAAATCAGTTATGTCACTTCTTTAATACAATGATTTGTACTAAACATCAGTTATAAAAAAACATTGAATTTTTATTTTCTTAATGTCTCTTAGTTTCATAAAATACAACTATTCATAACAAAACAAACTTAAAATCATATATATTGTTGGTTTATTTATTTTTTAATTTCAGGAGAATCACAATGTATATCATTGTAACATATCTGGACAGTCTAGGAAATTCAATTGTAAAATATATGTATCAACTACTTGATATTTATGAAATGGACAGAGTGATAGCTTGTATGGCGGGACGATTTATAAATGTTTCTAAAGAACAATAATAAAAAAATAATCTATAAGTAATAATACCAATAAAATTAGCAATTATTCCCATAGGAATGTTTTAAAATAAAATGTTTACATTGAAACATGAACAGAATTACGAAAACATAAATTAGGTATCAAAACAAAATATCACATGGCTATTTTAGTCAACAACATGTTAAGTGCAATCAACAATAATAAACTACAGGACAACTGGCAGTGGTTTTATATAACAACATACAAAATGGCAAGGCCTTCTAAATAATTCAACATATACTAACATAAAATCTTTCTATAAAATTAGGAAATTTGACTAAAAAAAAAGAAGTTGCTAGCACTATCACATTGTAATTGATACCATAGTATTTCATTATTTTGGAAAAAAAAATAATAAAAACTAAATATTTTAATGAATGGGAACTTTTGTCTTGTCCTCATTCAAATATTTTTTGCCTGTGTAACATGAAAATTTGACACGGACGTCACATGACTGTCACATCCATAAATAAGGAGGATGGATTTTCACAGGGTTAACCACTGTAACAAAAGGATAAAACGGAAGATAGAATACAACAAAACTGCTTCCTGGCAATAGTGTTAAATAATAAATACCTACTTTATAACTGAAGTTATAAGATTAGTTTTCCAGAAAAAATTGTGTGTTTGGAACATAAAAATACTTATGAGAATCAATTGAGAATTGAAAACCAATACACTGTTTTTTCGCATACCATCAAAGTCTGTGTCTCACATAGCATGTCAGTGTAATGACAGAATTGGAAGATGTGTACTTACAAAACTTGACTGCCATGTGACTGCAATGGAATCAAAAATCATAATTACCAATGCTGCATTCTTTAACCTAAAGTCTTGAATGCACAGATGCAGTCTTACCTCAGAGGTCCAAAAATATTTGCCATTTTATTTTCAAGTGAACAGCCATTAAATCGTAATTGATTTAAATTATTAAATAAAACAGCATTAAAAACTAACATAACATAATAACTTATTGGCCATATAGCTGTTTGAATATTCATAAATATATCATAAATAAAGTACATGTGTATAACCAAAATGAAATGATTTATTGTTAAGAACATATACCATGTTTCCTGAGTAAATCTTAAACATGATATGTAGAGGGATATGGAATTAAAAACCAATATATAACCTTAAGACATGTCTATAGAAACATGATTAAGAAATTCAATAATGCCTTCTGTGTCACAGAACATGATATGTGAGGTAACTCCGGCAGAAAACAAGCTGCCTTGACCTCTATAGATATTTATTTACATATGTGAGGTAACTCAGGCAGAAAACAAGCTGCCTTGACCTCTATAGATATTTATTTACATATGTGAGGTAACTCAGGCAGAAAACAAGCTGCCTTGACCTCTATAGATATTTATTTACATATGTGAGGTAACTCAGGCAGAAAACAAGCTGCCTTGACCTCTATAGATATTTATTTACATATTTACATTATCACAGAAAGACAAATCACAGCTTTTTGCCATTTTGGCCATTTTTCAGTCTTGCTGTGTAAAATGTCAATTTGGCAATTTTTTGTAAGTTTTGTCATTTGCTGCCATTTATTTTTGTGCACAGATTTAACATTAATCACTCAGGAATCACTTAATGCCTCAAGAATTTGTTTCCTGTAGTTCTTGCATTACTTCCCTTTGTTCAGCTAACTGAATTATCTCCCCTGTCGAATGACTGAATTATGAAGGGGTCTCTGATTCAGCACTAATGTAACTGTTGTCACTGAAGTCTTGTGTCTTGTTAAATATGCCACTTGTCTAGTAGCACTTTAAATGTGATTTTCAGAATCTAAATGCAAACAAACAAACAATATACAATCTGTTTACTGGATGTGGAGAAAATGATTTTTGCCCTGTAAAGTAACAACCACCGGTATTTTTCTTTCATGCCAGAATCTTATGATGAGATTAGTGTACACTAATATGCAGTTTTCAATTCCTTGAATGAATACAATCAGAAAACACTATTTCCAAGGAGATAATCATAACGTAACATAAAACAACATTGACAGTATCTCCTGAGGTGTATGCTCCACACTTTATACTCCTGAGATATACATTCCAGTAACAGTATCATGTTTGGCACAATGAATAAGTAACTAAGTGCTATGGACGTACACCTAATGGATAATGCTTCAGCCTTCCTCTGTAGTATGGGTTGTGATGACTGGGAGGTGAAGGTGCTACAAAAACAAATATTCAGAATTAGTCAAACTGACGTGACAGGACAAATAATGCAACTGGTCACTTACAAAGAAAAATGCTGAAAACAAGATCTTCAATAGCTTTTCCACTTTTAGAGGTCATCAAATGAAGAGAAAAAACTAACGTTGGATTGGAGACCATATTTAACCTTCCAGACAATAGTGTCAGCTCAATACAATTTCTGTTATGATTTACTGTCGGGATACTGTCTTATTGATGTTTACCCGGTTTCCTTTTCACTAATCTTAATACATAGCAACCATTTGAAACCAGTTATATGTTGATCTAATAAAGAACACATTTCCTGTAAAATGAAATCTATTTACCCTCACTATGCCCATCTAAGAGAACTTGCCCTTTTAAGATACAAATTTATTTGTTCTAAACAATATTTCAATGGTCATCAAATAATTACTATGTTTTCTATAGAAATTAATGATATGGAAGTTGGTGATTTACAAAAATCAATGATAGCTACAGGTGATATGAATTATGACAAAAGTTATCTCCCTTTCATTTTACACTTCTCTAACGAATGTATTTTCATCTTCATTTTCAGAGCATATCACAATAGTTCATTTATCAATGAAACAAATTTTACAGCAAATATATTACTGAATATCATTAGGATAATAATTTGCATACTAAAGTCAACCTTTTTATACTAGTGTGGCTGATGACTATAGATGTCCACACTTCTTATGAAACAAAGAGTCAAACATTGGAATAGGCCGTTTCCGAATCTAAAGGATTATGGGTAATTTTATTGTTAGTACCCCAAAATGAAAATAACATCATGTCATTGGTTAAATTTCCATTGTTTAGGACCTTTTTAACCAATCACAACACTTTGGTGAACACTTTTGAAAATATTACCCAGAATGCATTAGATTCTGAAACGGCGAATTGGGTGGTAAGAATAATTTTATTACATTGCACAGGCTTTATTCTTATAACAACCATTCTTTTGAAATTTTTAAACCGGTTGGTAAGTTTGAAGAATGGAATTCAAACAGCAACATGCAATTGTTTTCTCTCTCTCTCTATTGATTATAGTGATAATTAACAATTAAATGTTTCACCAAACAGAACATTAGTGAAAAAGAAGATCTATGAAGCTGAAATATAAGCAAATAAATCAACAAGTATACAATAGTCAAAGTTTCATCAATAAACATGATGTATACTTAATGAACAGATTCTCAAATAAAAAATATCCACACAAAACGTGATCGTTATTTGTGCATAAAATAAATTCAATGTGTACCACACTTGCTTGACACAACTTTCACACACACAAACATTTTATATTGAATATGATGTAATAAAGCACACATAGGAAGGGATGTGTTGTATTGTTTACCTTTACAAAGAGTCCATAAACTTTTGTGATTTAGGTGATAAAATAGGATGTGGACCTGTGATAACCAAGATAAAATAATATAATTCTATGATGGAACATTTTCTAAATACAAATTATTCAATATGCGTGCTGAAACATTTTCTAAATACAAATGATTCCATATGCGTGCTGCAACAATTTACTAAATACAAATGATTCCATATGCGTGCTGCAACAATTTACTAAATACAAATGATTCCATATGCGTGCTGCAACATTTTTTAAATACAAATGATTCCATATGCGTGCTGAAACATTTTCTAAATACAAATGATTCCATATGCGTGCTGCAACAATTTACTAAATACAAATGATTCCATATGCGTGCTGCAACATTTTACTAAATTCAAATGATTCTGTATGCATGATGGAACATTTTCTAAAACAATTGATTCTATATGTTTGCTGGAACATTTTCAAAATACAAACAATTCTATTTATGTGACTGACAATTTTCCTAATTAAATGTAGTTCTAATTATCTATAACTCGCTCTTTAACTTAACTTTAGTGCAGATTAATTCGAAAATCAGTATTTTACATTACGTCCCTTAGATATGTCAATTCTATACAAAATTGCATTGTAAACACTTTCAAGCGTACAGTTCTTGTCAGTGTTTTCTAATTCATCTGATTTCACTTTTTTAAATGTAATTGGTCTTATCAAAACAATATTTTATTTCAAAAACTCAACTAAATTTTTTTGATCTTGATTCAAGTCATTAAACTAGTTCCTCGTGAATGGCAATACATGTATATCCATGATTACACCTAAACCAAATAATTGCTTGTTTTGATTAAAAGAGAAAACATCCATTGAAATTTTTAGGAAGAAAATATTGCAATAGGAAAAATGCATTCAAATGCATGACACATCATTTCTATTCAAAATCACTGTAAATTTACAAGTCATAAATACTGCACATAATAAAGATAATTGCTGTCTTTTAAGCATTTAAATTTTAATTATTCTATGAATCACCATACACAAATATATAATGTGAAAATAATTCTGATAAAAAACAAGAGGTTTAAAATTCATAACAGAAATAACAGTAAACTACTACATACATGTGGGTCTCTTTTGTCTAATTGTGATGGAAATAATAAATATGTCACACAATGTCTGCAAAGTACAACTCTATTAGTGAAAGGGTCCAAAACTAAAGAAATATCATGTCAAAAAGCCTGACTTTCACAACAGGCTTTCTGAAGAAATTTAAAATAGTAGGTTTTATTAAACATAAATATCTGAAAAATTTATACATCTATATAGTTTGTTTATGTATTGATTTTGAATAATGAAACTGAAGACAATTAAGAATTAAATGATCAATAATTGAAGTTTTTTGTTTGTTTGGCAATGACCTTCACCCATGACTTTATACAGCAATGACCTTCACCTTGACTTTATACATATATTTTTGTGATAACTTACTCCATTTATTATATGGAACATCTTCTATACTTTCTTGATCTTCCAATATTTCTGATGGTAAAGGATGTTCACTAGATGGCTGTAAACCACTGCCTACTAGGACCATACCTCCACCTACAATCAAATTTCAAGGTTATCCTGGGCAAATATTAAATATCTGTCTATTACTAATAAACTTTATGCAACACAGGATAACTCTTGCAACTATATCTATAAAGGAATTATTTCACAGCTGCCGGAAATTTGTTGAATTTACTTCCCTTGAACAAAAACATAGCCAGTCAGATACTTGCTTCATAAACGGTTTATAGCCTGTAATCCAGTGGTTGTATTTGGTTAAAGTCTGACATAATTGTTTTTCATTTTTTGTTTTAATAATAATATGGCCCTTGGATTTCTCTTTTAAATTGTTACAGATTTTTGTTGATGCCAGACCTTTTATAGTTTACTATACAGTACACTGTATGGTGCCTGTTCTCATTCTTGTTCTTTGGACTCGGGTACAGATACTGTGGATTCAGTGTTATTGTCATGGGAGACCAATTTTTCATGAATTCTGTGGTTATAGGTAAACCACAAATTTGAATATACCATGAAGTACACATATACTCAATACTTGTATGCAAAATTTGTCAAAACCATCAATTAAAGTATCCCTGAAAATACAATTTTTCTACTATACACAAAAATTGGTATCCCTGAAAATAAACAAATCCACAGTATGCCTCTTTCAATTGCTCGACATTCTTAAGACCAGATAAATATAGATTCTACCATTGCATTAAGTGAGATATATGTCTCTACTCAATTGAATTTAAATATATAACATTTAAGTTAAGAGTACCATCATTGTATCAAATGAGGTACAATGGTAGAATCTCTGATGATATTTAGAAAACTTTATAAGTAGACAAACTTTTAAGTTTTTATTTAATAATCAACTAAAATTGTGTTTTTGTAATCATTCTATCAGGAATGGTCCCCTTTTTTCATGACAACATTATAGCAAAATTAGAGGACTTCATTATGAATTAAACAAACTTATCAAACATCTCACCTCCAATAGCACTTCTTGATGGTATAGCATTCAAGACTGGTCCAAATGGTGTTGATGCCCTTCTTGAATTGAAGTTTCCTTGAGGTGTATCAGACTGAAAATATTGAATGGTTGATCTTTTAGATGAAAACTGATCATTTTAAAACAATTTCATACAAATATTATAATTTGATGTACTATGTGCAACTTCAACTTGGGGCCATAACAGTCTGATTTTAATAGGAAAACTTCAATAGGACTTTTGTTTTGAGAGGGACTTATTTCCTAACAGTCCCTCCTCTTTTGCCTTAGTGTGGTTTGTCTCTGCAGTTATATCAATCATCAACAGCAGTCACTAGAATAATTTTTATTTCATTGTTGGAGGAGGATAAAAAGTTTATAATGACTACATGGATGGTTCTTCTTTGTCCTGCTATATTATTCTCTGTGTGACGAGGAATTGTGGGGATGAGAATGGGGAGAGAGATGTGCACTCTCCTACCTACCCTCATTGCATGTGTGGTACTTGGCCTAGCATCAGTCATCATGCCTAATCTTTCTCTGTGAGAGGCCAGACTGTCTTTCACCACAGCACTACTGGCACGACTGTTCCCTCTCTTCTGGTATAAAGGGAAAAAGAAATTATTTAAAAAAATGTCATATAAACAGTACACTAAAAATAAGATAAACAACAAGTTCCTTTAAAAAAGCTTTGATATCATAGAGAGAATATGAATGTGATATCACTTACTTATTGAAGATTAAACTTTCAAGCAATTTACTTGTTTAGATCAATAAACTGATATTAGATAAATTGCAGTTATTATGGTCTGTAATATACCTCTCAATTTCCTGTTTGTATTATAAACCATTAATTTTAGAGTCCTGTAATAAGACCAATGTCATTGTTTCTACCTATTTCAATTAGATATTAAGGAAATTTCAGCCTAAAATTAACAAAGAAATAACAACACATGCTAGTACAACACTTAATATGTTAAATTTGCTAGAAAAACCAGGGTAAACCTCATTAAAAGCTGGCTAACCATTTCTAAGACTTTTGTATAGATTATTATACAGTTTAGGTTTTACTCATGGTTCAAGGCTGTACGGTGACTTGTAGTTGTACACTGATGCCCTTGGTCTATTGGTGGATAGCCTCATTGGCAATGTCAATCATACCATAGCTCCTTATCTTAATATAGAACGACACATTAAGTAATTACCACTTATTTTCTGTAACTTATAGTCAAAAGATGTTTTATAAATAAACTTACCTGACCCTTGCTAGGCTCTACTTCAGTATTTAATGGTGGCAGAGCTCCATTTCTAGCATGAGCTATTTTAATAACCTGTAAAGCACCATTTGGCCCCACTCTCTCCTCCTACAATCAGAATACATAATTCATTATACATATGGGCAAATTCTAATTTTAAACATTATTTCCATTAAATTCATAAATGATATAATATTTGTAGAGAAGCAATCGAACTTCTAACTAGTTACATTATCAATACCAGGGGTAATCAACTAAAAAACAACAATTTATCTCCTTCACCTCTCATAAGATACACATCAGGGTCCACTAACCAAAACAACAATTTATCTCCTTCACCTCTAATAAGATACTCATTAGGGTCCACTAACCAAAACAACAATTTATCTCCTTCACCTCTAATAAGATACTCATTAGGGTCCACTAACCAAAACAACAATTTATCTCCTTCACCTCTAATAAGATACTCATTAGGGTCCACTAACCAAAACAACAATTTATCTCCTTCACCTCTAATAAGATACTCATTAGGGTCCACTAACCCAAACAACAATTTATCTCCTTCACCTCTAATAAGATACTCATTAGGGTCCACTAACCAAAACAACAATTTATCTCCTTCACCTCTAATAAGATACTCATTAGGGTCCACTAACCAAAACAACAATTTATCTCCTTCACCTCTAATAAGATACTCATTAGGGTCCACTAACCAAAACAACAATTTATCTCCTTCACCTCTAATAAGATACTCATTAGGGTCCACTAACCAAAACAACAATTTATCTCCTTCACCTCTAATAAGATACTCATTAGGGTCCACGAACCAAAACAACAATTTATCTCCTTCACCTCTAATAAGATACTCAGGGTCCACTAACCAAAACAACAATTTATCTCCTTCACCTCTAATAAGATACATTAGGGTCAAAACAAAACAACAATTTATCTCCTTCACCTCTAATAAGATACTCATTAGGGTCCACTAACCAAAACAACAATTTATCTCCTTCACCTCTAATAAGATACTCATTAGGGTCCACTAACCAAAACAACAATTTATCTCCTTCACCTCTAATAAGATACTCATTAGGGTCCACTAACCAAAACAACAATTTATCTCCTTCACCTCTAATAAGATACTCATTAGGGTCCACTAACCAAAACAACAATTTATCTCCTTCACCTCTAATAAGATACTCATTAGGGTCCACTAACCAAAACAACAATTTATCTCCTTCACCTCTAATAAGATACTCATTAGGGTCCACGAACCAAAACAACAATTTATCTCCTTCACCTCTTATAAGATACTCATTAGGGTCCACGAACCAAAACAACAATTTATCTCCTTCACCTCTAATAAGATACTCATTAGGGTCCACTAACCAAAACAACAATTTATCTCCTTCACCTCTAATAAGATACTCATTAGGGTCCACGAACCAAAACAACAATTTATCTCCTTCACCTCTAATAAGATACTCATTAGGGTCCACTAACCAAAACAACAATTTATCTCCTTCACCTCTAATAAGATACTCATTAGGGTCCACTAACCAAAACAACAATTTATCTCCTTCACCTCTAATAAGATACTCATTAGGGTCCACTAACCAAAACAACAATTTATCTCCTTCACCTCTAATAAGATACTCATTAGGGTCCACTAACCAAAACAACAATTTATCTCCTTCACCTCTAATAAGATACTCATTAGGGTCCACTAACCAAAACAACAATTTATCTCCTTCACCTCTAATAAGATACTCATCAGGGTCCACTAACCAAAACAACAATTTATCTCCTTCACCTCTAATAAGATACTCATTAGGGTCCACTAACCAAAACAACAATTTATCTCCTTCACCTCTAATAAGATACTCATTAGGGTCCACTAACCAAAACAACAATTTATCTCCTTCACCTCTTATAAGATACTCATTAGGGTCCACTAACCAAAACAACAATTTATCTCCTTCACCTCTTAATAAGATACTCATCAGGGTCCACTAACCAAAACAACAATTTATCTCCTTCACCTCTAATAAGATACTCATCAGGGTCCACTAACCAAAACAACAATTTATCTCCTTCACCTCTAATAAGATACTCATCAGGGTCCACTAACCAAAACAACAATTTATCTCCTTCACCTCTAATAAGATACTCATCAGGGTCCACTAACCAAAACAACAATTTATCTCCTTCACCTCTAATAAGATACTCATTAGGGTCCACTAACCAAAACAACAATTTATCTCCTTCACCTCTAATAAGATACTCATTAGGGTCCACTAACCAAAACAACAATTTATCTCCTTCACCTCTAATAAGATACTCATCAGGGTCCACTAACCAAAACAACAATTTATCTCCTTCACCTCTAATAAGATACTCATTAGGGTCCACTAACCAAAACAACAATTTATCTCCTTCACCTCTAATAAGATACTCATTAGGGTCCACTAACCAAAACAACAATTTATCTCCTTCACCTCTAATAAGATACTCATTAGGGTCCACTAACCAAAACAACAATTTATCTCCTTCACCTCTAATAAGATACTCATTAGGGTCCACTAACCAAAACAACAATTTATCTCCTTCACCTCTAATAAGATACTCATTAGGGTCCACTAACCAAAACAACAATTTATCTCCTTCACCTCTAATAAGATACTCATCAGGGTCCACGAACCAAAACAAAACAACAATTTATCTCCTTCACCTCTAATAAGATACTCATTAGGGTCCACTAACCAAAACAACAATTTATCTCCTTCACCTCTAATAAGATACTCATCAGGGTCCACTAACCAAAACAACAATTTATCTCCTTCACCTCTAATAAGATACTCATTAGGGTCCACTAACCAAAACAACAATTTATCTCCTTCACCTCTAATAAGATACTCATCAGGGTCCACTAACCAAAACAACAATTTATCTCCTTCACCTCTAATAAGATACTCATTAGGGTCCACTAACCAAAACAACAATTTATCTCCTTCACCTCTAATAAGATACTCATCAGGGTCCACTAACCAAAACAACAATTTATCTCCTTCACCTCTAATAAGATACTCATCAGGGTCCACTAACCAAAACAACAATTTATCTCCTTCACCTCTAATAAGATACTCATCAGGGTCCACTAACCAAAACAACAATTTATCTCCTTCACCTCTAATAAGATACTCATTAGGGTCCACTAACCAAAACAACAATTTATCTCCTTCACCTCTAATAAGATACTCATCAGGTCCACTAACCAAAACAACAATTTATCTCCTTCACCTCTAATAAGATACACATCAGGGTCCACTAACCAAAACAACAATTTATCTCCTTCACCTCTAATAAGATATTCATTAGGGTCCACGAACCAAAACAACAATTTATCTCCTTCACCTCTAATAAGATACTCATCAGGGCCCACTAACCAAAACAACAATTTATCTCCTTCACCTCTAATAAGACAACAATTTATCTCCTTCACCTCTAATAAGATACTCATCAGGGTCCACTAACCAAAACAACAATTTATCTCCTTCACCTCTAATAAGATACTCATCAGGGTCCACTAACCAAAACAACAATTTATCTCCTTCACCTCTAATAAGATACTCATTAGGGTCCACTAACCAAAACAACAATTTATCTCCTTCACCTCTAATAAGATACTCATTAGGGTCCACTAACCAAAACAACAATTTATCTCCTTCACCTCTTATAAGATACTCAACCATATAAACCCACTCACCAGAGAAAGAGAGTTTTACCCTGATAATTTCTAGTAACAATATCCCCAGAGACCACACAATTTTTCCTCAATCACATCTAATAAGATCATTACTACCAGAGGCCACTCCATAAGGAAAGGACATATTTCTATCAATCATATCTAATAAAATCAACATCATCAGAGGCCACCAAGCACAAAAGAACAATTTTTCCTATATCACCTCCAAAAGCATTATCCTTTTCAATGCTACCCACCACAAAAGGAAATTTTACCCAAACAATCATCACCTGAGGCCACCACAACTAAACATCAACTTTACCAAAAGTATCATCATCGGAGGCCACCCACCAGAAGGTAATTTCAGTCCAACTACGGGGTACTACTGGTAAAATCATTATCACTAGCGACTTCCAACCAGAATAAGACAAATTTACCCTATTACCTCTGGTTATATCATGACCCAACAGAAAAGGTTGATTTTAGTAAGACCAGCTGCATAAGACTATGACAATATTCCCTATCACTTTAATAAGTCATTATATCTTTGTAATCAGTCCCTCTAATAGATTTGTTAAGTTCAGGGGAAAAAAGTTGGTTTTCATTTTTGTAAAACTAGTTGTTTATCAGGATTTTTTAACTGCATGTTTATTAGCATTCACTGATTCTCATTACAAACTATATTTAAATATAAGTGCTAAATAACTGAACTTAAGTCTGTAAACAAATATTTACAAGTAATTAGTATTTCACACATTTTACAGTCATTTTAGTTTATCCTGAAAAGCTCTATTGGTTTATTTGTTTAAGGGTTTTAGAAAAGAAATGAAACAGGAAAGACCTTTGAATGTTTTAATATGCTATATCAAAATAATAATTACAAAAGAGAAAGCCACAGGGATATTAACATAATGGAATGACTAAGCAAAATCGTTCAGGTGTATCATACTGCTGTGTGACTTCCAATTAAAGGCTAAATTACTTTCTTCGAATCATTTCATTTCTGCACTTCTGATGCAATATGCAAATTAATAATATATATTTAAATGCATTAAAGATTTTATCAGCTTTTCAAAACATTTCACCTGTTTAAAATTCAAGTTATATTACAGAGAGAGGCTAATGGAATATTTATCATGCAATTAAAATTTGATATCTGAACCTGAAAATGACTTTAAAAAATATTGTTTATAGTAACAAAATGCAATCAAAATTTTCCACCTGTATGTATATGAATTTTATACAAAATATCTCATGGACTATAGAATAGTGATACAATATTTAACTAGATTCAAAAACAGTGCTTTCCTTTCACTGTGTGATACTTTTCCAGCAAACAAAATATAAATCCTTTAAAACAATTTTGTTGAAATCAAACAAAGTTTAATTTTGGACCCCGATTTGGACCAACTTGAAAACTGGGCCCATAATCAAAAATCTAAATACATGTTTAGATTCAGCATATCAAAGAACCCTAAGAATTCAATTTTCTTAAAATCAAACTAAGTTTAATTTTGGACCCTTGGACCTTAATGTAGACCAATTTGAAAATATCAAAGAACCCCAAGAGGACCAAAAATTAAGAATCTAAATTCCAAAAATCAAAATCTAAATACATGGTTAGATTCAGCATATCAAAGAACCCCATATATTCAATTTTGTTGAAATCAAACAAAGTTTAATTTTGGACCCCGATTTGGACCAACTTGAAAACTGGGCCCATAATCAAAAATTTAAATACATGTTTAGATTCAGCATATCAAAGAACCCTAAAATTCAATTTTGTTAAAATCAAATTAAGTTTAATTTTGGACCCTTTGGACCTTAATGTAGACCAATTTGAAAACGGGACCAAAAATTAAGAATCTAAATACATGGTTAGATTCGGCATATCAAAGAACCCCAATAATTCAATTTTGGATGAAATCAAACAAAGTTTAATTTTGGACCTTTGAACCTCAATGTGGACCAATTTAAAAGCGGGCCCAAAATCCAAAAACTTAATACACGGTTAGATTCAGCATATTAAAGAACCCCAAGAATTCAAGAATAAAACCCATTGAAATTGGTCAAGAAATAAGCAATTTATACAAAGTATCTTCTTTTGAACAATACTGTGCAATTGAATATTTCTTGCAATTGCGCAATACTGTGCAATCAATATTTTTGCTATTCAATACTGTACAATTGACAATTTCTTGCTATTGTGCAATATTGTGCTATTGGATATTTCTTGCTATTAAGCAATACTGTGCAATTGAAGATTTCTTGCTATTACAATACTGTGCAATTGAAAATTTCTTGCTATTGCACAATACTTATTATATAATAATTTACACATCCTGTTTTGTGTGTATCTCCTGCCATATCATTATTATTTGCTTTTAAATATAAATCAGAAATTTAATAATAAAGTTTTTGGCAAATTTCAATATACATAATTTAAAAGCAGTTTAGGTGAGATAAACAAAAAGCTTCATCAACAATATTTTATATTATGCAATTTCAATGAAGTTCATTAAACTAAAGATATTGGCAAATTTCAATGGAATTTATTAATAATAAAGTTTTTGGCAAATTTCCAATATAAATAATTTAAAAGCAGTTTAGGTGAGATATTCAAATGAGTTTCAATTACCAACCTTATACTGCCTTTTAAATTATGTTTTGTACTTAAGTAATTGTCCATTAACCTGCAAACCCTTTTCCCCCCTTTTTTGCACCAACATGAAAACTGGGCCCATAATCAAAAAACTAAGTACATGTTTAGATTCAGCATATCAAAGAACCCTAAGAATTCAATTTTTGTTAAAATCAAACTAAGTTTAATTTTGGACCATTTGGACCTTAATGTAGACCAATTTGAAAATGGGACCAAAAATGAAGAATCTAAATACACGGTTAGATTCGGCATATCAAAGAACCCCTATAGTTCAATTTTCGATTAAATCAAACAAAGTTTAATTTTGGACCCTTTTGGCCCCTAATTCCTAAACTGTTGGGATCAAAAACTCCTTTTTATTTAAATTCCTAAACGTTAGGGCAGTTACCCCTAAACTCAAACCCAGCTTTCCCTTTGTGACATGGAACCTGTGGAACAATTTCATAAAGATCCATACACTTACACACAAGTTATTGTCCTGAAACTAGAAAATACTTGTTTTTTGCCCTTTTTGCCTCATTCCTAAAAATTTGAGGCAATTACCCAAAATCAATCCCAGCCTTCCCTTTGTGGTATGGTACCTTGCAGTACAATTTCAGTGAGATCCATACACTTGAACACAAGTAATTGTCTGGAACGACCGCAGAGGTCGACCCTGAATAGTTGGGGCAAGTATGGACACAACATTCAAGCTTGATACAGCTCTGAATTTGGATTGTGATTAAATATTTGACACAGCATAGGTTTCTGACACAGAATGAACGTGGTCTAAGAACTTAAAATTTTAAATTGGACATTCACCTATTATGGTCCAATATCCAAAATCTAAATACATGGTTAGATTCAGCATATCAAAGAACCCCAAGAGTTCAATTTTGATGAAATCAACCAAAGTTTAATTTTGGACCCTTTTGACCTCAATGTGGACAAAGTTGATAACGGTCCCAAAATCAAAAATCTAAATACATGGTTAGATTCAGCATATCAAAGAACCCCATATATTCAATTTTGTTGAAATCAAACAAAGTTTAATTTTGGACCCCGATTTGGACCAACTTGAAAACTGGGCCCATAATCAAAATCTAAATTCATGTTTAGATTCAGCATATCAAAGAACCCTAAGAATTCAATTTTGTTAAAATCAAACTAAGTTTAATTTTGGACCCTTGGACCTTAATGTAGACCAATTTGAAAACGGGACCAAAATTAAGAATCTAAATACACGGTTAGATTCGCATATCAAAGAACCCCAAGAGTTCAATTTTGATGAAATCAAACAAAGTTTAATTTTGGACCCTTTGACCTCAATGTGGACAAAGTTGATAACGGTCCCAAAAATCAAAAATCTAAATACATGGTTAGATTCAGCATATCAAAGAACCCCATATATTCAATTTTGTTGAAATCAAACAAAGTTTAATTTTGGACCCGATTTGGACCAACTTGAAAACTGGGCCCATAATCAAAATCTAAATACATGTTTAGATTCAGCATATCAAAGAACCCTAAGAATTCAATTTTGTTAAAATCAAACTAAGTTTAATTTTGGACCCTTGGACCTTAATGTAGACCAATTTGAAAATGGGACCAAAAATTAAGAATCTAAATACACGGTTAGATTCGCATATCAAAGAACCCCAATCATTCAATTTTGATGAAATCAAACAAAGTTTAATTTTGGACCCTTTGAACCTCAATGTGGACCAATTTAAAAACGGGAACCAAAATCCAAAAACTTAATACACGGTTAGATTCAGCATATTAAAGAACCCCAAGAATTCAAGAATAAAACCCCATTGAAATTGGTCAAGAAATAAGCAATTTATACAAAGTATCTTCTTTTGCACAATACTGTGCAATTGAATATTTCTTGCTATTGCGCAATACTGTACAATTGACAATTTCTTGCTATTACAATATTGTGCTATTGGATATTTCTTGCTATTGTGCAATACTGTGCAATTGAAGATTTCTTGCTATTACGCAATACTGTGCAATTGAAAATTTCTTGCTATTGCACAATACTTAATATATTAATTTACATCCTGTTTGGTGTGTATCTTTTGCCTTATCATTATTATTTGCTTTTATATATAAATCAGAAATTTAATAATAAAGTTTTGGCAAATTTCAATATACATAATTTAAAAGCAGTTTAGGTGAGATAAACAAAAAGCTTCATCAGCAATATTTTATATTGGCAAATTTCCAATGAAGTTCATTAAACTAAAGATATTGGCAAATTTCAATGGAATTTATTAATAATAAAGTTTTTGGCAAATTTCAATATAAATAATTTAAAAGCAGTTTAGGTGAGATATTCAAATGAGTTTCAATTACCAACCTTATACTGCCTTTTAAATTATGTTTTGTACTTAAGTAATTGTCCATTAACCTGCAAACCCTTTTCCCCTTTTTGCACCAACATGAAAACTGGGCCCATAATCAAAAACTAAGTACATGTTTAGATTCAGCATATCAAAGAACCCTAAGAATTCAATTTTGTTAAAATCAAACTAAGTTTAATTTTGGACCATTTGGACCTTAATGTAGACCAATTTGAAAATGGGACCAAAATGAAGAATCTAAATACACGGTTAGATTCGGCATATCAAAGAACCCCTATAGTTCAATTTTCGATTAAATCAAACAAAGTTTAATTTTGGACCCTTTTGGCCCTAATTCCTAAACTGTTGGGATCAAAACTCCTTTTGGCCCCAAATTCCTAAACGTTTAGGGCAATTACCCCAAACTCAAACCCAGCTTTCCTTTGTGACATGGAACCTTGTGGAACAATTTCATAAAGATCCATACACTTACACACAAGTTATTGTCCTGAAACTAGAAAATACTTGTTTTTTGCCCTTTTGGCCCCTCATTCCTAAAATTTTGAGGCAATTACCCCAAAATCAATCCCAGCCTTCCTTTGTGGTATGGTACCTTGCAGTACAATTTCAGTGAGATCCATACACTTGAACACAAGTAATTGTCTGGAAACTAGAAAATGCTTATTTTGGCCCTTTTGGACCCTTATTCCTAAACGTTTTAGGCAATTACCCCAAACTCAATTCCAGCTTTCCTTTGTGATATGGAACCTTGAAGTACAATTTCAGAAAGATCCATACACTTACACACAAGTTATTGTCATGAAACTAGAAAATGCTTGTTTTTGCCTTTTTGGCCCCTAATTCCTAAAATTTTGAGGCAATTACCCCAAAACCAATCCCAGTATTCCTTTGTGATATGGAACCTTGTGGTACAATGTCAGAGATCCATACACTAACACACAAGTTATGTCTGGAAGTTACCAAAATGCTTATTTTTGGCCCCTTTTTGGCCCCTAATTCCTTAACTGTTGGTACCATAACCCCCAAAATCAATCCCAACCTTCCTTTTGTGGTATTGAACCTTATGGTAAAATTTCATAGAGATCCATTCACTTAAACTAAAGTTAGAGTGCGAAAACCAATGTGTCTTCGGACGACGACGACGACGACGTCATACCAATATACGACCGCAAAATTTTTTGCGGTCGTATAAAAAGCAACAACAAAACTCCAGAACCTCTTAATAATTCAGATTTCAAAGATGAAAATTCAAGGTAAAAAGGGGTCATCTCCTAAAATACTGTTATTTTGTATGCAAATTTAAGAATTAGCAGTGTAGGCTTAGTGTTCTTGTATATAGGTATTTCAATTTTGCTTAATTTTATAGGATAAAAGTTCAAAAAATTATTCTTTCAGAAATATCCTCAACCTGCTGCACTGTAACAAAACAAATAAAATGCTCCGCAGGGCGCAGCTTGATACGACCGCAGAGGTCGAACCCTGAACAGTTGGGGCAAGTATGGACACAACATTCAAGCTTGATACAGCTCTGAATTTGGATTGTGATTAAATATTTGACACAGCATAGGTTTCTGACACAGAATGAATGTGGTCTAAGAACTTAAAAATTTTAAATTGGACATTCACCTATTATGCTATTATGGTCCAATATCCAAAATCTAAATACATGGTTAGATTCAGCATATCAAAGATCCCTAAGAGTTCAATTTTTGATGAAATCAAACAAAGTTTAATTTTGGACCCTTTTGACCTCAATGTGGACAAAGTTGATAACAGGGCCCAAAAAAACAAAAATCTAAATACATGGTTAGATTCAGCATATCAAAGAACCCCATATATTCAATTTTTGTTGAAATCAAACAAAGTTTAATTTTGGACCCTGATTTGGACCAACTTGAAAACTGGGCCCATAATCAAAAATCTAAATACATGTTTAGATTCAGCATATCAAAGAACCCTAAGAATTCAATTTTTCGTTAAAATCAAACTAAGTTTAATTTTGGACCCTTTGGACCTTAATGTAGACCAATTTGAAAACGGGACCAAAAATTAAGAATCTAAATACATGGTTAGATTCAGCATATCAAAGAACCCCATATTTTCAATTTTGTTGAAATCAAACAAAGTTTAATTTTGGACCCGATTTGGACCAACTTGAAAACTGGGCCCATAATCAAAAATTTAAATACATGTTTAGATTCAGCATATCAAAGAACCCTAAGAATTCAATTTTTGTTAAAATCAAATTAAGTTTAATTTTGGACCCTTTGGACCTTAATGTAGACCAATTTGAAAACGGGACCAAAAATTAAGAATCTAAATACATGGTTAGATTCGGCATATCAAAGAACCCCAATAATTCAATTTTGGATGAAATCAAACAAAGTTTAATTTTGGACCCTTTGGACCTCAATGTGGACCAATTTAAAAGCGGGCCCAAAATCCAAAAACTTAATACGGTTAGATTCAGCATATTAAAGAACCCCAAGAATTCAAGAATAAAACCCCATTGAAATTGGTCAAGAAATAAGCAATTTATACAAAGTATCTTCTTTTGCACAATACTGTGCAATTGAATATTTCTTGCAATTGCGCAATACTGTGCAATTGAATATTTCTTGCTATTAGCAATACTGTACAATTGACAATTTCTTCCTATTGTGCAATATTGTGCTATTGGATATTTCTTGCTATTAGCAATACTGTGCAATTGAAGATTTCTTGCTATTGCACAATACTGTGCAATTGAAAATTTCTTGCTATTGCACAATACTTATTATATAATAATTTACACATCCTGTTTTGTGTGTATCTCCTGCCATATCATTATTATTTGCTTTTAAATATAAATCAGAAATAACCAACTTAAAATGGAAAATTTTAAAGAGAAAAAAAGGAAAAAAGAAAAAGGAAAAAAAAATCCCCCAAATTTTTTAACCCCTTATGATTCATCACCCCAAACTCAATCCCAGCCTTCCCTTTGAGGTATGGTACCTTGCAGTACAATTTCAGAGAGATCCATACACTTGAACACAAGTTATTGTCTGGAAACTAGAAAATGCTTATTTTGGCCCTTTTGGCCCCTAATTCCTAAACGTTTAGGGCAATTACCCCAAACTCAATTCCAGCTTTCCTTTGTGATATGGAACCTTGTAGTACAATTTCAGAAAGATCCATATACTTACACACAAGTTATTGTCCTGAAACTAGAAAAATGCTTATTTTTGCCCCTTTTTTGGCCCCTAATTCCTAAAATTTTGAGGCAATTACCCCAAAATCAATCCCAGCATTCCCTTTGTGATATGGAACCTTGTGGTACAATGTCAGAGATCCATACACTTACACACAACTTATTGTCTGGAAGTTACAAAAATGCTTATTTTTGGCCCCTAATTCCTTAACTGTTGGTACCATAACCCCCAAAATCAATCCCAACCTTCCTTTTGTGGTATTGAACCTTATGGTAAAATTTCCTAGAGATCCATTCACTTAAACTAAAGTTAGAGTGCGAAAACCAATGTGTCTTCGGACAACGACGACGATGCCAACGTCATACCAATATACGACCACAAAAATTTTTTGCGGTCGTATAAAAATAACAACTAACATTTTGTAGTATACTTTATCTTATTTGAATATAATTTCTCAACAAATCTTCATGATTTTCTAACTTTTTATGGAAGAAGTATTTCAATCATAATTTTGAAATATTCCTTCTTAAACTGCTATCTATTATTATATTAATTATTATTAAAAAAAACCAATAAAACCCTCTTTTTTTAATTGCACCATAAATTAAACCTTACTCGATTTCAGATTCATAATTTATCAAATTTATTGTAATTTGTCAATTTAAATCATATTTTGTGTTTAAGTTATTCATGCTTGAAAACCACTATTTATTATTATATAAATTATTATCTAATACTAACAACAAAAACAATAAAAAACAAACCAGGGACTCTCATAATTCAGATATCAAAGGAGAGAATACAAGAAGGACAAAAAGGTTATTGGACCGGACTTACTCCGAAACTAAAGCACCCCCAAATATCATGTTCAATAAATCAGTGTATTTAAAATTTTAAAATTCTTCTTTAAACAAAGTCCTCAGAAAAGGTCCTGATTATTTTTAATTGTCACTTGTTCCATGTTTGACTAGAGTACTGATTCTGGATTGTAAATATACTAAAGGTCTATTTATAATTTGTTGTAATGTTGTACTTATATTTAAGTGTCTGTGTATACTATACATATTTCTCCTTTGGTCAGTGGATGTGTGTTTTGTAATAATGAAAAGTATATAACGCCTGAGTAAACATCCAGAAAAACAGATACCTCCTTGCAAAAATCTTTTGACCCGAACCTGTCTGAGTAAGTCTCTGTCCTTAATTCCAACTTGCCGAAATATGTGCCCAATGAACAAAATCCTCAAAGTCACACATAATGAGTTCCTAGTACATTTAATTTAAGCAATATTTTAATCATTCTGATTTGCTTAAGAACTCTCCATTTGAACTCATGATATGTAAAATTAAGCATTTAGTACTCATATCAACAATATAATCAACATAATTCAAAGTCCTGCTCTATCCCATTATAAATAAACTCCTGTGTAAATACATGTATTGTGTAGCAATGCCAGTGGTATCCAGATTTGAATGAAACATAAATCATAAATGAACTAAAATTTTTATTATATTCATCACTCAATTTGGCCCTTGGGGAATTCTTCACTCCTGATATGCATATCTTCTTGAATTATTAATAGTCAATTCTAAGGGAATTGTTACATGCTTTATTTTTCATAATTCAAAATTAAAGTGGAATTTTTTAAGTACAAAGTTTTGTAAAATATAAGAAGAATATGTCTGAGGACACAAATGCCTCCGCTTAAGCTTGCTTTTAAAACAAAAATGGGAAGGGCAGAAAGACGGGAGGACGGACAGTCAAGGGTAACACTTAATGCCCCCTTCGCCTTGTGGCAGGGGAATAAAAAAAAACAACAAACAAACCTTTAGTATGACCACAAATTGTGCTTTTAAGCTCAAACAAGTTTTCACTTTTTCAAAGAACAGAGGTAAAAGTTAGTAATTCAGACAGAAGCAATGAATTCAAAACTAACACAATTAAACATGTAAGTTACAAACAGGTAAAATAAACAACTGTCTAAAATACTAACAAAAACATTCTGTAAAAATGTTACAGATCCCAGTTAAGAGTAAAAACTTATTAATAAAATCAATTTAACTTACAGTGTATGCTTTAGATGCATCAGACTGAATTGGGGCAAGTCTTGTAGGTTTTTGTGCTGTGGGCCTGACAAACTTTGTATTACTATGTGGACGTCTAACAGTAGCACTTGTTGGAAAGCTAGATGCAGGACGGTTTGTACTTGGTACAGGGGTCTCTGCATAGTCCCTGAAAGAATAATTGTTAGATATTTAATAACAAGCCCACAAACAAAGTGATATGCTCATGAAACTGAAATCATTTAGGAGTAAATCTTGGTAAAAAGTTTGTAGAATTAGGCTTTTTCACATAGCAGCAACTAACAATTTTCAGAATTGGTGAACCCAATTTTAGTTTCTTCATAATGATGACTATTTCTTAAGAGCTTATAATTTACATATACCTCTCTGGTTTAGAGATTATAACTAACATACAACTTTCTGGTTTAGAGATTATTTTATACATATAAGAAAAGTTCAGTTCCTTTCCTCTACTGAATTTTCTATTGTTGTTGTTTTTTGGTACCTTTTGATAATATACAGATTGAGATAAAACAGGGGAAGACTGACATCTCAACAAACTAGTTAAACCTTGCCAAATGTTCATGTGCCTGTCACAAGTCAGAAACTTTCTCAGAGGTTGTCTTATCTTAATATTTTTTTTATATATATCATTCAGAGTATTTGGTGTTGATGGCAGATCTTTTCTCTCTGTTAAAAATTTATTCACAATTTTTTTTAAGATTCTTGGCGATCTACTGGTTAGACACCTGTCTATTGTTGATCAATTCATGTCTTTTGGTTATTTGTGTCATTGGGTTGATGTCTTCTTTACGTCCTCACATTTTATATTCATATATTTTTTCTTAATCTAATTTTTTATATATGACTGAAACTGAAAATCACAAACTAATACACTGGTAACGTCACTGCCGCCGGAAACCGCCCCTTTAAGTCTCCCTTTTTTCAGTTTGGGTAAGGCAAGACAAAATAGCAGTTTTCTGTAATTCATATTGAATGTGTAAATTAACTTACTGTAAATTTGATGGCTCCCTGACTGATATTTTTTTACTTGATATGAGGAGAACATTATCTAAGTTTAATGCACCTGCTGCTGTATACGAACGTTGCTACAAAAATAACAAGGTTTTTTCATTAGAATTAGAACAATATATTTAAAAAAAAACCAACTGCTTTAAATAAAATTGTAATTACCAACTGAAGCTTCACTTTTATAAACAACTATAAAGAAGGAAAGGCATTACAAGTGTTTCATCCTGGAATTACAAAATCCTTAACTTTATACCCATATTGTTAACATTGGAAAATGTATGTATTTAAAAATCTTAACCTTATCAACATTTCAAAATACAATCACAATACAAAACTTGATTGTATTAACTATGAAGCTAGTTTGTTTATACTTACTCTATACATAGCGTGACTAAATGATGGTTCTCGAGAAAGCATGGAATGTTCATATCTGTTTTGAGGAGACGAGGGCTGCATAGGTATAGTAAGAGGTTTATTTTCTTCTACAAGAAGAAACAGTAGAAAATTATATACTAGCATATTCTATCACCATAAATATTGCAATGAGTCATTTTTGTTTGAACTATTATTCCTATTTTGGCAGCACTGGATATCGCAATATAATATTTTACATAAATCCTTAAAACATGACTTCACTCAGTTAAAGGTTACACTACATAATTCCATTTTTGAACTTATCCATGTTTTTAAGGGACTCATTTGCCACAGCAGTCAACTTATAATGTACTTAAGTGTTACATGTAAACTCTTTTTGTACTGAGTCTTAATATTGCTCTGAAAATGAAACCCAAATACCCCAAGGACCTTTTAAGGATTCAGGTGCATAAAATTTGTGAATACAATATAAACATATATTCTATTTCAAGAAAACTGAATATCTAACAAATAACAGTACAGAAGTTGCCTTCGTCCAGTGGCAATTTGATGATTGCAAATGCAGTTTTATTTCATGAAAAACTTTTGCTCATAAGCAACATGGCTTAACATGAAATCACACAAATAAAAACCTTCAAACTAAAGGTTATTACATTACTTTTGCGATTCAAATTGCGATAATATCACATCAAACTACATTTTTGAGGTAGGTGTTGTTTCATTGTCGATTATAATGTAGTAATTGAACATTTATTGATTCAATCAATTAAATATGGCTTCTCACGCCTTAGTAACAATATGTCAATTGTGGATTTGACAGTAAATTTTAGCGAATAAAAAAAAAACTGTTACATAAAAACTGTATTAGAAAAACAATTATTTCCTAGATTTATTTTCCACTCTATATTTTACAAAAAAATCTTAATATTAATTTATTCATATCTTACCTAAAACTAAAACTGAGTATTTTTTCGACAAATTTCGGGTCCAAGCAATTATCTAGAATGAAAAAAAAACAAACAATATCTAATGTTATGTGTGTTCAATAAAAAATAACTAGCATATAATCTTTTTGAATGAGAAGAAACTGCTATTCTAGGTGTAATACCACCATTGTATTTCCCCTACTAGTCTTTGTTAAATTTGCACTTTTAAAAAAATTGTGCAGAATTTATGTTTGTTTCAAATAAAGAAATACTTGGCATGAGTAAAGTTTTATCCTGTCCAGTACTATAGACAAAATTTCACATCACATTTCATTTCATATAAGAAAATAACCATCACTTGAAGTTAACCAATCAAACATCAGCGTACTAATATCTGCCTTATATTCTTTATTTGTGGAAAATTACGCTGTCAACAACTTCGCTTTCGATTTTAAAAAAAACACATTTTTCTAATACGGATGTTGACTTGACAATGATAAAACATAGATCAGAGACAGAAACATAAAATCTGTGTACGTTTACAAAGCAAGATTGAGTTTAAGTAGCTCTTTCCACATTATTTCTTCAAGAAAATACTCGAAATGAATGTTAGATAAAGGTATCAATGATAATTTTAGCATTTTTGAAAAATTGCACACACGTGTACTAGTTCAAACAACGTGGTTCTGACAATTTTTCACTTACAGCCTTTATTACTACCTTTTTAATTTTTTCATTAAATTATGTTCATAAAGGTATTTCTGATAATTTTAATCTTTTTGACTAAATTGGTCAGATGCAAACCGCTGAAATTTAAAAAAAAAACACCTTTAAATAAATAGACAGATCAATGTCCACTACAAAATAGTTTACTTGTTGTGTGCAAATTATGATCTTATTGTTTTAAATACGTTTTTCTGATAGTCTCAATGTGTTTTGCTTAAGAATATTTAGATTTAAACCAGGAATGTTTTTAATCTAAATAAAAAAATAACTTCCAAAAAGATTGATTGATGTCCGGCACAAATAGTTTACTTGACACACATAATCACAGGTAAATCTCATGTTATACACTTAATTAACCTTGATTGTAATGAGAGGGGATTATAGAAGGGCTTCCTTATAGAGTACTGTCACTTTAACGACTGGAAAAGTGTGGCTGTTTAAGGCACAAGGCCAAGTCAAAATGGTTGATTTTTCTGAATCACATGAACGTTGAAATGGCACACCTACTTAAGATGTCCGTTTCATGATTGGCCCAGTCAGACAATATCCGATAAATTTATATTTGTCCGCAAATATGACCGTTTTGGAAGCCCTGTACTTAGTTCTTCGTTTCTAACAATGCATCTGTAGTTTTTATTTTTTATGTTATTTTTCAAATATTTTGAATGGATATACGTCGATGAGGCAACAAACCAACAAAACCTCATAAAATCACAGGAAAATCAAGATTTTTCACCAATACATATTTTTTTATGACAACAGATGATATCAAATCACTTACTTCTTGCCATACAGAATCAAACACAGAACTAAGGACACTGTCCTTCACACAGGCATTAGGCGTGATAGGAGGGTACCCTACTCTATGCCGTCTAGGGGTTAATTGTTTCTTCTGTTCTGAACTTTCATCATATCTGAAATAAAAGAATATAATTTAATTTTGGATGTAACACATCTTCTGATTGGCTGAAAGTTTTTTGTCTATCAGCTGATAGACATAATTTTGTCATTTGACCGTGACGTTGTCAACGTTTTTTTCGTGATTTACTCCTTAAAAATGGAATTTAGAATTAAATTATAAGGAATGACTGTAATATTTTTTCTGTCTATTTGAAATTACCTAAAAAATGTGGTGCACACTTTCAAATAACCTGTTATTCAGTGTGCACCACATTTCTGATGTTATTTCTTCATAGACAGAAAAAATATTACAGTCATTCCTTAAATATACTGATACAAAACTGTTTCCTAATCCAAATAAGATAATTATTACTTTTCAACATTTGCTCTACCATTATATTGGTTACAATGTTGGTAAGTTAAATTGTGATGATGGATGTTTGTTTATTTGTTAGTTTGAATTGGAAAAGTTATTTCAGGAGAAATTTTTACATTTTCATAGTGGCTATCTTGAAAATTGCTCTTAGCTTCATCAGAACTTCTTATATGTACCATGTTAAGGATGTATCTGTTGAAACTGGTATAAATTGATGAAACCAGTTATTTTACCCTCCTATCTCAAGTAGCATTTTACTGGTCTTTTCTTAACAACCCTTCCATCATCAAATTTATGTCTTAGCTATCTCACAAATTACACGCTGTAATAAATTAATCTCATATTTATAAATAGTCCTATGAATAACATATGGCTCTCTCATAACTACTCTGATCTTACTCCATGACAGGGAATTTAAGAAATGCTTAATTTTTTATAACAAACATAAATCTTGAATGGAAAAATATTCTAATTTTAAAGAAATTATAAAAATATGAGTTAATGTTCAGTGTGTCCTTCAACTGGACAAGTGATTAAGTTTTATCATCTTCCATACACCAATCTCGAGTTGTTTTTATGAATGAGTTACAATGGTTGACCTGAGGTCAATCGGTGTAAATTACGTCATAGAACATTCAATTCTTAGAACTTTTTACTGTGACGTAATAACATAAATGCATTGTTACGTAGGAAATGTACGGGAAAGTGCATAAATTCAAAAGTCGTCTATTGTCATACCTGACAATCCTATTACAGAAAAAGCTGTTTTTTAAGTGATATTCAGTAAAATGCCATATGTTAAAGGAAATAAAATAACTGATTTCCAAGTGTGTTCTTCCTCAGAAACTTACATGTCTTTATAGTCAATGGCAATGACTTCTTCATAATACCCCTCTTGTTCAATGATTTCTTCCTCAAGATGAGTAAATTCTGATGTTAGTGAACTGTCCTCTCTCCCTGATGATAAGACTGAGCGTGCTTCAATAGGTACACTTTTTGCTTCGATTGATCTACCCGTTAATGATAATCTGAAGAAAAAAAAAATTGGAATATATATATAATAAAGTTTCATTGAAATCCATCAAAATATGAATATATATATAAAGTGATCTTAAGCAACATGTCATCACAAAAAATTTTAGTATTGCTGTATCATGCAACAAAATCTTTTTCCCTCATATATCCAGTAGTATATTATCATTTTGTAAAGTTTCATTGAAATCCATCAAATTATTTGGAGATGTAATGACTGAAATATATAGACCATCTGTTCCCTGGTCAAAGAATATTAATTTACTGTAAATATAGAACATATTGCAACAATTTTACTAATGTGAAAAATGTGACAGTATTAGGTTCGCAATAATAAACCCTTGCATTCATAATTTCAGTAGGAATTTTCCTTCATAAATTTTTTTGCAATCGCATCAATTTAATCTCACATTTTTACCACTAATAATTGATAAGTGATTTGCAATAGTAAATACATGCATTAATATCTGAATTTACAGTAATTAATGCTTTTAAATCTCCAATTAAAATATTTTTGTCGTGCCTTTAAATTTTAGTGAAACATCAAAACCATTTCACACACTGGACAAATCCTTTACCCCCATGTTTGCCGGTCCTGTCCATTCCCCCGATTACCCCCCTTCTTTTATTATTTGCCCGTCCATATTAAAAAGTGACATGTTCTAAGTGTTTATATCATAATTGAACCCATTTGTTAGACAATGAATAGACCATGCTTTATAAATGCATCTTGATATATCATTTAAAAACAGAACTTTAATCCCTTTAACAACTGTTTAAATGAAAATTAATTTATATTTAACAAAAGAAAATAAAAGTGTCGGATGATTATTAGCTAGTATCAGGATGCATAAACTGAGGTTATTTGTCATCTATTCAATTAAATCTAATTTAAAAATCAATTTTAATTTCTGTTTGTATCCAGGAAAAATTTATTTGATACAGCATGTTTCATCACCTGTAGATTTGAATGACATTTCAAGGTTAAATGTTTCTTAAGTGTCACACAGGGTAGGGTAATAGATCTTTTTCACTTATTAAAAAAACAGTCAATACACCATTACCCCAACTTATAAGAAATTCATACTTTCATTATTAGTTGAATTTGCTACAGAAATTATAATTTATGATCAATTTATATTTTTAGAAATTTTTAGAGCTGAACAATAGCATCCATGAAAGTCCCACCTGGTTTATAATTCATACTGTCATTAATCACAATAATAAAACCATCTTCAATATTATTTGAAACTTAATACCTTATAGTATAAAAATCAATAAAATTTCATAATCTGTCCATTTTTTATTATCTTGATATTTTTATATGTAGCAGATGTTGATACATTTCCAATTTATCCTGTTTCCATGGAAATATGAAAACAAACACCAGAAAATAGCTGTTATGGTGAGCTTGAGGACCATTGCAATGACAATAAATTTGATAAGCTGACAACAATAAAACCATCAATATTCTCTTCGTTTAGATCATGCCAGTCTAAAGAAACTAAAATAGATATAGTTATTTATTTAATAAAATTGTGCAAACTTAATTCTAACAATATTTATTATTTCAGATAATACTGTTGATTGGAAAGCCCTTTATGTTTTATTTAGATCAATAATGAATACAGATTTATGGTCCAGAGGTCTTCTTCACACATTAATTTATTGACCACCTCAATCCAAAAGTCAATTTATTTCGGTATCATAAAAATCAAAAGTTACAAAGAAATGATAATTTATTTAACATCAAACAAATCATGTCTTAAATGGATCTGGAACATTAACAGTTTTGATTTACATCTTCCATGGATATTTAATGATGGGTAAAGACTAAAGCCATAACCAAAAAATTATTAAGCTTTTCAAGACCTTTTTCAACTCTTCAGATGAAGCAAGATGATACTTCCTTCATATTTCACTAGAAATTTAAATAAGAATTTCCGATAAAAATGAAAAGACAGAGGAGATTATGAGACAGTCAACAGTGTTTTATTTTGTCTATGTGTCACTATCACAATTAATTGAAGCGTCTTATTGAATTTTTCTAAAAATAATTACAAAAAAAGTGGGAGAGGGCGTGTTGCATTAATTAGCACAAAAGACAATTCAGTCTATGAAAAAACATTTGATCAAGTTACATCCCTGTTGTTCAGACTGTATTAAACTTCAGGGAAAGCTTCAGAATTGACATTTATTATACTGGTATACACTATGAATGAAGAGAACAAATCCTGCGCATGACAGGTTCATTCTTTATCCAGGTCTATGAAATCATTTTTTTTTTTTTGGATATAAAATATATATCATATTTTAATGATGAGTAAATTATTCTATAGAAGAGTAATAGATTTCAAGACGGGGACATCTTAGAGACATGTTTCACAACTACATGGCTGATATGAAACTATTCAGAGTTCAAATAAAGTACACAAACAATAATAGAATATGTATAGTGCATTTTTTCCAAAATTTTATTATGAAGTGTATTAAGTTCTGTATGATTTAAATCTTGTCACCAATATGATAATAAATGGATGTACTGGCAGACAGAGTATATCAGAAACCTACATAACAAATGTCTTTTTAATATCTCATTTAACTTTTTGAACTTGAGAACACTTCTTACACACTGCAACAGATTGATGCACCATTTATAACTAATTGAATTTATTCACTTCAAACAGATTATAACTGGATTTCTTGTGAAGTGCAAAGCTATTATTTCACAAATGACGCATATAGGTAGCCATATTTTCCAGGTTTATGAAACAATTCAATAAAACACTTGAGGTATATTTGTTTGTAATAAGATAATTACTGGCCCTGTTATCTACAGGCTATTGATTTCATTGAAGCCGTGTCATTTATTGGAAAAGATGGGTCTTATCATCCAGAAAAATTATTCCAGAATAATCAATTTTACAATACTCTTATCTGGTAATAATATCAAAAACATCTTTACTGTCACCTTAATTTTGTCTTCTGATTTTTTAATAGCATAAGCATATCAAAGGTCACTTAAGTTTGCCACAGTGTTACATTTATCAATTTATTTTTTGTACCAAATGTTTACGACTTTATTTGACACTGAAGAATGGATGATAATCTAATGATTTAGAGCTTGTTATATGGAGTAGGCACTTGTCCATCATTGAAAACTATATATAGTGACCTACAATCTAATTAAAATGAGCTCCTTTAATTGCTTCCATCCTGATATGTTGCCTATTAAAGTCCTTGATGCACAACTATCACAACAAGAGCAATTTAAGGAACTAATTCTAATTAGATTGGGTGACCTCTATTTGACTTTGGTTGTTTGGTTGCTGTCTCATTAATATTAACCGTATATTTCTTTTTCATGTATAAGTTATTTTTACATGGTAAACAAAATCCTCAGAAACCTGGTTCCAATTTCGATAGAATCTCAAATGAAATTTTCTGAGTAAAATGTTACTTTTTAAAACTAAGTGAAAATCTCCTAATTTTAGGTGTTTAAAACACAACAGGGGGTCTAGTGTCACTTGATCACACACTCAGTTAAGCTAATCTTGCAAGCTACAAAGATATAATCCCACAGCGGAAAAACAAATGACAAATGTTTTATAGAAAATTTATCTTCTTTTTTGAAGTTTTGTTTGTTTTAGTAATATATAAATGTGGTGACAAAGATCGTCTTATTAACATAAAATTATAATCTATAATGAAAATGTGATTATTTCAAATATGAAATATAAGTAGACCACAGTCTCAAGATTCTGAATTTATTAAACAAGATTAAAGGGTCCTTTTTAAAAGTTTATAAAATTTAACTGATAAAAAATTGAAACAATTTTTCAACATTGAATGTTTTACCTAAAACAAGCTTAAGTAGTATTGAACTAATAGATAAACATGTTAAACAAGTCATCCCTAATCACATAAATCTGTACTTCAAGGATTAAGTCATGTAGAATTAATCTATATAGTGGAGAAAATCTTTATGAAGGTGGTAATCTCAATATAAATTCATCAAGTTTTTTTCTCCTATGAAGGATTTTCCTATTCTAAATTTTCTCTATTTTTTTCCCTTTATTTTAAATTTTCATACTTTTCAATCCATATGTTTTATTACTTTTCAGTAAATCTACTATACAATATCATGGTATCATTTCTTGATGACCAACAGAAAATCCAATGAACAAACTGAATTAAAAGGATAGTGACCAGTTGGGTCAATATCCCTAATGCACCTAAAGATGAGGTACTCAAATATAATATGTGAACAAAACATCTCTGTGCAATGATATTGGATATGTTGCTATTTTCAACAAGTGACTGAGGTTTACCATTTGTGCTAATTTGAAGAGTAGAGGATCATAGAATAAAGGTGTAAAAACTATGGAGTTATTAAATGTTTTCAAAGTACCTAATTTAAAGGCAACTTTTTGTGTGAAAATAGTTTTTTTTTCCCTAAAGAAGTCATATCACAAAAGGGCTTTACAGGGTATGCAAAATTGAAGAAAAATTCATCACACTTTGAAAATATGACCACATTTGTGAAAAAGTTTAGCTTCAAAACTTCCATTATACATGTCCAAATTACAATATTGGCAGAGGAATATAAGAAAATGCTACCATTACCGCCTAAATGAATTGCACATACTGACCACGCTAACTCATACTATACTGTAGTGACCAGCACATACTTTTCTTATATACCACTTTTAATTATAAAATTACAACACTTTTAACTGTTTAAGAGGATGTGATGCATACCCCTGAAGATCTGGAGTGCCTGATATGTCGTGATCTGTAACGTCTGTTATACCCATGCTGCCTGTCGAAGGACGTGAAGAATCTGTGTGTATCACATGATATCCCAATTCCTGAGGTATCATCAACTGGTGACCCAAAATTCTGCAGGAGAAATAATTCATCATTTACTATATCCTATAATTCTGCAATTTAATCAACAGTACAAACAAAATATGTGTAAGTATCAAAATTAACAAGTTCAGTTGTCTTATCTCATTGCTGTTGTCATTGGAGACAGAGCTGCAACTCTCCGTTTGTCATCTGCCGCATCCATATTTACTGCTGAAGGAAAGGCAATAATTTTGGCTTTGAAATTTATTGCTACTTCAGACAAATCCACATTTATTATATGTTCTGATTCACTTACATGCTTACAAGCTATACAACAAACTAAATTTAAAAACCTGATAATTCTTAAGATTTTATATGTAATGAGGAATTTAAAAATTCTTCATAAAGAAATAATTTTTCTATGGGTTCCGAATCATGTTGGAATCCACGGAAACACAGTTGTGGACCAGGAAGCAAAAAATGCCCTGAATGATCCCTTATCTAACTGTGATATACCATATACCGATTTTAGATCTAATATTAGAGAATATGTTTTTAATATATTGGAAAATGGATGGAGTAAAAAAGATGATAATAAATTACATGAAATTAAACCTTAATTATGTAAACCTTTAAACACTTTAATGTGCAGAAAAGATCAGTGTGTTATTTCTAGATGCCGTATTGGTCATACTAGAATAACACATGAGTATCTTTTGAAAAATGAAGAAGAACCACAATGTATACCTTGCAAGTATACTATTAAACATGTTTTAATTAATTGTATTGACTTTGCTGATATTCGTAGGAAGCATTTCGATGTCAATAATATGTATGATTTATTTGATAGTGTTCCAATTACAAATATTGTTTCATTCTTAAAAGAAGTTGGAATATATTATAAAATATAAAATGCTGTATAAAATTAAAATGATTTTAATTTTTATCACATTATCTTAGCGTTGTATTTCATTTGTAAATAAACAAATTTGATTAAGACTTGAGTTTTAGTATATTGAAGGACCTTTTGTCTGATTTTAAAAATATACTTTCATGGTTAAATATTTGAATTAGCTCTCGCCACGATATAGCCTTTTTGCGCTCATGCGGCGTAAAGCAAACATCAATCAATCAATCATGTCTTATCTCATTGGTTTTTTGATATATATCTATAATGTTATTTCTTTGGCAACTTATATGTGGAGAATGCTAAAATGGTGTTCTTCTTTAGCTTTGCAAACAAAGCTATGTTGTAACTTCAACAGAACATGGAGTCACATGTGCGACGTCACAAATAAAATTACAATGTCAGTTGTATATTGAACAAAGTCACAGTCAAAATCGACAATATTGCTGGTACTTTAAGCTTGGAAATTTAAAAAAAAAAAATTTTAAAAGTACATTTTCATGTATCTGTTCATTTTTTAATGTGTAAATCAAAATGGTTGCTTTTTGAACTTGTCTTATAGGTCAGCTTCGAAGTACAAAACTTTTGAATACTCCTATTAAAATCATAATAATTCTATCATGCCATGATCTATGCTAATTTTAACATGGGTAGGCATTGTATAAGTCAACAATTTACACCTCAATAACTTGGTATAAAGATATTGACAAATATAATTCCTACCCATGTTAAAATGAGCAATGGCATGATTGAATTAGTTCTTAATTTAAAAAATCTATATTCAAATGTCCCTCATATCATTTAGTAAACAACCAACACATATAATGTTTATAACTTCTTCTCTTCCAGAATATGAAATTCAAAAATATATCCCAATGGGATGTTTAGTAAAATCAATCTAACAATCATTCATTTCAAATTTGTTCCACAGATAACTTATAAAAATAAGGAGATGAGGTATGATAGTCAATGAGACAACTATCCACCAAAGTTCAAATAAAGTGGATGTAAGCAATTATAGGCAATCATACGGCCTTCAACAATCAGAATGAACAGCTGTGCCATGAGCGCATGATAGGCCCGTTGTTTTTTCATAGAATAACATTCCATAACTCCTAAATGTCATATCAGAAATTTATAAAAGAACTAAAGGGAGCTCATGTCAATTGAAATAAAGCAGTCACCAAAGTTTCATGAAAACTGCTCAAAGCACTTTTGAATTATTGTCTGAAAACAGGAAAATCCCCCTTTATTTAATAAATAAAACCCCATAACTCGGAAACGTAGAATCTAAAATTTATATAAATCAAAAGGCAGCTAATTTCAATAGATATAAATAATTCATCAAAGTTTCATGAAAACAGCTTGAAGCATTTTTGAGTTATTGTCTGAAAACTGGAAAATTCCCCCTTTTTTAATGAATTCAACCCCATAACTCGGAAACGTAAAATCTAAAATTTATAAAAATCAAAAGGCAGGTCACATCAACAGATATAAACAATTCACCAAAGTTTCATGAAAACTGCTTAAAGCATTTTTGAGTTATTGTCCGAAAACTGGAAAATCCCCCTTTTTTTAACTCGGAAAGGTAAAATCTAATATTCATAAAAATCAAAAGGCAGCTCACGTCAATATATATAAACAATTCACCAAAGTTTCATACAAATTTGTTAAAAGTTTTTTTGAGTTATTGTTGTATGACATGTAGACAACGGACTGACGGACAATGGTATACCATAATACGTCCCGTAAACGGGTGTATAAAAACCCATACCGTATAGTCAGCTAACTGTTGAAGACCCTAGGATGATCTCATTTTCTTCATACCCTTGTTACAATGTTGTCTTAGCAGTCTTACGGTTGTTTATACTGACGCTTTCTCCTTCGTATTTCTATTAAGTCACATTTCCGTCTTATCAATAATTCTTTTTGTTTTGTCACTGAATTTTCTCAACTTATTTCTTCTGTAAGTCATCTATTCCTGAAAACATGCAAGTTCGCAAAATTTTGACCTTAGATTCCACAAGACCAAAATTATTTTGTTTATTTATCTTATATATCAATATCTATTATTATACAGGTACATTTTAAAATGAAATACCATGCATATAATCACAAACCTTAAATGCGGAAACTGAAACTGCCATTCTTGACATTCTTTTTTGATATATTGAGGACCGTCTGTGTTCTGTTCGAATAGAACTGAGTCTATTTGCTCAAAGGATGATTGCACCTGTTTTGCAGCTTGCTTATCAAATTCCTATCAATAAAACAGAATACATGTAGTTAGTTAATGGATTTATATGTACTGGATAACCATACAGCAAAATCTGATGAAAAATAAATATTGTACATTCTAAATAATGAAAACATTATTATCTGGCACCTTTCTGGCCCTTTTTACTGAAACAGTTTTGGACAGAATCAACAAAATACAGTTTTTCTTCTTCGCAAAACATCAGCATCAAAATTTTAAGATCTGTAAACTAGATCGAAAGTTATTACACTGAAATCACAAGTCTACAGATTGACAGAAAATACCGGTAAGAGACAAAAATGAAACCAATACCAGCCTCACTTCTGCAGTGGTAAAAACAACAAAGTCAAGTAAAATAAGCTTCAAATAATGTGGATTCATTCATATTTGTGGGATACCAATTTTGTCGATTTCATGGGTACAGGGGAACCACAATTTCAATGGTCAACGTAGTTCAAATTTTCTATATACTTGAATACAGATTTTGGCAATCCAAGAAATCAAATATCCATGAAAAGACAACATTTTCTCGATCTAAGGAAAATTGATACTCACGAAAATAAATAAATCCACAGTAATTAGTTTTTTATTTTCAGTCATATGATATAACATCAGACAAAAGTGCTGCTGCCCTATGTTATTTATTTTTACACATCCTTCATGCAACCCCTGCATTGCAAAGCAAAGATCATTATAAAATCAATGACAACAGCATACCAAATAACAATACTGTGACATTCATTAAAACAACAATAACAGGATGAAATTAAGATGGATGCCCTGATTATGACAAAATCATCATGATATAGCAAAATTTAAAATAGTACTGTGGGTCTATTGTATCAGGTTTCAATTTGAAATTTGATTCTCATATTATCTAAGTTTTGATAAATAATAACAGTAATTGACAATTGGATTGGATTAAAAAGACAGCATCGTTTCTTACAACACAATACACAAATTTATTATTTATAGAATCTGATGACTATACTATTTTTCCTTCTCAAAATTGAATGGAGAAAAAATGTTGCTCCAATGGTCTTTGTTGTTCTAATCATGACAACTAAAACAACAAAAGCCAAAAGAGCTATAATTAGAATAATGGTGGATATCCCTTGGAAAAACACTGTTTGCTGTTTTCATGACCTACTTATTTACCCTCAGGCCAAATAGGATGCTACAAGGTACACTTTTGTGTGTCCTGCACAGATATTGATCATTGGGGAGCAACCATTGTTAGAAAACATTCCTTGCTACTGCAGTCTATGGAAGGTCATTCTAGTCAAAAATGGCAAAAATTCCAATTTTTTATAATTTTTGGTTCATCCTGGTCCTTAAACAAGTAGCAGTCATTTCATTGCCCTCGTCTTCTGAAATGTATTTCTGCATGTTTGGAACCTTTCTGAACTTCCCACTTCCCTGACATGTGTGTGAGTGCAAAAAGTTCAGCTAACCCCACCATAAAATTCCCTTTTTAGGCAACCCCACATTTTTATGTCTGAAATTTGGTCCTTCAATCATTAAATTACACAGAATGCCATAGAAAAGTAGCTTATACTTATCTGAAAAGATAATGGATAATGAAACTATGGAACACAATGGGAGGCCAAAAATTGAAAATGACACCTAACCCATTAAATGACGAGACATGCATGAAGAATTTATTGTTGGGAAGAATGTTTTAAAGTTGTAAATATTCCATAAAATGAATTAATTTTTAAAAGAATAGAGAAAAGATTATTTTGACTCCTTTAAATGGTCATCATGTATGGGTCACGTATTTCTAACAATTTCTATATCTGTTTTACTACTCATGTTTGCACAGAGGTCTTTTATTAGAGGATGTTTAAAACCTTTTATGAAGCTATCCTTCCTCCCAGGTTTTAAACATCCCCAAACCCCACCTCACACCCCCAAAACAGTCATGTACCACTTACATCCCAAGAATAGGTAGAATCTGTACTGCTACGTTCTGTTGTGTTCCCTGTCCATCCTATCTGTGCTGAGGATGCTGTACTCTCTGTTTCATGATCTGTTACCGTGGGAGACGACCTTCCACTACTTGATGGACTTTGGTAACTGAAATGTAAAAATGTCAACAATTTCTAAAGACGTAATTTAATTATTCATAATATAAAAATAACCAGGACCACAAAATATAGCTATATAGGAACAGTACATTAATATGGCAAACGAGTTGACTTATTGTGGACCACAACCTATAGCTATATAGGAACAGTACATTAATATGGCAAACGAGTTGACTTATTGTGGACCACAACCTATAGCTATATAGGAACAGTACATTAATATGGCAAACGAGTTGACTTATTGTGGACCACAACCTATAGCTATATAGGAACAGTACATTAATATGATGAAGACATAATCTTTCAATCAGTTTAATTGAGGTCTGGAGCTGGCATGTCAGTTAACTGCTAGTAGTCTGTTGTTATTTATGTATTATTGTCATTTTGTTTATTTTCTTTTGTTACATCTTCTGACATCTGACTCGGACTTCTCTTTAACTGACTTTTAATGTGCGTATTGTTATGCGTTTACTTTTCTACATTGGCTAGAGGTATAGGGGAGGTTGAGATCTCATAAACATGTTTAACCCGCTGCATTTTTGCGCCTGTCCCAAGTCAGGAGCCTCTGGTCTTTGTTAGTCTTGTATTATTTTTACTTTTAGTTTCTTGTGTATAATTTGGAGTTTAGTATGACGTCCATTATCACTGAACTAGTATATATATTTGTTTAGGGGCCAGCTTAAGGGCGCCTCCGGTGCGGAATTTCTCGCTGCATTGAAGACCTATTGGTGACCTTCTGTTGTTTGTTCTGTGGTCGGGTTGTTGTCTCTTTGACACATTCCCCATTTCCATTCTCAATTTTATTAATATGGCAAACGAGTTGACTTATTGTGGACCACAACCTATAGCTATATAGGAACAGTACATTAATATGGCAAACGAGTTGACTTATTGTGGACCACAACCTATAGCTATATAGGAACAGTACATTAATATGGCAAACGAGTTGACTTATTGTGGACCACAACCTATAGCTATATAGGAACAGTACATTAATATGATTTAATATGGCAAACGAGTTGACTTATTGTGGACCACAACCTATAGCTATATAGGAACAGTACATTAATATGGCAAACGAGTTGACTTATTGTGGACCACAACCTATAGCTATATAGGAACAGTACATTAATATGGCAAACGAGTTGACTTATTGTGGACCACAACCTATAGCTATATAGGAACAGTACATTAATATGGCAAACGAGTTGACTTATTGTCTATTTTTGGAATGGGTTATACTGTTCCTATGTAGCCATCTCCTGCAAGTTTCTAGTTTTGAAAACCTTTGTTGCTTCAAGATTCTTTTAATTTTTGTGGACCTTTTCAGTATAAATGAGTCTAGTCCATTGTGTTAAGAGTATAACATGGTTCATCAAGTTTAGAAGATGTATGTATTTAATGTTGGCTGGGTTTTGTTAAAATATCCTTTTTTACTTTTTTGGTCTTCTGGAAAATGTTGTTTGTGCTGTATTTAGATCCCTCTACCAAGAAATTTGCACGTATAAAAATTGCATTTTTTTTTATCCAACGCAATCATAGGTTTGAATGTTTTTTCAATTTAGACTTGTTTATAATTTTTCGTTTGGGCTTGTATTATATTTGCCTTCATGTTTATATAATCCGTTCATCCTATTTCGACTCTTGAAAATTCAAGAGTCAATCCTAAATTGAGGTAAATTATATGGCCTTCCAAATACCGTTTCTATTCCTAACATCACTGAAGAGACATTAATTGTAGAAATACGGATATGGTGCACAAATTTTTGCACCTCATGTTTGCGGTATACCATCTTTTCCGCAAGTTTATTGTTTTCTTTTTGGTATTAAATTAATAATTAAGATCCATTTTGTTACACCTGGCAATCCGTTTATTTGGCAATTGCCATGGCAGTCAGCAGGGTTTAAGAACATCTGTTTTTTCGATCTGCTAGTCAAATGCGTTTTGTTAAAATATACTTTTTCACTTTTTTGGTCTTTTGAAAAATGTTGTTTGTGCTGTATTTAGACCCCTCTAACAAGAAATTTGTTTTGCATGCACACGTATAAAAATTGCGGTTTTTATCCAACGCAATCATAGGTTTGAACGTTGTTCAATGTTGGCTATATATGCTTCTGATTGATTGGTGTACTATAGTATACATCAGGTTGTTCGTTTCTCTTTTGAATTGTTTCACATTTTGTCATACCTGAGCCAAATATAGCTTACTATACAGTGTGCTAATTGTTGTTAGGGCGACCTATAATTGTTTTCACCTTTGACCTAGCAGATTTGAACTTGTGATATGGTCATAACACACATTAAAGTCATGTGTAATAGTTAAATCTAAAATGTCAGTCCAAAGATATAAATAGCCATATTATTTGAATGACCAACAACATTCAATTCAGTTTTGTAACTTGAACCAAAGGAGTAGGCCCAGTAAGACCCCTTTTTGGCCCCAAATTTAGCAGTTTTACAAAATTGTTAAAATGTAAATTTTTAGCTATTTATTGAAAAGAAGAATACTTCTGTTACATAAATATGGGCTGTTTTTAACAATACAATGCACATGTATCGGGTACTAGCATCATTAAGTCATGCTAAATTACTGAAATCTTCGAAATTTTAGCATTTTGGTTATTTTTTTCCATCTGAAATGGAAGTGGCCGCATTTGTGTTCATTCTTAATATTTATATGTAAGTTGTATTTAATGATAGTACATAACATATATAAAGGTTGAGAATGAACACAGATGCAGCCACTTTCATTTTTGACAAAAACCATCTGAAAAGTGACATATTATGGCATATTTGATAGATTTTTCATATTTAAGCTTGAATTTGAGCGTCTTTAATGAATAAATCAGTTCAAATCTTTCACATAAACTAATTGAATCGACTGAAGTAGACACTTAAGTGTTTAAAAAGTGTCCAAAATCTTTCATCAGATGAACCTGAATTTTGAGGCCAAAATCGGCCCTTACCAGACCTACTCCTTTGTTTTTTGATATTTCAGCATCTATATAAAAATAACACGATATGATTGCCAATTAGACAACTCTCCACCAGAGACCAAATGACGTAGAACAACTGTAGGTCACCAAACAGCCTTCAAAAATGAGCAAAACCCATACAGCATAATAAGCTCTTATCTTATTCACAAGGCAAAAACATAAAATCATTCTGTGAGTAATATTAACCATAACATAATGTACAGTTGCATGTTTTTTTCCAACCAAAAGCAAATGACATGGATATTTCCTGCCATATATACGGAAAGAAAACAAACTATATCTGACAAATACAAAATATGACTCCAACTAAAAGACATTGAAAAATAACCTTTAGGCTGTGTATTGTACTCCTTAATAGTCAACCATTTACTTACTATAATACTTGTAATAATTCATGTATAGGAATAACACTTAAAATAATTCATGTATAGGACAACCTTCATTACCACCTTCAGACTGATAGGCATTAATGATCATACAAAAAACCTCATCAATTGAATTAAAATAAACTCATATAATACTTATTTTGACATAACTATAATTATACAGGCTAAGTTGATGTGACACTAGATGGAAAATCTCAAGTAAAACCTGCATTGAAAATCAACTTTATGTCTAAATAATTGTTATTGGTACATAATTATACTGATAAAAACTTCTGATAAAAGGGAAAAAAATCCAAAAGGATTTGAGCTCATATATACAGGTATTTGAAAGTACATTACAAAAAAAAAAAAAAAGATCGACCAAATAGAGAACAAAAATTATTCCTATAGATAAACTTTACATAAAATTTGAACCGGAAAATGTTTTTCCTGATAAATGTGTTACATTTCCCAGCATTGATTTCTGAAGAATAAATACCATTAAAAACAAGATACAAATCCTTTGTTTTCATTTTTCTGAGACAACTGAATTGATTTTGTCACAACTTATAGGCCTAATATCATCAGGGTGGATATTATAAATATCTAATATATACCTATCACAATTATCAATTTGTTATATTTATACAAAGACAGTAAACAATTAACCAACATTTAAAGGGGGGGTGGGGGGAAAGTTTGGTTAATCTCTAGAATAAAATCTGGAACCATGACCAAAAAATCAGAAATTAGTAGCAGTTTAGCCACAACAGTGAAAATTAAACCTGGCACAATTTATATCATTTTTTGAATAAAACTTGACTATAAGCAGGAAGCCATTTTTTCAATTTTTTCTGAGAAGTAATTTTTAACAGTATTGAGCCATTATGAAGAGGAAATTGAACTTGTCAAAAAAAGAGAAAAAAACATGTTGTGGCATACTTACTCCATAGTTGATTCATAGTTCAGAGTCCATTCATTTAAAAGAGTTAAATGGACAACAATAACAACTATATGCTCACCTCCAAAATATTTCTCATTGCCAGGGTCAAATGGTGTCTCTTATCACACAAATAGAATTTGGGGAACAAAAGAATATCAAATTTTTCATATAAATTTATGTTTTTTTTTCAGCTCTTATAAGATAGACTGTAAGTATTTGATAGAATCCAGACAACTTCAAACAAGAAAGAAAGAAAACAAGAACACAACTTCTCTTTTACTTCAGCGTCTTTCCATCCTGCTCTATGACAGGCAAACAGGTAATACAAATTCACATACAATTAAGCACTTGCACGGACTTTTCTAAAGCATAAAGCAAAATATATAATTAATTTGGGAAATCATATTGTATGCAGAAAAATTTATTAACAATAAATCAATAAACCATGTCCTTTAAGATGTCAAATTTTCTAAAGGATTTTCCTTCAAATATAATTTTAACATCAATAATCATCATTACAGTAAGGTTTAAATTATCTAAAAACTATGAATATAAATGTGACCTTGAGATTTCTTAAAAGTTAAAGATTATAAGTCAACACATGGGATTAATTAAACCTTTTTATCCATTCAAAGTAATTCCTAGAATCCTAAGTAAAAATTACATAACACTACCTTGAAAAGTCAAAAATCTATTTAAAACAGGAATACAATTATTAATTATAGATATATTTGCATTAATAAATGAATGTTTACTTAAACTAATATTGAAAAAAAAATTCTAATTTGGGAAGTATATTAAATTGGTTGGTATTTCAGATTTTAATGAAAGTTCCTTTTAAACGCATTTAAACCTACATTTTAATATGTGTAGCATTTCTTATTTGATCTTATTCGAGTAAAGGAAGTCATTCTGTATGTGCCTGTCTCAAGTCAGGAGCATGTAAAACAGTGGTTGTCGTTTGTTGCTGTATATCATATTTATTTTTCGCTTATTGTTTTGTGCATACATCAGGCCTTTAGTTTTCTCATTTGAATTGTTTTACATTTGTAATTTGGGGCCTTTTAAAGCTTGCTATGCGGTATGGGTTTTGCTCACTGTTGAAGGCCTTACGGTGACCTATAGTTGCTAACTTCAACGTTACTTGGTCTCTGGTGGAGAGTTGTTTCAATGGCAATCATACCACATCTTCTTATTCAAAAATTATATTAATGATTAGCATGAACACTGAATATATGATGATGATGGATGGCTGCTTAACGTCCAGCGGCAAATTAATATGCATATTCAGGATGAGAACATGTTAATGTAATATGAATATTAACCCTGTTTTGTACTAGACCGACACACTGAGCCAGATTTTTAAAATGCTAGTTCACAAGGTAACAGTCCAGAGGTAGACATGTCACATACCCGGATACATTACTCTGACTCTGAGCCCACTAGTCTTTGCTCTTACTCTTTAATGCGGTGGTTGGTTTGACCTGGCCGCACCTGAGGCGAACACCCTACCATGAGACCATCAAGGCGGTTCACTGAATATATGACAAAGGATCTTCACAGTCTGAGGAGAAATTTACTTACCAGGGATCGGAGAAAGGGGGGCATAATTGACCAAAATGGTAAAAATTTTGGCATGGGTATCAAATTAAGTTTATTTTCTTGAAAGGTAAACTTACAGGAGACTTATATTTACAATAAATCAATAACTTTTATTCTTTATAAGCTTATTTGATAGGACTATCTATACTTCTTGACATATTCTAAATAAGATCCAACACTAAAACTTGCCAAATATTATTATTGGATTTTATGTAACTTTCTTAACTGATATTAACATGTTTTAACATTAATCAGGTTAAACCTTTGTTTATGTGCACTTTTCATTTTGTACTTTTATTGTGCATTTGTTCAATTTTTCATGTAAGTAATTTCCAAGTTTCATGCAAAATTTAGTATTTTTGACTAGTTACATAATAATCGTAATGGCTTTCATCAATTTCATATAAATTTTACTGATTATTTTCTTTGATGTAAACTACAGTATTGCTTCATATAGTACAGACAGAGAACTGAAAAGACACTTCAATGAAAAAAGTAACGATGAAATATATATTTAAAAAAATGTCATTTGATGAAAAACTTCTTAAACGTCATGAAAAAGTAATTTTAACCTTAAACTCCTATACTATTGCAAAGGAGGAATAGAAATGTAGTTAACATTCAACTGACTGAAAAATGAAGAATATTTATTCTGGTTTATATAAATGTATTTTTTATTGATGCAGCCAAGTGAGAGGTTTTGTTCAATTATTTTCTTGTTCTATAACTTCTGCTCCGATGGATAAGTTATCATGTACAATGCTAATTCCCGTCAAATGAGTTGTAGTCACAGAGAATCAGCTAGTTAATGTCTTCTTTATGTATAATTCTTTCATTCTAAGTTAAAATCTATCAGCTTCCGATAAGGTATTATATTTCTACTTAAATTTTGTAGATATAATCATTTCTTCCTTTTCAATGCAGTAAATTTTCATATTTTACATTCCAATGTGAAAATCTACAGTAGGATTAACCAACAAAGCCATCATAAGTCAAATATGATTTTTATAGATAAATAAAACTAAGTGTTTCTACAGGGCGTGTATGTTGGCAATACTAATCCATCTTTAAATAGTACATAAAAATCATTGTTATTATTTTTCTTCACTCACCTTCAGTAGTCATCATTAATAGGAATTCAAATAAGGCCAAACAGTCAGACAGCAATAAAAGAGAAATTTTGTCACGAAATACAAAGACCAAGCGAAATCCTCAATAAATCAGTTTTGGAATCTTACATAACCAGTGTAAATTCAATTTTTTTTTTAACTTTTAAACCAAAATAAATAAAATAGCTAGCCAATCAGTTGTTTTTGTGTACTATTAGCAAAGGCAGACAACAACTCCTGTTACTAGCCAACCAGGTAACAAGTATTGGATACTGAGCAGAAACTACATTTACTGGCCTACTAGGTACTGAGCAGAAACAACACCTGTTACTAGCCAACCAGGTAACAAGTATTGGATACTGAGCAGAAACTACATTTACTGGCCTACTAGGTACTGAGCAGAAACAACACCTGTTACTAGCCAACCAGGTAACAAGTATTGGATACTGAGCAGAAACTACATTTACTAGCCTACTAGGTACTGAGCAGAAACAACTCCTGTTACTAGCCAACCAGGTAACAACTATTGGATACTGAGCAGAAACTACATTTATTAGCCAACCAGGTACTACGCAGAAACAATTATTACTAGCCAACCAGGTAACAACTATTTGATACTAAGCAGAGACTACATTTACTATAAAAATAAGGAGACAATTTAACTTTCCACCAGAGTTCAAATGACATAGATATAAGCAAATATAGGTCACATTACCAAATAATGACTATGGAATGCAACACAGAAACAGTAGTGTTCATTGTTGGCTTTAAATTTACATTCATAAACTAAATTTCTACTTAAACAAGCCAAAAATATAATTGCTCAACAGTTACATCAACTTCACCTGTAAAGTCATGTAAACCACCATATTACCATACGTAATGAAGTGTAACCATCATACACATTCATAATAGAGTATAAATAAAATACCACAATAAATATTTGTTTTATTGCAGAGAAAACTAAAATTTTAACAATCACAAGGTATATTGAGGAGGATTAAATAGATGGTGCAATGGCTATTCCTACATCACAAGAAAATCCACCAATAAAACACAGAATTAATTTTACTTCATTTTATGAGATTCTATTTTATAGTCCTGAAAAGACCATTAAATTTTATACACCTGCAAATATTTGCTGGAAGCATATGGTTGTTAGCACAGTGTTAAATATCAGCTAAAATGCTAGTATGCAAAATAGAATCTTACTAATTTTATATTTTTATTGTTCAAATGACAGCAATAAATATTATTATGGCAGAACTGGACATGTATTCAAGGTGTTTATAAAACTAGAAATAGAATTTTGACTTAGTGAGGCTACTGAGAAGACAAGTCATTACATGCTAGGTTAGAGTTCATAAATAAAATTTAAAAAGTTTTTGTCCAAATTCTAACTTGTTATACTGAACAGAGACTTAAGTTGTTCTTTTTAGAATTATTGTGTGTCTCACTGTGACTATAAGTAAAAAGTGTAAACATGAATATACATTACCTTGTTAGTGCTTCATTGACTGTACGTAAATATTCTGCTGGCAAGAATTGTGCATTAGATGTCTCCGATGACTTCACAAAAGCTGATGTAGCATCATCTTGGCGAAAACCCCGTCTGAAAATGGAAATAAATAAATATAATAATGATTGAATGTATCAATACAATAAACTATAAAAACGAAAACATTCCTCCTCAATAGAGCAGGGCTTTTGGCGGGTTCTTTTAGTTTTCTTGTAAGGTGTTTAGTCTTAATTTGCAATTAAGATTTTTTCAATGCCTTATAAGGTGTTACTGTAAGTGTTTATGTGCAATCAAGATATCTTTCAATGCAAAATCTGCAGGTATTTTATCCTTGTGGAGTTAAATTGACTATCGGGTAAATGACCTGAGCAATAAGAAATCTCTGGATGAGATTTTGTTTCCACCAGGCTGACTGATTATTTAAAGCCATGACAATCAACTAATTTGACAGATTACTGGGTTATACTGTGTCTTCACATGACCAAGGACATTTACAAAGTTCAAGCTTGGTCACTGCTCACTCAGGAAATTCTTTTTGCTTTGTTTCTCTTTCATGTTTTCACAAAAGCTCAATTGATAAAAGCAGTTACCTTTGCAAGTACCAAAATATGCAAAAAAATACTGAAGAGAATATTTTTTTTCCCACAAAGAAAATCATTTCTTGTGAAACAAAATCAGATTTAAAAATAAATTTGAGATTTGTTGAATTTAACAAGCATTTGGCATAGGACTTGTAGACATATGGTCAAAAAGTATTCTGCGGAAAAGTGCCCTAGGAAATGAACTACAATATATATATGGTATAAAAATACAGTGTAGCAACAAAAAACATATAATCTACCTTGGTGTGGATCAGTTTAAAAAAAAAACTGATGCAGTTTCTAAATTAAATTATATAAATGCCTAGGAATGTAACTTTAACACGCTAATGAATTATATACATAGTATTCATTTCAACCAGAGCTGAAAAATATCCAAGATACCCTTCTAACCTGTAAAAGGTACCTTAAATGTGATATAAAGTATTTGAAGAAACAAGTGTAAGCATGCCATCATGTGTCACCACACAAAGACACCATAATTCACCACTGCAATGCACCTTTAAATCAGTATCTCAATAAATATAAGGATGTTACTAATATAAAATCCATTTATTGTCACAAAAATGTCCTATCAACAAAAAATCTGACAATAAAATGCTCGTAATAGGTAGTGTTACAGTATAGCAACAAAACAGATGACATTGTCAACAAATTATTTATTATTCTAGTAAAATTGTGGGACATTTTAAAACCAACCTACTAAATTTACTCAAATTATACCTTGGAATGTTTTCAGTTGATTTATGCCTTTTTCTCTCTATTTGTACTCAATAGCATTCAATTTGAAAAAGAAACATCATGCAGATGAAACAAAAAAAATATAATAAAACACATCAGATCTTTAGTGATTTGTTACTTTATAATGGTCAGAAAAAAGATATATACAATTACATTAGTTTTTTTTACTATGTTTATAGCAAAGTCAGGACATTTTTTTAAGCTGTTTCTTCTTCACTGTATCCAGAAGAACTGCAAGCTCAGAACCTTATTGGAGCCAAATCTTCAACACCGCAATTCTACTACATGTAACTAATACTGCTGGAGTGCAGATGTGGTAAAAAATATCATTAAAACTTAACCAGTAAAATTTTCTTGACTGAACTTTCTCCATACAGCCAAGTTCATCGGAAAGGTTGATGGTACTGTACAGCTTTAATCAACATTAAAAAATGTCACAGTAAAACTAAAGAAATATTAACCCGGACTCCTTTTGGAGTTGACAGGTCTTCTACACACAGTAAAACTAAAGAAATATTAACCCGGACTCCTTTTGGAGTTGACAGGTCTTCTACACACAGTAAAAATAAAGAAATATTAACCCGGACTCCTTTTGGAGCTGACAGGTCTTCTACAAACAGTAAAACTAAAGAAATATTAACCCGGACTCCTTTTGGAGCTGACAGGTCTTCTACACACAGTAAAACTAAAGAAATATTAACCCGGACTCCTTTTGGAGCTGACAGGTCTTCTACACACAGTAGAACTAAAGAAATATTAACCCGGACTCCTTTTGGAGCTGACAGGTCTTCTACACACAGTAGAACTAAAGAAATATTAACCCGGACTCCTTTTGGAGCTGACAGGTCTTCTACACAGTAGAACTAAAGAAATATTAACCCGGACTCCTTTTGGAGCTGACAGGTCTTCTACACACAGTAGAACTAAAGAAATATTAACCCGGACTCCTTTTGGAGCTGAAAGGTCTTCTACACACAGTAAAACTAAAGAAATATTAACCCGGACTCCTTATGGATTTGACAGGTCTTCTACACACAGTAAAACTAAAGAAATATTAACCCGGACTCCTTATGGAGTTGACAGGTCTTCTACACACAGTAAAACTAAAGAAATATTAACCCAGACTCCTTCTGGAGTTGACAGGTCTTCTACACACAGTAAAACTAAAGAAATATTAACCCGGACTCCTTTTGGAGTTGACAGGTCTTCTACACACAGTCAAACTAAAAAAATATTAACCCGGACTCCTTTTGGAGTTGACAGGTCTAAAGAAATATTAACCCGGACTCCTTTTGGAGTTGACAGGTCTTCTACACACAGTTAAACTAAAGAAATATTAACCCGGACTCCTTCTGGAGTTGACAGGTCTTCTACACACAGTCAAACTAAAGAAATATTAACCCGGACTCCTTTTGGAGTTGACAGGTCTAAAGAAATATTAACCCGGACTCCTTTTGGAGTTGACAGGTCTAAAGAAATATTAACCCGGACTCCTTTTGGAGTTGACAGGTCTAAAGAAATATTAACCCGGACTGACCTTTTGTCTTCTACACACTTAACTGTATATAAATATTATCAAAGGTTTTCATTTTTATTTGAATTCTGAAAACCTATAGCAATTTTTCTGTACTGTATTAAACTAAAGATATGCAGTACATGATCAAAGACTATACTGCAAGGTCAGGGGAACAACTGCAGATGAATTTAAACGATTTTAGAACTGTTTTTAAAAAGATAATTTTAAACAAATATCTGTCAGCTGTTTCTTGTTACAGCAACTGTAAAGTCTCCTAAAAATCTTGCAATGAAACATCACAGAAAATATTTAATGGAATAAAACATTCACAAAGAAAAATGAAATTTTAAAATTAAGTAACATCCTGGTTTATATATGCTTAGCAATAAGGTGTGTAACAGGAAACATGGCTCTCAAGTAACATTTGTTAGTTTAAACTTATTTAAACTTATATAAAGTAAGCACTAAAGTTACGATGACATTATTTACAAGAGGTAAAAGCAATTCAAAACATTGAATCAATTAGTTCAATTACATAAACTTTCTGACAGTGGACCCTCTGCAGTTTTGAATTTAATTTGCAAAGTAAAAGGGAATGTCCAGGAAAAGATTGCAAAAAAAATTCAAAACATAATGATAAATGCAATGTATTTGAAGATCAACAGAACCAAGATTGATTTGAGGGAATCATATCCTTTTAGAAAAAAACCCATAGATTATTTTGATGCATAAACAAACAAACACAAGTATCACCGTGTAAAGTTATATCAGAAAGAAGATTGTTGACCATCCCTTTCACACCTTTTTCAAGACCCAGACACCAGATTACTGTTTTAACTTTATTCATTTCTTAGTACATTGATTTACTTTAACTTGTCAAATTTCAAGTTTTTAATAAGCAGACAAGAAACAATAGCTAAGGAACTGGAATTCTAACAAATTCCTGACAAATTTTCTCTATCAGTAAAACATTTTCCTTTAAAAACATATCTCTACGATTTGTTTTATGTTGTTGTAGCATTATGGGAATCAACGAATTCAAGTTTGGTAAAATCCATTTGCTGATAAAGTCGCAGCTAGTACTAAAGGTATTATAACAATCAATCAACAGTTAGACAAGGTATATAATGACAACAAAGACTGGTATTTGTACGGTCTTTGTTCAATGGTGCTTTTATACATGACTGCTCAACGTCTTAAGTCAACAAGCCTTTTTCACAATAACTAGGAAGCAAAGTCAGTCAATATCAACGGTCAATAACTACCATATCTTATCATTGTTACCAACTGACCAACACTAATCTAAAACAAATTCAATTATCTAACATTACCCAATGTCATTAAACTTTTATTAAATTTGCAACATTATAACACTGTATCTAAGTAAATAAAACTATAAATAATCAAATTTTTCATGTTAGAGTGAAAATATATCTTATTTTTCATATGTTTAATTACAAAAATAAAAATAAGTTAAATACTTGTGTGACAAGAAATGGAAGAAAACTCATTGTCATCTCAGATTCTCAATAAAATTTCAAAAATAATGTGTTGCAGTGATATCATTTGAATGTCATAATGTTCAACTGTTGGGATTTTCATCTTCTAGACATAGTACTGGTACATAACAAAAATGGTTGTGTGTTTAGACTTTCTTCCTTTAATATAATAAGGCACATTTTTGTCCATATAGCCAGTCTACTTCTAGATTCAATTTTTAACAACATCTTTCTTGGTTATTTCATATAAGTTTGACTATGTGAACTCTGAACATTACAGCAAATTTGTTGGGCCAAAACTCCACAATACTTTTGACAATGATGGACCCATTCATTGACAAAGCCCTCAATTTGATTGTCTTAAATATAAAGCAACACTCTTTGCTTTCTCAAATCATTTGTCAATAATGAGTAATAAAGTTTTGACAGTTTGATGAAAGTGTCCAAAACAATTAACCACAATAATACATATCTGGAATAACACAATGAAAACATCCAGTAACACCCATTTCTCCCTCATTTTAATATTATTACAATGTCCAAGGAGTCTGTCTCGAATATAACAGAACTTAATACAGAGTTTCTTTTCACCTGTATCTTTATTTACTTATTTTACTTTGATCTTTTTACTGGGTGGGCTAAAAACTTGGTCCAATACTTCAATTTAGAACATTTTTTTTAAAATGCAAAGAGATATGCAAAGAATGGCTACAAACTTATCTCTCCTAAAACAATTTTTTTTTTTGTAAAATGTGTTGCTTGTCTCTTAAATTATCTGGCTTGTTTCATGACGCAATGAAGAGTTATTACAAAATTTTTGTTTAGTATACTTGAAAGCTAGTATGCTACAACATACAAATTAGAAATATCTGAATCAATTTAATCATAAAACTTTACCATAAAAATATCTTTTTTCAGGAATCATTTTTAAAAAGGACCATAAAAACAATGGGTCACTACTGAGAATTACAATTTCAAAATCCTGGGCAAACATGAGATGGTATTTGCTTCATACTTTATACCTTCATTTTCATGTTGGAAAAAAGACATACAAAAAGACTACAATCCGACAATGCCATGGCAAAATAAGAAAAACGATGAAAGGTCACAAAATTACACAAAACACTCATAGAAATTAAAGACTGAACAACACAAACACCACCAAATTAAATTTAGTAAATTTATAAATTTCAAAATCATTTTAAAATTATCTTTACTTGACTTTAGAGCACTGTTAATAAATAGCAACCACAGCATAAACAAATGGCTAGATATATATAGCATCAAATTCAAAACACTGTACAATGTTTATCGGATTTAAATTTCATTGAAAAAATATTAAATAAAAATCATCATAAATTATTTTTCTCGTTTTAAATAGAGATAAAATCTTTATTTTTCATACATCACGAATAACAAAATTTATGATATTTGTTTATTAAAAAGGAATTCAAAACCATGTAAAGAATGCCTTCAATATTTCTGGAGCATAAAATATTTAATATTCACCGAAGTTCCTATCTTTATAATTTATATAAGAACTCTTTGGAGACAATGCACCGTAACGCAAATTAGTCTTTTTTTATTAACGTATGAAGCCCAAACATGTGCACAGATCATGACCTTTTTGGAGTCTTTTGGTACATTTTTTCTTCATGTGACACATACCATGAAGGGAACAACAAAATGCTTACAGTATTAATTAACAATTTAATGACCCAATGTCAAAAAAATTCATTGTTATAGGCCAGTTTACCACTGGATAAGGTTTCAACACTTATAAATATATAAAAAAATCTCATTAGAAATAATAAATTACAACTGTCAGCTACGGGTGACAATACCGTCCTAAACAACACCCTAACTACCACATACATTTAACTTAATTAACACATGTATGGGAAAATAAAGACTAATACATGCAGATATTTCTTTATTTTGACAATATTGATTAACATTTTTTTAAGAAGAATGTCTTTAAAGATATACACTTCAAAATTTAATTATTGTGGATCCAGGTTATTATTTGAACTGTACTAGCGTCAATGAAGCATTGTTTCATTTTGACATATTGAAAGAAAAGAAAGTTTCGACCTTTCCTAATTTTGTTATTTTACTATCAGAATCACATTTGTTTACTTTTTTTTTTGTATACTCTTTTAAATATACAAAAATGCCATTTCTTGAACTGCAAAAAACAAAAATATCATAAGTATTAATAATTTTAAATATCTAAAACCCTAAAATCATGCCACTGTTGGTTTAATTTTCAACATAAGAAAAATAAAAAATAACAATTAATTTATTTACAAAATGCAAAAAAATACCGGTACACGCCACCTAACAGTTTTTAATGCTTTTAACAAAATGTATATTTTTTATCAGAAGTAAATGATGGACACTGAGTATTCAAGTTGATATGATATTTTAGTACGAAAAAATATATTATTTAAATTCCAGGAAAAATAAACAGAAAAGAAATTCTAATTTTGAATGAATCATTAATAATAAACAAAATCAGATTTTAAATCATTTAGAAAAAAAATTATTTGATACTCACCTTCTGTTGTGTATTTTGGCACTGACACAAACAATTGCTTTAGAAAGACCATAGTGATGAGAGTAAATTGGAAGACCAAACTGCTTAGAGAGAACACTAGAATTTGTACTTGACCCTCGAGATGATGGTTTTATATCCAATTTAGTCCATGGAAAACTATGATTCGACATCCCATATCTGACAGTCACCTCAGATCCCATTCTTAAGAAATCACATCTTTAAATCAGTTTATATCTCCATTTCCTCCACATCTCAATTAAATGTTAAAATATCCATAAAATTAAACAAAGAGACAGTTTGTCCACTAACTTTCTCACACAATTATCACCTGTTTACAGGTGAACATGAAAGACTTTAAACATTCTTTGTCTCTAAATAACTTCTCTTGACCATATTAATTAACATGTGTAACGGTGACAAGATGAAGGTAAACAATCTTAGTTGACTTTTAACTTTTAGTTTCTCAACAAGTCTATACAATGTAGCCTATTGGACAACACAACGACAGGTAAAATTTTTATGTGTTGAAATATGTAATAAAATTTGGAGTCTTAATCTAAGTACGGTCATAGTTTTCATATTTATCAGCAGTACAAAGCTTTTATACCCTTATTGAAACGCTGTTCCTCGGACAATAAACTATATCTCCGTTAAAATGAAGGATAGGGAGGGGCTTACTACCTCATTATCATACAAAACTAATTCAAAATTTATTGAACATCTAATGAGGAACTTTGTGTGATGTTATCAATGACAGTGAAATGGTGTAAAGCATCAAATGTCCACTGACATATTTTTCAGGTATTTTCAGGTGATAATGAATTGATTTGTTATTAACAGCAACCAAACATATGGCACAGAGAATTGTGATAAATCCCCTGGAATTCTGACATACAATCAGAACAGCTGTACTGACTAATATTTAGCCACTTCCTGACAAGTACTTTAACTAAATTGCAAAAATGTCACTCATGGTATTAGAACAAGGGCTATCTCTAATCATAAATATAGATTTAATATTAAAAAACAATAAATGAAAAAATGCCAAGCTGCCCATCCACTGGATAAACTAATATTATATTCACAGCTTGATATTCTCCATCCATTTAATATAAGAATGTCAAAGACTGGTATATTATATTTTGTAATGGGTACTATTGACTGCTCAGGGTATGGCTGACTGTGGATCATAATCAAAATAAATATAAAAATTCATCTCATAAAGTACTTCTAGTTCATATAATCATGAGGTCTGCTGAGGGTATTTTTGGGTTTTGATTTTATTATAGATTCCTCATAGATGCTGAAAGGCATCAAAGAAAAAATCAAAATAGACTTCATGACATCCAAATTATTTGGACTAGCGGTACATGTACAATAAGGAAGCAAAACTTAGTGAACAATATTGATGACACATTGGTATCCTTTCTAAGAAAATGCCTTTCATCAATTCCAAAAGAAGAAAGAACCCATCTCTCATCAATTCTATAAGATGAAAATGCATGTCTATCAACAATTCCAAAAGATCAGAGTACATATCTCCTAACAATTCAAAAAGAAGTACTCATTTGTTCAAACAATTCCACATGATCTGCCAAAAGTTCTACAAGAAAGACATCTGTACCAACAATTCATTTCTGGTTAAATCAAATACTGTACAATGAGATTTGACCGATATAATCATCAATATTGACTTGGTACTGGTATTCCAAATATTTTTAAATGACAACAACCACTTGATAAAGAAAATCCTGATAAAACCTATCAGTGTAACATCTTATATAGTATAGGATATCTGAACAATTCTTTTATGAATACCACTGTTTTAATCAGTTTATTCATGGTGGCCACCTAAAGATAGAAGAATATATATAGAGGTAGTAGAAACATCAGTATATGTATGTAATCAATTTCTGTTCAGTTTCAAATACCAATTTGTGAAAATGGGAACCCAAAATTATTGGGTAGCTATTTTTAATAATTTCTGTCAAATTGAGGGAAATATATATATATATATATTTAATCTTGGCTGTTATATAGTAAGCTAGATTTACCAAGCCTTGTAACTGGAAAGATGTATTCTGTAAACCAGCAACAAACTAGCTAGTCGTCTAGAATGGTTCAAAACAATGAAAACAATAACAATATAGCTAAACTTCCGTGCACCATTCTTGTCTGCATTTCAAAAGGTAGTTTCTGATGAAAAAGTATGACAGTCTGCCTGACTTATCTAAGTTTATTTTAAAACTAGCCTGACTACATGTAAGCTTGATATTTATTTGAAAGATATGACTCTGTAATTCATGAAAATTATTTTGAGACTCCCTGAAGGATTATTGGATTCTATATTCTATTCTGTAGAAATATTCCATATGCCCATCTTTTATTTTTAGATAATTTGACAGCTATACTCATGAAAGTTGAAATAGACTTCAACAAGAATGTGTCCATAGTACACGGATGCCCCACTTGCACTATCATTTTCTATGTTCAGTGGACCGTGAAAATGGGGGAAAATCTCTAATTTGGCATTAAAATTGGAAAGATCATATCATAGGGAACATGTATTTTAAGTTTCAAGTTGATTGGACTTCAACTTCATCAAAAACTACCTCGACCAAAAACTTTAACCTGAAGCGGGACGAACGGACGGACGGACAGACGAACGAACGAACGGACGGACGGACGGACACACAGACCAGAAAACATAATGCCCCTCTACTATCGTAGGTGGGGCATAAAAATTATTCCAGTTCTCCTCATCTCATAGAACATGTTGTGTTTATAGAAATTAAGTTTGCAAAATTAACACTGCATAACAGCAGATTTATCACACATTTAAGCCGAGACCACAATTATCACCCTTTGTTTTTCGTTGACTACAGTCCCTTGTGTGGGCAGTGTATTACTTACAATTTTTTTAATACACCTTCCAAATTTATTTTTTTATGTTTTCTGCATAGAAGGAGGATGAAATTACACTGCTTACAAAATTTTTGTCATGAACTTTATTAGTAAGCTTAAAACCTAGTGATTTGGTCCAGTTGAACAAGGTCAAAAAAGAGAATTTCTGAAGCCGTCAATTTGATATAAAGACCCCTTAACATAAATGTCCTAGTTTGAGTTAGAATTGATGAAGTTTTCTATAATTTGTCCCAAAAATAGTCTAGTATGCTTTAAAAATCTTATTGAGAAAATACAGGTGCGATTTTTTAAGTTGCATTTATTGTTCTACAGAAATGCACTACAAAGTTAATTGTGGTTTCAGGCTATTTATATCTTTCACAAATATATACCAGTAACCAGTATGTTAACAGGGTAGTAATTAAGGTTAATTGTATCTACTATAATATTTAACATCTTAAATGAAAATGATCAGTTCAGTACCAATACTATGTACCAACAGGTTCTCAATTATTTTTGCAACAATATTATTATATTGACAGGTTCAAAAATACTTTTGCAGCAACAGGTTCACAAATTCAATTGCCACAATACTATGGATGGATTTAAAGGTTTACAAATACTACTGCCACAATACTATGTATCAATAGGTTCACAAATTCTTTTGCCACATTACTATGTATCAATAAATTCACAAATTCTTTTGCCACAATACTATGTATCAATAGGTTCACAAATTCTTTTGCCACAATACTATGTATCAATAGGTTCACAAATTCTTTTGCCACAATACTATGTATCAATAAATTCACAAATTCTTTTGCTACAAAACTATGTATCAATAGGTTCACTAATTCTTTTGCCACAATACTATGTATCAACAGGTTCACACATTTTACAGCCATAATATTATGTATCAACAGGTTCACAAATCTTAAAGCTACAATATTATGTATCAACAGGTTCACAAATCTTATAGCCACAATATTATGTATCAACAGATTCACAAATCTTATAGCCACAATATTATGTATCAACAGATTCACAAATCTTATAGCCACAATATTATGTATCAACAGGTTCACAAATACTATTGCCACAATATTATGTATCAAAAGGTTCACAAATTTTTCACCACAATATTATGTATCAACAGATTCACAAATCTTATAGCCACAATATTATGTATCAAGAGGTTCACAAATACTATTGCCGCAATATTATGTATCAAAAGGTTCACAAATTTTTTTACCACAATATTATGTATCAAAGGATTCACAAATCTTATAGCCACAATATTATGTATCAACAGGTTCACAAATCTTATAGCTACAATATTATGTATCAACAGGTTCACAAATCTTATAGCCACAATATTATGTATCAACAGATTCACAAATCTTATAGCCACAATATTATGTATCAACAGATTCACAAATCTTATAGCCACAATATTATGTATCAATAAATTCACAAATTCTTTTGCTACAAAACTATGTATCAATAGGTTCACAATATTATGTTTACCACAATATTATGTATCAACAGGATTCACAAATCTTATAGCCACAATATTATGTATCAACAGGTTCACAAATCTTATACCACAATATAATGTATCAACAGATTCACAAATCTTATAGCCATAATATTATGTATCAACAGGTTCACAAATACTATTGCCACAATATTATGTATCAACAGATTCACAAATCTTATAACCATAATATTATGTATCAACAGATTCACAAATCTTATAGCCATAATATTATGTATCAACAGGTTCACAAATACTATTGCCACAATATTATGGATCAACAGATTCACAAATCTTATAGCCATAATATTATGTATCAACAGATTCACAAATCTTATAGCCATAATATTATGTACCAACAGGTTCACAAATACTATTGCCACAATATTATTTATTGAAAGGTTCACAATATAAAAATAAGGAGATGTGGTATGATTGCCAATGAAACAACTCATAATCTACCAAAGTTCAAATGAAGTAGATGTAAGCAATTATAGGCAACTGTACAGCATTCAAAATGAGAAAAACCCATACTGTATGGTCGGCTATAAAAGGCCCAGACATGAAGAATATCAAACAATTCAATTGAGAAAACTATTGGCCTAATTTATAACAAAACAATTTATCAAAAACAAATATGACAGACATGAACCAATGAAAACCACTAAACAACAGGCTCCTGACTTGGGACAGGCACATAAAGAATGTGGCGGGGTTAAACATGTTTGTGAGCGCTCAACCCTCCCCTAACCTGGGACAGTAGTGTAACAGTACAACATAAGAACAAATCATAAAACATGTTATGGCCAAAAAAGTGATGTTTCACATTCAATTCAAGTAATTAAGGACCTTAAAGTAATGTATGGTTTTTCAAATTGATGGGGACACATTTTGTCTGTTCCATATCTGTGTTATATGCATTTGTCAACAACATTTATTTGTTTGCAATTTTACAAGTAAAGAATAAAATTATCAGAAAAAATAAATACATTATGATTTTCTGTAATACAATAAATACCTGAGAACAATTTGCAATAAATCTTCCTTTTGTGGACAAAAAGTGTTATTATTATGGGTAATTAGCTTTACACCAGTATTACAGGTAATATCTAAAACAAATTGTTATGTAATCTGCACTCAGATCTTTAGTTATTTGGAAGAAGCAAATAAGGATGAATGTCAAACAAGTGCATCAATAGGGATAAAATAAAGTTTTATCCTATTTATAAGAGCAGAAAAAAATGCTATGTCAGTACTATTAATGTACAAAATATTAATTTATGTATTGTCATTTTGCTTAGTTTCTTTTGTTACCTATTCTGACATCGGAGTGATCGGACTCAGACTTCTTTTAAACTGAGTCTTACTGTGCGTATTGCTGTGTGTTTGTTTTTTCTACATTGGCTAGAGGTATAGGGGGAGGGTTGTGATCTCACTAAACATGTTTAACCCCGCCGCATTTTTGTGCCTGTCCCAAGTCAAGATCCTCTGGCCTTTGTTAGTCTTGTATGTTTTTAAATTTTAATTCATTTATATGTTTTGGAGTTTAGTATGAATGCCATTTGCACTGAACTAGTACACATTTTTGTTTAGGGGCCAGCTGAAGCCCGCCTCCGGGTGCGAGATTTTCTTCGCAGTGTTGAAGACCAATTGGTGGCCTTCGGCTGTTTTCTGCTCTTTGGTCGGGCTGTTGTCTCAGTGACACATTCCCCATTTCCATTCTCAATTTTAAAATATCAAAGCTACTGATACACCTTAATGCCCAGCTTTAAAAAAGGACACTTAGCAAATGAAATGAAAAAAGAAGTTTCGTGTTAATCTTTATAATTTGGTGTGTAAAGAAGGTATGAAAAGTCATTCATTAAAAATATGACTCCTGAAATTACAAAATTGTAAAGTCTTTGATTTTTTGATTTTTTTCTTTCAATAGTCTAGTAGCTTTACAGCAGAAATGAAAGTTAGAATGTCACAATTTACATATTTGAAGTAAAATGATCCTACAGCATTTGATAAAATGATCCACAGTAATACCTGTGCATATGCCGCATACATTTACAGTATGCAGTGGACTTTTTGTGCCTCTTAAATCTCTATCAGTTATCCCTCAATGCATTAAATATTCATCAGCTTTGCATGAATTTAGATGTGTGGTGAGCCAGTCATCAACCAAACAACAAAAAATCCACCATGTTCATTTCGTTGAACATGATCTAAAATATATAAGTTCTGCTAAAATCTATTCTGAGAGCTACATAGAAGATTCAGATTAACGATCAATAAAAAAATCCCCTTTTGCATAAATGGTGAAGTTAAATCAGGTCACATATATATATATCTACACTCCAAATACATTATGGAACGATACGAACTTGGCTAAAATTTGGTTAAAATACATGCAGATAATACTATGATTCCTATATACCCTATAGGACAGAACCCATAATTCAATCTACCATTGCCATAATTCAAACAGCTAGCAAGGAAAATTGGAGACAAAAAATATTTTGACTTTTCTTTTTCATTATTTATGGCTCACAATCTATTATCAAAAATAATAATAAATCTGATACAAGGAAAGGCCGCCGATTCAAAGATGAACATTCATTAAATGATTCAAAATTCTGATCAGTAACGATTGATAAAGAACTATACTTTTCTTATGTTTGGACATCATGCTTCTGTTAAACAATAAAAGTACAAAACTAATTATGTAATAAATATCATGGGTTGTTAAGTAGCTGCAAACATTCATGTTTTACAAGAATTGACTTTAAGGAAAACAATTATATACTACAACTTAAAAAAAGATTTCACATTACCTTTCTAAAAAGTAAAACATATCATAAATAGAAGAGTTAATAATAGTCATACATCATGGACACCATGGTCTTTAAAGACTATTATGTACCTATTGAGAATAAAAATTATACTTTACTTTGTTAATTATGTCTCTAACTTCATTGAAAGATAAGCAAACCACAAGAAAAGAATGAAAACAACAAAAGATTTTAAAATAGAGATACAATACTTTAGAACTAATTACAAGTCTGTATACAAATCTCATAATTATAGTTTATGTATACATATTCATTAAAGATAGTGAATAGAATGTGAAATTAAATGTAAATGTTAAAATAAATAGTCCATTAATCTTGATTTGTAATGTTATTATTGAAACATTTAATTTCACACTTTATTAGTTTCCACACTTCTTTCCTTAATGTTCTGATGATGATATTGTACATCATACTTACCAAATACTCGTTACAGAGTGTAAAGATGTGTTTTTTATGCAACTGGAATTTTTTGAATTACATGACATTAAATTATCTCAAGCTACTGAACCTTTGAAATAGTTATTTTCACAATGGTAAATTTAAAATCAACATTTTATAGATTTTATTAACATGCTTAACACAGAAACAAGAATGCAAGCATTGTCGTGCTAAACATACCCCACTCATAATTCAAAAAGTATTGGGAAACAGGAAGGAGGTGTCTGACAGATCCGGAAAGCGCTCACACATTACAAGCTGCTGACCAAATATGTTGTCATCCTGTCTGGGGAAATGTGCAAATAAAATTTTTGAGTTCATTCAACAGTTAAAAAAAATTACTGGCAAACAAGGAAGTTGGTGTATGATCCGACAAGTGCTCACACTTTACTATCAACCTGTTTAGTAGTAGCTGAGAAAAAAGTGATGAAAATATTTGTGAGACAAACAGACAAAACGATGAATGGACATAGTAAATGTAATATAGCCCACATTCAACTCCTAGAACGAAAGCATGAATATATGCCTTACTTGTCTAGCCTTATCCCAAACTTATATTAACAGTAGGTGTACACTTCATTCAGACACTGATATTTATTGGCTGAAAGATAAATCACCTGATCCGGTTAGATGTTTCCATTTTTAAGTATTAGCAACCTAAGAATAAGACAAAGAATTAACTCCACCAACTTAAGAAATTGATATTATTTCAACACAACACGTGTACTTGGAACAAAGAGTTAAATTTGGAAATTGTAATTCACATAAAAAGTCGTTGTCATATATTGAACATATGAAAATAGAAATATGAAACAATAAAATATTATCCTCTAATGTATATTAATTGAAATTTAATAAATATTTTATGACTTATTTAGCTTTGAAATCAACATCTTACCGTAGGCAGATTTACAAACAATTTACTGCAGATGAGATGATACTACTTTTATAGTACTGCATGATGTCTGGTGAAATTTTGTGCTCAAAGCATTTAACTCTTAAATTCAAGATCTTAATAACAGATATATTTTATTTCAAAGGAATGGTAAATAAAAAAATTGAATGTTTTTTGGAAAACTCTTTGGAAATGAAACCAAGTGATGAATCACAATTTTAACAAGAAGCCTTTCCATGCTTCAAGCAAAATGTGATTTTTTACTGGTTTTCATTTCAAATGAATGAAACAGCATTCAATTCTATATACTAATCATCACTGCTGCTGCCTTAGGCAAAAAAAAAAAAAACAGCAGGCCTAAGACTAACTTCTGGGACTTTTGTCAACAACCTTTTTATTTAAATCTGAGCTACTCAGATGGAAGGTGGACAAAATATCCAAATATACCCTTATTGTCCTTATTATCAACTTAAACATTGATGATTGATTGATTGTGTCTTGCTTAATGTCCAGTGGCAAGTATTTCATGTAAATTCAATACAATTAACAATTAATAAAATAGGTTATGCAATGTGGGACAACTAGTGTGAAGGGCAGGAAGTTTGGACTGCCACTGCAAAATAAGGGTATATTGGAAATGTTGCCGTGCAACAGGCCACCTATGGATCACAAGTTGTTGCAAGGGTTCTTTAATGTGAAAAGATTGTGAAACTACCCCAACATAACCATTGATGCATATATTGTTTTATCAGTTGTCTCTAGATCTGCTCACAATAGGCTAAAATTACTGTAAGTACAGTATACAGATATCTAGTGAATGACAATCTCTATAATATCTTTTTTTCATTTATTGTAAAGAAGCTCTCAACTTGCTATCACAAGTTAAATTATAAACAACTAAATAATTAATTGGGAAACTGAGCTTGCATAATCCACCGGGTATAATAATGATCATATATTTACCTATTTTTGGAAAAATGAATTGTTCATTTGAATTTGCACATGACATGTGTACAAGCAGAGATGTTAATAGTACATGTATTATACAGGTCTCTGGTACAAGCCTGCTTCATAATTGGCCAAATAGACTGGACACCCTTACATAATGAAGTTGAACTATTTAAAAATATATCTAATAAGACAAAATCTTTTAGTCCATAGATTTCTGAAATATCATCAGTTTGTCATGCCAGATTTATCTCCCCTCAAAACACTGAAACTGTAGAAAGAGAGATAACTATTGAGGTAAAAAGAAACTGATTTTAAGTAAAAACAAATCTTTTATTTCAGAAAGCCAATGAAAACATATTTACCTGTCATCAAAATACAAAAAACGATTAAATCTTTCTGCAAGATGTTTTTTTCCCAGAAGATAGACCATATCTGCGTGATTACTTCCTCCCCATCACTATGGCACAGTACAAACAACAACAATTATCACCTCACCTGGTATTCATAATATTTTTGTATATAATTATCATAACTACTTGCTTTAAAAATATTCATTAATCATGAATGAGTCTATTTTTAAATTTTACTAACATTTAAACGTTTGAAATGATTTCATTAAGCCAATACCACAGACTAATTTCATTTATATCGTGGTTTATACAACTATACTTTCATAGAATTTTCTAGTAAAGGGCAAAGAAAAATCAAAGAACTTTGAACTTACAAATATACCATATATATTCAAGGAGCTGAGATATATATATAAATAAGACAGCTAACAAATGGGATCGTATCACCTAAGTCCACGTAGAAGTCACTGATATAAATAAACTGTTATCACAGAGATATGTCCCGCCTTTTTGTAATTTTGATAATGCAAATGTTAAAATTAAAATAGCAATACTTTAACATGTAAGTTATGCAAATATTCAAAGTCGATAAACCATGACTGAAGGTACATGGCTAAACAATCTCCATGGAATGAGATGTGCCAATGCTAATACAACTGCATACCAAATACCATTGACTTATTATAAGTCGTTCCCTTTAAACAAACCTAAACACAAACATTAACTTGTAAACTATGTAAAAGTTTCAAAGTCAATGAACCATGATCAGGGGTGGGGCTATATAATCTCGATGGAAATGATACTTGATATGCCAATAAATTTGCATACCAAATATCATTGACTTAACATTAGCAGTTCATCTTAAACTGATCTAATCACAAACTAATACATGTAAACTAAGCAAAAGTTTCAAAGTAAATAGACCATGACTGAGGATGCGGGGCCAAATATTCTCCATGGAAATGAGATGTGCTAATGCTTATACAACTGAACAACAATTAACATTGGCCTACCACTAATGGTTCCCCTTGAACTGACCTAATCACAAACTAATACATGTTAACTTAGCAAAATTTTCAAAGTCTACAGACCATGACTAAGGGGGCGGAGCCAAATAATCTCCATGGAAATGAGATATGCCAATGCTTATACAACTGCATACCAAATATCATTGACCTACCACTAGTGGTTCCCCATAAATTGACCAATCACAAACTAATACATGAAAACTATGAAAAGTTTCAAAGTCAATAGACCTTGACTGAGGGGGCGGGGCCAAATAATCTCTATGGTAATGAGATGTGCCAATGCTAATACAACTGCATACCAAATATCATTGACCTACCACTAGTGGTTCACCATGAACTAGACCTAATCACAAACTAATACATTGTTGACACCGTCGCCACCACTGCCGACGCCGGAAACAGCATACCTATGTCTCGCTTTTTGACTCCGTCAAGGTGAGACAAAAATGACATACCATATGTCCATTAAGCTGTTTACACAAATAATTATTAAATTCAACAAAGACCACCAACTTCTAAATCTCAAATGAAATATACAAAAATGTTCAGTACAGTATATTTTTGCCTTTATTAAAAAAATAGCTAAGATTTTGACAATAACAGTTAAGGGTCATGTCCATGGTTAATGAGATGGTCTGCAGTCCAAAAATGTTGATACTTTTAACAATTTCATACATTGATTATTGTTTCCCTATGTGACTCTTGTAATTCTTTTATACCTATAGTTGGTCATGATTCAAATTTGAAAGTATTAGCCAATTTGGTGGACATGTGAATTTGGCAGCTAATGCCCCTTAAATGGAAAAATATGTCAAAACCACAATGCTTAGTATCCTCTAAATTGGACAGTTTTGTACAAAATTTGTAGCCACTAAAATAAATCCAAGTAAACATACATTATTGACCAAACTAAATGATATTTAGTTATTATATTTAGCCTTATGGCATACCTGTAATTTATATGAACTAAGATATATATTACATGTATATCCTTGATGCTCAACTGTTTGTTCTTTCCAAAAGACTTTTAAAAAAAATTACTGAAAATTCTTTTAAAAACAAGGTTCATCCTTTTCAAAAAGGTTCAGTTGCATGAATCAAATGAGGAGATTACGATGAGAAGTGGCAAGTGCCTGTGGATGAGAAGTAAAATGAGTAGTGGCAAGTGCCTGTGGGTGAGAAGTAAAATGAGTAGTGGCAAGTGCCTGTGGATGAGAAGTAAAATGAGAAGTGGCAAGTGTCTGTTGATGAGAAGTAAAATGAGTAGTGGCAAGTGCCTGTGGATGAGAAGTAAAATGAGTAGTGGCAAGTGCCTGTGGGTTAGAAGTAAAATGAGTAGTGGCAAGTGCCTGTGGATCTGAAGTAAAATGAGAAGTGGCAAGTGCCTGTGGATGAGAAGTAAAATGAGTAGTGGCGGCAAGTGCCTGTGGATGAGAAGTAAAATGAGTAGTGGCAAGTGCCTGTGGATGAGAAGTAAAATGAGTAGTGGCAAGTGCCTGTGGATCAGAAGTAAACGAGTAGTGGCAAGTGCCTGTGGATCAAAAGTAAAATGAGTAGTGGCAAGTGCCTGTGGGTCAGAAGTAAAATGAGTAGTGGCAAGTGCCTGTGGATCTGAAGTAAAATGAGAAGTGGCAGGTGCCTGTGGATAAGAAGTAAAATGAGTAGTGGCAAGTGACCGTGGATGAGAAGTAAAATGAGTAGTGGCAAGTGACCTTGGATGAGAAGTAAAATGAGTAGTGGCCAGCCCGTGAATGAGTATTACAAATTTATTTGGAGATTTCATTATTAATTTATATAGTTTTGGGTTTCCTATATATTCTTTCACTCATTTTTACATAAAAATATATTGGCCTTTTTAGACTGGTTAAAGTTTTAGTATACTTCCACAAATCTCCATGTTGATTTGTATCTTATTGTCTTTATTTAAATACATTAAATGGTAATCAGAACATCCAATGATGAGCCATAATTAAATTCTGATGAATAGAAAAAGGGTATTCTAGAAACACATTTCTATATTATAACACCCTGATAACTCCATTTATGTCAATAAAAGATACGGTAGTATATGCCAATGAGGCAGCAAACTGACAACAACAAAAATCAATTAATGAAGTTTTGTAATATCTAAAACTGATAATGTGTTAGATATTTTATAATTATTATTCTTTTGTATGTACATATTTTTTTGGTAAATATCTGACTGAAGATCTTAAGACTTTGAAAATAAAAATTCAGAACTAAAATTAATTTATGTTTTGTTCCAATCATAAATATTTAAAACAATAATTTCATTGATGTTACACAAAAAAAAACATTGTTTGATCATTACTTTGTTATACAACAGTTCATACATGAGTTGAAAGAATTACCCAGAATTCATTACATTTTTAACATTTTAGTGATTTAGATACAGATCCAAATGGAATAATTTGCAAGTCATTGTAACAAATTAATACCAAATAAGACTACAGAAGATAACAATGACAGTAACATGCAAATTATCTCTCATGCAAAAACTAATCTAATATAGATTTGTAGGAACCAAAGCCTAATTAGACTAGGCCATACCTATAAATATAATTATAGACAATTTCAATTAGAAATCTAACATATCATCATGACTTTACAATCTACAACAAGATAATTAAAAAGGTAAAGGAAAAAGGATCTTTGATCATAAATGCAGAAAATTTCCTCACAGAACAGAAGTCATGTAGTGAAGCATGTTACAATCAGTATTGCCCTATCTCAGAATTTATACAATGTAGTATGCACAATAAAACTCATGCAACATGAACATCAAAAACAAAATCAAATATTATACATCTATTACCTTGTAAACAAATTCAGAATCTTATTACAAACAAAAAACAACACTAAATTTACTAATAGTTTTCTATGGCTGGATTTTTAAAATACTGAATGTTAATTCAATCACCACACCCTAAACATTGCACTTTGTGTCGATCAGCATAGAAAGTCGTTGCCGTTTTCCATAGATAATTGAGGATTTGGCTCCACACTAGTATATTTCATGATTTTGAAAGACTATGAAGATTTTGATATGAATGGCTCCCAGTCATATTCCACACTATGGTGCCAATGTGTACAACACAAGCTTATATACAGATAGATATCAATGGGGATCAAAGCTGTCAATGCATTCAAATCATTTAAAAACACAAAAGCCTTCCTTTTATAAAATAACCTGAAAAATCATTTAATAGTGAAAACCGGACCATATTTTCATTACAACTAAATCGTTATGATTACCAACAACAAAGCTTTCTGGGATAAAAGATAATGAAGTGATATCAAGTCAACAATCCATTTAAAAAATTGACAAACAAAATATGGAGTTTTTGTTGAAACTAAGTAAGTAGGTCTGAGAAGTACAAACAGCGCTCCTGTACAAATAATTAACAAATATATTGATTTGTACCCTCTATTCTACATGATCAATACTTTCTATTACTTCATATTAAACTGTCATCAATACAATATACATGGAGGGTCTGTAGCTATTACAGCAATGTTGTGACACAGTAACCAAACAACGTCACATTTAAATTTTAGTTGTATCAAGTCATCATTTCTATCTTTTAATTAGACATTACTGCCAATTAAAATAAATATTTGCAATTCTTTTCAAATGACAAGTAGTTATAGGATAAAAAATGAATCAATAAATTGGATATTTTATCCTACTACTCAGTAAGGGAATTAATGTCAGCCATTTAACAAGATGTAAATTTGACAAATTAATTCTGAATTTGATTATATATCTATTTACACTCTTGTGATTATTTAATGATATTTTTTTCTTTTGACACTTTGGAACTTTGATCTTTGGTTTAACTTGAATCCTCCAGTTTGATGCTGTTTACAAACCTTTCTTCAAGATTCAATCAACTGCAATTCATTTCAACATAAGTCACAAAAAGTGACATAATTATTAAATAAAACAAACATCCCAAAATTTTGAAACAAAGCATCCTCAGAAATGACAGATACAAATAAATATAGAGTTATTTCCAAAAGAGAACCCATAATGGGCAAAATCAGTACAATGGGTATCACATACAATATTTATCATTTAAAATATATTATAATAATAATAAAAAAAAAACATCATAGAAAACAACTTAAATATGGATAACATGAGTTAACAAAATAACCAAAAAAATATCCAGTGTTTGACCATGTACCATAAACAGCATCATATCGATAATGAAAAAACTTAAAACAAAATATATATCAGTTTTCATCTGTTTGCAAAAATGAGGAGAAAAAAACCTTAGTTCAATTATATCAAACAGCAGGTAAAGCCCAACTGATAACAAGTTGCCCCGGGTTAATTTCCTGAACTACATCGGAATAAAAACCCACCATCCATTATACAGTTGAGTAAAGACCAAATAAAGAAGCAGAAGGTCTTCTCTTCCTGCTCAATGTTAATATACAATTTAGATAAATATTCACTCAAATATAGAGACAAAAATGTTCAAAACAAACTTTAAATCGCAGTCTTTGTAGTTTTCTTAAATGGTTCAAAAAGAAAAGACAGTATAATCTCTAAATTCCATGCAGAGGTGTTGAGAAATGACAACTGAAGGACAAATTTAGTGTCAAACTGTTGAACATTTATTTTCAATGCAATCTACATGACATAATATCATTTATACAACAACATGAATTGAAAAATTGAGTGCAGCACTGATACCATTAAAGTGTCAATTTTATCTCCTGGTAAATTGAATTTCTTTAGGGAAATTGAACAAAACAATCACTTTTGTTTAAGTGAATTAGTTTTCAGATCTTTTGTTTTTTATTGCACAATCTGCAGTTCTTGATGACAAACAATGACTAAACAAGTGCCAATAAAATCAATGTCTTTTACACTGAATAAATGAATGTCAATCAGATCTATTTCTTACTGACAACGGATATGTATTAATCAATGACACCAAATCCATACACACTATGAACACAACCCAAAGCATAGGAACAGCTCTTTTACAGTTATTTTTCCTCTCAGTCATATTGAGGCTTTCAACATGGAGATAAAGCTCACCCCTATTTGCAACTTCAAGATGGCCACTAGCATTAGTTCGAGTTGAATGAATCCACTGACTAGATTTAATCACACTCCCCATATATACACTTGCTACTATGCCCACTGTCTGCTTCTTTAATTTGTACTTGCAAATAAATGTGTACATAGAATTTCCCGCTACATCATTTCTTAATTACTCATAATAGTCAAATTTGGAAAATCATTTGTTAAGATGTGTCTCAAAAGTTTAGAAAATGGTATAACATCTTTATATTATCTGAAAGTGTAAGTCCGTAAGTCACACCCCATAACATCTCATACAATGGAGACAAAAACTTTTGTTTAAATGAGGGAGGGAAGTTAAGAGAATGACATATAGAATGATTTAAGCATCTATATTGTCTGGTTTTATGTTAGTCCCTATTAAAGTCTCATTCCGTCATTACATCTCATAAACTGGAGATGACAAAAATCCTTGATATGATGAGAGTAGGAAGATAAAAGAATGGCATATAGCATCTATATTGTCTAATCGTGTAAGCCCCTATTTTAAGTCACACTTCATCATTACATCTCATACACTCGAGACAGAAACTCTTATGTGTTTTTTAAGATGACAGTGGGAAGAGTGGGGGGTTAAGAGAATGGCATATAGAAATCTATATTGTCTGATCGTGTAAGCCCCTATTTTAAGTCACACTTCATCATTACATCTCATACATTGGAGACAGAATCTATTATGTGGTTTGTTAAGATGACAGTGGGAAGAGTGGGGGGTTAAGAAAATGGCATATAGAAATTTATATTGTCTGAATAGAAATCTATATTGTCTGATTGTATAAGTCCCTAAGTCACGCTTCTTCATTACATCTCATACACTGGAGACATAAACTATTATATGGTTTGTTAAGATGACAGTGGGGAGAGTGGGGGTTAAGGGAATGGCATACAGAAATTTATATTGTCTGAATAGAAATCTATATTGTCTGATTGTATAAGTCCCTAAGTCACGCTTCATCATTACATCTCATACACTGGAGACAGAATCTCTTCTGTGGTTTGTTAAGATGATAGTGGGGAGAGTGGGGGGTTAAGAGAATGGCATATAACATCTATATTGTTTTGATCTTGTAAGCCTCTATTTTAAGTCACACTTCATCATTACATCTCATACACTGGAGACAGAAACTCTTATGTGATTTGTTAAGATGACAGTGGGGAGAGTGGGGGGGTTAAGAGAATGGCATATAACATCTATATTGTCTGATTGTGTAAGCCCCTATTTTAAGTTACACTTCATCATTACATCTCATACACTGGAGACAGAAACTTTTATATGGCTTGTTAAGATGACCGTTGGGAGAGTGGGGGGGTTAAGAGAATGGCATATAGAAATCTATATTGTCTGATTGTGTAAGCCCCTATTTTAAGTCACACTTCATCATTACATCTCATACACTGGAGACAGAAAATCTTATGTGATTTGTTAAGATGACAGTGGGGAGAGTGGGGGTTAAGAGAATGGCATATAACATCTATATTGTCTGATTGTGTAAGCCCCTATTTTAAGTCACACTTCATCATTACATCTCATACACTGGAGACAGAAAATCTTATGTGATTTGTTAAGATGACAGTGGGAGAGTGGGGGTTAAGAAAATGGCATATAGAAATCTATATTGTCTGATTGTGTAAGCCCCTATTTTAAGTTACACTTCATCATTACATCTCATACACTCTTATGTGGTTTAAGATGACAGTGGGGAGAGTGGGGGGTTAAGAGAATGGCATATAGAAATCTATATTGTCTGATTGTGTAAGCCCCTATTTTAAGTTACACTTCATCATTACATCTCATACACTGGAGACAGAAAATCTTATGTGATTTGTTAAGATGACAGTGGGAGAGTGGGGGTTAAGAGAATGGCATATAACATCTATATTGTCTGATTGTGTAAGCCCCTATTTTAAGTCACACTTCATCATTACATCTCATACACTGGAGACAGAAAATCTTATGTGATTTGTTAAGATGACAGTGGGGAGAGTGGGGGGTTAAGAAAATGGCATATAGAAATCTATATTGTCTGATTGTGTAAGCCCCTATTTTAAGTTACACTTCATCATTACATCTCATACACTCTTATGTGGTTTAAGATGACAGTGGGGAGAGTGGGGGGTTAAGAGAATGGCATATAGAAATCTATATTGTCTGATTGTGTAAGCCCCTATTTTAAGTTACACTTCATCATTACATCTCATACACTGGAGACAGAAAATCTTATGTGATTTGTTAAGATGACAGTGGGGAGAGTGGGGGTTAAGAGAATGGCATATAACATCTATATTGTCTGATTGTGTAAGCCCCTATTTTAAGTCACACTTCATCATTACATCTCATACACTGGAGACAGAAAATCTTATGTGATTTGTTAAGATGACAGTGGGGAGAGTGGGGGGTTAAGAAAATGGCATATAGAAATCTATATTGTCTGATCATGTAAGCCCCTATTTTTAGTCACACTTCATCATTACATCTCATACACTCTTATGTGGTTTAAGATGACAGTGGGGAGAGTGGGGGGTTAAGAGAATGGCATATAGAAATCTATATTGTCTGATTGATTAAGTCCCTAAGTCAGGCTTCATCATTACATCTCATACTTCTTATGAATGAATTGCTTCAGAAAGAAAAATGTTATGATTTAGTGAATATTGAAATCTATACATGCTCTCTTTTTTGCTAATTTTTGCAATTGACTTATTTATGTGACTTTAATGCAAATACACATATCAACAAAATTTTAAAATTGCAAAAAAAAATAATAATAAAGTCAGCTAGAAAAGGATATAGGTAAAGGTAAAACTAACAGGCACAGACCAAAGATAGCCACTTTACATACTAACAACCAAGTAGGTAGACCCTTAGATAAACATCTTATCAACAAAAACTATGCCCAAATTGTTCTAATCATCTTTAACATCTCAATTGACGGTTGACAAAGCCCATTATACCTTACAAGTAAACCACCTCTTAAATGAAAATCAATAAAGTAAACTTCAAATTATGTAAGACATGAAAGGGAACGTTGCGTTTACATGTTTGGTTTATTTGGTTGTACATTAAGATGCCATTCAAACTGACACTCACAAATATCCCGGTACAACACGATTCTGTCAGATACTTTTAATTCTACTTCAGAATATTTTGTCATTAAGATTTATAATGTTCAGGCTACTTAACAGTAGCTATTACATAATAAATTAGTAGACAAACAAAAGGTATGCTGACCAAAAAAAAAACCAGCCCCTTTCTTAATGCAAGTCTGCTGCTACATATAGGGTACAGAAAGTTCAATATCAGCATGGTGTGAAGTACTAGCTTGCAAACCCTACTTTAGAAATTCAAGGTGACAATCCAGACATGTAATTTGATGTGTACAAAACCTGTATAATAAAACAGCTATTAACCTAAGAATTGTTGTACATGAAACAAGCACCTTCTACTTCTACTTCTACCATTTTGCGCCACCATCAATAAACTGATTATTTTGCCACTTTTGGATGCGCATGTAACTGTTTTAGATAAAAATATGTGAAAATTTTTGTGCTATACATTCTATATACAGTGAGGTTAAAAACTTCCTGGACGGTGGTCTAAATCATCTCATGTAGGTGAGTCTTGAAACATTCAAGACTACCTGCACTGGTGGTGGTGAGTGGTAGTGTGTTCCAGTCCCTTGTTGTTCTTGGATAGAACGATTCTTTCCTCACTTCTGTTCTACATGTTGGTAACGTGAAACCATTGCTGTTTAAGTTACGGGATATTCTGTCTGGTGGAATGAGCGTTTCTTCTGTATGAACATTTACCATCCCATTTGCAAGTTTATAAATCATTGTGAGTCTTGCTGCTTTTCTCCGGTCTTCAAGGGTTCACCTAGTAACCATTAATCTCTGGTTAGATGATAATGTACTTCACATTCCTTTTGAAGACTTTTATTTAGTAAAACAAACAATTTGCAATATACAGAAGGTGCAGAAGGTAATCCTTCTAAAACTGTAGTGTACAGAAAGATGATAATACACATAATAGTACAATATAAAGTGTTCAGAAAGGGACAATTCACAAAAAAGAGAGATCTGTAGTGTACAGAATGGGGAAAGTACATATAAAAGTGTAATCTGTAGTGTACAGAAAGGGGACAATTCATGAAAAAGAACGATCTGTAGTGTACAGAAAAGGGACAATATACATAAAAGTACAATCTGTAGTGTACAGAAAGGGGACAATACACATAAAAGTACAATCTGCAGTGTACAGAAAGGGACAGATTACAGAATTTCAATCTTAAGTGTACAGAAAGGGGGCAATACACAGAAAAGTACAATCTTGAGTGTACAGCAAGGGGTCCATACACATTAAAGTACAATCTGTAGTGTACAGAAAGGGAACAGATAACAGAAATGTTCGATCTGTAGTTGACAGAAAGGGGACATCACACAGAAAAGTACAATTTGTAGTGTACAGAAAGGGAAAAGTACATATAAAGGTATAATCTGTAGTGTACTGAAAGGGGAAAGAACATATAAAAGTACAATCTGTAGTGTACAGAAAGGGGACATCACATAGAAATGTTCAATCTGTAGTGTACAGCAAGGGGCCATTACACAGAAAAGTAAAATCTGCAGTGTACAGAGAGGGGATAACACACAGAAAAGTACAATCTGTAGTGTACAGAGAGGGGACAACACACAGAAAAGTTCAAGAAAATGTAGTGTACAGAAAGGGAAAGTATACATAAAATTAGAATTTTTAGTGTACAGAAAGGGGAAAGTACACATTAAAGTACAATCTATGTAATGTACAGAAAGGGGAAAGTACACATTCAAGTACATTCTGTAGTGCACATAAAGTGGACAATACACATTTAAGTACTCATTTAGCGTACAGAAAAGCAAATGCAGATCCTTAATCAGCAGTGTTCTTAAAATTAATGGTACATCTCCAATACATTGTGTAGAAGAATGTGCACGAAGATCACCATCTACAATCTGTATAGTGTATAGAAAACTAACTGCAAATCAGAAAGGTGAATGGCAATGGGAAAAACTGGTGACAAAAATATTCACTCTTCATAACAGGTCTCGTCAAAGCTTGGCATGTCCTCCATGTTGATGATATTACATTATATGTAAGTAAGAAAAATTCTGATATAAAATTAGTAAAGTACAAAAATTGTTATCTGTTTTCTCTAGATATAACAGCATAAGAGTACATCAGGTTATAGAAGTTTTGTGTAAAATTAGTTTATAAACTTATTGTGCAAACAAATTCCTAATGTACAAACTTCCATTTATTTTTCTAATGGGCCAAGATTTCATTAGAACATGCTAATATGCCGTACATATATATATATAATTATATATCAATAAAGATAGACCTGTGCAGTTCATGATGAAATAACAACCAAATCAATGATTTTCAGCAAAGATTTTTTCATGACATCGATTACGATTACTGAAATAAATCTATAAAATATTTCAAAGCATCATTCAGGTATAAGTAACCAGTAAAAAATAAAATAAAAAAAATTACAAAGCATTGCACTTATGTTTATTGAGGAGATTTTTGCCTTTTCTAAAATATCAATTGATTTAATAGCAGAATTGACAAAAACACTAAATTTCCATTTATTTTGAAGGTTTTGATCAGTTCTACCAACAATATTGAACTTTTCAAGGTCCTTAAACATTTTAACATTTTAACTGTTATTTGTTATTTCAAATCCTTCATGTTTAAATTCCAGCATGAATTGTGAAGAAACATGTCTTCAATAACATGACCTTATTGCCACCTAGAATTAGTAAAATAAACAAACTAAAAAAGAAGACATTTGTTTTTATGAAAAACTTAAGCTGAATGTATGTAATTTAATCCTTACAGCAAATCCTACAGTTCTGAATTATTGATAAAGGATATCATATTTATCTATAGGATTTATTTTACAGTTATTGATCTGCGACCTTAAGACAAGACAAGACAACCAACTACCTGACCAAGTTTATGGAACAAGAATTTTTTAGACTTGTTTTTAATATAGCCATAAAAGTAGCTATTATAAATATTGAAATCAAAGTTATTAAATCCCATGTTTCACAAAGTAGAGTTCACCACTTCTAATTTTGATACTGACCCATATGGTTTTCACGGGATTTGGATAGACCCCAATTTTAAAATACCTATATAGCATGTTTAGGAAGGATTTAAACACAATAATAATTTTGAATGAAATAAATAACTTTCTGTGATTCCATATTTGAAACTAATCAAATAAGACAAAAAAGGAGAATCCAAAATATTTTCTTCAGCCTAAATGTCTTGACCAGTTAATTAACTGTCAATGGCAATACATGGAGTACTATCCCACCAGACAACATTCCAGCAAAGAAAATTCACAACTGTTGTTACAATATCAAGCACTATTCCAAGAGTCTGAGTAGTCTAAGGAAATAATACAGAAATGAAGAACTATGTTACCAGCCAACAGTCAAAAGAAATAATACAATATGAAGCATAACATCACCAGTCAACAGTTAATATAAATACAAGCAGTGCTGTCCTGCTAATCAAAGCAAAAAAAAAGGTCCAAAAAAAATTTTCTCCTCTCTCCGCTCAGCGAAAGATTTGATTCTACGCCCCTCTTTCAAATATCTTAGAAATGCCCGACTATATAAACAGACAACAGTCAAAGGAAATTTTACCATATGAAGCACAATATCACCAGACATCAGTCAGATGAAATTATACAATATGAAGCACTTTATATATACTGTAAATTCAGAAATTATTGCGATTTTTGAAGAATGGACAAAAATGCGAGATTACCATAATTATTGCGATTGTTGGAAAATCCGTATACAGATATATGTATCAGATATCAGAATGCAAGTTCTTATTATTATGATATTCACCCAGTCACATTATTTGCATTAATAAAAACCTGGCAATAATTTCTGACTCTACAGTATATATATCAACAGTTAACAGTCAAATGAAATTATACAATATGAAGCACAATATCAACAGACAGCAGTCAAATGAAATTATACAATATGAAGTACTATATCAACAGACAGCAGTCAAATGAAATTATACAATATGAAGTACTATATCAACAGACAGCAGTCAAATGAAATTATACAATATGAAGTACTATATCACCAGGCAACAAAGAGTCAAGGAAAATTATACAATATGAAGCACTATATCAACAGACAGCAGTCAAATGAAATTATACAATATGAAGCACAATATCAACAGACAGCAGTCAAATGAAATTATACAATATGAAGTACTATATCAACAGACAGCAGTCAAATGAAATTATACAATATGAAGTACTATATCAACAGACAGCAGTCAAATGAAATTATACAATATGAAGTACTATATCACCAGGCAATAAACAGTCAAGGAAAATTATACAATATGAAGCACTATATCAACAGACAGCAGTCAAATGAAATTATACAATATGAAGTTCTATATCAACAGGCAATCAACAGTCAAAGAAAATTATACAATATGAAGTACTATATCAACAGACAGCAGTCAAATGAAATTATACAATATGAAGTACTATATCAACAGACAGCAGGCAAAGAAAATTATACAATATGAAGTTCTATATCAACAGACAGCAGTCAAATGAAATTATACAATATGAAGTACTATATCAACAGGCAATCAACAGTCAAAGAAAATTATACAATATAAAGTACTATATCAACAGACAGCAGTCAAATGAAATTATACAATATGAAGTACTATTTCAACAGACAGCAGTCAAATGAAATTATACAATATGAAGTACTATATCAACAGACAGCAGTCAAATGAAATTATACAATATGAAGTACTATATCACCAGGCAATAAACAGTCAAAGAAAATTATACAATATGAAGCACTATATCACCAGGCAATCAACAGTCAAAGAAAATTAAACAATATGTAGCACTATCCAATGTGTCAGGTGTAAAAAAAAAACAGCACAATCTGTACCATTGCCAGAGTTTAATTTTTTCTGGCAAAATTCATCCTGTTTTCATTCAACATCAAAAAAGATGTTGCAGTAAAAATCCATAAAAATAATGTACCTTTGGACGTTTTTATCAAACAGTATTAAATACTATATATGCCTAAGTAATATATAATATCATACATTTTTAGTCATTCAACTAAGTAAAAGTAATGTAAAATCATAAAGATTAATAATATTGCTGAACATCTATAGCATGCTGGGAATTTAAATTAATTCAACCTTTTACAAAGAATAAAATTGAAGGAAAATCTGCTTTATACAAACTAGCTACTGTATCATTTTTATCGATTATACAAGCTGGATTGAGGGTAAATCTATGTAGAAACATTTTAGTACGTGTACATTTTGTACTACTCACTATTTTTCTTCAGTAAGGTCATTTTTATGGTTTATTCAATTCATTTTATACACATACTTAAAGGGTAATCATGTTAAATAAGATTAAAAAAAAACAATAAAAAAATTTAAAACTAAATTCTGACTCATACTGCACTATCCTACTACACTAAAGAAGCTTCATTGTGATAACATTGTGTTTAGGAAATGAATTTCCTGTAGTCCTATTTAATTCAGCAAAAAATAGTATTTAATAGCTGATAGGGGATGTTATTATAGTGACAGAAAGGTAATATAGCCTGAATGTTCAATGTTTATTAGAACTGAGACTGTATTTATCAAATCTATCCACAGCTATCCCAATGAAACTATTCAAAATTAAATTGACAACCAATAAAAGAGCTTGGTAGCTATTGGGGAAAATATGGCAATGTTTTTCATGGTATCAGTAGTTTTGTCCCAAAATGATTGTCTACAAAACTCTACATGTGCTCTTCATAACAGATAAAAATATTCCCTATTTGGTATAGCTTAGTCACCAAGCTTACTGTTTCTTAGTTTTCACAAGAACAGTTTTACATATTAATTTCAGTGTGCATGTGACTTTTTTATCTGTTTCCCTTTCTCATAAGTAATCTTTATCATAACATAAAAGTCCCTCTAGGATCAGTCAGAGTACAAAATGTACATGTACTTTGCCATCATATAGGTCAATGTACATATACTTTGCCATCATATAGGTTAAACATTAATATCTTGTCTGTCAGGACAAGTGCCTTTATCAGGTTTGAAGAATTTCAAATTTAAGACGGAAGAGGTATTAGAGCACAAAAAATATATAATGTAAATAGGTTAAAGACTCATATCTTGACTTTCAAAAACAAGTGTTTTTTATTTTGACTAAAGACCAAATTTTAACATTTAATACCCTTATAATAAAATATGAAGGAACTATTTAAAATAAAGATTTAATTTGTAAAGAAGTAAATTGTATGGTTGTTATAGATCAACAATGACCTTCCCACCACGAGAGAACACGGATTTTTTCTTATTGAACTAACTTGTTGATTTTGATATATGTCTGTTTTTGACATACAGAGATAGCATTGAAATTCATCCAACCTAAATCAACAATCAATCAAATTTATCATAAAAAGATATATAGCTCAATACATAGCACAAATCTTTTATAGTTGTCATTTGATGGTAAATGGCCAGTTCATTTTATGGTATTGTAAATATTCCCTGACAAACAAAGAAGATGAATATGTTCACATAACTCCTTGGTTGCTGATTTATATAGGTTTTTATTGACCACTATATTGTAATGGTCATAATTTACAATATTTAATAAAAAAAAAAAGGACCTGTGTCAAATTTCCAAAATTTATCTCTGAATTTAATCTTCTAACATTTTCAATATTACTAATGTTATTAACACCAATTCTTTGGAAGAAAAGACAGTTTTTTTTATAGCATGTATTTAAACAACTGGTTCTCGCTGTCGTCAAATTCCCTTTTATAATTTGCTTAAACAGGTTTGCCATTTTGTTAATGTCTTTGAGTATCTTTACATGAGCATACCATGATTGCACTTCATCAAGAATAAATTGCTTCGCTGAGCGCAGCTGGATACAACCGCAGATGTCCAACCCTGAAAAGTTGCGCCAAAATGGACAATTATTCGCGCTTGATACAGGTCTGAATTTGGATTGTAATCAAATATTTGACACATAATAGGTTTCTGACACAGAATAAGTGTAGTCAAAGAACTTAAAATTTGGTTATATAATTTGAATTTATATTCAATTTTTTGCTTTTGTGCAATACACTATGCTGTTGCAATTGCGCCCCAAAAAAAAAATTATTACCCTTTTTGCTTTTGTGCAATACACTATGCTGTTGAATATTAACCCCCAAATATTTGAAGACATTTTCTTTTAATTTCTGAAATCTGAAATGAGAAAATTGTAGCCCCCACAAATTCTTATTTACCCCCAAATTTTTTCAACTCCCTTTCCTTATTCCAAAATAATCTCAATTCAAATTTCTAATGGAGTTTGCAACCAGAACTACTCATTGAAATACATCATAAAATATTGAAATATAAAATGACATGGTCATGGTTAAAATTAATATTAATTAATAGTAACTTCTAAAATAAATTTTCAGCTAATCATCTCAAGACAATCATCATTTCTTAATACATAATTTACAAGCAGTGTAAGGGAGGTAATCAAACATATATACAACAGTATTCTTTAAATGGATTTGATTACCTCCCTTACACTGCTTTTAAATTGTCTAAATTGTCCTTTAATCATAAAAACCCTTGTTTTTCCCCCTTTTTTGCCCCTAATTGCTAAATGGTTTGAGCCATAACCCCCATAACCATCCCTTTGATGTATGGAAACTTATGGTATAATTTCAGAGAGATTCATCCACTTAAACACAAGTTATTGTCTGGAAACTGCAAAAATGCTTATTTGGGCCCTTTTTTTTGGCCCCTAATTCCTAAACCTTTGGGACCATAACCCCCAAAATCAATCCCAACCTTGCTTTTGTGGTTATAAACCTTGTGTTTAAATTTTATTGATTTCTATTTACTTATACTAAAGTTATTATCCGGAAACCATCTGTCTTCGGATGACACTGATGACGAGGACAACGACGACAATGTTAAACTAATATACAACCAAAACATCTTTAATTTTTGCGGTCAAATAAAAATGTATTTTAAAATCCTTAGATGTAACATACTGGAAAATGGCAAGATTATTAAGTAATTTGTTGACATTTTTTTTCCCTTTTCAATGAACTGCCTTGTGGTATCATTAAGCATGCACATCCTCAGTGGGGGAAACTGTCAGTTTGATCACATGCTGGATCAAACCAAAGACTTTAAAAGAAGCGTTTGCTACTTCTCTGCCATGCATGTGGCATTTTGGCGTTAGAGCAAAGACTATACAGCTTAGAGTCACAGCAGGGTGACATATTTTCCTGCAGGCTGTTAGCTAGCAAATCAAAAATATAACTCAGCATGCCAGTCCTATACAAGGCAGGATATTTCATATGATTATCATATCAACATGTAAAAATCATCAAAATGCATCTAATATTTTCCAATGGACATTAACTGAAATATAAGCAGTCATCCATCAATATTTTCTTCAGTGCTTTTGGTTTATTTTTAAAGAAAAGAACATGCTGAAAATCTTACTTTTAATTTATAAATTTTAGCCACAAATAGCTATGTTTAAGAAAAATATATAATGTATGATATACATTTTAAAGACAATTTCTCTTTATTACCGTGTTCATTTTGTAACAAAAATAATAATATCTAAACAAAACTCTCTCTTCTAGAAATATTTGAAAAGTATGTCCTATTTCTCATTTGTACAAACTTGAAACAAGAAATCCTATAGAATAGAACAAACAATCCAACTAATGCAAGGTTGGAGTAGTTTTAGATCAAGTCCTTGTTAAATGTCTGTAAAATAAAGAAGTAACTGTACTGCATTTTAATTCTAAGAACTTAAACAAAGAACTTTCATGTAAACTTATATTTTTGTCTCTCCATGTAGAAGTAATGGCAGGTGTTTTAGTTGTTCTCACAAAGCCATTGTGACTTTTTAACAACTTTTTTTTTTAAAGTTAACTTCATGAGAAACTTCAAGTTATAAATCATTTGACATATATTTTAACTGTACCTGTATTAAATGTAAATATATATCGATAATTTCATGAGACTTTAAAATATCAATTATTCTCAAGTTCTGTTCATAAATCTTTAGAATTTGATAATGTATATATTTATTTTTGTGCTATAAATTAAAGTTTTGGTTCAATACTTTGATGAATTTATTCCAATAATTACATCATTTATGTGGTACCAGCTATTACTCCATCAATAATTAACAAATAACCCATTAACATAGAGGCTCTTTCAACTTTCATTACGTAATTTATTTTTCATGTGCACCATTGCAGAAGATCAATGCATGGATGATAGTTTTGACTGCAAGCAAGCCATTTTCTAAGTATCGGAAAGAAATCAAATTATCACATTTGATTGATGCAAGAAAGAGACACGAACATTGAATGATTGCTCAAATATTAGTCTGAGTTAAAATCTATCAGACCCTGCTCTGATATATAAATAAAAGGAGAGGTACATTATACATCAATGAGACAGAAACCAAACTGTTCAACAATACCATAAAACCTAACATTTACATGGATAAAACAATAAACAAGATGGTATACTGCATGTCTAAATCTCCTTGTCTAGACACCAGCCAGAGATATGCCATCAATATCAAGCTCTTTAAAAAACAAAAATCATCAAGTTACCAACAAAGACAACCACTGTCATGAACCATCTATAAAGAAACAGTACTGTATTTGTAAAATTGTTGCGGTCAAAAATTGTTTACCACGGTTAAGTGACAATTCCAGAACTGTTTTCCTATTCTATGCATTACAGAAGAAATAAATGAATTGAGCATTGTAGAATGACTAAAATTCAAATAATAAATTCTGTGAACTATTGAGAATGCCATTGCTGTATGCATTCACATCTTGGCATTATATGGCATAATACTAATACAAAAAATTCACAGTACATTATTTCATTACTTGAAAGCTTGAACTTATTTTTATTTTCAGGAGCATGGTGCTTTATTTTTTATCATACTATAATAATTGAACATTTTGAGTATCAGAACTTTAGTAAAGCTTACTTGATGTGAAACCCTTTATGGCTTAGTTAGTTTATGTCAACTGTGGATTTGATAGAAACAGTAGCAAAGAATCTGTTATATAATAATTTAACAATGTTTGAGAAAACACATTAGTAATGCAAGACATCATACATTTTCTACATCAATGCATGACTTTGTTCTGTTTTAAAATCAAACCCATAAATACTAAAGTTAACCAAGTAAACTTTCGTTAGAGGATTCAAGTCTTAGATGTTTTAGTGTTTGTAAGATAGATTTAAAGTAATCTGACCAAACTGTCAAACTGAATTACCAGTTGTTGAATTAAGAGTTTGAATGTCCCTTTGGTATCTTTCGCCTCTCTTTTTAAATAAGTTATTAGTCCATAGACAGAAGAGTAAGATAATGTTTGTAAGACAGAATACATGATCAGTGACTTAGTAAATGAATGTACATGCATAACAGACTCAATAAATATTTGACTGATTGATGTCTGTAAGGTAGACTCGATGAACACTAAACTGACTTAATGTTTGTAAGGTAGACTCAGTGAACACTAGACTGACTTGCTGTCTGTAAGGTAGACTTGATGAACACTAGACTGACTTGATGTCTGTAAGGTAGACTCGATGAACACTAGACTGACTTGATGTCTGTAATGTAGACTCAGTGAACACTAGACTGACTTGATGTCTGTAAGGTAGACTCAGTGAACACTAGACTGACTGATGTTTGTAAGGTAGACTCGATAACTCTAGACTGACTTGATGTCTGTAAGGTAGACTCAGTGAACACTAGACTGACTGATGTTTGTAAGGTAGACTCGATGAACACTAGACTGACTTGATGTCTGTAAGGTAGACTTGATGACCACTAGACTGACTTGATGTCTGTAAGGATGACTTGGTGAACACTAGACTGACTTGATGTCTGTAAGGTAGACTTGATGACCACTAGACTGACTTGATGTCTGTAAGGATGACTTGGTGAACACTAGACTGACTTGATGTCTGTAAGGATGACTCGGTGAACACTAGACTGACTTGATGTCTGTAAGGTAGACTCGATTAACACTAGACTGACTTGATGTCTGCAAGGATGACTCAGTGAACACTAGACTGACTTGATGTTTGTAAGGTAGACTCAGTGAACACTAGACTGACTTGATATTTGTAAGGTAGACTCAGTGAACACTAGACTGACTGATGTCTGTAAGGTAGACTCAGTGAACACTAGACTGACTGATGTCTGTAAGGTAGACTCGATGAACACTAGACTGACTGATGTCTGTAAGGTAGACTCGATGAACACTAGACTGACTTGCTGTCTGTAAGGTAGACTCAGTGAACACTAGACTGACTGATGTCTGTAAGGTAGACTCAATGAACACTAGACTGACTTGATGTTTGTAAGGTAGACTCAGTGAACACTAGACTGACTTGATGTTTGTAAGGTAGACTCAGTGAACAAAAGACTGACTGATGTCTGTAAGGTAGACTCGATGAACACTAGACTGACTGATGTCTGTAAGGTAGACTCAATAAACATCAGATTTGTCTTTATAACAGAATTACTGAACTGCTGACTAGTACACATTTGTTAGACAGACTCAGTGAACACAAGACCAAGTACCAGAACGTGTTTTAAGAAAGAGTTGATAAGACTATAAAACACCAGATTGAGTAAAGTTTGTTAAACAGACTAAATGAAAACAAGACCAAGTAAGTGTTATAAGAAAGAGTTGGACACCAGATTGAGTAAAAATTGTATCACTCAACAACACATGCAGTATTTTGATTGGTTGATTTCTTAGAGTTCCATAATAATTTTATGACTGTAAGGCAGGTAAATTGTTACAAGGACTTCAAAGACTAAACACCAGAGTGAGTAAAATTTGTATCACTCAACAACACATGCAGTATTTTGATTGGTTGATTTCTTAGTCAGAGTTCCATAATAATTTTATGACTGTAAGGCAGGTAAATTGTTACAAGGACTTCAAAGACTGAACACCAGAGTGTGTCAAATTTGTTAGACAGACTCAATGATACCAAACACTGCAGACTGTCACTCAATGATTGAATGTTAATTATTCAATATATTTTAAAATTTATGAACTTCAGACTGACATGAATGGCTGGCACTACTAGCACCATGAACTTCCGACTGACATGAATGGCTGGCACTACTAGCACCAGACTGACATGAATGGGTGACACTACTAGCACCAGACTGACATGAATGGCTGGCACTACTAGCACCAGACTGACATGAATGGCTGGCACTACTAGCACCAGACTGACATGAATGGCTGGCACTACTAGCACCAGACTGACATGAATGGCTGGCACTACTAGCACCAGACTGACATGAATGGCTGACACTACTAGCATCAGACTGACATGAATGGCTGACACTACTAGCACCAGACTGACATGAATGGCTGACACTACTAGCACCAGACTGACATGAATGGCTGGCACTACTAGCACCAGACTGACATGAATGGCTGGCACTACTAGCACCAGACTGGCATGAATGGCTGACACTACTAGCACCAGACTGACATGAATGGCTGACACTACTAGCACCAGACTGACATGAATGGCTGACACTACTAGCACCAGACTGAAGAACTATCAGAACAAACACAATCAGCAGCAGACTGATTAGTTGATTCATTTTTATGTAGAGGATCAACAGTTATGAAGGATTTTCTTGAAGAGATTCTTTTATGGAATGAATAGATAATTTTGACTTTATTGCCTTCTCACTTAGATATTGAGATCTCTTTATTGCCTTCTCACTTAAGATATTGAGATCTAAAACTCATTATTTGGTCCCTGAAATTGCAAAAGTTAACTTTTTTTCAATCCTTTCAAAACTATGTTAATTTTATTGATAAAAGACAAATTGATATAATCTGGACACTTCAATGCAGAAACAACCTTTGGGTTGTCACTAAGATATCATATGCATATGTAATTTAACATATTTGACCTAGAAGAACAATTTTATACCTGGTTTTTGCTGAATTAAATATGAACCTTATCAACAATTTGTTTACCTATTTCAACCTTTTTGGATAAAACATTGAAGCAAAATATCTTTTTGGTTAAGACTGTGGTTCAAATATAAATATCAATGATATTAAGATAAAAATCTAACTATTTGACAGTTTTTGCAATTTTTCATTCAATGAGAGATGAATCCCTGTAGCAAATATGTAAGACAAAATACACAAATATAAATACTTTGTAGATTTAGAATTTTAAAATTTGTTTCTCAAATCCAAGGCTCTTATCATACCATTTTATTTATTAGGCAATATGAAATAAAAGCCTTTTTGATGGCTGTACATATGACAACAAGCTGTAATTACCCTTTAAAAACATATCCAATAAGTTTTGTGGATGAAATGTACATGTCGTGATAAATATTGTCAAGCTGTCTGATTTACCCCTGGTATATTTTCTTTTTTTTAAACACATTTGAATTCACTGATGAAATTATGGTGCTTTATTTCAACTATGTATTTAATTATCCTTTTTTCCTATATTGGATTCCAAATATATGTATTAAAACTTTTGTGATTCAACTTCCCACATTCTATTACAAATAAAAAGCAGTATTTTATGATATTTAATTATGCAATTTAAATTGTTTAAAGATCATAATCACAAATCGCATGTGCCTGCAAGTATATAAGACGAGATGTATTTCTATTTTTCATGTTGAACATGAATAAGGTTACAAATTGCATAATAAGATTTGTTATTTTTCCTGCAAAACAAAACCCACTTTATTTCATTACCTTGAAACAAACTTATAATGAAACACTGTTATGTAATTTATTAAGTACTTTTGGGTATATATTTTCATAATCCAAATGGTAAATTTAGTCCAGATAAAGAAATTAATACTTTAATCTGTGCTTGAGATTTTTCTATTTGAAGGTTTTTTACAAAGAACTAGTGAATAAATCATGGTCTAGGTTGACTGATCTATACTGATTATACAATCTTAGAGAAAGGGACAAACTGATTTGTAGTTTCAACTAACATGTTCTTAAATACATATAAAAATAAATATAATGTACATGGTTATTATAAAATCCATGTTAGCTTTTACTTAATTGAATAAATAATTGTATACAATATTCTCTGTAGTAATATATATTTGAATATTCTTTTCCAAAAGAAGATAGCACGCAAGTATAAAAGATTGTATGTATGTAATAATCTATTTAACACAAAAATAACACTACATAACTATATCAAGCCTTTTTTCATTATTCATTAAAAATTCAATAAGAAAAAATCTCTTCATAACCAATTAAAATAGTCCAAAATAAACTAGTCTATAAAAATTAACATAAACTACAAAGATAATAAAATATATATATCACTTCAAAACATATCTCATATCTGAAATGGTTAGTATCATGATTTCAACACAAAAAATATGTTAAAAGGTTCAACTTTCACCTACCGGTCCAAACATTAGATTTATAAAATTAATATATGTGGGTTAGATAGTTTGTCTGCAAATACAAGTCTACACAATTCCACTTTTCGTGAATTTAGGGAAGGTAAATAAATATATGTTCAAATAGTATGTTAACAACTAAGTGTCAAAAATCCTTACTCTGGGAACACAAATATATATGTACACATAAGTAAATATGCTTTGTATGTTAAAAATAAATCGAACAATTTCATTTCCATCAACTCTGGAAGGGTTAAAAATTTTAATTTTTTTTTCAAATTGCAACTTCGTACTTTTTCTAACCTTTCTTAAATTTGGCTTATTATGAAACTTATACAGAAAATACGGAAATAAGTTTTTTTCTGTTTTTGTTGTTGAAAATATTTTGACCTACCTTGGAGTAACTGGTAGTAGGGTTGCCCTACTACGAGGTGTTGGAGTGACACTGGCTGATCGTTCTGTATATCCTATTCTGCCTTGCCCATAAGGCCTCGGGTTCGATCCAACTATTTCCAAATGTAACATGACAAAATTGTCCAGTACTACCTGTCAGTCACTTTCATTGTTTCTCTTGTGTTCAGAAAATTAATTCAATTTTATCCTCAACTTCAACAGTTTTCAAACATGTATATTTTACTATCATCACAAATTAGTTCTACCAATACAATCCAATTTCACTTTAGCATTTATTCCTACATGATAAAAATCCAATCAAAAATACATACAGTTCTCTGAGAAAGACGATTTAAATTCCACTATCCAGAAATTTTAATAAAATATCGCTAGTTTACTACTGACATTTATCCCCAAACAGATACATATTTGAAACTTTTAAAAATAAATTTAAGTTGTATTAGTAAAATGATTTGTAAAATATTGCCACTAATCTGTAGGTTATAGGTAACTATTGTTCTTCTTTCTACCTGATTAATTCAACAAATTCCTACTGAATGGAACCAAGGCTCCTTAAAGGTAAACACACAGGTAAACATAGATCTGTCAGGGCTGGCAGCACCTCTCTATGTTAAGCTATTTAACTGGAAATCCTATCTGATTGTCACATGGCAATATATAGTCCTGTCCTATGAAAAATTATGGTCTAAACTCCCATATTAAAGATACAGTGGTAATCAATCGAGAGCTGCTTCTCCTGTGCAATAACTACGTATATTGACTTATAAACCAATAAAATGTCAAGTCAAAGTAAAAGTGTCAGCTATAAACTATATCTCTTTGCATTTGAAAACTATGTATAGAAATGTTTGGTTAGTAGCCAGTCGCTTTGATGTTTAACTTCTTTTCATTACACTGAAAAACGTTGTAAAGAAACTTATCAATTTTTCTACATATAAATTAGACAATAAATTTCTACAAAAAGTTTGTTCACATAAGTTTTTAAAAATTCAATTGAAGTGTAAAAGGCATATTATTAAGTTTTTTTTCTTTTTTTTTCTAATATGTTACCTTTTCATTAATCTTTTGTAAATTTATTTGTTTGACTTATAAAAGCTAAAGGATTGTCTTTTGAAAAAAAAGTTTTAATATTTTTCATCTATTTTCCACTTCAGATAAAAACTTTTGCATTGAATTTATATTTATGAAAGATTTTTAAATGCTAAGAAGTATGTCCAAACTATTTACAATGTAAGCAAGCTGATTTGATGGAACACAGCCTTTAATTTTCATTGACCAAATTTCAATTTGGGTAAAATATGAACATACATATATTTGTTTTTCAAATACCTTTTATTTTTTTTAACTCTCCTATTCATTTTAATACAGCATAATTCTTTATTTTAGTTTCGAGGTTAAAGTCTTAAAAACAAACTTTCATTTTGTAGCTAAACAAGGTATATGTGTATAATAATGAACTATATTGATTTCAATTTCAAGACATCTAATAACTATTGTACCTATAGACAAGTACATATATAGTTACATGTATGATGTGTTTCCCTAGTTTGGTTATAAAATCTGAAGCTAACATAAGTCATAAATACAACTTTTGAAGTCTTTGGATTGACCTTGGCACTTAAGGGAGGAGCATGCTGCCAATATGCATTAGACCAATATGGTAGTTACAATTATACAATTGAATAAAATGTCATTCCATTATTATTTGTAGATGCTTGTGTATGTTCTGGCCTAAAACAAACCTAATGATTCATGTAAAAAAAATGTAGGTCAAGGTGACCTAAGATGTGTGCATATAAAAAGTATCATTCCTTCATGACCTAAAAATATTTCTTCTTTCATGACCTTTTGTTACTTAAATATATATACTTAATACAAAAATTAACAGAAAAAAAAAACAAGTAAGAAAAAAATTAAATTAACAATGTCCCTCACAAGACACAACTATGTAAGACAATGGAATAAAAAAATTTAAATAAAGAAATCAATTCAATAATTCATCAACATATTAATTGTTCTTCACTATAGTATATCGGCATATACACCTTGGGACATGCATTCTACAGCAAATTTTAAAGAAATAGTTGTAATTGGTTTTTCAACACAAAACAGATTAATTCTAATTTTAAACAATACTTCTAATGTACATTTGAAATACCAAGTTACCAACAAGAAAATCATTTCTTTTATGACTGATTTAATACACCATAGTATCCCAATGATACCATAAAATTTTATCCAATAGGAAATTATTTTTCAATTCCTATTCATATTAGCAACAAGCAAAATAAACCACAATATCATAAAATATGGATGCTAAAATTAATGCCAATCCCAAAAGGCTTTTAATATCTCAGATGATCCATATAAATAAGGCGCTCATATAGTAATATCTGTATGCAACTTTATTTTATTCAGAAAACTTTAAGACATGACATGTAATTTCTTATATACAATGTACTATATCAGTAACAGGATATATACGCCTCCTATGATGATCACCAGTCTTGAGGGTTTTTCAGTATAGAGATAAATTTGGAAGAATTTGAATTATTTCCATATAGAAATTCTAGAATATCTTCAAAATGCTTGTACTGATCAAATCTTAAAAATCTCAACCAAACGCCAAATATTGACAAAATAAATCTAAAGTTTAGAAAAAAGATTTTTATTACATGAAAGCAAAATAGTATCAACCTATAGGCTTACATATAATACAGTATTTCTAATAGTCTGTTTCTAAGATCTTATACAATGGCCACATGATTACATGTATGTCAGAAAGTTAAGGACATACAATACAGTTACAGGGGAGGTAATGACGTCGCTAACATAAAATGTTATTTTTCACATCAAACTGTGAAATATTGGGAAAAGATGCAATTTTCAATATAATTTTTAATCATTAGCTTGAAAACAAATACCGGGTACATGTACCCCTCTTTTTAAAATGACAGTTGGCTTGATTATGTATGAAAATTATTTTAACCATTTTCTATGAACAAAATCACTGATGATTTTTTTTAAATTAGAAAAATATACCACAAAAAATGCTGTTTTTTCCTAAAATCATGACAACTTAATAAAAAATGATTTTTTTTCAAAGAATTGTTCAGCAAATTTAGAGCATACTTGTGTAACGAAGACATTCACAATGTTTTGACCAAAATTCGTTCCTGTTTATCTTTTTAAATTAATAAGTTAGGCATGTCTGTCTGAAGGATAGAAATGTCCAAGAAACCAAAATTGTGAGTAGATGTCTAAAATTTTGACCCCATTTATCTCTAAAAGTTGGACATGAAGATATATTTTTTATTACATATTTGTATTGACTAGGTGAAAAATAGTGTGTATGAAAATTTTCGTCAAAAATTCACCGTGGAACCAAAACTGTATGCCCTTAAGGTGTCAGATCACCAATTCAAAATCCCTATCTATTCAACCAAAATTTGCAAATTTCACAGCTTTCTAAATATTTTACCTTAAGTTTAACTTCATAGAAACCAGGTATATCCTGAATTGTACATGTATCATCTTTCTACATGCCAATTTTCAACCTATGTTTAAAGTCTTGTAAGGAAATACTAATGTTCAGAAGACAAGTACTGCTAAAAATAACCCCTGGTTTTCTGGAAATCTTAAATAAGTATACTATGGAGTGCATTAATCCTTAATTTTAAATGCAAACTCATGGACAAGTAAATTTTGGCTCAAAATGGTTTACATATACTTCTCTTTCACCAAAAGTTTCATATCTGCAAATTTGTTGGTAAGTTTAAGTAAACAATGACATCAAAAGAATATTTTCTGTCAGGGAAGGGCTACTTTTACATACGTTCTAAATTGGAGTGGGTGAATTGGTGGTCTGACACCTTACGGTCTCATACAATGGCCACATGATTATGTCAGACATTTAAGCATGCTTGGGGATTAACAACATATTGTCTGCATAGAATATCAACATGTGGGTTACATGTCACTTGACTGAACCTTGAATCAAGGAACATATGGGTTACATGTCACTTGACCGAACCTTGAATCAAGGAAGATATGGGTTACATGTCACTTACTGAACCTTAATCAAGGAAGATATGGGTTACATGTCACTTGACTGAATCTTGAATCAAGGAACATATGGGTTACAACTTACATGTCACTTGACTGAACCTTGAATCAAGGAAGATATGGGTTACATGTCACTTGACTGAACCTTGAATCAAGGAACATATGGGTTACACGTCACTTAACAGAACCTTGAATCAAAGAAGATATGGGTTACATTTCACTTGACCGAACCTTGAATCAAGGAACATATGGGTTACATGTCACTTGACCGAACCTTGAATCAAGGAACATATGGGTTACTTCGACACTTGACTGAACCTTGGACAAGGAAGATCTAGGTTACATGTCACTTGACCGAACCTTGAATCAAGGACCATATGGGTTACATGTCACTTGACCGAACCTTGAATCAAGGAACATATGGGTTACTTCGACACTTGACTGAACCTTGGACAAGGAAGATCTAGGTTACATGTCACTTGACCGAACCTTGAATCAAGGAACATATGGGTTACATGTCACTTGACCGAACCTTGAATCAAGGCACATATGGATAACATGTCACTTGACCGAACCTTGAATCAAGGAACATATGGATAACATGTCACTTGACCGAACCTTGAATCAAGGAACATATGGGTTACATGTCACTTGACCGAACCTTGAATCAAGGAACATATGGGTAACATGTCACTTGACCGAACCTTGAATCAAGGAACATATGGGTAACATGTCACTTGACTGAACCTTGAATCAAGGAACATATGGGTTACATGTCACTTGACCGAACCTTGAATCAAGGAAGATATGGGTTACATACCACTTGACTGAACCTTGAATCAAGGAACATATGGGTTACATGTCACTTTACCGAACCTTGAATCAAGGAACATATGGGTTACATGTCACTTGACCGAACCTTGAATCAAGGAACATATGGGTAACATGTCACTTGACCGAACCTTGAATTAAGGAACATATGGGTTACATGTCACTTGACTGAACCTTGAATCAAGGAACATATGGGTTACATGTCACTTAACCTAACCTTGAATCAAGGAACATATGGGTTAGATGTCACTTGACTGAACCTTGACTCAAGGAACATATGGGTTACATGTCACTGGACTGAACCTTGAATCAAGGAAGATATGTCAGTACAGAAAAGTGGTGGAATGATTTATTATTAGTGGAAATATGTTTAATTCTGATTCATTGTTCATAAAGACCACGCAGATGCCTACTAAAATCTCACATGATATGACTTCTTCAACCTCCAATTTGAAATAGAGACTATCTTGGAAAATCTCATATTCTTCTAAAAAATCTGATGTTAGAAAAAAAAAAAAAAAAAAATTTAAATGCATACATTACTTAAAAAGATTCCTTTTATTGGAACAAATTAACATAGGCTATCATCTATAGTCATCTGGTGCAAATTAATCAAAATAAATAAACAAAAAAGGTTTATTTAAGGCAGTTTTAAGATTACTTGATAACACAAGGGTCCTTGGTAAGTCTCACAAGACTGTTTTTGTGTCTGTCTTGATATAAAGAGTTATCATAATGATTTTTAAATTGATAGTATATTGACAGAAAAATATCTCACATGCACATTTACATAAAGCTTCATTGTATATGTAGTTATGACAATGTTTAGATTACTTGTGTATCCTAAAATTGATTTTCTTAGCAATTTACCAACATGTTTTAATCAGTATGTTATATACTATTTAGATATTAGAAACTAATTCTAACCATATATAATCAAGAGGAAAAGTACATATTAAAAGTTCAATTATAAATAAGTTTAAACTCTATTCACAACAAATCTAACACCTTTTTTGTTCCATGTACATTTTGTTACATTTTTTTATAACTAATTATAAGTTTCAGGAGTCATTGACCATAACTGACCATGTTGTAATGTTGTAATGTTGTAATGTTACACTACTATTTCAGGTTAGGGTGAAGGTTGGCGCCTGTTAAAACGTTTAAACCCGCTGCATTTGTTTGCACCTGTCCTAAGTAAGGAACCATTTGTTCAGTGGTTGTCTTTTGTTGATGTGGTTCTTAAGTGTTTCTTGTTTTTTATATAGATTAGACCGTTGGTTTTCCTGTTTGAATTGTTTTACACTAGTCATTTTGGGGCCCTTTATAGCTTGCTGTTCGGTGTGAGCCAAGGCTCCGTGTTGAAGGCCGTACTTTAATTATAATAATAATAATAATTCTTTATTTAAAGAGGGTTACACAGTTAGCTATAACACTAATCTTCCTTGAGGCCCTCATGAAATGCAATGACATATAACAAACAAACAAATTACAAAATAATCAAACAAACACACACAAATAAGAAAAGAAGCTTCTGTCCAAGTTTGGTAAAAATCCAGGATAGTTTATGAATCTAATAAATGTTTTAAAAACTTAAACTGCAGACTGTATGTAATGTTAACTGGAAGAAAAACTAAGTCCATTTATAAGTAAAATACAGAAAAAATGGAACAAAATTTTAACAAAATTTCCTTCTAGATACTAGCTTTTAATCATAAACAAGCTTCTGTCCAAGTTTGGTACAAATCCAGGATAGTTTAAGAAAGTTGTTAAAATTTTTAAAACTTTAACCACAGAGTGAATGTAATGTTAACTGGCAGAAAAACTAAGTCCATTTATAAGTAAAATACGGAAAAAATGGATTTTTTTTCTACAAAATTTACTTTTGAATATTATCTTATGATCATAAACAAGCTTCTGTCCACGTTTGGTAGAAATCCAGGATAGTTTAAGAAAGTTATTAAAATTTCAAAAACTTTAACCACAGACTGAATATTTGTGGACGCCGCCGACGACAACGCCGACGGAATGTAGGATCGCTATGTCTCGCTTTTTCGACAAAAGTTGAAGGCTTGACAAAAATCAAATATGAAATTGTTATGAAATACTAGTATACAATTTTCAAAACAGGTAAAAATTATGAATTCATATAGTATTGGTATCATTCAAATTATCTCAACAATATTTAAGTTTTAGTAAGTGTGTGAAAATTATTATAAAATGCATATAAAATTACACAGCTTCTTAATGTTCCAACATGTAATTTTTTAAATCTTTTTTGAATGAGTTTGTACTTGAGGTTGATTTTTTCAAGGATATTGTTATTCCATAATATAGATCCTGAATATATAAAAGATTTCTTATACAGCTCTGTTTTGGCTTTTGGAACTTGCAATTTTTTGCAAGACGTAGTCCTCAAACAATATTGGTTTATTTCTGGCATTTCTTTAAATTTTTCAGTTAAATATACAAGGGCTTCATTCATTAGGCATTTTTGCATCAAAACAGATTTATGGTATGAGATTCTGTTCTCTACTGTCATCCACCCAAGATGTTTAAACAGAGGTGCTGGTGATGAAAGTGGATCAGCATCTAAAATTAGTCTTGCAGCCCTTTTCTGCAATCTATTATTCTTACTAGCTCATTTTTAGCCCAACCACTCCAAATAATACAACAATAATCTATCAGTGGGAGAATATAACCATAATAAAATAATTTTCTTGAATCAATATTTAGAAATTTCTTGATCTTAGAGAGTAAATGAAGTCTAGATGATTTTGATGAACATGGCCTGTCCATCACAGATTAGAGTCAATTCTAACACCTAAAAGTTTTTCAATTGATGATTTTTGAAGAATATTATTCTCAATAGTTAGAACTGGTTCTGCTTGATTTAAATGCAGCCTTTGTCTTGTACCTATAACCATACATTTCGTCTTATCCGAATTTATGAACATGTTATTTTCTTGACACCATTTTTCAACACATTGAAGATCATCTTGTACTTTTAATTGCATATCAGCAGTACTCTTTCCTGATGTATGCATAGTTGTGTCATCAGCATACAAGTCTGTATGGCAGTTTTTGATGTGTAATGGAAGGTCATTTATGTACAAAACAAACAAAATGGGACCAAGTATTGAGCCCTGTGGAACACCAAAATTTATAAACATTTTATCAGAATACTGATTATTTATATGGACTTGCTGTGTTCTTTCTTTCAAATATGATTTTAAAAAATCAACAGTATTGTCATGGAAGCCATAAATTTGAAGTTTTTTTCATAAAATTTCATGATCAACAACATCAAAAGCTTTTTTAAAATCCAGGAGCACTGCCAAATTGATATTTCCATTATTCATTTCATGTAGCCATTTATGAAAGATATTAATGAGGGCAGTTTGACATGAATGGTTAGGTCTAAAACCAGACCGGGAAAGGTGTAAAATTTGAAACTTAGTCAAACATTTATACAGATGTTTAGAAACATGTCTCTATTAATTTTGATAATGTTGGCAGTACAGATATTGGTCTGTAATTGCTAGCTACATTTTTTTCACCTGATTTGAAAATAGGAGATACCTTGGCATTTTTTAAAACACATGGATAAATACCAATATCAATTATTCGATTAAAAATACATGTTAAGGAAGATGTTATGAAAGGAGAACTCAGTTTTAAAATCTTTGGACCTATATTGTCAGAACCAAAAGATGTCTTAACATCTAGTATGATTATTTCATCAAATAGTTCTGTAACTTTTACTGGGGGAATAATGAATTTATTGTGCCTTTTTTCAGTGTTTTCCATTCGGTATTTAAGCCGGGTGTGCCGACCACCTTTCCATTTTAGGAGGTGGTCGGCTTTTTTTCAAATTCTGGATTTTTTTCGGTTCCGCACCGTAAAAATTTAAATACTAATCGCGCCTCGCTGATTTGTTTTCATTGTGGGTTCGTGGTCTAGTGGTTAAGACCGATGGCTACAGTGCTGAAGGTCCTGAGTTCGATTCTCACTCGAGACAGCGAATTTTCAGTACATCAGTAGGGTGATTTTCACCCTCCCACACACATCTCTGGTATCCAGACCGGAGTTTAAACTAGATTGGATACTTCGGGGGCCTCGGTAGGTCAAAGTTGTTCCCAGCTTGACCTGGAGATCAATCTTCTGAAATCTCTTCGGGTTGTCTGTTCCCGCCGAGAAGCCCGGTGGTTCTCTCCGAGTACTTTGGCTTCCTCCACCATAATAACAGTCTTCCCGGTGTCCTACACGCTCCCTTGGGCGGTGTTGGGGTGGGGATTGTTCTGGTGGTGGGTTAATATTGTAAAGGACACATCTCCATTAATCCTTAGGGAGTGTACATGGATCCGCTGTACCCTTGCAGTCAATCAAGGGGTGCGTCTACACTGGCGGAATCTCGTAGTACATACATACATTGGCAAAAATGGCGGATCGCCAAATTTCAATGTTTTCTTTTAATCAGGGGAATGGAAAGGCAGATGACGATGGTGATATGGAAAATTCTAAGCCAAATAAGTCAACTTAAACGGATAGTATTGAAATTGTTGAAATTGAAAAAAAAGTGTCAAAACAACAAAAAAAGGCACGCAAGCGATCACGAAGATAAACAGGTTGGGAACAATCCCCCAAATGAGTGATATCCCTTAAATCAGGGACTGTCCCTCAGACAAGGGGTCTTTTTTTCTCTTAAAGAAGAGAAAAAAGAAAAACTTAGATTTTTTAACTTAAAAGGGGGCAAAATCGTTTCATTTGGTACAACTTTTCTAAAAGAGGGTCCTTTTATTTTTAATGATGAAGAAGATATAAGTCCAGGAAATTCACAAAATTCTTGGACATGTTTGACCATATAATACCAAATAGATGTATAGTTCTTTGGGAAAAGTTTCTGTAAATGAAATAAATATGTGCTCATTTGTATCTCTTGAAATGCACCCCTCATAAAAGGGATAGTCATTACATAGAGAGGTTACCCCTCATTTGAGGGATTGTTCCCAACCTGATAAATATGAACAGGACTTTAAATGGCTAATCGTCACAGAAGGATATTACTGTTCTGTGTGCCAGCACTAAAGCGAGATACAAGACAGAAACTTGGTTCGATAGGCCATGCATTCGCTAGCAGTGATAGCAGAAGAATGGTTCAATTCCATTAAATGTGAATACAATACTAAGCCTTCTTTTTGTGACCACTACCAACAGTAAAAAAAATAAACCCGGTAGAAAATATTAAAAAAAAATCATCCGGTTGCAAGTGTTTTTTTTTCAAAACACCCACCTTACCTTAGTGAAAAAAGGAGAACACTGCTTTTTTGCAAAAATTTCATTTGTACATAGTTTGTCAGAGTATTGAAATTTGAATTTCTTGGTGCCCTGCTATGCCTTAATTTTTCAACACGTTAGGTGAAATATTTTTGAATACATTAGCAATTTCTTTATGATCTGTAGTTTTATGGTCTCCAGTTGTAATAAGTTCATGTGGTTTTGATGGATTAAGACTGTGAATACATTTCCATAGTGTTTTAGAATCTTTCGAGTCTTTTATCATATCATTATAATATTTCTGTTTAGATGTATTAATGATATGTTTTGTTCTGTTTCACAAGAATCTATATTCTGCCCACATTCCCAGTAAATTATATTTATCTCTCATTTTTCTTGCATATGAAATTTCTTTAATGTACCATTCTGGCTGTCTGTCTTTTTTTACTCTCTTTGTCACAATAGGGGCATGTTTATTTAAAATGTTATTAAAAATGTTGTACCACTTTGACCTATAATTGTTTACTTTTTACACATTGTGACTTGGATGAAGAGTTCAACTGTTGTCTCATTGGCACTCATATCACATCTTTTATTTCTATATATGATTATTTATAAAGACTTAAATGTTCAATGCAAATTAAAGCAAACTTGAAAAAGACTAGGATGTTCTTTACAAAGCAAATTTTAAAAAGACTCAGATGTTCTTTTCAAAGCAAACTTCTTGACTTCAGAAAATATGGAAAACTTCATGACTCATCATATCTATATGTACATGTATCTACTGAATATCTTCAGTGATAAAAACAGGTTTTATGGGTTTTTTTCCATTCTCAGGAACATTCCATTTGCACAAAAATAAATTTCCAATTAATGAAGTTTAAGTTTAATACATTTTTTCAGCAGTTCTAAATATTTATGTGCCCTTTTAACAGTAGTAAGGGGCTGGATTACTTGCAATAATATAAATTTATCAACATTACACATTTATTCTTCGAAAACATCAGTCGAAAGTGAAAATCAAAGTGCTGGATAGAACCTCTGGGAAGTTTGCAACTGTAGATGTGTATTATTTCAAATAGGTTATAGATGCATATTATTTCAAATAGGTTATAGATGCATATTATTTCAAATATGTATTTAATCACGGTTTTTTGTTTTTTTAACTAAACCATTTTCTTTTCAGCAATTATCAAAAATCACTTTTTTTCATATGTTTGTCATATAAAATTTTGATATTTTCTATTACAACCTTTAAACTGTCATTCTAAAATAATCAAATATACAGAAAGCTCTGTTAATTTCTTTATGAGCCCATGCCATATCTAGGGCCTGTGATTTTATAGGTTTTTTTTTCCATTTGTAACTGGGCATAACGCCATAACCCTAACCATTGCTAACCATAACAGTAAAATGACGGCACCAAAATTCAAACTTGATCTTGGTTTTGTGTTTAAAAGTATTGTGTATAAATTTCGTAACATTTGGTTGAGGCACACTTAAGTTTGAGCATGGAATTGAAAAAGATTTGTAAGTGTTCCGGGGAACCCGGTGTCTCGCCTACTTTGTCTGTTAATCGCAGGCTCAACAAAAATGAGGAAAAAAATTAATTAAAATATTCCTCTATATACTATCTTTTGATTGTAAGAAGCTTCTGTCCAAGTTTGGTAAAAATCCAGGGTGGTTTATGAATCTAATAAATGTTTTAAAAACTTTAACTGCAGACTGTATGTAATATTAACTGGAAGAAAAACTAAGTCCATTTATAAGTAAAATTTCCTTCTAGATTCTAGCTTTTGATCATAAGCAAGCTTCTGTCCAAGTTTGGTACAAATCCAGGATAATTTAAAAAAGTGATTAAAATTTTTAAAACTTTAACCACAGAGTGAATGTAATGTTAACTGGCAGAAAAACTAAGTCCATTTATAAGTAAAATACAGATAAACAGGATTTTTTTTACAAAATTTACTTCTGTATACTATCTTATGATCATAAACAAGCTTCTGTCCAAGTTTGGTAGAAATCCAGGATAGTTTAAGAAAGTTATTAAAATTTCAAAAACTTTAACTACAGAGTGAACATTTGTGGACGCCGCCGACGGAATGTAGGATCATTCACTATGTCTCACTTTTGCGACAAAAGTCACAAGTTTGACAAAAACAAATACCTTAACCAACAAGTGTTCAAATGAGATTTGCGTTATGTATTGACAGGTCTGAAACAATGTTACATTTTAAATTTTCAAATGAAAGGTCTTCCTTAAAAAATTTTAATGAGTTCTGTAGAAGGCATCATTATAAAGAATGGAACTTTCTGACATTTGTAATTCAAAAATGAAAAGTCCCCTCCAAAAAACTTCATATACCAACTATAATTTGAAGCCCTGACCAAACCACAAAAACTTGGTCATAGTGAGTCTGACTAATATATTTCTTAACAGAGTTGCACTATACCAAAGAACTTTTGTATGCATTAAGGAGTTTGGTGTTGATGACAAATATTTTGAAGTTTAAGTTGAATTCATTTATAACTTAACTTTGGCCATGTAAGCATGTAAGAGCTAACCATATATGATATGGACACTTGTCAATAATGAAGGTAGTTTACTGAAATCTACATGTCTTTTTTTTATTGTGCTGTTGTGTGTCTGTCCCCAACATTTCTTATCTTTCATAAAAGGTAACAATCAGGTGTAAAAATACCTAAAAGGTGTATGTGGAAGACACTTGAAAAAAATCTTAAACTAAAGAAGTGAATACAATGACAGTCAGTAACAATTGCAAGTATATTTGAAAATATATATTGATGTTCATACAAATTTCAAGTGATATATAAAATGTAAGATATATGTGCAAATAAAAAAAAAACAGTAAAACATTTGTCATTTACAAGGAAGATATTTGCTGTGTATTGAACCTTACAAAACATTTGAAAGTGACATTTAAGAAGTGAAAATGTTGGCAAACTGTCATATTGTTTGAATGCTTTGACAGAAGGAAAAAAATCTTATTTTACTTTACTGTTCTCATCTACAAACTAAAAAAAAATTGTGGTTTTAATTTTATTTATTATCAAACTTATATTATATGTGACTTTCAAATTTCTATCTGCCCAATTTAAAAAAAAAAACTGGTTTTTATATCTGCATACCAAAATTTCTATACAAAATATTTGATGAATATACACCTGTAACTGCATGTAAATACCCTTTCTACAGAACAGCTATACACCTGTAACTGCATGTAAATACCCTTTCTACAGAACAGCTATACACCTGTAACTGCATGTAAATACCCTTTCTACAGAACAGCTATACACCTGTAACTGCATGTAAATACCCTTTCTACAGAACAGCTATACACCTGTAACTACATGTAAATACCCTTTCTACAGAACAGCTATACACCTGTAACTGCATGTAAATACCCTTTCTACAGAACAGCTATACCAAGCAATATAATTATTTTCATAAATTGTTTTAGTACAATATTGTAAATTTGAGAGTCCTAGATGTCAAGACATGTTTTAATTAGCTTTATTTACCAAATCATCATTTACAAATAAACTAGTCTGAATAACTTGTCATGAATTGGTGTGATCCTAACCATGATAAAATGTATTCTATTATTGAGATTTCTTTAAATGGTTGCAACCTTTAACCTCCAAATTAAAGATCAAATATCACCTACAACATTATTATGTGGTATTGCTTATTGTCCTTGTGAAACCTAGATATCTCCATGAACAATACTAAAGTCACTAATGTTCTTAATTAACCCTTTGATGTAGAAAAAAATATAATAGACCAGTCTCGGTCAATTCATTTCTAAACAAACCAACAAGACTTTAAAACAAATGAATATATACTGACATATGAGAATATGTTTTTATACAATACTTATTTACCTATCCTTACCAACAATGTTTTAAAATAAGTCATGGTATCTTACATACTACCATTCAAGAACTTAGTAGAAGTAGTGTCAAAAAGTAAATGAAGCAAGGGAGGCAACTTTAACACAATTTGAATCTAAATGTTACTTTCTAAGCTTCATAATATTGAGGATATTTAAATATTTGAGTAAAAAAAATCTGAAATTCTGTCAACATTCTTAATTGATACATGTCATTGGAAACATTTTTAATCAGCTGTACACTAGCTCCTGGAAAAATAACAAAATGTAAATTGACAACAGCTTACAGTAACCTCTTAAAGAATGGGAAAGAACTATTATACAAGTAACTGAGATCTTAGGCTGTAACTTTATATCTCAAAATTAAGTGAGAAAAATTGTTGCTACTTGTAATTCATGCTTCAATTGTTCTAAAATTAATGATTTTGGTAATTACCTCATTTTATATTCATTCATTCTCAAGTTTAGTTGTATATTGCCTAGTAAGTATTCTTTTTCCTTAGAAAGAAAGAAAATATTTTCATGAAACCCATTAAGGTTTTTCGGAAAACAAAGTAACAATTATTAGTACTGGACACTTTAATTGTGTTCAAACTTTGTTTTGTACAATGTAACTTAATTCCCATCTTTCTGAATTTGAACACATCAACCTTTACTTGCAACTTGGGAAACTGAAAATAACACAGTCCTGTGCAACTTCCAACTTCGCAATAAAGTTCAAGAAAAAGATAAATAGATGAACTCCATTGTCTAAATATAAAACTGAACTTGTTCTAAATCAATTGGTCATAAAATATAGCTTATTTATCATAGCTAGCATAAGAAAAATCTACTTCGACCAATTTGGCATGAATTTAGGTCATTAAAATGACAGATTCGCCATAGCATAAAAGCAATTGCTTTAAAAATGGATTGAAACTGTTAAGGGGAAACAACTCCTGCTAGGTGTTGATTGACAATTTCATTCATTTGACTTATTTGTAGATCTTCTTTGCTGATCATTTTTGTAGTTCTATTCAAACTTTAAGCTGTCTATCAATTATAATTTTAAAGATACAAGTTTAAAACACTATAATTTTCTAACAAATATTTAAAGGGCAATAACTCCTATAACTGACAATTTCAGTCTTAATACTTATTTGTAGATCTTATTTTGTCAGATATATAGTTTTTCTATCTCATATCTAGTTTAAAATAGAATGCAAAAAGTGGAAATTATCATTACTTTAAGGAGTCTACTGATGATTTTAGCCACATTGATATACTGACAAGTCCTTTCAATACATGTATCATTCTTGTAACAAACTGATCGTCCTGAACATTCCTGAAATATTTGCCAATGGACGTTATGCAAACAACAATCAATCAATGTCACAAACAGCAAACTACAATTTTTAGAGCAAACCTACATGTACATATTGTGGGCAGTTTTATGTTTGGGACTTCTTGACTGGTTAGATTGATACTGATACAATATAAATAGGTTTCCAATGATGTAATTAAATTGAATTTGAGTTATTTCCCTTTGCTACCAAGTTTAAGGTGTAACTGGTTGATTTTCTTGTTTGACTTACCAAATTAAAACATGTGGTACAAACAAGTCTGATAAGATATCCTTACAAAATTGTAATGATGACTTAAGCAAGGCTTCAAGAAATTAAAATTGTTCAGAAAGCAACCTTTTCTAAAGTCTAGCAGTCAGTGTAGCAAGTTGTATTTGGTTGATTTGTGCAAATGAACATGACAACAAATCATATAAACTGAAATGGCTAACAGAACACACATCAATAAAAACAAGAATGTGTCCAAAGTACATGGATGCCCCACTCGCACTATCATTTTCTATGTTTAGTGGACCGTGAAATTGGGGTAAAAACTCTAATTTGATTTTAAAATTAGAAAGATCATATCATAGGGAACACAAGTTCTAAGTTTCAAGTTGATTGGACTTCCAACTTCAGCAAAAACTATGACCAAAAACTTTAACCTGAAGCGGGACAGACAGACGAACTGATGCAGAGACCAGAAAACTATCATAGGTGGGGCATAAAATTTGGGGCATGATTTTATGTTTGAAAATGATATATTTTCCAATCAAAGAGGGGCACATGCAGTCTTCACGATAAACTTTTGAGTCTACAGGCCCAAGGCTGAATTTTACAAAAATTTTATTTAGATCCTATTAGCCTGTAGAGATGATTTTTACAGGCCAGACAGCATTTTTACATCCCTGGGCTGGTGGGCTTGTGGTTGTGCACGAAGACTGCACATGCCCTCTACCCCCTTCCCCTTTTTGAATCTGCCACTGAGTATATATACTATGTGGGTTGTTTCCAGACTACAATATTGACAATACATGATCCAATGATGGTTACTTAAAATACAGGCATGTTACTTACACAGACACTTCCAAAGGAACTTGTTTCCTAACATATCGCCCTGTCATGATCATGACTGCCTCAGTTACATTTTAGTTTACAGATGAATAGTTCTTTAAAAGCAATCATAGAATTCATTTCATATAACAAATTCGAATGAAATGGCGATGGTTATCCCAACTAATCAAATGACAAGTGTCGTCTTTACAATTTTGATAGTCTGTTAGCTGGTTGGTATGCCCTAGTTCACATTCACTATTTCAACACTGACAACATTCAATGACAAGACGATCCAATGACTTCTTTAACAGTTTCTATGTTATTTTACAATGTTATTTGTGCATGCAGTTATTGGGAAGTTGTCTGCTGCTAGTGAACAGAAAATGATTTCATAAATTAGAGAATTAGGTAAAACTTCAGTCTGTCCTTGCACTTTTTTCCCCGTATCGAATAAAAACAAATAAAATGGCCGATAAATTACCCACAATTCTTTTCAGCGTTAATGGTTTATCTATTTACCAACTTCACTTCATTTAAAGCCCATTCCGGCTCTTCTCTGTATATTCTGCTAAGGGCAAATCGTAAGTTTTTACCTTACCATGGCTTTATTTATTCATTTACTAGTATTGTTTGAGATAGCGATTGCTACTTGATATTTTCTCTAATCAGCTTCTTTAAAAACCCTCAACATTTTCATTTAGATTCGAAAGGCCTGTGACAAAATTTTGAGAGATGACCAGAGATCAGTGACTTCGGTACAGGTTAATGTTAAGCAATAAATGTTTAAGGTGATAAAAAAGGTAATAAATGTCATAAATATAAAATAAAATACTATTTCTAACAAAAGCAATTTTGTATTGATGGGATCAGACAAGGGGGAAACGATGTCTCCTTTTTAGTTTGCAGTATGTTTAAATGATTTGGATTTTTTATATATATATATAGACAAACAATTGTACAGACTTTTTCGCAGTTACAGAAGAACTTGGGCTTGGTGTATTTCTTATTATTGTTTAACTATCATGTATCAAAAAAAACATATTCAATCACAGTAGGAAAAAGGGGAAAAAAGTTGTGCAGCTTGACCCATATTTCACTAGTGAGGCAAACAATTTGAGGCGTGGGAGTCAAGGCCTCATCGCGGTTCAAAGACCGTAATGTGACTTAAGACTTCATGGTTAAAGGATGAAACTGGCATTGCAAAGATGTACTAAGCACTTACAGATACAGACACTTAATTTTTACGATTTTTTACACAGGTTTGGTGATTGTTGTTTAACATCTAGTGACAAATATTTCATTACTATGCAACACGAAAACAAAGATTAAAATTCTAAAATTAATTGACAAAACCAGGTTAGAAATTTAATTTAAGACAGGACTTTATCTAAGCAAATATAACTGACATAATCAAGATTATCTCTAAAACTATTTTTGTACAGATTCGAAGATATGAAAGTTTAAAGTTAGTTATGCCATATAACTGTATACGCATGGATAGATTATAACTGTATACGCATGGATAGATTATAACTGTATACGCATGGATAGATTATAACTGTATACGCATGGATAGATTATAACTGCATCATATGAATATAGGAACGAACATATGTCGATGAGAAGAAGAGCACAATTGGTTCCCATGGAATGCGAAATTTCTGTTGAAAAAAAACCAGGTCCATCATAGCAACACATACGTTGTCAATAAAACAAATTAAGCAAGGCTTTTTATACAACACGATATGTGTATCTGCGTTAGTTAATAAAAAGGAAGTCGGATACCTTCTTTTATTCTGTCTTTAAGTATATTATAAGGAATACGCATGTAAAGCGTAAATATTTCTAATGTTTGGAACAATTTTCACTCCAAATATAAAATAAAACATAGATTTTACACCGAGTCAATCCATTTTAAAGTACAATTCCACTTTCATGTAACTTAATAAGTAAACGATGCAAGATACTCGATAATTTATTTCATTGTTTTCCAAAAGATTTGACCAATAAGATTATATACATATTTTTATTTGTACTTCTAAAGGGAATCTCCATATTATTCTTCCTGATCAGCAATACTATGAACATAAATCATATTAAATCGGTATGTTTATGTAGATCTCAATGCTTCAGATATCTCCATTAAATTAACATAAACAATATGCATAACCTGTTTAATATATACTGCTTGTTTATTCTGTGTATACTTTACAGTACGAATTGGCAATCAGTTGGACCCAGAAGCCTCCCTTTACAAATTGGAATTAAAATGTTTACTAAAAAATTATTACTGAAACTAAAGTTTGCATGATTAATCCTTCCAGACCGCACTCGGTTTACTCATTCATTTATGTATTTTCTATTTGTATCCCGGATTATACTGAATAAGTAGGAAATTCAAATTATTGAAAATATAAGTTTTTTAACAATACGTTAGTACAAGGAAACTATTTTTATAATAATGTTGTGTTTAAATAGCATTGACTTTGCGAAAACAGAAATGAAATATAGCGCATGTCCAGATCATGTCCAGATGGGGAGTGCACACACTGAGTCTTTACTCAAGGCTTAGTACTATTTCCAATAAGCAATGCTAGACACAACATCATTCTTATCGCTTCACTAACTGTCAGTTTAAGCAATTAACGAAGGGGTCAATTTGACTCAAGGACAAAAGACAGTCCATAATCGACAAGCCATCTACTGGATAATAAGTATAAAGTTTGCACAGTTGCAAAGACCCTGTCTGCCTGTCTGCCTGTCTGCCTGCATGCATACGAATACGACTACGAAAGTTTATTTTGATTCGGTTCACTTATAACAGTCAGATCTTTTTATCGAATATGAATAACATATACATAACTTGCATAAAAATATAGCTAAGACATTCGAGCAGCATATATTAAAATGCATAAACTTGATCTCATTTTCAAAGTTCATTGATCACCGTTTAGTTTCCGTGATAAGGTTGATGATAGGATACAATAGGCCAACTAGAATTGATGTATAGAATGTTTCAGAATCTTTTTTCTCTCCGAGGAGAAGCTTAAAAACTTTTATAGAGTTTATATTGCTCCTTAAGTTGTGACTCCCCTGCAACGAAAGTCGCAGAATCCGGCGGTGGCAGCGGCGGCAGCGTAAACTATTTCTATAAAGCTTTATATTTCAGAAGGTAGATGACTTGTATGCTTATACGTTGTATGCAGATGCCTTTTGTTACAAGATATCCGGCTGTCATATGTCAACTGTTCTTGACCTCATTTTCAAGGTTAAGCGACTATTTGAGAAAAAAAAATGTTTCGTCATGATTGTTGTCATGTGAAATACTCACTTATCATTAGTAAAAGGATAAATATATTTAGTATATAGGATCCTTGCAAGGTCTACATTTCCGTCAGATTTGGTTCAACTGACCTCGACCTCATTTCATATGTCAGTGATCAAGGTTATTATTATCATGGTCAAGTACATATCACAGATACTTTAAGCAACATGTCAACTATATTTGGTATATGGAATGATTGTTAGGTGTACATGCCCAACCGGCAGGTTTCATCTGACCTTGACCCCATTTTCTTAGTTCATTGGTCCACGTTAAGTTTTATCAGCTGTATTTAGTGTATGGAGTGATTGCAAGATGTACATGTCTGGCAGGTTTCGTCTGACAGCTTGACCTTGTACATGTCTATTTGACAGGATTCATCCGACCTTAACCTAATTTTCATGGTTCATTGGTCAATGTTATGTTTTCGTGGTTTTGTCTGTTTATCAGATACTATCAGCTATAAGTCAACTATATTTGATGAATGGAATAATTGTAAGATGTACATGTCTGTATGACAGGGTTCATTTAATCTTGACCTTATTTTCATGGTTCATAGGTCAATGTTAAGTTTTCATGGGTATGTCTGATTCGTAGATACCATAAGAAATAGGTCAATTGTATTTTGTGTATGAATTGGTTGGACGGTGCGTTTGTTGTCTGGGCAGGGTTAATCTGACCTGGATCTCATTTTGATGGTTCATTGGTCAAAGTTCTGTTTTCGTAATTAGGTCTGATTCACAGATACTATAAGCAAAAGGCTTACTATATGTTGTGTGTGGAGTAATTGTAAAGTGTACATGTCTGTCTGGCAGGATTAATTTGACCTTGGCCTAATTTATATGGATCATTGATAATGTTGCTTATGTGATACTTCTATTCAAACCTTCATATAACAGACGTTCAACATAATTCAATCATTACCATGATAAGTAAAGCAGCCGAGACATTTCAGCGTTCGCACTCTTGTAATCCTTTGGTACTGAAGCTGGAACAAATAGGTTTCTAAAATACTATAAGCAATTGGTCAACTATAATTGAAGTATAGAATGGCTGTCACTGTCAGCTTGGCAGGGTTCATCTGACCATCCGGCTGATTTGCATGGTTCACTGGTCAATGTTCTGTAAGCTTTTCGTGGTTAGGTCTGTTTTTCAGATACTAATAGTTTATTAGCAATATGTCAACTATTTTGAATTGATAAAATAGTTTTAAGGTGTACATGTTCGCCTGGCATGGTTCCTCTGACATTGCTTCTATCATGGTTCGTTGATTAATGTCACATTTTCTGGTTAATGGGTCAATTTCTCTCTCAAAAGTATTTGGCATATAGAATGATTGTATTAAAGTTGAACATGTCTTGCTGAAAGGGTACACCTGACCTTGGCCTCGGTTACATCATCATTGATATTGTTAAGTTTGTGTGTTACCTGTATTGAGAGATTGATCTTAAAGATTTTCATTATGAAATTCCGTCATGATCAGCGAAGCAGTCAAAAGTTTGTGCACTGTTTTTTTTTTTCACAAATAGGCCAAAAATATTCTTTTTCTGAATAAATGATTGTTAGGTGTACAAAATTCATGTCTGTCACTCTATCTGACAGGGTTCTGATTTAGACTTCATTTTCATGGACCATTGATAACGTTTAGTTTATGTGATAACAGCCAGGAGTAAGACATTGATCTTAAAAATCTTTCAACACAAATTAAATCACCATCAGTAAAGCAGGCATGGCATTTAAACACGTTCATTCTCCTTATATAAATTGCAAATTTTGTCAGTAATACTTCAATAGACAGATATCCTGTTATTGATAATGATCAAAAAGTTCATGAAAAAATAAAGAGTAAGAGGCATCTGAAAAAGGTTTCTCTCGTTCTCCAAGTTACAGCTAGACAGGCAATTAGTAACACATCTTTGCTCAGGTATCCCCCTTTATTACTTAACAAACAAATAATCATGCAAAATAAAGTCATATATTTTTAAATGAGGTGTATGTTTTATTTTACTATTCATCATATTTACACTGTAACAGAAACTGTGATATATTAGACTGTTACAATTATTATACCGCTACCTACTTGTTTTCATTTAAGGTGGATCATCACTAAATATTTCCTCAGATAGAATTTTTTTATTATTATATACGTTGTAAGAATGTAGATTTTACCATGCTTTTTTTAAAAATAAAATAAAAAGTTACCGTATGTAGATTTTACCATATAAAAAAAGGAGATGAGGTATGATTGCCAATTGCCAACTATCCACCAAAGTTCAAATAAAGTGGATGTAAGCAATTATAGGCAACCGTACGGCCTTCAACAATGAGAAAACCCATACCGTATAGTCGGCTATAAAAGGCCCCGACATGAAAAATATGAAACAATTCAATTGAAAAAACTAACGTCCTAATTTATAACAAAACAATTTACGACAACAAATATGACAGACATGAACCAACGACAACCACTGAACTACAGGCTCCTGACTTGGGAGAGGCACATAAAGAATGTGGCGGGGTTAAACATGTTTGTGAGCGCTTAACCCTCCTCCTAACCTGGGACAGTGGTGTAACAGCACAACATAAGAACAAACTACGTGTATATAAAATCAGTTGAAAAAAGACTGTGGTGTTATATTTTACAGTTAGGGTTTTTTGCTTGTGAGAAAGCTGACTACATATTCCATTATATTACTGTTCCATTTTCTGTGTTATTTGGTCTCTTGTGGAGAGTTGTCTCATTGGCAATCATACCACATCTTCTTATTTTTATATTAACTCATCAGATCGATACAAAGCAGAAAAAACATCAAACATAAACACAGACTGGACGTTGCAGGGTATTTATCCATACCTCATCCCTAACAACAAAAAGGACACTGAGAGTACTCGCAGTTGCTGACAGCTAGTTCAAAGCCAATAACAACTTAAAAAAAATCATGTATCTAAGGTTATTTCAAAAATAAAATAAAAGTATTGGTCACTATGCATTTTTTCAAGCTACACAAGTTGTGTAAAATTGCCCAATTTTGTATAGATTATTCATGAATTTTTGTTTGTGAATAGAAAGAAATCTGCCATTTAAAATAAATATGTGAAGATAGGTTTTACAATATAAAAAGGAAAAATTGTGTCACCAAACTTGTTTTCTTGCTTCAAATAAATAAACTGTTGACACAGAGATAAGTCTGGCTCGCCAGTCGTCAGAAAATTCAGAAAAAAAGACAATCTTATGGACAGCAACATTGCTAATTGTACCATGACAAAGAGAGCAGCGCGTCAAAATGATCGTCAAACTGAGATGTACTGATAGTAATGCAACTTTATAGAAAACATCATGCCCTCGAAATAGTCGCCAAACTAATTTGTACTGATAGTAATGCAAATCTTGCTAAAAGTTCTCGCCCCATATATGACTAAGTTGAAAAAATGAATCGAAAATAAAAAAAATCTTTGGTTTTTGTAAAAACAGACAGTCTGAATCATACTATAAATCACTCATTTGCCTTCATATAAATGAAACAGTACATTTATGGCTCTACAATCTGTCAATACCTGCATGTATCTTGGCATTGCATAAGGGACTGTTAATGACGTCTTGACTAAATCCATTGGATGTTGGATGTGTACTGACTTAGATGCATGATTTTTTAATTAATTGTTATTGGCTTTGAACTAGCTGTCGGCAGGAACATATATATTGTTAGATATGCTGTTCCCAGCTGTCGGTAACTGCGAGTACTCTCAGATCTCTGTCTTTGTTGTTGTGAGGATGTATAAGTACCCTGCCACGTCCGGTATTTGTTTTTGTTATATGTATTTCTGCTTTGTATCGATCTGATGAGTTAAGCCCTTTTCAACTAATTTTTATATTTGTTCTTTTGTTGTACTGTTACACCACTGTCCCAGGTTAGTTTAACCCCGCCATATTCTGTATGTGCCTGTCCCAAGTCAGGAGCCTGTAATTCAGTGGTTGTCGTTTGTTGCTATAAATCAATAAATCATATTTGTTTTTCGTTCATTATTTTGTTCATAAATCAGGCCGTTAGTTTTCTCGTTTGAATTGTTTTGCATTTGTCATTTCGGGGCAATTTATAGCTGACTATGCCCATTGTTAAAGGCCGTACGGTGACCTATAGTTGTTAATTAATTATTTCTATGTCATTCGGTCTCTTGTGGAGAGTTGTCTCATTTGCAACCATACCACATCTTCTTATTTTTCTATTTACACATAAATTGTACTTCTGTCTCAAAATTTGCAGAGTTAAGCATAGATCTAGACCAATTGTGTACTGCTATTTTACAATCCAAGATGGTGATATACAGTTAATCTACTTTTGATATTACTATATGTTCACAGTTGCGAAGTGATTGTTACCTTAACTATTTCATTTTATGGCAAATCGGTTTAAACTGCAATTTGGATTTCTATACATGACATGAGCAACACATCTGTTGCAGGAACGGTTTATCTCTCTTAACCACCTTAGTTTTCTTGGTTTTGTAGAGTAACCCTGTTATTTGTGTTGCTTAATCTTACCGGTAGGTTTTCCTGTGTAGTGTTTTGCACACTTTTTTATATAAAAAATAAGGAGATGTGCTATGATTGCCAATGAGACAAAAATCTGCCAAAGTTCAAATGAAGTGGATTTAAGCAATTATAGGCAATCGTACAGCTCGTTTGTCCATGGTATAATGGACTATGTATGGGATTGTAACCTTGCTTGGATATAGGGTCAAATATAATGAGAGGAGGAATAATCCTGATGGTCTTAGGTCAATGTCATAGTTACTTAAAGAATGTATGATTGAATTTATGTTGAAAGTCTCTAATATGAAGGTTTTACTACAAGTATCACATAAACTTAACATTATCAACGTTCCAATAAAATGAGGTCACAGTCAGATATACCATGCTAGATAGACATGTACACCTTACAGTCATTCGGTACACCAAATATAGTGGTCCTATCACTACCAGAGAAACATATAAAACCACAAAATCTACATTAATCAATGAACCATGAAAATGAGGTCACAGTCAGATGTACCATGCTAGATAGACATGTACATCTTACAATCATTCGGTACACCAAATATAGTGGTCCTATCACTACCAGAGAAACATATAAAACCACAAAATCTAAACATAAATCAATGAACCATAAAAATGAAGTCACAGTCAGATGTACTATGCTAGATAGACCTGTACACCTTACAATCATTCGGTACACCAAATATAGTGGTCCTATCACTACCAGAGAAACATATAAAACCACAAAATCTAAACATAAATCAATGAACCATGAAAATGAGGTCAAGGTCATATGAATCCTGCCAGACAGACATGTACATCTAACAATCATTCCATATATATATATACCAAAATACAATTGACCTATTGCTTATAGTATCCCGAAAAAACTGATAAAACCATGAAAACTTAACGTTGGCCAATGAAACAGGAAAATGAGGACAAGGTCATATGAAACCTGCCAGACAAATATCTTACAATCATTCCATACACAAAATATAGTGACAATATTGCTCATAGTACAAGGTATATGAGAAATAGACCAAACAACAAAAACTAATTTTGTCTTATGAACCATGAAATAAGGCCAAGGTCAGATGAAACTTGAAAGTCGGACATGAACATATTTCAATCAATACATACACCAAATAAAGTGGCCTTATTACTTAGGGAGCTATCATTTGATTTTTATGGGGGGCTATAGGATGAAAAATTTTGTCCTGCATTTTTTTTAGTTGTAATCTCTGTCCTGCCTTTTTATTTTTCACTCTGTTCGGTCCTGCCTTTTTTTTAAAAGCTTATCCTGACTTTTTTTTTGCAAGTGTCTCATCCTGCTTTTTTTTTTAACTCAAAACTCCTGTCCTGCCTATTTTTTTCAAATTTCATCCTAGCCCCCCATAAAAATCAAATGGTAGCTCCCTTATAGTATCTGAGAAATAAACCAAACCACAAACACTAAACATTGTCAATTGAACCATGAAATTGAGATCAAGGTCAGATGAAACCTGCCAGTCAGACATGTATACCTTACAATCATGCCACACACAAAATATATAGTTGAGCTGTTGCTTATAGTATTTGAGATATGGACTTAACCACGAAAACTTAACCTGGATCACTGATCCATGAAATAAGGTCAAGGTCAATATCCTATTAGGCAGCAACCATTTGATTTTCTGAGGGGCTATGGATTCTTTTGGAAAAAAAAGTTTGTTTCCAGTTTTTGGAGAAAAAAATAATTTGTTTTTGACCCTGAGAAAAAAAATTGTTTGTTTCACCCTCAGCTGCCACTATATGTAATGCTAAAATTGAAAGAAAAAAATTGTTTTCGACTTGTCGCCAAAAAAGTAGATTGTTTTTCGCCGAAGGTGAAAAAAAAAGTTTGTCCAGAAAAAAATCCATAGCCCCCCAGAAAATCAAATGGTTGCTGCCTTACTCATGATAAGTATTTCACAGGAGAAAAAAATGAAATTCTTTTTCGAGTAGTCACTGAACCATGAAAATAAGGTCAAGGACAATGTATATATGACAGACAGAAAGGCTTTTTACTATTTTTGCAATTTCAAGGGCCAGATAACTGCTTTCATAATACCTCCTCCTTTCTCTTGATTGGAATATTCTTTGTAAAAGTACAAAATTATATATGTTTGATTTTTGGATATGATAAACATATTAAGCAAATATGAATCTTAGAAAAACAAAGGATATGTGGTACCCATCAATGACACAAAATCAGTACATGCACAGCAAAAAACACACAAAAATCAATGGAGCAGAGCTTTAATTGCTGTTCTTTATCTCAAAGTCACAGTGAGGCCTTAAACACTTAATCATTTATCTGTAAGAAGTTATTGCCCTTAAAGATGCTTTTGACTACTGAAGATTCATTATCATTCATTAGATACTAAATTTCTGGGAATTTGGTGAGTATATAGGGGAAATGCGAATTAAAATATTCAAAGACTTATAAATATTCTATAGGAATGTATGCAGACTTTGGCAAAACCACAAAATCAAATATCTATAAAACTGCTAGTTTTCCTCAATCCACGAAAATTGATATCCACAAAAATTCGTAAGGGTTCCGCGGTACCCAGTGTCTCGCCTACTTTTGCTGTTAATCGAAGGCTCAACAAAAATGAGGAAAACAAATAATAACAATATTGCTTTAGATACTATCTTTTGCTTGTAAGAAGCTTCTGTCCAAGTTTGGTAAAAATCCAGGATAGTTTATGAATCTAATAAATGTTTTAAATCTTTAACTGCAGACTGTATGTAATGTTAACTGGAAGAAAAACCAAGTCCATTTATAAGTAAAATACGGATAAACAGGTACAAAATTAAAAAAATTTCCTTCTAGATACTAACTTTTGATCATAAACAAGCTTCCGACCAAGTTTGGTACAAATCCAGGATAGTCTAAGAAAGTTATTAAAATTTTAACAAGAGTCTCATGCTGAAATGTCTCGCCTTCTTTACTTATCATTGATATTATGTTTATAGTCCTAAATATAAAGCTTTATTACAACTGTCACATAAACTTAACATTAACCAAGTAAACTAAACATTGACCAATGAACCATGAAAATGAGGTCAAGGTCAGATGAACCATGCTAGGCAGGCATGTACAGCTAACAATTCTTCCATACAACAAATATAGTTGACCTATTGCTTATAGTTTAAGAAAAACAGACCAAAACACAACAAGAGTGCACACGCTGAAATGTCTCGCCTTCTTTACTAATCATTGATATTATGTTGATAGTCCTAAATATAAAGCTTTATTACAACTGTCACATAAACTTAACATTAACCAAGTAAACTAAACATTGACCAATGAACCATGAAAATGAGGTCAAGGTCAGATGAACCATGCTAGGCAGGCATGTACAGCTAACAATTCTTCCATACAACAAATATAGTTGACCTATTCTTATAGTTTAAGAAAAACAGACCAAAACACGAAAACTTAACACTGAGCAATGAACCTTGAAAATGAGGTCAAGGTCAAATAAAACCTGCATGACTGACATATAAATCATAAAATATTTCCATACACCAAATATAGTTGAACTATTGCATATAGTATTAGAAAAAAAGACCAAAACTCAAAAACTTAACTTTTGACCACTGAACCATGAAAATGAGGTCAAGGTCAGATGACACCTGCCAGCTAGACATGTACACCTTACAATCATTCCATACACCAAGTATAGTAGACCTATTGCATACAGTATAACATAAACAGACCAAAACACAAAAACTTAACTATAACCACTGAACCATGAAAATGAGGTCAAGGTCAGATGACACCTGTCAGTTGGACATGTACACCTTACAGTCCTTCCATACACCGAATATACTAGACCTATTGCTTATAGTATCTGAGATATGGACTTGACCACCAAAACTTAACCTTGTTCACTGATCCATGAAATGAGGTCGAGGTCAAGTGAAAGCTGTCTGACGGGCATGAGGACCTTGCAAGGCAGGCACATACCAAATATAGTTATCCTATTACTTATATTAAGAGAGAATATAACATTACAAAAAATCTTAACTTTTTTTTCAAGTAGTCACTGAACCATGAAAATGAGGTCAAGGACATTGGACATGTGACTGACGGCAACTTCGTAACATGAGGCATTCATATACAAAGTATGAAGCATCCAGATCTTCCACCTTCTAAAATATAAAGCTTTTAAGAAGTTAGCTAACGCCGCCGCCATAGCCACCGCCTGATCACTATCCCTATGTCGAGCTTTCTGCGACAAAAGTCGCAGGCTCAACAAAAACTTTAACCATAGAGTGAATGTAATGTTTCCTGGCAGAAAAACTAAGTCCATTTATAAGTTAAATACGGGAAAAAACAGGAATTTTGTTTTTTAAAAATTTACTTCTGGATACTATCTTTTGATCGTAAACAAGCTTCTGTCCAAGTTTGGTAGAAAACCAGGATAGTTTAAGAAAGTTATTAAAATTTTAAAAACTTTAACCACAGAGTGAATGTAATGTTTCCTGGCAGAAAAACTAAGTCCATTTATAATTAAAATACAGAAAAACAGGATATTTTTTTTGCAAAATTTACTTCTGGATACTATCTTATGATCATAAACAAGCTTCTGTCCAAGTTTGGTAGAAATTCAGGATAGTTTAAGAAAGTAATTAAAATTTCAAAAACTTTAACCACAGAGTGAATATTTGTGGACGCCGACAACGACGAAATGTAGGATCGCTATGTCTCGCTTTTTCGACAAAAGTCGAAGGCTCAACAAAAATGAATTAATCCATAGTAATTTCGTGTCTGTTTTTTTCATTTTTTTCTAAAATTCTCAGTTTGAAATACAGAACTCATTTCAACCAAACTTGGAGTCAATCATATATCTAGAACAAAATTTGTGTATTATTCCAATCAGTCAACAAATATGGCTGCCATAGCTAAAATTAAAACATATGGATAAACAGATGTAAAAAGCAAAATTATCAACAATAGAAGATATACAAACATGCCAATATAACTGAAACCATTGGAGGACTCCTTAAGGAGCTATTACCTAAAATGTTTAATTTTGACAAATTGTCTTGTTTTTTGTCTCTTTTCTCAAAAACTGTAATAGATCATTAGAAACAGCAAACATAATAAGCAATAGAAGATCTACAAAAAGCCAATATGACTAAAAACTTTGGAAGAATATTTATGTAGATTATTACATGGCATTTTCCATATTCGGCCCTAGTATCAGACCAAGACTCCAATATCGGACTGAGGGCTTAAGCCCAAGGTCCTGATATGGGTCGAGAAATGATACTAGGGCCGATATGGAAAATACCATGTAATGATCAATTTATCACATATTTTATAGCTAATGAAATTGAAACGAGAAAATAGAATAAACTATTGAAAAAAAACAATGTATTTATTTCATTTGTTTGCTTTTAATTTGTGTTTGTTTGTTCTTTTTGCATTTTATAACGATTTGATAATTCCTCAATAATTCCCATAACCATATCTGGTCTTCTCCGACAAACAACAAAGATGTATTGTTTCTAGCAACAACGTCATGATATAGGACGTCATTCCAATAATAAAGATGAGGCCACCATTTCTTCGAACGCTGCACTGTTAAAACAGTTTTTTAAACATCAGGGTAACTTTTAAGCAAGTAAGTATCAAATATTGTACATGACTCTTCAAACCGGAAGAGGGCCAATATGGATTTTGCACGCGAGGGCAAATATGGTTCTCCCATTGAGATTGCATTGGAATCCCATATTGGCCCCCGTTATTTTCCCCAGGCAGCAATATGACTTGGGCAAATCAGCAATTATTAGATATGCAAAACCCAATGTATTCGTAACAGATATGTGATAAATAGGAGTTATTGCCCTGAATGCCCCTGATATGAAAATTTGTACTAATTTTTGTTTTTTGTCCATAATCTCAAAACCAAAGTAGACAGGTAGAAACAGTTGTAAACAGCAAAATTGATCAACAATAAAAATCTACAAAAATGCCTATATGACTCCAAAGAGTAATGGCCATTAAATGGCAATTTTGACAAATTTTCTTGTTTTTGTTCATTATCCTAGAAAGTATAACAGAAAGGTAGAAACTGTAATCAGCAAAAATTATCAGGCATACAAAAAAGCCTATATGACCAAAACAATTCAAAGACCCATTAATGAGCTGTTGTCTTAAAATGATTATCTGACTAATTTTTTAGTATCCCTTTGGTATCTTTGCCTCTTTTTATTGTGATTTAGCCAATTATCTTGACAAGTTTTATAGAAACAGCAAAAGTGATTAGCAATACAAGATTAACATCAAAACTATATAATTGAATGACTCCTCAGAAAAGCTATTGACCTTAAATGACAATTTTTTCCTAATTTTTATTATTTTGCCAATATTCTAAAAATCTATAATAGATACAAAATTATCAAAAATGATCGTTATACAATATCTACAAAAATGCCAAAATTACCAAACCATCGGATATATAACTTCTTACAGAATTATTACCCTTAACCAACTGATGATTTTTATCCAGTTTTTGCATTTAAGGCAACATCTATAGAAGATAGATAGAAATTGTAAACAGCATAATTGATCAGCAATACAAGATCAACAAAAAAAGATATTTTGGTAATGAATCATATTCCAGTCTATAATTTTTGAGAGTGGCCATTTTTTTTGAAGTATCGCCGAAGGCAAAAGCAGGTCTAGTAACCAGCTGACTATGTCTGTCCGTCTGCCGACATTCAGTTAGACCTTTGGTGGAAACTTTCGTCAAAATTTTCTTGTTTTCTATGAAAGGGAATGATTTAACTTGTTAATGTTAAGTTGTAGTGAGTAAGCAATTTTACATCCACAGTGCAGCTACTTTCTGTTTGCAGATCCTATGGATCTTACAACAATCATTGTACAAGGAAAATTTTTGTCAAACTTTTTTTAGGCTTCTATAAAGGGGAATGCTTTAATATTTGATCTGCACCTTGGTAATGTTGAGTTTAAGCGAGTAAGCAATTTTTACATCAGCCATGCATTCACTTCCTGTTTGCCATTAGTTTGAAATTTCACAACACTCATTGTACAAGGAAAATTTTATCAAACTTTTCTTTGCTCCTTTGAAGGGAATGATTTTGTATTTAGTCTACAGCTTCATAATGTTGAGCTGTAGCCAGAAATCAATTTTAACATCCACCGTCCAGCCACTTCCTTTTTGCCAATAGTTTGAAATTTTACAGCACTCATTGTACAAGGAAAGTTTTTAACTTTTCTTAGCTTGTACTGAAGGGAATAATTCTATTATTTGTTTGCAGCTTGATTATGCTCAGTTGTAAAGAAAAATCAATTTTTACATCTGCCATGCAGCCACTTCCTGTTTGAAGATGTTCGGAAATTTTACAACACTCATTGTACAAGGAAAGTTTTCGTCACATATTTTTTGGCTTTATTAAAAGGGAAGGATCAGTTAAGAACTTAAGCTTCAGTATAGATGTTACCTCAATCAATTGAATACAGCAACAGAGGTCCAGACCTGGTATTAGTCTTGTTGATTATATACATGATCATACATATAGACCCAGGTGAGGGACAAAGGCTCTTAGGAGCCTCTAGTTTAAGTGGCCATTGAACCATGAAAATGAAGCAAAGGACTAATAAACATATGCCACACTAAAACATCATACCATAAGGCATCTGTATACCATATATATATCATCCAGCTCTTCTACCTTCTCAAATGTGAAACTGAATATAAAGAGCAAATTGCTGCAGTCCACCTGGTTAGCATCACTGCCTTCCACTATGTGCCATTCATGGCAGGAGAGACAAAATCTATGGAATGTTTATTGATGATGATAATTAAAGTCAATTTAAAAACTATTTTTACTTATGCTATTAGTAAATTCTATTGAATATAATATTATTGGAATATTAAAGGAATGAATGCATTTTTTAAAATAATAAATTAAAGTAAAATTTGCAATCAAAATCTTATCAACATCTCTGACATATTCCATGCACTGTAACTTGATCTAAACATCAGTAATATATCAAGTTATTTCATTAAGACAACTAACAGCTTTCATTGCTTTGTCTTGTTTTCAACTACTGATTGAAGGGTTTTGAAAAAGAGAGTAACATAAAAATTGATAATAAATATATTATATACAAAGATCACAGTCATTTATAACATCTAACAATAATTTATGTCTGTTGTGAAGGAGATTTAACAGTTATAGGAGCATTGTCTTCTTCTTTATTTAATTGGTCTTCAGATGCATTAGGTGTTGGTGTGTCCCATCCTGGCATTTTCTTATCCCAAAATTGGCTAACTTTATCCTGTATACCACCAGTTTCCTCCCGCCATTCTCTCTGCCACTGTCGTAATTCCTGAACTTCAGGATCTTTTCGTACCTATAATTAAAAAAAAAATTAAAATCTGAACCTGTTGATATAATTCACTAAAAATTAATGTTAAAAGATGATGCCCCACTGTATGCATTATAGTACATTTGTATGGAAAGACAGCAATAAATTGTCCTTCATCATGGATTAAGTCATAACTATGGTGGGAGTCTAAAATTTGTCTTTCAGACAAAACAATTTCAAGTTGTACTACAAAAAAATTCGTAAGGGTTCCGCGGAACCCAGTGTCTCGCCTACTTTTGCTGTTAATCTCAGGCTCAACAAAAATGAGGGAAAAAAATAAAAATATTCCTCTCTATACTATCTTTTGATTGTAAGTAGCATCTGTCCAAGTTTGGTAAAAATCCAGGATAGTTTATGAATCTAATAAATGTTTTAAAAACTTAAACTGCAGACTGTATGTAATGTTAACTGGAAGAAAAACTAATTCCATTTATAAGTAAAATACTGAAAAAATGGAACAAAATTTTAACAAAATTTCCTTCTAGATACTAGCTTTTAATCATAAACAAGCTTCTGTCAAAGTTTGGTACAAATCCAAGATAGTTTAAGAAAGTTGTTAAAATTTTAAAACTTTAACCACAGAGTGAATGTAATGTTAACTGGCAGAAAAACTAAGTCCATTTATAAGTAAAATACGGAAAAAAATGGAATTTTTTTACAAAATTTACTTTTGGATATTATCTTATGATCATAAACAAGCTTCTGTCAAAGTTTGGTAGAAGTCCAGGATAGTTTAAGAAAGTTATTAAAATTTCAAAAACTTTAACCACAGAGTGAATATTTGTGGACGCCGTGGACGACGACGCCGACGGAATGTAGGATCGCTATGTCTCGCTTTTTCGACAAAAGTCAAAGGCTCGACAAAAACTCAAAAGTTTGCAGAACTATATTCATGTTAACTCAAGTGCAAAACAGGAGATAACAAAAACGAAATCTTTAATAAAACAAACTGTACATAGTATGTATAATATCCCAATGACAGCTGTTCTTGGTAAATGTTGGACAGATGAGAAAATACTATTACTGAAAAATTCTACAATGTCTATATCAGATGAAAATACACATCATAAACACATTTTTACACCATTGTGTAATGACAAAGGAATAACTACTAGACCTTTTGTCATGAAGTAAGGGTTAAAAATGAATGTGTAGATTTTACATGAATTACTCCATTCCCAGTACATAACTGCAGACATCTGCAATTATTTTTTCAATGCAGAATAAAACATAATCTGGATTTATACTTAATGTTATACAACTGCGATCAATAAAGTACTAAAAACTTGACCAATTTATAAACAAATTTATTTTTCATGAAAAATATTGAATTCCACTACCAGTATTAATAAATCAGCTGAGGATGAAATGTAATCTGCATATGTAAATAATCATTATACAACTACATTCCAAATGTTAACCAGTTTTTAGTATGCCTTTTTTTTTAATCTTTATTACTGCTGTTATGAATATTTAATATCAACCTCAATCAAAAGATTCTATTAAATATATATCTGTTTTTGGAAGACTAAATTAGAACAGTGAGTGAACTCACAAAAGCATTATACAAAAGCATGCCCCTACCCCACAATTAAGATTATCTCCCCATATTGTTCCAGGATAATATTCCTGTATGCACATTCTACAACTGTGTAAAGCTTCGTCATTTTCAATCAAGAATGATAGTAGTTGTGCTTACAAAACACATGGACAGACAGACAGTGTGATTCTATATACAACCAAACACTTTGTTTGAGGGAGTATAATAAATAGAATATAAACCTGAATAACCAAAACCAACAAGATGGTTGAAGCCTTCTTCCTTATATAAGTTACTATTACATGTATTCTATTAAACATACATAACTACATACCAGGAAACCTCTCCAGTAATTCTGTATAATTTGTGTTGCCTCATCCTCTGTCCAGATCAGGGACAATGGTAATGGTGGTCTAGGACTAAAAATACAAACATATTACATTTTATTTTTGCCAGAGTGACTATCGGTAAATGTTTTTAGGACCAGCACATCAAAAAACTTAAACTTAATAAACTGTTAACACAGAGATATGTCTCACCTATTTGTTATTTTGATAATGCAAATGTTGAAATTAAAATAGGAATACTTTAACATGTAAATTATGCAAATATTTAAAGTCAATGAACCATGACTAAAGGTACAGGGCTAAACAATCCCCATGGAAATGAGATGTGCCAATGCTAATACAACTGCATACCAAATACCATTGACTTTTCATAAGTTGTTCCCTTTAAAGAAACCTTAACACAAACATTAACTTGTAAACTAAGCAAAAGTTTCATAGTCAATAGACCATCACTGAAGGGTCAGGGCCAATTAATCTCCATGGAACTGAGATATGCCAATGTTTATACAACTGCATATCAAATATCACTGACCTACCACTAGTGGTTCCCCATAAACTGACCTAATCACAAACTAATACATGAAAACTAAGCAAAAGTTTCAAAGTCAATAGACCATGACTGAAGGGGCGGGGCCAAATAATCTCCATAGAAATGAGGTATGCCAATGCTTATACAACTGCATACCAAATATCATCGACCTACCACTAGTGGTTCCCCATAAACTGACCTAATCACAAACTAATGCATGAAAACTAAGCAAAAATTTCAAAGTCAATAGACCATGACTGAAGGGGCGGGGCCAAATAATCTCCATGGAAATGAGATATGCCAATACTTATACACCTGCATAACAAATATCATTGGCCTAACACTAGTGGTTCCCCATAAACTGACCTAATCACAAACTAATACATGTAAACTAAGCAAAGTTTCAAAGTCAATAAACCATGACTGAGGGGGCAGGGCTAAATAATCTCCATGGTAATGACATGTGTCAATGCTAATACACTGCATACCAAATATCATTGACCTACCACTAGTGGTTCACCTAAACTAGACCTAATCACAAACTAATACATTGTTGACGCAGCCGCCTGAAGCAGCATACCTTTGTCTCGATTTTTGACTCTGTCAAGGCGAGACAAAAAACCAACAGATAATATCATGGTCATCAGGATGCAATTTAAAAAAGCCTATTATACTTATAAATATCAATTTTCATTGAAACCCTATTTGTCATTTTAAAATAGCTAGTTTTTATCACAATTATTCTCCAATTTTCACAAAAAATAATATGCACATCTCTGTATTAAGCATGGCAACTGTACAAAATTTTGATCCAGTTTTACTGATACAAACTAAGAACTTACTGATCCTTCAACCATTCCTTGACAAATGGGATTTCTTCTAGTGTTACATTTTCTCTGTCTTTGTGTAAAGGATTTTTTCTACAATAACAAAATAAACAAACTAAATTACAAGGAAGGAGCTATCAAATTTACAGCAAACTTGATTTTCTGTATTTTGAAAGGTGCTTTCAGTTTTTTTTTTTTACCTGCCACATTCTATGCCTTTTTTCCAATCTATCAAAGACCATAACTCCTGAATGGCAAAAAGTAAATTGTCAATATCAAACTTATAACCACCATTTAGTTATCAGAAACAACAGATTATAATTTGAAAACCATTGGTTGAAGGGTTCATAAGTTACTGAATGGAAACAGCATAAAGTGTCCTTTTCCAATCTATCAAGGACCATAACTCCTGAATCGCAAAAAGTAAATTGTCAATATCAAACTTATAACCACCATTCTGTCATCAGAAACAACAGATTATAATTTGAAAACCATTGGTTGAAGGGTTCATAAGTTATTGAATGGAAACAGCATAAAGTGTCCTTTTCCAATATATCAAGGACCATAACTTAATCTAACTTAATCACCATTTTTTCATTAGAGCAACATATTAAAATTTGAAAACCCTTGGTAGAACAGTTCATTAGTTATTGCATGGAAACTGTTGACAGCCGCCCACTGTATTTCACCAATTTAATAACTGGATTTTCATTCGGAAAACCAAGTTAAAAACTCAGATAATCTATGAAGTAAAAATTTTAACCATTCCAATGATGACTTTAAACTTAAATTAAATTGTTTAAACTTTTACAGAATACATTTTTTAAATTATCAAATTTTACTTGCATGTTTTAATAAATGACTGAAGGTTACTCAGTATCTTACAACTTATCTTTTACATTAAACTAAATAAAATATGACATATAAAATGATTTGCAAATCATTTTATATGCCAAAAAGGAAGGAATTTCACAACAAGTTTATCAAATGCTCTGTAACAGTAATATATTGTATTAAAATGGAAGTGTAAGTGTGAAATTATTCATGTATCAACTATATAATACCTACTTATATAATGTTTCTGTCAGATAATCTAATGCATTGAATTTTGTTCTTTTTCTCTGAAATGTTAAAAAACCAGCATTAAAATACTCAAGTCAACACCAGTTTTTTTTTTCTACAAATAAGAACACACATAATTATGTCTTTAAGAATGGACACATAATTATGTCTTTAAGAATGGACACATAATTATGTCTTTTTGTGTGCAACTGATTACTGCAGAATCATATATGTTAAACTTCTATGAGGTCAAGGTCATACTTCAAGTATTAGGTATTCAAGGGGGAGTATTGATATTGTATCCCAATTTATAGATATGAAACCTAACTTCAAAAGAATATTAAAAAGCTGATCTAAATATAAAACCTTTAACATTTGAAGTATGGTGTACCATAAAAATGAGATTATGGTCTGGTAATTCATGTCAGATGGAACTGTGTATCTGATGTACAATGTATCTAAAGAACAAATAATCAGGAAAACTTGATGTGAATCAATGTACCATTACAATAATGTCAAGTCATTCCAAACATGCACCAGACATCTATTCTAAAACTAGTTGTTGGCATGATACGGGTTATGGTCTTCTCATATATTTTATGATTGTATGATACTAAACCCCTAACGGGAGTGATTGTGCTTGATTTTCATATGATGAAGACATAATCTTTCAATCAGTGTAATTGAGGTTTGGAGCTGGCATGTCAGTAACTGCTAGTAGTCCTTTGTTTATTTATGTATCATTGTCATTTTGCTTAGTTTCTTTTGTTACCTTTTCTGACATCTGACTCAGACTTCTTTCAAACTGTGTTTTACTGTGCATATTGCTGTGTGTTTGTTTACTCTACATTGGCTAGAGGTATAGGAGAGGTTGAGATCTCACAAAACATGTTTAACCCTGCCCCATTTTCGCCTGTTCCAAGTCAGGAGCCTCTGGCCTTTCTTAGTCTTGTATGTTTTTTAATTTTAGTTCATTTATATGTTTTGGAGTTAATTGTGAGATCGTCCATTTTCATTGAACTAGTACACATTTTTGTTTAGGGGCCATCTGAAGACCGCCTCCGGGTGCAGGATTTTCTCACTGTGTTGAAGACCCATTGGTGGCCTTGGGCTTTTATCTGCCCTTTGGTCGGGTTGTTGTCTCTTTGACACATTCCCCATTTCCATTCTCAATTTTAAGTACACAGGACAAAATTAGTGGAGGTCAAATAAAGTATTCAAATTACTAACTGAACTGTGAAAATGATGCTATAATGAAAAGTTTCCAACACATCCACCAGATGTCTTGTGTTTTGTAGTGTTGTATAGATGATGTCTCACTGGCTTATGCCCCACATTTTTTTTTATCCACATACTGTTGACGTGTCTTGCACAACAGCAAATTAAAAAAAACTTAATCCTGAAAACATAACCTAAAAACTGCAGAATAAAAATAAGGTTTATTTAAGTAACAATAATTGGGTGACAGGATCCATAAAATTTAGTAATCTTAATAGGAACACAGAGATACAAATCCAAGGTATTTGGAGTGGTTGATGCAGTAGCTGTCAACAGATATTATATACATACATTTTTGTAAGTCTGACCACAAGCAACACAATAATTGTACTTAAACAAATTTTATCTACTTTAATCTATACTACTCTGGGTCTTGGATGACAGAATAATTTCTTAAATACTGTATCCAGAATGGCAATGTGTATGCTGACAGAGTTAATACAAACACACTTTTGTTGTTTTTCAGTGACTAATACATAAAAAAATATGTACAATAAAAAACTAATAACTATCAGTTTAGCCACAATCTATTCATTATGTATAAAATACAAACCTCAAGACATTTTTCTTTTTCGCTTGTCTTAGCATATCTTCTAAGGCAGGTAATAACCATGGAAATACATAATGTTCCAAATATTCACGAGGACTACCTGTAATTCAACAAAAATACATGTATGTCAGGTCCAGTTGTAGTGGATTGGGACTTATGAATTCACCCTACTTAAGAATGTACTTAGGTCAGGTTTAGGAATATTTGTCAGATTTTCGGACTCCTTGGTTTTTTTCCTAAGATACAGGGTAAAATATTTTATCCCATAACACCCATTTTCTTTTCAATAGCTCATAAAAGGTCATTTACCAAAATTTAAGCAGATTCTAAATTTCTTTTCTTTCAATTTGAGACCTAATAATACCAATGCCAATATAAGGTAAAAGTCTGAGTCAGCCTTATCCCGTCATTTAATAAAATTAAATATCTCAAAAGGAGCTCCATAACCTATCAATATTTTTAGCTTATTTTGTTCCTTAACTAATGCTCTTCTGGCTTATAGTATCAATTTTAAATTCTCCTAAGTACATCCTTAAGTTGAAGAAAAAGCACAAATATTTTTCAAGTAACAGATTTTATTTCTCTGTTGTTAAACATTATAGTTTAATAAGAAAATTTAAATTTTCGATTCAAATTTCAAAGACAACATTATTCCAACTTCAGCATGATTTTACTGTAATGTTTGATGGCTTTTATATAATAACTGATCTATGAAATGAGATGATATGAGATTTGTGTGGTATTTCACTGTTTTAATAATCTATGTGCATATAAGAAAGATAATTTTAAGATTTAAGCGGTTACCTAGCATACCCACTCCTTCAATTTAAAACAAACCTACTGTTATATTTGAAATATTTTCATCAACCTGCAACTTGGCGAACAATAACTAATAACAACTCAACTATGTGGTATGGGCTTTGCTCATTGTTGAAGGCTGTACAGTGACCTATAGTTGTTAATTTCTGTGTCATTTGGTTTCTTGTGGAGAGTTGTATCATTGGCAATCATACCACATCTTCTTTGTATATCAACAATCCAGTTAATCTAAACCACTCTCCTAAATTGACTTGGAGACATATTCATATACTTCATCTGTCTTTTGTTCTATGTTGACCTCTAGAGATCTCTTGGTTATTTGTGTCATTCCACTGAAGTATATCCAGCATTTTCTCTTAGTCATAAAACATACATGTATAAATAAATAAAACTTACACAGACACACCATATTAATAAGTACTTACATTTATCCTTATTTGGTGCATCAGGAGGAGGAGGGGGAGGAGAAGCTGGAGGTTTATCTGTAAATGCAAATCCTGCACAGGCTGGATGAGCAGTAGCAGGATCTATGTCCATAATAGGGTCAGCATCAGCCAAAACCTTTTCATGCATCTTCCCATAGAAGACAGGTGTGTGTTTGGAAGGATCAAAATCAATATATTCTGTTCTTACGGACTGTTCATCATCATCTCGAAATGGTGGGCGTTTGAATCAAAATCTGTATAATTAGATAAGTAAAGAGTAGTTAAGTTATAACAATAGCCATTTGAAAAGAATATACCTTTATATTCTCAAAATATTTAAGTTACTACATGTAAATACTTTTGTCCTTAAAATTGAGAAAGGAAATGGGAATGTGTCAAAGAGACAACAACCCGACCAAAGAGCAGAAAATAGCCCAAGGCCACCAATGGGACTTCAACACAGCAAGAAAATCCTGCACCCTGAGGCAGGCTTTAGCTGGCCCTAAACAAAATGTGTACTTTTTCAGAGAAATGGACGTCACACTTAAAACTCCAAAACATAAATGAACCAAAATTAAAAAAAACATACAAGACTAACAAAGGCCAGAGGTTCCTGACTTGGGACTTGTTTGTTAGCTTTTGGCCTTGAATGTTTGTCCCTAATATTTTATTAACTATATATTTACATTCAGGTATCACAGATCAAATTTATTCGTTCATAGTGTGTTAATTTACGTTTTTTTATTGAGTTAAGCCTTCCAATTGATATTTTATCATGTGTTTTTCTATGTTGTGATGTTATACTATTGTTTCAGAAAAAGGGAGAAGGTTTGGTACCATTAAAATGTTTAATCCCGCTGCAAATGTTTGCACCTGTCCTAAGTCAGGAATCTGATGTACAGTAGTTGTCGTTTGTTTATGTAATTTATACGTGTTTCTCGCTTTCGTTTTTATAAAGACTAGACCGTTGGTTTTCCGTTTTAATGGTTTAACACTAGTAATTTTGGGGCCCTTTATAGCTTGTTGTTCGTGTGAGCCAAGGCTCCGTGTTGAAGGCCGTACATTGACCTTTTATGGTTTACTTTTATAAATTGTTATTTGGATGGAGAGTTGTCTCATTGGCACTCACACCACATCTTCCTATATCTATTATTTATTTTTTGTGCCTTTGCTTTCATCTCCATCCAGCCCCATTCAAAAAATATTTACAAGGGATGAAAATTATATATTATATATAAATTTGGCTTGTAGTTCATAAATATTAATGAATTTTATGAATAATAGCAAAGTTGGATAATAATAATGTGTGCTTTGCATATTCAAATATATAATTTTCATTCTGGAGACATTTATTTGAACATTTTTTTAATAGTTATATAAAGATTTCATATCAAAATATATTTTTAGGATTAGGGTAACACTTTTGACACACATGTGTCTTTTTTGGTAAAGATAAAATCCTAAAATGTGTTAATCTTTAAAAAAATTTGTGGAAGTATTCTTGTGTTCTTTTGATAAAAAAAAGGAGATATCTATTCATTTGACCACACAGTTACAATAGTCTATCCATATACAACTATAATACAAGATTTCTACATTTTACAAGTTTTTGCCAAACCTATACTGTTAAATCTCTACACTCCATATTGAATAATTGTAGCTTATTCATCTAGTTGGACACCTGAAGAAACTAGTGTTATAGTGTTGCATTTCCACTATTTTTTTTAAGTATTTTTGCTGTAAAATATTTAATCAAAATTATCTGACTATGCTTAAATTTTTTTGCATGGTTTGAACACAATCTATGTGTAATTCTTAGCAAAATAAGCATTACAGAATTGGGGATGTAAAACAATTAAAAAATCTATGATCTATCTCCAATAGAAATATAGAGATTAATTTCTAAAACAACATTGTTTGTCCTGATGTTTCTATCTCCAGGAGGTGCTTTATCTGTTCTTGTCTATTAAAAAACAATCGAAACAAAGAGTTAATCTTCATGTCAATAAATTTGATTCCTACATAACTTTCTATACAGCAATCTGGAGTTGTTTTTTAAATTATGAATGATACACGTTGACCCGAAGTCAATCTGCGTTAATGACGTCATAAAGAATCAATTTTTACTGTGATGTAATAACAAAAGCATTGTGACATAGGAAATTTAAGGGAAAGTGCACGAATTTGTAAGTAGATTATATCTCGATAAAATATTTATGATATTGCGTTTTTTAAACTTCATTTTTTCAATTTTTCCCAACATTTAGAAAAATGGGACTTGCAAACATAAACTGGGGTATTCAATTCATGTAAAAACTTAAATTAAATTGTTTAAACTTTTACAGAATACATTTTATCAAATTTTACTTGCATGTTTTAATAAATGACTGAAGGTTACTCAGTATCTTACAACTTATCTTTTACATTAAACTAATAAAATATGACATATAAAATGATTTGCAAATCATTTTATATGCCAAAAGGAAGGAATTTCACAAGTTTATCAAATGCTCTGTAACAGTAATATATTGTATTAAAATGGAAGTGTAAGTGTGAAATTATTCATGTATCAACTATATAATACCTACTTATATAATGTTTCTGTCAGATAATCTAATGCATTGAATTTTGTTCTTTTCTCTGAAATGTTAAAAAACCAGCATTAAAATACTCAAGTCAACACCAGTTTTTTTCTACAAATAAGAACACACATAATTATGTCTTTAAGAATGGACACATAATTATGTCTTTAAGAATGGACACATAATTATGTCTTTTGTGTGCAACTGATTACTGCAGAATCATATATGTTAAACTTCTATGAGGTCAAGGTCATACTTCAAGTATTAGGTATTCAAGGAGAGTATTGATATTGTATCCCAATTTATAGATATGAAACCTAACTTCAAAAGAATATTAAAAAGCTGATCTAAATATAAAACCTTTAACATTTGAAGTATGGTGTACCATAAAATGAGATTATGGTCTGGTAATTCATGTCAGATGGAACTGTGTATCTGATGTACAATGTATCTAAAGAACAAATAATCAGGAAAACTTGATGTGAATCAATGTACCATTACAATAATGTCAAGTCATTCCAAACATGCACCAGACATCTATTCTAAAACTAGTTGTTGGCATGATACGGGTTATGGTCTTCTCATATATTTTATGATTGTATGATACTAAACCCCTAACAGGAGTGATTGTGCTTGATTTTCATATGATGAAGACATAATCTTTCAATCAGTGTAATTGAGGTCTGGAGCTGGCATGTCAGTACCTGCTAGTAGTCCTTTGTTTATTTATGTATGTCATTTTGCTTAGTTTCTTTTGTTACCTTTTCTGACATCTGACTCAGACTTCTTTCAAACTGTGTTTTACTGTGCATATTGCTGTGTGTTTGTTTACTCTACATTGGCTAGAGGTATAGGAGAGGGTTGAGATCTCACAAAACATGTTTAACCCTGCCCCATTTTCGCGCCTGTTCCAAGTCAGGAGCCTCTGGCCTTTCTTAGTCTTGTATGTTTTTTAATTTTAGTTCATTTATATGTTTTGGAGTTGAGTGTGACGTCCATTTTCATTGAACTAGTACACATTTTTGTTTAGGGGCCATCTGAAGACCGCCTCCGGGTGCAGGATTTTCTCACTGTGTTGAAGACCCATTGGTGGCCTTGGGCTTTTATCTGCCCTTTGGTCGGGTTGTTGTCTCTTTGACACATTCCCCATTTCCATTCTCAATTTTAAGTACACAGGACAAAATTAGTGGAGGTCAAATAAAGTATTCGAATTACTAACTGAACTGTGAAAATGATGCTATAATGAAAAGTTTCCAACATGTCCACCAGATGTCTTGTGTTTTGTAGTGTTGTATAGATGATGTCTCACTGGCTTATGCCCCACATTTTTTTTTATCCACATACTGTTGACGTGTCTTGCACAACAGCAAATTAAAAAAAACTTAATCCTGAAAACATAACCTAAAAACTGCAGAATAAAAATAAGGTTTATTTAAGTAACAATAATTGGGTGACAGGATCCATAAAATTTAGTAATCTTAATAGGAACACAGAGATACAAATCCAAGGTATTTGGAGTGGTTGATGCAGTAGCTGTCAACAGATATTATATACATACATTTTTGTAAGTCTGACCACAAGCAACACAATAATTGTACTTAAACAAATTTTATCTACTTTAATCTATACTACTCTGGGTCTTGGATGACAGAATAATTTCTTAAATACTGTATCCAGAATGGCAATGTGTATGCTGACAGAGTTAATACAAACACACTTTTGTTGTTTTTCAGTGACTAATACATAAAAAAATATGTACAATAAAAAACTAATAACTATCAGTTTAGCCACAATCTATTCATTATGTATAAAATACAAACCTCAAGACATTTTTCTTTTTTCGCTTGTCTTAGCATATCTTCTAAGGCAGGTAATAACCATGGAAATACATAATGTTCCAAATATTCACGAGGACTACCTGTAATTCAACAAAAATACATGTATGTCAGGTCCAGTTGTAGTGGATTGGGACTTATGAATTCACCCTACTTAAGAATGTACTTAGGTCAGGTTTAGGAATATTTGTCAGATTTTCGGACTCCTTGGTTTTTTTCCTAAGATACAGGGTAAAATATTTTATCCCATAACACCCATTTTTCTTTTCAATAGCTCATAAAAGGTCATTTACCAAAATTTAAGCAGATTCTAGATTTCTTTTCTTTCAATTTGAGACCTAATAATACCAATGCCAATATAAGGTAAAAGTCTGAGTCAGCCTTATCCCGTCATTTAATAAAATTAAATATCTCGAAAAGGAGCTCCATAACCTATCAATATTTTTAGCTTATTTTGTTCCTTAACTAATGCTCTTCTGGCTTATAGTATCAATTTTAAATTCTCCTAAGTACATCCTTAAGTTGAAGAAAAAGCACAAATATTTTTCAAGTAACAGATTTTATTTCTCTGTTGTTAAACATTATAGTTTAATAAGAAAATTTAAATTTTCGATTCAAATTTCAAAGACAACATTATTCCAACTTCAGCATGATTTTACTGTAATGTTTGATGGCTTTTATATAATAACTGATCTATGAAATGAGATGATATGAGATTTGTGTGGTATTTCACTGTTTTAATAATCTATGTGCATATAAGAAAGATAATTTTAAGATTTAAGCGGTTACCTAGCATACCCACTCCTTCAATTTAAAAACAAACCTACTGTTATATTTGAAATATTTTCATCAACCTGCAACTTGGCGAACAATAACTAATAACAACTCAACTATGCGGTATGGGCTTTGCTCATTGTTGAAGGCTGTACAGTGACCTATAGTTGTTAATTTCTGTGTCATTTGGTTTCTTGTGGAGAGTTGTATCATTGGCAATCATACCACATCTTCTTTGTATATCAACAATCCAGTTAATCTAAACCACTCTCCTAAATTGACTTGGAGACATATTCATATACTTCATCTGTCTTTTGTTCTATGTTGACCTCTAGAGATCTCTTGGTTATTTGTGTCATTCCACTGAAGTATATCCAGCATTTTCTCTTAGTCATAAAACATACATGTATAAATAAATAAAACTTACACAGACACACCATATTAATAAGTACTTACATTTATCCTTATTTGGTGCATCAGGAGAAGGAGGGGAGGAGAAGCTGGAGGTTTATCTGTAAATGCAAATCCTGCACAGGCTGGATGAGCAGTAGCAGGATCTATGTCCATAATAGGGTCAGCATCAGCCAAAACCTTTTCATGCATCTTCCCATAGAAGACAGGTGTGTGTTTGGAAGGATCAAAATCAATATATTCTGTTCTTACGGACTGTTCATCATCATCTCGAAATGGTGGGCGTTTTGAATCAAAATCTGTATAATTAGATAAGTAAAGAGTAGTTAAGTTATAACAATAGCCATTTGAAAAAGAATATACCTTTATATTCTCAAAAATATTTAAGTTACTACATGTAAATACTTTTGTCCTTAAAATTGAGAAAGGAAACGGGGAATGTGTCAAAGAGACAACAACCCGACCAAAGAGCAGAAAATAGCCCAAGGCCACCAATGGGACTTCAACACAGCAAGAAAATCCTGCACCCTGAGGCAGGCTTTAGCTGGCCCTAAACAAAAATGTGTACTTTTTCAGAGAAAATGGACGTCACACTTAAAACTCCAAAACATAAATGAACCAAAATTAAAAAAAAAACATACAAGACTAACAAAGGCCAGAGGTTCCTGACTTGGGACTTGTTTGTTAGCTTTTGGCCTTGAATGTTTGTCCCTAATATTTTATTAACTATATATTTACATTCAGGTATCACAGATCAAATTTATTCGTTCATAGTGTGTTAATTTACGTTTTTGATTGAGTTAAGCCTTCCAATTGATATTTTATCATGTGTTTTCTATGTTGTGATGTTATACTATTGTTTCAGAAAAAGGGAGAAGGTTTGGTACCATTAAAATGTTTAATCCGCTGCAAATGTTTGCACCTGTCCTAAGTCAGGAATCTGATGTACAGTAGTTGTCGTTTGTTTATGTAATTTATACGTGTTTCTCGTTTCTCGCTTTTTATAAAGACTAGACCGTTGGTTTTCCGTTTAATGGTTTAACACTAGTAATTTTGGGGCCCTTTATAGCTTGTTGTTCGTGTGAGCCAAGGCTCCGTGTTGAAGGCCGTACATTGACCTTTTATGGTTTACTTTTATAAATTGTTATTTGGATGGAGAGTTGTCTCATTGGCACTCACACCACATCTTCCTATATCTATTATTTATTTTTTTTGTGCCTTTGCTTTCATCTCCATCCAGCCCCATTCAAAAAATATTTACAAGGGATGAAAATTATATATTATATATAAATTTGGCTTGTAGTTCATAAATATTAATGAATTTTATGAATAATAGCAAAGTTGGATAATAATAATGTGTGCTTTGCATATTCAAATATATAATTTTCATTCTGGAGACATTTATTTGAACATTTTTTTAATAGTTATATAAAGATTTCATATCAAAATATATTTTTAGGATTAGGGTAACACTTTTGACACACATGTGTCTTTTGGTAAAGATAAAATCCTAAAATGTGTTAATCTTTAAAAAATTTGTGGAAGTATTCTTGTGTTCTTTTGATAAAAAAAGGAGATATCTATTCATTTGACCACACAGTTACAATAGTCTATCCATATACAACTATAATACAAGATTTCTACATTTTACAAGTTTTGCCAAACCTATACTGTTAAATCTCTACACTCCATATTGAATAATTGTAGCTTATTCATCTAGTTGGACACCTGAAGAAACTAGTGTTATAGTGTTGCATTTCCACTATTTTTTAAGTATTTTTGCTGTAAAATATTTAATCAAAATTATCTGACTATGCTTAAATTTTTTGCATGGTTTGAACACAATCTACAATGTATGTGTCATTCTTAGCAAAATAAGCATTACAGAATTGGGAATATACATTTTTGTAAAACAATTAAAAAATCTATGATCTATCTCCAATAGAAATATAGAGATTAATTTCTAAAACAACATTGTTTGTCCTGATGTTTCTATCTCCAGGAGGTGCTTTATCTGTTCTTGTCTATTAAAAAACAATCGAAACAAAGAGTTAATCTTCATGTCAATAAATTTGATTCCTACATAACTTTCTATACAGCAATCTGGAGTTGTTTTTTAAATTATGAATGATACACGTTGACCCGAAGTCAATCTGCGTTAATGACGTCATAAAGAATCAATTTTTACTGTGATGTAATAACAAAAGCATTGTGACATAGGAAATTTAAGGGAAAGTGCACGAATTTGTAAGTAGATTATATCTCGATAAAATATTTATGATATTGCGTTTTTTAAACTTCATTTTCAACTTCCCAACATTTAGAAAAATGGGACTTACAAACATAAACTGGGGTATTCAATTCATGTAAACTATCCGGGGTTTGACTGGAAACAGATTTCATAACTTGTAAACAGCTGAACAGGTACATATGTACTGGTAGATACCTCTGGTATTCAGAGCTCCTCGATAGCTGCGAGGGTACAGTGGTATCCATGTACACTGCCTATCAGGATTAATAGAGTTGTGTCACTAATTTATGTACAACCCACCACCAAGGTTAATCCCCAACCCAACACTAAGGGAGTGTTAGGACACAGGGAAGTCTGTTATTATGGTGGAGGGAGCCGAAGTACTGAGAGAGAACCACCACAGTACCAGAGATGTGTGTGGGAGGGTGAAAATCACCATACTAATGTACTGAAATTTCCAGCACCCCAAGTAAGAATCGAACCTGGGACCTTCAGCATTGTCGCCATCGGTCTTAACCCGGTACCTCGAATGACCAAATAACACTGTTATTATCCAAATAACACTTGTAATGACCGAATAACACTTGAAATTTTAATATTATCACATACTGGTGACATTTGAACATTGATTAATAAATAATAATATATTATAAGTGTATTTTATAACTTAAAAATGATTTACAGAAAGCAGGTTAGTTCATAAAATCATTTTAAATATTAGTGTATACATCCAACATGGCGACCAAGGAAAACACAATGGGAAGAATAAAAGAATGATTGCATATGCATTCAAAGGGAAATGCTATGAAAATAAAGTAATAAATAATGTACTGTATATACAGAGTATTGTCCAATAATTGTTTTTCAGTAATGTTTTGAAAAGTTAACAAGTACATCAAAGCCATGCAATTACTCCAATCACCTATTAGTTTTCTTAACGATTTACTCAATCTTGAATGAAACCTAATTAAAAATTTTCACATATTTAATTTAAATTTAATCAAAAAATTGATTATACTTGATTGTTTTATAATAAAAACAAAGCAGCTGAATGGATGATTCGTATGTGTGTTTTCTCAAAAAGAAATTAAAGATTTTCATTGGCAAATATAAATGTTTTTACAAGTAACTTAAATTTGGTATGTATTGTTCATGCTGTTTATTTGTATTGTGTATACTTTTTCAAATTGTTCATGCTGGTAAGTACATGTATACGTTCCAACCAATGTATGTTTATAATCTATTTTAATTGCTTTCTCCTAATGTTTAAGTAAGTACAAAAAATGTATATTGTATTGTTTATGCAGTTTATTTGTATTGTGTTTAATGCATTTTTCTTTTACTGTTTCCCATTGCTGTTTTATAGACTGGCTACATAATGCATGTATACAGTATTGTTGCGCATGTACAACTGGAAGAAAATATTTTTTAACAATAAGTTCTAAATAAATTGTTTACGTGGACTATGACAGATAAGCCCGTGCCTTGTGCAGGATACATGTATCTTAGTAGTTTTAATTTTTTACAATGAATTCTAAATAATTTATGCGGACTATGACAGATAAGCCCGTGCCTTGTGCAGGATATCTTAGTAGTTTTAATTTTTTACAATAAATTCTAAATAATTGTTTTCACGGACTATAACAGATAAGCCCGTGCCTTGTGCAGGATATCTTAGTAGTTTTAAAAGGGCTTGGTTACTCTCCATTTTTAAATTTAAAAAAAATATATAATACAGATATTTTATTTAAAAGTAAAAATTTTTAATTATATTATTATTGTTTTAATAACTATAAATAAAAAAATAATTATTGTATTCAGTTAACTATTCCATATTTTCTTTAAAAGGGGAGGCGCCCACCCTCACATTGTTCATTGCCTTGACGTGGCATGAGGGCTTCACTTTGGTGGTCTAAAATGAACATGTTGAGGGATTGTATGCAATCATTCTTTTATTCTTCCCATTGTGATTTCCTTGGTCGCCATGTTGGATGTGCACACTAACATTTATAATGATCTTTATGAACTTACCTGCTTTCTGTAAATCATTTTTAAGTTATAAAATATACTTATAATATATTATTATTTATTAATCAATGTTTAAATGTCACCAATATGTGATAATATTAAAATTTCAAGTGTTATTCGGTCATTACAAGTGTTATTTGGATAATAACGGTGTTATTTGGTCATTCGTGTTACCCGTCTTAACCACTATGCAACTAACCCACACTGCCACTGACATTTCGATCTGCTCCGTCCTAAATTTAGAACATCCTTTCAAATTTTTCAGTCAGTGACCAATTTAAAAAATACATTTGAGTGTGCTTTGTACTTTGCTTTTGACTTAAACTGTGTATCACCTTTGCATATTTCTGTCCACAAATTTTTTTCTGGGACTTTCACGATGACCGCCATGTTGTTTATAATAATTTTCTACTTAAATATATGATGACACGACAGTAAATAGTTCATAAGAAAGATAGAAAGATTTTTTAAATCTTTGTATTTATTCTATATTAGTTCCTTATATGTTTTAAATATAATATTTATGATTAGAAAAAGTTTTCTCTACTTTTAAAATGGGCGAATTATTTTTTTCAATGTAAACGCGCAGTGATTTCGTTGCTAGACATTAATTTAGGTTTCTCTTGAATTATCCACCTATTTGTGTAAAAGCCAGAAACTAATTTTAAATTTAACTCTGAGTAGTTCAAACGTTTATAATAAGCTAGTTTTAACCTTTTTATACATGCATTCATTATATTTTGAACAAAATATAAGGTTAAAATTAAGCACGTTCCAGTGTCTATTTCTGCACTTAAATGGTAAGTTAAAATGTTACTTCCATAAAAAATTCATTAATGTTTCCCATGATTAAATAAAAATATAAACCAACCAAACAAGCCATAATGTAAAGCAAAATATTGTCCAATGAAATATTGTCCCCCAAGACATTATTGCTTGACTTTGTATCATGAAAAGGAGTAGGCCCAGTAAGACCCCTTTTTGGCTCCAAAATATAGCAGTTTTACAAAATTGTTAAAATGTAAACTTTTAGCTATTTATTGGAAAGTAGAATACTTCTGTTACATAAATTTGGGCTGTTTTTCACAATACAATGCACATGTATCAGGTACTAGCATCATTTAGTCATGCTAAATTACTGAAATCGTCACAATTTTAGCATTTGAGTTAATTTTTAGACAGTTTCCGTCTTAAATGGAAGTGGCCGCATTTGTATTCATTCTTAACATTTAAATGTAAGTTGTATTTGATGATAATACATAACATATATAAAGGTTGAGAGTGAACATGGATGCAGCCACTTTCATTTTTGGTGGAAGAAGACTTCAAGTCTTCTGAAGGCCTATGGTGCCGACCTTAAAATCATTGAACCACCTCCGTATGCCGCATCCGTTTCTGTGTATTACAATTTCATAACAACTTCGATTCTTGACACGATTTTTACACATGATTAAGCATCTGAATCATTTAATTTGTAAATTAGGATTGAAAACAATCACTATCGTTAATATTTACCCTTTTATTTATGTAATTTATTAGATTTCATCTCATCTACATGAACGTTATTTGTTTACTTGTAACCTGATGTTTTTAATGTAGATATTTGTAGTACCCATGCGTGAATTTGGTATCGGGACAACTCGCCCTGTTTACATGTTCGCCCTTGGTCTGTTCGTCCTGAGTTCTTTCGCCCGTATAGTACGTTCACCCTGTGTTCATTCTCTTCACTCTTATCTTACACAACGTTTTATAATACGTCCTTGCATTTATTAAAAATATTGATATTAAGGGTATCGTTAAAAGCTCTTAAACACGATTTAGTGAAAATCATCTGTTCCTTATTTTGTTCCCAAGGTAAGACAATAGTGTTCAGCCAATCAAATTCTGTGTTTCTCATGATCAAATTAATAAGCCAATCAAAACGTTTTCTCTGAAGATTATTCTAACATGCTAGATTTTGAACTTGTGTTGTTTTCATCTAGTACTTTAAAAAATACTTTTAAATAATACAAGTGAAAACAACTCCGTTCTACTTGGTGTTCCTAATTGGAAGGAAATACGAAGAAGAAGAAGAAGTTGTAAAATCGTGAACATGGCATGTGAATTTTCATCTGCAAGGAGGTTCTTACACAGCTTAAGGATAAAAGCATGACTGATTGACCAAATTCAATGATGCAGTACTACCATAAAGATAATAAATAGTATTTTTCACTAATTTATTGACATTATACTTTTGTAACATATGTTATTTTGTATTCAATTAAATCATTTAAAGCACAATGTACTATTCTTTTTCACAAAGACAAACAAACAGGTTGGGACCCCACCCCCACCCCACCCATTATGAGTGGTGTCCCTTAAATGAGGACTGTCCTAAAAAGGGTCATTTTACTGTTGAAAAAAAAGAAAGAAAATTTTTAAGATTTTAACTCAAAAGTGGGAAAATTCATTATATTTGGAACAACTTTTCTAAATGAGGGTCAAATTAATAAAGAAGATATAAGTTTAGAAACATCACAAAATTCTTTTGACATGTTTTGACACTTTAATACTTGATAGATGCATAGTTCTTGGGAAAAGTTTCATCAAATAATATGAATATAGAGGTGCTCATTTTTACAGTGGGTTGTAATGTTCTTCTAATGAGGGTGACACATCTTTGCATAATTCAAAATTGGAAATTTCAACAAGCATCTAATATTCTTACACAAGAAAATAAACCCTGGTCTGCTAGCTACATGTTCATCTTTTCTACTGATTTAAAACTTAAATCATGCAAACAGACTTAAGAAAAGGCATGTAAGCTCATCATACAAATATGACACTTTTTCAAGACAATCCAGATCGTGCAAAATACTTAGCTAAAAATTGTAACCTTTAAAATTGTTGTCGCACACTAAAACCCCCATGGAAATTTCAAAAGTTGGCAGGTATGTAACAAGTCTTACTATTTTATGCCCCATTTATGGGCATTATGTTTACTGATCTGTCCGTCCGTCCTGCTTCAGGTTAAAGTTTATGGTCGTGGTAGTTTTAATGAAGTTGAAATCCAATCAATTTGAAACTTAGTACACATGTGTTCCTTATGATATGATCTTTCTAATTTTACTGCCAAATTAAAGATTTTACCTAATTTTCACGGTCCACTGAACATAGAAAATGATTGTATAGATTGGAAATCCATGTACTTATGACACATTCTTGTTTGAAGAAAAAAATACATCATAGCGATAATGGAACAAAGCAGGCTGGGTTAGTGGGGCTGCTTTTATGGTAATTCAAGTTACCTTTTAATTTATTCACCTTCTTCCACCTCAGAGCTATCATCTCTTTGATTGACAAAACCATCTAAAAGTGACATATTATGGCATATTTGATAGATTTTTCATATTTAAGCTTGAATTTGAGCGTTTTTAATGACTACATCAGTTCAAATCTTTCACATACACAAGTTGAATCGACAGAAGTTAAGACACTTGTGTGTTTAAAAAGTGTCCAAAATCTTGCATCAGATGAACCTGAAGTTTGAGGCCAAAATCGACCTACTCCTTTGTCCCTATCTACGAAATGATGTCCACATCAGGGCAAATTTCCAAATTTTGTCCTTAAGCAGACAATGATTCATAGTTGGATTGCATGAAATTTTTTCTTTTTAAAGGAAGGTTATCCAAGGTTAAAATTGAGAATGGAGATTGGGAATGTGTCAAAGAGACGACCAAAGAGCAGAAAATAGCCGAATGCCACCAATGGGTCTTCAACACAGCGAGAAAATCCTGCACCCATATGCAGGCTTCAGCTGGCCCCTAATCAAAAATGTGTACTAGTTCAATGAAAATGGACGTCACTCTAAACTCCAAAACATATACAATATAAATGAACTAAAATTAAAAAACATACAAGACTAACAAAGGCCAGAGGCTCCTGACTTGGAACAATTGCAAAAATGCGGCGGGGTTAAACATGTTTTGTGAGATCACAACCCTCCCCTATACCTCTAGCCAATGTAGAATAAACAAACACACAGCATTACGCACAGTAAAACTCAGTTTAAAAGAAGTCTGAGTCCGATGTCAGAATAGGTAACAAAAGAAACTAAGCAAAATGAAAATGATACATAAATTAACAAAGGACTACTAGCAGTTACTGACATGCAAGCTCCAGACCTCAATTAAACTGTTTGAAAGATTATGTCTTCATCATATGAAAATCAAGCACAATCCCTGCCGTTAGGGGTTTAGTATCATACCATCATAAAATATATGAGAAGAATATAACCCTTATCATGCCAACAACTGGTTTTAGAAGAAATGTGTTTATTTCTGATGCAAAGACCCTATGAGTGAATCAATATTAATACCAAAATATGCCATCTTTAATGACCTGACAACAGTATCTTACATGTAACTATATCCCTTCTGAATAATGTCTGTTTAAAGGTTTGGTTAGCTTTTGAGGTGAATGTGGACATTTTTGTGCTTTGCAATAGTATAGATTATTACCATAAAAGATTGGACGTGAAATACCTGAACGTATAAGATGTCTGCATGTTGATTTATATTTACGAATGATGGATGTCCTTGTACCAATGATAGAATTTAGTAAAAGTTTTGACTAGTTTGTGATATCGAAAACCTTTGTGTAATAATATTTCAGTAATGCAGAGGTTTATTTCGTTAAAATCGAATATGTTGTTACATACACGAGCAAATTGAACAACATGAGATATATAAACACCATAAGATGGGGACAAGGGAACGTCACCATCTAAAAACAGATTATTAACAATAGGAAATGAAAAATCATCTCTTTTATCATAAATTTTGGTATAAAGCTTCCTGTTAAAGATATATATATCAAGATCCAGGAAAGGGCAGTGTTCATTGTTAGTATTAGCTTTATTTAAAGTTAGTTCAGCAGGATAAATCTCTTTAGTGTACATACTGAAGTCGTCACTATTGAGAGCAAATATATCATCCAAATATCTAAAAGTGTTCTTAAATTTTTGTATCAGATGTTGTTTCGATTGGTCTTTTCAGATTTTAGTCATAAATTGTAATTCATAACAATACAGAAACAGGTCCGCAATTTGTGGTGCACAGTTAGTCCCCATTGGAATTCCAATAACTTGGCGATATAAGGAATGTCCATAGCGAACAAATATGTTATCTAGTAAAAATTCAAGTTACATATTGTGTATATTGAGACAATATTTCATAGATGGATTATCATGAAATTTTGTCTCATGAAAGGAGGTTATGATAATTTAATATTTTGGATAATGATATCGTTAAAGTGCTTTATTAATAATGATTGATAATAACAAACAAACCTGCATGATTAATTTATGCAGCATTTTATGGTTAAACACATACTTTTCATGAAAACCTTAAAAAAATCCAGAAACAGCCTTGCAGTTTCACGGCAGAGGATTTCTTGGGGATGACATGTACATAATTAGAAAAAAAAAAAATTTTGGCAGTATTTCACAGTAAAATATGGTCATGGACAGAATTTCACAGTGAAATATTATCATCATGATCATGGACAGTATTTCACAATGAAATATTATCATGGACAGTATTTCATAGTGAAATATTGTCTAGAAGGAGGTGACAAAATTTTATGGGCAAGGACACTATTTCATAATGAGATATTGTCCTTGACAGTTTTTCATTATGAAATATTTCATGGGGGACATTATTTTATGTTACAATAACACATCTATCTTAACTGCTGCCATTTATTTCAGCAATTATAAATAATTACATAACCCCTATTGTACTGTACCTTATTATCATCCAAAGGGTCCTCCTGATTACTGTCTTAAGTCCTGAGGGACATCTGGCTGATAATCGCCATTCACTTGTACAGGTAGATCGCCACACTTGACAGGAGAACAGTTGACCAAGAAAGACCATTAATTGCATTAATTACTTTTCAGCAATGCTGATGAAAATTCAGATTAAGAAATAAAATTTAAATTCAATTAAAAGAGAAAAGATTGGCAAGTCGAACACATGCTTTTATTGACAGACGCAATCAGCACCCTTTTATATAAACGAGTACACAGGTAGACACTTATTCCCAAAACTGTACATAATTTCATGCCAAATAACAACAATTATTCATCATAACTAATCATTTTAGTAGTTTCAAAGTAAATACTCGAATATTAACTGCAACTTAATGATCTGAAGAAATTTTGTGTTGTAAAAATTATACATCCGGTTTACAAAATCAAAAGATGCATGTTACATGGTCTTTTACTGTGGAATTTGCAATTTTATGACATTAAAATCATTTCAGTTTTACACTTTTGCCTTCTAAAAAGCTGTAAAACTGAAATGATTTTAATGTCATAAAATTGCAAATTCCACAGTAAAAGACCATGCAACATGCATCTTTTGATTTTGTAAACCGAATGTATTATCTTATTACATGAAAATATTAAGGAAATGCTGTGATGGCCAGTAATGGCTGACAAATAACAATAAGGTGTATTGCGAAACTTGACCCTTTTGAGAATTTAAGTCACTTTATTCTGTAGTATCAGATTTTTTTATGTGACAGAAATATGTACAATGTTTTAGAGATCGTTCAAAGATTTTTCTTTTGGTAGAAATATCACCAAAAAGAGGAGTTAGTTATGAGCATTTTTTTTACTCCCGGAAGATGACAATCAAAACTGAAAGTTGCACATAATTGAATCTACATTAACTTGAATAAAAACTTTCTGATAACTGAGATTTTCACCCACTACACAAAACAGATATACATGTATTGTACAATAATAAAGAATTAAACTAAATATTTCATTACAAAATGCAATTTATATATCAATCTCCAAAAGTGTTACACCTACTTCATATTACATGAATGTGTATGATGTTCAGTATTAGCAGACAAAAAGTGATACGGTGTATATTAAATTGTCCAAAAACACTATCCTTAATGATTGAAAGTTCTTTTCACTTAACCGTAGCGCAAGAATAAAAATCACAACCTCAAAATGCAAATATTGTGACTCAATTCTGTAATGCATGTTACAAGTGTGGACATGCTTGTTAGTTTCTGACACATGTTTTGGTAACTGGTTTTTGCCTCGCCTTGATGGAGTCAAAAAGCGAGACATAGGTATGTTGTTTCTGGCGTCGGTGGCGGCGGCGGCGTCAACAATGTATTAGTTTGTGATTAGGTCTAATTAGTCCCCTACCGACGAAGTCTAAGGGGACTTTAGGTTTGCACTCTGTCCGTCTGTCTGTCTGTCCGTCTGTCCGTCCGTCAGTCCGGCAAATCAGTTTTCCAGACTTTTTTTCTTCTTGCTTGATGATATTGATTTGATATTTGGTGTATTGTTTTATCATGACAAGTTACAGGTCAAGTTTGATTTTCACGATTTTAGCTTTTCTCCTTGTTCAGTTAAAGCCCTTTCCCTAGAATTAAATTTTTGATGCAATACTTATTAATTACTAGATTTCTGTTCAAAGGGAAATAACTCATCTTTTAACTTTCCCTAGAATTACATTTTTGATAAAATACTTATTAGATTTCTGTTGAAAGGGAAATAACTCATTTTTTTAAAGATTTGTAAAAGACATTGTATTAAGATGAATGACATTTTGGATTTTTTTCCTTTTCTTTAGTAAATTGTTTGAAGAATTTAGTGGTAGGTTTGTTTGTTATTTTATATAGTTTACACCATGACAAGTTATAGATCAAGTTAGAATTTCGTTCCATTGCAATGAATTTTTAACCGGTAGGGGACTATGTATTGCCATGCAATACTCACAGAATGCTTGTTTATGGTGAACCACTAGTGGTAGGTCAATGATATTTGGTATGCAGTTGGGGTATACTTTTTTACCTCTGTCTGTCCTTCCGTCAGTCCATTGGTCAGTCCGTCCGTCCCATGAATATTTTTGTCGCATTTTTCTCAGGAACTACTTGACAAGGATTTCTGAAATTTGGTTTCAGGGTTTATATAAGTAAGTTACACCGTAAGATGGGTTTTCAGATTCATCACTCAACAACTTCCTGTTTACCGAACACTTGTATTATTTTACACATGATAGCCAAGTTGAAAATTTTCGTCACATTTTTCTCAGGAACTACTTGACAAGGATGTCTGAAATTTGGTTTCAGGGTTTATATAAGTCAGCTATATCGTGTGATAAAATTGAGAATGGAAATGGGGAATATGTCAAAGAGACACCAACCCGACCAAAGAGCAGACAAGAGCAGAAGGCCACCAATGGGTCTTCAATGCAGTGAGAAAATCCCGCACCCGGAGGTGGTCCTTAGCTGGCCCCTAACTAAAATTGTGTGCTAGTTCAATGAAAATCGACGTCACACTAAACTCCAAAACATATAAATGAACTAAAATTAAAAAACATACTAGACTAACAAAGGCCAGAGGCTCCTGACTTGGGACAGGCGCTAAAATGCGGCGGGGTTAAACATTTTTTGTGAGATCTCAACCCTTCCCCTATACCTCTAGCCAATGAAGAATAAAGAAACACATAGCAATATGCACAGTAAAACTCAGTTTAAAAAAAGTCCGAGTCCGATGTCAGAATAGGTAACAAAAGAAACTAAGCAAAATGACAATGATACATAAATGAACAAAGGACTACTAGCAGTTACTGACATGCCAGCTCCAGACCTCAATTAAACTGATTGAAAGATTATGTCTTCATCATATGAAAATCAGGTACAATCCCTCCTGTTAGGGGTTTAGTATCATACCATCATAAAATATATGAGAAGAACATAACCCGTATCATGCCAACAACTGGTTTAAGAATAAATGTGTTTATTTTCGATGCAAAGACCCTATGAGTGAATCAATATTAATACCAAAATATGCAATCCTTAATGACTTGACAACAGTATCGTAACTATATCATTTCCGAATAAGTCTGTTTAAAGGTTTGGTTAGCTTTTGAAGTGAATGCCGTCATTTTTGTGCTTTGTAAAGAATATTACCATAAAATATTGGATGTGAAATACCTGAACGTATAAGATGTCTGCATGTTGATTTATATTTAAGAATGATGTCCTTGTACCGATGATAAAATTTAGTAAATGTTTTGACTAGTTTGTGATATCGAAAACCCTGGTGTAATAATTTTTCAGTAATACAGAGATTTCTTTCATTGAAATCAAATACGTTGTTACATACACAAGCGAATCGAACAAGTTGAGATATATAAACACCATAAGATGGCGACAAGGGAACGTCACCATCTAAAAATGGATAATTAACAATAGGAAATGAAAAATCATCTCTTTTATCATAAATTTTGGTATTAAGCTTCCCGTTAAAGATAAAGATATCAAGATCCAGGAAAGGGCAGTGTTCATTGTTAGTATTAGCTTTATTTAAAGTCTGTTTGGCAGGATAAATCTCTTTAGTGTACATACTGAAGTCATCATTATTGAGAGCCAATATATCATCTAAATATCTAAAAGTGTTATTAAATTTTTGAATCAGATGTTGTTTGGATGGGTCTTTGCTGATTTTAGTCATAAATTGTAACTCATAACAATACAGAAACAGGTCCGCAATAAGTGGTGCACAGTTAGTCCCCATGGGAATTCCGATAACCTGACGATATACAGAATCTCCATAGCGAATAAAAATGTTATCTAGTAAAAATTCAAGGGCAGTTATAGTATCGAAGCAGGTCCAATTGACATAGTTCTTTTGTTTGTTGTTACTAAAAAATGACCTAAAAGAGTTTCAACATATATATTCGCATTCGACTTTTAAATGCCCATTTAATCAGGTGTGTGAATTTTTTCTTAATAAGATTATGAGGCAACGTGGTATATAGGGTAGAAAAGTCAAAACTTTGAACAGATTTGAAATCACCAATATAAGCATGCAATTTATCAAGTACTTCCAACGAATTTTTGACACTCCAAAAGTAATTAATTCCACTATTTTCAAAGACCTTATTTGAACAATTTATTACCAGGTTTTTGATGGTACCAAGTGTACTAGTAAGTAGAATAGATAGTTTAGTAGTGGAACAATGGCTTGAAGACGAAATAAATCTATATTTGTATGGAGTTTTATGCAGCTTCGGAAGCCAGTACATAAATGGAACTTTCATTGAATTTGGTTCTGCTTGTAAAGAGGTAGCTAAAAGTTTATGTTTGTTACAGATGTCATTTTCCGAAAATGGAGTCAGTTGGAATTTTGGTGAATTCGTGATTTCCTTTTGTAGAACATCAATGTAAAATTTACGTCAAACAATAATGATATTGTTAGCAGCCTTATCAGCCGGGACAAAAATATATTCCTTGGCGAGTTCTTTTAGCTTATGTTTGATACGGGAAATTGGGCTATTATGGTTGTTGTTAGGAGTAAAATGATCTTTAAAATGTTTAATACGTATATCAACTATGTTCATTACCGAATTAAAAAACGAATCTAATGATTTCTTGTCAGCTTTTTCTCGTTTTATCCATTTAGAGCAGTAAGTACGGAGTGAGTCGTGGATGATGTTACGACACTCATTCCAATCAATAATTGAAGGGGGACGATATTTAGGTCCTTTACTGAGGAATGATTTCAACTCTCGGTCGCGAACGATGTTAAGGTCTCCTGTTATAACATGGGAACTGGGGCCATAAATGTATTCGGATTTACTGCAATTTCATAAGGTAGGTGTATTGTCACTGATATTAACATCTTTACACACTTCGCTGTAATTAAACACATATTTCCGGGTAGTTTTTTTGTAAACATAACAAATAAGAGGGAGTTCAGTATTATCAAAATAGCCAGGAATTTGTTCTTTAACAGAATGATCATTAAAAATACTGGCAATATTTACAAAATCAAAACCTTTATTGACATATTTAATTTTAATAAAATGTTTTTTGTGATCTTCAGGGCGATCAATTTTGGGAAACAATTTAGAATAACAATATGCAATTATAATTTGGACGGTTTCATACTTAGGACTGCAATATGGAATTGTGTTGCATTCCTCTAAAATTTGATGTAATTTATTAACAGGTAAAGAACAGAGCTTGGTTAATAGATAGTGTCTACCATTGTTTTTTGAAATAGATATTAGGTCCGAAATATTTGTATTGTTATTACGAAATTTATTTGAATGCGATTTATTCTACGCCGATGAAAATGGTTTTTACGTACTGTTTTAGAAACTATATCCAAAATGTTAACAGAATCAGTTATAAATATATTACCAATTCCCATGATATTGTTGTTAAGACTGAGAGGATAGACTGTCTGTAATTTTTTAATCCAATTTAATTCAGTTATTTTTCGTGATTGTACAAATTTTGAATGAGATTCCCCAGACTGCTTATTAACTACTTCTAAAGGTTGAACTTAAATATTTAAAAGGATGATTGTGCTTCTTAAGGTGTTGATAAATGATACTTTTGAATTTATGGGGTCTATTAAAAGGATAAAGGTGTTCTTGCGTGCGTTTTGATAAATATCGTCCAGTTTCACCTACGTACTGAATACCGCATCCCGGTTGGTTTCATGTGAGTAAATATATAATACTGTTAGTTTTTCAAGTGATATCAGTTTCAAAATTTAGGGAAAATGTGCGACCATTAAACGTGGACCTTACTGTATTGTTGGTGGAAAGACGGGGACATGTAAGTCATTTTTTTGGCATGACACTTATAGATAGAAGGGTAACCACAATTTTGTTATTAAAAATGTTAGCGATTGTAGTATTTTTAGATAATCGGTTTTGAAGATTGAGACGTGTAGATACCCTTTGAACGAGTTTAATATTAAGTATTTTTCCATTTCGAAGTTTCATGATTTGTTTTTTGTTACCTGTTTTACCAATTGAAAGGAGGAAATGCATTTTTAGATTCATCACTCAACAACTTCCTGTTTACCAAAATATTTCGGCAGTAGCTCACAGTTTTACTTGTTGGTCCTTTGCAGAATTCTAATTTGTGTGAATTATACCATAAAATAAGATAAATTAATAAATAAAGGAACCATAACCATTAGAGTAACAAAGCTAGTTATTTAGCTGCCCATCAGCTTGTTAATTTTGTAGCCAATATAATAGATGCAGCAAATTTTTACACCACAACTTGCACATGTGTATTGATGTGCTGACCAAATAATCTACATTTGGAAAGAGAAATTTATGTTTTAAAAAGTGTTGGCAGAATTTTTTTTGTACTGCCAAAGTGGATAAATCTTAAAAGCCAAATCATTTATTCATTCAAGAAAAACCAAAACTGGTTTAAACAATTCAAAAAACTGTTTTAAGTATGTATATATACATGTATTTATTACTGGTAAGTTCTAAGGACAGGCTTATAAGAACGTTTAATGATCATGATGATGATATCCATTTATAAATTTTGACAAGAAATTTGTACCCTTTGAACTTTTTCTGACCTGGAATAGAAAACCAATATTGCCCTCACTAAAACAAGAACTTTTACCCAACCCTATTCAGATAACCAAACAGCTGGCTATTCCTACACTTAAACATACATATTAAAAACTTTGTCATTGTACATTCTATTATAAGATATAAATACAAACGAAAGTATTACAACTTATTAGTAATGAAAATTAGCATATATTCTATTAAAAAATAAAAAAAAATAAATGTAAACATCATAGTTGAAGGCTGTACAGTGACCTATAGTTGTTAATTTCTGTGTCATTTGGTCTCTTGTGGAGAGTTGTCTCAATGGCAATTATATCATGTCTTCTTATTGTTAAATAAAACTATTGTACTACACAAAGTATTGGTCTAGAAAAATATAAAAGATTTGGATACAGAATACTGCATTATATTTGGTGTCTGAAATCTTTATTAAATCAAGTAAACAAAATAATTGATTTTAAAACAATAATACAGATAAAGTATATAATTATGATTTTTTTTTCATTCAGAAAGAAACTGGAAATTGAAAGCTGCATGAGACCAAAATAGAAGCAGCGTTTGATCAAAATGTTAAAAAACCTTGTTGATGGTTTCAAAGGTCTTGTTGAAGTAGCAGGAGCCAGCATCAATCCGTACACTGTTAACAATGTTAAGCTAGAGAACTACAAAGAGTAAGCAATTAGTTGATTTATATAAAAGATAGAGTTGAATTTTACATACAGCATAATGAGGGATTTGTTGACTTTGTCACACACGTGACATTTGTAGCATCACTTTCAATATTGAATTAGAACTTTACTAAGTACATATTTCTTAGGTTTTTCAGGTTGTTTGTAAACATCAAGATAAAGCAGTTAATATTCATAATTGTAATATACATTTCTTTATTGTATTGCGAAGGCAGTAGCTGTACAAGGGGTTAGATCTAAACCCTTACCATTGTGGTGACCATCATATGACGGGATTATCCAAACTACCGTTATTTGGCTCCAATGGCTCTCCATACTTTTAGAGGTCAAATTTATGACATTAATTTCGAAGTTGAGGCATGTTTCCTCAACCTGAGGCTATTTATTGTCATGTTTCTCATGTATAAGGTGCATTTTCAGCTCAAATACGAATTTGGAAAATTGAAATCAAATAAAACTGGTTTTTCTGGAGGAGTGGGCTTCCCTTCGGTGTCAGACACACACAGTCCAGAAACCTAAAACTTTAGAAATTAGTGTAAACCAGCGGGAATATAACTACTGATCGTGTTTATTATTGAAATCCACTTAGTGAACGACTAGTTCGGTTCAGGTCCAGTTGAAGCCAAAAATCAGGAAAAATCGATAAATTCTGGATTTTTGGTGCAAATGACCTTCTTTAGACTGCTGTACCAAGATCAGTTTGACTCCGACCTAGGGTTTGTTGTGATTAATATGTTCACAGGGGTCCACTCTACATGCAGACTACAGTAAGATACATCTATCAGCATCCCTCATTCTTCCTGGTCAAGAAATAGGACGAAAAATCGTCAAAATTGACGCTTTTTGCACCTGATGACCAACTTTGGGCCGAATTCCTGCCCACCCAGCCACGCCTCCTCACCTTGACCACCCCACTCCGTGATCCCCTATCTTAGATTTTAAGGAATCAATATGCATCAGCAGCAGGGTAAAGCTCATTTGCATGTAATTTGCATATTTTTGCAAATTAACAAAATTAGACATTTTCTGAAAACAATTCAGCATGGTAAGTGTTAAGATAAATTTACATATTCTGTATGATAATTACTATATTCAAGATTTAAGTCTTTCTTTATTTTGGAAAATAGTGTTTATTTATAACCAGAGACGATAGGCAAATAATTTGAAAAATACAGGTCTGGTTGAAGTAGCAGGTTAAATTATAAAAATTCTGATGATTTAGTATTATCGTATTTCTCTGACCAAATTTTGTACAATATGTTTCAGTTATTCTAAACGTGCTGAAGAAGGACACCTGATATTGTATAAGAAACATAGCTGCTATGATTGTATTGTTGTCAGTACTACAAATCCTGTATCAGTATGGAGGTATTTATAGTTTTTACCTGCCCTTATAAGTCAGTCCCAGTTCTCAACAAAAATTCTGTGTGTCCAAAACTATTTGCCTCTGGTAGCACTATTTCATCCTTTGAACAGGAAGCTGTTCATCTAGATGTGCTTTGGGTCTATTATACTTAAATATGACAGCACTTTTGAAGTCAAGCTTATTCTAATCACTTAGGGTTATTTTACAACAATTTTTCAGCCTTTGGACTCACCAAATTATATTGCATTGACTATAGAATTTGAAAACTGAAACGTATATCCAGGAAATACAAGACTTAGTGTAAATATTGATTTTAGCCATGAAAGTGTAAAAGATCGATATCATTATTTTGCTTAAAATTTGATATATCAGTTAACATTTTATTTAGATACAAGAGGTATTTAAAACAAATAGCTGATTAAAATTTAAATTGACCTGGTAAATTATATGAACATTACCATAGATTTACCCAAGTTCCCATCTGGACATGTAACTTGCTTCGCTTGATAATATAAGAGGTTGAGTTAAATAATATTGAAATAAGCCTTAGAGCTCTGGCAAGAGTTTTTCAATTTCTTGGTTTACAAATCTGCCTACCCAATTTTTCCGATTTTCAGAAAAAATATAATTGACATTTCATACTGTTTTATACCTGCACACCCTGAGAAATGCATTTTCTCTGAAATGTAAATAAAAATATCTTCCTGAAATTAAATGCAATATTTTAGCATGTTAAAACATTATCAGAAATGATGGCACTTTGTGTTCTTAAAAAATAAAAATCTAAAAAATAATACCAAGTGTTTGAATTTCTAAAAATAAATTATTAAAACTAACCTTGAAATGTTGTTTGTGCAAATAATTTTGCGAAACGAAATATATGTTAAAAACTCATTACAATAAGTAAGTTTTCCTTTTTTGTCATAATTCCTTAAGATTTTTCATTTGATAGATGAAATGGACCTGTCCACACATGAAAGACGTCAAGTTAAAAAAAAGAGATATCCACAAACAATTGGAAATTTTCTTATTTCATAGATTGAAAAAAAATGTTTGTCCATTTGGAAATAAAAAACAGGAATAAAAAACAGGAATAAAAAACAGGATTTCCTGTCAAAGGATGAAACTGATATCTTCAATTTTCCGTTGGACGGGTCTACTTCCTTTATGACACGGAGGGTAAAGTGTTATGTTCGTGCAACATGTTTGCAATTTTTATTTCACATGTTTTCATGTTTAATCTCAGTATTCACCATGTCTCCTGAATGTTGATAAAACGCAACATGTAGCTGTTTTTTTTTTTTTTAATTTTCCTGTTTTTCCGTGAACATACCCCCCTTTTTACTAACTTATGTGACGATGACATGCATTGTATGTTTAAAACAGTTGAGCAATGATATTTGGAACTAAGAAATGATGACAAAAAAAGCATACCAAAATTATTGTTAATAAGCTGAAAGATATATATACTTTTTATATACATATTTACGGTATTTCTTGTAAGAATTTTTTCTTTTTTTTTCCCGACCGACCAACTAGACTTTTTATATAAAAATTCTGTAAATCAACAAATTGAAAACCCTGGCCTCACCTTATAATATCATTTCTTTTCTTGGCAGCATATTTAGGTTAACCAATGATGGTGAAGCTTATGCCCAGTTTGGTTTATATGCATCTAAACTGAATGTTTTGATGGCTAGGAGCAGCTCAGTGTTTGTAGGTGACAATCTTCAGAAAATCACTGATGTGATTAAAGAACATTCATCATGGACACCTATACATATAGCAGCATACCTAGGATTTTACGAATTCATTAGGCAGCCTGATATAAAAAGGTATAAATAAATGTGGTAAATACATGTAATTCCAATTACAATAAAAAAATAAGGAGATGTAGTACGATCGCCAATGAGACAACTATCCACCAAAGTTCAAATGGTGTGGGTGTAAGCAATTACAGGCAACCGTACAGGCCTTCAACAATGAGAAAAACCCATACCGTATAGTTGCCTATAAAAGGCCCTGACACTAAAAATATGAACAATTCAATTGAGAAAACTAATTTATAACAAAATGATTCACGAAAATCAAATAAGACAGACATGAACCAAAGACAACCACTGAACTATAGGCTCCTGACTTGGGACAGGCACATACAGAATGCTGTGGGGTTAAACAGGTTTGAAGGCGCCAATCCTTCCCCCAACCTGGGACAGTGGTGTAACAGTACATAATAAGAACAAATTATAAAAATCAGTTGAAAAGGGCTTAATTCATCAGATCAATACAAAGCAGAAAAAACATCTAACAAAAACACAGACTGGACATGGCATGGTATTTTTACATCCATCACAACACAAAAGACACAAAGTACAGATCTGATAGTACTCACAGTTACTGACAGCTAGTTCAAAGCCAATAACAGCCAATTAAAAAATCATGCATCTAAAACTAAAATATCAATCAGTACACATCCAGCATCCAATGGATTTCATTTAAAGACGTCATTAACCTTGTGCAATGCCAAAATATAGGTATCGACAGATTGTAGTACCGTGAAATGAGTATATGTGTATAACAATTTCATTTAGTATGATTTTAATTTACTGATGACAAAATGAATATTTATACTAATAAAAACAATATTCAAAGATCTAATTACAGCGTTGAATTGGTAACCTTTTAGAATAAGTTAATTTAAAGGATTGATAAGTCTTACCGGATCGTATCTTAATTCCATGGCTCGGTTAACAACACCACCGTAAAAATGAGGATTCCGTTTGAAATAAGATTTTTACAGGTACAGCCAAACTTCCAAACCAAATCTTTGTATCTATGGAAGAATTTCATTAGGCAGCCTGATATGAGGTATAAATAAATGTGGTAAATATATCCAACTTGACTTTAAATGGTGATGTATTAGCATTAATGTCAACCTAGTATTACTTTGAATTATCTGGCTCACAGCTTTTATGGTGCTTCAATCATTTAGAAAGAAAACATTTAAGTTATGCAATCTGTCAAATTTAAAATCATGATATTCATTATATCTGGAAGACATTACAGTTTGAACTTTGCACATACATGAATTCATTGATTTTATGCAAAGTTCCCATGATTTTGCAATGCTTCAATTTATTTCTAAAGTCAAATAAGGCCGTTATCACACTTTATGCTTTAATCAATGTACATCTATTAAAGTAAATTTGCTGAGAATCTTGGGATACTGTAAATTTCTTCCTGACTATTTCAGCAAAATAAATGATAAAACAACAACTTCAGAGGCCACACCTTTAATGACAGCAGTAATGGGTAAACAGTTTCAGTGTATAGAACAGTTATTACAATCTGGGGCATCTCTACATAGGCAGGATAACAGTGGTGACAGTGCCTATCACTATGCTGTTAGATTTGAACCTAAGTGTATACCTGTAAGTTCAAGTGGGAGGAGTTTATATCACTGTGGATTTATTATTTGTGGGGTTACGCTTTTGTGAAGTTTTGTTGGTACAGGTGAATCACAAATAAATCAAGCTGTCCAACAATATACATTTTTTTATTATAGACCTATATGCAGAATTATTCAAAACCAAATTATCCAGTATCTGTTAAAATGCAAAAAATTAGTTTGATAAATTAGGTTTCACACACAAAATAAGATGGTACTATTTGAAAGGCATTTTTGCCCTTAAATAGTATGTATACGAAACTATCTTAAATTATTAAAGATTAATTTGTTGAAAATATGTATTTCAAGAAATTATTACTATTTTTGATAAAAGTATTTCCTTTTCATATAATGACAGTTAATTTGAGTTAATTTGGTTACACAGATCATCATACAATACCTGTACTGTTTAAAGCACACAGTCATAGAAATATTATAGGGCACGACGCAACCATCATACAATACCTGGACTGTGTAAAGCACACAGTCATAGAAATATTATAGGGCACGACGCAACCATCATACAATACCTGGACTGTGTAAAGCACACAGTCATAGAAATATTATAGGCCACGACGCAACCATCATACAATACCTGGACTGTGTAAAGCACACAGTCATAGAAATATTATAGGACATGACGCGACCAACATACAATACCTGGACTGTAAAGCACACAGTCATAGAAATATTGTAGGGCACAACACGACCATCATACAATACTTTGACTGTGTAAAGCACACAGACATAGAAATATTGTAGGGCACGACACGACCATCATACAATACCTGGACTGTATAAAGCACACAGTCATAGAAATAATATAGGGCAGGACACGACCATCATACAATACTTGGACTGTGTAAAGCACACAGTCATAGAAATATTATAGGCGTGACATGACCATCATACCTGGACTGTGTAAAGCACACAGTCATAGAAATATTATAGGCCACGACACAACCATCATACAATACCTGGACTGTGTAAAGCACACAGTCATAGAAATATTATAGGGCATGACGCAACCATCATACAATACCTGGACTGTGTAAAGCACACAGTCATAGAAATATTATAGGGCACGACACGACCATCTTACAATACCTGGACTGTTTAAAGCACACAGTCATAGAAATATTATAGGGCAGTACACCACCATCATACAATACCTGGACTGTGTAAAGCACACAGTCATAGAAATATTATAGGGCACGACACAACCATCATACAATACCTGGACTGTTTTAAACACACAGTCATAGAAATATTATAGGGCAGGACACAACCATCATAGAAGACCTGGACTGTTTAAAGCACACAGTCATAGAAATATTATAGGGCACGACACAACCATCATACAATACCTGGACTGTGTAAAGCACACAGTCATAGAAATATTATAGGGCACGACACAAACATCATACAATACCTGGACTGTGTAAAGCACACAGTCATGGAAATATAGGGCACGACACAACCATCATCCAAATAGATACAGGAGAAATATAATTTGTAAATATCAAAATTTGTAAACCATTTTATGCAATATTTTTGTTATAGATCCTTTCTCAGTATGATAGAGATGGTGTTAAAGATTTCTACAATAATAAGGGACAAACAGCACTATACTTGGCATGTGAAAAAGGCTTGCCTGATGCTGTTGAAGAACTTCTTAAGGCAGGGGTTAGGCCAGATATCTCAGCATGTGACATGTTGCCTATACATGTAGCTATGAAAACAAATAACATTAGGTATTTAAATTTAATTGTAATTTTCTCTTATTAAGAAATCCATGTAATTAAATTTATAGTTGGTTTTAATCTGGCATATGATTGAAATACCAAGGTACAATGTACATGCATATTACTTTTCCTGCAAATTGATGATAACAATTTGAACATAATCTCAATATTTTGACTTTCACCTAGTTTAACCAAATGGATGTTGTTTATGATGAGACTTTAAAAGCAAGCAATTTTCACCTGACCTTGTCCCCATTTGCTGAAGAAGATAGGTTAAGTTTTCAGAAAAAGTACAAGAGTGTTGGCAAATCCTAATCAGCAAAGCTTGGACAAAGGAACTGTATTGTAATCATTGTGAAAAACCACACAAATCCTGCCCTATACGAAAAGTTTGGTTTAAAGGAATAATTGCACATTTTTTTTCTTTGTTCAGAAATTTAGAGCTAATATGTGAGAAGCATGTGGACCAGTTATTTGCTAAAGATCATAAATATGGAGGGACACCTGCTCATTGGGTGAGAAAGAGAGAGGTAGGTTATATAGATAACTATTGTCTACCTTAATTCATGCAATTGGTACATGATGACTGAACATAGATATGAATTATTTAAGCAGTCCAATGTTCAAGAATTAAGCCCTGAAAATGGTCCATATTTAAAACAAATTAAAAAATTTGTAGGTAAATTGATGTCTTCTGATGGAATTCAGTGTATTTTCTGCTATAGGAGTGACAATACATAAAAGGACATGATGTACTACAAAGTTTTTGAAAGCATATAAATAATATGCTATCAAAAACTTTGTGGTACAACATGTCCTCTTGTGTATTACAAAAATGTAGCACTCTTTTAGCAGAGTGAAAATGTGGGGTGAATTGTAATTTGCAAGAAATCTGCTCTTACATTGGGAAGTGTTATCATAGGAAGGCTACAAAAATACTGGTCTTATATAAGAAAATGCCTAACAGGAAGTGACTTCAGAAGTGGAAAACTCCTTTATTCCTAACAACCATGAAAACTTGTTGTTTTTTAAATTTAAATGTTATGTAATGTGACAGAGTTCTGCTGCATTATTAAGATTTTGAATTATTTCTGAAAGATTTGTCTGTATATGTGATAAAATATCAGTGTCTGAGGCCATTTTTCATGTTATCAAAGAAGTAATACACAGAAAGAACATTGTTTTTATACCCCTGCTCCTGAAGGAGGATGGTATACTTGTTTACCACTGTCCATTTGTCCTTCCATCTGTCAGTCCCACAAAGTTTTCATTGTATATTTCTCAGGGACTACAAATCACAGCTTCTTAAAATTAGATATCAAGCTTCATGTTAACAAGCTATATTGTGTTCTGCAGTTCCACCCTTCGATGAGATTGTACCTGAGAAACACTTATTCGTTTTCAAAACCATAGATAATAAAATTGAGAATGGAAATGGGGAATGTGTCAAAGAGACAACAACCCGACCACAGAACAGACAACAACAGAAGGTCACCAATAGGTCTTCAATGCAGCGAGAAATTCCCGCACCCGGAGGCGTCCTTCAGCTGGCCCCTTAACAAATATATATACACTAGTTCAGTGATAATGGACGTCATACTAAACTCCAAATTATACACAAGAAACTAAAAGTAAAAATAATACAAGACTAACAAAGGCCAGAGGCTCCTGACTTGGGACAGGCGTAAAAATGCTAATCTATAAACATGTCTGAATCTGAATCTTAAGGAAATATATGTTTAGGTTGCAGAAAGGTTGCTTAAACTAGGATGTGATGTGAACATAGCTAGTGACACAGGACATACACCTTTACATGTAATGTTGAAAAAAGATAGGAGAGATTGTATTATGGAACTATTGGTACATGGAGCTGATACAAGAGCTGGAGATGTGTATGGGAATACACCACTGCATGTAGCTATTCAGGTAATACATCATTAAGGTCAAGTTACAGTAAATAGGCTATGCCACAGATTTTCTAAAATTTTGCATACAACTTTGGCTTGTTAAACTATAACTGAAAACTGAGAAAATAATATATTTATCTCTTTTATTATCTGAAATATTACTGATTGAATTCTTTCAAAATAGGTTAATATTTGTATAGAAAGTACATAAAATCGGGGAAAACCTACTTAAATTTGTCTTCAAATCATCAAATCTCCAATTTCTAATACATAGATTTTTCTGAAAAAACTATATGTTGTTGATACATAAATTTCTGTTTTAATGATATAAAATAATCATATGGTCACGGACTTTGTTTTTTGTCTAATAATTAATCGGTTACCTATACGATAGTGAAAAAAATGATGTTTAACAGCCTGCAACGTGATGACGTTATGATTATTTCAACCATTTGTGGTATTTTTTCACATAGAACACCACTTTGAATGATGTGTACTGTAAAAATGAAGTCAGTGACCCTATCATTATTTTACATCACTAAAACGGAAATTTATGTATCAACAACATACAGTTTTTAAAAAAAATCTATGTATTAGAAATTGGAAATTTAATGATTTTTAGACAAATTTAAGAAAAGTTTTCGATGGTGTTATGTGCTTTCTTTACAAACGTTCGCCTATTTTAAAAGAAATCAATCAGTAATATTTCAGATAATTAAAGAGATAAATTTATTATTTTCTCTATTTTCAGTTATAGTTTGACGAGCCAAAGTTGTACGCAAAATTTTAGCAAAATCTGTGACATAGCCTGTTTACTGTTCCTTGACCTTAAATTAACTGGAGAGTTGAGCTGATACAAGAGCTGGAGATATGTATGGGAATACACCATTGCATGTAGCTATTCAGGTTATTCATCATAGAATTAACTGGAGATTTAAACTGATTCAAATCCTTGAGATATGTTTAATAATTCTGTAAACATGGATATTTTTTAGGGTTGTTATTTTTATGATTTCAATGCATAAACCTTTTGCGAGGGAGTTAAGTTCTTACATCAGTGGCAAGTATGCATTTCACATTAATATTGTTGCTTTCTACAACCTAATCATTAATTAAGGAAACATGTTTATGATACATAACACTTAATGTATATGTTTCACCATTTGTTTGCATAGCTAGCTGTATTTATTTATTTATTTATATGTATATATTATATTAAATTTTGAGTTGTAAACTGCACAGTTGAGCTGACCTAATCCCTGAGATATGTATAGTAACTTACATTGCTACAGGTAATCATGAAATTAACTGGAAAGTTCAGATGATTCAAATCCTTGAGATGTAATAGTTATACACCACTATATATAACTGTTCAGGTAATCATAGAGTTAATGGTGAATGGAGCTGATTCAAATGTATGAGATATGAATGAGAATAATACACTATATAAAAGTGTTCAAGTGATCATATAGTGACTGGTGAGTGAACCTGATTCACAAGCTTGAGATTGATATAGTGATTCATCTCTACATATAGCTGTTCAGGTAATCATAGAGTGATTTGTGAGTTGATCTGATTCACAGGTTGGAGATTGATATAGTGATTCATCTCTACATATAGCTGTTCAGTAAATCATAGAGTGATTGGTGAGTTGATGTGATTCACAGGTTGGAGATTGATATAGTGATTCATCTCTACATATAGCTGTTCAGTAAATCATAGAGTGATTGGTGAGTTGTCTGATTCACAGGTTGGAGATTGATATAGTGATTCATCTCTACATATAGCTGCTCAGGTAATGATAGAGTGATTGGTGAGTTGATCTGATTCACAGGTTGGAGGTTGATATAGTGATTCATCTCTACATAAAACTGTTCAGGTTATCATAGAGTGATTGGTGAGTTGATCTGATTCATAGGTTGGAGATTGATATAGTGATTAATCTCTACATAAAGCTGTTCAGTAAATCATAGAGTGATTGGTGAGGTGATCTGATTCACAGGTTGGAGATTGATATCAAGATTCATCTCTCTACATATAGCTGTTCAGTAAATCATAGAGTGATTGGTGAGTTGATCTGATTCATAGGTTGGAGATTGATATAGTGATTATTCTCTACATATAGCTGTTCAGGTAATCATAAAGTCATTGGTGAGTTGATCTGATTCACAGGCTGGAGATTGATATAGTGATTCATCTCTACATATAGCTGTTCAGGTAATCATAGAGAGATTGGCTAGTTGATCTGATTCACAGGCTGATAGAGTGATTGGTGAGTTGATCTGATTCACAGGTTGGAGGTTGATATAGTGATTCATCTCTACATAAAACTGTTCAGGTTATCATAGAGTGATTGGTGAGTTGATCTGATTCATAGGTTGGAGATTGATATAGTGATTATTCTCTACATATAGCTGTTCAGGTAATCATAAAGTTATTGGTGAGTTGATCTGATTCACAGGCTGGAGATTGATATAGTGATTCATCTCTACATATAGCTGTTCAGGTAATCATAGAGAGATTGGCTAGTTGATCTGATTCACAGGCTGGAGATTGATATAGTGTTTTGTCTCTTCATAAAGCTGTTCAGGTTATCATAGAGAGATTGGTGAGTTGAAGCTAGATGTGGTTGATGCATTTGACTTCAGGGAAAGAGTCATCATGTTACCAGTGAATGGTAACTTACAGAGGTTGATAATGTGTTTTTTATACATATAGCAGTTAAGGAAATGAAACAAGGTGAGAACATAGTTTATAACTTAGTTGAAATTGATCTTTTATTAGGCTTTCATTAACTGTGAGTACTCATAGATTAGTATGTTGTGTCTTTTTGTTATTTCTATTTGTCCTTTGTACTGATCTGACCAGTCAAGCCCTAGGCAACTGATTTTTACTGTTTTTCCTTATTTTGTGTTGCTACACCACTGTTCCAGATATAGGCGAGGGTAAGGGTTGAACCCTTACAAATATGTTAAACATGTCCCAAGCCAGGGTAATACTGTAATCCAGTGGTTGTCCTTTGTGCTGTCTTTCATATTTGCTTTTCTTTCATTGTTGTGGTACATATATCAGGCTGTTAGTATTATCTTTTGATTTATTTCACATTTTTAATACTGGGACCTTTTACAGCTTATATTTACTATATGGTATGGGTTTTGCTTATGGTTGAAGACTGAACAGTTATCTGTAACTATTCACATCTTTGTCCATTGGTCTATATGGATTTTTATCTCATTGGAAAGCATACCACATCTACTTACATTTATAAAGGTTTACTAATGCATGACTCTGATACACAAAAATTGCTATAGTGCATAGTGTGAAATAATGTCTTGGTGTTTTTAAACTGTAAGAGGTAGATTTCTTAGAAAACATGTCTTTATGAGATTACTTTGAATAAGCACCTAAACCAGTGTTTATAAAAGTTCATTTAGATTTGTAGAATTTATTGTAAACTGCTAAATGATGTAAACTGCTAAATGATGTAAACTGCTAAAGTATTGTGACTGCATTTAATGTTCACATTTACATTCAAGCAATCAGATTTAGTGAATCTTTTATCAATTTCTGTTGGTTAATTGATTGGTATATTTTTTCTTGTAGAATGATGATGTAGAATTTGTTAGGTTGTTTATAGTGTTTGGAGCTGATGTCAACATGAAAAACAAGGCAGGCCAAACACCAAGACATTTAGCTTCTGTTTCAAAAGAAAAGAACAAGTAAGCCATCAACAATACAGAATAAAATCATATGGCTCATACAGTCCAGATTTTTTAAATGTTTATCTTATTGACTTCAAGCAGATAAATGGTTGGTCAAGGATACAAAGTTGCATCTAAATGATTAACATGTATTTTTCAGGAACATCCTTTTTTTTTTAAAAGTATAGTTTTTGTCTCACCTTGACAGAGTCAAAAAGCAAGACATAGGTATGCTGTTTCCGGCGTCGGCAGTGACGTCAACAATGTATTAGTTTGTGATTAGGTCTAGTTCATGGTGAACCACTAGTGGTAGGTCAATGATATTTGGTATGCAGTTGTATTAGCATTGGCACATCTCATTACCATGGAGATTATTTGGTCCCGCCCCCTCAGTCAAGGTCTATTGACTTTGAAACTTTTCATAGTTTACATGTATTAGTTTGTGATTAGGTCAATTTATGGGGAACCACTAGTGGTAGGTCAATGATATTTGGTATGCAGTTGTATAAGCATTGGCATATCTCATTTCCATGGAGATTATTTGGCTCCACCCCCTTAGTCATGGTCTATAGACTTTGAAAATTTTGCTTAGTTTACATGTATTAGTTTGTGATTAGATCAGTTTAAGATGAACTGCTAATGTTAAGTCAGTGATATTTGGTATGCAAATTTATTGGCATTTGCAATTATCATTTCCATGGAGATTATATAGCCCCACCCCTGATCATGGTTCATTGACTTTGAAACTTTTACGTAGTTTACAAGTTAATCATAATGTTTGTGTTTAGATTTGTTTAAAGGGAACAACTTATAATAAGTCAATGGTATTTGGTATGCAGTTGTATTAGCATTGGCACATCTCATTCCATGGAGATTGTTTAGCCATGTACCTTCAGTCATGGTTCATCGACTTTGAATATTTGCATAACTTACATATTAAAGTATTGCTATTTTAATTTCAACATTTGCATTATCAAAATAACAAAAAGGCGAGACATATCTCTGTGGTAACAGTTTATTTATACTGAAAACCAGTGAATAAAATCTAAGTGATTCTTCGAAAATAACAAGTATGAATGGAATTGATATTGTTAAGTATTATTTAATACACATGGGTTATAGAAAAAGAATGAGTTGAAAGATCAGCTGACGATATAAAAGATTAGGTATACCTTCCAGTGGTGTGAGAAATTCTGTATTAGAATAAGGACAAAAGATATTGTACTACTGACAAAAGTGAACTAAATACAAAACTTTAAATTAGAAAAATATCAGAACCTATATTTCTATCAAATGAGAGGACTTGTAAATCTGCCTGAAAACAAATAAAATCTTCTGTGACAGTGAGATTTCAAATAAAAATGAATGGTTTTATTGTGGTTTCAACTTAAACGTAAAATCAGTATGAAATAATGGCTAATTTAGATATTGACTATGGACATTTAGGAAAGATTAAGAGTCAATATGTAGGCCACAGACTAATTATAACCTTATCTCTCTTTTCATGTAAGCATGTTTAAAGAAAGAAAAAGAAATCTATAGAAATGAAATAAATTTATACCAAACATGTACAGGTATTAACATAATTTCTGGCAACTATTTGGTTTAATTTGATTTTTTTTAGAGCTGTTAAAATATTTTGTAATTGTGGAAATCAATATTATAAAGGTATAACAGTTTGTATCAGATGACTTTACATTATATCTACTTCACTTCCACCATAGCAATTTTTGGTGAATTTTTGTCGGAGTTCAGTTTCCAGGTAAAAAATATTAAGCTAACAATCAAATAAATTGTAAATAGAGAAGTAAAGAGCTTCCTAACAAACTTAAGTTTAGCTGATCTTCATTTCCTGATTCTGTGACCTTGATTTATTCAGATCTTAGATTCTAAGTGATCTACAATTATACAACTTGGTGTAAAGAACAAATATTGGTAGTAGCATTGAATAATGAGTTATCATTCTAAGGGTAACTGGTGATTTATTGAGGCATTATCCACATGGAAGATGTTGACTTTAGACTCAGTATTTGTATAGATACTGTAACTTTCAAGATGGACATAACCAAAATACTGTAGCACATATATATATATATATATAGATATATATATAGTTTTTTTCAAGTAAGTGTATTACATTTACAAAAATGCATATCTTCTTGAAGTACTTTCTTTAGATAATAACAGTATACTTTGTTTCAGGGACACAATTCTATACATGTTACACATATGTGGTGCTAGACGATGTGGATACACAACTAAAGGCTGTTGTAAAGGATGTGTAATGGAAGGATCATATGACGGCACTGCTGATGATGCAATGAAAACTGTGTTGACTATTGATCGGGAAGGTAAATACAGAAACTTTGCTGAGTGGAACTAAGTACAATAAAGCTATGTTCTTCCTTGATGCTGTTGTGCAAATCCAACTTTAGGTATTATTTATAACTTCTAATCAGAAACATGTCAATAGAAGTAAAAAGATTGAGGATTTTTCACCTCTTAGTACATTTTTAAGGAATTTTGCAATGAAAAAATTGGGTTTTAGAAATAAACATTTTTGAACAAAGAAAATTAATTATAGTTGGGAAGGTAAATTGGACAACTGTTACTATATTGACATATGTTTTGTAGCTATTGTAGATGAAATGTTGTCATCATTTAAAGATCCAGACCAAGATGTTGACACCACAAGTAGTTTAGATAAACACAGGGTAGGTTTAAGACATCACATGTAGTTAAGATAAACACAGGGTAGGTTTAAGACATCACATGTAGTTTAGATAAACACAGGGTAGGTTTAAGACATCACATATAGTTAAGATAAACACAGGGTAGGTTTAAGACATCACATGTAGTTAAGATAAACACAGGGTAGGTTTAAGACATCACATGTAGTTTAGATAAACACAGGGTAGGTTTAACATCAAAGTAAAGAAATGTTTTGGATTAAATTTCTTGTTGTGTTGACGGGTGTACTGTGTGGATTAAATTTTATGTTGTGTTAATGAGTGTACTTTGTGGATTAAATTTCATGTGATATTAATGGGTGTACTGTGTGGATTAAATCTCATGTTGTATCAATAGGTGTACTGTGGATTAAATTTCATGTGGTATTAATGAGTGTACTTTGTGGATTAAATTTCATGTGGTATTAATGGGTGTACTGTGTGGATTAAATCTCATGTGGTATTAATGGATGTACTGTGTGGATTAAATTTGATGTTGTGTTAATGGGTGTCCTGTGTGGAATAAATTTCATGTTGTGTTAATGGGTGTATTGTGTGGATTAGATTTCATGTGGTATTAATGGATGTATTGTATGGATTAAATTTGATGTTGTGTTAATGGGTGTCCTGTGTGGATTAAATTTCATGTTGTGTTAATGGGTGTCCTGTGTGGATTAAATTTCATGTTGTGTTAATAGGTGTTCTGTGTGGATTAAATTTCATGTTGTGTTAACTTTGGCGTTTTGCATTTGCACCGATCTTTTTTACTTGCGCCAATTTTTTCTTTCACTTGCGCCAATTTTGTCTTTCATTTGTGCCGATTGTGTACAGGTAAATTACAGGTGAATAATATTTCTTATTTATCATTATAAACCTCTTCTGTTAGCCAGTTTTACATATGTTACGAAATTGTCAAATATAACATGTATATGATTGTTGTCCCCTGCTCACCTAGGGGAGGTGGAAGTAGGATTTTGAGCAAGATAAGTCAATTTAAAAGATAAAAGCACTCTGTTTACATCCACTAAAATTACGGAGTAAAAATCTATATTTACGAAGTCCATCTTTTTCTTCTCTGGCTTGCGTACAGAGGCGGGCATTTCAAGAGTTCTCATTTTGACATAAGTAACGGCCTGGATTTTCTTGATGACATCCATAAAGAAATATATGTTAGGGTGGTGCGAATAGAACTGCATGTTCATTGTAATGCGAATGAAACGGTTATGAACCGTTATTCGTCCTCTTACAGTTTTCAATGGGTGCAGCTGCCCAGAAATGAGGTGGATAATGTGAAGTTGAGCATATATAAGTACTTAGTAAGTAGTCTTAGAATACATGTCATTTGTTATCAGAAGGTCAAACGTAAAGCAGTCCTCTATTTCATCTGGGGGAAGGAATAGTACTGGTGTCACTTGATTTGTCTAGTAACTCTGTGCTTAGCCCGATAGATTGGATTTTCCTCAACCGGTGAATGACAACAAACTATTTGCAGGGGACAACAGTTATATACATGTTATAATTGACAATTCATAACATATGTACAACTGTGGCTAACGGAAGAGGTTTATAATGATAAATAAAAAAAAACATTCACCTGTAATTTACCTGTACACAATCGGCGCAAATGAAAGATCGATTTTTTAAAAATTGGCACAAATGTCATACGCCCGTTAACTTTTACTGTTGTAATAATTGGTGTATTGTTATATTTCATGTCATGTGTGAATTGATGTACTGTATGAAATGTATATTCATGTTTGGTTGATTGGTGCATTGTATAAGATGTTACTTTATGTTTTGAGAATAGGTGTAGTCTAAGAAATAATATTTCATTTTTCAGAAAATTCTTATAAGAGTAACATTGGGAATGGTGTAATCTATGAAATAATATTGCATGTGTCAGAAAATCATAGTAAAAAATAACATTTCTAATGGGTGTAATCTTCATTTTTCAGAAAGTCCTAATAAAATAAAAATTGACTGATCACTCTCATTGAAGTTACACATTAACATTTATAACTATATTGTGTTTATAAGTGTGAATATGTACTGGTCATTGCAAAAGCATATAACTTATAAGCTCACAATATTTAAAAGTTTACTTCAATCTTATTTGTAGGTATTGTGCCTAGATGGAGGAGGAATAAGAGGTCTGATATTAGTACAGCTATTGATAGCTATTGAAGATGTTGCGGGGATTCCTATAAAAGAGTGTTTTGATTGGATATCAGGAACAAGTACTGGTGGTTTACTGGCTTTAGGGATAGCAACAGGTTTGTGTATTAATTTATATATCAAACAATTTCGAAGTCATTGTGATGCCAATTTCTGATTTTTTTTAGAAATATGACATATATTTCTAAAACATTTTACCTCTGAAGACAAAATTAGTAGCAATAAAGATTAAGATTTTTCTTTACATAAAGCCTAATGGGCACATGCTATCCTATATCTCTAACTGAAGCAGTAGTAGTAGGTGAAATGACAACTTGATAATTTCTTTTTCAATGATTTAAAAAGAAGTTTTATTTTACTGTTAATTTATTTGTTATTGAGGACTTGTGATTGACATATTTCAATATTCACACACCCTCTGGTCATATTTTTGGACCTATTTTGTCAAGTTTGCCATATTTCCATATTCACACAGCCCATGGTCATATTTTTTGACCTATTGTGTCAAGTTTGCCATATTTCCATATTAACACAGCCCATGGTCATATTTTTGGACCTAATGTGTCAAGTTTGCCATATAATCATACTCACACAGCCCATGGTAATGTTTTTGGACCTATTGTGTCAAGTTTGCCATATTTCCATATTCACACAGCCATGGTCATATTTTCTGACCTATTGTGCCAAGTTTGCCATATTTCCATATTCACACAGCCATGGTCCTATTTTGATACCTATTGTGTAAAGTTTGCCATATTTCCACAGCCCTTGGTCATATTTTCCGACCTATTGTGTCAAGTTTGCCATATTTCCAAATTCACACAGACCTATTGTGTCATATTTCCATATTCACACAGTTCCTGCCATATTTCCAAATTCACACAGCCATGGTCATATTTCCTGATCTATTGTGCCAAGTTTGCCATATTTCCATATTCACACGGCCATGGTCCTATTTTAGGACCTATTGTGTAAAGTTTGCCATATTTCCACAGCCCTTGGTCATATTTTCTGACCTATTGTGTCAAGTTTGCCATATTTCCATATTCACACAGCCATGGTCATATTTTTGACCTATTGTGCCAAGTTTGGCATATTTCCATATTCACACAGCCATGGTCATATTTTAGGACCTATTGTGTAAAGTTTGTCATATTTCCAAATTCACACAGCCATGGTCATATTTTCTAACCTATTGTGTCAAGTTTGCCATATTTCCATATTCACACAGCCATGGTCATATTTTCTGACCTATTGTGCCAAGTTTGGCATATTTCCATATTCACACAGCCATGGTCATATTTTCTGACCTATTGTGTCGAGTTTGCCATTTTTCCATATTCACACAGCCATGGTCATATTTTCTGACCTATTGTGCCAACTTTGCCATATTTTCATATTCACACAGCCATGGTCATATTTTATGACCTATTCCGTCAAGTTTAGAATTATGATGATAGACAGTGACATCAAAAGCAGCACTTCAAAGTATATTTTTTTTTCTTTTCCAACCTCTTAACAATACATATACTTGATTTACATTCAGGTAAACCGCTGGCTTACATGAAAGGATTATATGTTAGGCTAAAGGATGAAGTATTTAAAGGTTCCAGACCATATCCTGCTGAATCCTTTGAGGCCATGTTGAAGAAAGAACTGGGAGAAACTAAAGTCATGACAGATATTAAAGGACCAAAGTAAATATATATATAATGATAAGCCTTGATACCGAATGTATTCTGTAGGAATTCAATACCTGAAGATTTATTTTGTTTTTAGTTATTTTTTCCAGCATAATAATATGTATAGCATATTTGAATAAAGAATACATGTATTTTTTCAGAGAGAATATAGGTATAAACAAACCTTATTTTTGTAAGGTGTACGATTAACATGTTTACTGTAATATGAAAAATGTTGTATGCTTCAGTGAAATTGTGATTTAATGATAGATGTTTAAATACATCTTATCGCTATTTGTCCGCCATTACTAGACATCACAAAGGTTCCCATAAAATTTTGACGTCACAATAGAAAATATCTGATGCCACAATGGAAAAGTGATTGTTGTATGATTTCAATAGTTCAAGAGCCGCAGATTCTCTGATCAAGCGGCGCAGATTTCCAAATAACTATAAGGTCTATAAAAAGGTCAGCAAATAGCTTGACAAGTTGAAATTTGTATATTAATTATCATTATAGTCTCTGAATTGTGTTTGAGTACTATCAGTTGTCAACAATTTAAAGAAATAACAATAATGCTGTTGAACAAAAAAACAATGATATACTAATTAAGTCTATGACATGGATTTCTGGCCTTGGCATAGTCTGAGTACTCACACGAAACATATCACTTTATTCAAACCACTGCCAGTTGCTGGTCATTCATGTTTCAGGTTAAATATAGGTGTAGAAAGGGTTAAAACAGTTTGATATTAGCAGGAATAGCAGAAAGACTGAGGTTTTCCCTGATGAATCTCATGAAATTTTACCAATTAAAACATTTCCAACAATTATATTCTTACAGAGTGCTAGTGACTGGAGTTTTAGCAGACAGACATCCTTCACAATTACATTTCTTTAGAACATACCATCCTACTCTTCAGACATATGAGGATGAAAGCCATCCTAAAGACAGAGTACGACCACCGCCCCCTCATGGTAAGAACAAGTACTAACCAGTGTTATGTATTAGGGTTGAATTCTGTTCGAAGTCGGGGCTATTCCAGGTAAGGGTGTAAGGTCAGACCCGTAATGCTGTTTTTTGATGTTTTAAGTATGGGCATGTTTATGGAGAATAAAGACGTGTTTTTGTAATGATGTCTTGTCCAGTTATTTAGTCCCCGTAAAAGGCAAGAACATCTCATGGTGGAGGACTTCAAATGGATTAATTTGTTTTGTAAACCGCTTTTGACAATTTGCTTCAATTTTATACTGTGTAACTGAAGTATTTTTGTGAATTACCACGAGGATCGATTTGCGTGCACTGAAGCGTGACAGGTAGGCGGCAAGCACATGGTTTTACACAGAGACAATTTTATTTCCGTTGGTTGTTGAAATTTTGTACCGAATGAGTCTTATTTCTAAAGCCGAGAAAATCTCACCAACTTAAGTCCGAGGTTAGAAAATGTGGGAACTTTGAAAATATACCTGTCGTTTTATCTGACAGTAAGGAAGGTATTTAAAGGATCAGACTGTAGATAAACACCCTGAACGGAAAATTGTATGGTGGATACATCCCGCACGACAGTACAACAGAATTTGCAATGGTTGCAAGAAAAAGCTGTGAAGACATTTCAGGACTTAGGGCAGATACACATTACTCTTTTATATGGTTGGGCACCTGTGACTTAACATTCAAGACTGGTAAATATATTTTTGAAATCATCTGATTTTCAAGTGGTAACAGAACTTTGCCAGGATTTACGGGATATCTACACCTTTATACACAAGTTCCCAACAGTGCGACTTATTTTTCTTCAAGTTCCGTTTTATTCTATTTACTGGTGGAACAAGTTTCATAACCACCCTGACCCCGACCAGTTCTTAAAGAAGGACGATATTCTACATGAGCAGTTATTAGAAGTGAATAAGTACATCATCACTTTAAACGAATTTTAGGACAAAACTCACGGATTTCAATTTGGACATTTTGGCATCCAGAAAGCGGCACTACGATCTGCAAACGAGTTATAGTACATCTTTCGCTCTGTACTTAGATGGGATTCATCCGTCACCTACACTAGCGAAGCTTTGGCTTCTCAGACTTTGTTTAAGGCTTAATAAAGATTGTAATTAAAACATTTACCTAACTGATTGGTATGTTTTTCACAGATTTTCAGTTTTGTATGTGAGAATTTATCTCGCTGCTCTTTGTATTGATACATGAACATGGTTGTATGTATAGTGGTTCAGTGTATGTGAGAATTAACTCGCTACACAAGGCATTAAACAAAGCGTAATACATTTCGACTGAAGTATACGTAATACATTTAGACTGAAGTATACATATAAAAGCGTAATATCATTCTAGCTCGCTAGACCCACAACTGTTGATTTTGCTCTTTATATTAAAATGGCATCTTATGAATGTGTATGTGAGAATTTACTCGCTACATGTATAGGGTAATCCTGATCGTTGGTAACATAATTTTGTAAATGACTTCAAATTAGCTCTCGGCAAATTTTTCTGATGACGAGTACGACAGTGAGGTCGAATTTGGATTGATATCAATTAAGTCGCCTGAAACCCCACTACTGCCTTTACCCGTTTCTATATCACCATTGTCCCAGTACTCTGTCGATTCCTAGAATTTGAACTTGAAAACCAACCTCTGTTCTATCAGACGAATTTTGTCTCTAAATCAGCTTTGGGAGCCAGATATTAATTATTTACTTACTCCGTCCCCAAAACTACCTTTGAACTTTTCAACATGTAATTCAAATCTTGCCATTTCAGACACGATGGAAAACTAGCAAACTGTCGGAAATTTGGCGGCTATCCCCATGAAAATGCTGCATTATTTATTGCTGAGTTTGAATCATATGCAACCCTACATAACATTTCACCACTGGACGACAACCGCATAATAGCGGCGCTTCATTTACATTTGACTGGTCCAGCACTAACCTGGTTTAATTCACTATCGCCTGAAAATAAGGCATCATGGGAAGCTATAGTACATTTGTTCAACGATAAATATGTTGATTTAGACTGGCAAAATCCTACAGTTATGCATGATAGTGAAATCTTTGAAAACATGTCTTTATCGTCAGGCCAGTCAATTGATGATTTTATTGCCAACTTGTGGAAAAGCAAATACATTGAAAAAATCTGATCACGAAATTTTAGTTAAATTCATTAAAGGGTTACCCGAACAACTAGCATTTTTGTAAGAGCCGGTAACCATATGGACAGTCCATCGGCATTAGCAGCCGCTAAAATGGGCGAAGCTTATGGGTATAGGAAGGCTGAACTACAAGTAGCTGCGGCAAGTAAGCAGGCAAAACCTAGTGATAAACGTGACTCGAGTTCGCCTCCTTACAGTCACAAATAGACACTCTCACTAAGGCAGTCCAAAATTTAACTGCATCTAAAACTGATGAAAGTACAAAACCAAACAGACGTACCGATCGATTTGCTTATAGTCGTCAGCAGGCAACCAACCCCCCTCAGGCAACCAACAGTCGTCAGCAGGCAACCTACCTCCCTCAGGCAACAAACAATCTTTGTTTCAATTGTAGTTCGCCAAATCATATTAAACGTTATTGCAACTGGAACGGACAAGGAGTTAGCAGTTCCGATATCACATGTCAGTTGTGTGACCAAAATGGTCATTCAGCGGTTAATTGTAAGAGACTTTCGAAACTGAACAGTCCCGGGGACACCAGGCGCGGTCTTTCGGGAGGACTGACATAGGTGCCAGATGTCGTAGTCGTCACCTTCTAGGTCATTTATTAACACTGTTCAATCTGAACATTTTCAAACTTCCAATGATGAAATGCAGTGTTCTACATCAAATATGGAAAGCCGGAATAAGTTTATTTATTTGCCTGTACAGATTTTGAATTTGAAAATTGCCCTAGTAGATACGGGAAGCTCAATAAATGTAATTTCACAACAATTATTTAATTCAATACCTGAAACCCACAAGTCATGGGTAAATTCAACTAGTGAGAAAATTGTTTTAGCTAATAACCAATCTGTTAACATTATTGGTGTTTCACGAATTAAAATACAAATTCCACAAGGAAAACATTGGATTTTAGTACATGTATTTTCACAAACATCACATCCGTTATTATTAGGCACAGACTATTTGGTCTCTAAGAAAATAATGCTAGATTTTCAAAATTGACCGTATGTTCCGTTTCTGTAAAGTGAAAATCAAAAGCGTTTGTCAGTTTTGCCAAATTCTGAGATGATAGTATGGGGCAAAGTTCATAATGATATTTTACATGGTATGCAAGGAATATGCACGAACCATAATTATTTGTTTAAATTAGGTGTTTTGACAGCGAAAGCGGTAGTTTCTGTAAATAAAGATAAACTGGTGCCTGTCAAACTGTTTAATTCTACAAGTGAAATAGTTGATATTCCAAGTGGTCAGATTGTTGCGAAATTTGAGATACTTGACAATGACTCTGATTTAATAGCTACATGTATAGGAAATAAAGACAATCCAGAGGTTAATAATGTACAGTTTTCGATCGAAAAGTGTGAAGATGGGGAACTTAGTGGGACAAAATTTTTCTCCTATTTTGACATACCAAAACATTTATCTGAGTCTGAACAAGGACAATTAAAAGGGTTTTAAAATCGCATGACAACATATTTGTAACAGATGAAAATCCTGCTTTAGGTTTCACGGACGTAGTGCAACACAAGATTATACTAAAACCGGATTTCAAGCCAAAATATCAGCGATCGATCGCCTTACCCCAGATAAAAACAAGTACTTGGGATCATCTCGATCATTTGCTAAAACAAGGAATAATTTCCCGGTTGGTGAAACTGAAGATATACCCATCACAAGTCCCATAGTGTTAGTTTCAAAAGAGCTAAGGAGTCCCGAAATAGCCAAAATAGCAATTTCAATCAGTCTTCAAACAGTCTCTCTCAGTTCAGATTTTGTTGTGATTTCCGTTATTTAAATTCTCAGTCTCAGCAGTTTTTATGGACTACCAGAATTACAGGATTTAACAGAGTCTTTCTCAAACAGGACCCCAATTTCATAACTCATATCGATTTAAGTTCAGGATTTTTCAGATGCCTATATCTCCAGACAGCCAACGATATACCGCATTCAACACTTGTTACGGTACATATCAATTTCTCCGCCTACCAATGGGTTTAAGTTCATCGCCAGGATCATTTCAACTTTTAATGGACAAAGTGCTCCATGGTTTAACATTCAATTCTTGTCTGTGTTATTTAGATGACGTTTAATAACATCAGAAACCTTTGAGCAACACCTTAGTGATTTACATGAGGTATTTAATCGTTTACAAGCTGCTGGCCTAAAATTGGGCCCTAAGAAATGTCATTTTGCACAGAAATCTTGTTTGTTTCTTGGCCACCTTATTTCTAAAGACGGTATACAACCACCGCCTGATCGAATTACAGCAGTTCAAGAATATCCGTCACCCCGATCAGTACGTGAACTTCGCCGCACTAGGTCTATTGAACTGATTCAAGAAATTTATTCCAAATTTTAGCGCTGAAATAGAACCTCTAACCAAACTTCTTCGAAAACGCCAAATTTCGTTGGACATCAGAACAAGAAAATGCATTTACAAAGTTGAAATCTTTATTGATAAATTCTCCGATCTTAGCATTTCCAAATTTTCATACTGAGTTTTATTTAGCAGTGGATACCAGTTCTAAAGGTATAGGATACATGTTGTACCAGTATCAGGAGACAGCTAGCGATAGTAAGGCGGTCAGTGTAATTCGTTTTGGTTCTAAGTCATTAAGCAAATGGCAAAGATCGTACGGATCTACAAAATTAGAATTACTAGGGATGGTAACAGCTATTTTAGATTGTGCAATGTATTTGAGGGTCGAAATTTATTGTCGAGTCGACCACCAGGCCCTTCGCCTATATTTCAAAAACAACTTAAAGGGGCCATATATGAATGCTGGGTAGCAATATTGCAACAGTTCAGTTTTGAACTACGATATAAACCGCAAAAGATATGCAGGTTGCAGACGCTTTATCTCAGTCAACTCGATTGACTACTTCTGAAGGTATTGATAGTCCTGATCAAGAGGACCCATTTTTCCGTGACGTTCCCGAACATGTTGGTGATATACAATTTGAAGGAAAGCGTGTTAAATTTCCGAATTTTATGGATTCTGAAAGTACTGATTTTCTAGAACACAATCTTCCGGAAGTTAACAACGTAATGCAAAGTCACGACTCCATTAGGAATTTAAAACATTTTAAGCGCAGTAAACAATTTCAAAACAAACAATTAGATTTTGGATATGACGCTGATACAGAAGATTACGATGCAGCTGATCAAACAATTTCCAAAATAAAAGTCAGTTACCAGATTACATAAAATATCAACAATTCACGGACAAATGTGACTCTGAAGACCGTAATATAACAGCAGATACAGGAAACCGTGATATACCGGAAACTTCATCTCAAAATATTGACACTGAAAATCAGTCAGAATCAGTCGATCACAAAACAAGTGCTAAAAATCAGGATACAGAAATTTCTACGGAAAAGGAAGATCATTCAAATTTTACAACGTTAAATACCGATGGTGACGAAACCCAAACTAATCTTAGTACAGAAACGGCTACAAGTGAGAACAATACGCAAGTTAAATTCACTGATTCAATTGAAATTTTTAGACATGGTGATTTTAGTAAGGACACTTTTCAAAAACTGCAAGTGCGGGACCCATACTTTGGACCTTTTATATCATATTTTGAACAGAATAAATTACCCTCTTCACAGAAAGCTGCTAGGAAACTTCTGCTTGAAACTCCAAATTATGACATGGTGGATGGATTGCTTTTTCATACTCGTACAGCAAAGTGTAAACGGACAAAACTTTTCACTTCAGATCAACTAGCGTTACCAGAGGTCCCTATTAAAACCGTTCTTCGATTGTACCATGACTCACCGTTAGGTGGACACAGTGGCATTCAACATACAGCGGACATGTTAAAAGAACATTATTATTTTCCGAAATTATTACAGAGTGTGACGGATTATGTTAGAAGTTGTCACGATTGTCAGAGCCGAAAAATTACTCAAGTTAAAACAAAAGCAGGTATCGTTGCTTTTAAGAAACCTGAAGCGCCTTTTCAGGTTTGGCAAATGGACCTATACGGACCTGTACCAGTGTCAGCAAAAGGAAACTCTTATATATTTACAGTCGTCGATGCGTTCACAAAATTTTTAGTTGCAGAGCCTATACCAAACAAAGATGCATTGACAGTTGCGGAAGTCTTGTTTAAACTTGTATCTCAATATGGAGTTTGCGGTACTCTGATCAGTGACTGTGGTTCGAAGCCACCGCTCGTGTAATTAAGGAAGTGTGTTGATTACTGGAGATAAATCAGCAATACACACCGAGTTTTACTCACCACTGTCTTGGTTTGTGTGAAAGAACACATAGAACGTTTGCAGAACGCATGACGCCTTACATTCAACAGGGAAAACATTGGGAGGATATGGTACCATCTATTTTATTTTCATTAAATTCAACTGCCAATGACAGTGTAAAATATTCACCTTTTGAAATTCTTTACAGCAGTCGTCCTAAATTTCCTTTGTCGGGACACGTTCGTGATTTGAATTTAGCGTCAATCCCAAAAGATTATCATGACTATCTTAAACAATTTTCCGAAAGATTAGCTATTATTCGAATGAAGTAAAGGATCACGCACTAAAGTCGCAAACAGCAATGATGGAACGCGCTAATCAAAAAGTTCATAACTTAACATTAAGACTTGGCGACTTTGTATACATGAGTAAAGACCGACAGGTCCAGGACATAAATTTAAGTACACATTTGCAGGACCATATGTTGTTGAAAATTGTGAAAGTCCACACTTATATACATTAAAAGACCAGACTACATCTAAAATTTTCCCGTCAATCCATATTAACAGACTAAAGCCGGCATATGTACGCAAACCAAATCATAATAACTATTTTATGGATCCAGTTATTACAAATGTCAATCAGTTCACAGTAGAACACGATTTACTATCAGATGAACACTGAACACGGTGAGAACGATAGTCCATGCAACGATCTGGTTTTGTCCGAAAATGAATTATCCAATGTCCCGGATGTAAGCACATCAGAAAATAATTTACCCGTGCGACGTTCTAAAAGGACACACAGAAAACCCATGCGCTTCCGAGACACTAATTTTACGACACCTGAATCGTCCACAGATAGTCATATCAAAGACAATGTTAAAATCAAACGATACTTGCTTGTAAAATAGTGAACGGAACACATAAATATTTAGTTCATCTTTGTGGCGAACCTGCACAGAACGCACGTTGGATGGATATTTCTGATCTCAACGTTAAAGCCAAAGAGATTATTAATAAAAGGCCCCGCCTATAATAAATTAAGTGTATTATAGCTTGGGCGTGTGGAAATTATTCCGCCGCTTACAATGAAATAAATGATCAAAGTAGCGTCTGCTCCTAACTGCATAAGCGTGTGGGATTTTCACCGCTAATTCATAAGTATCCAGAGATAAAGTTTATGTAACAAAGTAATGTAAGAAAAGAAAAGAAAAGAATCACCAGCATCATCTCTGTTGCACCTGATATTTGTGGGAGGGTTATCTCGCGTCATTCGTATTCTTGTATAGATGTCCAACAATTTGATAAATTTTGACCTGTTAATTGAAGCACTTTATTAATGTTAATCGTTTGTTCAAATTTGTTGCATTTCATTATATTTTGGTTGACTTGGAATAGCCCATTTTTTTTAAATAAGTGTGCATAAATTCATTCAAGATTTGCATATCAGTTTTCACTATTTGCACATAACTGATTTTCATCAAATTTGTTCATGATAACGGAAATCATTTGGTAGCATGTTTGATACAGTTGAATGTTCATGTGGAGTATTGTCAATAGCGGTGTGATAGGAATATTTCAAGAGGTGTTGCTTTTCTGAAACATGTTTCATTAACTATAAATACGGATCCACGAGTCTGTGAGAGAGAGTAGGGGTGGGGGGGGTATGAGAGTGTGAGAGAAACAGTTATGGTGGATGAAACCTATTGTGGAAAGCTCATTTTCAATAAGAGGTAGCGGTCTCTGTTGGTTTCTTATCGATGTATAATAAACAGCTACAGTCATGACAACATTGTTTCACATATATATAGATGCTATTTTACAAATAATTGTATTGTGATTTCATAACGTTATCAAATTTTACTAGAGCATATGGCGTAAGATGTGAGATTGTAGAGCAAAGAGTTCAAACGTATTTCAATAAGATTTTGCATATGGAGTCGTATTGTACTGGAGATTGTTTTTTCATAAATTGATATTTACATAGTATTATGGTTTAAACTGAATTCAACCTGTGGAAAAAATTATCCAAATTTTGCTAAGCGGGGATGTTATGTATTAGGGTTGAATTCTGTTCGAGGTCGGGCTATTCCAGGTAAGGGTGTAAGGTCAGACCCGTAATGCTGTTTTTTGATGTTTTAAGTATGGGCATGTTAAAGGAGAATAAAGACGTGTTTTTGTAATGATGTCTTGTCCAGTTATTTAGTCCCCGTAAAAGGCAAGAACATCTCACCAGTACATACACAGATTAACTATACAATTTCTTTATATTACAAGAGAATGGAAATTATTGGAACAATACTTGACAGAGATACCTCATAGCACAAGCAGCCTCTTATTTTATCCCTTCACCAAAAGGATGTTTACAGGTTTTCCATAGCAAAACTAAAACTGAAGCATTCTAAATTTTTCATTTTATTGATTGGAAAAAGGAGAAAGACTTGACAAATTTTCTTCATCACATGTGTAGCTGTGTTCAGATTACATAATTGTTTTTTTCAGTTGCTGTCATCTTTAAACTAGATAGAATGAGACATAAGCTTTTGTGTCAAAAACAAAAAAGTGTACTGGAAATGAAGAAATATCCACAGACTTCTCATGAAAAATGTTCATCGTTTAAGTTATCCTAATGTCCTAAGTTGTGTAATATTGGAATTTTCTCCAGGATTGATATTAGAGGTTATAAATAACCATAAATAGTTTGTGTATTTGAACTCATTGCATGGTTCACCCTGTGTATTTAAACTCATTGCATGGTTCACCCTGTGTATTTAAACTCATTGCATGGTTCAACCTGTGTATTTAAACTCATTGCATGGTTCACCCTGTGTATTTAAACTCATTGCATGGTTCACCCTGTGTATTTAAACTCATTGCATGGTTCACCCTGTGTATTTAAACTCATTGCATGGTTCACCCTGTGTATTTAAACTCATTGCATGGTTCACCCTGTGTATTTAAACTCATTGCATGGTTCACCCTGAATTTGGAAATTGCATGTTTGATTTTGATAAAGTGGCAAATGTCAAAATGCTGGATCAGATTAAGTAGACATCACATGTTCATAAGATAATTATATTTTTCAGAGCAGTTAGTATGGGAGGCAGCCAGATCTAGTGGTGCAGCTCCAACATACTTCAAACAAGCTAGAGCATTTGTAGATGGTGGTATGATATCAAATAACCCAACTCTTGACACACTTACAGAAATCCATGAGTATAACTGTGGGCTCAAACTAAGAGTAAGTTAGATGTAAATGGATATTCTGTATCAACAGTATACTTTGACATCACAATTTTTAAACCATTACAACATAGATCATCAGTTTGTTTCAGTTTTGTTCAGAGGTATTTAAAAAATGTATGTTCTTGAAACCAAAATTGCTGGAATGAAAATAGAGTTAATTTAAGGTTGAATCACCAGATCCAACCTGTTTCAACACCTTAAAAAGCTAGTGGTAAATTAATTTTTGCGAACTGACCAATTGCAACCAAATAATGTTGCATACTGTGCTGCTGACAAAAAGAAATCTTACAAACTTATCTTTTTCTGTTTCTTATAGAATGAAGGCCATCTTATCAAATCAATTGGATGTGTTGTATCCTTAGGCACAGGCAGGATACCAGTTATACCAGTAGAAAGTGTAGATGTTTTTAGACCTGAAGGGATTTTGATGTAAAACGAGTTGTAACTGGATTTACTGGTCTAGTTAATATGATGGTTGATCAGGTATAGTAAAAATCTTTAAGTTGATTTAAAAAATTTGTTAAGAAATCTTTTTATTGGAAGATTTATTCTGTCTCTGCTATAAATCTATTATAGCTTTATAGTTGTAATTGAGCATTGTAGATATTTCACTTTAAGCTCTCCTTGTCCAAATGGCAAATGCTAGCTTTTGCTGTCACTTGACATCTATCTTCTGTTATCCCAAGTGTCCATACAAATTTTTTACCCTATTCAGAACCGACCTTGTCTTTGCAACTCCTACTACATGGTTTATCTTTTCTATATGAAACTTCGTACATTATTAAAACCTAATATTCAAATGTACCTGTGGGTAGGATTTTTTTGTTTGTTTATAGTTTATTTAAAATTATGCCTTTTCAGAACAGACATTGTTATGGCTACTCCTCCTACATGGTGTATTGTAACTATATGAAACTTAGTGCATTGTTAGATCCTAATGTTCAGATGTGCATGATGGTAGGATGTTCCCATCCATAGAGCTTTTCTTTTTTAGAGTCATGCCTGTATCAGCTTAGAAATTTTGGCCCTGTCCAGTACTGACCTTACATTACAATTCCTCCTGCTACACATAATTATAGAATTAATGGTTTTTCAAACGAGAGGGTGTTTCTCAGCTACAATCTCATCAAAGGGCGACATCCTTGAGTTTGAAAGACCATTGATAATCTGTTTATCACTGTTTTCCTAGACAGCGTCAATGATGTAGGATCATGAAGTCATACATTCTCTTTCTACTTGACTGAGAAAAACCCATATCACTCGAGAAGCATTATATGAAAAATTATCACAAAAAAGATTAAAGCAAAATTTCAGAAAACATTGATAACTTGGTATATTGATAGATCCTTATATGCAAATATGTAGGATCTACATGCATCTGAGACAACATCAAATAAAAAACAAGAAAAAGTCCAAATTTATATTATCAACTTCTTTGTATCCCTGTATTTCAGTTACTAGTTTACTCACAGGTCAATCCGGGATTTGGGGAGTGTATGTCCAGTTTAGCAAACAGTTCTAGTTTTGATTGGCTTATCATTAAACACCTTCACATTGAATATTTTGCAGCAATGTTTGAGCAATGATTAGAATAAATAGCTTCTTTGTAAATTTAAATCAATTTACCGCTATATTTATTTGCCAGTCTCCAACTCTTTACATGGAATCTGTATGGACCTTACTAAGGAGGTTGGATGTGTTTTTTTATTTTTTTATTTGTAAACTATTTATATAAGCCAGCAGTTTTTAAACTCTGCCACACGAAAAAGAAAGATTCTCCAACAATTTCAAATGTAAAAATTAATTGCAGCCATTTACAGCATTTATATTGAAGCACCCACTTTGTTACTAGAGGGAAAAAAGAAATAACATTCCAGGATGTTTCAGATGGTTCAAAATGTCAAAATTTATCAGATCAACTAAAGACAAGTACGCTTTTGTAATTCTAATATGACGTTCTTCAAACACTTTGAGTACACACCCATGGTAAAATATGAATATATTGTTTGGGCTGTTCCAATCATACTCCCACGTCATATGCTTTTTTATGAATGAGCTACCTGACGTCATTGAACGATGACGTAAGAATATAAGCATTATAATGCACAACTGTGAAACTGAAAGTTTTCAAAACAAGGAAACATAAACAAACGATGATAAAATGTGTTATAAGCCATTTTTTTTTTTACATATATGTAAGATTATCATTAAAATTCACCCAAACCTATCTAAATATGTTATTGTAAATAGTCACTAGTTCAGTTTGCTTCGTTCTTTTCGTCAATATAAAAGTATGTTTATTTACGGGAACGGCAAATATTTGCCTTCGTCTAGAGCCCTTCGATCCAAAAGAATTACCTCATTTGTCCTATTAGAATAGAAATAATTCATGGGGGCTTGAATTTATACTGATTTTACCACGGGTTTGCCCTTTATTCCGATATTTTACCCCTCACTATCGCTTGTGGTAAAATATATAGCATAAAGGGCCAACATGTGGTAAAATCAGTATAAATTCAAGCCCCCATGAATTATTTCTTAAATAAAACATCCAATGAGAATATTTAAACAGTATTGCAGATATCAGTTCAGAATGTTAGTTGAAATCTTGCAAGATTAGACTTATTTGATATGAAAAGTTTTTCTCTGTTGTATAATTTTTAAAATTTTTTAAAAATAGAAAAAAACAAAACAGTGTCTAAAGGTTTGAAATTTACAGAACAATTATTTCCATTGAACCTATTAAGAAATCATATGTTTATCCTCTACTCTGAAACAGATAGACTAGTGATGCTTATATACACCACACATGACAGGAACAATTTATGAAATTGACTTTGTGACAATTGCATTAAAAAAAACTATATTTTACAAAAAGGACTTAATTTTTGTTGAATCTTGAAAGCTGTAATGAATGTGTAATAATATTTTAATATATTATAACCTTTCTTATTTATTTATTTGTTGAAAACTTATATTTCAGGCGACATTATCAGAAGGACCCCCTGTCAATAGATCTCGAGCCTGGTGTAGTATGTTAAACATTCCATTTTACAGATTTAGTCCAAGAATAAGTGAGGACTTTCCATTAGACTGCCATGACAACAAGTCCATCATAACTATGATGTGGGAGACACAATGTTATATTGTAGCAAACAGAGAAAAGATTCAAAAATTGGGAATCTTATTAAAAAACATACATGATGCCAAACAAAAAAGTGTAAAGTAATTTGTAATTCTTGCACAGTAGTCAACAAATTGGTATAACTTTTCATCTGTATCTACCTCCATTCCTAAACCACTTTTTATACATCAATATAACTTATCACCAATCTGAAGCCAAGTATTGTTCCACCTGTTGTCATTGCCTTTATTATTGTATCAAAAACAGGAAATGTCTTTTTGGTACAGAAGATAGCATTAATCTATAAAACACCTTTATGAAACTAACTATATATGAACAAAGCTTTCTATAGGAAGTGAACTTTTCGCTCCTGTTTTATATTTTGATCACCACAACTTATGTTCTCACTGTGGCCAATCTGAGGCAAGTGTATTGAATTAAGAGGATCATGCTTTACTAAATGTGGAACCTTTTAAAGTTTTTCACTGTTAAGGATGTTGTCACAGTAATGGAATATCAATGATTGAATTCTTATTTACTGTCTGCCACACTTGTAATCAAAATAGATTGATTAAATCAAAATTCCACGTGGAAAAATGTTATAAATTACCAGATATCAAAGAAAAGTGCATGCTGTATTTTATAGTTAGATAAAAAATTATTTTTTGAATTTAGTATATTTTTTTTCAATGTAAGGACATTCCTTTTGTGCAAATCATTCTTTTATTAAAAATGTCAAGAGAACTTTCATATCTACTCGGATTTGCCATCTTTTGACATTCAGAACACCTAATATTTATTTTGATGATTCCCAAACAGCAAAGAATCAATTAAACTGGTGGAATTTAAATGTAAAGAGAACTTTGACTTTCATATCTACTCAGATTTGCCATCTTTTGCCATTCAGAACACCTATGGTAATTTTATTTTGAAGATTCCCAAACAGCAAAGGAATTATTTCAACTGTTGGAATTTAAATTTTATGTAGTGTGTAAACTGTGTTTTCGATGTTGATGCCACTGGCATTCTTTAGTTCCTCTGTTATTTTTCTTAACTACACAGTAAATCATTACCGTTTTGCATCTAAATGCTGTGTGAAAGTTGACTGATCTGACATGCAGTCAAGATAGAAAACGGAGGAACTGAAGGATGCCATTGGCAGAAAATTCTTAAAAACAATTTTTGATCAGTACATGCTTAATTCTCACTGAAGTTGTTGTTAAAAAGTAAAACACTGTATAAAGATCCAGTAATCTAAGAAAGGATTTGTATAGCTATTAATGTGTTCTCAACCAATATTAAGTAGCTGCTGTAAAGAAAGGTAACTGCTGCTTAAAAGAATGATTTTCAAAAAGGAATGGCTGCAGTTAAAAAATAGATTTGATTAAATATTATCTCTTTAGATAACATTTGGAAAATGTAATACATTAGAATAAATTGCAAGCAAATGTGTCATGCAGTTTTGTGATTAGTTGCTTTTTATACCCCGACCGTTAAGTGGTCTTTGCATACTGTGTTATTCATGTCGTCCTTCCGTCCTTATGACTTACAGATCAAGTTGGTGCTTTGTTCTGGATGACAACTTTTTGGGACATTACGGCCCTTGAATGCAGAAAGTTTCATTAAAATTGTTAGTGTCTGCACTTTTTATGCCCCTGCCGAAGTTGGAGGGGGCATTAAGTGTTACCCTTGTCAGTCCGTCCGTCCCGTCCGTCCTGTTTGTCGCGTATGTCCTGTCCGTCTTGTTTGTCGCGTATGTCCCCAAAATTGATTTCCGTTCTCTAACTTTAGTTTGCTTCAACCAAATGTTATAAAACTTATACACAATGCTTATTAACACAAAACACAGAACAAGTTCGAAATTGGGTGGCGACATTTTTACTGTTCATGAGTTATGCCCTTTTAAACATAAAAATTGTTGATTTTTTTGTTTCCATTCTCTAACTTTAATTTGCCTCATCCAAATGTTATGAAACTTATACACCATGCTTATTACCACAAAACACAGATTAAGGTTGAAATTGGGTGGAGTCACTTTTACCATTCTTGAGTTATGCCCCTTTATAGATAGAAAAATTGCTAAATCTGTGGTTTCCGTTCCTTAACTTTAATTTGCCTCAACCAAATGTTAAAGAACTTATACACAATGCTTATAATAACAAAATGGTCTTAACTACGTGAATCCTTCATCTGTATGTAGAAGTTGTACTCATGCATATTTACAAGCGGGGCATCTGTGACCCATAGACACATTCTCTAATTATTTGTAATATCTCATTATCTAGAGCAGATTTCGGGTATGTTATTGTTTAATGATTATTTACAAATCAGTTTGTGTTTTGTTTTGGTTGGCTGAATTTTTATGGGCATTTTGTTTGAATTTTACATTTGGTGACTAATATTTTTACTTCTGGTTGAGTAACTATTAACATTCAAAAATATTTATTGAATTTCTCAGTTTTGCCATAACAACCAAACTGTAAATCAATCTTTTTTTAAAATGCAAAAATTTATTCAATTTTTGGTAGCGGATATTTAAATACAGGGTAAAAAATGCACACTGGAAAAATGAGAAAAAAGAAAAAACTGACAATACAACATTTTTCTTTTTTTTAATTAAAGTATTGGTTTAAGTGGTTTATTTCACTCTTATTATTTGCAATTAATTATATTTTTATTCCATACTGAATTGTTTTATTTTGTAAGTAGATTTGTAGATGTCATTGACAGTAAGTTTTCTATTATGCACTTCATATTAATATTCTGTTGGATAAACATTTATAGAATAGATTCATGGATTTTAGAAACTATTCTTATTTACATGCATAATATTAATCCTCTCATTAATTGCCATATTTTGTAGTTTTTGGTTAGTTTTTAAGTATACTTGCACAATTATAAGATTAATTTGCAATATTAAGAAGTATTTTTATTATATGGATTTTGATTGGTGCATCCATGAACTCAAAATATAAACTAAATCATCTTTGATGTCTGCAATCACAGTTGATTTTCATGATTATCATTTAACTAAATATTCTTTTTTTTATTTATTATTGTTGAATTTGAATAATCCCAGTCTAGAGATTTTGTAATTATAACATTTCTTAAGTGGTATACAGCTACCCTGTTTATTTTATGGTCAGTAGTACCATGCTTGCCTCAAGGAATAAAACCACTAATTCATAGCCCCATTGCTTTCTGCAACTGCAATTTCAAGCATTAATGGCTACTTTTTCTTCAGTTCAAATGAAGTGTCAGTCATTTCATGTCAAACTATACCTTATCCTGACTTGTGCTGAAAAATTCAACATACCTTTAATTGCATATTAGAGGGCACTGGTTCCTGGAAGTTTGGTAGTACAAGAACAAGTACTTCTGAACTGAACAACAGGGCAAATGTGACCTATTATAATTTCATATTTTTTTCATTATTCAAAAGTAATTTTCATCAAGGGTTCTATAGTGATCCCAATTCCTTAAGCTTTTATTTGATACCAAAATTACCCATATATTTTACTTATTGATAAAGTTACAGCTATGCATAGGAACTATTTTATTTAAAATATGTATAATACTTTCTTGTATGTTCTTTCTGACTCTGCCCGAATTATTGGTTCTATACCTAAAGAGTGGGGAAGTTTAAGATTCAGTTCCTAGACAGGTTATCCAAAAGACATCAAAATTGACATTTTGTTATTCTTTGCTAAGCAAACAGTATTTAGAAGTAAGAGCAAAATCAGAATAATTAGTCTAGATAGGATGACATGTTCCCATACAGAGATAGGATGACATGTTCCCATACAGAGATAGGATGACATGTTCCCATACAGAGATAGGATGACATGTTTCCATACAGAGATAGGATGACATGTTCCCATACAGAGATAGGATGACACGTTCCCATACAGAGACAGACTGTTATCTAAAATCTATCTTATATGATATGATCTTATGCTTGTACAAGACAATATTCATGACTCAGACTTTTATTGATTGATATGATTCTTAATTTTATCCCATCAATTCTTAAATTGGCAATGTTTATGATTTAACAACTAAATTATGATATCAGGATAGCAGAGTTACCAAATTTTTGTTTTTTTAAAAGTTGGACCTCTCAAGACAGACATGAAGTTAAAAATCTTTTTAAGAAAATTCATTAAACGGCTGCAACCATTCAATAGGCAATAATAAAATTTTTGCTTGTATGTTCTACCATTAAAATTTACTTCATATATGTTTAAATACCAATGTTGTATGATTTTAACACTTTAATCAAATGTATTTTGTAAACTTGCTTCTTTAAATATTATGTATTTGCCAAAATATATTAACACAACTACTCATGTATTTTTTCCAATGACTTGTTACATATATTTTAATTGTTGAATAGTGAATAAAATTAGTTTTTTACAGCTGTTGATTTTATCTTACCTATCATCAATTAGGGTTCTAATTAAGATGAATCTATGAGTCCTTTGCTCATGAAAATTAGACTGGACTCACCATTTTCTAGGCAGATTCAATGAGTTAAGTCCAGAAATCATTATAGTACAAAACTAGAATATGTGTCCATAAAACACCATGCCCTGCTCACACTATCACACTTCTAGGTTCATTGAACCACAAATTCCAGATAAAAAATGTAATTTCTCATATAATTTTAAAAGTTCACAGTAGAATGAATATGTTTTAAATTAATGTGACCACAACTTCATAGAAGACAGCATTTTTTGTATCTTAGCCAAAACCTTAAACCTGAGAATGTACTCATTTTGCACAACCACATTTCCATGAAATCATGGTCAAAAAGGTAATTTGGCATATAATTTTAAAAGTTCATTTTATAATGAACATGTATAATAAGTTTCAAGTTGATGTAGTCAAACTTGATGGTGAACTTCTTTAACCAAAAACTTTGACCTAAAATAGCAGGGTCGAACTGACACACAAATCAGAAAACTCAATACCCTCTACTTTTATAGGCTGGGCATAAAAATTGAGAGTAGTAATCTACCTAAATATAACAATATAAAAATAAGGAGATGTGGTATGATTGCCAATGAGACAACTATCCACCAAAGTTCAAATGAAGTGGATATAAGCAATTATAGGCAACCGTACGGCCTTCAACAATTAGAAAAACCCCTACCGCATGGTCAGCTATAAAAGGCCACGACATGAAAAATATGAAACAATTCAATTGAGAAAAACTAATGGCCTAATTTATAACAAGACAGTTTAAGAAAAACAAATATGACAGACATGAACCAATGACAACCACTGAACTACAGGCTCCTGACTTGGGACAGGCACATAAAGAATGTGACAGGGTTAAACATGTTTGTGAGTGCTCAACCCTCCCCCTAACCTGGGACAGTGGTGTAACAGTACAACTTGGTAAGAACAAACTATAAAAATCAGTTGAAAAAGGCTTAACTCATCAGATGGATACATATAGAAATACATCTAACAAGAACACAAAGTGAACGTTGACGGGTACTTATACATCCCAAAAACAAAAAGACACTAAGTACAGATCTGAGAGCTCACGCAGTTACTGACAACTAGTTCAAAGCCAATAACAACTTATTAAAAAAATTATGTATCTAAGACTAAAATATCAATCAGTACACATCCAAGATCCAATGGATTTAGTGTAAAGACGTCATAAACAGTCAGAGAAAAACATGATCTTGTGCAGTGCCAAACAATTAAGTATCAACAGATTGTAGTACCATGAAAGTACATATGTGTAACATTGAGTATGGTTTTAATTTACTGATAACAAAATCAATATTTACACCAATAAAAACATTATTCAAAGATTTAATTACAGTGTTGAATTATAGGCTCCTAACTTAGGACAGGCACATACATACTGAATGTGGCGGGGTTAAGCATGTTAGCTGGATCCCAACCCTCCCCTAACCTGGGACAGTGGTGTAACGGTACAACATAAGAATGAATTATAAAAATCAGTTGAAAAAGGCTTAACTCATCAGATGGATACAAATAGAAATACATCTAAAAAACACTGAGTGGACGTTGCTGGGTACTTGTACATCCCAACAACAAAAAGACACCAAGTACAGATCTGAGAGTACTCACAGTTACTGACAGCTAGTTCAAAGCCAATAACAACTTAAAAACATCATGCATCTAAGACTAAATTATCAATCATTACACATCCAACATTCAATGGATTTAATGTAAAGACGTCATAAACAGTCAGAGAAATACATGACCTTGTGCAATGTTCATGTTCAGAAATCTAAATGCCACAAAAGAAAAATTGGATTTGAGATGATTTGTAAACTATTGTTAATACATCTGAATGATAAAATTTGAAACATTAAAAATCAAACTTATCCCAGTCGTCTTACTTCAGGAAGAAAAATATTGTGTAGATACTAGATTTTAATTTTTAGTATTTTATGTCAATCTGGTAGACGCTATCTTTAGATTGGCATTTTTCATCTTACCCAAAAGAGAGAATTAAATAAAATCAGCTAACCTAGTGTTTTTAAACAACATAAACTTTTACATACAGAATATATTTCAGAAACGTATTCAACCTATTGTTTACATGAACATACAACTTATGTATGTACATATTTTACATCAACCTTAAATTTATTCTTCTTAATTTAAAAATTGCTATGAGTACCATATCCTTTCAAAATTAATTTCAGGAAGTGCCCAAAGAAAGTGTTGGCACAATATGCAGTATTTTGAGATATTCTGAAGAAAACTTAAAAATGGTCAAAAAATTATTTACCATGTTTGCACAGAAGTCAGGTTCAATGAAATGCATACCACAGACTGTAAGTAAAACCTTCTTGCAATATTTTTATGCCCCATTTATTATGCCCTATTTATGGGCATTATGTTTTCTGGTCTGTGTGTCCGTTCGTCTGTTCGTCCGTCCGTTCGTCCGTCCGTCTGTCCCGCTTCAGGTTAAAGTTGTTGGTAGAGATAGTTTTTGATGAAGTTGAAGTTCAATCCACTTCAAACTTAGTACACATGTTCCGTATGATATGATCTTTCTAATAGTAATGCCAACTTAGAGATTTTTCCCAATTTTCACGGTCCATTGAACATAGAAAATGATATTGCGGATGGGCGACCGTGTACTATGGACACATTCTTGTTATACTATACCTTAATAAACAGCTGCGCCATGAGCGCATGATACGCCTGTCACATTTTCAAAGAATACAATTCAATTACTTCTCAATGTCATATTAGAAATTTATGAAAATCAAAAGGGAGCTTACATTAATAGATATAAACAATTCACCAAAGTTTCATGAGAATTGATGAAAGCATTTTTTAGTCAACACTTTAACACTTTAACACCCCAATAAAATTATAAAAAGAAGTATTCCTTTCTTATAATCTTAACATCAATTTATCTATTTATAAATATGTTTTTAATTTTTCTTTCAGCTGTTTAGAGAGCTGCAAGGAATTTCCGATATAAACAGGAATGCTTTTCTTACCCATAGTTATAATCATGGACTTCAAAAAGGGGTAATGGAGATAAAAAACGCCCAAAAAAAGAAACAAACTGCAGAAATGCTTTATGACGATAGTTGGTATTAATGACCTGGATATATGCAAAAGGCTGTACCCAGATGGTATTAGCGGAATAGATAAATATTTAGGTATAAATAACATGTAATTCTAGAAATCTTGTGTCCAATAAAACGTGAATATAAAATACATGTATGAAAAACAGCAATCAACGACAACCACTAAAATGACTTGATATAAACACATTAATAATGAGCAATGTTTAATGCTCAACCCTTCCCTCTGTCATTATGTCAGAAGTAGTGAAACAGCTAGTACAGAAGACAAGAAGTACAAACTATAGTCAGAGTCTGTTAAAAGGGACTGTTACTGAAAACTAGTTTAAAGCCAATTTCAAACTTCCTGTATTTTAATAAAAATCATGATTTACAGACTAAAATAAAGCGACTGATACCTGTTAAATTTTCCAGGTGTAATCTGAGTGAGAAAAAGTAAAAACTTCATGGCAGATAATATCTATTGGATAATCTAGGGCAAAAGAAGTTTAACACCATTGTTCAAATTATATACTCTTTCCATAAAATTTATATATTTATATATTTAGCTACAACCAAAGAGATAAATGTAATAAAAATTTTGATTTTTTTAATCCTTTCAGAACTTGAAATGCCAGGTGCACATATACCGCACGTGTTCATCGAGTATTGCAAGAAAGCAGTGGACAGCGGGGATATAGAAGTAGGGCCAAAGGATTTCCAACCTGTCATCAAGTTCAACGTCAAGATTGGAAATATAGATATTTCGAATCTGGAGTCGGTGAAAACTGTCACAAACAAGTTAAATCAAAAGTTTTTACAAGAATTGATTAAAAATGAAATGAAAATAAAGATAGACTTAAAGAATTTAAGAGAAAATGATGACACTTCAGATGATATTTGCTATGAAATTGAAAATGATAATGATAATATAAATTGTAGTACTGATAGTTTCAGTGTAGATGATTCTGGTCTTCCTGAATCTCTTGACAGTTCAGAACTTCAGGATACTGACACTTCTATAAGTTCTATCACTGAGAGTAATTTGGAAACTCAGCCACCATGTAACCAATCCCAGGAGTTGTTTTAAATATGAAAGTAAATAGTGAAATTTGAATTGTTAACAGATATTCAGAATCCTCTGGTTTTGTTCATGTAGTGTCATTATAGATTTTCCCCACTGACCCCTACTTTTCTTTTCATAGTTTTATTACATATATTTTAATAAGCCATATCTGAAAATGCTATAAAATCCTTTTTATTTTTTCATAGCTTTTGAAAGAAAAAGGGTACCAATGTAAAATGTATGAAAAGTCTAGAGGGAATTATTTCCTGCCAAATTTTCAATGGTTTATATCTCGAAAACAAGCACATGGACCCTTTATTTTTTCTGCTGTTTAGTTCCTTTATTTATATAGTATCAATTTATTTTAAAAAGCTTGTTAGTTTGAAACAGAGTAAGGAACATCATTTACAGTATTATACTTGTATTTCCTTTAAATGAAATTAAAATTTGCCTCATATATATGTACAAACTGCTATATTTGAAGAATGTGGATAAGGTATGAAAAGGAGAACGATTGCATGACAAGATTTTCCGGTGATTTCTTGTTGAAGTTTAATATAAAAATTACATGGTTTTTAAATGATAATTATACCACTGATCCAACAGAAATTTTATTTATCCTGGTATTGGTCAATTTTTAGATGGTTTCTATCTGTCAATAGACTGTCAGTCACTCCTACAGTACATTTGCATCTAATTTTTATGTCCCATTTATGGGCATTATGTTTTCTGGTCTGCGCGTCTGTCCGTCCGTCCGTTCGTCCGTCCGTCCTTCCGTCTGTTCATTCGTCCATCCATCTGTCCCGCTTTAGGTTAAAGTTTTTGGTCGAGGTAGTTTTTGATGAAGTTGAAGTCCAATCAACTTGAAACTTAGTACACATGTTCCCTATGATATGATCTTTCTAATTTTAATGCCAAATTAGAGATTTCCCCATTTTCACGGTCCACTGAACATAGAAAATGATAGTGCAGATGGGGCATCCGTGTACTGGGGACACATTCTTGTTTCTTAATATATTTAAGTATTTTAAGTAGTTTTGATTTGGTAGAGAACAAAATGAGGTGGGATTAAATAAACCAGGGTTCTAGGTCCAAAGGTTATGTTTAAATATTGCCTCAGGTTGCCAGATCACTTTTTTTTTGCAAATTTGACAGATTTTATGTTTAACAATAGATCTGTGTTATAGGTTGGAGTTCTTTTTAAATGGGATTTTAGGTAACTTACCAAACCCCCAAAGCTCTCAGGTCATTTAGACCATGTTGGAGCCATCTTCATATTGCTAATGCTATGGATTGCATTATGGTTATCCAGGAACTTTGTGTTTTGCAGAAAAAAATGTATCTTTATTGTAATGCTTTGTATATGTATAAAATAACTTTGAATATATTTGTATTCTTATCAGTGTCAGTTACTGTTTTTGAATCATGGCAATAAATTACTTAATCTATTATTATTATATAACTCTTTGTGTTTGTTTTATTGCACTAAAAGTTGCTAGCAGTTACAAGTAGTTGGGCGATTGAAATGATAATGTAAATACTGTGTAACCTGCCTAATCCGACACCTGAGTATTCCAACATTCTGCTGTAACCAACACATTTTCATGGTCTCATCATATGCCTATCCTTGTAGATAAAAACAGAGTTTTCCGACACCCTGTTTAATCCAACATTTTTTTTCTGGTCCCCCAGTGTGTTGGATTACACTGTACTAATTAACTGCTTTTGAAAAAAACCTGATGTCTTTATCAATTAAAGTGATTGTACATCCATGATCTTGCACCAAAACCATATGCAATTTTCCTTCTGTCCAGTAATTTTAATCATGATTTGGATGTTAGTTGAGACAATAAAAATAACTAGTACTAGCAATTATTATCTATGATGTTCTTTATATTTCATCAAACTAATGAAAAAAATTTCAAAACATAGAATTCGATCATTTCTCCTGGTATTTAAGCTGTATATATATATAGCAAGTTGAAACAACATCAACATAAAAAGTCACATTTCATGTTTGATAAAAAAATGGACATATCACTCAACCTTATAAATTATTGTTTCCTTCACTCACAAAGAATAACTTTCAAACATGGACTGAAAATGATTAAATTGGGATGAATTCCATTCTACATACACCAACAAACAAGTACAAATATTAAGCATATGGTATAACCTGACAGATAGTGGTGAGACCATACATACATGATCACAGTGGTGTGACCATACATGCATGATCACAGTGGTGTGACCATACATACATGATCACACTGGTGTGACCATACATACATGATCACATTAGTGTGACCATACATACATGATCACAGTGGTGTGACCATACATGCATGATCACAGTGGTGTGACCATACATGCATGATCACAGTGGTGTGACCATACATGCATGATCACAGTGGTGTGACCATACATACATGATCACAGTGGTGTGACCATACGTACATGATCACAGTGGTGTGACCATACGTACATGATCACACTGGTGTGACCATACGTACATGATCACATTGGTGTGACCATACATACATGATCACAGTGGTGTGACCATACATGCATGATCACAGTGGTGTGACCATACATGCATGATCACAGTGGTGTGACCATATATGCATGATCACAGTGGTGTGACCATACATGCATGATCACAGTGGTGTGACCATACATACATGATCACATTGGTGTGACCATACATGCATGATCACAGTGGTGTGACCATACATGCATGATCACAGTGGTGTGACCATACATGCATGATCACAGTGGTGTGACCATACATGCATGATCACAGTGGTGTGACCATACATACATGATCACAGTGGTGTGACCATACATACATGGTCACAAAAAAGTATATGGCCAACGGAAAGCCTTTTTTTCAGAAGAAAACTAATGACAACACTAGAGTAACATCCCATGATCTAAACCTTTCCATTTTCTAGAATTCTTAATAAACTCTTAATCTAAATAATTCTCTGTTCTATAGAAGTTTAACAGCCATCCATCATCATCATTACAGACCATTGTTGGCAAAGAGCATTGAATGATGGTACAAATAGTTCTTTTTCTTTATCATTCAATTGTCATAATTTTACTCACCAATAGTATCTTTATTACTCCTATCTATTGAAAATCAGATGGTCAGTAAAAATATTTCTTATTATACTGTACAGCAATGATCTAAAATGCTTTACCAGTTGATCAGTTTGTAGAGATGAATTTAAACTGCAATTTGGTAAAACATTTTAGCAATTGGTATTGCAGTAGGATAAGGCCCATTAAATATGCACAATAATACAATGTATATTGTGTCTAGACTTTCATTACTTGTGGAACATTTTAGTGTTTTTATTTTGTTTAAGTAGATCACTTGTTAGTGATTACTTTATTCCCAACATTAAAATAGATACAGAAGTAGTTGCTTGCAGCACAATTATGATAAAAATTCATTGTAAGTACTGGCCTGATTAGACATGCAACCTTGAGACCTAAGGGAGCTCTCTAATGGACTACGCTAAAGAAGATCATGCTTAATTCAACCAAGTTAGACTCCCTTTATACCTTCAAGTATACAACACTTGGAGACACTGAAGGTTCATTTAAATCAACGGTTGAACTAAATATGTCTTTATGAATATGCAAAGAATTGGTATACATTTATAACAATTTATTTAACATTTCTGATTTGTGCAAAATTACAATAGAAATATTTCAGCTGCACATTCTTGGTTACATTGTGATTGTCACAAATCAAATCAATGTAAATTCCAATACAGGAATGATACCAGCTGACATTTTCAAAATACAAATATAAAAATAGACAAAAATAGACAAAAATAAACAAAAACAAATATACAGAGACATATTTTCTCAATGATAAGAGACACATATTTTATATCTACATTGCGTGGAGGTGTTATTCATACTATATTATTAATTCAAGCTATTACAATAAGCTTTAATACTACAACAGTTCTTAACAACATTATGTTTGCTTTAAATGAATGTTCGAATCATACATATCGCCTATTCCAGCTACACATACAGTACAAATGTCAGTATCATTACTTTTCAAAATGAAACTAAATTTATCTTGTTCAGACATATTTAACATATTGTCACATCAAGAGAGAATAACTCTAACAGTTTTATTTAGAGTTATCTCCCATAGAAAATGGCAGCCTCCATGAACAGAATTTGTTAAGGGTAAAAATATGATTCTAAGCAATTTATATGCGAATTTCAAGAGTACTACACACTAAAACTTGAGGAAAGTTTTTCGGTAATTTGAATTGTACACATTACTCTCACATGACAATTTTTAGAATTGGTGTAAATTGACGTTTTTGGGGCTTCTTTTACTGTAAAGTGTTATTATGTACTTGCACTACATGTCCTCTATGTGAATTGTTTACTGTAACATCCTTGTATATATCAAGAAATATATTCTTAATTGATAGTTTCCAAAGGTTTCATAATTTGTCTAATCTAATTAAAACTCCCAAAATTTATATATTTGGATGATGACGAATGAAGATTTAAAGATTTCAATATTATTCATCCTGTTTGTCATTTATTTTAGTACAGAGACTATTGTACTATTTAAAAGAATAATGTTTTCATTAAGCTGGAAAGACAAACAATATTGAGGATTAAGATTTTTGGTGGAAGAAGACTTCAAGTCTTCTGAAGGCCTATGGTGCCAACTTTAAAATCATTGAACCACCTCCGTATGCCGCATCCGTTTCTGTGTATTACAATTTCATAACAACTTCCGATTCTTGACACGATTTTACACATGATTAAGCATCTGAATCATTTAATTTGTAAAATAGGATTGAAAAACAATCACTATCGTTAATATTTACCTTTATTTATGTAATTTATTAGATTTCATCTCATCTACATGACCGTTATTTGTTTACTTGTAACGGATGTTTTTAATGTAGATATTTGTAGTACCCATGCGTGAATTTGGTATCGGGACAACTCGCCCTGTTTACATGTTCGCCCTTGGTCTGTTCGTCCTGAGTTCTTTCGCCCGTATAGTACGTTCACCCTGTATTCATTCTCTTCACTCTTATCTTACACAACGTTTTATAATACGTCCTTGCATTTATTAAACAATATTGATATTAAGGGTATCGTTAAAAAAGCTCTAAAACACGATTTAGTGAAAATCATCTGTTCCTTATTTTGTTCCCAAGGTAAGACAATAGTGTTCAGCCAATCAAATTCTGTGTTTCTCATGATCAAATTAATAAGCCAATCAAAATCGTTTTCTCTGAAGATTATTCTAACATGCTAGATTTTGAACTTGTGTTGTTTTCATCTAGTACTTTAAAAAAATACTTTTAAATAATACAAGTGAAAACAACTCCGTTCTACTTGGTGTTCCTAATTGGAAGGAAATACGAAGAAGAAGAAGAAGAAGAAGTTGTAAAATCGTGAACATGGCATGTGAATTTTCATCTGCAAGGAGGTTCTTACACAGCTTAAGGATAAAAGCATGACTGATTGACCAAATTCAATGATGCAGTACTACCATAAAGATAATAAATAGTATTTTTCACTAATTTATTGACATTATACTTTTGTAACATATGTTATTTTGTATTCAATTAAATCATTTAAAGCACAATGTACTATTCTTTTTCACAAAGACAAACAAACAGGTTGGGACCTCCACCCCACCCCACCCATTATGAGTGGTGTCCCTTAAATGAGGACTGTCCCTAAAAAGGGTCATTTTACTGTTGAAAAAAAGAAAGAAAATTTTAAGATTTTAACTCAAAAGTGGGAAAATTCATTATATTTGGAACAACTTTTCTAAATGAGGGTCAAATTAATAAAGAAGATATAACTTTAGAAACATCACAAAATTCTTTTGACATGTTTTGACACTTTAATACTTGATAGATGCATAGTTCTTGGGGAAAAGTTTCATCAAATAATATGAATATAGAGGTGCTCATTTTTACAGTGGGTTGTAATGTTCTTCTAATGAGGGTGACACATCTTTGCATAATTCAAAATTGGAAATTTCAACAAGCATCTAATATTCTTACACAAGAAAATAAACCCTGGTCTGCTAGCTACATGTTCATCTTTTCTACTGATTTAAAACTTAAATCATGCAAACAGACTTAAGAAAAGGCATGTAAGCTCATCATACAAATATGACACTTTTCAAGACAATCCAGATCGTGCAAAATACTTCTAAAAAATTGTAACCTTTAAAATTGTTGTCGCACACTAAAACCCCCATGGGAAATTTCAAAAGTTGGCAGGTATGTAACAAGTCTTACTATTTTTATGCCCCATTTATGGGCATTATGTTTACTGATCTGTCCGTCCGTCCTGCTTCAGGTTAAAGTTTATGGTCGTGGTAGTTTTAATGAAGTTGAAATCCAATCAATTTGAAACTTAGTACACATGTGTTCCTTATGATATGATCTTTCTAATTTTACTGCCAAATTAAAGATTTTACCTAATTTTCACGGTCCACTGAACATAGAAAATGATTGTATAGATTGAAATCCATGTACTTATGACACATTCTTGTTTGAAGAAAAAATACATCATAGCGATAATGGAACAAAGCAGGCTGGGTTAGTGGGGCTGCTTTTATGGTAATTCAAGTTACCTTTTAATTTATTCACCTTCTTCCACCTCAGAGCTATCAGCTCTTTGATTTGTCTGGCTTGATACACTAACTGAACAAGTTTTTGTGTGATACTTTAATCCCTTTTGGGATTCTGTATCTGGAGCAATTTTCTGATTTGGCCTCTGAGGACGGCCAAATGAAAAATTGCTCCAGACCCATAATCCCAAAAGGGATAAGTGATACTTATGTTGATGAGTCCTTGCATCATTGTAAAATATAAAAATAAGAAGACGTGTTATGATTGCAAATGAGACAATTCTCCACCAGAGACCAAATGACATAGAAGTTAACAACTATAGGTCACCGTATAGTCTTCAACAATGAGTAAAACCCATATTGCATAGTAAGCTATAAAAGGCCCTGAAATGACAAATGTGAACAATTTAACCGAGAAAATTGAAGGCATTATTTTTGTACTAAACAATAAATGAAAAACAAATATGATATACAGCAACAAATGACAACTACTGAATTACAGGCTCCTGACTTAGGACAGGCACATACAAAATGAGGAGGGGTTAATCATGATTGCGGGTGAAGAACAGTTAAAAAGAAAATCATGTATCTAAGACTAATTTATCAATTACTTCCAGTGGAATAAGTGTGAAGACCTGAGGTAAACATTCAGAAAAAAACATGATCTTGTGCAATGCCAAAATATAGGTATCGACAGAATGTCAAGCACAATATTGTGACCAACATATCAAAGGGATAAAAAGAAAAATGTGGGCAAGCTCTTTTTTAATTTACTTGCCCTCAAGGAAATTTACTTGCCCTTTTAATTGTATAAGGCTGAAAAGTGTTCACCTACTTGCTTATGTATATATGCTAGATACTTACCTGCATAATATCTGACACCTTTAAACAGATATAACTATGGTGTATGCAGGGACATTTCCATAGGTTTAAATTGACGCATTTTTAGCTACTGTCCAGCATATCACTGTGTCCTGCATAAAACGTTGTCCATAACGTCATTGTGTCAATCACAATACTTTGTCCAGCATAAATTGTTGTCCATAACATCATTGAATCAATCACAATACTTTGTCCAGTATATCAATGTGTCCAGCATAAAACATTGTCCATAACATCATTGTGTCAATCATAATACTTTTTCCAGCACATAAAACGCTGTCCATAACATCATTGTGTCAAGCACAATACTTTGTCTAGTACATCACTGTGTCAAGCACAATACTTTGTCCAGTACATCATTGTGTCCAGCACAATAATTTATCCAGTACATCATGGTGTCAAGCACAATACTTTGTTCAGTATATCACTGTGTCCAGCATAAAACATTGTCCATAACATCACTGTGTCAAACACAATACATTGTCCAGTACATCACGGTGTCAAGCACAATACTTTGTCCAGTTCATCCCTGTGTCAAGCACAATACTTTGTCCAGTACATCACTGTGTCAAGCACAATACTTTGTCCAGTACATCACTGTGTCAAGCACAATACATTGTCCAGTACATCACGGTGTCAAGCACAATACTTTGTCCAATACATTACTGTGCTTAGAACAATACTTTGTCAAGTTCATCCCTGTGTCAAGCACAATACTTTGTCCAGTTCATCACTTTTTCAAGCACAATACTTTGTTCAGTGCATCACTGTGTCAAGTAAAATACTTTGTACAGTTCATCACTGTGTCAAGCAACTCACAATTTATATTTTGATAACATTATTTCTTTGCAGCATTTCCCTTTGTTATAAACAATCTCACATTTTTATCTATTGTCCAACAATTGCAATCATGAATTGATGCAAAATTTTCTTAATTATTTACAGTACTCTGTGCAGCTGCTTGAGGTCTTTTTTTTATAGTAATTTAGTAACATATATGATTTATTCTTCCAGAGTAAGTTATAATGGATATTGCTTCAGACAAAGTTTTGCCATATTTAACACAAGTAGAACAGGTTGCAGAAGAAATTTTGGCTGACAAACATCAGATGGTTGATTTGGATAGGAGACGACAAAAAACAAGGGAGGCTATTAGGTATTTATACAAAAACTTTATGACATTTTCACTGGTTATAACTAGCTCGTATGAATACTGAAAACATAAAAATGTTTTCATAATCATTATAATCACTTTTCCTGTTTACTTAAGTGATTTGTCAAATATTTTTGGCACAAGCCTACTTTCTTTAGTTTTTTATGTCCAGCCTACAATAGTATGGGGGAATGTGTTTTCTGGTTTGTGCATCCATCTGTCTGCTTGTCCATCTGCTGGTCCATCCTGTATTAGGTAAAAGTTTTTGGTAAAGGTAGTTTACCATGAAATTGTCACATCAAATTGAAAGTAACTGCACTTGTTCGTTATAATTTTTTTTAAATATAGGCCAAATTAAGGTATTGACCTAGACTTCAGGGTTCAGTGATCACGGAAATGTGATAATGCAAATGGGGCATGTTGTCCTATGGACACATATTATTGTAAAAAGATAAGGGAGAGAACTTAGTCATGTTTATACGATAATTTGAGTAAAAATGACTGAATTTCAATTATTTTTTTGTATGAAGGTCGCAAATATGAATATCTTGGATGATTTCTTTAATGGAATCAATCTTCACCAAATAAATTTAAATAGTAAATAGTTTTTTTTTAGAAAAATAGATTTTGAGATCTAAATCTTGATTCATTTACCGTACTGATAAGTCTAATAGTTTATTACATCCAGGTCATTTGGTCTCTGATGGATAGTTGTCTCATTTGCACTCATACCACACCTCCTTTTTGATACTACAAATGTAATTTCATATTGTTTTTTGAGAATGTGATGTTGATATAAACAGATTTTGATAGTTTTTGTTTATTTAACAGCTTTGGCGCTTTAGAGCTTGACATATTCTATAGACACCAACTGTCTAATGTTGTTGACATGTAGATGTCTTAGACAATGTGTTTTTATGGGTAATGCCTCATTCATGTATACTACACATATCTTTGTATTTATATTACATTGTATGGAGAGTACCTTTTATTTTTTTACTTTTGCAGGGTTCTACAGAAAGACAAAACCACAGAAAAGACTTGGGTTTGTTTTGGGAACCAGTTTATAAAGCTTCCAAAGAAAAATACAAAGAAGCTTTTAGATCAAGGTTTGTAAATATAGTTTGCTTCCTTGATGTTGATGCACATTTACCACATTTTCTTTGAATTGAACATTTTTAAAAACATTTTAAGTAAAACATGTTACTTAATTTAGTATTTATGGATCAGAATAAATAATCAGACCGTTATTACTGTCTGTGTGACAAAAATAACCAAATTTCAAATTTTCAAATCACAATGAGAGTTGAAACAAAAGAGTCATTAAGTTATTTAAAATGTTTTGTTATCTTTGTTCTATCTCTTTTTATATGCATTACAGGAAAGCCATTGAAATATTTATTTAATACTTTATTATACTAGTAGTCTGGGTGAATTTATTGATATTGTTTTTAAAAATATATTTTATTAATCATAATTAATATTAAGTTTGTTGACAAGTGAAGAAAATTCAACCTCCTTTACAATCTCTGGCGCAGAGATTCAATACTTCGTGACACTACACTCATATTAAGTGCAGTATTGCGGAGCATGTATGGAACGGATATGAACTCTGCACCGGAGATTGCTAGTGGGAGAGTCTACCATCTTACCGGTAGGATAAAAGAAGTGCAACACTTTATTAATGGTATGGTATCCAGTTTTGATCGAATTGATGTCTTGTTTAATATATAAATCAGACCATCAGTTTATCGTGGAATGACTGTCTTTATAATAATGTATGCTCCACAGGTTATTTTTTGTCTCATATAAGACAAATTGCAGAATAAGTGACATTGGGATGCTAATGCAGCGGCAGTTGCGGGGTCTGTGGCCTTGTCAAGTATTTTTTATAAAGCTTTGTATTTGAGAAGGTAGAAGACCTGGATGCTTCATACTTTGTATTTGAGAAGGTAGAAGACCTGGATGCTTCATACTTTGTATTTGAGAAGGTAGAAGACCTGGATGCTTCATACTTTGTATTTGAGAAGGTAGAAGACCTGGATGCTTCATACTTTGTATTTGAGAAGGTAGAAGACCTGGATGCTTCATACTTTGTATATTGATGCCTAATGTTTTGCATTGTTTTTTTGTCAGACATATTTCTCACTTATTATGAGTAATAAAATATCTATATTTGGTGTGTAGAATCCTTGCAAGGTCAACATGTCCATAAGACAAGGTTCACTTGAACTTGATTTCATTTCATGGATCAGTGATCAAGGTTAAGTTTTCGAGGTCAAGTCTTTATCTCGGATACTATAGGCAAAAAGTCAACTATATGCATGATTTTTAAGTATACATGTCTGTCTGGTAGGGTTTTGTCTTACCTTGACTTTATTTTCTTGGTTAAGGTAGCTTGGGTGTCTTCCTCCATCTTGGATTTTGAAATAGCAGATAACGATCGTTAATATAGAAAATATGTGTGTTATCATATTTTTGGCTGTATTTTACAAAAAACAGAATATTTTTGTTTGATTCATTTTGTTTTCAACTTTGCCACATAAGGGGGAGATAACTCAGATAAAGTAACTTTTATAATAGAATGTGTTTTGAATTTACCTATTTTATTATAGAAAACGAGTCTGGTGAGCCCATTTTTGCTATTTCTTATCTGAAAGCATATTATTAAAGCTATATATCTTCTCATATTTTATCTTAAAATTCTATGGTGTAGTTTTCTTTTTATCACACAAAATTGGGTTTTCCATGCATAATCTATACAAAATCTGACAATTTTGCACAACCTGTAGCGTGAAAAAAAGCCTGGTGACCCATACTTTTTATTATATTTTTGAAAAAAGCATGATATAAACTACATTTTGACAAATTAATAAAAAATTCTATGGGTTTTGATTTAGACATCTACCTTAATTGGTCAGTTTTAACTTTTTGCTGTTTGGTCTGTTTTGCAGATACTGTAAGCTTCAGTTAAACTATATATTTGATGTATGGAGTGATAATACTATATATTTGATGTATGGAGTGATTGCAAGGTGTACATGTCTGTCTGACAGGGTTCAGCTGACCGCATCTGTCTGTTTTTATATTTCCATCACCTTTTTCTCAGGTACTACTGAACAGAATTAATTCATATTTGGTCAGCAGCTGGGTCAAGATGGGCGATTTTGGTAGGCAGAGTGGTAGCCTTTTCCTCAATTCCTCTGCCCATATTGTAAACTTGGATATGTTTGATGGCTCTTTCGAAGCTGAGAAATTTTCACATCTGTGGTTAAATTTTCGGGGTACGAAGTGAGATTCATTTTTCTGTAATTTAGCACACCTGGAAAAACCTTTTGTGATGGGTCTTTTTGAGGTAAAAAATCCCTTTTTTCACAGAATAAGTTCTTTGAAAATTTAGTTCTTTGTATACATTTAATAATTCTATAGTTTTTACACCTTTATTCTATTGTCCTCTGCTCTCCAAATCAACACAAATGGTTAAGCTCAGTCACTTGAAAAAAAATGAAACATGTCCAAAATCACTACACAGAGGTGTTTTGTTTTCGCACTATTTTTGAGTTCCTCAGTTTGAGGCACATTAGGGATATTGACCCAGCTTGTTATGTGTGAGCAATTTTTAGATTTGTTTCAAAATTTTTTTCACACCTTTTCAAGTAGTATTGGTCAGAATGACTTGATACTTAGAAGTGTTGTCAATGTTTAGGTTAACCCAAAAGTCAAATACCAAAAAAGTTAACCGGTTAATCAAACCTTTTTCAATTTTAATAGATTTGATATAAATGTGTATTGAAACCATACATAACAATGTTAAATACTAAAATCATCATCAAGATACTTAATGAATTCAATTGTCCCATATATTGATTACTTGATTAACAATGAAAACATTCCAATTTTACATTATTACTTAGCTAGCACAAAGATATCTTGTCTATCAGCTTGGGGCAAAGCCTTATTTAAACAAGGATTAGGAGTGTTAAATAGATATAATTTCACTTTATCTTAGATTGTGTGGAAGAAAATGTAAAAATGTCAATTATCCACATCCAAGGCATTGTATTGTTTCAAACGAAATGCTGACTCGAGAATTTTGAAATGCATATAAAGTGTATACTGGTGGTACCAAGAAACAGAATGATCTAGGAAAGGATGTCACTATACACTTCAATACATATTTTCATATAACCATGCTTTTGTATTGATGTATTTAAACTTTTTAACTTGAAGAAAATTTTCATCTAAAAAGACTGTAAACTAAAAAAAATATAAATAAGAAAATCAGTTCTCCTGGCTAGACCACATTACCATGTTGTTTTCATATTGTATCTCTTACTACACCAATGTTAGTTCACCTCTAATCCGAATAATTCAGTCGTTATATTCCGCTGATCTACGATTTCTCCATTAACGCCTGAATGCATTGACAATGGATATTTTTGAATATCAAGAAGAGATTTTATGTGAATATATTAGTTAAATAAACTTGCCTGATACATTTACATTATAGAATATGTTCCTCGTATTAGAATACTCTCATCGCAAACACCGGGTGATCCGAATTTAAAAATACCATATCCGCTTCTGGGTGTAAACCCCACAAACTATCCTGAGTAGAAATCACCCAGGTAAGAATTAGTTTTAATGTTGCGTTTAATTGATAATATAAATTATCAATCATACAACACAAGAAATTTATGAAGGGTGGAGGTGGATTCAGGCAAGTATATTTAACTAATATATTCACATAAAATTTCTTCTTGATATTCAAAAATATCCATGTTATGTGAATAAGCTAAATATACTTGCCTGATACATTTACATTATAGAATACTCACTGATTACAAAGCAGTGAATGGTTTTCGGAAGGTGGATAAATTTCTTCTTTAAAATCCATCACCAATAACATCATAACACCAAAAACAGTAACTAAACATATATACAAATGGTATTTACAACTGTACTAATCATCATTCTGAAATAAAACATATATATTTTATTCTAAAATTTGTGGATGCCCTTTGTATAATGCCCAACTTGGAGCAATTGCACGAGTGGATTGAGCATTAACTTTTAAATTTTCATCAGAATATGATTCTTTTATTGCTTGAACAATCAAACTAGCAATTGTAACTGTACCTACTGGTTTGTGAGGTTCTTTCATAGCAATAAAAGTTTGACTTTGTCTGTTAATTGTAACTTCTGTCTAAAAGATCCTAAAAGATCCATTTCTGTAACTTTAGTTCGTTCTAAATATACAGAAATGGACCTTTAGGATCTAATAAAGGTCTATCTTTGAAATGTGGTACATGAATTTTAGCCCCAAAATGACTTTGTCTATCCTGTTTTGCTAAACCATGTCTAATAAAAGTGGTACCCTTATCTTGTATCTTCATTGACTCTGGATCAATCCTAAGACTCTGTAAATCACTGCACCTTCTGAAAGTCGTTATTGCAGTAAGAAAACTGTTTTCAAAGTTAAAAACTTTAGAGGTACATCATTTGAAGGTTCAAAAGGTTGTTATTCTAAAGCTTTGAAAACAACTTCTAAATTCCATTCTGGAAGTAATTTGACTTTAGGTGGTCTGGAATGGAAAAGCCTTTAATCAGTCTAGAAATGTAAGGATGTTGACCAACCGGACAATTTTGAACTGGAGGTAGTAATGCTGATAACATTGACCGGTAACCAGATATTGTACGATATTGCAATCCTGATTCAAAGAAAAATGCAAAAAAAATCAGCAACTTGACATAAAGTAGCTGCATAGGGATCATTTGTTTGTATCACACCAACTACAGTACTTTTCGAATTTGGCAGAATAATCTTTCAAGATCCTGCTCGCCAAGATGCATTGAGCAAGGTTCTAGCTGACTTTAAAAAGCCCTCTGTTTCGAAATTTCGGTCGAGAGAAGCGACTTAACATCTGAGGATTTGGATGATAAATCTTTGTCTTGGGTTGACTCAACAGATTTTCTAACATTGGTAATCTTATTGGAAGTGCTACCAATAATTCCAAAATCTCTGGATACCAAACCCTCCTTGGCCACTGGGGAGCAATTAGGATAATCTGACACCGAACTACCTCATATATTTTAATATCTTTTCTGTATCCCATTGAACAAAATTTGATTCACCACTGTGTTGTTCAAAGTCCATTCTGTTGGTCAATTCTTACTCCGCTCAACTGATCTGCCAAAATGTTTTTCTTTCCCATTAGGTGGGCTGCCTTCAAAACAATGTTGTTTTGATTGCTAATTGCCATAGTTCCCATGTCAAATAACAGAGATTTGGAGACTTTGTCCCCCCTTGGCGATTGATATACTATACTACACTGGTTTTGTCGCATCTGACTAAAACCCAATTGTTTTTCAGGTGATTCAGAAAATGTTTCAGTGTCAAAATCACAGCTTTCATTTCTAAACAATTTATGTGCCAAGATTTTTGAGTTGCTGTCCATTCCCCTTGAAAAATCTGGTTCTGGGAAATATAACCCCCAAAACCGTTTTTCGAAGCGTCTGTTGTGATTGTAGCAGTGGTATTTGGACATACTAAAAATCAGCCTTTCTGCGTGTTGGCTGAATTTTTCCACCATAAAAGATGTGATTTTAGATGTTGTGTAAATGGGATCTTTATATTCATATCCCTGTTGATTGGATTCCAAAAACTCAAAAGATGCAACTGAATGGGTCTCATGTAAAGACGAGCATTGGGAATCAATTCGATGCAAGATGCAATTGTGCCTATAATTTTAAAAAAAATCCAGAGCTGTTGATTGACTTTGAAACATGTTCTGAATCAACATATGCTATTTTTGTGTTCTCTCCCTTGTTGGAAATACTAACCCTTGTCCAAATGAAATACTCCCCAAAGGTAAGTGATTTCCTGACTTGGAATAAGATTTGATTTCTCTTTGTTTATGATGAAACCTAGTGAGACAATCAGATTGAGACATTTCTGTCAATCTTGTAACAACTGATTCTTGTCTTGATTTACTATTAACCAGTCGTCTAGATAAATCGCTAGTCTGATGTTTTGAGTTCTTAGATAAGCTGCCACTACTGATACAACTTTTGTAAATACTCTTGGAGCACAGGTTGGACCAAAGCACATTGCTTTCTGCTGATAACTCTGATTTTGTACATAAAATCTCATGTATTTTCTGTGATTTGGACATATTGGGAGATGAAAATATGCATCTCACAGATCGAGAGAAATTGCCCAATCTTACAGTTTCACTAAGTTTATCACTTTTGCATTGTGTCCATTTTGAAGTGTATTTTCTTCAAATAACTGTTGAGGGTCTTAAATTTGTTACCATTCTTAGTTTCCGTTTTCTTGGGAACTAGAAATAATGTACTGTAAAACCTCCTAGAGCTTGAGGATTGTGTACTTTTCTATAACATCTTTTTCCAGCAAAGTATTTATTTCTTCCATGAAAATATCCAAATTTTCTTGAAAAATTATTGTTTTCTTTATTCCCGTCCAAAACGGTTTCTGAATAAATTCCAATTTGTACCCTTCTTTTATCATTGAAAGAACCCATTTGTCTGTTGTAATTTGTTCCCAATTTTGAAGAAAATTTGTTAAGCAACCCCTACTGGAATTTCTGGACACATAACTAGACTTACTTTTGAGTCAACTATCATTCCATTTGGGGATCCGAAGGAACCCCAGGAACTCTTTGTAGTTGTCTTGCCGACTTTAAAGTCTTTCTTGTTCCCTCTTGTCGGTTAGAACCTCCATCTTTATCTTTAGCACTGTTATAACTATTATAAGTTGAAACAGGTTTCCTATTGTTATTAGAGGTATAACCACTGGAAGTATTCTGAAATTGTGTAGGTCTAGCACCTTGATTAGAAAATCTAGCTGACTTGTTTGAAGATAATCTAGAATCTTCAAACTTCTTCTTTACTAAACTCTGGCAAAAGATCGCTTAATTGTTCTTTCTGTTCTTTCCTTTTCTCTAAACTAATTTCAAGCCCTTTACCAAGACTCCTTCTACAGATAAAGGCAAATACTGACATCTTGAACTCAAATCCTTAATATTTGATAAACCTGAATCGTGAGCAGCAGCTTTGCGACGTATAAGATGATTAAATGCACCAGATCGACCAGCTTGGTCCAATGATTTAGTAGACATAGCAAAAATGTCTTTTACGGTCTGACATGCTGTATTTTTGTCAACATCTTCTTCTTCAAGATCTTTCAATAAAGATCCTAGTGCCTGTTGCATGTATAGCATAGAAATTATGTTCATTCTTGATGCTAGTTGACCCTGAAAACTAAGTTTCTCAATTTGCTTGTAAGGTTGACTATATAATTGTCTATGATTATCCCAAGACCTAATTAATTTTTGACCATGAGTTTGTCTGATCATAGGTTCCAATAAATCATCAAGTTTAGGCACCTGTAAAAAGCTTGCTGAATCATCATTAATTGGAAAACAACTTTTGTATTCCTCTTTGTATGCAGATAGATGTTCTGGGATCTTACAACTCTCTAATATTTTAACCTGCCAAGAACTCTCTAATATTTTAACCTGTGCTTGGTCTAAAATAAGTCCTACTGAAGACTTTTCTTTGCTCAGATCTTCACTAAATGTTTGTGCCAAAACATTAGTTGTTGTCTGCCTCTCATCAGACTTTGTCAAGATCTTGTACCTGTTCATTTCAAAATGGCGGGTCCCTCCTTAGTTACGTGGTCAACTGTGGATTTGACGGTAACTTTTAGCATTTACATGCTTCTAAAATCTATCACCTTTGATTAGTGTTCCTCTAACTGGACTGTTTCAGACACACTTGTGTATAATTTGATTCAAATTTGAGTTTAGTATGACGTCCATTATCACTGAACTAGTATATATTTTAGCCAATTTGTTTAGGGTTGTTGTCCAGCTTTGTCAAGGTACGCCTCATGGTGCGGAAGACACACTTTCGCTGCATTGAAGACCTATTGGTGACCTTCTGTTGTTGTCTGTTCTGTGGTCGGATTGTTGTCTCTTTGACACATTCCCATTTCCATTCTCAATTTTACACTATAATCATCATTTGAATGAATATCTAATTCATTGCGTTCTCTATCACCTATACTGATAGATATTTCTGAACGCACATCTAGATCTCTGTTTCTAGAAACATGTGGAGACCCCAAATCTTGATCCAAGTTTGGTTCTAGACTGACAAGTGGTGGTCTACGCCCCAGATGGGACGTTATCCACATTGTGACCATCAGATCCGGCAAAGCAAAACTTTCCTACTCTGATCATTGTCAACAGAATTGGCAAATAACTGAAAAAGTCTATCCAACTTCGCATTAAAGTTATTTTCCATATTTGTCAATTTCTCATCGTAAACAGCCTGTAACGCATCTTTCTTAGATGTACGTTTCTTTTACATACTTTCTCCAAACTAGAAGTTCTAGCACTGGACTTACTACTAGACTTCTTCTTGAGTTTGTCACCTGCCGATCGGCAGACAAAAGAGAAAACTCCGCGCCTCTCTGCTGTCAGAATTAAGCCTGTCATCATCGCCATCCATAATTATGATATATAAATATGAAATAACTACCGACACAGACCAAAAGTCGAATAAATATCGACGAAGTTTTAAACTATTACTAAATATAAGAATTGAATGAGGATCCGTTCAATTCAACGCAAAAATTAAAACTAATTCTTACCTGGCTGATTTCTACTCAGGATAGTTTGTGGGGTTTACACCCAGAAGCGGATACAGTATTTTTAAATTCCGATCACCCGGTGTTTGCGATGAGAGTATTCTTATACGCGGAACGTATTCTATAATGTAAATGTATCAGGCAAGTTTATTTAACTTATTCACATAAAATGTAAAATCGTCAATCAATCATTCGAATTAGCTCGGGATTTACCTATTCCGATAAAATTGAGCCATTTTCTGATTGGTCACCTCTTCTACAGGGCACCAATCAAAATACAGGATTCAGGAAGAGTTTTATCATGTATGGAATTCAGGCCCTCAAGTAGGAGAGATCGATTATGGGAGGGACTGAATTATTCGAGTTAGTTCACCTCTACTATACAATGTATTATTTGCATGTCATTCTTTGTACCTTTGTTTTTTGGGGGATTTTAGAGAATAAAGTATTGTATTGTATTGTAAAGTTCTGCAGACATTGTCTTTTAACATCAACTTTAGGACCAGTTAACTGGTTAACCGGTCAAAAAAATATTCAAGTAATTGTTATTTTTCAATTTTACAACACTAATATTTAGTCATCAGCTTGACAGTGATTAATTTTAATTTGTGAGCATTTTGGGATCTGTCAAGACACCTACTTCCTGTTTTTGTATACTTTTAGTTTTTCAATATGTTGAATGGGGTTAGAATTTTTTGTCACACTTTTCTCAAGTACTTATTGAACAGAATAACATCATATTTGGTCTGCAGCTTTACAGTGATGAATTGTCATGTGTGAGAACTTTTGGGATCTGTTAGTCAATTCCTTCCTGTTTTCTGATTCTTTGAATTATTAGTGGGGGTATGCTCAGGTAGACAACACATACATTCTTGTTACACATCTGTTGTTATATATTGATGCTATTGTACTCTATATTTTCATTGTATGATAACTAGTACATTGTAGTTCATGAACAATGGGAAACTAAGCATTTGCATCTAAAGGTAGCTTTCACAAAGTAATTCTAAGGCAGTGTTTTACTAACACTTTATCAAGTCAGAGTTAAGATGAAGTCGACCTAGGCTTATAATTTGATGAATGTCAGCATGATGTCTGATTGTGTGGATATCAACATTGCCGATTCCAGAAAAAATCAAAGGAGCCATTATAATATTCTCAGATAAACTTGCTTAATATTGCCCCATGGTGTATGGAAGAACCCTATTGTCTTAGGGTTAATAGGTCAAATATTAAGGTCAAAGCAGCTATTAATAGACTAAAACTGGGGAAAATTTGGGTTTCCTGATATTATCTCTCAAACCATATGTCCAACTTTTACAAAACTTACATTAAGACTTCCCATTTGAAAGAAGAACACTCCTGTAGATATTTAGGTCAGTAGGTAAAAGGTCAAGGTTGCAGTACTTACTTTCCATCATTTAACTTAAATTGTAAGCATACTTAACAGACTTCTTCACCGAAAGAAAAATAGTACCTGACTGTTTCTCTTCTACAAATCCATAAAGATGGCAACTTGGCTGATGAACCTATGGTGTGTCTGGAATCTTATTGTATATAAGAATATAACACAATGTGTGAAAGAACAATATTTAACAAGGTGTATTCCAATCTAACATAATTGATATAAGTAAATGTACCTTGCAGACATTTATCGTACATGTATTCTGCCGACGTTAATTGCATTGTGCAGATGTAAATAGCATTGTCAACTGCCCAACCTAGTACATGTATTATTTAATAGACTACTCTATAAACTGTTGACATTTGTGGCTATTGTTAAAAGCTGATTGATGACCCCTCTGAACTATATAAGATCCAGCTTTGGACTGAACAGCAGATTCCGACAGGAGATTCTGCCAAGGTGTCCCTAGCCCCCCACCACACACGTGGTAGGCTGGAATTAATCAGGACCAAACAGTTATACCACTATACGATCACGTGTTCATGTGACAATTCGCTAACACCAAAATTCGTCAGATCACGGCCAGTGTCACAGTGCAAAATAATTTTTGAACTTTCGAACTAGTTATCTTTAGAAACTTTGTAAATTACGTAATAAATTATTATTTCTGTCTTAGACTTCTTTACAAGAAGACTTAAATGCTTTCAGTAACTAACTCACTTTGATTTGATTTGACTGCTGTTTAAAAATGAAGTATTCTTCCATGTTTGAAATTCAGCTCATCATGATTAGCTTATCTGGCGTGTCATTAACCAAGAAAATAATTCTAAAGGACTTGTGAATAAAACATATTATTTGTTCTCCAAATAACCTCATTAAGCATATAGTTTTGAATATTGATAATGTTTACTGGAAATAATAAACAATATAGATATAATTTTCTTGATGACAGTAAATACAATTGGGACATGATAGGTTATGTGTTTACTTAATGGTTCTAACAAGACTAATTCTGAACATGGGAATCATGATATTAGTTAAATATAATGTCATAAGTCAAAACATGTACTGATGATAGTGAAAAGTAAATTAAAGTATTCCAAAGCAACCCATGGGGAAAATGAATAGACATTTCTAAATGAAATTCGTAAAAGCTTGTATGTTAAAAGTTCATTTTACCAAGTTGCAATTAATATCTTTTAACACTAAAAAACTACTGCAATAAGGAATATGTTCAGTTAGTCTCAATAAAGTTGATGACATTTTCTTAATCATTGCATACAAGAATTGAGATGACATTTCTTTAAAAAATGAATTGACAATGAATGGGGTTAAGTCTCTCCCTTTTGCTAAATCTATGAGTATCTTTATTTCAGTGAATAGAGAACAATAGCATTAAGTATTTCTTATGATATTAAAATAAAAATGCCTGATTGAAATTTATTTCAAAACCACATTTGTACATTTTCGGAAAATCATCTTTTTTCTTCTTTTTTTAAACGATTTTATTTTAATTATGCAAATGACGAATGCATATAATTACTTTCATAATTGTTGTAGAGGGTTGATACACTAACATTTCAAAGATACTAATCTACTGCAATTTTATTAGAAAATGGAAAAAAAATAAAAATACAAAATCTAAAGCTCTTACCATATACCAGTGATATAATTTTTCATCACCAGTTTTCTTACTAAACTCAAATTTAAGATGGTTAAATCTGATTTATATTTTATTGTTATTTAAAGTTGATGGGAGGGTTTATTATAGATCAGTTTTAAGTTCATCAGTATATAAGTTTATAAAACATATAAAGGTCATGTCATATAAAAACAAGAAGATGTGGTATGATTGCCAATGAGACAACTCTCCACAAGAGACATGTTCAGTTTTGTTGATTTTCATTTTAAATCACTGAATAAGATTGATATGTTTTGTTCTCTAAACTTTTGACATTCAAATTGTGACATTTTCAAGACCCCTTTTTCCATATTTTATTGCAACTAAATTCAGAATGTTGCCATGCACACATTGGGTATTTTGATCCGAAAGTGCGGAGGGATCTGATTCCCACGGAGGAATTATGCTCCTTGGGAATCGAATCCAGATTTTACCTACCTACTTTACAAACTTTTCATTAATTGCTCCTCAGGATTCAGATCCCTCTACGGACTTCGGAGCAAGATATCCGGTGAGATGCATACACTATAGAGAAACTGTTAAAATCTTACGAATATGTTGGAAATAAACATGTGCACATATGTGACACTTATAAAATTTTAGAAGGAAGTTAAAAATTACAAGGGTCAATTTTGAATTTATTTCCCAACTGTGGAGTGCTACCTTATGGTCTCCTGTGTCAAATGAAAAAATAAGTTGTCATACTCCAATATATTCAAAGTCATTAAATTTGTACAAATACCTTAATAAAGATGTATTGATGAAGATTTCAATTTCATTACCACCACAGGATTTATGGAACTCTCTGGTGATGTAATTAACAAGTTTCATTGACAATGTGGCTTTCACACTGAAGTCATAACATGTTATTTCTTTTTCATGAACTTTTCAAGAATCTGTCATAGAATGTTAACTTTACACAGTTCATTAAGTTCAAATTAAAATTATCAGAGTAACATGCATGTTTTCTATAAATGAATAGTTAAAGAACCGATCCTTAGAAGTACATTTAAGTAAACCAGTTAATCTGAAGGTACATATTATCAGACAAAGGGCAAACATTCAGTGTCCACTTTTAACTAGACATAGTGGGATGAGACTAATTATAATTATTTAATGTACATTAATGTAAGTAAAATATCAACTTTAGTCAAAATCAGTAAAACATATTCCCCAGTTAATATCAGAAGGTTCATCCTAGTTCATTTCAGTAGAAGGTTTATCCAAATCCATGAAAAGAAAATATTTATCATTATGGTTATCCATGTCAAAAGAAAATTTTTTTGTGCAATTTTAGTAGAAGTTTCTGCAAGTCAATATTTGTGGAGGGTTTATTCTATTGGTATCCCGTAGGACAACTTTCTCAGTAGGGAGTTGTTCAAGTCCATTTCAGTAGACAGTTATAGCCTAGTCCCTGTGAGAAGACAATTGTTGTATGTCCTAGTCCATGTCAGTAGACAGTTATATCGTAGTCCCTTTGAGAAGAAAATTGTATGTCCTAGTCCATGTCAGTAGACAGTTATATCCTAGTCCCTGTAAGAAGACAATTGTTGTATGTCCTAGTCCATGTCAGTAGACAGTTATATCGTAGTCCCTGTGAGAAGACAATTATTGTATGTCCTAGTCCATGTCAGTAGACAGTTATATCGTAGTCCCTGTAAGAAGACAATTGTTGTATGTCCTAGTCCATGTCAGTAGACAGTTATATCGTAGTCCCTGTGAGAAGACAATTGTTGTATGTCCTAGTCCATGTCAGTAGACAGTTATATCGTAGTCCCTGTAAAATGACCATTGTTGTATGTCCTAGTCCATGTCAGTAGACAGTTATATCATAGTCCCTGTTAGAAGACAATTGTTGTATGTCCTAGTCCATGTCAGTAGACAGTTATATCGTAGTCCCTGTGAGAAGACAATTGTTGTATGTCCTAGTCCATGTCAGTAGACAGTTATATCGTAGTCCCTGTAAGAAGACCATGTCAGTAGACAGTTATATCGTAGTCCCTGTGAGAAGACAATTGTTGTATGTCCTAGTCCATGTCAGTAGACAGTTATATCGTAGTCCCTGAGAGAAGACAATTGTTGTATGTCCTAGTCCATGTCAGTAGACTGTTAAATCGTAGTCCCTGCGAGAAGACAATTGTTGTATGTCCTAGACCATGTCAGTAGACAGTTATATCGTAGTCCCTGTGAGAAGACAATTGTTGTATGTCCTAGTCCATGTCAGTAGACAGTTATATCGTAGTCCCTGAGAGAAGACAATTGTTGTATGTCCTAGTCCATGTCAGTAGACAGTTATATCGTAGTCCCTGTGAAAAAAAATTGTTGTATGTCCTAGTTCATGTCAGTAGACAGTTATATCGAAGTCCCTGTGAGAAGAAAATTGTTGTATGTCCTAGTCCATGTTAGTAGACAGTTATATCGTAGTCCCTGAGAGAAGACAATTGTTGTATGTCCTAGTCCATGTCAGTAGACAGTTATATCGTAGTCCCTGTGAAAAAAAAATTGTTGTATGTCCTAGTTCATGTCAGTAGACAGTTATATCGAAGTCCCTGTGAGAAGAAAATTGTTGTATGTCCTAGTCCATGTTAGTAGACAGTTATCCTATTCCCTTAGGAAAATTGTTGTATGTCCTAGTCCATGTTGGTAGAAGGTTTTCCTAATACATTGTTAGAAAAAAGATTTTGTCTAAGTTAATGTTAAAAGAAAGTTGGCCTTTGTTTTGTCTCCTTCAGAAGATAGTTGCCCTAGTCCATGTAAGTAGTTGTCCATGTCCACAATAGAAGAAAGAAGATGTCTAAGTCCTTTTCAGATGGAAGGAAATTGTCCTAGTCCATATAAGGAGATAGAAAATGTTGAAGTCCTTGTGAGACAAAAGAAGTTGCCCTAGTTATGTCAGTACCCCCTAGTTTATGTTAAAAGCTTGTCAGTAGAAGTTGTCCTTAGCTATGTCAGTAAAAGTTTTTTTAAGGCATGTCAGTAAAAGTTGTCCTAAGTTTTGTCAGTAGAAGTAGTTCTAAGGCATGTCAGTAGAACTTGTCATTATGCATGTCAGTAGAAGTCCTAAGGCATGTCAATAGAAGTTGTCATAAGGCATGATAATAGAAGGTGTCCTAAGGCATGTTAGTAGAAGTTGTCCTAAGGCATGTCAGTAGAAGTCATCGTAAGGCATGTCAGTAGAAGTAGTCCTAAGGCATGTCCGTAGAAGTTGTCATTATGCATGTCAGTAGAAGTTGTCATTAGGCATGTCAATAGAAGTTTTCCTAAGACATGTTATTAGAAGTTGTCCTAAGGCATGTTATTAGAATGTGTCCTATGGCATGTTAGTAGAAGTTGTCATTAGACATGTCAGTAGAAGTTGTCATTAGACATGTCAGTAGAAGTTGTCCTAAGGCATGTTAGTAGAAGTTGTCTTTAGACATGTTAGTATAGGTTGTATTAAGGCATTTCAGCAGTTGTTCTAAGCAATGACAGTAGAAGTTGTCCTTAGACATGTCAGTAAACATTGGCCTAAGGCATGTCAGTAGTTGTTCTAAGCAATGTCAGTAGAAGTTGTTCTAATGCATGTAAGTAGGCATTGTCAATCAGCTGAAGATTATTTTAGTCGGTCAGTAGAATGGTTGATTTATAAATAAGAAGATGTGGTATGAGTGCCAATGCGACAACTATCCATCCAAGTCACAATGTGTAAAAAGTAAACAATAATAGGCCAAAGTACAGCCTTCAACACGGAGCCTTGGCTCACACCGAACAGCAAGCTATAAAGGGCCCCAAAAAGACTAGTGTAAAACAATTCAAACAGGAAAACCAATGGTCTAATCTATATAAAAAACGAGAAATGAGAAACACTTATGAACCACACCAACAAACGACAACCACTGAACAACAGACTCCTGACTTAGGACAGGTGAATAAAAATGCAGCGGGTTTAAACGTTTTAACAGGCACCAACCTTCACCCTAACCTGACACAGTGGTATAACATTACAACATAAAAAGACACACAATAAAATATCAATTGAAATGGCTTAACTCGATCAAAAAAACAATACACAAAAACAAGTAAATATACACTGAATGAATAAGTTTGATCTATGACACAATATAAATAAAAAAGATGTTTCAATGTCAAAAAGACAACTTTAACCTATGACAAAATTGCTTTAAATAAAGTAACGTACACAGGTAAATTTAAATGTAATAATATTGTTGTTAGGAGTACAGAAACATTTTTTACAAAATAAATTTGTTATTCATAGTACGAGTACAGAAGTGAAAATTTTTTCCTCATACTAAATACTTATCAAAGGTGGTATATATTAAAAATAGTAAGACGAGATATAACACAAAATAACTAAACATTGAATAACAGAAATGCATTACAAATTGTGTCGACAGGTCAAATTAACATGAAAGTATGATTTGAGAGTACTTGCAGTTACTGAAAGCTAGTTAAAAGCCAAAAACAATTAATAATAAAAAATCATGCATCAGAGACTAAAATCAATTAAAACACATCCCAGGCAGGGATTTAGTGTTTTAATGATTGTATATTTTTAATGATAAGGAATATACTGGTTTTTTTTTTTAATCAAGTTTGATGATTTCTTGGTTAGTTTTAACAAACTGTTTTATTCCATCAGATATTGGTCTGGTGAAGAATAAAAGTAAAATAATGTTGAAATTGCAGAATGTGTGACATCAGCACAATTAAAACTTGATATCATGTATAAAAAATACTTTTTTTCCCAGTTGGTTAATATTCTCTTTTGTCAGATAAATCATTTTGACAAGACTTGAATTTAATTGAGATGTTCATATTAATGACATTGATTTATTTTATTATTCGATTGTTGAACTTAATCATTCATATTTGTTTAAGTAGTATACAGGAATAACATTGATACAACAAAAATGAGTTTTATATGAAATGAGTTTCTGGGATTATTTCCCATGGTGTCACTATGCATTCAAACATGTAATTTGACATCCATATTTTATCTGTTATTATTTGGTCCCAGGCAGATACTTTTTGAAATCAATATATGCTCACAGACATGGCATTTATTAATTATACTGTATTTGTTTATATAAAAAAAAAAACAAAGCAAAAAAAACTGAGGGCAAAAATGTTTATGGAAAATAAGTTGGTGTATTCAATTTCTATTTCATATTTCAATGTAACACATTAGGAATTTACCTTATTTGTGCAATGATTATACAAAGCTGAAGATATTCCATTTGGTACATCTCCAGCTGAACATGGTGGTCATATATATTTTTGAAGGTTATGACAATATGGGTGTGAAAATGCATCTAATATTGTCAGCCTCTCATCAATGCCACCCTGATCTAAATGTGCACCACATTGACTGGCTTAGTAGATGTGGTATGATGATTGCCAATGGGACAATAATTCACTAGAGAACAAAGGAAGAGGAAGAGGCACTGTAAGGGTTTCATCTATGGTAAAAGTAGCATTGTTATTGCTTTGCATAAATTTGATGTCCAGTTCATTCATAAGAGAGTTAACATGACGTGAATTTCATACTTCTATGATTGAAAACAATTGGATTTGTTGACTTTAATGTTTAGTTTGAAAAAAAAAACATGAATATGATGAAACATTATGGTCAGTTCATACAATCATATATACTATGCTTGATCTAATGAGGAATTTAAAACTGAAGACATTAACTATAACATCACAATACCATAATTGCACTGAGTACCCATATTGCACCTATTCAGCAAAAATAGCAGTGGAAATCTTAAAAGTTTTCTTTGAGACTAAACAGTTTGTATTTTTATGATTTGACATTATACACATCTTTCATCATAGGTAAATATATTTGAATATACACAAAACGTTCACAGTATATATATATCAACAGATGAAGTTTTCACTGGAAAAAGTAAAATCTACAGAAATGTCGCCATGCGACATCCACAGAAAGTCATCTTTTAGAAATGAGCAAATACAATATGTTAAAAGCATCCATTTCTTAAAAAATGAATAGTAAGCATGGACTAATGTCAAAATTGTTCTTAATATTTGAAGAAATAAAACAAATCATCTGTTATTTGATTTTTAAGGATGTGAATTTAAGCATGGATGCAATTTGGGTACTCCTCATTACAGAATCATGGATCGTTTGGAGGTCGGTTCAAACCCATTTTTCTATGATTCAATATGGATTCAAAATTAAATTAGTGTAACTATATAGTAAATAAGGACACATCTACAAAATAAACACAGAACGGAAACTTTTGTGTGAATCATAAATAAATGTAGGTGAAAAAGACTGTCAAAATAGGTGCAATTTAGGTACCCTCATGTTACCTATTTTTAATTACAAAATGTTTTAATAAACTATCATATCTTTTGGTTGGTTAGGTACTTAATCCGATCACATGTGCCTGCAGGAACCTTGCCAGTAGTCGTCGTAGATCATACTTCAATGTTTATCATTATTTGGTGAATTGTGTGTTGATGGCTTTGAATGGTTTGGTTATTTTATAGACTTTAGACAATTTAGGTTTGACATATTGTAGATAGAAACCTGTCTATTGTTGAAGACTGAATGTTGCACTGTAGAAGTCTATTGGTAAATTTTTGTCGTTGGGTTGGTATAACATTGAAGTTCACACACAGGTTGTTAAATTTATTAATGGGTATTTATTTGATTTTTGTTACTGATACATGTATAAAACAAAAATTAGCATTGGAATGAGATTTTAGACAACTAGTTCATTAACTTTTTTTTTAAATCAAATATAAACACAACAGGAAAATTATATGAAAATTAACGACATTAACAGTAGAATTTTATAATGTTTATTTGAAGGACATCTGTGTCCAATGTACTTTTTCTACCAGCTTTAATCACATTTGTCATCTGAAGGCAATATGTGTAGAAACTGATTCTATGTACTTTGATTCAATTTGATGTAATTTTGTTTGCTGACAATAAACAAAACTGAGCTATTATGAAAAGTGTCAGTTAATAAATTAGGTATTAATTTTATTTGATATTGTGTACACATTGCCTTGTTATTTATTATCACATTCAGTAGTGCCACAAAGGGAGACATACTCAGTACAATCTACTATCCCTAGTTTTGACTAACATGCATGGGTAAACTCTCTGATAAATAATTAGTTATTGGGGGATAATAACGGGACATTTTGACCTTTGAAATGTATAAATACAATATATCGTCAGTTAATCTTCTGTTTGCTAAAAATGAGAGAAAAGATATTTATTTTATTCGTGAGATTTTTCAAAACCTTCTTTTCCATCAGATTTTCATGCTTTTTGCTTTTGTAAGTTCTAAACTTACCTGCACATACTGTTCACATCAAACAAACTTGTTAACAATATTTGTGACATTCATGTGAAGCAGAATGAAAGAACAAATAGACATTATGTGAAATGAAAATTACAAATTTGACAATTAATAAAATATCGAATTTTTTGTTTGTACAGTTTAATACCATTCAGTTGATGATTGGATCGTTTGTTGAAACAGATTAAACTTTTTATGTTTAATTTTAGTTATTTCCAGACTATAATTTATTGCTCTGTTCAAAGAGCTTGAAGAGATGAAATTTCACTTTAAAGTAAAAAAAATGGAATGTAGTGTTATAATAAAAAATATTATAGGTTCTTTTCAATCTTCTGCTTCAGTAATGGTCCAATAGAATAATCAGGTGTTACATTAGAATATTAATGTCAATTAACCAGGCTGCTGATGCTAAGCAACATATCTTCTGAGGTTAAAAGTTAAATGGTGGATATCTGTCTGACAAACATACCACATCTCCCTATTTTATATTACAGCATTACATGTGTTTTTTCTAAACATTATCGTACATCCTACTAACGTGACGGTACCCAAATTGCACCTATTTTGACAGTTTTTCACCTAAGTTTTTTTATGATAAAGACAAAAATTTCCATACTGTGTTTATTTTGTAGCCGTATCCTTCTTTATTATATAGGTACACCAATTTGATTTTTAATCCCTATTGAGTCATAGAAAAATGGGTTTGAATCAACCTCCAAACTGTCCATGATTCCGTAATGAGGAGTACCCAAATTGCATCCATGCTTAAATTCACATCATTAAAAATCAAATAACAGATGTTTTGTTTTATTTTTTCAAATATTTAGAACAATTTGACATTAGTACATGCTCACTATTCATTTCTTTTAAAATGGATGCTTGTAACTTGTTTATGTTGAATAGGTGCAATTTGGGTACTTGGTGCAATTTGGGTACCTTGACATTACATACCTTGTTATTTTGATATTCCACTGAGCATGTTAAAAGGGAGGGGGGGTGTTAAGTGTTTGATAATATTTACCAGATAAACTCTGCCACATGTTAATGTGACTGTTCAAGGTCAGAAATCTTAGTATTTTTTGTTTTATGTGATCACTTGAGATTCCAAGATGGAGCAGAATTCTGAATTTGAGCCATATGATTAAAAACCATTGATGCAAAACACAGTGTTAAGGATTTGCAGAAAGTACAACACACTATTTTAATCATCTACCACCAACTTTTCACATGTAGTTTGCCCATAAATGAAAAAAAAAGTGGAGCAGGACATTTTAAATTTTAAACAAATACACTTGCATATAGAATTGGCAACGATGACAGATTATGGGAAGTTTCTGTTACATTTTGAGGAGATTGAAAGCTTGACATATGTTTTAAACAATGCCTATTGTTGAAGAGTATATGTTAACCTCTAGATATTTTTTTGTGTTTTTTAAGTGTTATTAGGTTTGTTGTTTCATTGACTAATACATTCATCTCTGCATATTCATATTAGTCTTGTTAAATATAAATATAACATATTTAATATTTCATTTAACATTATATACTTTATTTCAGGGCCTTTTATAGCTTACAATGCGGTATGGATTTTGCTCATTGTTGAAGGCCGTACAGTGACCTTCTGTTGTTAACTTCTTTGACAATCATATCACATCTTCTTCTTTTTTATATTTATGCAATTTTTTTGTATAATCAGGTAATTTCATTTAAATTATTGGGACGTGGTATTTTTCTTTAAATTAAGTCCCACCTACAAAAAAAGTTTCAAAAATACTAAGCTGCACAAAAAAAGCTAGAAATTGCATTAAAAGTTCTCTCTAGCAGACTTGCACTTTTTTATCAGGTGAGCAATATAAGCCACAATTAGACTCTTGTTCAAACTTGTTTGGTCCACACAGTAAATCAAAACAAAGTCAAGTATGCGTATTCTTCTTTAATTAAGTTGAATATGATGTATACGATACAATTCTCTGCAAATACATAAATTATAAATCATAAATAAGAGTGAAGCTAAATTCTGATAATCATAAAAATAATATACAGTGCATTAATTACTTCTCAGTCAAAATAAAAGATAAAGAAACATGTTTTCTAATAAAGTACAAAGTTTGCTCAAAAGATTAAATCAATATATTTCATTTAGGGAACATTGATTCTTGCTTAAAAAAATGAATGTTAAAGGTGGATCAAATATATGCTTACCAATTATACTCTCTTATAAAAATCATCTTGTGTGTCCAATAACAATCCAAGTAATAAAACTGCCATAAACAAATTGAAATAACATCATCATAGTAAAACTAAAACCGGTGGCAAAGAAGGCAAATATATTTAGCGCCATAAACGTCAATAATTGTATAGAAAAATACAGCTTTTACAAAAAGCTTGCCTATGCATTGAATAGTGGCAGTCAAGTGACAATGTATACGCTATAAGGGTTTAAATAAATGTATCTTCTTCCAAAATTCAAAAATAAAAATAAGAATAGATATAATTCTTACAATACCTGTCTTTTGCATTTTGTCTAACTGCATGTTGGATATGTACTGATTGATATTTTAGTCTTAGATACATGATTTATTTATTAGTTGTTATTGGCTTTGAACTAGCTGTCAGTAACTGTGTCTATTCTCAGATCTTTACTTAGTGTCTTTTTTGTTGTGGGATGTATAGTTATCTTACCTCCTATACATTCCTAGGAATATCATCGGTTAAAAGTGACCCTGTGGAGATCCTGTATATTTAATATGGGGTTAGTAGGCGTGTTTTTTTTAATACATGGTTAGTAGTGGTGTTATGTCCCTTTATAAAAACAACACAGCATTGAGGAAAAATCTAAAACGTTTCACTTAGGCAACAGATGAAGAAATTGATGATGATCAATTGAAATAAATGCAGAAAATACATTAAAAGCTCACAAGTTGTTCTTGCTGGCATTTGTTTTTCTATAGACCAATGGAAGTAGCTTCTTTGTATTGAAGACTTGATCACTTTGATAGGCCACTAGTCTAAATGCCACTTGCTAAGATAGTTGGTAAGATAAATTTGTTACATAGTGTGCTAGTGACCTAATACGATATATATATGGGGTCATCCCATATGGAATTTACTGACCCCATCATTTGATAACAAACAAAATTGTAATTATAATTAGATTTTACGAAAATAAAACAAGCACAAATAAATACACACGACGATTATTTACGGACAAATAGGAGGCTGGTCCTTCTCCTGAATTAACCAACGTTTTAACACATTGAATTACAAATGAAGAATGACAAACAAATGAATTAAAATAAAAATCAGTTCAGTAATACCTGTAATCTTACTTCTAACAGTTTACCCGACAGCTATTTACGCATTTACTTTTAATACAGTTTACCCGACGGCTATTTATGCATTTACTTTAAATACAGTTCATTTTGACACACAAGACAATACTCATGACTGTTTATTGATTTTTTGGAAAATGACGCAGTCAATTTTCCTATACCTCTGACCAGAAGTCATTTACCGCTTTCAAGCCGCTTTCCGAACTCGGTTCCGTATTTTACATACTTATGTACTATACAGAATTTCATTCTTAACCTGTCCATATGTTTATTGTTATTAAATGGTTTTATGAGCTATCCCTTTGGTATATTTTTCATATTTATACGAGCTTTCGCTTTTATGTATCCGTAAAAAAATCAGAATGTAAATAGATCCGTTTTGTTATGGTTTTGGACTTTTTACATACCAATGATAACCAATCACTAGACAAAATAGTTCTTGAAAGAATGTCAACCTTTCTTGTATGTTGAACTTTAGAATCATTAAAAAATAATATCGGAATCATCTTGATATCCATACGAAAGATAATGCTCTTTATCAAGATTTACGAAGTTTTTAAGAATCGAAAATAAGTAATACGGTTATACACACGCGGTGCGTATGTATTTTGTTTACAAAGTTATAGCTGTAGACAGTTGAACGGCAAATGCCTGAATCTGAATGTTCACACCCATAAACAGCACCACCTTTATTTTTTTTTTTTTTTTCGTTGTCTTTGAGAATGATGTTCTGTTCTGTTGGAAATTAAAACATTAAATTAACTTAAACATAGAATAGTAAGTGTAGAAAACAAATTAAAAGAGATATTTTTTCGTGATTGATTATGCATGATATGCTGGCAATGTGCGCAATGTCCTTTAATCCAAAATTGAAAATATTTAAGTTTGTTTCCTACGTCAAAATGGCGGCAGATTCCAATGTTAACATTTTTCTATCAAAACAAAAAGCTGACACAATTCATGAATATGCAAATTATTTATTGTTACATTTACTGTTATATAAGTGGCTATACGTTACCATCCATCGTTACAAAAGTAGGATGTGTTTGGTGTGTACATCTCTGGAATGTTGTGTATTCAATTTTTTACGGTAAAAATCAATGTTATCTTCATTATATTTCCATGCATACACAAGTCATGACAACAAATAATTGTTTATAAAACTTATAATGTAAACAGATATGTTTAACCGTCTGTCTTAGCAAAAATTCGTGTAAATAAAGCTGATAAGTTGTTTTATAATTCAAGCGCAGGAGACAAACACGTGATCGTTCATTGATGTTTGTTTACTTAAAATGCACGTTGTTGTTACTGCATACTTAGAAAAAACCACTATTTTGTTATTATTGTTTAACAGCAGATATAATTAGTATTTACAAAGGGATTGTATTGCTTTCAGAGTTATATAATACACCTTCCCTAAGAAATAGGTCTAGCTAGGTCCGTATAAAAAATGAGGCTATAATGATGTAAATTACCATATTTACATTACAGCTGCATTTTTGCATTTTGTGGTCGATATTGGTATGACGTTGGCGATTGGCTATATATGTGGTGTTCCCACATCGCCGTCGTTGTTCCTAAGTCTCAAAATTCTGCTCACCCTGGCTAAGGCCTCAACATCTTTCTTTTCTAAGTTGTCGCAGCGGATTAGTAATGGAGCACTTTATATATAGTCGTCGTCCTGTCTTTTTGTCTCTTAAGACGCATTGGTTTAATGGCACTCTAACTTTAGTTTAAGTGAATGGATCTCTATGAAATTTTACCATAAGGTTCAATATCACAAAAGGAAGGTTGGGATTGATTTTGGGGTTATGGTACCAACAGTTTAGGAATTAGGGGCCAAAAATAAGCATTTTGTAACTTCCAGACATAACTTGTGTGTTAGTGTATGGATCTCTCTGACATTGTACCACAAGGTTCCATATCACACAGGAATGCTGGGATTGATTTTGGGGTAATTGCCTGAAACATTTAGGAATTAGGGGCCAAAAAGGCAAAAACAAGCATTTTCTAGTTTCATGACAATAACTTGTGTGTAAGTGTATGGATCTTTCTGAAATTGTACTACAAGGTTCCATATCACAAAGGAAAGCTGGAATTGAGTTTGGGGTAATTGCCTGAAACGTTTAGGAATTAGGGCCAAAATAAGCATTTTCTAGTTTCCAGACAATAACTTGTGTTCAAGTGTATGGATCTCTCTGAAATTGTACTTCAAGGTTCCATACTACAAAGGGCAAGGTACCATACCTCAAAGGGAAGGCTGGGATTGAGTTTGGGGTGATGAATCATAAGGGGTTCAAAAATTGGGGGTTTCTTTTTTCCTTTTTTCTTTAAAATTTTCCATTTTAAGTTGGTTATTTCTGATTTATATTTAAAAGCAAATAATAATGATATGGCAGGAGATACACACCTAACAGGATGTGTAAATTATTATATAATAAGTATTGTGCAATAGCAAGAAATTTTCAATTGTACAGTATTGCGCAATAGCAAGAAATCTTCAATTGCACAGTATTGCGCAATAGCAAGAAATATCAAATAGCACAATATTGCGCAATAGCAAGAAATTGTCAATTGTACAGTATTGCGCAATAGCAAGAAATATTCAATTGCACAGTATTGCGCAATTGCAAGAAATATTCAATTGCACAGTATTGTGCAAAAGAAGGTACTTTGTATAAATTGCTTATTTCTTGACCAATTTCAATGGGATTTTATTCTTGAACTCTTGGGGTTCTTTAATATGCTGAATCTAATCGTGTATTAAGTTTTTGGATTTTGGGCCCCGCTTTTAAATTGGTCCACATTGAGGTCCAAAGGGTCCAAAATTAAACTTTGTTTGATTTCATCAAAAATTGAATTATTGGGGTTCTTTGATATGCCGAATCTAACCGTGTATTTAGATTCTTAATTTTTGGTCCCGTTTTCAAATTGGTCTACATTAAGGTCCAAAGGGTCCAAAATTAAACTTAGTTTGATTTTAACAAAAATTGAATTCTTAGGGTTCTTTGATATGCTGAATCTAAACATGTATTTAGATTTTTGATTATGGGCCCAGTTTTCAAGTTGGTCCAAATCGGGTCCAAAATTAAACTTTGTTTGATTTCAACAAAAATTGAATATATGGGGTTCTTTGATATGCTGAATCTAACCATGTATTTAGATTTTTGATTTTTGGGCCCGTTATCAATTTTTCCACATTGAGGTCAAAAGGGTCCAAAATTAAACTTTGTTTGATTTCATCAAAAATTGAATTATTGGGGTTCTTTGATATGCCGAATCTAACCGTGTATTTAGATTCTTAATTTTTGGTCCCATTTTCAAATTGGTCTACATTAAGGTCCAAAGGGTCCAAAATTAAACTTAGTTTGATTTTAACAAAAATTGAATTCATAGGGTTCTTTGATATGCTGAATCTAAACATGTATTTAGATTTTTGATTATGGGCCCAGTTTTCAAGTTGGTCCAAATCGGGGTCCAAAATTAAACTTTGTTTGATTTCAACAAAAATTGAATATATGGGGTTCTTTGATATGCTGAATCTAACCATGTATTTAGATTTTTGATTTTTGGGCCCGTTATCAACTTTGTCCACATTGAGGTCAAAAGGGTCCAAAATTAAACTTTGTTTGATTTCATCAAAAATTGAACTCTTGGGGTTCTTTGATATGCTGAATCTAACCATGTATTTAGATTTTGGATATTGGACCATAATAGGTGAATGTCCAATTTAAAATTTATAAGTTCTTAGACCACATTCATTCTGTGTCAGAAACCTATGCTGTGTCAAATATTTAATCACAATCCAAATTCAGAGCTGTATCAAGCTTGAATGTTGTGTCGATACTTGCCCCAACTATTCAGGGTTTCGACCTCTGCGGTCGTATCAAGCTGCCCTCATGAGCATTTTATTTGCATTTAATATATATCATATATGTACATAGAGAACAACAGATTAAATGCACATGGGTTTAATTACCACCCTTAGTATTAATTTTAATAGGTGGCAGCAAATAGGGCAGATTGGCCTATATATGTGGTGTCCCCACATCTACTCTGTTGTTCCTAAGTCTCAAAATTCTGCTCACCCTGGCTAAGGCCTCAACATCTTTCTTTTCTAAGTATAGATCAGCAGCTCCTCTAAGGATTAGTAATGGAGCACTTTATATATAGTCCAGTGGCTTAGTCCTGTCTTTTTTGTCTCTCTTATTTTCTTATTTATATAATTATTATTATTATATGACCGCAAAAAATTTTTTGGGATCGTATAATGGTATGATGTCGTCTTCTGCGTCGTCTGCATCATCTGCGTCGTCCGAAGACACATTTGGTTTCCAGACAATAACTTTAGTTTAAGTAAATGGATCTCTATGAAATTTTTTAAGAAGGTTCAATACCACAAAAGGAAGGTTGGGATTGATTTTGGGGATGATGGTCCCAACCGTTTAGGAATTGGGGGCCAAAAAGGGGCCCAAAACAAGCATTTTTCTAGTTTCAGGATAATAACTTGTGTATAAGTATTTTGATTGCTCTGAAATTGTACCACAATGTTTAATACCACAAGTAGAAGGTTGGGATTCATTTTGGGGATTATGGTGCCAACAGTTCAGGAATAAAGGGCCAAAAAGGGGCCAAAAACAAGCATTTTTGTAGTTTCCAGACAATAACTTGTGTGTGAGTGTATAGATCTCTCTGACATTGTACCACAATGTTCCATATCACAAAGGGAAGTCTGGGATTGAGTTTAGGGGTAATTGCCCCTAACATGCAGGAATAAGGGGCAAAAAAAGGGCCAAAAACAAGCATTTTTCTAGTTTCCAGACAATAACTTGTGTTTAAGTGAATGGATCTCTCTGAAATTGTACTTCAAGGTTCCATACTACAAAGGAAAGGCTGGAATTGAGTTTGAGGGTAATTGCTCCAAGGAGGGATTCAAAAAGTTTGGGGAGGATTTTTTTTTCAAAATTTTTCAAATTTCAAATTTTTGAAAAGTTTCAAGAAGAAAGAACCCTTCAATTGCACAGTATTGCGCAATAGATTTGTAAGATTTTTGACCACATTTATTTTGTGTCAGAAACCTATATTATGTCAAAAATTTGATCACAATCCAAATTCAGACAGTATCAAGCTTGAATATTGTGTCTAAATTTGCCCCAACTGTTCAGGGTTCGACCTTTGCGGTCGTATCAGGCTGCGCGCAGCGAAGCATTTTATATTTCTTATATTTATTTGTAAGCCACGAAGCCATAACTCCTCTTTTTCCTATGGTGCCTGAAAACAATGAACCGGTTTTGTTCAGGGTTCGACCTTTGCGGTCGTATCAGGCTGTGCGCAGCGAAGCATTTTATATTTCTTATATTTATTTGTAAGCCACGAAGCCATAACTCCTCTTTTTTTCCTATGGTGCCTGAAAACAATGAACCGGTTTTGTTCATTGTTGAGGACTGTAAAGTGACTTATAACTGCCAACAGACACATTATTTGGACTCTGGTGGATAGTTATCAGACTGTTATCTCATTGGCAATCTTACCACATCTCCTTATTTTAGTACGGGTTAATTATTTGAAAAAGATGACTAACAAACATTAAATCATTTGAAAAAAAAATAATTCTGCAAAAATTTATGTTGTCATTTTAAGATTTCAGTTTATATATATATCAACAATAAAATTTGGTTGTATAAATGGTGTCACTATGTTTGTAATTGTCAAACTAGTATAACAATACTATTGTCTAAATCTACAGAAATGGATCATGCTTCAAGTAACAGAAATAACAATGTCACTAGGTCACTTGTAACTTATCTCTTAGATAAGGACTATGTGGGATATAAGAGCTTGCTTACTACAGGCTCTTCATAATCATTTTGTTAAATAATTCTACAAAGAAGGGGATAGTCTGTTAATGTATCCTTGAATAAGAATAATGAAATTGCAAGAAACAAATTCACTTATTACTTTGAATATTGTAGATCATTCAGGTAGTCTTGATCTATTTCTTTGTACAAAAGAACAACCAGTAGTCATCTTCACTTCACACATATATATATATCATGACAAACAAACAAAAAATCCATAGACATTGAAAACAATTCGTATCTATTCTATTGTCAGTCAGCCTACCTACCATGAACTGAAAAGTCTCGTAAGATTCAGTAGGTAAATTATGTGAAAATCAAGACTTGCAACAAAAATATCTCCATATTAGAGACAATGGCATCATTTTTCCTCAGAGCTTTCAGCTCTTTGATTAAATTTTATTTTCGTAAAAAAATCGCCAAATTAAATACACACGAACTTGTTTGAAATACACAATTTGCGAAAATAAATACAATAACAGTATATTGTATTAGGTCACTAGCACACTGTGTCTGCGTTTTCTTTAGATTTTTCTGCTTTGTATTGATCTGGTGAGTTGAACCCTTTTCAACTGATTTTTATAGTTTGTTCTTATGTTGTACTGTTACACCACTGTCCTAGGTTAGAGGGAGAGTTTGGCACCATCAAACTAGTTTAACTCCGCCATATATTGTATGTGCTTGTCCCAAGTCAGGAGCCTGTAGTTAAGTGGTTGTCGTTGGTTCATGTCTGTCATATTTGTTTTTCGTAAATTGTTTTGTTCTAAATTAGGCCGTTAGTTTTCTCAATTGAATTGTTTCATATTTTTCATGTGGGGCCTTTTATAGCCGATTATACGGTATGGGTTTTTCTCATTGTTGAAGGATGTACAGTTGCCTATAATTGCTTACATCCACTTCATTTGAACTTTGGGGGATAGTTGTCTCATTTGCAATCATACCCCATCTCTTTTTAACCGGATTTTCAAGGAAACATCGGTTATTAAAATAGGAATGTACGGCGGGCTGATGGGCGGCTACCAAACAGTGTCTGCACAATAACATGATTAACAAATTTTTTTCAAATTTTAATATGTTGTTTCCTGGGACTTAATGAAGGTCTAGTTCAATTTTCAAGATTTTAGTATTTCTCCTTTTTGAATTATCGCCATTTTTAATATCCAAAAGTGGAATTTTTAAATATTTTACTCTTGTTATCATGTTATGATTTGTCTTATCTCACAATAAAAATTGGAGTGACAGATTTATTTGAAAATTTTCTATTTCCTAAGTGGTGATGATTATAAGCTATATTATTAGACATTTTGAAGTTAATTACATTAATAATTATTAATTAGATCTGGGTTATATCTTAGCATATGATAATCATTGGAGTGACAGATTTATTTGAAAATTTTCTTTTTCCTGATAAGATCTGTAGGACTGTATATATAAAGTTTGAAATTTACTTGTAGGACTGTATAAATGAAGTTTGAAATTTACTGTTCATTATTAGACATTTTGAAGATAATTAAGTCTCCTAAACCATATATATTCTTACCCCCACCCCCTTCAATTTGAGAATGTGCTTTTATCTTGTAAACGGTCCAGATCCCCACCCCTTAACCATATATATTCTTGTATGGGACAATAAAACAAATCAAATGAAATATTGGGGGAGTCCCTGAGTTCACCCCCACCCCCCTTCTTTTTGAAAACTTGTAAACGGTCAAGATCCCCACCCTGAAACCATATATATTCTTGTATGGGACAATAAAATAATTCAAATGAAATATAATTTGAGTCCCTGAGTCACCCCACCCGCTCCTGTTTAAGAACTTGTAAACAGTTGAGATCCCCACCCCCAAACCATATATATTCTTGTATGGGACAATAAAACAAATCAAATGATATATAGGGGAAGTCCATGGGGGTAACCCCCACCCCTCTTCTTTTTGAAAACATGTAAAGGGTCAAGATCCCTACCCCGAAACCATATATATTCTTGTATGGGACAATAAAATAATTCAAATAAAGTATAAGGTGAGTCCCCGAGTCACCCCCTGTTTAAGAACTTGTAAACGGTCGAGATCCCCACCCTAAACCATATATATTCTTGTATGGGACAAAAAAAACAAATCATATGAAATAAAGGGTAAATCCCTGGGATCCCACCCCTTTGAGAACTTGTAAACGGTCGAGATCTCCACCCCTAAACCATATGTATTCCTGTTCGTAACATCAAGAAGATTTGAATTACATACAGGGTCAAAACATAGGTGTCACTTATGCATATCACAAACCAATTTGTACTGGCAATTTGCCCAATGTCAGGCGACCATGGGAATGACGAATTATTGGAGCTTTGTTTGCGAGACTTCGTTACAGCATCCTGTTACAATTATTTCTTGTTACTGATAAGTTTTATAGATTTTGAAAAGACATTGTATTAATGATAAATAAAATTTGGGATTTTTTCTTCTTTTCTTTGATAAATTGTTTGAAGAATTTTGTGGCAAGTTTGTTTGTTATTCTGTAAAACTATTTTCTGAATGCTATTTTTTTTTTGATGAAGTGAACTCCATTAAAAACTAAGCTTATATTGTCTATTAATAAACATATATTTAGATTTCTGATTTTGGGCCCAGTTTTGAAGTTGGTCCAAATTGGGGTCCAAAATTAAACTGTGTTTGATTTCAACATAAATTGAATATATATAGGGTTCTTTGAAATGCTTAATCTAAACCTGTATTTCTTTTCATTATTAATAAGATAATACCACATTGAGGTCCAAAGGGTCCTAAATTAAACTTTTGTTTAATTTCATCAAAAATTGAATTCTTTGGTTCTTTGATGTGCTGATTCTAACAATGTTTGAGTGTTAAATCATATCTCATTTTAGAGAACTTAGTCATCACTGGTAGTTGTTATTATATTATTGATTATAATTTGAAAAATTGCATCATATCTTATTTTAGAGAACTATTTATCCTGTTTGAGTTATTTCCCTTTGCACAGAAAATATAATGGATAAAAATAACCTGTGTTTCATTTCAACATAAATTTAATATATATAGGGTTCTTTCAAATGCTGAATCTAAACCTGTATTTGAATATTAGATTTTTGGGCCTAGTTTTCAAGTTGGTCCAAATCAGGGTCCAAAATTAAACTTTGTTTGATTCAACATAAATTGAATTTATGGGGTTCTTTGAAATGCTGAATCTAACCATGTATTGAGAGAGTTTGGATTGTGGGCTCCTTTATCAAATTGGTCCACATTGAGGTCTAAAGGGTCCTAAATTAAACTTTTGTCTGGTTTCATCAAAAATTGAATTCTTGGGGTTCTTTGATATGCTGATTCTAATATGTACTTAGATTTTGGATATTGGACCATAATAGGTATTTAAATGTCAAATTTCAAATATTTCAGTTCTTTGACCACATTCATTTTGTGTCACAAACCTATGCTGTGTCAAATATTCAATCACAATCCAAATTCAGAGCTGTTTTAAGCTTAAACGTAGTGTCCATACTTGCTCAACTGTTCAGGGTTCGACCTCTGAAGGAAAATCTGGTTTGCTGACAGCCTCTTGTTTATATTAAGAACACTGCTTAGCATCACTCCAAATTCTGTCAGTCACTACAAGACAATCCTATATTGAAATCTATGGGAATATGTTTTTAGATGATGGTTGGATTAAAATCGACTTGTCACAATACTTTACTGGCAAGATATTACAAACTTTTTCATCCTTTTAAATTTTTGACAGTTTGACAAGTTTCAGATATGTTCATTTGTTTTTTATGCAATATCTGTCTGAAAGGCTTCAAATAATCATAAATAGTTAAATACCTAAATCAAAAGACTTTTTAATTGTATATGAATTTATGTGATAATTTTGACATATATGTATTGAATTGGTTTAATGAGCTTCTATATTTGGTAGGTTTAATTGTTTTTATGTTTTTGCAGATGTATTATAATTGATTTTACTATTGACAAAGTCTTCAGGGTATCCTCAGCTTCAAATCTTGGTTCATAATTATGTTATCTGTCTAAGAGAAAAATGATTGATTTTTATTGTATGGTGTATTGCAATTTTTTGACTATTCAAACTTTATTATTCATATATTTTGAGGGGGAAAATAGTTTGAGATATCTTGAGAAGAATGATTGGAAGAATCAAGAATCATTTTCCAAAGTTGCTTATATTATGACAACTTTTATATTACTTCTAAAAAATATCACTTTGAGAAAGGTTTGTATTCAAAATCAAAAAATTATATACAATGTTTGATAGGTTTAGCCTGTGTCAAAAGTCACAGAATGAGAGATAATTAGGTCTTTCCACCTATTGCTTTTGTTCTGATTATTTATTAGGTCTTTCCACTTTTCGATGGAAAGACCTTATGCTTTTGTTCTGATTATTTTTTTTTCTTTTGCCGTCTGAGATGTTTTTTTGATACTTGACATATCAAAAGGATGTTTGGCCATGATATTGTACATTGATTACGATTTCATCATTCACCCTGCGTGACCGAAAACATTTTCTTAGAAGAATTATCTCCCCACGACCCCTTTTTCTTGTTATCTTTATTTCTCTGTAACCTTAATGATATCAACAAAAATATTTTTCCAAATTGTTCGTCTCTACTCTTAAGGATGTTTTGGTTAAGTTTAATCGAACTGATACAATGACATCTTATGTGAGTTATTTCCCTTTTCAAATTAACAAAGGTGATATGTTAAATAAATTCATACACCATAAGTCATAGAGACCTAAAGTCTTTTGATATGAAATCCTTGGTTCATTTTGAGAAAATTGAGGTCAAGGTCATGTTCTTAATTTTGAACTTTGCTTGTTATCTTTATTTCAAAGAAACTGTAACAGTTAATGATAAAATGTTTTTGCCAAATAATTGTTCATGACATGGCGAAACTTCAACCTGTTTTAGTGAAAGTGTTTCAGTCACCTTTTATAGGAGTTTTCTCCCCTTATGTATTTGAAATCAGTATTACTCCTCAACCATAAAAGTGAATGACCTGGGATCTTTCGATTTGAGATCACTTACCTATGACCTAGAAATTGAGGTCAAGGTCAAAGGTCAATTTGACGTTCTAGTTTTTGACCTTTGCTAAAAATTCATACTGGTTCATTATAAAAACATAAGTTCTTTTGCATTTGGTAGGTAGACATATGACCTTTTAAAAGGTCAACTGGAAATGACATTATTTAACCGGAAGTAGCCTATTTATACTTATTTAATGAAAAAGTACATAGAAATCTTATATTTTTAGATCCTGTTTGAAGTAACAAATTCTATGAACCAGAAGTGACATCTTCTAACAACGTTTTTATAAATTTCATTCTTTATTATTGAAGTTGAGATGGAAAGACCTTCAATTTTTCTCTGAACAATTGGTTTTTAAATTTTTTTTTTTTTCTGCCGGCTGAGATGTTTTTTCTTTCAAGACATATTGAAAGGATTTTTGGCCCATGATGTCGTACAGTGATGAGGATTTCCCATTCACCCTGTGTAACCGAACACTTGTTTTATATGACCGCAAAAAATTTTGTGGTCGTATATTGGTATGACGTTGGCATCGTCGTCGTCGTCGTCGTCGTCCGTCGTCCGAAGACGCATTGGTTTCGCACTCTAACTTTAGTTTAAGTGAATGGATCTCTATGAAATTTTACCATAAGGTTCAATATCACAAAGGAAGGTTGGGATTGATTTTGGGGTTATGGTACCAACAGTTAAGGAATTAGGGGCCAAAAGGGCCAAAATAAGCATTTTGTAACTTCCAGACATAACTTGTGTTCAAGTGTATGGATCTCTCTGACTTTGTACCACAAGGTTCCATATCACAAAGGGAATGCTTGGATTGATTTTTGGGGTAATTGCCTCAAAATTTTAGGAATTAGGGGCCAAAAAGGGCAAAAACAAGCATTTTCTAGTTTCATGACAATAACTTGTGTGTAAGTGTATGGATCTTTCTGAAATTGTACTACAAGGTTCCATATCACAAAGGAAAGCTGGAATTGAGTTTTGGGGTAATTGCCTGAAACGTTTAGGAATTAGGGGCCAACAAGGGGCCAAAAATAAGCATTTTCTAGTTTCCAGACAATAACTTGTGTTCAAGTGTATGGATCTCTGAAATTGTACTGCAAGGTACCATACCTCAAAGGAAGGCTGGGATTGAGTTTGGGGTGATGAATCATAAGGGGTTAAAAAATTTGGGGGATTTTTTTCTTCCTTTTTTCCTTTTTTTTCTTTAAAATTTTCCATTTTAAGTTGGTTATTTCTGATTTATATTTAAAAGCAAACAATAATGATATGGCAGGAGATACACACCAAACAGGATATGTAAATTATTATATAATAAGTATTGTGCAATAGCAAGAAATTTTCAATTGCACAGTATTGCACAATAGCAAGAAATCTTCAATTGCACAGTATTGCGCAATAGCACAATATTAGCAATAGCAAGAAATTGTCAATTGTACAGTATTGCGCAATAGCAAGAAATATTCAATTGCACAGTATTGCGCAATTGCAAGAAATATTCAATTGCACAGTATTGTGCAAAGAAGATACTTTGTATCAATTGCAATTTCAATGGGGTTTTATTCTTGAACTCTTGGGGTTCTTTAATATGCTGAATCTAACTGTGTATTAAGTTTTTGGATTTTGGGCCCGTTTTTAAATTGGTCCACATTGAGGTCCAAAGGGTCCAAAATTAAACTTTGTTTGATTTCATCAAAAATTGAATTATTGGGGTTCTTTGATATGCGAATCTAACTGTGTATTTAGATTCTTAATTTTTGGTCCTGTTTTCAAATTGGTCTACATTAAGGTCCAAAGGGTCCAAAATTAAACTTATTTTGATTTTAACAAAATTGAATTCTTAGGGTTCTTTGATATGCTGAATCATAACATGTATTTAGATTTTTGATAATGGGCCCAGTTTTCAAGTTGGTCCAAATCGGGTCCAAAATTAAACTTTGTTTGATTTCAACAAAAATTGAATATATGGGGTTCTTTGATATGCTGAATCTAATCTAACCATGTATTTAGATTTTTGATTTTTGGGCCCTGTTATCAACTTTGTCCACATTGAGGTCAAAGGGTCCAAAATTAAAATTTGTTTGATTTCATCAAAATTGAATTATTGGGGTTCTTTGATATGCGAATCTAACTGTGTATTTAGATTCTTAATTTTTGGTCCTGTTTTCAAATTGGTCTACATTAAGGTCCAAAGGGTCCAAAATTAAACTTATTTTGATTTTAACAAAATTGAATTCTTAGGGTTCTTTGATATGCTGAATCATAACATGTATTTAGATTTTGATAATGGGCCCAGTTTTCAAGTTGGTCCAAATCGGGTCCAAAATTAAACTTTGTTTGATTTCAACAAAATTGAATATATGGGGTTCTTTGATATGCTGAATCTAACCATGTATTTAGATTTTTGATTTTGGGCCCTGTTATCAACTTTGTCCACATTGAGGTCAAAAGGGTCCAAAATTAAACTTTGTTTGATTTCATCAAAATTGAATTATTGGGGTTCTTTGATATGCCGAATCTAACTGTGTATTTAGATTCTTAATTTTTGGTCCTGTTTTCAAATTGGTCTACATTAAGGTCCAAAGGGTCCAAAATTAAACTTATTTTGATTTTAACAAAAAATTGAATTCTTAGGGTTCTTTGAAATGCTAAATCTAAACATGTATTTAGATTTTTGATTATGGGCCCAGTTTTCAAGTTGGCCCAAATCGGGTCCAAAATTAAACTTTGTTTGATTTCAACAAAATTGAATATATGGGGTTCTTTGATATGCTGAATCTAACCATTATTTAGATTTTGATTTTTGGGCCCGTTATCAACTTTGTCCACATTGAGGTCAAAAGGGTCGAAAATTAATCTTTGTTTGATTTCATCAAAATTGAACTCTTGGGGTTCTTTGATATGCTGAATCTCACCATGTATTTAGATTTTGGATATTGGACCATAATAGGTGAATGTCCAATTTAAAATTTTAAGTTCTTAGACCACATTCATTCTGTGTCAGAAACCTATGCTGTGTCAAATATTTAATCACAATTCAAATTCAGAGCTGTATCAAGCTTGAATGTTGTGTCCATACTTGCCCCAACTATTCAGGGTTCGACCTCTGCGGTCGTATCAAGCTGTGCACTGCGGAGCATTTTATTATAGGAGTTAATTCCCCATGTCCCTTTTTGGCTCACCTGGCCTAAAAGGCCAAGTGAGCTTGTCTCATCACTTGGCGTCCGTCGTCCGTCATCCTCGTGTCCCCTTTTTGGCTCACCTAAACCTAAACCATATATATTCTTGTATGGGACAAAAAAAAACAAATCATATGAAATAAAGGGTAAATCCCCTGGGGATCCCCCCCCCCTTGAGAACTTGTAAACGGTCGAGATCTCCACCCCTAAACCATATGTATTCCTGTTCGTAACATTAAGAAGATTTGAATGACATACAAGGTCAAAACATAGGCGTCACTTATGCATATCACAAACCAATTTGTACTGGCAATTTGCCCAATGTCAGGCGACCATGGGAATGACGAATTATTGGAGCTTTGTTTGCGAGACTTCGTTACAGCATCCTTTTACAATTATTTCTTGTTACTGATAAGTTTTATAGATTTTGAAAAGACATTGTATTAATGATAAATAAAATTTTGGATTTTTTTCTTCTTTTCTTTGATAAATTGTATGAAGAATTTCAACAATTGGTTTTTAAATTATTTTTATTTTTCTGCCGGCTGAGATGTTTTTTCTTTCAAGACATATTGAAAGGATTTTTGGCCCATGATGTCGTACAGTGATGAGGATTTCCCCATTCACCCTGTGTAACCGAACACTTATTTTTATAGGAGTTAATTCCCCCTGTCCCCTTTTTGGCTCACCTGGCCTAAAAGGCCAAGTGAGCTTGTCTCATCACTTGGCGTCCGTCGTCCGTTGTCGTTCACTTTTACAAAAGTTTTTCCTCTGAAACTACTGGCCAAATTTAACCAAACTTGGCCACAATCATCATTGGGGTATCTAGTTTAAAAAATGTGTCCCATGATCCCGTCCGCCAATCAAGATGGCCACTGGCTTATATCTCTGAAACTTAAGCCTTTAGAGCAAATATGACATGTTCATCAGGTCAAGATCTATCTGCCCTGAAATTAATCAGACAAATCAGACAACCCGTTTTGGGTTGCTGCCCCTGAATTATAATTTTAAGGAAATTTTTCAGTTTTGGTTTATATCTTGAATATTATTATAGATAGAGATAAACTGTAAACAGCAATAATGTTCAGCAAAGTAAGATCTACAAATAAGTCTACATGACCAAAATGGTCAATTGACCCCTTAAGGAATTATTGCCCTTTATAGTCAATTTTTACCAATTTTTTGTAAATTTTTGTAATCTTTACAAAAATCTTCTCCTCTGAAACTACAGAGACAAATTTAACCAAACTTAGCCACAATCATCATTAGGGTATCTAGTTTGAAAAAAAGATGACCCCGCCTACCAACCAACATGGCCGACATGGTTAAAAACAGAACATAGGGGTAGCTATTATTTTTTGAACCGTTATAAATAGAGAAAATCTGAAAGGAGCAAAATGTTCAGAATAATGAGCTCTACCAATTGTCCATATCTTTCAAAACTGTTAGACAAATTCTTATAGGAGTTATTGCCCATAAATGACAAACTTTACCATTTTTTTCATTTCTGCCTTTTATCATGAAAACTATGATAGAGAGAAACATTTTTTCTGTTATGCCTTATATGATTTAAATTATAATAGATAAATGAACACTTTAAATCACAAAAATGATCAGCAAGGCAAGATCTATTAAAATGTCAAATTTTGCCGATATAGTTAGTAGACTGTCACTCTTCATAGGAGTGATTGCCCTTAAATGAGGATATTTTTTTTACCCTCTTTTGTGTTTTGAGCAAAAACTAAAGAAGATAGAGAGAAACTAAACAGACTAAAAGATCAGTAATACAAGATCAACAAAATAGAGATTTTTCATGAAGTCTATTCTCGTCTACAATGTTGGAGAGTGTCCTTTGTTTGATATACACATAGACCAAGGTGAGCTACACAGGCTCTTTAGAGCCTCTAGTTCTTGTTATCTTTATTTCTCTGAAACCGTAAAGATATCAACAAACTTTTTTTCCCAAATTGTTCGTCTACTCTTTAAGAATGTTTTGGTTAATTTTTAACCAGTGATACAATGACATCTTATGGGAGTTATTTCCCTTTTCAAGTTAAAAAAAGGTGATATGTTGAATAAATTCATACACCATAAGTCATAGAGACCTAAAGTCTTTTGATATGAAGTCCTTGGTCCATTTGGAGGAAATTGAGGTCAAGGTCATGTTTCTAAATTGAACTTTGCTTACTCAAATGAGTTGAAGTTGCTCCCTGTTGTAAGCAATTATTTGGCAAAAGCCTCTTATCAATAACTGTAACAGTTTCTTTAAAATACAGATAACAAGCAAATCTTATGGGAGTTATTTCCTTTTCAAGTTAAAAAGTCTTTTGATATGAAGTCCTTGATCCATTTGGAGGAAATTGAGGTCAAGGTCATGTTTCTAAAATTGAACTTTGCTTGTTATCTGTATTTTAAAGAAACTGTTACAGTTATTGATAAGAGGCTTTTGCCAAATAATTGCTTACAACAGGGAGCAACTTCAACTCATTTGAGTCGAAGTGTTTCAGTCACCCTTTGTAGGTGTTTTCTCCCTTTATTTATTTGAAATCAGTAAAACTCCTCAACCATACAAGTGAATGACCTGGTATCTTTTGATTTGAGATCATTGACCTATGATCTTGAAATTGAGGTCAAGGTCAAAGGTCAATTTGACGTTCTAGATTTTGACCGTTGCTCAAAAATTCATACTGGCTCATTATAAAACCCTTAGGTGTGTTGCATTAGGTTGATAGACATATGACCTTTAAAAAGGTCAACTGGAAGTGACATTATTTTAACCGGAAGAAGCCATTTTCACACTTACTTAATGAAATAGTACCTAGAAACCTTATATTTTTATAATCAGTTTGAAGTAACAAATCATATGAACCAGAAGTGACATTTTCTAACACCTTTTATAAATGTAATCCTTTATTATTGAAGTTGAAGTGGAAAGACTTTCAATTGTTCTCTGAACAATTGGTTTTTAATTGTGGATAGGTCTGTTCTCTGATAGTATAAGTAGTATATCAACTATATATTGAATGATTGTAAGGTATGCATGGCCATCTGGTATAGTTGTTCTCACCTTGACCTCATTTTCATGGTTTATTAATTGGTTATTATAAGGTTTGTTTGGTTAGGTCTGTTTATTAGATACTATACCCAATAGATAAACTGACTGTTAGGTGTATGGAATCATTGTGTGGTTAGGTCTGTTTATTAGATACTACACCCAATAGATAAACTGACTGTTAGGTGTATGGAATCATTGTGTGGTTAGGTCTGTTTATTAGATACTACACCCAATAGATAAACTGACTGTTAGGTGTATGGAGTCATTGTGTGGTTAGGTCTGTTTATTAGATACTACACCCAATAGATAAACTGACTGTTAGGTGTATGGAATCATTGTGTGGTTAGGTCTGTTTATTAGATACTACACCCAATAGATAAACTGACTGTTAGGTGTATGGAATCATTGTGTGGTTAGGTCTGTTTATTAGATACTACACCCAATAGATAAACTGACTGTTAGGTGTATGGAATCATTGTGTGGTTAGGTCTGTTTATTAGATACTACACCCAATAGATAAACTGACTGTTAGGTGTATGGAATCATTGTGTGGTTAGGTCTGTTTATTAGATACTATACCCAATAGATAAACTGACTGTTAGGTGTATGGAATCATTGTGTGGTTAGGTCTGTTTATTAGATACTATACCCAATAGATAAACTGACTGTTAGGTGTATGGAGTCATTGTGTGGTTAGGTCTGTTTATTAGATACTACACCCAATAGATAAACTGACTGTTAGGTGTATGGAATCATTGTGTGGTTAGGTCTGTTTGTTAGATACTATACCCAATAGATAAACTGACTGTTAGGTGTATGGAGTCATTGTGTGGTTAGGTCTGTTTGTTAGATACTATACCCAATAGATAAACTGACTGTTAGGTGTATGGAATCATTGTGTGGTTAGGTCTGTTTATTAGATACTATACCCAATAGATAAACTGACTGTTAGGTGTATGGAATCATTGTGTGGTTAGGTCTGTTTGTTAGATACTATACCCAATAGATAAACTGACTGTTAGGTGTATGGAATCATTGTGCGGTTAGGTCTGTTTATTAGATACTATACCCAATAGATAAACTGACTGTTAGGTGTATGGAGTCATTGTGCGGTTAGGTCTGTTTGTTAGATACTACACCCAATAGATAAACTGACTGTTAGGTGTATGGAGTCATTGTGTGGTTAGGTCTGTTTGTTAGATACTACACCCAATAGATAAACTGACTGTTAGGTGTATGGAATCATTGTGTGGTTAGGTCTGTTTATTAGATACTACACCCAATAGATAAACTGACTGTTAGGTGTATGGAATCATTGTGTGGTTAGGTCTGTTTATTAGATACTACACCCAATAGATAAACTGACTGTTAGGTGTATGGAGTCATTGTGTGGTTAGGTCTGTTTATTAGATACTACACCCAATAGATAAACTGACTGTTAGGTGTATGGAGTCATTGTGTGGTTAGGTCTGTTTATTAGATACTACACCCAATAGATAAACTGACTGTTAGGTGTATGGAGTCATTGTGTGGTTAGGTCTGTTTATTAGATACTACACCCAATAGATAAACTGACTGTTAGGTGTATGGAATCATTGTGTGGTTAGGTCTGTTTATTAGATACTACACCCAATAGATAAACTGACTGTTAGGTGTATGGAATCATTGTGTGGTTAGGTCTGTTTATTAGATACTATACCCAATAGATAAACTGACTGTTAGGTGTATGGAGTCATTGTGTGGTTAGGTCTGTTTATTAGATACTACACCCAATAGATAAACTGACTGTTAGGTGTATGGAGTCATTGTGTGGTTAGGTCTGTTTATTAGATACTACACCCAATAGATAAACTGACTGTTAGGTGTATGGAGTCATTGTGTGGTTAGGTCTGTTTATTAGATACTATACCCAATAGATAAACTGACTGTTAGGTGTATGGAGTCATTGTGTGGTTAGGTCTGTTTGTTAGATACTACACCCAATAGATAAACTGACTGTTAGGTGTATGGAGTCATTGTGTGGTTAGGTCTGTTTATTAGATACTACACCCAATAGATAAACTGACTGTTAGGTGTATGGAATCATTGTGTGGTTAGGTCTGTTTGTTAGATACTACACCCAATAGATAAACTGACTGTTAGGTGTATGGAATCATTGTGTGGTTAGGTCTGTTTATTAGATACTACACCCAATAGATAAACTGACTGTTAGGTGTATGGAATCATTGTGTGGTTAGGTCTGTTTATTAGATACTATACCCAATAGATAAACTGACTGTTAGGTGTATGGAATCATTGTGTGGTTAGGTCTGTTTATTAGATACTATACCCAAAAGATAAACTGACTGTTAGGTGTATGGAATCATTGTGTGGTTAGGTCTGTTTATTAGATACTATACCCAATAGATAAACTGACTGTTAGGTGTATGGAGTCATTGTGTGGTTAGGTCTGTTTATTAGATACTATACCCAATAGATAAACTGACTGTTATGTGTATGGAATCATTGTGTGGTTAGGTCTGTTTATTAGATACTATACCCAATAGATAATCTGACTGTTAGGTGTATGGAATCATTGTGTGGTTAGGTCTGTTTATTAGATACTATACCCAATAGATAAACTGACTGTTAGGTGTATGGAATCATTATCATTGTAAGTTGTGCATGTCAGTCTGTCATGGTTCATCTGATCTGACCTTGTTTACATGTATCATTGATAATGAGCAAGGAACATAATACATAAAATGTAAAAGGAAATATATAATACAAATGATACAATATTTTTGATTTTAAAGACCTTTTTCAGAGCAAATCTATAAAGATTTTAAAGAAGTTTGTAAAACAATCTAGGTATTACTGACACCAAACCTGACAGTTATGACCATCTTTGAGTGTTCAATATTTATACCCCGCTTTAAAAAAGTGGGGGTTTACTGTTTTACCTGTGTCCGTCCTTCCATCAGTCCATCCATCCATCCGTCAGTCCATCCGTCAGTCCGTCCGTCTCATGAATATTTTGTCTAATTTTTCTCAGGAACTACTTGACAAGGATTTCTGAAATTTCGTTTCAGGGTTTATATAAGTAAGTTACACAGTGTGATGCGTTTTCAGATTCATCACTCAACAACTTCCTGTTTACCGAACACTTGTATTATTTTACACATGATAGCCAAGTTGAAAATTTTCGTCACATTTTTCTCAGGAACTGCTTGACAAGGATTTCTGAAATTTGGTTTCAGGGTTTATATAAGTCAGCTATACCGTGTGATGCGTTTTCAGATTCATCACTCAACAACTACCTGTTTACCCAAGTATTTCAGCGGGGGTATCATCAGTGAGCAGTAGCTCACAGTTTTACTTGTTGTTATAACTAACAAGCAAAATAACCGTGTAATACAAACACACACACCCACACACAAAGAATCAAGTATTCATATAACCAGCTCAAATCTTTGACTATAACGATATTTCAAGGTCACTGAAAAGTCATTGAAATTAGAACTGAGCTTCCCATATGACTTTTCCACCAGAGGATTAGTCTTTACTATCATGACAGATAGATAACATTACCTTTTAGGTTTCAATGTAAGGAGTGTATATATCTATTTGACATTTGAAAAGGCCTTGACCTCATTTTGATGATCAAATGGTCAGGCATTCCAGTAGTAAGTTGTTACTCAAAAACTATGTATGACAGGTCAACAATATTTGTTACTCAGCAAGAAAAGTTCTGTTCCTTTCCTATTGGGTTTGTCAAGACTTGAAACACCATATCCTTTCTCTTCCATTATATAGATTCATTGCAACAACCAAATGTCTGTCAAGCATGGTATAGACATCTCTGTATTACTGAAAAATTATTACACCAGGGTTTTCGATATCACAAACTAGTCAAAACATTTACTAAATTTTATCATTGATACAAGGACATCATTCGTAAATATAAACCAACATGCAGACATCTTATATGTTCAGGTATTTCACATCCAAACTTTTATGGTAATATTCTTTACAAAGCACAAAATGTCGGCATTCACCTGAAAAGCTAACAAAACCTTTAAACAGACTTATTCAGAAGGGATATAGTTACGATACTGTTGTCAGGTCATTAAAGATGGTATATTTTGGTATACATATTGATTCACTCATAGGGTCTTTGCATTGGAAATAAACACATTTATTCTAAAACCAGTTGTTGGCATGATACGGGTTATGTTCTTCTCATATATTTCATGATGGTATGATACTAAACCCCTAACTGGAGGGATTGTGCTTGATTTTCATATGATGAAGACATAATCTTTCAATCAATTTGATTAAGTCTGGAGCTGACATGTCAGTAACTGCTAGTAGTAGTAGTCCTTTGTTAATTTATGTATTATTGTCATTTTGCTTAGTTTCTTTTGTTACCTATTCTGACATCGGACTCAGACTTCTTTTAAACTGAGTTTTACTGTGTGTATTGCTGTGTGTTTGTTTTTTCTACATTGGCTAGAGGTATAGGGGGAGGTTGAGATCTCACAAAACATGTTTAACCCGCCACATTTTTGCGCCTGTCCCAAGTCAGGTCGGGTTGTTGTCTCTTTGACACATTCCCATTTCCATTCTCAATTTAACAATATTACTAAAGGCCGGACATTGCCCCTATTTGTTTTTTCTGTTTTTATTGTGTTTTAGGCATCTTAATTTCTTAATCATTTCTAAATTTGTCAATAGATATTTTATGAAAAGTATGTTATTCATGAAAATCATGTCAGTACCAAAATACTGACTACTATACATTAGATAACTGGAAATCACAATAGGTTAAAAAAAGATGAGACAATTTCATTACAATGGAGACAGATTGTATTTTTGTAAATTAAATTATCGTAATCCATGAGGGTTTATTTATAGCTATGGAAATGTCTCTGTGTGATCTGATATCAACTTTAATGCTGATTACAACGCAACTAGAATATATAAGGACCGCATATTTATGGAAACTGGGTAATTTTAATTCCTTTTTTGGTAGATATTGTGTGAACATGGAATTCCTAGTAGATTAAGTTTAATTGACCCTAAATTAACATCAATGAACAATTTTAAGTTCATCATGGTACTTATATCATGTCTGTTGATGTTTAAAGATTAAGAGCACCTGCTACAATACTATTAAATGATATATTTGATCTGATATTTATATAAATATATGTGTAAGTATTATAATATTTCTTGTTCAAAAATCATTGACAAAAATACATGGTTCCAACTCCCTGAGGCAAAGTTGAGCTCTGATGGATTTGGCTTTTCTTTTTAGTTTTATTTTAATTAACAATACCTGTTTTTGATTAGTTTAAGATATATTGTGTGTCTTCAATCATCTTGGATTGTAAAATAGCAGAAAAAAATAGGTCTAGAATAAAATATGCATATTTTGAGAAAGGAATGTTATTCCTTTGAAAGAATGTACGTACGTCCCAAAATTAGTTTCCATTCTCTAACTTTAGTTTGCCTCAAACCAAATGTTATGAAACTTATGACAATGCTTATTACCACAAAACACAGATCAAGTTTGAATTTGGGTGGCGTCACTTTTACTATTCTAGAGTTATGCTGAATTTTTTGGTTTCTGTTCTCTAACTTAAGGTTGCCTCAAGCAAATGTTATGAAACTTATACACAATGCTTATTACCACAAAACTCATAGATCAAGTTCAAATTTCGGTGGCGTCACTTTTACCTCCTTGAGTTATCTCCCTTTATGACATTCCCATGGACACATTCTACATTTATTTTATTTACTGATAACTGATGTTCTGAGAAAATCTAGCAGCGCAGAATTTGATTTACTTAAAGTTTTATACTTTTAAAAGATGTTCTTAGTGGTTCATGTCAAGCAATTTCCAAACTGATTTTGACAGTTTGTTCTTGTGTTGTGTTGTTACACCTCTGAGCCAGATTAGGAAGAGGGTTAAGCACTCACAAACATGTTTAACCCAACAACATTCCTTATGTGCCTGTCACCAAGTCAGGAGACTGTATTCAGTGGTTGTTGTTGGTTGCTGTCTGTACTTGCCTGTCACCAAGTCAGGAGACTGTATTCAGTGGTTGTTGTTGGTCGCTGTCTGTATTTGCCTGTCACCAAGTCAGGAGACTGTATTCAGTGGTTGTTGTTGGTCGCTGTCTGTATTTGCCTGTCACCAAGTCAGGAGACTGTATTCAGTGGTTGTTGGTGGTTGCTGTCTGTATTTGCCTGTCACCAAGTCAGGAGACTGTATTCAGTGGTTGTTGTTGGTTGCTGTCTGTATGTGCCTGTCACCAAGTCAGGAGACTGTATTCAGTGGTTGTTGTTGGTTGCTGTCTGTATGTGCCTGTCACCAAGTCAGGAGACTGTATTCAGTGGTTGTTGTTGGTCGCTGTCTATCATATTTGTTTTTTATTAATTGTCTAGTTCTCAATCAGGTTTTTAGTTTTGAATTGTTTCTCTTTTGTCATGTATGGGCCTTTTATAGCTGACTTATATGGTATGGGCTTTACTCATTGTTGAGGCAGTACAGTGACCAAAATTTGCTTACATCCTTGTCAATTTGACACGGGTGAATAGTTGTCTCAATAGCAACACCTTATTTATATAATGATAAGTTTCTTAGTTCCTATGAGTAATAGGTCAAGTTTATTATGTTTGTAGAAGCATTGTTAGGTTTGTCAATATGTTACTGTAAATTCAGAAATTATTGCGATGTTTTTATTATTGCGAAAAATGCGACAGGGTTATAATGGCAATAATTTAAACTCGCATTTTGAAATTTTTTATATGAATTAAACAGTATTTTTCTCAATATTGCAAAAATTAGAATCGCATTTTAGTCTAAAATGACAAAATCGCAATAATAATTGCACGCAATAATTTCTGAATTTACAGTATTAATTAATAATCAATTAAATGGGTGGGCAGAGTGTGCACTCTGTCATGATTAGATGATCTATGAGTAATAACTGGGTTTGATCTGTAGCATGATTGTAAGGTATACATGTGTTCCTAACAGGGACAATTACCTTGACTCCAGCAAATTTATTCTTTGTATAGGCATTTTTAATTGGTGTAAAAAAATTCGGATTTGTAATAATTTTCATATTTACATGTAATTGAATTAATAGCCAATTAACAGTAAATAAAGCTTCTGTAATAAAGATTATGCTTACTGATTTTACAAAACAGACTTTTAACAGCCATGAACAATTACATTTAATGCAATTTGAAAGTATCATCTTTCATTTGAAAACCATAAAGAAACCACCATCTCTAATGAAATCATTTTGATGTCAAAACAATATCAATAAAGTTCAGATAGGAGATTATGATACCATTAGAAAAGTTACATGTTTAATTTGTATGATGAGAATGTAGATTATGTTCATTGATGCTGTATTATTTGTTTCCCTGCTATAATCGTTGTCCCGAGGCAGATTAGGTGTTGTTCTCATCAGTAGATTGCCTTTATTTTTAGTAGGAAATGATATTAACAAACAGAAATTAAATGATAAACTGATGAAAACACTATATAGATATTGGTATTATGATATTATTGTAATGTGTGCTGATTGTTTGATATTAATATTATTATTAATAATGATATAGTTAGATAGAATGGAGCCAAACTGTCTTTCATTTTCTATTTTTGGCTTTAATACTCAACAAACAAGGAATGTGGGAATCACCAAGTCTATTTCTGTTTGTGTGAGTCTTTAATGTGACCATCAGAACTAATACAGTGTCTGATTGGAGTCTAGTCACTTGAACTTTATACAATTATTACTCATAATTGAAAATCATGATTAAAAGATACGGTATATATATATATATTATGTTTACTTTCCTCTCCACAGTCTCTGGAGTAGCTTTGGTACTGGCATGAAAATATGGATATTGTGTTATTGAAATTTGCTGTAACAAAATTTTTGGAAATTATTATAAATTAAGGAATTAATATATCTCCCTCCTGTAAAACTCTGATTACTCGCCCGGCTTTGGCTATACTTTTTGTCCTTTTTGGTTTTATCAGCTCTTCAATTTTTTAATAAGTTTTTGGATTTTCAAATATTTTGGCCTCGAGCATCACTGAAGAGACATTAATTGTCAAAATGAGCATCTGGTGCAGTAAAATTTGTGTTATTAATGGTATTACTACCACTGGGTTGATACTTCTGCTGGTGGACTTTTTGTCCCCAAGGTATCACCAGCCTAATAGCCATGCACTGCCAGTACTTTGATACTGGCATGAAAAACGGATATTGTGATATTGAAATTTTATGTAACAAAATTTGGAAATTATTTTAAATTAAGGAATATATCTCCCTCATGCAAATCTCTGATTCCTCGTCCGGCTTTGTCTAAACTTTTTTTCCTTTTTGGTTTTATCAGCTCTACAATTTTTATCGACCGCAAAAAATTTTTGTGGTCGATATTGGTATGACGTTAGGCGTCGTCGTTGGCGTCGTCGTCGTCGTCGTCGTCGTCGTCGTCGTCGTCCGTCCGTCGTCGTCCGAAGACACATTGGTTTTCGCACTCTAACTTTAGTTTAAGTGAATGGATCTCTATAAAATTTTACCATAAGGTTCAATATCACAAAAGGAAGGTTGGGATTGATTTTGGGGGTTATGGTACCAACAGTTAAGGAATTAGGGGCCAAAAGGGGCCAAAAATAAGCATTTTGTAACTTCCAGACATAACTTGTGTGTTAGTGTATGGATCTCTCTGACATTGTACCACAAGGTTCCATATCACAAAGGGAATGCTGGGATTGATTTTGGGGTAATTGCCTCAAAATTTTAGGAATTAGGGGCCAAAAAGGGCAAAAACAAGCATTTTCTAGTTTCATGACAATAACTTGTGTGTAAGTGTATGGATCTTTCTGAAATTGTACTACAAGGTTCCATATCACAAAGGAAAGCTGGAATTGAGTTTGGGGTAATTGCCTGAAACGTTTAGGAATTAGGGGCCAAAAGGGCCAAAATAAGCATTTTTCTAGTTTCCAGACAATAACTTGTGTTCAAGTGTATGGATCTCTCTGAAATTGTACTGCAAGGTACCATACCTCAAAGGAAGGCTGGGATTGAGTTTGGGGTGATGAATCATAAGGGGTTCAAAAATTTGGGGGTTTCTTTTTTTCCTTTTTTTTTCTTTAAAATTTTCCATTTTAAGTTGGTTATTTCTGATTTATATTTAAAAGCAAATAATAATGATATGGCAGGAGATACAAACCTAACAGGATGTGTAAATTATTATATAATAAGTATTGTGCAACAGCAAGAAATTTTCAATTGCACAGTATTGCGCAATAGCAAGAAATCTTCAATTGCACAGTATTGCGCAATAGCAAGAAATATCCAATTGCACAATATTGCGCAATAGCAAGAAATTGTCAATTGTACAGTATTGCGCAATAGCAAGAAATATTCAATTGCACAGTATTGCGCAATTGCAAGAAATATTCAATTGCACAGTATTGTGCAAAAGAAGATACTTTGTATAAATTGCTTATTTCTTGACCAATTTCAATGGGGTTTTATTCTTGAACTCTTGAGGTTCTTTAATATGCTGAATCTAATCGTGTATTAAGTTTTTGGATTTTGGGCCCGTTTTTAAATTGGTCCACATTGAGGTCCAAAGGGTCCAAAATTAAACTTTGTTTGATTTCATCAAAAATTGAATTATTGGGGTTCTTTGATATGCCGAATCTAACCGTGTATTTAGATTCTTAATTTTTGGTCCCGTTTTCAAATTGGTCTACATTAAGGTCCAAAGGGTCCAAAATTAAACTTAGTTTAATTTTAACAAAATTGAATTCTTAGGGTTCTTTGATATGCTGAATCTAAACATGTATTTAGATTTTTGATTATGGGCCCAGTTTTCTAGTTGGTCCAAATCGGGTCCAAAATTAAACTTTGTTTGATTTCAACAAAAATTGAATATATGGGGTTCTTTGATATGCTGAATCTAACCATGTATTTAGACTTTTGATTTTTGGGCCCGTTATCAATTTTTTCCACATTGAGGTCAAAAGGGTCCAAAATTAAACTTTGTTTGATTTCATCAAAATTGAATTATTGGGGTTCTTTGATATGCCGAATCTAACCGTGTATTTAGATTCTTAATTTTGGTCCCATTTTCAAATTGGTCTACATTAAGGTCCAAAGGGTCCAAAATTAAACTTAGTTTGATTTTAACAAAATTGAATTCATAGGGTTCTTTGATATGCTGAATCTAAACATGTATTCAGATTTTTGATTATGGGCCCAGTTTTCAAGTTGGTCCAAATCGGGTCCAAAATTAAACTTTGTTTGATTTCAACAAAATTGAATATATGGGGTTCTTTGATATGCTGAATCTAACCATGTATTTAGATTTTTGATTCCCGTTAAGCGTTATCAACTTTGTCCACATTGAGGTCAAAAGGGTCCAAAATTAAACTTTGTTTGATTTCATCAAAATTGAACTCTTGGGGTTCTTTGATATGCTGAATCTAACCATGTATTTAGATTTTGGATATTGGACCATAATAGGTGAATGTCCAATTTAAAATTTTTAAGTTCTTAGACCACATTCATTCTGTGTCAGAAACCTATGCTGTGTCAAATATTTAATCACAATCCAAATTCAGAGCTGTATCAAGCTTGAATGTTGTGTCCATACTTGCCCCAACTATTCAGGGTTCGACCTCTGCGGTCGTATCAAGCTGCGCCCTGGAGCATTTTATTGAATAAGTTTTGGATTTTCAAATGTTTTGGCCTCGAGCATCACTGAAGAGATATTAATTGTCGAAATGACATCTGGTGCAGTAAAATTGGAACTGTTTATGTTATTATAGGTTAGCAGTTTTAAACATTGTTTAGTTGGTCAATAATTAATTCTTTGTTTTATAACAGGAAGCTATTGTGTAATTTTAATTTGGATATTTTTTATATATCAGTTATTGATCTGCTAATATTGAAGGGAAATGATTTACATTATTTATAATCAGGAAAATCTTTATGTTCTGTCGTTTCATTAACTTCCTTCGTATTGTCATTTTACAAGTAGTAATTTGTTTTCTGACATTGTTTCCATGGTTATTAAACAATTATAGAACACTTAAGTTTCTTTGTTAGATGAGTGAAATTTTGGAAAAACTGTTGAAAACATGATATTAAAAGGACATAATTAGAGTTGTGTAAATCATAAAGATTCTTCTGAACATAATATAAGATTACTGAATATAAATTATTTTCCTTTAATGACAGCAGATCAGTAATTGCTATTGAAAAAATATCCAAATCAAAATTATACAATTATGATAGAAAACGAAGCAATGTTTAAAACTGCTATTGGGTCAAACTTTTTTAGCAATTGGTATTGTGAAAGGACAAAGCCTTCTGATTAACCATCGTAATACTGATGCCCTAGACACATAGCAAAAATAAACTTAAGTCCAAAGTTTTTTTTTAACAAAGTTTGAGATATTGTAGTTTTCTTAATATTGATGTTCCAAAGGACTTTAGTGGCTTAAATCAAAGCATAAAAGAGCCTCATTGCAATAATGCAGATAGATTGCTTGCAGTTCTTAACCCTTTTGATATATTTGGCCTGACAATTAGCCCAAAATATGACATTTTTGCCTTCGCAAGAAAAATGGCCAAATTTTTTAAATCTAAATGGTCACAACTTTTGAACCGCTTGACCGATTCCAAAAATTTTGGCACCAATGAATTTCTTCTTTTTTTGCTCTTTCAGAATAATGTAATTTTATGGACTTTCTTTATACTTCATATTTTGGCTGACCTCCCTAATAATAGGCTTCAAAAATGTAAACTTGTTTCTTGCCTCCTGGCAAAAAAATATGGTAGGTAGGTAGACAAAATGATATAGATTTTTGTCGAGCCTGTGACTTTTGTCACAAAAGCGAGACATAGCAATCCTACATTCCATCTGCGTCGTCATTGGCGGCGTCCACAAATATTCACTCTGTGGTTAAAGTTTTTCAAATTTTAATTACTTTCTTAAACTATCCTGCAATTCAACCAAACTTAGACAGAAGCTTGTTTATGATCATAAGATAGTATCCAGAAGTAAATTTTGTAAAAAAAAAAAATCCTGTTTATCCGTATTTTACTCATAAATGGACTTAGTTTTCTGCCAGTTAATATTACATTCACTCTGTGGTTAAAGTTTTTCAAATTTTAATAACTTTCTTAAACTATCCTAGATTTGTACCAAACTTGGATAGAAGGTTGTTTATAATCATAAGATAGTATCAAGAAGAAAATTTTCTAAAAAAAAAAAATCTTGTTTATCCATATTTTACTCATGTATGGACTTAGTTTTTCTGCCAGTTAACATAACATTCACTCCGGTTAAAGTTTTTTCAAATTTTAATAACTTTCTTAAGCTATCCTGGATTTGTACCACACTTGGACAGAAGCTTGTTTGTGATCTAAAGCTAGTATCTAGAGGGAAATTTGGTAAAATTTATTTCTTGTTTTTCCGTATATTACTTATAAATGGACTTAGTTTTATTCCAGTTAACATTACGTACAGTCTACAGTTTTTAAAACATTTATTAGATTCATAAACCTTCTTGGATTTTTACAAAACTTGAACAGAACTTCTTAAAATCAAAAGATAGTATCTAGAGGAAAATTTTAAATAATTTTTTCCCCATTTTTTGTTGAGCCTGAGACTAACAGCAAAAGTAGGCGAGACACTGGGTTCCAGAACACTGGGTATTTAACATAGACTGTAACCATAAACTAATGCTTAACCAAAAGATCCATAAAATGTGTTAGAGTAGATATAAGTTTTAGGGTAGGTAGTGAGGCTGTAAAGGAAGTGTTCTGGACTAAAACTAATGATATTTAATAAACATGTTAGACTAAAGTAGATATAAGTAGATATAAGTTTTAGGGTAGGTAGTGAGGCTGTAAAGGGAAGTGTTCTGGACTAAAACTAATGCTTAACCACAAAGATCCATAAAATATGTTAGAGTAGATATAAGTTTTAGGGTAGGTAGTGAGACTGTAAAGGGAAGTGTTCTGGACATAAACTAATGCTTAACCACAAAGATCCATAAAATATGTTAGAGTAGATATAAGTTTTAGGGTAGGTAGTGAGGCAGGGAAGCAACTTTATTTTTTGGCCTTAAAATATGTTAGAGTAGATATAAGTTTTAGGGTAGGTAGTGAGGCGTTGTTCTGTAGAGTTTAGATAAAAGTAGATATAAGTTTTAGGGTAGGTAGTGAGGCAGGAAAAACTGAGACTATTAGCCTTGACTCAAAATATATACTAAATGAGACTATTAGCCTTGACTCAAAGGTGTGTCATGACCTTAACCCAGAGTCATGCTGAGGAAATTATTTCAAACATGTACTAGAAACAAATGATTGCTAATAATGGTTTTAGTCACAAAAAGGAGAAAGTGTTATATCATATTTTGTATTACCTGGTATGATATATATTCTTGATCATATTTATATAAATTGATAAACAAAAAATGTATTTTGTAAATGAAAGGTATTTCAAGCAATTTTTTCCTCATCTTGAATAAGTTGTAATTGAGATTATTCGGCCAGCCCCTTAGTCATGAATGCCCCTTAGTCATGAATCTCCTTGGATGGAGAGTTGTCTCATTGGCACTCATACCACATCTTCTTATATCTATATATGGTGTATTGACTTTGAAACTTTTGCTTAGTTTACGTGTTAAAGTTTGTGATTAGATCAGTTTAAGGTAACCACTAAATTGACTAATTGTAAGGTAGTCAATAATAATTGATAATAATAATTCTTTATTTAATGATATTTGGTATGCAGTTGTGTTAGCATTTGCACATTTCATATCTATAGACATTATTTTACCCACCCCCTTAGTCATGGTCTATTGACTATAAAACTTTTACATAGTTTACATGTCAAAGTTTGTGATTAGGTCAGTTGAACATTATCATTACTTAACTTTTGTACTAATGTTACCATGTTTATGTTTGCATTTTTGTTTATGCTTTTCTATGATGAGGGTCTCAGGGAAGATTATAGTTATATAGCTAACTGTGTAACCCTCTTAAAATAAAGTATTGTTGTTTTTGTTGTTAAGGTGAACCACTTCTGGTAAGTCAAGGATTTTTGCTATGCAGTTGTATTATAAGCATTTACATGTCTCATTTTCATGGCGATTATATGGTCCTACTACCTCAGTCACTGTTTATTGACTTTGAAACTTTGCAAAAATTAGCTTACATGATAAAGTTTATGTTTAGGTCAGTTTAAACATGTTAAATGGAACCTCTTATGATAAGTATGCTGTGGTATTAGCATTGGTATTTCTCTTTTCCATGAGGAATATTTGGCCCTGCAGCTTCAGTCATGTTTATTAACTTGAATGTTTTACATAGTATACTTGTTAAAAGTATTGCCATTTAAATTTGAATATTTGCATTATACTATTTATATTACATACAGCAAGACATATCTCTGTGTCAACAGTTTATTATTCAAGCTTTGAAGTATATGGCCTAAATACTTTTTTTAACAAATGATTCAAATATCCTTATAAGAATGAATAAGAGAAGATGTTTGGTATTCAGGCAATATTATAATGCACATTTAGTATTTTTGTCTCGCCTTGATGGAGTCAAAAAGTGAGACCTAGGTATGCTGTTTCAGAGGCGGCGTCAACAATTTGTTAAAGTTTGTGATTAGGTCAAACCATTAATTGTAAAGCAATGATATAAGGTATGCAGTTGTATAAGCATTGGCACATCTCATTTCCATGGAGATTATTTGGCCGCACCCCCTCTGTCATGGTCTATTGACTTTGAAACTTTTGCATAGTTTAAATGTTAGAGTTTGTGATTAGGTCAGTTTAATGGGAACCATTAATGATAAGTCAATATTATTTTGTATGCAGTTGTACAAAGACTAGTGCATCTTATTTCCATATAGATTATTTGGCTCTGTCCCTCAGTCATGGTATATTGCCTGAAACTTTTGCATAGCTTACATGTTAAAGTTTGTGTTTTGGTCATTTTAAGGGGAACCACTTATAATAATTCAATGATATTTTGCATACTTTACATTTCAAAGTATTGCTATTTTGATTTCAACATTTGCATTTTTCTATCAAAATTGCATACAGGTGAGACATATCTCTGTGTCAACAGTTTATTTATTTTGTTTCTGCTATGAATTTAAAAAACTTAGATAAAAATATTAAGTAGGGTAAAATAAAATCCAGAAGCTGGAGTGTGTGAGACTGGGAATTTATTTAATCTGGCCATATTTTTGGTTTATAAACATTTTATTCATGGTAACAATATAGGCAGATGCCCAAAGAATGTTAGTGGTTTTATTTTATGTCTCTTGGGAAGCTCAAAAAAAAAGATTTTTAAGAGCTATAAATTTAATAGACGTAGTTTAAAAATCTGTAGTGTGCAGGTGATACAGTTTGATTCAGGTGATTTTACTTAGATATCCATAGGTTCCAACAGAGCAATTTTTGTTTCAATATAGGTGCCACTGGTGGAGAAGGTACTTCTCATCTTCCAAAGCACCTGAAATAAGCCCTTTAATTTCTTAATAGTGTTAGTATTGTGTTGACTATTGTATTTCTTTTTAAGAAAAGCCTGCAACAAATGTGAAAGAAGGTGTATTCTTTTTATTGTGACAGTCCTTGAAAAGGGCCTGTGGTTGAAATGTTGGACTTGAGATGGAAAATAAATTACCTTTGAAATAATAAATTCAAAATATTCATTATGATTTTGGCTTGCCCTCTTGATGCTTTTTTAGTGCACCTCTGGATTAGTTTATATATATAATTTTATATTGCACTAAGAATAAATATGGCTTATAGTATAGTGAAACTTGGCAGGTAGATGGGTGGTTGGATGTATGTTCTTTTTGTGAATATAGGTTACTTATTTTGTTCAATTGACTTTTGCAGTTTTCAGCCTGTGCAGCTGTCAAACTTATGGGAATACCTGATGTAGTGTACTGAATTGGTGAAATGTTGAAGACTGTCTTGATTGTTAAAATTAGCCGGCTTTCAGTAGCATTCTGGGTATTTATCTGGTATAATCAACTTTTTCTACAGTTTTGAAAAACCACAGTTCTCAAACTTTCTACAATATAAAAATATGGTGATGTGACTTGATTCCCAATATCATGCAACTATCCACTTCAGGGTGTTTGTATGTAAACTGAGGATGTGAAAAATTAGGGTGTTTGTATTCAAACTGAGGATGTGCAATTCTGTTTTAGCTGACATCCTCTGAGAGACTGTAGTTTTACTAAGTTTTCTTTATTTGTAAAAGAGCAGATATCACCTTTTCATACTAAAATGCTCCGTAAATCATAGAAAAGTGCCTTTGATCCATTATTATATAAAACCTAGCTATTACTTTGAGAGATAATTTGAATTTTTATTCTAGGATTTGTTTGTAGTTTTACATATATCTTAATGGAAAACTTTATGAAGACAGAGATTACTTTTATGTTATTGAATTGCAATTTAATTCATTTGCATGAAACAAAATTAATAATGTCTTTCAATTGATCACACACAGCGATCACTAAAATATACAATATTTGATCAATGTCAGAAAAATGTAAACTTTTTTTTGTATTGTACATGTAATATAAGCTTATAAACTTGGGATGGGCAAGATTTACTGAGGCTTTTAACACTAGTGTACAACACAAAAAGTTGATATTTTGACAACACAGTTAGCATCAATTCCAATTTCCCAACAAAGACAAAGATTCAGCAGGCGAATTTCCATATTCCATATATTTATCTGACTAAAATAGTTAGTTTGTCGAATACTGCGCTTTATACTATCTAAGCCAAAATTTCGTTGAAATCCATAAGATTTACGAAAATTTCATCAAAGTCTGTTTTGAGGCCCTTTTCAGGTATACATTCCAATGTATCTTTTGAAGCGTTCGACAAAATTTGTTCTATTTCAATTTGTTGCATGATGGACTTTAAATTGAGAGAAATATAAGGCCTTTATCGTACTTACCCTTCAAAGTTAAACATGCTGAATTAACATATTGTTTTGTGGGAGAGCTATTGTTTATATGTTGACATGTAAATGTCTTTTTATTTTATTATCATAGTGTTTGTATGTGTATACATAAATTCCTCTAGAAAACATCCATTTTCAAATAATCAAATGCCAACAGTATTTTCTTCTTTTAGATGTACTTCTATTTTTCATATAGCATAGTATAAATAGCCAATAAATCTCAAATATTGGAGGTGTGTTTCTGACTCTGTTCATTGTTTTCATGTATATATATAAATTCATTTTTCCCCATAATTTTTTTTAACATTTATTCACAACTATTCTGTATCTAGCTAGACTTGGGAGGGTTAAAAGCTAAAAAATATTGTAATGACATAATATGTCCATTGTAGAAGGCTTTATAACTGGTAAGAGGCATGACCTGTATGAATTTTAGAAATTAGCAGTTTTGTGTGTCGATTAATTGGGTTGCTGTCTTGATTATTTATGTATTCTTCACATCTCCTTTAAATCATATTTAGAAATTAAGATTTGGTAACATGTACAAATAATTGTTTTTATAGTCTGAGAGTCATTTTTCTTCTTATTATTATTCCTTCGTCTTATGTTCCTCACATTCTGCTATCTTGCCATGGAAAGATAGCTAGGCATCGTCTAGCCAAGCGCAAACCCTCCTCTAAATTAACCCCCACTTTCGAGTTATGTCCTTCACTGGAAAAAATCTTCAATTATAGGCGCCTTTATGACGTCATTTACCAGATAGAGGGGAAAATCTATATCACTGCACTATTAAAGTTCATCAAGAGTCTTCGTGATCGTCATTTTGCAGGATAAACTAGAAATAATGTTTAAGTTCCGTAGATACTTAATCACAATTCCCTATTGACAGCAGTCAATCATACGAATTTGTTATGCCAAATGTCATATTTTTTTCAACCACTCGCTCAACATGTGAAGGAAGTGACACAAGAATAATGTTCACTAAAACTAAAGTTTCTGATGGAAATGCATTAAACTCGAAAGTGGTCTATTGATTTGGTTATATCCATTTTTCAATTCAATTGTTATCTTCCGATTATCTTACTAAGTTTCAAATGTATAACCAAGGAAAAAAGCATGCATGGTGTGTCACTAGGTTTTCATATACCTTTCAACTATAATAACTCTAAACATTCATAATAAGGAACCTGTTGTTCAGTGGTTGTCGTTTGTTGGTGTGGTTCATATACAGATTAGACTGTTGGTTTTCCTGTTTGTCGTCGTTGTCGTCTGAAGACGCATTGGTTTTCGCACAATAACTTTAGTTTAAGTGAATGGATCTCTATGAAATTTTACCATAAGGTTGAATACCACAAAAGGAAGGTTGGGATTGATTTTGGGGGTTATGGTACCAACAGTTAAGGAATTAGGGGCCAAAAAGGGGCCAGAAATAAACATTTTTGTAACTTCCAGACAATAACTTGTGTGTTAGTGTATGGATCTCTCTGACATTGTACCACAAGGTTCCATATCACAAAGGGAATGCTGGGATTGATTTTGGGGTAATTGCCTCAAAATTTTAGGAATAAGGGCCAAAAAGGGCAAAAACAAGCATTTTCTAGTTTCATGACAATAACTTGTGTGTAAGTGTATGGATCTTTCTGAAATTGTACTACATGTACAAGGTTCCATATCACAAAGGGAAAGCTGGAATTGAGTTTGGGGGTAATTGCCCAAAACGTTTAGGAATAAGGGGCCAAAAATAAGCATTTTTCTAGTTTCCAGACAATAACTTGGGTTCAAGTGTATGGATCTCTCTGAAATTGTACTGCAAGGTACCATACCACAAAGGGAAGGCTGGGATTGATTTTGGGAGTAATTGCCTCAAAATTTTAGGAATTAGGGGTCAAAAAGGGGCAAAAAACAAGCATTTTTCTAGTTTCAGGACAATAACTTGTGTGTAAGTGTATGGATCTTTATGAAATTGTACTACAAGGTTCCATATCACAAAGGGAAAGCTGGGTTTGAGTTTGGGGGTAATTGCCCTAAATGTTTAGGAATTTGGGGCCAAAAAGGGGCCAAAAACAAGCATTTTTCTAGTTTCCAGACAATAACTTGTGTTCAAGTGTATGGATCTCTCTGAAATTGTACTGCAAGGTACCATACCACAAAGGGAAGGCTGGGATTGAGTTTGGGGTGATAAATCGTAAGGGTTAAAAAATTAGGGGGTTCCTTTTTTTTTTTTTTTTTTTTTTTTTTTTCTTTAAAATTTTCCATTTTAAGTTGGTTATTTCTGATTTATATATAGATTTCATCAAAAATTAATTCTTTGGATTCTTTGATATGCTGAATCTAACCATGTATTTAGATTTTGGATATTGGACCAATAGGTAAATTAAAAATTTTTACGTTCTTAGACCACATTCATTCTCTGTCAGACACCTATGCTGTGTCAAATATTTAGTCACAATCCAAATTCAGAGCTGTATCAAGCTTGAATGTTGTGTCCATACTTGCCCCAACTGTTCAGGGTTCGACCTCTGCAGTTGTATCAAGCTGCGCCCCAGCGGAGCATTTTATTACACATTGTGACTTGGATGGATAGTTATCTCATTGGCACTTATACCACATCTTATTTATATATAACAATGAGCAACTGGACAAAATATGGAATGATCACGTGTGCGTTTTATACATTACAAATTTGCAGGAAATTTTGGCTATATATATAGTAATGTTCCTGTGTACCGATATGCATGATTGATCACTATGCAACTTTAATAACTAAAATAAAGAGTTCAAACCAAACATTATTTGGGATTAAAGGACATTTACTTGGTTTTGAATTGCCAGAACCATCCAAAAGACTTTTATAATGAAAGATTCAGTAATATCTTCCAATCAGGTAGTAAGAAAGCATTCAGTCCGGAGACTGTGCATTGTTCAACTTATAAGACGGTACTGAAAATAACCCTTGACCTTCATTTTAAAATTCAGATGTGCTGGGTTTTTCCGTTAGCTTTTCTTAATTCTGCTGCTGAAATTTCTGGTGGACAGAAGAACTGTTCAAAAAATAAGAAAGTACATTTGTACCTTTAACAATTAAATAAGAACTTTTGAAATAATTAATACAAGAATATATCTCTACAATGTGTTTGATTCATATCATTTCAATTACCAGAAATAACTCTTATTTTATACTTTATGCTGATTTCTGACTTTGTTCAAATGTTTTATGGGCAAACTGGATCCCTGCATCCTTGGACCTGAGATAATAGTTGTCTCAGTTGTGACTGACAAGTTTATTGTGCTCTCTAGTCATTTTGAAGCATTTGAACACTATTCCAACCTACCTACAGAAATGTATTACTTAATTTTATTAAATGAATATTTTTAAGGATTTGTGATTTGTTTAAAATTGATCACATGTACATATGTATTTACTCAGTTTGCACACCAATACTGTTGTGTTTAGTTTTTCGTAGGTCTAAAACAGCGTATTGCACAGGTCATACAGCATGTTACTAAAATAGATTCTAGAAATTTTACATTGTTCATGCAATAGTTTTTGATTAATAATATAACAATTGTAGCCTTTGGTTGAGGTGAATACGATGTTATATCAACCTTGAGAAGCATATCGACCTCGGACTTCGTCCTCAATCAATATGCTTCTCTTAGGTCTATCTAACCTTGTATCAACCTCATACAAAGCCATGATATAGAAATTTTTCCAATTCAGATATTCTTCTCTTTACTCAACATTCTGACATAATAGATTTTATGCCAAACAAACGAACAAATGATGTAATATAACATTGTCTGAAACCAAATACTTTGACGGAAAGATAATGACTCGAAACGAACGTATTATTATAACATTTACATTATTAGTTTTTGGGATTACTTGTTTTGTTGTACATACATGTGAAAATGATTGTTTTTAGCTCTGCTAAAGTAACGTCTATAAAGGATATGGTTAAAAGAGATATGATTGTGAAATTTAAAAACTAATGGCTTGTATGCTGGAAATGACTGTTTTACATAAAAATGATTTTCTGTTTGTTTATTTTTGTGTGATATTATCTGCTCCAGAGAACCATGTAAGCTTGTTATCACTTTATCAAGAAGGTATCAGCCTCAATTAGGAAATATTATATGGAACTAATCTTATAATGAATCTTGTTTAGATCTAGTGAAAACTGTGAGTTTTGTGGGTTTTTTTTATCCTTTGGGGTTCAACAAGTTTTTCATGGTGTTGCTACTAGAAGTTAAGCAAGGGACAATCAAACAATGTGATGGTGTTACTCAGTCACTGTATGAAATATTTTATCATTATCATCCATTTTCCGAGAGTAAATGTGATTGTTGATAGATAAACTACTGTATGTTTCTCCTCAGTAACGGTCAGCATTCATTAATACTTTATTATTTAGTATTGTTTGTCCCTTTGTTTTCCTGAACATGTATGAGATATTTGCCACTGGACCCTAAGCAACCAATCAATAATCAATCAATGTCTTTGTTGTGTTTCTATGCTCTTTAATACTCATTTTATTGAAATCAGTACTTTTCTAAATGATTGTTTTCACTGGTGTTAAACTGATCACCGTAACTGCAGTTACGGTGATCCCAACATGGCGGAGCCCAAAACAGGTAAAATCGTCTTTTTGTAATTTCTCCGTGTACACGTATTGTTTTAAAGAATTACTCAGCCGCTAGGTTGATATGTACGGTATTGTTGTATGTGTGTGTTCTTAATATCATATGTGATCTTGTTACCGAAATAATAGCCATTGAAAATTTACGGAAGATCATCGTAACTCCAAGAATTTTGTTTGTTATGATAGTGGTAACTTGATTATAAGATAGTCGTAACTTGTACATGATCATAGTAACTTGTCAGTGATGATCGTAACTTTCTCTATATGCTGATGGGCGACTATATATAAATCATGTTTGAATGTTTGATAACTAGTGAATAATTTACTAATTTACTTTTTGCTTTGTAGATATAGTCTTTATATTTTACAAGTCATAATTTACGGTAAATGTTCATCATGAACAAGGAGAGGCAAACATTTTCCATGTTCACACATTATTAATGGAAACTATAATGTTTAAATTACGTTCGTTTTCAAGTAAAGATATGCTTTAGGTCACGGTATTTTATTTTCCTATAAATCGCGTTCCATTTTCAAACACTTTTTTCGTAATCTGAATGTTGTATTAGTTCCTTTGGTGTGGGTAGGTAAGGTGTGCGCCAATACTGCGTCTGCACTAGACATAAAAGAACACATGTAGCGCATATAACCTACGAAAAATTAAGTTACTAAAAGTGTTAAATAAAGATATTGTGGAGGAATCGTTTTTTTTTTTATATTCAAAATTATGTGTAGGATGGCTTGTTTCTATTTCCAATTTATCAGTTTCATCGTTTTTATTGTCGAGCCTCGACTTTTGTTGCAGAAAGCTCGACATAGGATAGTGATCCGGCGGCGGCGCGTTAGCTAACTTCTTAAAAGCTTTATATTTTAGAAGCTAGAAGACCTGGATGCTTCATACTTTGTATATAGATGCCTTATGTTACGAGGTTTCCATCTGTCATATGTCCATTGTCCTTGACCTCATTTTCATGGTTCAGTGACTACTTGAAAAAAAGTCAACATTTTTTGTAATGTTAATTTCTTTCTTATTATGAGTAATAGGATAACTATATTTAGTATGTGCGTACCTTGCAAGGTCCTCATGCCCGTCAGACAATTTTCATTTGACCTCGACCTCATTTCATGGATCAGTGAACAAGGTTAAGTTTTCGTGGTCAAGTCCATATATCAGATACTATAAGCAGTAGGTCTACTATATTTGGTATATGGAATGATTGTAAGGTGTACATGTCCAACTGGTAGGTGTCATCTGAACTTGACCTCATTTTCACGGTTCAGTGGTCAAAGTTAAGTTTATGAGTTTTGGTCTTTTTCTAATACTATATACAATAGGTCAACTATATTTGGTGTATCGAAATATTTTATGATGTACATGTCAGTCTCGCAGGTTTTATTTGACCTTGACCTCATTTTCACGGTTCATTTCTCAGTGTTAAGTTTTTGTGTTTTGGTCTGTTTTTCTTTAACTATATTTGTTGTATGGAAGGATTGTAAAGTGTATATGTCTGTCTGGCAGGTATCATCTGACCTTGACCTCATTTTCATGGTTAATTGGTCAATGTTAAGTTTTCATGGTTAAGTTTTATTCTTAGATACTATAAGCAATAGGTCAACTATATTTAATGCATAAATTGATTGTAAGCTGTACATGTCTGTCTGGCATGCTTCACCTGACCTTTACCTCATTTTCATGGTTCATTGGTCAATGTTAAGTTTTCTTGTTTAAGACTGTTTCTTAGAAACTATAAGCAATAGGTCAACTATGTTTGGTTTATTGAATAATTGTAAGGTGTACATGTATTTCTCATTTGGTTTATCTGACCTTGACCTCATTTTCTTGGATCATGTTCAGTTTATGTGTTAAGCTTTATATTAAGGACTATCAACATAAAATCAATGGTTAGTAAAGAAGGCGAGACATTTAGGATGAAAAATTTTGTCCTGCTTTTTTTTTAGTTGTAATCTCTGTCCTGCCTTTTATTTTTACTCTATTCGGTCCTGCCTTTTTTTTACTAGTTTATCCTGAATTATTTTACACAAATTGTCATCCTGCCATTTTTTTTACCAAGTTGCTCATCCTGCATTTTTTACTCAAAACTCCTGTCCTGCCTATTTTTTTCAAATTTTATTTTTATAATCACCAATATTTTGATGGACTTATTTGAGTGCTCTGTTTCATGTGTACATTGTTGACTTTGGTACTTCATATTGTTATTGCAATTTACATGTGTTGATATTTTGAGAGACCTTATTAAATTATAAAAATTCACTTATCTCGATATCTTCAGCCATGGAGACTCAGGGCCCAGTGGTTCGAACCTTTATACGAGGTTAACAGACGGTTTACAATTTAAAGTCAGAAATATCAAGTACATTTGAGTTTCGGAAATTAATTATTTCCGAGCCATAAGATCAATTACGCTTGATTTGATATAATTGTCCGATTGCAGGTTTTTCAATTTACAGTTAACTTATAGGAAAATGAAGTCAAAGTCCGTGATCAGTATCAGCGTATACGTATTGTTAGAGTAGATTGTATATTTTTACACACAATAAAAAGGAGCTCATCAGTACAATGTAGAAAATACGTGTAGCTTTAGATGCTGAGTTAACATTACGGACTTTACCAAATAAAATACACAGATAATTAAAAAAGGATATTTCATACATAGAAAATATACTAAGGTCGAACCGTCTCCTGTTACAATATAATGGAATTTCAAACTAGATAATATACAAAGGTCGAACCGTCTCCTGTTACAATATAATGGAATTTCAAACTATAATAATTTAGTATAGTTTTAACATTAGAATGCATTATATTCTTAATATCGTTGATACGTGGTTGTCCCGAATAGTATACCAATATTTGTATAAATGATCATGAAAAATTGCAAACTTACCTTATGTTGAAAAAATATTTTGATCACGAATGTTGTTTACGCGTTTGTTGTTATCTTTAAACAACATTTTTTAAATTTAATATTCCGTTAGCAGAGGTTTCTGACAAAATCAGTTACTATGATCATAGACATATTTTATACAGTTACGATTATCTTTCAAGTTATGTGTCCACAAGTTACGACTATCTTCTTTTGGAGTTACGATGATCTTCTGTAAATTTTCAATGGCTATTATTTCGGTAACAAGGTCACATATGATATTAAGAACACACACATACAACAATACCGTACATATCAACCTAGCGGCTGAGTAATTCTTTAAAACAATGCGTGTACACGGAGAAATTACAAAAGACGATTTTACCTGTTTTGGGCTCCATGTGTTGGGATCACCGTAACTGCAGTTACGGTGATCAGTTTAACACCAGTGGTTTATGACCAATGAAATCCATTTATGAGTAACTATTGTTATTTATCAATGTTATTTCATTGCAGTTCTATTTCACAGTACAATGCAATTCAGAAATATTTGGGTTATTTGGGGCCTATGTTTAACATCAGAGTACCTTTGGTTAAATTTTGTTTTTTTATGTTTATTTCTCAGAAATAAGTATCCTTAATAAAATATTTGAAAAATAAAAACGATAAGAAATTTTGTAAAAGTTACTTCCCTTTGGTTAAAATACATTATATGAGTTATGCTTTTCATTTTAAGAAGTTGACTGTGGCAGTTTTATTATTATAACTGAAAGGATACCATGTGAAAAAGGAAAAAGAAAACTTTGATTTGAAATTTTTTGCAAGTTAAGTTATCTTATGATTGGTTTTCATCAGAAAAAAATGACTGTTAAACTACCAAGTGTTTAGACCAAACTTGTTCATGAATTCTTTGTTTGATTCAGTTTCAATCATAATTTTGAAGTGCTGCATTTTTATGAAATCTTCAAGACTAGATTTTATAGTCTTTTCCCAGTACTAAGGTACATAAAGCGAACATGACATGCTGCAATGATGCAAGCTAGCACATGTAAGTAATAGAAACGAGGCTGCGGAAATGTGGAGCTAGGAACACGTGTAGTGGAGACAAAGAAAGCGTTGAGTGTTGGAAGGCGGAGCTTATAACACATGTATGAGTAGACAACTAATGATGCGCAATGACTTATCCAAGTCGCTAAAATACAATTTATCCCAAATAGACCTATGAGATTGGAACATAATTATTTAATCAAATAAAATGACAGATTTTACTTCCTCAGACTTTATACTATTATAGTCATCCAGATTTTACACATTTATTTGTACTTTAGAAAGTTTGATGTAAATATTAAGATTTTGGAATCCATAGATCTATTGAATTACCTCATTAACTAACTCAGTCTGTTTTTCTATTTCATGATTTCCCAGAAGAAGGAAAAACTATGCGACATTATGTAACTAGTGTTATTTATAATAAATGATGGGTTGGTATCTTGTCTCCTGTGTAATATGATATGATTAAACTAACATCTGCTTGAGTAAAAATTACCTAAATCTTTAATTATCCCTCATTTCATTATTTTATGTTCATTTTATTTATCTTATGGATTTTGTGAGAACATCAGTCCACAAATGGTGTATTAATAAAACAAGTTGCTTTCTTCAACAAAAGCAATACATGAACCCAAGACGACTGGTCTACAAAAAAAAATAGCTGAATTTTTTTTGCTTCTTATTTGAAATAATTGACTGTGAATAAGGTAATAATGATGTAGAAACACATTTTGTGACAATATGTACAATATATTTGTGTGTAGATTCTTGCACAAGTCAATCAAAATCACTGTTGGATTCTAGTTGTAAAATAGAAAAGTGTATTCAGCTACCATTTGAATTTACCTTTTTAGGCTTCACTGTTTATTAATCACTTCAATGACTTGGGACAATTAGATGTGGATAATCCCATTATTTGCCAAAGTAGGGTGTCTGTTTGGCTGTGCAGGATGTATATAAGTACACACCCACGTCCAGTCAGAATGGGGACGGTAAATCCAATGCTTCGTGTAGAAGAGTGTCAGGCTCTCTTCACGTTAAGAACTCTTCAGGTGTCCGTAGGTGGCCTATAGCAAGGCAAAATTTCTGTCCCTATCCAATATACTCTCAATTCTAGTGGCAGATTAAAATTCACTGACCTTCCTCCAGGACACCCTCTATTACAGGACTTACCTGTTGCATTTCTTCTTAATTTGTTCTCGTCCTGAACATGCATGAAATAGTTGACACTGGGTGTTAGACAACCAACAATCAATCAATCCCATTACTTGTCTAAATTTACAGCATCAGTTTGATTGACTGCGAACATGCATGAAATAGTTGCCACTGGGTGTTAGACAACCAACAATCAATCAATCCCATTACTTGTCTAAATTTACAGCATCAGTTTGATTGACTGCGAACATGCATGAAATAGTTGCCACTGGGTGTTAGACAACCAACAATCAATCAATCCCATTACTTGTCTAAATTTACAGCATCAGTTTGATTGACTGTGAACATGCATGAAATAGTTGCCACTGGGTGTTAGACAACCAACAATCAATCAATCCCATTACTTGTCTAAATTTACAGCATCAGTTTGATTGACTGTGAACATGCATGAAATAGTTGCCACTGGGTGTTAGACAACCAACAATCAATCAATCCCATTACTTGTCTAAATTTACAGCATCAGTTTGATTGACTGCGAACATGCATGAAATAGTTGCCACTGGGTGTTAGACAACCAACAATCAATCAATCCCATTACTTGTCTAAATTTACAGCATCAGTTTGATTGACTGTGAACATGCATGAAATAGTTGCCACTGGGTGTTAGACAACCAACAATCAATCAATCCCATTACTTGTCTAAATTTACAGCATCAGTTTGATTGACTGTGAACATGCATGAAATAGTTGCCACTGGGTGTTAGACAACCAACAATCAATCAATCCCATTACTTGTCTAAATTTACAGCATCAGTTTGATTGACTGTGAACATGCATGAAATAGTTGCCACTGGGTGTTAGACAACCAACAATCAATCAATCCCATTACTTGTCTAAATTTACAGCATCAGTTTGATTGACTGCGAACATGCATGAAATAGTTGCCACTGGGTGTTAGACAACCAACAATCAATCGATCCCATTACTTGTCTAAATTTACAGCATCAGTTTGATTGACTGCGAACATGCATGAAATAGTTGCCACTGGGTGTTAGACAACCAACAATCAATCAATCCCATTACTTGTCTAAATTTACAGCATCAGTTTGATTGACTGCGAACATGCATGAAATAGTTGCCACTGGGTGTTAGACAACCAACAATCAATCAATCCCATTACTTGTCTAAATTTACAGCATCAGTTTGATTGACTGCGAACATGCATGAAATAGTTGCCACTGGGTGTTAGACAACCAACAATCAATCGATCCAATTACTTGTATAAATTCAGCACCAGTAATAGCTTGACATGTGAGTTTGAAACATGGTTTTCATTAAGATATATTGACCTCTAGTGTTTCTTTTTTTTTTGTATGTGTTACTGTTCTATTGACTTTTACCCAACATATTGATTTATATAAATTGGTTCTTTTGAGAGCATAATGGGGTATTCCTAGTAATTGTAAGTATTTGAAATGGAGGTCTGAGGTGTTATTAATGCTCAAGAACAAAGGAAACCTAAGAAGTTGCTTCAGACAGAGTTAAGCTTCAAATTGAAATTGGACTTTAAATTTCTGTATACCACATGGCACTACCATGAGATGTTAGTAATGAATAGATAAGCTTTCAAAATCAAATGATTTTAATCCTGATGACATACACAGTTATCCTCTTTTTAAGAAACAAAAACTATTGAAATTAGCTATATAGTTTTTCCAAGCATATTAATTTATCAATAAGTAGTCATAGCAGAAACAACTTGTCTACTTTTTGTAAGTGCCCCACATTGCAAAGATTTACATGCTATAAGGTTAAGCTGTTAAAAACAAAAAAGAATTGAAATTTTATATCCATACATTCCTGTTAATAAATCTTTTTCTGAAAATTCAAAATGAACTATCAATAAGAACAAACGTCAGGTATTTACTGATGAACATTTTTTTATCAAATCAATCTCCTCTTCAAGTCTAACTTTCCATTTTATGGATATATAGCATTACAAAATATAAGCTGAGACTTATCAATCCAATCTAAAACTGAACGAAACAATTAAAGTAATGATTAAATGAGATTTAGATTGAAACCATGCAACTATTTTGTTTATACAAACAACCAAATTTGTATTCTGTTGTCTCATATAGTAATTCTTTTCTGTAGTCTCATATTTTTATTTTTCTCCAGGCTAATGTTGTATATTTATAGAGTCTCATAAAGTGAAATATTGTTTCTGTACTTTTAGTATGAGGTTGTCTTGAATTCTTGTGAAGTTGTTAGAGTGATCTGCAAATACTCCATGTTTATGCCTCTAGTGTCAGTGATCAAAACATTCCAAGTCACCAGAGGCAGGCTTACTAAATTCCTTGAGACATATTTTATTTACCTTTTCCAAAGATCAAGGTATCAATATGCAAGCCTTCCATTGATAAAATGAAATGTTTATGATCCCATCAACTTAAATTTTACAGATGTAATTTTTCAGGTAGAATTATGTTTTGTGTGTATTGATGACCAAGTCCTGACAACCCACACTTAATGAAAGTAAAACTCTCCTAATACAGCAAATCTCAATTATTAAAGTCCAGATTTCATCCATGTAATTGAGCAAATACCAGCTCTGAAAAACAATACCAAATGTAACATAAGGGGTATCTGTGTAAACCAAAACATAGTCTTAGCAAAATCATACTGGCTTAAAGCAGAAAGATATTTTAGAATGAATAATAATTTTATTATAAAAACAATTAATCAATCTGGTTTTGGCCCTAGGGAAACACTCAGCATACAAGACAATTTTGAGTTCCTGCCTGAGCAAGTCAGCTTGCAACCTCCAGTGTGAGGAAGAACCTGCCTGCCCGACAATACGCCAGCCGGGAATGTGAAGCGAGGGTTCTCCACTTAGGTGATGAGACTTGGCGTCTCATCTGCAGCCGGGTGTGCAAGGTCTGCATGGGGATAGCCCATGTGCTAGTAGAGCATGTAGAGTAGCAGGATTTATCATACTGGCGCTGGAATAAATTTTATAAAATTTGTTCCCGAAATGCTTGGGGATGAATGAAATTTTAGAAATAACCAGTGATAAAATTCCATCAAGGTCCAAAACTCAGATGGAAACAGCTGAGTGCCCCAAGGATTTAGGATTAAGATTTATTCACCTTCAATAAAGTCATGAGAAAAATAAAAAAATAAAATTACAATAAAAATATATGTACGTACATGATGTATATATGTGTAGATCTACATCCTAATTTACAATTATGTAACTAAAAGTAGTCAGTATTAAAACATTATAATGCTTTAAATTAACATTTTCCTAACAATTCTTGTGCATACTTAATAGAAGAAGATGACACTCTTATATACCTGCAGTAACTATCAGAGGACCAGCGTCCTAGTATTTTGACCAAATGGTCACATGATAATACTTTAAAAATGATATTCAATAATCAAAGTTCTAACATGAGAATGCTATAAAAAGATATTCAGTAATTCAATGATGAGATTACTATAAAATGAATATTAGTAATCCAATGATGAGAATGCTATAAAAATTATTATCAGTAATTCAATGCTGAGAAAGGTAAAATATGATATTCAATAATTCAATGATGAGAATGCAATAAAAATTATTATCAGTATTTCAATGAGATGAGAATGCTATAAAAAATGGTATTCCATATCAAAGTTTTTGAACTGAGAGCTACACTAGATAGATTCATATAGATTTTGAACATCATGAAAGATGCATTCAGTATTGTAATTCAGATAGCAAGAAACTGCCTGTACAACAATATGCCAGTTTGGGAATGTTGAGCGAGGGGTCTCCACAAGGGGGTGAGACTTGGCGTCTCATCTGTAGCTGTTAGTGTGCTAGGTCTGTATGGGGATAGCCTGTGTGCTAGTAGATTAGCCAAGGTCTATCATAACTGGTACTGAAATACAGGCATGTTAATGCTATAAAACTATATTTAGTATTCAAATATGATAAATTTTCCTAAAAGATTTTGAAGAAAATACCACTGTTCAGTTATGCAGTTAATAAATAATTCTTTTGAATGCCTGAAGCTCTCATCATTGAATATATGTTATATGCAGTTATATATTTAATAATTCTTTCGATGTGTTTGTCTAAAGTTCAAAGTACACCATGTGTACACAGCTATAAAGAACTGTTAGATTCTGGGGTGCTATTGACTGTTTGTATATACTGCTGTCTCCAATGTGAACATTGGGTGTGTCAGTATAAAATTTTGAGATGCATGTATACTCTAGGGTAAACATCACTGTATTCCCAAATATAAATCTCTTTAGCATATTAGGTTTCAACAATAAAACTCCACTGTGTATAGAGCAATAATACCTATGTACGTACTGTCTTTGCTATTGTAAAAGTGGTAAAAATGCCTGTCTAAAACATAATAGAATCTCTATATAAATATCTTTAAAGTAATAGACAAACTGTACGGTTCCTTGGTTCTTGGGTTTGCCATATTTTAAATGCAAAGTAGTCTATTAAAAAGTGTATGTTGTCAGATTCTACGGATTCAAGTATGCTTGAAATAGCAATGTCCCAAGTAAGTTACAATTGGTTTGAAATCAAATACTTCTGGACTCGTTCAGCACTGATGAGGCTGTAGTGCTGCCTTGTAGTCACTATGCTAAAACTGTGTATCCTACATGCTCTGTTTGAATAGTTGGAGAAATAAAGTCCACGCAGATAACAAATATGAACATACTCTTGGGTCCATGTCGAAATACAAAGGTTCTAGTATCAAAATATGGTAGGCATGTCTGTTGTAATCCTGTTTACACATGAGGAATTCTGAACTTGATAAATGTGAGACTAGTTGCTGATTGTCCTAATTAAACCACAGATGAAAGATCAAATATTGTTAAAGATTATCCAACTGGTGATACTATGATTAGCATACTGCAAATGTTCATGAGAATATATAGGTATGACTGAGCTCCAGTTGAACAAAAGTAAAGTTAAATAATAAGGTCTGAAATAATTGTTCGTCCCATTGACATATAATTCCAGCTGTGCCACATCTTAGGTAAAATGAAGAACTTGATAGTGCCTAATGTCTTTGATTGAAAATCTGATGAACCTAATGTGCATACAGGAGGTGCAATCTGTCTCCATTTCCTCAGTGTTTAGATATGCAAATAAAGAAATGAAGAAAGGTGTCAGTATTAGGCGATATCAAATGCTGTATTTATGTTGAACATAATTATATATAAATTTATATGTAAAACAAACAAAGTTACTGTTTATCTATTTAGAATCATTTGAATTCTGATATAGGGATGTAGTTAGGTGAAATTAAAAGATCTGGAGTTTAAAATTTATACTATAAACCAGAACTCATTCAAGTTAAGGGGAGAAAAAAAAAAATTAAAAATTTATATAAAACATTGCATTATATGGGTCTTAAATCGTAAGAAAAGAAATCTAGGATCTGTTTAAATTTGGTAAGTAACCTTTTATGACCTACTGAAGTCTTATATACTAAGAAAGTAGGTGATATGAGGAAAACGTCTGTAAAATGTATCTAAAATATCCAATATTATACACTTGATGCAATGACTAGGAGTATTCAGCATAATTATACAAAATATACTATTCTATGTGATTGTCAGAATTCTAAATTGAAATAAAAAAAATAATAAAAATAGGAAAAGAAAAAGAAAAAATTAAAATTACTTCGCTCATTATGGCAGCTAGGGCCCTTTAATTTCTTTATCTTAGCTATCTTTAAATTATGAAACTACTTAGTAATTATTCTGCATAGGTGGGGTATGTCATGAGGACAACAAACCAAAATCTTAGAAGAGAGACAAATAAAAAATAAATAAAATAAAACACTTTAATTCCAACATAGATGATGAAAAGAATCCATACTTAAGTATTTCATGAAGCCGTTTTCTAAATATGCATGTTAAGATATGTAAAAGAAAGTGAAAATTGATTATTTCTTTTATATAAACCTGTTAAATCTAGTCTCTAGTTTGCCGTAAGCTTAATACATCTGTATATAAGAAATAAAAGTTCAATACAAAACACTTGCCTAGAAGATGTATAGAAGGTAAGGCCAGTGCATGAGCACTCAATGGTATGCTGGAAATCTCTGTATGGTCACAAATACATATGGATCTGCATGATGATGTTAGATTCTGCTCTTTCACACAATAATCTCCGACACAGTTATCAATGTTATAAACTCCACAAGTATAATACACACAATGCAATGCTGCTTTATGTAAGTCATCCAAATTCAGATATATCCAAAATAAAATTAATGTGTACATGTACTACACAAGTTTTAAACATTGAAAGCTCAGCTGTGTATAGGTTAATAAGATCCAAGGTGAAAACAAAACAAAGTTCATGTACATGTACAAAGTATTACAAATCAGTATGGTAGCGGTTCGGTAATTAATGCAGCCACATTGTGAGAGTGAAGTCTAGTTATAAAGTTGAAATAACAATAAATTAAATAATAGCACTGTAAAACTATATCAACTAGTCAAGACTGCTATGAACCAAGCAACTGATTATACAAAGACCATGCATATGGCCTTACACACAGATAGGGTACATCAATCATACAGTGGGAGGAGACTGACCTCACTGACCTTCAGATAATATACTAATTGTTGTGTAATTAATTTTTATAAGATCTGGTATCATAATCTGCATTTCCTCACCAACAGTGATTATTTATGACATGTATCTGATTAAGAAAAGATTATAGTGCCTCCTAGTGAGATTCCAGTTGTAACTTCAAAGTGTCAAATGCCAGGGAAATTAACCTCAAGATATAACAAGTGGTCTGTGTATGTTAGTTAAATGTATCCAGAATGTCAGCATCTTTATTATCACATTAATTATTAAGTGTAAGCTGGAAAGGCTGTTTAGATAAACAGTACTTATATTACATATAAGTACGATATTGTTCTATCTCTACAGTTTAGATACTAATATTTATTTATGTGCATACCTGATACATGTAAATGAATTCACTGTAAAAACCTGTGGGACATAATATAAACAATAGAAACAAAGCACAAAAATAAGAGTACTCACAGTAACTAAAAGCTAATTCAAAGCCACTTACAACTAATACATAGATCATAACATTATAAATTATATATTTATAATAAAACAAAGCACAAAAATAAGAGTACTCACAGTAACTAAAAGCTAATTCAAAGCCACTTACAACTAATAAATAGATCATAACATTATAAATTATATTTTATTAATGATATATTTAGTTTCAGTTGGGAATAGTATACTCTATGTCCCAGGTTTCAGTTAAAACTCAATAAATTTAGTGAATATTCCTTTGTATTAAATTAATATTTTTGACAAAAATATTGCATTCTGCTTTCCGAACTAAGATAAATGGAACTCGGGCTATGATGGAAATACACAATATCACCTAATTATTAAATGTTCAGAAAAAATAAGTTTATTGTGACCATGGAAGTAAAATGAAATATAGTACTTCCATGTTGTGACAGACAATGCACAATAGCATGTGGTATCAAATGATTAGGGATGTCAACTCGGTGAAGTTTTACTAATCGAGTACTTGTTTGATTTACAGAGCGATACTCGAGTACTAGCTCAGGAAAACATCTACAAAATGGAAACACAAAATTATACCCATTTTACGTATTGTGGAACGTCGTCTTATGTACGTAAGACCCTCAACATTATTACACAGGACTAGATAATAGTCCAAGGAATTTTATAACATAAAATAGCTCGTTTATCACATGTTCTAATTATGTAAACTGGCAATAATCCAATCAATTAATTAGTAAGCACGTATAGAAAAATATTTACTCAAACAATATATTGGGGAATCGTAAACAAACACATTTAATGATCATCAATGGGGTGGTGATTAGAACTTACTGATGCCTTTAACCATTGTCTGAGGGTCGATGCTAGGGTCAACGAATTTGCTCTTATTTAGAAATATTATCTTGTCGACTATTTCTGTGATGAGTCAATTCTCAACTTTGTTACAGTACAGAGGTAGTGGAATGACTAAGACAGGATTAGCTAAAAGTGTATGCCTTGAAAAGTCACTCTTGTTCATAGCCTGCCTATGTTCGGAGGAATTTTATATGAAAATTAAACGCAAACATTCGAAACAAATTATTTTTAGATTAATTTTGAATAATATCTAATTTCCCAGGAGGTGGTCTTAATAAAAAATGCTATTTCTTTGTGAAGGCAACAACATTCTAACATGATACCGATTAGTCAAGAATCATTTTGGTATTTGATACTTGGTACTACCGAGCGATACTCGAGTACTCGAGTACTCGTTGACATCCCTACAAATGATACACACAATGCGTACAGGGACTGAAACATATATAATTGCGTTATCATTATACTTGATATTTAATATCATTCACACATAAATGTCAATGTTCTGACAAAACAATAAGGAGGTTGGAATATTTTGATGATTTTTTTTGCTGCAGTCGAGTGTTTACTTATTTACTTTCCGATCTACAAATGAACTCTGAAATAATTTACAATGTCACGTGATAGCCTGTTGATAGAGGGACCGTTTCAAAGAAATAGATAACTACCTATATGAATGATCGTTCCAAGAATCTTGTTTCGGGGGGTATCTGAATAGCCCATATAAGCTACCAAAACTCACTGATATATATATATATAGGTGTGAACCCCAAAAAAGAATAAACAAAACATTGAAAAAAAACTAGTTTAACGCCAGTAACCTATTTAGTGGTTTTTGTCTCACGTGCGACAATTAACAATTGTTAAGCTTTCTGCTTAAGTCAGTATGATAGGAACTACTTGTGATATATCTATGTTATTTTGTATAAAGTTGTATTACTATCAGTACATATCAGTTTGACGGATACTGACTTTATCACAGTAAAATATCAGGTGAGCCCGTATTACTATCAGTACACATCAGTTTGACGGCTATTTTTAGGCCCTTCCCCCTAAGGTCAAGGCACAAAGACTTTCAATTAATAAGCAATTTTCAATGATAACTTTTCTGCTTAAGTCAGTTTGATAGGAACAACTTGTGATAGATCAATGATATGTATAAAATTGCATTACTATCAGTACATATCCATTTGACAACTATTTCAAGGCCTTGCCCCCTAGGTCACGGTCCAGTGACTTTGAATTAATAAGTGATATTCAATTTTAAGTTATCTTCTTCTGTCAGTTTGATAAAAACTATTTGTGATAGATCAATGATATTTTCTATAAAGTTGCATTACTATCGTTCAAATCAGTTTGATGACTATTTAGAGACCCTGTCCCCTAGCTTATGGTCCAGCGACTTTGACTTTGCCAAAATGAAGTCTACATCATGGTACTTTCAAAAATGTAGTGAAAAGTATTGGTCATAAAGCTTTTTTTTTAAGCTACATGTTGTGCTTAAGTTAGTATATTGTGACCTCTAGATGTCTCCTTTGTTAATTTGTGTTATTGGATTGCTGTCTCATTAACATTTACACTTTTATTCTTATATATAATAAGAGTTTTCTTTTATAAGCAGTATTTCTACGTTAAACAAGCACAATCAATCAATCAGTATTTGATAATTTAATTGTGTGGTACTTTTGTTCATTAAGGAAAATGTTTTTTTTTTTGCAAGCTTGTACTTCGATAGCATAATTTAATTAAAACCTTGTTTTGCTTGTATAATTACCAGATTATACCCAACACTGTATGTGTGATGACCTAATAAAGAGATGAATGATTGATCTAGGTAAAGATTTTAAATAATTTGGTATTTATACTCCAAATCAATACCCGATTTGTCTTCTTATACAAACATTGTGAAAAACAATTTGTGCAGTTTATCCATAATAGCAACAGACTCTATGTGTTACCAGATGTAGTCTTGCATTTAGATGCAAAAGTCAATATTTTTTATGAAATTATTGTAAGAGCTTTCTCTTGGCTGAAATAGAGAATACTTTTAAACAGTATAGATAATTATTTAGTAGTGATTTTGTTATGTTATAAAGATAGTTATATCCATGGTGAATTATATCTTCAAATATGTGCAGTAGAGGCTTACTTGAGGTAGTAAGGATCATCATATTTAAACCTTTTAATTATGGGACAAGGAAACATAATATTAGTCATTGTCAGCTTAGAGTTGTCTCATTGGCACTCATACCACATCTTCTTATATCTATTAGAAATAATGCTAGCAACATTAAATCTCATTTATTTAATCAATTTCTATCAGAGAACACTATTTTTATGCCCCACCTACGTTCGTTCGTCCGTCTGTCCCGCTTCAGGTTAAAGTTTTTGGTCAAGGTAGTTTTTGATGAAGTTGGAAGTCCAATCAACTTGAAACTTAGTACTCATGTTCCCTATGATATGATCTTTCTAATATTAATGTCAAATTAGAGTTTTGACATCAATTTCACGGTCCACTGAACATAGAAAATGATAGTGCTTTTAATTTACTGATAACAAAATCAATATTTATACCAATAAAACAATATTCAATGATGAGTAGGGTTTTGACACCAATTTCACGGTCCACTGAACATAGAAAATGATAGTGTGAGTGGGGCATCTGTGTACAATGGACACATTCTTGTTTCAAACTGTAATCACCCTGTTGAGGATAACCAGCATTTCTTTTTTATTTGCCCTAAGTACAATGATGTAAGACAGATCTTACTTGATTCCATTTACTCAATTGTTGATGATAATGTTGACATAAATATTGACTTATTACTTTTTGGAAACAGATTATTTTCTTATGATATGAATATTGCTATTTTTAAATCTGTTCAGCAATGTATCAGTGACACTCACCGTTTTGTTTGAAATTTTTTGAAATTTCTGTTTTATTTAGTCTTTATTTTTTTCATTTCTTTCCTTTTTCAACATTATTTTCATTTATTGCACTAAGTAAGCTTAGTGTCTCTTCCAAACCTTATATATATATTTCTACTGACTTATAAAGGATATATTTACATGTCTCAAGGTACTTGCATAAATGATGATTAATTGCCTACATACTTAAATATACTATATATTTACTACCGTAATTAACAATTTAAATATGTATTTGTTTTCTGTGCTCATAAGTAGCATGCATTTTCCACTATATTTTTTAATTTTAAATACAGTTGTCAATATTTGATTTATACCTTGTACATGTAGTATGGAGAGAGCTTTTATAGGCTGTGCCTGTTGCTCAATCCTTTTCATATCTTAATGAATAAAATATAATTAAAATCAAGTCAAGGATCATCATGCAGCCTTGTTTATTTCAGTTTAGGAAATCCTTACTTTTAAGTACACTGCAGAAAAAGTCTTTTCCTATAGTACAGATTTTATTAATTCATGGGTGCCACATGTGGAGCAGAATCTGCTCACCCTTTCAGAGCACCAGAGGTCATCCCTGGCTTTTGGTGGTGTTTGTGTTGCTCAGTTTTCTATGTAGTGTTATTTAGATTGTTGTTTGTTTTTTCGTAACTATTTGCCATGGTTTGTTTGGATTTTCTTTGATCCTTGTATTTTTATTCTCCATTTGGTGTCTTCTAACTCATTTTTTTTTAAAATTAAAAATACAATCAGTCAGTTATTCACAACTACTTCAGTACAGAAATCTATAGTTGCTAACTTTTATGTCATTTGGTCTCTGGTGGAGAGTTGTCTCATTGGCAATTATATACCACATCTTATCATTTTTATTGTATTCAAACCACATGGGATTTAGTATATGTAACTGCTCTCAGGAACAACATTTTTCTTTATTTTTTAATAACCTCTCCAGAATAAAAATTAAGTCTTCAATGGCAGCTATAATTATTTACTAAACCACACCAAGATACTTCCACAACCTCACAAGAAATTTTTCTATCATTTAAGTTGGTTCCACTGTTATCAAGATGGTATAATGTTTGAACATATTTTTCATTGGTCTCAAGTAATTACCTTGGTCCATATAGGTTGCAACATTGAAATAGTACCTCACAAGCCATACTCATTTTCAGTTGGTAAAGCAGGTCTCTATATAGAATTTTTTTTCGAGAATTATACAAAACTTGGACAGGAGCTTCGATTTAGATCAAAAGATAGCAACCAAAGCAAAATTATTTTGAAACTTGAATGACTTTGTCAAACCATCATGCAATTTTACAAAATTTGGGAAGAAACTACTTTATAATCAAGAGATTTTTGCTTATGTTTTATTTTATATTTTACTGATAAGTTGACTTTTATGTAGTCAAGATTACACTTTTTCACTTTTTCACTGACAGCAGCAATCGCAGGCAGGGACAACCCTCTATGAGTTTTTCTACATATTTCCCATATGCTCAGATTGTCCTGAAACATGCATGAAATATTTGCCACTGGATGCTGAGCAACAAGCAATCAATCAATCCAAGATAGTAGTTTCTCCCTTACTTGCATTGGATTTATTTGCAGTATATACCATCATATAACACTCAGAAAGTACCATACAAAATAATATGTCTTTAATATTTGGGTTTGATTGATCATGTGAAATTGATTTAGCTGTTCTGGAAAAAAATGACAGTAGAATCATGTCTGCTCTTAGATCAGAACTTAAAGAGTAACAATTAGTAACATGTGTGCCAAGTCTCATTTGCATTAACAGTTTTTTTTAAAGAAACTCCAACTCTTGATGACAGACAATGAATGCTAAGTTATTATGAAAATCACATGATAACTACAGTATGGAATAAATACCAGTACTATTAAAAATCGTGATATTATTAATTAATGAGAAATAAACTGCATAAAATAGTATTTGCAATTTTTTTAAAAGAGGAAATAATGCAATGTACTTTGTCTCTTTGAAGCAGGAAATTGCAAAAAAAATATCTGTCTTTTGTATGAAGTATTTTTGACTGCAAATTCAAGTGAAGGTTCATTGTTTCCTCGATTTATACTAATTTAAGAGGAAACAGTCTATGATGGTAGTGTAGTGATATTTGAAAAATTGCATGTATCAACATCCTGAGTTAATTTCCAGGTACTATAATCAGTCGCATGATACTCTTACTATAGAATGCTTGGAAAATTCAAATTTGAACAGCAATATAAAACATTTATTGGTCAAAAACAACAAAAATGAGATCAAAACAAAAATATCACAAATATTCATTACAGGAAAATATCAACAAAAATCAATAACTTAAGGGCATACGATACAGTTACAGGGGAGGTAATGACGTTGCTAACGTAAATTGTTATTTTCACGACGTCAAACTGTGACTTATCGGGAAAAGTTGCAGTTTTCGACTGATTTTTATCATTCAAACTGATTTAACTTGAAAACGAGTTCATGGACCCCTCGTTTTTAAAATGACATTTGAAAAAGTCAATAGTGCAATTATTTTAAATTTGATAAATATACAGCAAAAAATGATGTATTTTTTCTACATTTATGAACATTTGATAAATATGAGTTATTTGTAGAAATAAAATGTACAAATTTATAGAACATTTATATAAAACAGAAATTACAAATAATCTAACAAAAAACAGCTTGTGTTTATCTTTTAAAACAAAAAAGTTATGTATTTCTGTCGAAAGGAAAAATAAGTCCACAAATCCAAATTTTGAGGAAATATCTGAAATTTCAACCTCAATTTACTCAAAAAGTAGCAAATGATGGTATATTTTTTATTGCATTGTTGATTTAATCAGGTAAAAAATAGCCTTTATGCAAATTTTCATCAAAATTTCATTACAGGATCAAAACTGTATCGTATGCCCTTAACTCACAGAGAAATACCAAAAATACTTAGATTCATAAAGGACTACTTTCTTCATAAGAATTTCTTAAATATTCAATGTAGTAAAAACAGAAATTCTTATCTCAGTTAAAACATATAAAATGGCTGTATGGACATTCATATTGAAAACTGACCACAATTAGCCATGTAGCATTCTATCAATCAATATTTATCAATGGAGGAGGAGTTTTGAACAGATTAATTACCATGGATTCATTTATTTTCGTGGGTTGAGGAAAAGTGGTATTTTCGTGGAAATTTGATTTCGTGGTTTTGCCAAAGCCTATTACAAGCCTATAGAAAAATTTGTACTTCATTGAAATTTTAAATTTGAGGTTAATCTCTTTGAAAACCACTCAATCCTGAAAAACCTTCCATTAACCATTTTGGAATACATTTCTGTTTGACAAAAAGAATAATGTAGCTAAATGTTATGAAAATAATGGAGAAGAAATGTTGATTTTGGTATGAAAACCACTCCTACCCTCTTTAAGAGTGCTCTTTGCACACTTACACCATTCTGTAATCATTAACCGGTATTTAATTTTGAAGAATAATCATTTTTCCTTAGCATAAGAAAACTTTTAAGTTTATAAAACTAAGGATAGTCAGTTATAAGAATGTGTAAAGTTAAATAGATGTAGTGGTTTTTGGAGATAAGAAAAGAGTTGTACCACATTTATACAGCTGTCATCCAGGTAAAATATTACCTGCATAAACTATGATAAAAACTTATTTTAAAAGAAAGTTGTCAATCCTTCATACAAAATGCACTTTCAAAATCACAGTCATTGCTCTTATAAGTCCTTTAGCACCTGGTATTTTCAGCCCATGGCTTGAATATTTACATTGTTGACAAGCTTTGATAGAAAAAAAGGTTTAATATATAAATAATGACATTAAAAACTGATTATCCAAGTGACATGATTTCTGTTGAATCAATTTGTAATTCCTTATGAAGTTTCTTGCGACAAATTATACTTATTACAATTTGCAGTAACTTTTTACAATGTCTTCTAAATCTAGCATCTCCTACATAATACACAAATATGTTAACAACATTATTAACAAAATAAGATCTGAACAAAAGTGGTAATGTTCCAAGTACAATTGGACTAGGTGGGAAAATGTCCCCACGAATAAATGTTGTGATAGCATTTAATGTTAAATGTGGAATGTAACTAATAACGTATGCAACAGTTATCGATAAGAAAATTTTTGTCACTGTATGCTTAGTTCTTTTCTTACCGTTATTGCCATTCTCAATTTTTAGGAGACGATTCATTCTGAAATGGTCCCGTAATTCCCAAATTATTTTAGCATACAGGTATATTAGAATTCCGAAAATCAGCACAAATATGACAAATAATAATGTAGCTTGAATGAATGGGTATTTAGTATTTCTCACATCATCATCAGTAGAACAGTCATAACCTGTAACATTCCCTGGAAACTTTTTGACCTTTTGTCCTTGGATAATTGCAGTGGGCCATGATAACAGTATTGAAAATGAGATTGCAAAGAAACAACACATTTTTGCCATTTTAAGAGACATTTCTTCGCTGAATGGAAAACAAATTCTTCTATATCTTCCAGCAGCCATCACTGTCAGAACAAATGCAGATCCTAACTTTGCAACATCTCCAGTGAAACGAGAAAATTTACAAAATCCTTCACTATAGTACATATATGGGAAAGCATTGTCTACAATTTCTGATGGGATAGAAATACAACATGCTGTTAAATCTAGTACAGCCAAACACAATATATAACATCTAAAGTTTGTTGGTTTGTATCTACATCCATAAACTAATAAAATGATACTGTTACCAAGTATACCAACGGTTACCAGTATAGAAAGGTATATCACTGTTGGTAATCTCTGTTTAGCTTCAGCATCATTCAGTTCTTGTAAACTTTTTAAAAAAGTCTCATTTGAATTGTTTACTTTGATCATAATGAAAAGTACTGCACCTATAAACACAACATGGATGTATATGTCCTTGTTATTAATTCCTGACGTAAGTAAATAAAGTCAGTAAACACTATTTCTTCTTGTTCAGTATTTACATGTATGTGAACCTGACCTTATGCATTTTAGTGCAGGTTATCAGGATAAAATCACTCTGGAAGAGATAAAGTACTTTTAGGTTGACTCTTTTATCAGATAACATGTTTAATCTACTGTAAAGAAAACACAAATTTCAATTTCACAATTATATTTTCATTCAATTTATGATACACTCTGATTCCACTTTTATGGTAAAATTTGTGATTCTGTTAATTAAACATTCCGACTGAAATGTATTTACGAGTTTATTTATCCGTATAAGTCAAATAACAGTATAACCTTTAACACTGTGTTGTCTTATTCCAGTTAAACACTTCATACTTCAATAAGTTCTATGTGGTATTGTTCTTCACTATTATATATTATATAATGAATGAACATGTTCCAGGTATTCATCACACTATTTAATTACATATAACTTATTTCACTTTTATAGCATTAGGACTATATAGATCCACTGAACTTTATCGGAAGCTAATGTCTATAGTATTTTATCAATAATACCTAGTTGTATGATAAATTATCTCCTACATGGCAATCCTGACGGTAAACAGGACTCTTATAGTAGGTACACAGGATCACTGTCATAATAAAGTGGGCAGGAAATTTGTAAACAAAATTAGTATAGAAAATAGCGAATCTTTTGTTGTGCAGTATCAACATTTATTTAAATAAAACCTCAGTCTCAGCATATGATTTTTAGTGATAATTAAGTCTTTTTAGGCTGATTATTTTAATACATCATAATTTAATGATTATGGGACTACTAGAAGCTTATTCTCAGATGTTATTTAAATATTTATAAAAAAATTACCTTTTGCTTACATATAAAAATATTTTATGAATGCACGATTATTACAGACCAACGCATGGCCAGTTTCCAAAACAAATCATAGACAAGGTACGAACAGGAGAAATTTATAAAACAGAATTATGGATTGGAATTAGGGGGTGGGAAGAGAGGCAGGAGGATATTTTGCAGACTAAATTTTCAGTTGAGCTTGTTACTTAAAGTGTCTTATTTGGTTTGCTCAGTGCTGCATGAAATATTTTTTTCTATCTTTTTATACAATTATTCCCAGCATTTGTGGGGCAGAATAATTGTTTCAGCCTGTGTTGGGTCTTGTGCAAAATTATTTGTAGTTCCTACCATTGGCCAGAAAATTGGTTTTGTAAAATACTTTCTCTAAGGGTAGCATAATGGATGAACAAGAATTTTATGATAAACAGTTAATCCGTGAAATCTTCTGTCAACTACTTAGGATAAAAAGTTGAAACTTGAATCACATTTGGTCAAGTTATCTATGCAAGTTATATCAAGGGTATCAAAATTTTCATGTTACCTCTGGGGGGCATGATCTTCAGGGGGTCCGAATGCCAAAAATGCAATGATATAATAATCTCATTTGTAATCTTCTTAAAAAAATGAGATTTTTATTTCATGTAAAATAGGATAGTCATTATTTAGTAAAAAGGGAAAGGTAATTTTTTGTCTTCCTCCAAATCACAACAATAATCTTGAGACTGTTTGCAAAGTTGGTAGGATAATTTGTCAGAATATTCTCTTGACATGTTTTTCTGAATTTTTCTACCAACAGCCGAGACATGTCTCTGTGTCAACAGTTTACCATGGGTGTTATTGGGCTTTTGTCCATTTTTAGACTATAATGTAACACAATAACTTCTTGTAAATGCAACTCCTGAGACCATTTTAGAGAAAGCTCTCATACTTGGTAGGATTGTTTGCCATCATGTATAGTTGACCATATGATACATCCAATGTTATTCGACCATTTTTACAGGAGTTATTGAACTTTGACTTTTTGGACTATCCTACCACAATGACACCTTGTAAATGCAATTCCTCTGAGATTGTTTAACAGAAAGCACTCATACGTGGTAGGATAGTTTGAAATCCTGTATTGTTGACCATATTATATCATCATTTTGATTTGACCATTTTTACAGGAGTTATTGGACATTGGTCTTTTTTAAATGCCCCCGCCGCAGCGGAGGTGGCATTAAGTTTTACCCTTGTCCGTCTGTCTGTGCGTACATCCCAAAGCTGGTTTCTGTTCTCTAACTTTAGTTTGCCTCAACCAAATGTTCTGAAACTTATACATAATGTTTATTACCACAAAACACAGATCGAGTATGAGAATGGGTTGCGTCACTTATACCATTCTTGAGTTATGCCCCTTTATAAACATAGAAATTGCTGAATTTTTGTTTCTGTTCTCTAACTTTAGTTTGCCTTAGCCAAGTGTTATGAAACTTATACACAATGCTTATTACCACATAAAACAGATCAAGTTTGAAATTAAGGTGGCGTCACTTTTACTGTTCTTGAGTTATGCCCCTTTTTAAACATAGAAATTGCTGATTTTTTTGTTTCCGTTCTCTAACTTTAGTTTGCCTCAACCAAATGTTATGAAACTTATACACAATGCTTATTACCACATAATACAGATCAAGTTTGAAATTGGGTGGTGTCACTTATACCTTTCTTGAGTAATGCCCCTTTATAAACATAAAAATTGCTGAATTTTTCATTTCCGTTCTCTTACTTTAGTTTGCCTCAACCAAATATTATGGCACTTATTCACAATACTAATTACCACATAATACAGATCAAGTTTGAAATTGGGTAGCGTCACTTATACCATTCTCCAGTTATATCCCTTTATAACTTTATTAGATATGCAATCGGGGGCATCATCTGTGTCCCATGGACATATTCCCCATTTATTTTTTACTATTGTACCACAATGACACCATGTTTGGTGTATTAAATAACAGCCAACAAATACAACAGCTTGAAATACACCTTATACAGTAAATCTATGCTCTATAATGTACACACAATTTTATTCTTCATTTACATAGCCAAGAGGGATATTTTGCTATGAATAGCAATCTTGTTCTTTTACAATTTACAATAATAATTTACTTTGCACTTGATGCAGTTTGAATATAATGTAATTTTTAGATTGTTTCATTTGTAAGAATGGTTTGCACTTGGTTTTGACACATAAAACATAGGTGTTTAGCATTTTGTTGAGTTTCTTACCCAACAGGATTGTTGTGAAAATAATGTTTAACTGTTTTCCAAAGGCAGGCTTATTATTGGATATATAGTATTGAAACATTTATGACAATTTGAGTTTTGATTGAAAAAAATCTTTCTATCTGAAGCAAAGTGATTATGTTATAAGTATTATTCAGAGCATTTTGCTGCACTTATGTATTCAATGTTGTTGACATTGCACAAAAATAACAACCAAGTTAGTAACTGTACAAGTAAAACATTCTTGTTTTATAAAAAAAAAAAAAATATTGAGGTCTGAAAAAGGTAAATCTTGACCCAAAGACAATTCTATTTTCTGCACAAATAGTAAGTTAATAGTCTTTGACTGTTTCATTGAGGTTCAGTATCAATATCTTAACTTTTAGAGAAGTGCTTTCAGTGTCACAATCTAAATGTTTCAATATGCTTCAGAGTGCTATAATCCCAATGTCTAAAGATGTACACAGAGTGGTACAATCTCAATGTCTTCAGATCAGACCAGGACATCTCTTAGGGGGTTATTTGGGTCAGGATGCTCTGACATTAATGGTCAAACTTCAATCTAAATCTTGACTTTAAAAGTCTTTGATAGTATATTTTTGGTTTCCAGGGTGGGGCCACTGTGAACCCCTGAACCCTCACCTTCTGGCTATAGGTGTGAATATGTACAGAACTGCTTAAGAGTCACAATCTCAATGTCTCAAGACGTACAGTAGTGCCTAAGAGTGTCTCAATCTCAATGTCTTACAATGTACAATTTCAATGTCTTAAGATATACAGAAGTGCTTAAGAGTATCACGATCTCCATGTCTTAAAATGTACAGAAGTGCTTGAGAGTTGTACAATCTCAGTGTCCTGTTTAACATGTAGAGACTTGCTTCCTTCTGTGTGGTTTAGCGATATAAAATCACTATTCACAAATTGCACAGAAATTCTTTAGTTTGAAACATTTTGAATATGTATGGGTAAAAGCCTAGATAATAGTTACTGTATTTATTAAGTTTTAATGCTTATGACAATTGTGCTTACGTCAATCAATTCATGAAAAATTCATTTCTAAATATCAGTTATATAATTATCTACAACTAAAGGCAAAATGATATCTAAGCTTTAACCAGAACAGAAGTCTAAAATAACACTGCACATTGTTTGATTCTTAAATGGTGAATGATCAAGTTTTATATATCAAGGTTTAAAATTTGTACTATTAGTACAAACATTTTAATAAAAACTTTAAATGTTGCCATTGGATACACAAGATATTCCATACAGCACAAAGCAATACAATTGGTTCCTTATTTTGGGGTCCTTGATTGGACCCTTTAATTTGGTTTTTCTAAAATATTAATACTTATCATGCAAAGTGCAAGTAAAGTAAAACGATGTTGAAAAGGAACCTCCACAGTTCACTTAAGCTCACCTGCATCAAAGGGCCAGTATTAGCTATTCTCATTACTTGGTGTCCTTCGACTGTTGTCATCATCTGTCATAGTATATTGTTTGTAGGCTTTTAAATTTGAACCAAACTTGACCACAAACATCTCTGGGATTTCTTGTTTAAAAAATGTGTCCAATGAACCCAACTGCCAAGCAACATGGCTGCAATGATAATAAAAAGAACACAAGGGTCAAATGCAAGTATTGTCTATAACACATTAAAAACCCTTTTATATGTTAGAGTAAATTTGACACAGACAGAAATGTTGAGAATTTCCAGATCTATGAGTAACTGTCTTTAAATAACTAATTTTAACAATTTGTAAGCGATTTTGGCTGT